>CM036565.1:30476997-31964497 GCA_020745775.1 Theristicus caerulescens | reverse complement strand
GGGACAGCCTGCTTGGAGTGGGCAGGTGCTGCTGGGCTGCACATAGAGTTGGGCTCCTGCTCCCCAGTGGGGTGTGCTCAATGCTGGTGTTCGGAGCAGGATGGGGAGGCACCACCCAAGTCCTCCATGGCTCTGGGTATCACAGGCATGGGCTGGGGACAGAGGGGCCACTAATGCCCACCCCAGGGACCCCGATGAGCCCAGAGGTGGGAACACACACCCCAGCAGCACCTACTTAGGCTGGGTGGCTCCATCCCATGCTCAGGGGTGCTGCTGTCCCTGTCCCACGTGAGAGCGGTGGGATGCTCCAATGCAGCATTGCCGAGGACATCAAGCCGTCCCTTGGCCATGGAAGAGATCTTCTCCTTCTGGGCTGCGGCCAGGTTCTCCAAGAAGCGAGCTCTGTGAGACAGGGGCGGATGTTGGCTGAGAGCAAGGCAGGGATGGGGACGATGGAGACGACAGGCAAACCACGCCATGCTGCACTGCACAGCCAGCCCCACAGCAGAGAAACCCCCTGCACTGGCCACACCACATGAGGGACCCAGAGGATTCAATCTCCTCTGAGCCCTGCAGAGTGACAGGTGATGCCACCATGGCTCGGGAACAGGGATGCTGCAGCCCCATGGGAGCCGAAGGCTCATGCCGTCAGGGTGCCACTGTCACCTGTTAGTCCCAACGGACCTGGTGCTCACTGTGACCCTCATCCAAGAGCTGCAAAACCCAGGAGGGTGCCTGGGCAGAGACTCCTGGGGACCCTCCTGCTCCTCATGCCCTGCATGGCCAGAGCCCGGACACCTCCAGCTGGGCGCTGGCCTGAGGAAGCGCATGCCTGGAGACACACGCATGCCTCTACTTACTCAAACTTCCTCAAAATAGGCTTGTCCCCATGCAAGGAGGGGGCATCCTCCCGCCTGAGGGAAAACAGGGGTTAGTCCCCACTGCCGGCAGCTCCCTGGGGCTCGTGCCTCCTGCACGCACCCGCCTGGCAGCCCTCCAGCGTGGGACCTTCACTCTGCCATCACCCCATGGCCCTGGGGTTCACAGGGAGCTGGGAGAGCCCCAGTGAGTCCCCTCCTGCCTGGGCACTGCACGGCATTGGGTGCTGGTGAGATGGGGCACCATGCCCCTCACCAGAGCCACCCGGTTTGCCAAGAGGATGGTGATGCCAGCCCCCTGCCAGCCCCGTGGTGGGCTGTGCCACCCCCAGCAGGGACACCTCACCCCAGAAGGGGGAGATCAGAGGGTGCCATCACCCTGTGGGGGATGCTGGCGATGGGGGGAGTGGGCAGGCAAGGCTCAGAGGGGAGAAGCAAGGGATGGGGGAAGTGAGGTGGATGTAAGGGGCAGTGAGTGGGGCAGGGCAGTGCCTGCTCCCACCAGAGCATCACGCCGGGAGGGAGCACACGCATGCAGAGCCCGGGCACTTACCAGACAGGGGCAGTTTGGTGCAGCCTGCAAAAGGAAAGACAGAAAGAATGGGCAGAGGAGAGGACAAGCATGGGCAGAGAGGAGCAGTGAGGAGGAGCTGGAGCAGAGCCGTGCACGCCTGAAGGATACCCTGGAGCCCCTGGCCGGACCCTCTCAGATGCCCACTCCCCCGTCACGGTTCTTTCCAGCCCCAGTGCTTGCCCAGACCCTCTTTCCCCCTGGGAGCTCCCTCACAGCCCCAGGGGGACCCCTGTGCACCCAACCCCTCCCAGCTGCTTACTTGTAGACGCTGCGCTCGCCCGGGCCTGGGGTCTGCTCCTTCTCGGCTGAGGGGGAGGCCAGGGCCAGCCGCACGCTGGATGTATTGTTGTAGATGCTGCCAGGACAGGGTCTGGAAGAAGAGGTGACAGGGACTGAGAGCAGGTCCTGCAGGGCTGCCCCCCACCCTGGCAGCAGGAACGGACCCAAGTGCTGCTCATGCCACATCCCAGCATCTTTACCATCACGGGAGCATCCCCGCCACAAGCCACCTTACTGTACTTACTCTGCTGGGCTGCTCGGCGTGGAGACAGATGGGATGTCCTCGGTGGGAGGCTCATTCGGGGTGCCAGGGGACCCCAGCAGTGGCTGGGCATCGGGGCCAGACTCCGGGCAGTTGCCTTGGGATCGCCACCCACGCCGGCCCTCCTCCGTCCTCCTCCTCTCCTTGCGTCCCCCTGAGGGCGTCTCTTCCACGCCATCCTCCAGCTTGAGAGCGCTCTGCAGAGGGGCCAGCGGGGCATGGCACCGGGCACGGCACCCCAGCCACCCCATGCGCCCGCCCTCCCCACTGCCATGGGACGTGGTGCGTGGCCAGATCCTGTGGGAGCCCCACTCACTTCATAGAGTGTGAACTGCTGCTTCAAGTCAAGGTCGGTGCCCTTGCTGCCCAGGTACTGCTGCACCACTCGCTCCATGCCCTGCTGCTCAAGACAGTCTGTCACATCGTAGAAGGTGTCCTGGTCTGGGAGGGCTGCCAGCGTCTGAGCAGGACAAGAGCGACCCTGCTGGGACCGGTGTGACCCACGCTGAGCCCCACCAGCTTGGCATCGCAGGGATGCCCTGCCACCCCCCTGGACCTTGTTGATCAGTGTCATGGTGAATACAAGCAGCTCCGTGTCAGCCCCGTTGCGTTGCTCCAGGATAGCCATCAGGTTGGACCACGGGCACGTGCCTGAGAAAAGCAACACGTGAAGGTGACAAGCGAGCCATGGCGGGGACACCGTCCCCCAGTAGGGACCTCACAGGCAGCTGGGTCTGCACCCACCTCTCGCCTGGTCCACGGCATTGACGGCGTGGATGAGGAGCAGGGCGTTGGGCTCTGTGTACTCCACGAACACCAGCAGCAGCTTCAGCGCCATCTTCACCACCAGGCGAAACTGGGACAAGGGACGGTGGCTGGGACAGTGACAGGGGGCTGCCAGTGCAATGCCAGGGCACTGCGGGGTGGCTGTGCCCATACCCCAGGGCTGGGGGCTTTGCCATGGGGCCAGGGACCAGCCTGTGATGCTGATGGCTGACGAGCACCAGGAAGGGACACAGAGTGGGACCCTCTCTTACTCAAGCTCTGTGCCCAGGAGCACAGTCACATCAGGACAGGGAGCTCTGGGGACCCTGGGTGACTTTCAGATGAGTGGGAGCAGGACCCAACATACTCAAAGGTACCAGGGCACCAAGCCCGAAGGCAGCATGGAGTAAATTCCCTGAGGGATGATGCAAGGGGACAGCCATAGGCGGAGAAGTGGGGTGCAGTGGGGGGCACAGGCAGCCCCCCAAGGGCAGCAGGGGCTTACCGGGCTTCCTGACAGCGTGTACAGCCACTGGACGGTTTCATTGTGGTTGATGACACCCTGCATCCCATCCACGAAGAGCATGATCTGGCTCAAGGCTGCAAGGCAGAGAGCAGGCAGGGTCACAGCACGGTGGGCAGGGCTGCAGCAGGCAAGGGTAGGGCTTTCCCAGCCCCATTGCTTAGACAAGGGCAAGGTCTGGCAGCTGCTTGCAAGGTAGCCCAGGCAAACTTGCTTGCTCGCCCCTCTGAGTGCCAGCCTTCCTCCTCGGGGATCAGAGGTGCCCTGTACCCCAATACCAACCCCGGAGGATGTAATTCTGGTAGTTCTGGTCAGCCTCTGCCCCCACTTTGATCAGGCACGTCAACCCATCCAGGTTCACAAACTCCGGCACCAGGTCCTTGTCCTCCTGCAGGGTGAAGGCCAGGCGTTACCGCAGCGTGGGGAGGCAGAGGCAGGCAGCCAGCCCCAGGGGAGCCCCCCAAGCCCCCCACCGTGCTGGCACCACCGTACCTGAAAGAGCTGCTTGAGGGAGAAGAGGGATCGCCGCAGCTCCGGCCCCTGTGAGTTGTACAGCTTCTCTGGAAGGAAAAGAGAGACATGGTGTGACAGCCTGACCCGCAAGGGCTTGCTGCTGAACCGGGGCTCCAAAATGCTCCTGGCTGCCTGGGAAAGCCCCGCATCCTGGCTCAACCCCTGTGCCGTCACCCCAGGATGCCGGCACTGCCTGGCTGCCAGACACACAGGGTGGAAGCAGCTGCAGCTCCACAACTACTTATTTCGGCCCTGCCACCTCCCTATTTCCTTTTTCTTTCTTTTTTTTTCTGCCCAGCAATGACATAAATATCCCCTCTGGTTTCCTGCACAGAACCGAAACAGGAACACAGGCAGGAGGCAGAGCTACTTTTAGCTGTCCCACCCCAGGCACAGCCCTGGTATGGTCCCGGAGCCCCAGCAGCCCCACGGCTTGGGAAGAGCTGCAGGAGGGGGACAGGAAGGACGGTCACCAGGCTGGAGGCTGGATGGAGACTACGTGCTCATGGTGATGGTGCCTGTGGGCAGGAGCCAGCACGGAGCAGCCAAGACAATGGGAAGCCAGAAAGCCCCGCTTAAACTAGCGGAGACCAAAGGCATTGGGAGCCAGTGCTTCCTGCATCCAAAAATTGAGTTATCCGAGCATCCTGAGTTATTTGGGTCAGCTTTAGAGTTGTAACAAGCCAAAACCAAGCTGTCCAAGGAGCCCTCCAGACATGCTGATGAGGGCTCTGTAAAACACAAGGTCCCAGCAGCCTCCTCCACTCGCTTATCGGCTTGTCAGAGCAGCGGAGAGGGAAAGCAGAGCAGCCCAGGGCTCAGCCAGAGCCTGGGAACCACCAGCAAAGAGCACAACCCTGACCCCAGCCTTCCTGCAGGGAGAGGGCTCCATGCTGTGCCCCTTCCCGCACTGCTCGGGAAGCTGATGCCCGGCCGGCATTGCTCTGTTCAGCGCTTGTTTTCCCCCCTGCTAAGGAGAAAAAAGGCTTGAGACTCCCAAATATTTTGCAGGACCTCTGAGTGGGCTGCTGAAAGCCGTGGCAGCACTTTCTGCTGTGCTCGAGCTACTTGTTTGTATCCTGCAAAGCTATATTTAGAGCTCGCCTGAATGACCCAGAATAACTGCAGCGGGTGATGGGCTCCCAGCCAAAGAGGCAAAAGTCCTGATCTCTGAGGATGGAGGGGATTAACCCAGGGGGTCCCCACAAGCCTCATGGGGACCATGTCCCCTGCACCTTTTGCGGGGGGGGTTATGGGGCAGGAGCAGCCCTGGGCTGTATCGCTTCCTTTCTCCATCACAAAAAGCCCAGCCAAAACTCACTGTGGAGACCAAACGCTCACTGTCCGGAGGGTCCGAGCTGGCAGAACCACACCAGCCCAGAGGAAGGAGCATCCCCAACTCACCAATGATGGCGTGGACTCGGACGGAGAGCTGTGTGCGCAGGATCAGGGTTGGCCGTCTCCCCTTCCTAGGGTGGGGGGAAACACTGCGTGAGCACCTGCAGCAGGACCACTGTGGACCCCAGCTCCCCGCCCACAGCCCCCCGCACTCACACGCATGTGGGGTCCCCATGTCCCATCCCCGGAGGGTTCGGGCACCCCGCATGCCTCACCTGACCTCCTCGTAGAAACCCTCCAGATCATCCTTCTGCTCCAGCAGGGACAAGTCGAGGTCCAGGTAGTGTCCGGAGGGAGAGACCTGCAGTGTGCAGTCCTCCAGCTGGGGATGCAGACAGCCCGGCTGAGCCCCTGTGCCCACCACAGCCCTCCCAGTCCCCAGAGGTTGCAGCATCCTCGTGTCACCCTCCTGCCTGCACCAAATCCACCAGACAGCTGCATCCTGGAGCGGGGTGGAAGGTCCCACCCTGACCCCAAGTGCTGGCCCTGTGCCACCTCCACCCCAGCCTGGTGGCGGACTGGGGAGAAACATGGAGCACCAGGCTAGGAAAAGGCAGAGCGAGGGTGGCCCCACCGCCGCCGGGCTCCTTGGCAATCCCTTGGGCGGGAGCCATGGCAAAAGGTTGATCCGCTCCCTGGGGCTCCCCTTAGTCAGCCAGAACATGACTGGGGCAGGATCCGTCTCCTCCCTGGGCTGCTGCCTTCACCTGGGCTGATGAATTGCCTCCACCTGCAGGGACTGGCTCTGCGGGAACTGCCAAGGCACCTGGCCCGGCCAGGGACACCTCAAAACAGGGCAAGTCCCACAGGGATGTCCCCCAGCTGACACAGCCTCTGGCTCAGCCCATGGCTGCATGGTATCTTCCAGCGGGACAGGGAACAGCACAGCCCGAGGCAAGGCTGAGGCAAGGGCATCTCCCCCAAAAGACCTTGCACAGCACCCACAGCACCCAGATGTGCTCAAGGCACAGCACCCACAAAGCCCCTGAGCCACCTGGTACCCAGCAGCACCCAGGCAGGGCTCCTGGGCGAGCTCCCCATGGGCCAGGGCAGTTTGCCCTCCAGGCGTGAGCAAAGGCCAGCGCCCCTGCCACCCCAGTGCATCTGGTCCTGTTTTTGCAGGGCCCCCCCCCCCCCCCCCCCCGATTATCCCACCTCCAAGGAACTGATGCTCCTTTCCAAATCTGCACAGCAGTGCTGTGTAACCACCTGGGGAGCTGAGGACCGAGGATAGAAACCTTATTATTGGGTTTTATATAAAACCCTATTATTGGGTTTTATATAAAACCCTGCCCTGGCCACCCTTGGCAGGCTGGTGACCCACAGCAATGCTGGGTATGGATCCTGCATCTCACTGGGGTTACTTTCCATGAAAGTGCCATCTCCTCAAGTCACAAAATTGTGCAAGAGCTCACACATATGACTTCACTGCGAGTGTGATGTTAAAACCAGAGGGCAAAGAAAAAATGTCACATGCATTAAAATAATTAATGACCCAGACTAAGCCTCGAGATAACAGGCAATTTGGCAGGGCACTGCCGTTGGGTTGGCCGCAGTTGTTATGTTGTTAGTGTCCCACTCCACCTCCCGTCGTTGCTAGCCACGCCAGCCAGCCATGGCAACATGCACCAAACACAGGCTGCTGGCACCGGGCAAGTGCTCCTGGCTGCTGGCTCTGCCTCTGCAGTGGGTATTGCTCATGCTGACCCCACGCACAGTTTGCTTGCTGGGGAAAGCTTCAATTCCTGCATGGGGAAAGGGCTCTCCTGGCCATCCCTGCATCCTCCTGGTCATGGGAGACCCCTCCTGAATCCCCTCAGGCACCCCTGCATCCTCCTGGGCACTTAAACACAGTGAAGAGCAACTCACAGCTCCAGCACAGAAGCTTTGCCTTCTCTGGGCTGCCAGAGCCCCGGCAAGCCGGAGTTAACATCCCCAGCTCCTACTGGGGGGGCCAGTGACATGTCCCAGCTGGCGGGAGAGGCCAAGCCCCTGGGACGAGACCCCGCATGTTTCCCATGTGAGCTTGGCAGCGCTCCCCACAAGGGATGCTCTGAGTGCGGGGCTCGGGCTTGGCTGTGACCCCCCTGGTGAGCAGCAGCCCCTGGGGACAGAGCTGGGCTGTCCCAGGCTCATGCTACCCTGCCAAAAATCCTGGGGCAGTACTTCCGCGCCAGGGAGCACCGACTGCCTCAGGGCCGGGGTTACTCCCATGCCCTCAGATGAGGTTTTGAACCATGCAGGATCTGAGCCGGGACCTCAGAGCCGCGCTGCTGGGGATGGCACATTGGGGCCACGGGGTACCGACAGCTCCTGGTGCAGGGTGGCTGTGATCCATCCGTCTCCTGCCTGTAAAACCATTTTATAATGAGCTGGGCTTTGAGGGTCATGGGGACTTGCAGGCAAAGCAGAGCTGGGGGAAGAGGAGAGCATCCCACGCTCACACCTCCAGCCTGTGGCTCCTGGGAGCCCCAGCCGCCCCACAACAGCACTGATGTCCTCCATCCACCCTGTTGCCTCAAATCTGAGACATGGGGAAGGTGGAAACACACGGATGTCCCTGATCCTACCAACACCCAGCAGCTGTGGCCAGCTTTGAAGCTCAGCAAGGACACATATGCCAGGCAAGCAAGTCCCCAGGGAAAACTGGCTCCCCCCAGAGCGGGACTGCCCCCCTGAACCACAGGGATGGAGACATCTCCATCTCCAAGACAGAGACATTCTCCACCCACAGCTGCACTCACGCCACCCACCACGGCATCACATCTTCCTGCTCACCCCTATCACGGCATTCCCACGCAGGAAGATGCTCCAAGGCCAGGCAGTGAATATCCTCTTTATCTGCCAGCAGAGGAAACACTTTTTCCCCCCTCTCTAACACTTTCTTTTTGCAGTAACCACAATTTCCCAATATCGCTGTGGCTCTTCTAGGAAGGTTTTGGGGGAAATTACAGAAATATGCATTATTTGCTCCAGCTGAGGCAGCACTCAAGCTCAAGGCAGCAGTTAAACACAAGGCACTTGGCGGGTCAGAAACGCCTGGTATCACAAGCCTCTGCCCACCCTCCCAAAATAAATGGGGACTGATGGTTTACAGAGGTACGCTGCAGGAGCAACCCCAGCTGGCAACCAAAGGCAGTCACTGGGATTCAGTTTCAGGGCTAAAAAGTATGTTTATTGCCAGGGTACTCAGTCGCTGCCTCCTGCCTGACGGATGGCAGCAAGTGGATGGGAGCACTGCCGTTGCCTTATCACAGGGAGGAAAAAAAAAATACCCAGGCCAGGAGGGGTCTCTGGAGGTCACCCAGAGTTGGCCCAGAACTGCACACTCGCTCACACACATCCCTCTCAAAGCTCCTCCAGCCAGGCTTGTTGCTCATTAACAGATTCCTCATTTCTCATCAACAGTGGAAGGACCCACTCCTGGCAAGCAGCTGATGTCCCGGTAAAGCCATGGCACAAATGCCTGGCTGCAACTCCTGTCCCAGGATTCAGGTGAGGACCATGCTGGGAGCCAGGGAGTGCTGGAAGATGCTGAGCACCGGCAAGAAGCAGACGGCAGAGTTTCAAAACCTGCCGATGACCCTGTCTCACCACTTTTGTGCCTGCCAGAGGTTAAGAGGGGCAAAAACCCTCAGTGAAGCCCCCCTCGAGCTGGTTAGGAAACAGAGGACAAGCAGAGCTGGTGGGACTGGGCTTGCATGCTCCATGCATCAAGGTCGCCCCAGTGGCTCTCCTCTATCAAGCCCGAGAGCTTGCAGCGAGTGGAAGGGTGAGCTTATGGCACCAAGGCCAGCGAGCTGTTTGCTCTTCCCCAGGTTTCCAGGGGAGGAAGGGTAAAGCAAAGCTCCAGCCCACTGAGTTTTGCAATTGTTTGGAAAAATCCCTAGATTCAGAGGCGAGATAGTGCTGGGGACAAGGGAGCACAGTGGCCTTTAGGGACCAAAGGGACAGCCAAAAAAATCTGCCCTGCCAAAACCTGCCTGCGGAGGTTCAGAAAACCCCCACACCCACCGCAAGCATCACCCGAGGGTACTAGAAAAATGCTGGAAAGCAGGAGAAGATAGTATCGGCCTGGAGCAGAACAATGCAGAGGCGCAAACAAAGCTGGAAGGTATTTTCAAGCACAAACACACTTTCCGGAGAGCATGAAAAAGCCATCAGCAGTGGGTCACGCTCAGGGAGAGGAAGCACCAAGGGTGTCACAGGGCAGGACAGGCTGTTCAAAGCAGCAATGTCAGTACGAGAAACCTTCTGTTCATCATTTCTAGGCTGTTCCTAGCTCAGGGAGCAGCTCTTCTGTGCCCAGGGAGGGCAGGACCTTGCTGGTCCCCCATGGCAGCTCATCCCCTGGGTGCCTGCAGTTTGGTCCTCCTCCGACAATGCGGGGACCCCCAGCCCAGCTTCCTCCTGGCCATTGCATCCTCCTCCCGGTGCTTTGCAGCTCCGGGCATGCTGCCCAGCAGGACAAGCCTGGCACTGGGCACCTCCAGCTGAATTTTTTTACAGCCAGTTCCTTGGGAAAAATCTGACTGTTCATTTACTAATTTTAGGGCAGTGAGTAATGGAGCCAAGCACTACCTGGCACAAAGGGCACCAACGGAGGTTTCAGCTGGTCATGCCAGGGTACCGACGTCTGCATGGCTCTGGGGTGCCAGCTCCAAATTTGGGCTGAAGCGGGTGGTTCGGGAGACCGACCTCGCTCTGCAGGGTGTAAATCCTGCTGCAGGAGGCTCCTGATGAAGACATCAGCTCATGCAAACCCCAGACAGCATCCCAGCTTGTCAGGCTGGGATGTAGCACAGCCCTTGCTGGCTCAGAAAGCTCTGTGTAATAAAGTCAGCATGGTTTATAACCTATATAACTATATAAACCAGGAATCTGGCTTATAAGCCCAGAGCAGGGTCCTAGCCACTCGCCTGCTATTTTGCCAAGGGTCGTGGGGTGATGCAGGGAAACTACAGAAAAAACCATCCAGAGCTTGGCTTAGGCAGAGAACAGAGCCTGAAGTCCCAGGATCAACATGCCTCTGCCGGGCACAGGACCTCCTTGCCCTTGGGAACGTGGCGTCCAGCCCCACCATGTCACCACAGCAGCACCCCGGGCTGGCGATCCTGTTACAGCCAGCTCCTGCCCATGGAGCAGAGCACATGCCTGAAATTTGAGTTTGCTCCATTCGTCATGTCTTAGGGCTGTTTGTTCCCCAACAAACTCCGTTTAGTCACCGCCTAAAAATCCCATGACGGCAATGACATGAGATGCTGCTGCTTTGCTCCAAAAAAAATGAAAAGGGGGATAAAAGAGGTTTTTTGGTGCAGGCAGAGGTCTCACAGCGATCCCCTCTCCCCTGGCAGGCCAGCAAGCTTGGTGCCAGGCACACTGAGCCAATTTCCCCCTCCTGCCGCCCTTGGCTCTCCCATCTGGCTCCAGGCAGGGTATGCTTCCCCTGCCTGCCCGGGTCCCTGCCTCCCTTGCCTGCACTCCTGTAAGACAGAGATGCTCAGCCATTGTCAAAGCTCTTCTGGGTCCTGTGTTCATAAGGAGGACAACAAGCCCGTCCCCATCCTGTAAAGGATGCTCTGAAAGCATCACTCCAACAGAAGATACCCAGGAGGGAGGGTCCCCTGTCTCCTCCGCTCCCCAGCCCCTCTTTCCCAGCCTGGATCAGGCCTGAAGGCACGCAAGCAAGACATGACACCTCATTCAGCCTCCTGCCTTCCTCCCGGCCAGCCCCTGCTCCTCCCTGCAGCACAGCGAGGGGTGCGTGTGGGGCGCAGGCCCTCCGCTCGCCCCCCCGGCTGGAGGAAATCGCTCAGCATGAATTTCCACGCCACTCTTTGGTGGCAATGCTGCCGCCGAACCGGAGGGGCGAGGGGCTGGTGGCCCTCCGGCTCCACCGTCACCTCCCCAAGGTCCATGTGCTGCAGCCTCATCCTGTTTCCCCCTGCCCGGGCTCCTGCCCGCTCTGAGCAAGTACATCCTCTTCCTCCCCGCCGACTCATCCGGGGCCGACCGAGAACTGACATCTCCCGCAGGGGCTCACGGATTCCGCCGTGACTCACGCCGGGAGCGCTGCCCGGGCTCCGGCGGCGGGACACCCCCCATCCCTCGCCTCCCCGCTCCTTCCAGCCGACAGTCCCCAGCCCGCCCCTGCCCGGTGCCTGCCCGGTGCCCTCCCCGGCTCCCCCTTACCGGCAGCGGGGCCGCGAGCAGGCGGTGCAGGGCGGGCAGCTGCGCGCCCAGGGCCAACGCCTCCGCCACGGCGTACACCGGAGCCCGCCGCGGCTCCGGGAAGCTGCCGCAGCCGAAGGGATCCGCGTCCTCCAGGTACTGCACCCGGCACGGCACCGCCGCCTCCGCCATGGCAGCGCCGCCGCCCCGCTCGCCGCCGCTGACGGGGCCTGCTGAGGCCACGCCCCCAGGCCACGCCCCTCCCGGCCACGCGCCCGTCGGAGCTCGGCGCGCCCCCCACGGGCGCCCCGGCGGCAAAGCGGGGGCTGCCCGCCCGCAGCTGCATCCCGCCCCGCAGGGATGCTCCGGCCTCAGGGATGCCCCGGGCCGCGGGGATGCCCCGGGCTGCCCCGGGCTGCCCCGGGGTGTCGGGTGGGGCTGCTGGCCCCGGGTGAACTGGAGCACGGGTGGGCAGCTGGGCTGGACCCCCCCATTGTGGGGTAGGGGGGAAAGCGGCAGAGGGATGAACCGCCCTGCCCCGGAGCCAGGGGTGCAGCGGCACCACCCCGGTACCGATGTCGATGTTAACGAGGGTGTCCAAGATGGATCGTGTAGTGCTCATCACCGCCGCTAAGGCGGGCTTGGAAAGGAGCACGCAAAGGAGAGCCAGGACCCCCGGGAGGACCCGGGGGAGCGCGGCTGCACCGGGGATGGGACTGGGGCCACGGAAGGTCTCATGGCTCTTGAACACAAAGCGTCGCTGGGCACGCTGAGCACAACCCAGCAAGGCAAAGGCAGTTTTACTTTCTTTTTGATTGATTACCTGGGCTGCGATGATGGCCCAACACGATGGAGTGGTGGGCAGGGAGCCCTCCCTTCGCTCCTGGCTCCAGCCCGGGCTCCCAGTTGGAGAGGTGTGAGCAGACTGGGAGGACCTCAGCAGAGACACCCAGGCAGCAGCACAGGCCAGGTCCACCAGGCTGGGGCGACAGGTCACGACCAGCCTGGGGGAGGCAAAGCAAAGGGGGGATTTTAATTACGCCTTTGACAACTTAAAAGGGGAGCGGGAGGCAGCCTCTTCTCAGCGGCAACCCTTTGCGAAGCCATTCCTGCGCTGCCTTTCTGGCAGGAGCCGGCTGGCAGGGGGTGGCAGCAGCAGGCTGCTTTCCCCAGCCATTACCTTCTGCTGCCAAGCGTTTGCAGCACATTTGTGCCGGGTCAGAGAGAGAGGGGAAGAGGCGACACTGCTGAGGCTGCCGAGGAAGTGTCCTGCAGCCCATTCCCCTCTGGCCAGAGGGCTCTGCCTGGTGCTCAGCCTCTGAGGGTGCCCATGCTGTTGGCAGTTCCAGCCAGAGGGCTCAGCCTGGCCAAGGTTTCATTCTGTCCTGGCTTTGCGGACACACAGACACAGCTCAGAGCTGGCTCTCCATGAAGCACTCTGCCAGCGTCCCTTCTTGCCCCCTGCCAGGTGACACTCCTGGTCCCTGGGCTGCCTGGGCATCCTTCACTGCCCACCCAGGACATGGGGGCCCTGGATCTAGGAGACACAGGGATGGGATGTGGGAGATGGGGCACCTCCTGGAGAAGGGGGAATGGCCCAGCGTCGGTGGGCAAGTGGGAGCTTTTAAGGGTGTCTGAGAGGGGCTGGGGAGGTGAGGGGGACTGAGGGACCATGGGGTCCCCCTTGGGGTGCTCCCAGGCTGGTGCTCAGGCAGCAGCTGGGGCAGGGATGGGTGCTCTCAGCTGGCAGCAGAAGGGGCTGGGCTGGGAGGGGGATTGGGTGGGGTGGGGAGATTGGGAATCTGATGGGTGCAGGAGGACTGAGCCAGGGTGAGGGGACTTGGGCAGAGCAGGGAGCACCAGGGGAGGGCACGGGCGACCAGGGTGATGCAGGGGGCACTGGGCAGGAGCCAGGGGATCGGCATGGGGCATGGGGCACCAGGGTAGAGGCAAGAGGGCTGCTGTGGGGCAGGTGGCACTGGAGCAGGTGCAGGGGGCACCAGGGGAGGTGCAGGGGGACTGGCATGGGGCAGGGGGCACCGGTGTGATGCAGGTGGCACCATGGCAGATGCAGGGAGGACCATGGCAAGTGCAGGGGTCTGGCATGGGGCAGGGCACACCGGGGCAGGTGCAGGGGCACCAGGGTGACACAGGAGTCCAGGGCAGGTGCAGGGGGACTGGCATGGGGCAGGGGGCACCAGGGTAGAGGCAGGGGGGCTGTTGTGGGGCAGGGGGCACTGGAGCAGGTGCAGGGGGCACCAGGGGAGGGGCAGGGGGGCTGGCATGGGGCACCGAGGCAGGTGCAGGGGCACAGGGTGATGCAGAGCCTGGGGCAAGTGCAGGGGGGCCGTTGTGGGGCAGGGGGCACCGGGGCAGGTGCAGGGGCACCAGGGTGATGCAAGGGGGACCGGGGCAGGCGCAGGGGGACTGGCGTGGGGCAGGGGGCACCGGGACAGTGCAGGTGCGCTGTAGCGGAGGGGGATGCAGGGGGTGAGCAGGGCGGTGCTGGGCCCCGGGGCAGTACCGGGGGGCCGGGGGCAGTACCGGGAGGACCGGGGCAGTACCGGGAGGACCGGGGCGGGCCCGGCCCGGGCGGGGCGAGGAGCGGCGGGCGGAGCCGGTGGCGCGGGGCGTGGGGGGGGCCGGCCCGGTGCGGCCCCACGTGCGCGTGACGCGGGCGGGGGCCGGGATCGCGGCGGAGCGGCGGGGAGCGGCGGGGAGCGGCGAGGGGCCATGCAGCCCCCGGCGGCCTCCCCCGGCCCCGCCGCCCCGGAGGGCGCCGAGCTGCTGCGGTGGCAGTGGCGGGAGGTGCAGGCGCCCTGCCTGGTGGCCGCCTGGATCCTGGTGGCCAGCCTGGCCAAGATCGGTGAGTGTCCCCCTCACCCTCCACCCACCCTTCCGCGGTCCTCCGGGGCTCCGGGAGCAGCTGTGCCCACCGCCGGGGCGGGCAGGGTGGGATGCGCATCCCCGGGGGGTGCAGGGGTATGCGGGGCGAGGGGTGCCACCGCACAGCAGGACACGGGGCATAGGGACAAATGGCCAGAGCCTGGCTGATCGCCGTCCTCAGCTGGGCTGTGGTGGCCTGGCACGACCCCGCGCCCTGTTCTCCATCCCCTTCCCTGGGATGGCAAGTGGTGACGAGGTGAAGGTACAGCCCAAGGGACAATGCGGGGGCCTGGTCCCTTTTTTCCATCAGGGAGGGATGGGTGGGCACAGAGGAGGAGAGGAGCTGAGCAGAGATGTCCAGCAAGGATGTCCCATGCCCCAGAGGCTGGCACAGCACGTGCCGCTGGCAGGGTTGGAAGCTGTTTGATCCCCCCAGCCCTGGGAAGGGCTTGGTGGTGCCAGTGTTGGGCAAGATGTGCCCCTGGCAGCCTGGGGCCAGGTCTGTGTCTGTGGTCCCCTCCGGTGGGTCACTCCAGATCTGCATCGCCTCGGGCTCTCGTGCTCCCCAGCACAGGACCAGGCAACCGGGGGGGGAGGCTCTGCCGCAAGAGGCTGCGTGGGAAGGTGCAAGGAGGATGTGTGTGAGCTGCTGCAGGGCTGTGCCCCCGGAGTACCCTGGGTGCTGAGGAGGGGATGCCCACGTGTGGGTGACGAGCAGGGTCCCCAGGGGCTGGTCCTCCATGGTGCCCTTGCCTGCTGTGCTGGGCCCAGGGGACGAGATTGTGACCTTGAGGCAGGTTTCCTTCTCTGGGGCCCCGCTGTGGGCACAGCCCCTGTGGTGGGGGCATGGTCACCCTCTTAGTTTGGAGCTGGCTCAAGAAATGCGGGTTTAGAGTTAAGGCAGAGGAGTCTCCGAGCAGCCGGGGCCCAGCAGCAGCTCCCAGTACCCAGAGGACAGCTACAGCTGTGACCACAGCTGGCCTCTGCCGGTCCCACACATCATCAAAACTGCTGCTGTGGACCTCGCACTCCTCTCCTTCCTTGGCCTTCTTGCAAGGGAGACCTAAAGCATCACGAGGAATGAATTAAAGGGCGTTGTGAGCTTAAAAATACAACCCTCTGTCTGCAGCTGTGCCACCTCCAGCTGCCAAGCATGTCCCTCCTACCTGCAGAAGATCAGAGAGACAATCCTTTTCCCTGGCTCTTATTTTCTTCTCTCAAACATCTCTCTGGAGCTGCTCCCTGTGCAGGTTTCCCTTGATGCACTCCCCTTTGCCCGGCAGTGCCAGTGGGGGGGGGGGGGGCCTGAGCTGGGGTCATTCCCAAGACCCCAGCCCCGTCATGCTCTTCCACGCCTGAGGTGAGCTGATGGCCACTCTCCCTCTCCATCTGGGAGACACAACCCTGATGGTGAGTAGCTCTGGGCTGCCTGGCTCAGCACATCCGATGGGTCCGATGGATACTCACAGCCCGGAGCAAGGAGTGACACCCCGGAGGTGGCACACAACCCCATGCACGCACAATCCCCAGGGCCCACGGGGGCCCATGGAGGAGATGGAGCCAGGGGCAGAGGATGTTGGGGAGCAGAGGGGGCAGCACCGGCTGCAGCGGCCGCGGACGCCGGGCGTAGGCTGGCGCAGAGAAGCCGTTGCGGTTGTGGCGCTGGGCTGCCAGCTCACAGCCCTGTGACTGCAGGGAAGGAAGTGGCCTCGCTCCTGGGTGATGGCGAAATGACACTGCGGGCTCTGTTCTCGGAGGCAGTCACAATGCCGGGGTACCCTGAGCCAGCAAACACCCGGGGCGGGGAAAAACTGGCTTGGGTGTTGCCTTCCTGCACAGCTAGGCATCATCCGGGCTTTGCTGCCTTTTCTGTACTTTGTCAGAGCACAGATCTTCTTGAACGGGATGAGGGGAAGCGGGAAATTAAGGACCAGTAAGGAGCATTGCCCCAAACCTGCTCCTCACCCACAGCTGCCCTGTGGGCAGGGGTTTGCCACCAGATGGACGTTTTTCTACCCAGCAGCATTCCCATGGGTTGCAACCCTCTCTCCTTGCGCCATCACCTCTGTCCCTGGCTGCTTGTGTCTTGGTTCACGTGTTTTGCCATTTCCCAAGCACCGGAGGAGCGGAGCAGGTTTTGGCCCCGAGCCCTTCCAATGGTAAATCCTGTATTATGGATGCCTGAGTGTGGATTATGGCTCTGAAGTTAATTCACATGTGGCTAAGTTACCGTTGCTGTGGGAACCTTTAATACTGAAATTCTTGACTAGCGCGTGTAAAATTAGAGCTCTTTCCATTCGTCCCTGCTGGCTGTTCCCCATGGCGCAGAGGAGCTCGTGTGCTGTCGTTTGCTCAGGAGGGTGGCAGCATCCCCCTCAGCCAGGGGATTTTTGGACAAGCAGGGTCTTTCCCATTGATGTTGCTCCCTTCTTTGCCCAAGTTTTTGGCTTGGGGAAAAACAATGACGGATGACAGCCAGGAATCATGTCGCCATGTCCCCATAGCATCTCTGTGGGCTCTCCTGGGTCTCTCCAGCCAGCCAGGGCATGTCGCCACAGCATGGGGAGTGCAGATGGGTTGCCGGAGTGGGGAGCAGGGATCTTGGCAATGCTCCTGAGCGTGCAGAAAGGGGCTGGATGTCTTGTTCCCTTCTTGAAAACTTCAGAGCTTTGTTCCCGTGGGCGGGAAGTGGTTTCGCAGCCTGCCGCAGGCGCTGAGCGAGCGCTGTTCGCCCACTGGCGCTGCCTTCACCGGGCTCGCGTGGGGTGAACAGGGCTCTGCTGCAGCTTGTGTGGTCATTTAGCAGGAATTTGGCTGGGCTGGAGATCAGCCAGCCCTTCTCTGGGCTGTGAGTTTGCTTAGAGGGCTGTAGTGTCCATATTGCCACTGCCTCCGTGGCTGAACCTCAGCCCCTGGTAGCGAGCGGAGGCGGCTGTGGGGAAGGGTAGATGCCCCAGGCTCTGTGGCTGGAGGTATGGTAGACGCTTGGCCCCGCACGCTCTGCTGCTCTTTCCCCTTCAGGTGGTTGGTGACGGAGCTGCAGATCACGCCACGCCGGTGCTCGCCACTCTGCCCTTGCCAGCTGTGGCAGTGTTCCTGGAGTGTTATGGCAGGGGAGCAGTGCCGGGGCTCACTAGGACAGCACGGACAGGGCTCACCATGCCAAGGAGCAGTGCAGGTTGCTGCAAAGGTCTCAATGAGAGGAAAAGCGGCCCTTAGCCTGCATGTTTGGTGATGGGCTCACAGATCATAGAATCATAGAATGTCCTGAGTTGGAAGGAACCCACAAGGATCATCGAGTCCAACTCCTGTGCCTGCACAGGACAACGCCAAAATTCACACCATATATCTGAGGGCATTGTCCAAATGCTTCTTGAATATTGTCAGGCTTGGCGCCGTGACTACCTCCTGAGGGAGCTTGTTCCAGTGCTCCACCACCCTCTGGGTGAAGAACCTTTTCCTAATATCCAACCTAAACCTCCCCTGGCATATCCTCCTGCCGTTCCCTTGGGTTCTATCATTGGTTGTCAGGGAGAAGAGATCAGTGCCTGCCCCTCCTCTTCCCCTTGTGAGGAAGCTGTAGACTGCGATGAAGTCTCCCCTCAGTCTCCTCTTCTCCAGGCTGAACAGACCAAGTGACTTCAGCTGCTCCTCATATGGCTTCCCCTCTAAACCCTTCACCATCTTCGTGGCTCTCCTCTGGACACTCTCTAGTAGCTTCGTATCCTTTTTATACTGTGGCACCCAAAACTGCACACAGTACTCAAGATGAGGCTGCACCAGTGCAGAGTAGAGCGGGACAATCACCTCCCTCAACCAGCTAGCAATACAGTGCTTGGTGCACCCCAGGACACAGTTGGCCCTCTTGGCTGCCAGGGCATGCTGTTGGCTCATGTTCAACTTGCCATCAACTGCTCTCCAGCCTCTCGTTCCCCAGTCTGTATGTACATCCAGGGTTGCCATGTCCCAGGTGCAAAATCTGCCACTTGCCATTATTAAACTTCATACGGTTGGTGATTGCCCAGCTCTCTAATTTGTCTACATCTCTCTGCAGGGCCTCTCTGCCCTCGAGAGTGTCAACAGCTCCTCCCAATTTTGTGTCATCGGCAAACTTAGATAGTAGTCCTTCAAGTCCTGCATCCAAGTAATTTATGAAGACATTAAAGAGCACTGGCCCTAAGATGGATCCCTGCGGAACCCTGCTAGTGACTGGTCACCAGCCTGATGTAACCCCATTTACTGTAACCCTTTGAGCCCGACTCATCAGCCAATTGCTCACCCATTGCATTATGTGTTTATCCAGCTGTATGCTGGATATTTTGTCCAGGAGGATACTGTGAGACACAGTATCGAAAGCTTTACGGAAATCCAAAATGTTGGATGTTATCTCTGCTTAGGAACCAGATCTTTGACATTGAGTTATCTCCTCTAATTCAGTGCTCAGCTGCAGTGAAGGAAAGCAAATCGACTAAGAGGTGTTAGGAAAGGAGAAAGAAAGAACATCAGGAGGCCACAACCTCAGTGCCCAGGGTGTCTGCATCTCAGGGACACCAGGACCCGTCCCAGAAAGGATAGAGCAGGACTGGGACAGGTTCAGAGGAGAATGACAAGGGCATAGAGACATGGAAACCTACCGATGAAGCACTGCCTGTTCCTGGGCTCCTCTCCAGGTCTATGCCACTGGAGACAGGACTCTGGGCTAGGCAGACCTTATGGTCTGTCCATGGGGATTCCCAAGGAGGAAAGAAGCCTAGGGTCTGCATGTGACCACAGCAGAGCTTTCCTTCTGGTGGGATGACTTGGCACAAGCAATGGGCACCTTTAATCCAGCTAAAGGGCTTCAGGGACTGGGTTTTGGGTTGGCAGCAGAGCTGGGCTTGCAGCTAAGTGACAGCTCAGAGGCTGCTCTGATGTCCCTTGTACCTGAGGGTGCTTAAGGACAGGGTGGCTCTGGAAGTGCCTGGAGGAACCTACTCCCCAGGAGAAGGTTTCTTCATCTGATGGCCAAGTCATGCTACAGAGCTGGGCTGGATGTCACAAATGATGGCAGAATGATGAGGGGGCAAAACTGCTGTGACCCTCGACAACCTTTCCCCAAGTACTGCCCTTTGGGTGTAGCAAAAATACAGCACCCTGCACTAGGGAGGAGAAATCCTGAGGGATAGGGGGGTTGCCCACCTGGAAACTGGAACGATTTGCCATTACACAGGATGCCCTGGCCTTGGGGACAAGGCTCCCTGGAAGAGCGTGTCCCCTGTGCTGGCTGGCGTGATGTCCTGCTGGCTTGTGCCTGAGCTGCAGGCTCATTGCCACATTGCTGATGGATGAATACCAGGATGAATACTCTGCTTGCTTTAAAAAATATATCCTGTTCCACGGCAGTTTAAGATTTCCTCCAAACCTTGCAAGAAATAAACTTATTATTCAAAGCATCTCTAAATCTGCAGCTCCCGTGTGCCTGTTTTTTGCATGCAGGTAGGTTAGCCGGTGCTGAGGAAGGCTGTGCTCTGGCACGGAGAGCGGCTGACTGGCTTGTGCTACAGTGGTTTGCATGCTGCTCCGTCTGCTTGCTCAGACGACTGCAAACAAGGTCACCCCGTCACCAGGGCTGAGCATCCTTGTCTCTGAGTGGGGTAACGTGTCCCAGTGAACCAGGATACCTTTGCTCGAACAACTGACGGCATTGCTTGTGACACTGTTAACGGGGTCGCTGGCTGCTTTTATCCTTTAAGTGCAGATACCAGAGGCCAAGAAAAGCAAAATGCCCAGCTGTTTGGCTTATTAGACAGTGCCTGAGGAGGAGAGGGAGATCTCAAAGGGTCAGGGACCTGAAATCCTGACCTGGAGCTAGCTGGAAGGTCTTCACTGCACACAAGGCCATGAAGCAGCCTTAGGTGCCCCCTTGTCCTCCCCTCCGTAGCCAACCATTTTGTGAAGCTTGTGGATTTGGGATGGTCTGTCCATGTGCCTGTATGGCTGATGCTCTCATTCTTCCTTTCCTTCTAGTTTTCCACCTGTCAAGGAAGGTGACGTCCATTGTCCCGGAGAGCTGCCTCCTCATCCTGCTGGGGCTGGGCCTGGGGGGCATCGTGTTGGCTGTGGCGAAGAAAGCCGAGTACCAGCTGGAGCCCAACATGTTCTTCCTCTTCCTTCTGCCCCCCATTGTCCTAGACTCGGGCTACTTCATGCCCAGCCGGCTGTTCTTTGACAACATTGGCGCCATCCTCACCTATGCGGTGGTGGGCACGCTCTGGAACTCCTTCACCACTGGTGCTGCGCTCTGGGGGCTGCACTGGGCTGGACTCATGGGTGGGTGCACAGAGCTGCCCAGCTTGGACCACATTGCCAAAAGATGGGCTGGAGGGTGCAAAGCACCCCCAAATTCAGAGCCCACAGCCAGCCCTGCCATGGATTCCCAGGAAGTATTGCAGGAGCAGGGTCCTGGCATCCCGGGAATGGTGCTGTGGCAGAACTGTCAAACATGCAGGACAAACGAGCCCTCCTTGGCACTGAGCTGACTCATGTCTTTGCTATTTTTGTCACCGACCTTCGCTAGCTTTGCTGGCTTGCTGCCGTGTTCCCTGTCCTTGGCTGTAGCCACTGGCCCTGGCTGGCCTGGGCTGTATTTTTAGTCTCCTGAGCCCCAAGGAACCGCTTGATGCCTGGGCCTGAGGTGGGGCTGCTGAGCCTCCTTAGGTGCATATCTGCCAGAGGGGCAGAGATGCACCTGGGCGCCAGGGGGGATGTCCAAGCCCTGTCCCCTCATGCTGCAGCAAGGATGTGCTGAACCCTGCTTCACCTGGGGGACCCTGGAGGTCTGAGAGCACTCCCTGGCTCAGCCTGCTGCACTCCAAGTTGGGATGTGGCAGCCAAGTCACAGGGACAGGCTTGTTTCAGCCTGGTGAAAGGGGCTCTGGGGCAGATGGTCTGCCTGATCTTGGTCCTTCTGTCCTAGCAGATCCGGGCGTCGAAGCTGGGCTGATGGATTTCCTGCTCTTCGGCAGCCTCATCTCAGCTGTGGACCCCGTGGCAGTGCTGGCCGTCTTTGAAGAGGTCCATGTAAATGAGACGCTCTTCATCATCGTGTTCGGCGAGTCTCTCCTGAACGACGCTGTCACCGTGGTGAGTTGGAGCTTGGGGGACCCAAAAGTGGAGCCCAGCATGGGCCAGGGCACTGGAGTCCCCTAGGATGGGCAGAGGATGCAGGTGACATCCTCAAGTCAGGGGCAGACCCATGCCATGCTCTCTGGGTCTCTCTTCTCTCCTGGCCCTGGGGAACTTTGCCTGCCGAGGTGGGCTGTGTTGCCTGGCAGATTTGGAGCAGGTGATGCCTATTCCGCAGGGTCCATCCTGCCTGCAGGTGCTGCCCTTCTCAAGGCAGGGCAATATCCTGCCTTCCCCAAGGGATTTGCCTTGCCTGCAGGTGCTCTACAAGGTCTTCAACTCTTTTGTGGAGCTGGGCCCAGCACACATCCATGCCACAGATTACGTGAAGGGGGTAGGTGAGTATGTGCCCCGCCAGCCCCTCTGACTCTTCCTCCGAGGTGGAAGTGTCAGGGGCAAGCACAGGTGCTGTTGTACTGTGGGGTGGGCACTGAGCACCACAGCTCTGTCATGTCCATCCCAGTGGTCACACGCCAGCTGTCATCATGGGATGCTTTGGTGGGGAACCAGGTGGGAATGTGGGGCTTGGCCAGCCCAGCATGGCATGGCTATGGGGCACAGGAGCTGGGCTCACTTGCTTATGGTGCAAATGAGTCTTCTTTCCCCCACCAGCCTCCTTCTTCCTGGTGAGCCTGGGGGGCACAGCTGTGGGGCTGCTCTTTGCCTTCCTCCTGGCCCTGATCACGCGGTTCACCAAACGTGTGCGCATCATCGAGCCACTCTTTGTCTTCCTCCTGGCCTACATCGCGTACCTTGCTGCTGAGATGGTCTCACTCTCCTCCATCCTGGCGTGAGTACCGGGGTGTCCCCTGGGGGGCGGTCCAGGAAATCAGGGGTGCAGTGATAAGCAGCAAGAGGCAGCGAGCAGATCCATTCCTCATCCCGCCATAGGGTCATGCTGGCTCCTTCTGTCCCTCTGCAGAGTCACCTTCTGTGGGATCTGCTGCAAGAAGTACGTGGAAGCCAACATCTCCCAGAAATCCCGCACCACAGTCAAGTACACCATGAAGACACTGGCCAGCAGCTCGGAGACCATCATCTTCATGTTTCTGGGCATCTCAGCTGTGGACACCTCCAAGTGGGCATGGGACACAGCGCTGGTGCTGGGCACCCTGTTCTTCATCCTGCTTTTCAGAGCTGTGGGTCAGTCTGCCCCACTGTGCTTCTGACACAGCCCTTTTCATGCCAAAAAGTGGTAGCCCCCAAGAAAGGCTGGGGCATGGGACCAGCCACAGCTCCTGGCCTGGGCTCCGCCCCGTCTCCAGGAGCAGGCAAGGCTCTGCCAGCATCCCATGCTCTCCTTCTCCTTCTTCCCTAGGCGTTGTCCTCCAGACCTGCGTGCTCAACCGCTTCCGCCTCATCCCCCTGGACAGGATCGACCAGGTGGTCATGTCATACGGTGGCCTCCGCGGAGCTGTGGCCTTCGCCCTAGTCATCCTGCTGGACAGGGCAAAGGTGAAAGCCAAGGACTACTTTGTGGCAACAACCATCGTGGTGGTGTTCTTCACTGTCATTGTGCAGGTGAGGATGGGCACCGTGCCCTCCTTCAGTGCTGCCCTCCTGCGCAGAGCTGTCCTGGGGGGTCAGGCGAGCGCCTGGGGACATGTGCTTCGAGCAAGTACCTCTTTTCAAGTCACCTTTGGTCCTAGGTGCCTCCTGGCACCCCATACATCACTAGGCTGGCGTGCAGGACTGCCCTGGCAGCTGTTTTGATGGTGGGGCCATGGCCCTCGTTTCCCCATTGGCCTCTTGTTCTGGGACTCACTCCAAGAGCAGCAACGGTGTGTGCCTGGCCAAGCTGTTCTTTTACAAAGCTGCTGATGAGCCATGGCTCTGGGGTTCCTGCGCCATGGGAAGGGGAGCCACATGGCAGATGGATGCAAGCCTAGGGGAAGGGGGACTGGTGGGGTATGATGTGGTCGCTGCCTGCTGGGACACAGGACCATCGCCCAGGTCCCAGGCGCTGGGGGTCGGGTTGGTAGGGGCATTCACAGCCGGCACTGCTGTTGTCCCCGGTCACTTCGTGCTGCTTCTGCTCCCCATGCCCCAGCCACACACCCTCTCGCCCTCCCAGTCTTTCCCTTGCCTTCTCCTGCTGTTCCAGGGCCTCACCATCAAACCGCTGGTGACGTGGCTGAAGGTGAAGCGCAGTGACCACCACAAGCCCACACTGAACGAGGAGCTGCATGAGCACGTAGGTGCTGGCGCCAGAGGCTGCCCTGCTCCCCACACCGCAGGGGCTGGGCGAGGGTGATGCACAGCCTCGGCACTCCTGGGGCATCTGCAGCCTTGCCACCGCTCTCACCCTCTTCTCCTCGCTCAAGGCCTTTGACCACATCCTGGCAGCGGTGGAGGACATTGTGGGGCACCATGGCTACCATTACTGGCGGGACAAGTGAGTGCCTTAGCCAGGATCCTCCATCAGCCATCAAGTGGATGGTGGATGCATGCCAGCCATGGGGACATCGCAGGGTCCCCTCTGCAGGACACCCCTGCTGTAGGCAGAGCAGCAGGACCAGGAAGGCTGTATGTCTGTCCATCAATCCACCTGGAAGGGGACTGTCTGGCTGCTCTTGTGCAGCAGACCAAGCTCCCAAAAGCATCCCAGAGAGAGGTTGGGCAGGCGTGGCTGGGGATGCTGCGAGAGCTGGCATTGCTTGCCTGTGCTGGAGCTGCTGGGGGACCGTGGGATGTCTGTGGTGATGATGATGGCCCTGTGCCTCCCCATGGATGGAGCTGTGCTGGGCGCTGAGGAGGGAACAGCCCTGTTAAAGCCTAGGCAGTGTTTATCTGGAGCACAGTGACAGGAAAAGGATGCAAAAAGTCTGTTTCCTGGAGGGGAAGTGCTCTAGCGGGGCAGTCGCGCCGGCCCCAATCCCGCTCCCATCGTCTCCTGCAGATCCGCTGGTCTTCAGCTTCCCCTTGGGCAGGGACGAAGGGTCAGCGTGTCCCCTCCCCTCCTGCCCTGCCTGGCAGCATGTCCCTGGGCACAGCCAGTTCCTGCGTGCCCAGCCTGCTTTTGCCATGCTTTGGACACTCTCAACCTTGCATGGGCAGGGGGTCCATGGCTGTGGTACCCTGCAGGAGCTAAACTGCCTGTGTCTTCATCTCGTGGCAGGTGGGAACAGTTTGACAAGAAGTACCTGAGCCAGCTCCTGATGCGGAAATCTGCCTACAGGCTGCGGGATGAGATCTGGGATGTTTACTACAAGCTGAATATCCGTGATGCTATCAGCTTCGTAGACCAGGTGGGGGCATGTGGTGGGAGCCAGGCAATGGGATGGCCCTGACAGGAGCCGGCTGGCCTGGGGTGGTGGTCCACCCCGTGCATAGCCATGCATGTCCCCTCTGGCCAAGCAGTGGGGACTCCCCCAGCCTGGCTGGGTCCCCACTGCCCTGATGCCAGCCTTGCCCTCCCACCTCCCAGGGTGGCCACGTGCTCTCAGCTGCCAAGCTGGCGCTGCCCTCCATGCCCAGCCGCACGTCCATGTCGGAGTCGTCAGTCACAAACCTCCTGTGAGTACGACCATTCCTCCAAGTCCCTGGGCAGACCTCGCTGGACCCCTGCAGCTGCCCCCTTCCCCACGGGTGGGTTGTGCCAGGGCTGGCAGGGCGCTGGCAGGATGCAGTCATGGAGCCCAGCATCTCCATCTCCATCCCCATCTCCTCCCCAGGAGAGAGAGCGGGAGTGGCGCATGCCTGGACCTGCAGGTGATCGACACGGTGCGGAGCCGCCGGGACAAGGAAGATGCTGCCATGCACCACGTGCTGCGAGGGAGCCTCTACAAGCCCCGCCGGCGGGTGAGCGCTCCCTGGCCATGGCATGCGGCTCACACTGAGGGTAGCAGCACCCGCAAGAGGAGCAGGGATGGAGGATGCTCCGTGGGGCCAGCTGCTCACCCTGTGTCTCTTTGCCTCTTCCTCGGCCAGTACAAGGCCAGCTACAGCCGTCACTTCATCTCTCCAGATAAACAAGAGCGCCAAGATAAAGAAATCTTCCGGCAGAACATGAAGAGGCGCCTGGAGACCTTCAAGTCAACAAGGCACAATGTCTGCTCCTCCAAGAGCAAGGCCAGGCTGAAGGAAAAGGGCAGGAAAAAGGCAAGCGCTCCCCAACCTCCTGCTCCATTACTAACTCTGAGATTTGGCCTCCCCCAGGCTGCAGACAGGGAGGTCCTTTGGGGGTTGGTTGAGGTGCTGCAGGGCATTGGCAGCTCCAGGGCCAGTGCGGAGAGTGGCTCACCTCATCTCAGTCCTGCATGTGCTGCATGTGAGCACATGGGTCTTGCACATCCACGTGTCCCCACCATGCCAGTGCTGCCACGGGGTGGCTCTTCCCTGGGCAAAGTGGTCCCGAGCCCTGGAGGAGCCCCACATTTGTTTTCCAAGAGCACTCAGCATAAAGTAGCCTGAACATCAGTGCAGATCCAGGCTTAGAAGTGTGGCACTGAGCCTTAAACTGGGCCTTAGGTGTCTTCTCTCGTTTGGAGGCTCTTGAAGCCATTGCAGCTGAGCTGTTTATTGTAGGGCCATGAAGATGCAACACCTAAGGACTAGGAACCACTGACTGCCAGCTGCCATCTAGCCAGGGTGGGAATCTGTGTCCCTGGGGTTAACCTGGCTTGCAGGGCCACCTGGGTCAGGGTTAGGGGTCTGCACAGGGCAGGTCCCAGCCGGTCCCTCTTCCTTCGCAGAAAAACATTTCTCTGACCAGTGATGAACCCAATGGGAAGACGCACAGAAATGTCCCCTGGCAGGAGGCAGGTAAGGCCGGTGGCAGGTGAGGTTTGCAGGTCCTGGCTGGCAAGGGGACCTGCTGGGGTGGGATGGGAGCAGCCCGCTGTGCCTGCCCACTGCCAGGTTGGTGGCACAACAGCACCCGGGGTTGCGCTAGCACCAAGTCCTTCTCCCATGGGTGCAGTCCTTCCTCACAGGGTGCCCCATCCTCCAAACCAACTCCCTCCATCTGGCTGCAGCTCCTGTCCTGGTGATGGTCAGCTCAGAGGAGGAGGAGAGCGATAGCTCAGAGACAGAGAGAGAGGACGACGAAGGCATTGTATTCATCGCTCGAGCCACTGATGAGGTCCTGCAGGGAAAGACAGCTCCTGGTAGGCACTGATGCTCCCACGCCAGGGCAGCTGCCATTGGGTAGCTTGTCCTTCCTCCACCTGAGGAGCAAAGTTGCCTTGGCCTGGGCAAAACCAAGGTCAGCAGAGCATGAATGGGAGAATCACTCTTTTTCTGTGGCTCTGGAGGCACAGCAGAGCCTCTCTGGTGGCTCCTGCATCCCTGGGCCAGCTGGTCATTCGGTAGTGGTTTTGCAGGGCCCAGGGAGAGAACAAGAGCTGTGCAGGATCCCTCTCACTATCCCTCCTTCTGCATCCCCAGGCAGCCTGGATGTCTGCCCCAGCCCCTGCATCATCCCACCATCGCCCACCTTGGCAGAGAAGGAGCTGCCATGGAAAGGAGACCAGGCTGATCTGGCTGTTTACATCTCCTCGGAGACCACCAAAATTGTGCCAGTGGATATGCAGAAGGCGTGGAACCAAAGCATCTCCTCCCTGGAGAGCATCGCTTCCCCTCCAGGCATTGAGAGCGGACCTCAGCATAGGAGATTGGCCTGCCCTGTGCTGGAGGAGCAACCCCAGTCTGCGAGCCAGGTGATGCCGGAGCAGAGCTCCTGCTTCCAGTTCCCCAGCCATGTCTCTAAGAGCGGCCGGTCACAGAGTGACAGCAGCCCGGATGGCGCTGAGCAGCAGGAGCTGCAGCCTTTGATGGCCACGGAGGAGCAGGGCAGGATGCTGCCCGCCACGGAGCCCAGATGGCTGATGTTCAACAGAGCGAGCCACCTCTGAGGCAGACTGCAGATGGGGAAGGGGCTGGGGGCTGCAGACGGGCTGCGACCCACTGACCGCTCTGCTGTCTTGCATTGTAAAGCTTGTGTGTATCTCCATAAACTCCAGGAGTGGCAGGAGAGCCCAGTACTCCTCCTGGAGCAGAACTCCAAAGTGGGCTTTGCCCATGCACCTACTGATGCAAAACTGGTCAATAATTGGGCTTCATGCTGCAACAGCAGATACCAGCCCCTGTCCGCCCAGGGAGGCACAGACCCCAAACCTTTTCTTCCTCTCTGGTCCCTACATATCTTTGCAGCACTGGGAGGCCAGAGAAGCTCCTCCCAGGGCTGGGATCCCAGCCGGACTCGATCCCGTCGTGGCTGTGCTGCCCTGAGGTGTAGGGGTGCTGGCTTATGGGCTGTGGCTGCTCGCGGGTGTGGGAGCACGAGCTGGTCTCCAGCCTGGCTGTGAGCAGGAGACCTCCAGGGAGAGGGCTAGAAATGGCAGCACGAGGGTCCATCCACACCCAGCGACCAAGCCATTGACTTTAAGGTGGCTTCAGCGCTGGTTCCTCACAGAGTGCATGGAGCTCAGCCAGGAGGCCAGAGATGGGCTCCTTGCCACGGCAGCTCTGCGTTCCCTGGGTTATGGAGATACTGCAGAGGCAAGGCCATGATCTTCTCAGGACTGGGAGCAGTGCTCCTGGGGTTTGGCTCCACCAGGAGCCAGACTAGTGAACCTGTACGCACAGGGACTCCTCCAGCACCCAACCTGCTGTGCCAGCCTCATGCCTGTTGTCTGGATGTGTTCCCAATAGCTGCAGTGTTCAGCGTTCTGGCTTTGCTAGGAGGCAGCTGCCCTGCACAGCATCCTTGGGATTCATCCTGCCCACATCCCAGTCCCTCCAGTTGCCTGGGGCCCATCAGCTGGGAGGGCTGGTCATGGTGTGAGGAGTTGAGTGAGCAGCAGGTATGAATGTACATCAGGAACAGGGCTGATGGGCGAAAGCTGAGTGCATCTTCCGAGGTCTGTCCCCACCACCAGCCTCCCAGCCACCCCTGGTCCCTCCTGAGAGGGTGATGGGACCCAGTGGCAATCACCTGCACAGTGAATTATTCCTGGTGTGACCCCAAGGGCCAAGAATTGCTCCCCAAGAACTGCTCAGCATGCAACAGCTCAGCGTAGCAACTGGGCACCAGCAATGTGGGAGGGTTGGGGATACTCCTCTTAGGGAAGAATGGGGACTTGGGCTCCTAATGCCTCAAAGTAGGTAAATAACTGCCTGTTCCAGCTTCATGAGCATGCTGAGACAGCAGGTGTCAGGGGGACATGTAGATGCATTGGGTGAGTGAGCCCAACATGGGCCGAGTGAGCTGGTGGTACCCCCCGGTTCTGTGAGCAAGGCTCAGCAAAGGCCGTTCTGCTCTGTACCTGTCCCACCAGATCAGCATGAGGTTTTTAAAAGGTTTTTATATAGTTTTACATTTCTGGTATGCCTTATTCTGGTTTTGATTTCTGATATTGGGCCATACTAAATCTCTAGCTGGGTCAGTGTTTTCTGTAGCCATGGGCACCACAAATGACTCAAGACTTAATATGTTATTTGCAAGAATATTGTTTTAATGTGAAAATATATGCAGAGTATTTTGTAATGTTCAATAAATCAGAGTTGGAGCAGGCGGCGTGGTCTGGTCTTTGCTGTCTGGGAACCTCTGCACATCCTGGTTCCTGCAGCCCCTCGTTCGGTTCTCCCTCGCAGGCACCGCATCCCTGTCCCTCTCTGCTCTTCTCCACCCGAGGCCACAGCCCCCCTCTCAGACTCGATGTGCCTAACGGGATTTCCTAGTTTCAATAATGTTTGTGGAAAATGTGAAATTCTTTCCAAACAGAAGCTTGCCTGCAGCCGTCATTAGGCTATGCCTTGGGGGGCAGCCAGCAAGAGGCCAGCAGGCAGCCGGGCCCTTGCTGCCCAGTGTCATGGCTGCCTGCACAGCAGCAGAGTGCTGGAAGCCCAGATCTTCCCATGTCCATGCTTCCTCTCTGCCAAAAATATGGTTCAAATGGGTCTGTTTCAGGGTGTTCTGGATCACAGGAACCTCCCTGCATCAGTGTGTGCTGGCTCTCCTCTTTCCTCGATCTGCTGGCTCCACTTCTAAAGGAGGGTAAATGCGGTTTACTTGATTCACAAGATCGATGTTTGGCTTGTATTCAACCTGGCATCTACTGTCACCCCCAGGTCCTTTTTGGCAGGATCCCTATACAGCTCCTAGCCCCCAGAGCTTTGTACTGGTCCCTCTGGAAGCTCTTGCTCCTCTTGACATTTCCCATCCACTTTGCATCCCACCGACCAGAGATGCTGGCTTAGCTGTGCTCTGTGTGCTGGACCTCAGTGCCAGTGTTTCCTGCAGACATGTTTGCCTTGGCAGTGCATCAGGTTGTGCAGGCCAGGTTGTTTTCCTGGAAGCTGTGGGCCTGCCGCATTCAGGTCCTCAGAGGAGGAAAAGCAGACGTCTCGGCTTTGGGAAACACTGGAGCTGGTTGCTGCTGTCTCGCACGGTTATCTGAGCCTAGCAGCTAATGTGTGTGCAGGCTCTCCATGCCACCAGCCAGCAGCTGGTGAGACCAGAGCATCCTCTTCCCACCCTTGACACCAGCCATGTTGTGACTGGGGATGGTGGCTCCTACTACACCCTTCCCCACAGGGTTTTATCAGTTTTTATTCTCATACTCCACTCTTTGTATTTCACTTTACAGGGAGAGATAGCAGGCAGCGTCCTTCCTGCACAGTACTGCTCCAATCCTTCCAGCACAGAGCTGTCTCTTCCAGCCTAAAAATACTAAAGTGCTTCAGTGGAAAAACACAAGAACCGGGCCAAACCATGAACACATGTGCCCAAACCTCTGCTTCTCCAGGAGAGAGTAAGGCATAACCAAAGGAGCTGCTTGTCAGACTGTAACCCAGAATGTACAACCCTCTGACTGTTATTATAAGCAACCCCATCCCAGAGCTGCCTGACTATCGCAGACCTGTCATTTTGCACGCAGCCTTCTCCTTAGAGCCTGCTATTAGATCTGCACATTTTTACCACAGTGATTTACTTTCTCCAATGCTCAGCTCCTCCAGTTTCTCCACGGTACCAGAACTTGTGAAGTCAGCAGAGGATGTAAGGCAGCTCTGGTAACAGGGGCATCAGCTGGATGGAAAAGCCAAGCTGTGGGCGATGGATTGGTGTTGGCCATCTCCCAAGTCAGTTAAGCAGCAGCATTGTGCAGTCATCTTAAAATCACCACCTCGCCATTGCACAATGCGTGTTGGAGCATCAGGTAAAGTTTAGGCTGGAAGGGGCTTGGGAGGTCTGCGGTCCAACCCTGGCTCCATGCAGGGCTGGTGGCAAAGCTACAGCAGGTAGCTCAGAGCCTTGTCTAGTTGGGCTTGGAAAGTCCCTGAGGATGGAGGTGTCACCCTGTCCCAGAGCCACACCACGGCTGCACCACTCTTGCACAGAATGATTTTCTCCTTATGCCCAGCAAGAATTTCCCCTGGTGCAGCTTGTCCCTGTTGCGTCTTGTCCTTCCAGGTGTGTCTCTGAGAAGAGTTGGGCTCTGGTTTCTCTGTGCCACCCTGTAGGTAACTCCCCTCTTTGCCTTGTCTTCCTAAAGCTGGTTCTCTTTGCTCTCTCTCTCTCTCTCTTTTTCTGGGGAGCCCCAAATTGGAGCTAGTACCCAGTTGTGTCTCACAGGTACCAAGTCAAGAGGAATAATCCTTTCCTTAAACCTGCCAGCTTCATGTTCTCCATTGCAGCAAGAGCACTGTTGACTCACGGGCAACCTTGCATGATTTTTCATTCTGCTCTATTTCTGGAGCACTTCTGACGCCCTCGTGTGATGTTTTCACGATGGCCTATATAGGCACAAGTGGTGGGAAGCTAGTGAATGGGAGCCCAGCTTCTCACCTCCCACTTGGCCCTAGCAAGCACAAAGCGTGGCAGAGGCTTTGGCCATGCTCACGTTTTCACAGAGAACAGTGGGAAGGCAAATGCAGGAGAATTCCGGAGTTCAGTCTGATCGTAGCTGGGTACACACATTTTGGAGACACATCAGTCCATTCTTTGCTCCTTCCTGTTCCTGTCCATCTGTCCAGGCATTCATCTCACCTGGATACGATCAGACTGAACACCTCTGCTGAATTCTCCTGTGTTTGCCTTCCTGTTCTTTGCATGTGAAGCAGTCATCCTTGCTCCCTGCTGTTGCTGGAAGCCTCCTCTGCCTGTTGATGGAGGGACCTCCAGAGGGGTGGATGCCAGCCCTGATCCTGGTCTGCCCCACTGTGCTGACTGGTGAAGTCATGCAGAAGTTGGTAGGCTGATGGGATGTGAACTGGCCGGGGCCGTGCAGCGAGTGGCTGGTGACGGAGTCGGGATCAGTCGGCAGCCGGGGCGGATAATGAGGAACAGATTTGTGCTGGGCAGCGGTTCCCATGCTGCGTTCCAGGGCAAAGCGGCCAGGATGGGAGAGCCTTTGTGCTTCGCGCTGCACCTCTCCGCTGTGTCTCGAGCCAGTCCCTTGTCTTGCCCGTGTCTCCTCGCCGTCTGCAGGCAGTGAGCGTCCCCAGGCTCCCCACAGAGCTGGGGACCCTCTCCAGCAGCTGTGCCACCCACCAAGCTGCAAGGCTGGCCAGGAGGCTTTCCCCACACCCCAGCTGTGCGGGGGGACAAGCTGCAGTGTGGACTAGCTGAGAACAGACAAGATCAGTGGGATCTTTAGGTCAGCAGGAGCTGGGTGGGGTGATCCACACCCCACTTCGTGGTTCAGATTTCCCTGCTTTTGCCTGGAGGAGCAAACGTGGCAGTGGGACTCCCTGCCCTGGAAGACTGCGTGGCCAGGCTGCTCCCGGGGACGCTTGCAGAACAGCCACGATGGATGTTGACATGCTGGGGGCTTTGATTTTACAAGTACCCCAGATCCTAGAGTTGTGATCCTCCCCACAGCTGGACAGAGCTGTTCCATGCAGCTGCAGGGAAGGCAAAGATCCCTGAAGAAACCACCTGGGCTCCTCCCACCTCGCCTTCTCCTGGCATCCAGTGCCGTGCAGCCAGGCTGCCCTGAAGGTAAATGAAACCTGTGGTGGGTTAGTTGTAGAGGGAGGGTGCTGAGGACCCTCTGGGGAGGTGGCCACCAGCCCAGCTGGTCTGGTCTACATCAGACCACAGGTTGTCCCGAGCCTGTGGGCAGCCCATGAAGAAGGGCTTGGAAAGGCCTTGGGGTACTGGTAGAGACCAGACTCTGCAGAAGGTCTGCTGTATTTGTGCTTTCCTCTCTTGCAGTGATGCAGGGCAATCCCTGCCTGTGCACAAGCTTTGCCTCCCAGTAGCCCAGCTAAGCCCATGGTGTTGAAGTCAGAGAGCCAGTTAAATCTTTGCTTTGGCTCCTTGGCTGGCTGGGGGGAAGCTGGCTTCTGGGCTCTGCATGCACCTGGGGCCTCACCGTGTGTGGGTCCCTGGCGGTTTTGGGGCTCTGAGGCTCTCACAGGCAGCCGGACAAAGTGTGGGCTCAGAGCTGCCCCAAGAACCCTCCTCTAGGCACAGCTGGTGCTGGGACCATGCGAGCATCACTCATGCAGGGGTCACCCCCTCCAGATTTCTCCTGGACACTTAGGGTCCTGCCTGCTTTCTCAGAAAGCCTCAACTCTGAAGGCCAGGATATTCTCTTATCTACCACATATGTGCATGTAGATACACATATTTCCAGTAGACATCCCTACCCTCTCCTATTTATAGAGACAGCTGGCAAAAGCTTTGTAAAGGTACCCCAGAAAGATGAAAAAAAAAAAAAAAGAAAACAACTATGAAGGCCCAGAATTATTATGCTTTCCCATGTCGTGGTGTGGGGCTAGCTGATGGGAGCCGGCCGGTGCAGGAGCATGAGCTTTTCTTCGCCAGGACTGCAGGGCTGTTGAGCGTGTAGGTTAGCCAGGCTGCTGCTGGATAGTTAACCGGTGACCCCTGCTAGGCTTGCTCCAATCTTTGTTTTCTCCTGCTGGAGAACAGACAGAATTGTTATAAATGTTTGGTTTTTTTCTTTCCCTTAGCAAAAATAGCTTTTGAAGCAAACAGGAAATTACAGAGACTAAAGAGTGCAATAAAGTGAAGAAAGTCTAGCAGCCAACTCACCGTGCTTGGATTTGTCTATAAATCCAGCTCCACGTGGGGTGTTGCTTGACCAAAGTCAACCGGACTGCCCTGAAACTGGTAGAAATGGGGGGGACCCGCACCCCCCTCGACCCTGGGCAGCCGAAGGCCCGTTGCCTCGGAGGTGCGAGGGGAGCACCGCCCCTCTGACGCGGCTGACACACCGAGGGTTTACGAGGTGGAAGAGGGGCCCGGCGCTGGCTGTGCCCCTGTGGGGCTGGAGCCCGGCTGCGCCGGAGGAGCCCCCGCCGCAGGGAGCTCGCCACCGCCGGCCGCGGCGCCTGAGGGAGCGGGGAGGCCGCACCCGCCCTGCCCAGCGCGGCCGGCAGGGGTCGCCCCGCGCCGCGGCCGCGCCTCGCCCCGGCCCCGCCGCCGCCAAGATGGCGGCCGCGCTCCCCACACGGGCCTCACGCGCCGCCTCGGGGCGGGCTGGTGCGGCTGAGCTCGGCGAGGAGTGCCAAAGGCCCCGCCTGGCCACCAACGGGTAGTCTTAAGGGGGAAAACATGAAATATGTGGTAGTCCCAGGTCTCCCGGTGTGCCTGGGGATCAGCCGTGCGCGGGGCGAGCTGCTCCCTTCAGCATCCCGCTGCCCTCCCAACAGTGGTTTGTGCGGTGCGGGCAGCTGCCTGCCCCCGCCTGCTGGAAGACCCCCGTCTGTGCTGAGCCCACCGCGCAGTTGCGGGGGGCCGGTGCTCTCTGTCAGCTTGCGCTCTTCCTCGGACACCTTCATCTCCCCCAGCGGCAAACGCAGGCAGGGGCTGCCTTGTCATGGCAGAGCACAACCCCAAACCACAGGAATGCTCCAGGAATACCTGGAGTAGGGTACCTGGAGAGGACATTCCAGGATGGCTGGAATATCAATCCCACCTGCTTGTCCTGCTTACTGCTGGGCTCCTCCGGAGGCACGTGGCCGCAGTGTAACAACGGGGCCGGCGCAGATCCTACATGAATGCTAGAGAGGTCTAAGCCTCCTGGTCCCCTCCCACACTTGCTCCGTAGCTGGCCTTACCCCATCTTGATCTCGCAGCGGTGATGGAAGAAGCGTGAGTGAGAAGAAAGCAGGAGAGACCGACGGCAGGAGGCACAAGCTTCACACACGCCTTCACCTGTCTGAAGAGGAAGCTGCTCATCTCCTTTAGGAGATGCATTGCTATTGCTGCTGATGGGGTTAAATCCCACTGTTTGCTGCTGGTGCTCTCCAGCTGTGGTGCCATGGAGAGGAGGTGCTCACCCCAGCTGGCACCACACTCACAACATGCTTGTCACATACTTGTGCCCAATACAGGGTCCTCTCCCTCAGACCCACACTGTGAGTGAACGGTCCCATGATCTCCATCACAACAACTCCTCCAGGAACCCACTGTGCCCTGTGTCCCACCTGCTCTGCCTTCCTGCCTGACATCCCTGCTGCAGGCATTCCCCAAGGCTCACTCCTCTAATTGCCAGATATGGCAGACTGCTCCTATCCCTGTCAAACCAAGCCCTTCCCACTGGCATCTGAGGAGCCTTCCCATCACCTCCTGTGCTCTGGATCTGCAGTCAGCAGAGTTGGCTCCAGACTCCCCTGGGGAGAAGACCCTGACCCCAAACTGCTGTTTGCCCTCTGCAGAGCAACTCGAACCTCAGCCTGGAGCCTTGCGGGGCTGCTCTGTTGAGACTGAGATGGAAGAACCAGATCTTTCCCCTTCACTACCAGCTGGGCAAGGCTGGACAGGAGCAAAGCACATGCCTGCACCAGGGGAGACCATCGCTCAGTTCTGAGCAGGTTGCCATTCTCCTGCTGGAAATACCAGCAGGATTAAAAGTACTTTGAGAAGCACCTGCAGAACCCACAATGGGACTGCAGGAGTTCAGCAGGCAACACAGCAGGCAACACAGCTGCTATGGGCAACATGAGAGCTGGTCCCAGGGAACGCCCATGTGGCTGTATAAAGCACTGATTGCATGCCCACAGCTGGAGCTGTACCCTGGGGCTATTGCTCTGCCCTAGTGAGTGCTAAGCTAACCCAGCTCTGCCTGCCTGATCTGGAGGAGCAAACTACAGGCAGGTGAGAGCCTTCCTTCTCTCTGGAGAGACTCTGCCATGGGAGAATGGTTTGCAGGATCTGCTGGGATCTGCTGGGTGCAGGCTCTGCAAGTGCTGGCTGTAAGTGTGGGGTTTGCGAGGGGCTGGGGGGACTGGATGGGGGCTTAGCAGAGTGTGCACCCAGGGGGAACAGCAGTCCTAGGGGTCAAGGCTCCTGGAGCAGAGTGAAGGAGGTGCTGCAGTCCCTGGGTGCTGGCCCTGGCTCCGCAAACTGTGGGGCAGGGACTGCAGCCAGTGGTCAGAGGGGGGTCCCCGCTCCCCTGGAGCAGGGTGGTTAGAGCTGGCAGCCCTCCTTCCTAGCAGGGCATAGTTGGATTTAGGTTGCTTTTGGGAAGAGAAGGGATGAACCTTCAGCTCAGAAGTGTGTCCCAGCCCTTGTCTGGTAACGGTTGGTGCTTAGTGCCTACTTGGGGCATCCACTGAGGGCACTATCTGCCTCTCTTGGTGTGGGCTGGGCAGGTATCTCATGGGTGCTGGTTGCTCAGGTGTGAGCTGGGCACAGAGCAGGGACACAAGAGGGGGGCTCCTGGTGATGCAGAGGCATGAAGGGAGGGCGTCTGTCTGTCCTCGCAACCCTTGCTCTGTCAAGCAGACCTGGAAAGAGGAGTAGGCCCTGGCAGCTGCGACTGAGGACAGCATTTGCAGTAGCTGTGAGACCCTGTGCTCCATGTCCCCTGTGTCTGTGGGAGAGGGGCTGGGGAGGTGGCTGTCGGGCTGGGGCGGGAAGGGAAGGGCGTAGGTGCCCGCTGGCACGTCTAGCTCGGAGGTGAGCGTGCTGTCTCGGAGAGTACCGTAAACATGTGCTGCAGGGACTAAATAGCATGCAACATCACTGCCAGCAGGGAAGGTAAACAGATGACTGTCTTATGCCATTAAATATGTGGGATCTGGAGAGAGACAGGTCAATTTTAGGCTGCTCTTCAGAGAAAGCCAATCTGTCCTTCTCTAACCAGAGATGGTGGTGAGTTTTGAAGCAGCAGTCCTGAAACCACAGGTAGATTTCTAAGCCAAGAGCACTTTGTCCTCAGGAAAGGGAGGCCGTGCCTGAACTTCAGGGAGACAAACAAGCAGCTCCTCTTAAAGGATTTAAGCTCTTGTAACTGGGTCTGCACCCACAGAAGCGTGCCCCTGCCAGGCTCTGCATCCTACAGATTTCTGTTCCAGGCTCTCAGGGGGGGTTGGGGTCTTCTCTCCAGAGTGGTCGCATCCTGCCAACCAGTGCACCTGCCTAGTGGTCAGAGCACTGGGATGCTGAGACCCAGCACCCAAGCAAGGGAGTCCACTGCTGTGGGGAAACATCTCGGTGTGTTTGTGCTGTAGAGAAAATGTGCCTATTGGGAAGGTGCCTGGTTTCCATCCAAGCCTCGCTCCTACCCACACTGGGTGCATTCATGACTTTCACATAAGGAGAAGTCTCTGGAGGATGCTGTTGTAGAGGTGTTAACCCAAGAGCAGTGTGCAGCATGGCCACTTCACAAGGCCTGGGGGGCGCCTGTGTCCCCCCCACAAGAACAGCTCAAAGTTAAAGAAGCCCAAAGCTGCTCAGCTTGACAGCTGTCTTGGGTGTACACAGAAGCAGGACTTTGTCCTGTGGGCTCTGGCAGTGATTGATGCTAGCACTGGGCTGTTGCTGAGCTGAGACCCTGGGCACTTGGGGATGCCTGGAGCAGGCATTAGACTAGCAAGTGCTCTGCATGTATTGAGTCCAACTGGCTTGTCTGGGAAGACACTGTGTGTCATCAAGGTGTGCCTTCCTATCTGTGTGGGGAGGCTTTAAGGCTGGTATTCCCCTGCTTGGATTGCTTCCTTGTGGGATTGCACACTATGAGTTTGTACATGTGCTGCAGCAGGCCTGACGTGTGATGTATTTTTTTTTTAATTTTATTTCCCCCCACCCTGTGGCACACATGGGTATTTGAGAGCCCTAAATGGGACCTTCCTGACTTGTGTACCTATAAAACATCTCCTGCAAAGTCTCCTGATGGTTAACTGCACACTGGGTTTGCACATGGCACTGAACAACATCTGGAAGACGGAGACCTAGTAATTGAGTTGCTCCTGTTCCTTCAAATGGTGAGCATGACCAGCTGTTGTTATGTAGTCTCTCCTCTGGTCCTTCTGGGAAATCACACCATGATTATATTTCTGGCTTAAGAAATTTTTTCTCTAATCAGACTGGGCCTCACAAAGAGGTTGCCACTTAGTGGTAATTACTTGCTTTAGAAGCTGAATGTCTCCTGAGGATTGCAAATAGGGGATTATCAAATTAATTAGTTAAACCAAGATGTGCTTTTGTGAAGCCAAGGCCTGCTTTACTTGTGATGTGAAATAAAGGTTTAAATATTATTAAACTGCATACAACCGGCTCTTCTCTCCCTAATGGGAAGAGATTTAGTTCTTTCCTGAAATGTTGTTGTTGGTACAAAGGGCTGCTTGCAGCCCTACTTGCTGCAGCACTTGTGGCTTTTATTTGACAAAACCTGTTTCAAGCAAACATCTATCACTGGTCTTAAAGCACCTGCTTGTGCTGAGTGGGGTCTAACGCTGCTTCTTGGTGGCTTCCCATGTTTTTATAGGCTGCCAAGTGGAAGGGGAATAGGGTTCACAGTGGGTAGCTTGGTGGGATTGTAATGCACCTTTCTTGAACCTCTGCTTTCAGGGCACAGCTTAATCCATGGGACATCTGCATAGCCATGTGTGTGGACATGGGAACTGGCAGAGAGCCTCAGTCCAGTGATGAGGAGATGCCTGGAAGTAGATTCAGAGGCATCCACTGTATCAGTGGGTTAGCAGGGGCCGTAGGTCCTGGAGTACTGCTCTGCCACAGCCTGCTCCTGGGCTCTGCTTTCCCTCGGAAGCCCCTCTGGACATAGGAAGTTCCCTATGCTGTGCTGAGGGCTACACCAGTGATCATGATAAGCTAACGTGGAGCGCATGGGGGTGTTTTCCTAAGAGCTGTTGGCCACTGTAGTGCAATCGTCTAGCTAGCATGTATATTGCACAACTTCCCCTAGGTCAGAAGATGTCCTTATCTGGCATCTAAAACATCTGTCCTGTGTTTCTTCCAGCACAGCTGAATCCTAGTTGTAAAAGCACAACTGAAAATAAGCAGAACTCTGCTAGTGGTGACTCAAAGGCAGAGGTCCCTTGCCTGCCTCCTACCTCTGCTTGTGCTCTCTCCCAGCTCTTAGGGTGCTCTAGGTTGTGGTACTGCTTCAGAAGGCACTTGAGAAATACTGCAGCTCCAGAAACCAGATCCAACAAAGGGGAAGGGGGCGGGGGGGAAAAGAGGCATAGGCCTGAAGTTTCAACCCCTGAAGTTTCAGAACAGTTGGTGTATTGACCCCTCTCCCACCCCATCCTCTTTCAACTCTGGGGAGGCCCCACAGCCTTCAAAGTTTGGCTCCCCATCCTTTCTGATGTCGGTGTTTGCTGCCTTTTGCCATATTTCACCTCTGGGACAGGTTGTGCTTAGCAGTACTCAGCTGCTTGCTGCAGGTGGATACTGAAGTGGTTCCCTGAGAGTAAAATTGCCCATCGGTCCACACAAAGGACCTGGGTCTGCTGGATGGGAAGCTGGAGCACCTCGATCTCTGCTGGCAGAGCTGGATGACAGCAGCCTTTTGCACTGGCTTCAGCAATTAAACCAACCCCAAGGAAAGCACAGACCTCACGCAAAAGCGAGGAGCTGCTCCTGCAAGGAGACAGTGCGAGACTGTGTTGGGGAACAAGCGCGGCATTGTTGTCAGCCTCAGTCAAGAGGGGCTTTTTAACACCCACTGGAGTGCTGGCTACAGCTGTCTCCCATGTGCTTGTGCAGGAAATGGATCTACAATGCAGGAGAGGAGGGAAAGGCCACTTTGTAATTAAAAAAAAAAAAGCTATATTAGGATCCAGCCATGAGTAAACAGCAGTGCGACGTTCCCCTTAGTGCAGTGCCATGGCACAGGAAATCACGTCACTGCCTCTGACTGGGATGGGGGTGAGCTGGACTCGGGCTCTTCAGCCTGGAAGTCCTTGATGGGGGAAGGAAGGCGCTCCTGAGCTTTGAGCGCAGTGTAGAAAAGGGAGGAGGTGCGAGGTTAGGCTCTAAGCTGCTCTTGTGTTAGACAACCCGTTCCCCCTTTGCTTCTATAAATGCGTACCTACAGCCATCGACTTCCCTGCATCGTCCTGTGTGGTGTTGGCTTGGGAACGTGCGGAGAGGATTCAGTTGTCATCTCCACAACTGAGCCAGCCACTGCACCGCAAAAAGTGTGTGCTAATGGTTATATAGTTTGAGTAGGACCTGGATAGTGAGTGTTGGCTGTATGGTCTGGGGAGCACCTGGCTCTGTCCCTGGTCACAGTGGTGGAAAATGTGACAGGAACCAGATATGGGGTCTGTGTGCTCCTCCTCATCTGTTTGTGGGGATGCTGCAAACTCCTACACCAGCCCCTGAAAGTGCTGCTTTTCTCTTTCTGGCCCTCAAAGAGCTGGCATTAGGTGACTTGGCATTGTCTTACCTGCTAACTCAGAACTAACGGGAAGACAACCTTGTGCTCCCAGGCCTGTGCAAGCCACCCGACAGGGAGAGAAAAGCTGAAAATTTATGTCGGAGGTCTGGGTACAGGAGACCTGACCGGTTCAGTAACAGCATGGGAGCAGATTCTCTGCTCCGTCCCCTTCATCCCCATGGGCTCTCAGAGTGTCCCAGCCCCATCTGGGTCTGCATTGCCCTTCGTGCCTGTGGAGCACACGTTTCTGTTTCAAAAGGTGAGGTAGCTCCTGGCTTGTGCAATAGCCCTCGTGCAGTAGCCCTCCTGCAGCAGCCTGTGGGGCCCCTTTCAGCCCCACAGCAGGCTTTCAAACAGGCTGTGTACAACTGGGTGGGGCTTTTGCCTGCTGCTGGAGTAGCCCTGAAAAGCCCAATCTTGGTATCCCGGCTGCTGGCAGCCAGGCTGCTTGGAGGCTTCAGATCTCTGCTCAGAGGCTGGTCCCCTGCACACCCTAGGGTAACTGCAGAGACCTATTTGCTGGATAAAAATAGTCGTGTGCAAAGGGCTGGGTTAGCCCTGGGCAGCCGTGGCCTCCTGAAAGGAAACCTGCATATATTGCTGCAGTTGAAGAAACAGCAAGGAAATTTCCATAAAACATCTGGGCATGAGAGGCATGGTGGATCTCTTCTACCTCCTTTTACTCTGCAGTGAGGGCTGTGCCTTCAACAGAAATAGCTCAGCACCTCAGCGTGAGGTTTGTCATGGCCAGCTGCGTGCCATGCGCGCTGGAGGGACACTGCCGTCTGTGCTCCCTTTCTTGGAGGGGGGGGCAGTCCGTAGGGAGACTCCCTGCACCCGCAGGAGGATGATGCAAAGGTGTAGCTGCATTTGTGGGCTGGATGATGTGTTTGGGGAACAGATGAAGGGCAAAGCTACTGTGTAAACATAGCCTTGTGCAGAAGGTGAAATCTGCGGTCAGAGGCTTTGCTGGGGAAGTATGCCAGGTTCCTCATCCTCCTGCTGTGAATGTGAGGGGGGGGAAAGAAAGGTTCTCCTGCATCCACAGCCAAGATCACAAATTCCTTTAGTTGTTGTGGATGGCAACAACTAGGTAGTGCCTGTGCTGTGTTGTTAATACCCTTTGCATTGGCAGGGATGCCCCCTTTCACCCAGCTTGGGATTATCAACTGATCTCACCTGACATGGGCTGGAGGTTTGCGCTGCTACGGTGCACTGCAGGCACCTGCCACTGTAGGGAGGAGGTGACTAGCTCTCAAAGGCCATGGGGAAGCCTCTGCAAGCAAGGACTGTTTGAAAGACAAGTGCTGAACAGCGAGGCAGCTGCTCAGCTCTGGTCCACTGTCAGTGTTGCATCTCCTTTTAGGAGGACAGCTCTTTCCGCTTAAGGAAAGCAAGGGACTGCAAGGACTGTCATCCATCCTTGCTGTCCATAGGAAACTCAACAGCACATCAAGCGGCTGGTGTATTGAGTGGTTGGCTTTGGGACTGCTCGAAGCCTTGGTTGCCGGTTACGTCTGAAAACATGCCATGAAGCCATCATGCGCAATGGGTTTTAGGGCCAACTGTTGGCAGTCCTTCCTGGGAGAGGAGTATCTGAAGGTGTTCTTGAGCTGGACCAGCCTGTGTGGGCTCTGCTGCTGGCCCTGTGGAGCAGGGCTTGGGGCAGGCTGCAGGGGCCTGCCCCTTGAGCCAAGGCAGCAGAGGTGTTTGGTAGCAGTCGCTCCAGCTTCAGCAGGCAAGTACCCTGTGCTCCTCTATTGAGCTTGTCCATGTGGGGGACGTCTTCCCTCCTGCTGTAGGTCCTCACGTCCTGCCTGAGTCACCCTTCCTCTTGGGATGGGTTGGTTTGTGTGACATTTCCCAGAAGCGGGGACAGCCAGGTACCAGCACTGTGGCCTCCCTGATGGGGAGTCAGTCCCCACTGTGGCTGACGAGACCACGTGCTGCTTGGCCAAGGCTGGGGGGGCAGCTCCCAGTCCAAAATCCTTCTTCCAGGCCCTGCACCTCATGTCCAGGGCTCCAGGGCTTTGCCTGTGTGTCACTTCCCGTCCCGCTTCCCATTACACAAAGCCTTTGTGTGTCAGCAGATCCTGGGATGCCCAGCGGCACCTGCCTCTCCCCTCCCTCTCCACCTCTGTGGCTCTGCCCTTTCCCGTTGTCACTTCTGTAGGCTGCTGTCTGCCTGTTTGGTGACCTTCCCCACTGCTCCCACTGCTCGGGCAGTATTTTGGCCCCTGGCCATCTTAAACAATTAATGGAGGGGTGGAGAAACTTGCCATGTTAAATTACTTCCTCCTTTGGGAGGGGGGTGAGGTCTCCACATCTCTTGGCTGATACCAATGCAGTTTGTGGCTGTTGCCTGAAGCGGTCACTGCCTCTCTGTTTCCCTTCCAGAAGTTAGAAAAACAATATTTCAGAGCACTCTTTTTGTATTTCTCGGCATTTTGCTTAACCTGCAGCGCTGCCTCAGGATCTTGTGGAGCAGGGAGACTTCTCTAGACTTAGCGAAAACCAAGCCAAAAGGAGGCGGGGGGAGGATTTTGCTGGAAACCTCTCTGGGAAGCTGGAGACCTTCTCGGGATGCCTGCCGTGGGCTTGTACTCCTCTAGCAGCTATTCAGATCTTCATGGGCGAAGGCAGCTCCCTGCCACGGAGCATCTGCATTAAGCAGGTCTGTGCGGAGGGCCAGGCACGCTCTGAGGGACGCAGATAGCAGCGATGCCGTAACAAGCAGCCTGTGAGTGTTGCTGGCTCTGCCTGTGTCTGTAAGGTCCCTGCAGGGCTGGGGAACGCGGCACCCTGCACTCGCTATGCCCCTCCGCTGTCTAGTGCTGGAGTTGGCTGTCAGAGAAACCTTCGAGGTCCCCTGCTCAGCCCCGGTAGTGTCATGAGTTAGATTAGTTGGAGCTGTGCTGGGGGCGGTGAGGGCTTGGATTACAGTCCAGAACTCAAAGTGCTTTGGTGGTTCACCTCGGAGGGGAGAGGAGACGCCCCGTCGCACACATGGAGGAAAAAGAGAAAAAACGCTGCCTTTGGAAGTGAGAGGGAATAAAGGAGGCCGGGAACATGGTAAGGAAATCTCTGCAACGGGCTCTCACCCTGGGTACAAGCAGGGCTGCGTGGCGGGATGGAGCTGCTATTGGGGCAGCCTGCCTGGAGCCAGTGCACAGCGCTAACGCCGGGAGTGGGAAACCACTCTTCTGGCGCTTCCCGTTACTCAGATGGCATGCTGTACCCTGGGGTGCCAGCCCTGGACGGTGGCTGCAGGGACACAGGGCTCTTGTTGGCACTGGTCCTCCGTGGGGTCTCTAGTGGGGGGCACAGCCCTGGAGCAAGGGGCTGGGACAGGGCCGGTCAGGCAGGGCCCTGTCTTTCGGGCTGCTCGGATGCTGGGCTCTCCTCCTGCCCTTGCTCTTTGCCAGTCCTGCTCCGTGGCTGTGGGCACTGTCTCCTTGCAGAGCCTGGGGAAGGGAAGAACATCGGCTTCTTTTCTCTTGCCCAGGGTGGGCATCCAGGGATTCAGAGAAACCCCCGGAGCTGGGTGGGGATCTCTCCCTTTCAGTATCAAGTTCTGCACGTGGGGATCTTTGTTGGGGGAGCGGAGAGACTGGCGAGCCCAGCTGGGCAGCAGAGCACCCTGTCTCTCTGGGAGTGGCTGCAGGGCAGTCCCCTGCCCAGCCCCACTGGCACTGCCCTGCAAACAGAGGTGCCCAGCCCTGGGGTGGCAGAGGCTAGAGGGATCGCTAGCCCTGTGGTGAGATCCTGCTGAGCACCAGTCTGGCTTCTGATGGTTTGTTCCTGGGTTCAGGCTGGCATCCATGTGCTCAGCAGCCCTAAATCTCCTGGATGTGTCCTGCTGTGTCACGGGCTGCTTCTCCATAGCAGACAAAGTCCATGAGGGGGACAAGCAGCTTGCATTGCTGCTGTGCCTAGCAGTGACTTGCTCTTTCTTAAAAATTCAGCTTCTGGGCTTGGAGAAGCTTGGCTTTCACCGAAGGAACAGTTGCCCAACTTCTGGCTTCTGTAACCTGAGCTAAGCTCAGACCAATGTCTCTTCCCTTTGCCGCCCTCCAGCTCCTCTGCCGAGGACCCTGTGGCTCTCTGTACCCTCACATGCCTATGTCAGAGCTGTGGTGTGCTCTCCTCTCCCATCCTGCTGTGGAGGCCTGCAGGCATCTCACTTCCACTTCCCTGCCCCAATCAGGAGAGCTCTTTCCCTCACCCCATGGCTAGTGTGTTCCCGGCAATTTTTGGTCTATGTGGGTTATTGTATGAAGTTGAAATCAAAGGAGAGCGCCGTTTGGGGCTGTGCAGGGTGGGTGCCATCCCTTGCAGTCCCATGGGCTTCATTTTGCCATGGGGGCTGGAGCAGTGCTTGTGAAGCTCTGCTCTGGGAGACCTGGGGCAGAGACTGTCTGCTGCTACTCTCCTCCTGCAAGCTGGAGGTGACTTTCTGATTCCCAAGTGCTTCATCACCAGTTTGGGTTCTTCACCTTGTTTTAATGTGTGATGCAAAAGCTGTCTGAAGCAGTGGCCTTTGTGTGGAGCAGTGTCATGGCAAGCCCAGGTGCCATGGTTGGGTTGTGGTTGTGCAAGGACCATGCATCACTGCTGAGGAGGGATTGTGTGCCTCTCAGGTGCTGAGTTCAGGCTAGGCAGCTGCAAGGAGCAGGAACCAGATGCCAAGCTGCCACAGACCCGCAATGGGCACTGGCCACACCATGGTTACCTGCGGTCCGTGGCAGGTGTCCATTCTCAACATGATGGTAGACCAGTCTGCATTTCAGGAGGTGTGATCTGTGAGCGGCCGAGTTGTGACTGTAGCTCCAAGCTGTTCTGTTTGACTTGAGTTTTTGGTGTCCTGGTGAATCAACCAAATGCTGCAGGCAAAAGATTTGGATCTAAGTAAATACAGGTCAGTCTGTTTGCCTGCATGAGACTTCCCCATGGCCTCTGGCAGTCTGCAGGACTCTCAGAGGCTTGGCTCCTGATCGGAGTCTGGCACGGTGCAACTGCTGGCTGCCCTGTTCTGTGTGAAGCAGATGATTCCTCTTCACAGGGTGTCAGTCATGCTTCGCTGTTACAGATGATGTGGTGTGTGTATGGGTACATAGGGTTGTTGCAGCTGGAGGATGCCTAAAGCACCAAATGTGTAAGGTACCTTAGGCCAAAGTAGCCCACTTCCACTAGAACTGACTTTTGCAGCTGCGAAAACCCCATGGTGCGAGCAAGGCAGGAGCCTGGCTGGGCTCTGTCTACCCTCCTCATCCCATCATGGCTTTCATGGCTGGGGATCTGACCTTCTTCCCTGGTAGGGATTTCTCCTCTGTGGCAGAGCGAGTGGGCCTCACCTTGCCTGGTGCCTGCTGCTGGATGGGGCACAGGAGATGGTCAAGGTGTACAGCCAGACCACAGTCCGCCCACTTAAGCAATAGTTTTCATCCAAGCAGGTGCAAAACCCTGTGCTCTTGGGTGGGTTGGCTGGAGGCAAAGCGAGCAATAGCCCTGCTCCTCCACTGCACTGTGTGGGGGTCTGGTTCCCGGCCTCTGTCCCCAGGTTGTGAGGCATAGCTTCCTCTCTGGGCAGTTGCTCAAGCTGCAGCAGGTGGCCAGGGAGCCCAGGACTGCTTTTCCACCCTTGCTAGGGTGGTTGCTGCTGCTTTTCAATGGTAGCCAGGGCACTGTGGACCCAGCACGTGAGTTCAGCAAGGCTCCTGCAGCTGTGCATCTTGGACTTGCCTGGGCTGTTCCTCTCATATGGTGCCATGCTCCAAGTCTTTAGTCATCATGCAGATGTGTAGAGCAGGGCCTGTGTGTATCACAAGATGTGCAAACGCTGGTGTCTTCCTGCAGAGAAGTTCAGGTGGGACTTCTATGCCAGCAGGAGAGAGGATGGATTTCAGCAGAAAAGATAGTCTTTCTTTTATCCTCCGGTTATGTCTTCTCCTGGGGCGGGAAGGAAATGAGTCTGGGAATCACAAAGAGCTTTAAGCATTGGGGATCTTCTTTCTTTATTTCTGTGCCAAAGCCATGAGCAAGATGTTGGAACACAGACAAAGCCCAGAGACGTAATCCTGAGCACATGGAAGTGGTTTGAAAGCATCTTCTCTGGGGTAACAAGGATGACAACTTGTGCTGTTCATTTTAACAATTAAAATAATGGCTAAATGCAGGTGGCAGGCCAGCTTCATCCATGCATCTCTGCCCAGCATTCACCAAATGTGTTCTAGTACCAGGTGGGAATGCAAACGGCAAGTGTTTATGGTGAGATGCCACAGGTGTCCAAGGAGGATTGTACGCTCAGTGTCGGCACTTATTTTCTGAAAATCGGCGTCCCCCAGCATAACCACCTCTGGCCATGCTGCTGACCATCTACCCCCATGTGCAGTTAGCCCTGAGGGCACACCTTGCTCAGTGCACCCTGCTCCTTGGTGGGAAGTTAGCAGAAGAGATCACAGCATGAGAGCCTTGTGAGCATCTTGCTGCTGGTTGCTTCAGAAAAGGTAGCCAGCCAGCATGTCTGCCTCTAAACACTAGAGCAGAGTCACGGCCTCTCAGCTCCCAGAGCCTAATTTTCTAGCTTCACCTCAAACAGGGTTATCCCTGTCTGCGACTGAGCTGTGCAAAACTGAACTATCTGATAAACTGTGAGCGCAGCTTAAAACCAAGCATTGGTGTCAAGTGTGGGTAGAAGTCACAGACACAGGGGCTACAGTCTCCTTTAGTAACAGAGAGCTGAAAAATCTCTGTTAAAACAGTCAAAGTGTCTTCTGCAGAAGCTATAAACTCAACCAACCTGTGGGCACTCAATGTCAGAGCACCTTTTGTTCCTATTCTTGGCTCTCTACCCATGAGGGACCCCCCTGTTCCTGTCCTGCAGAGCTGAATGTAGCCAAGGTCTGAAAAAGCTACTACTAGTACCAGGATTGGATGTGTTGCTAACTGAAGAGCAATAAAAAGCAAGGATATCCTGCTAGGGTAAGCTGCCCACCTCTGGTGGTGGGATGCTCTGTGCTGTGCTTTCTACACCACTCATGATACCTGGCTTGCAACTCGGAGAAGTGAATGGATGTGCCCTTGTTGACTTTGAAGGTTTGACCATGCTAATACCCCTCTGCTGCACAGAGTGCCTCATCTCTGTTGGCTGGCCTAGTCTTTCATTAAGAAAAAGTACAAAAAAAATGGGGCCTTTCTTGTGGTAAGTGCTCCTGGCTAGTTTCATACATATCCCATTTTTTTTCATTGCTGGACACCAAGTTGAGACTTCCAAGATCAAAGCAGCACAGAATGAATCTGAAAGTCTTCCTGTCTGCTCAAATTTCCCATCCTGCCATCAGTCTGGGATGCCCAGGATGAACCCTTGCTCCAGCTGGTGCAACCAACCATTGATTTGAATGGAATCAAATGGCTCAGCTGAAGGCCAATGGGGACCAGCCAAAGACTTGCACATGCTCCTCCTGGACATCAGTGGATATGGTAGAGGGAAAGCTCCATGGGGCCTTATGGTCGCCCCCAATGGGATGCGATGCTGTGGCTGGATGGTGGTTTGCATGGTGCAGGGAGGAAAAGCTGTAGGAGTTCTGATGATCTGAGCTAGGTGTCCACCTTGAGCTTCGCAGCCTGCGTTAGGTGTGGCAGTGTTGGCAGCAGACTGAGTTGCGAGGCTTCCCAAGCAGGTTCCATCAGGAGGATACCTTCCCTGAGGCTGCCTGTCAAATCTCAGTGACTCCCAACAAAAACCTAGTGCTGCTGACTCTCCAGCATGGTTAAAGGATGTAGATTATTTGCTGTCTGTTGTCATCTTTCTGAATACATTTACCTTTTGAACAAGGTCCTTCTCATACGCTCAGGAGGCTGGTATGCAGACCCGTTAATGGATCAAGGGGGAAAATGCCTGTGGATGTATTCTCCTTTGTGTTTGGGCTTATAACCACCCACGTTTTGGCATACATCCCTTCTTGTGCACAAAGATGTCTTTTAGAAATCGCTAGTTAAATCTCCACCCTCCTTTGATATGTATGGAAATAATGGGACACGTGAGACTGTTTTCTGTTTCAAAAAAAAGCTATAAAGGGAATAGCTTTAAAAGCCTGTGTTTATTCCTTTCTAACTCAGGAGTTTAGTAAAAGCAGTGCCCTGAATTTATGACTGATTCACTTAGCTTTCCGGGAGGCATGCATTTAGCACTGTATCCGAATATAGGGGAAATGTTTTCATCTGACTGCAAGTCCCAGGCTTGGCTGCTCAGGGGCGGGAGAGCTTGAGCACGTGTGTGTCTGTTCTCCAGCAAGCTCGGAGAGTCTTGGAGCAAATCTGGGTCCCTCTGACCAGGAGCACTTCTCCCTGCAGGGCACAGACTATTGCTTCTTGTGGTGGCCCAGGGCTGAGCTGGCATAGCCATAGCCATCTCAGGGCTGCCTGCTCTGTCCTTCTGGCTCGTCCTTCCTCACAGCCTCTTCCTCAGAGGTAGCGTCTGATTGCTGTTGCCAGCTGCTTTCTCATATCAAAGGTGTGCAGGGATGTGCTGCTTCAAGGAAGGGTCCTTGTGTGCTTACTGTTTTCTCATGCAATCAGCCAGCCCCTCCTGGAATTGCCGCTCGGCTTCAGAGTGGTTCCTGTTCCCCGTTGACGTAGCAGGACTTGTATTTCATGAGCATATGGTAATACAGAGTGTTTAAGGCCAAAAGGAACTATGGCTCATCTGTTATGGGATACTGGGACCTTAGAGCGTTACCTAGCTCCCGCATTGAGTCTGGGAGCTCCCTTTTAACTAAAATACGATCTTTTAGTGACATCCATGCTCAATTATGGAGGTTGCAAGAGATGGAGAATCCAGCAGTCCCCATAGGAGTCTGTCCAGCAGCTTGTGCACCTTGCAGAGGAAGGGGTGGGATCTGAATGTGATCGGCCTCAAGCTCAGAATGCCTGCAAACCTGGCCCATAAGCAATAATTTAAATGCTGACCCTGTGAAGCTCATTTCTGGCACTTGTCAGCTGTCCTGCTGAAGGATTATCATTTTCTTTTTGAGCACAGGAGGCTGCCCATCTATTGTAAGATGCCCCCAGATGGGTGTCTGAACACAAAATGTTGGCTATGGCCTAATGCCTCTGACTAAAAGGTGTTAAAATGAGCTAACCTGTTTGGCCAAGAACTTACCCAGGGTATTTTATAGCTGGCTGGTATAAACAAATCTTTCATCTGCCTAGAGCACCCTGTTATTTGGTAGGCGTTAGGCACAAACAGTAAGGGGTACAAGATGCTACCGCTCAGGCTGGTTTGTGAGATGGATGCCAATGCCTGAAGTTGAGAGTGGAGAAAATACTGTAACTAATAGTAAGATGAATGAGCTCAGGCAATTTCTTCCGTTGGGTATCAAAGAGAAAGATTTTTATTTTTTTTTTTTTTAGTGCATTTGCAAGAAGAGCCCTGTGAAGAAAGGGAGTCTGCTGTAATGTCCCAGGACTTGTCTTGTGTAGAAGTAGCCTGGGAAACTCCTGGCTCTGTCTGTGATATCTAACAGGATTTAGCAAGCCTTGTCCGAGCCTGTTGTAAGAACACGATGCTTTGAACATGTAGATCCCTGGCTGGACCATGGCATATGGTGCCATGGCCAGAGTGTTGGTGCCTAAGCCAGGGCAGCCCATGGAGTCTGGTGGTGGGAGCGAAGAGGGACACAGTTCTGCCCTGGGGAGGTCTCCAGGAGGTGGGGAGGCATATGCGGCTAACACTGGGCAATGAAACCACAGCCGCCACATGCTTACACTCTTCCAGCATGAGTCTGTTGCTGCGAAGGGTGTTTTAAAAGTATCCAAAGCTTTGCATCACACTAAGTAGAGCTTTGTTAATTAATTGCATGGTTAGATCTATGCCAATGATATTTTAAAAAAATCTGTGCTTAGACAGTTATTTCAGATTAAGGACTTAATCCCTTGATTAAACTAAACAAAAATAAGCTGGTCTCCAGCTGTAGGATGGTATTTTATACACAGCTCTTCTCATCTACTTGCAGGCCCTCGTTTCAGCTGGAAGATGTCTGATTAAGGACAGGGCTTTGTTTTTTTTCTCTCACATGCCCTTTAAAAACCTGTATCATCTCCCTGATCTATTGCTAATAGAAAGTAACAGACCTTTGGGAACAGGGGCTCATTCCTTGCTCTGGATATGACCTACCTTCTGCTCAGTTCATTGAGAGCTCAGTTACGAGCGGGACACGTCACTGCGAGGAAAGGCTTATCTCCATTTCCCAGTTCTGCTCCTCTCTGGCTATAAGAGGACCTTCTTGGATTGTGGGTCAGTGTTTCATCCCCAGTTTGTCCTCTCTAATCTGTTCAGCAGTTGTCAGCAGCTTTTCTGATGTGCTGGGTGTTGCACTGGCAAAGGAGAAAGCCACAGGCCCTGCTCCAGAGAACCAGGAGTATGAAAACCTAAAGGAAAGGGTAGAGAGGGGTAATGTGAATATAGAGCTCTGGTGAGAATAGGTGCCGGACTGCTGTGTCTGAATGCACATGATGCCATTTTCTTTGGGGAGCAGTGTTTGGTCAGGCTGGCTCCCCAGCCAGGTCTGGAGATGGTCAAACAGCAGAGACCTTGCTGTGCAAGCCACCACATGCATCCGGCTTCCCCTGGGGACATCATGGGTAAGTGAAGGGCTGGGGAAGGCCCTGCTTCTCCTGATGCACAGGCTTTCCTTCCTGAAGGACTGCACTGGGATATGTCTTTGGCAAGGATGAATATTGGGGTTTGGGTATGTTAAAAGCAGGTTTGCTTCTTGTGTTGCTATATCAGACCCATGTAAACATCCTGCTGGGCTGCAGGGCTCTTGGGCAGGGGAGCAGGCCCGGGTGACTGTTGCTGGTCATGTTGCTGTATGCCAACGTCTGCGTTTGGCCACCTGAAGCGTGGTACAGACACGGATGTGGCTGCCTGTACCAGGTTGCCTCCGCCCTCTACTACTGCCTGCATTTTGCCCTGTCATGAGGACAGCATTGATGTAGCTGTGCGCTAGCTCCAAAGCTCGAGGCTCACAGGAGGTCACGCTTTGCTTTCAAAGCGATCTGGGATGTCCCCCTTGAGTGAAAACAAACTGGCCCTGGGCTGGCAGGGGTATCACCCAGCTTTAGGCCTGCCTCTCACTGGCTAAGCACGCCCGGACCTACAGCACGCACAGAAGCGGGACCTCAGAGCTGAAAAGCAAATACATCATTTTTCCCTTTGTTTAATTAAATGAGAGATCATGAGTTAATCGCTTCCAAGCGCTTGTTTTCCTGCAGTGCCTGGAATGATAATCCTGCGCGCTGCCCAGTAGGAACTGCTTTGGCTGCCACGGCCGCGTCAACCCGGAGAAGGGCCGAGGGAACAGAGGGAGGCATCTGGAAATGATTCTCTGAGCTCTGTCTGCGGAGCACCACTCCCTGCAAGGCTGTAGGAGCTGGTTTATCCACAGGCTGCGGAGCAGTCCTGCCTGCCCCAGCGGCAGGGGAGCCGAGCTGGACTACAGCTGTGCAAGGGATCCCACAGTGGCATGCAGAAGGCAGCTTGCTTTCGGAGGTACAGCCTGCGAGCAAAGCTGGCCTGGGTGAGACTGCAAACACTTTCCTCCCAAGTGGAACTGGGTGCTGTGCTTTTCTCCCTGAAAAGCCTGAAACAATAGCTCAAAGAGCAGGTAAAGCCATTCCTGGTTATCTCACAGGAAGGTGGTGTAATAACAGCAGTGTGAATGCCCTACCTTTATATCTGCACCACTTAATAGTACATTATTTTAGCAAAAACATCCAGAGGCAGGCAGGGTGCCGAAGGCAGGCGCCTTCCTCCCAGTCTCCCCCTGAGCCTCAGAGCAAGCAGCAGAGGGGGGAGCTGGCACTTGCTCTGGGAAGATTTTTCTCTCTTGAACTCATGGCTGCTGTGATTAGAGTGGCTCAGGAAACGGGGCTGGGAGGGTTCTCCTCCCTGCAGAAATGGAGTGGGAAATCTCAAATTTTGTCAGAAAAACAAGCCTTGTTTTTAGCCAAGAACCTTTTTGAATGGAGAAATGTCTCGTTTTTAAAGGCAAAGCGGCCTGGCTTTCAGCTTTGTGTCAGAAAGTGGAAAGGCTTCATGGAAAACCCAGAGGTCTGTTTTTACTGGAAATGAGGTTTCTCACGTCAGCTGAGAGCTGAGCAGCCTCAGCCAAGCGGCGCAGCACGGCAGCCTTTACTGGCAGAGGGACCAGCTAACCCAGCCCTGCTCAGCGCCTGCTGTGTGCTCCTTTTCCCCCAGTCCCAAAGCTGGCTGGGGGCCACGGGCAGGCACTGTGCTGTGCTGCTTGGAGCTCTGCCTCTTCCCAGTTTCTCTGTTATTTCTACTTTCCAGTTCTGGGGTGTGGGAGGGTTGGATCATCTCTTCCCCTCACCTCTGCAGACTCTGGTCTCCTCTGTCCTGCATTCACGCTGCCTGTCAGTACCTGGGCAAGAGGGGAGAAAATGGGTGCATGCAGGATGTGGCCAGGCTCCGGGCAGCCAGCAGAAGGAGGGGAAAGTTGTGGGAGCTCCTGGCAAGGCCTCCCTGCTGAACAGGAGCCGAGACACTCAGTGACTCAGAGCTGGGCGTACCACGGGCACCGCTCGCTGTGCTTGCAGCCTCTCCAGGCTCTGCTCCACTGCCCAGCTATGCTCCTTGCTCTGCCAAGCCACAGCAAGCGCTGGATTTAACTGGGGCACGTTGGGATATGTAGTTTCGTACTTTGGAGGTCTAGGTTTCTCAGAGCAGAGCTGCAGATCCTTTAGCTAAATTCCTGCTGCAAGAGGAATCCTCAGCGTGTTACACGGGCCAGGCCAGCCCACTAGAAAGGACTGTTGTCTGCCATAAGTCATGGGTTAGTCAAACAGTTAGTCTGGCCTCACCATGCTGATGGTCTTTAGGAGTCTTCAGACAGCATCTGGGCTGTCAGCAGGGAAGATCTGTGCCTCTTCTTCATGTTCTCCTTGACCAAGACTCAGCTTTTTGTAGACAAAATTCTTTTGAGCAAGACACTGACTTCTCAGCAAGGTGCTTGGGTGAGTTGTAGGGAAAATGATGCCAAGGCTTTGTGGGCCCAGGTGGGTCCAGCAACATTGCAGCCCTTCCCTGCACTGACTTGTGTTGTCCCGAGCCACTTGAGTTGCCGTCCCAGGTGCTTGCTGGGAGAGTGCAGGTATTCTGATGCTGCGCAAGGTGTGTAGCCCTGGGGATCTTCTCTCTGCTCCCTGGGCAGGCTGACTTGTTTTACAAACCTGTAGGAGGCTCTCCAGGGTTCAGCCTTAATTGGTGAGCAGCAGGTCCCAAAGAGGAAGAAGTTTAGTCCTGAGTCAGAAAGAAATGTAGCATGGCAGGAGTTCCCAGTGGCTGGAGCTGCTACGTAGCTCTCTCTGTGCCCACAAAGGTAGGCAGAAATTCAATCAGTGCACCTAGAAAAGCCCAAGAAGCTCCTGGTTACTCCAGATGCCTCTTGGCAGGCTCCTCTACCATCATGCAGCAGCTGCTTGCACCAGGAGAGGTAGACATGTCCCCTGAGCAGCGTTGTAACTGATCTGGGCTCCTCTTCCTACTGCCTGCTTGTTAGTCCTGGCTTGGGGCTTCTGCCCAGGCACTCGTAACCTCATCTCTCCCTGACTCCTGGTTCTTGCTGCACTTTGTGATGGGGAGAAGGGCTCTTAGGGCTGAGCAGCAGAGCTTTGCCACAGCAATCTTTATCCCTCTATTCATTTCACAGCATCTGTGGCTCTCATTATACTGGGGGGGGGGGGATGGACGACACACACCCTGCTCATTTCTGCCTCCACTCAGACCCAAGCCCTCTGCCAGCTGTGAAGCCCTCCTGGGCTTGCTCCCTGCTCCTGGGCTCTCCCTGCTCCCCTGCCCTCCCGGGTGGGATCATGCTGGGCTGTTTCCATCACAGGGCTCTGCCCATGGAGCCCATACCGTCCCCACGTGCTGCTTTCCTCTTCCTTTGCTGTGCTCCAGCCCCTGCACCGGCAGCTGGCTCCCAGCTGAGGAGCAGTGAAAGCCAGTATGGCCGGACGTGACCTTAACCTGGGCTTTATTTAGCGCCTTGATTTATAGAGGAGTTATTTTAAAAGCACATTTCTCTTTTGGGAGGTGTGGTGAGTGTGTGGCAGAGTGGTGGCAGTGAGCTGGAGTTCATAGGTCCTCCCATGCTGTTGACAAAGAAGCATTTGAGTCCCAAGACACATTTTGCTCGGGGAGATGCTCTCTGGCTTGGTTGGAAAGCACTCGTGTTTGCCTTTGTGCTGGGTAGCTGAAAAGGAGCAAGTGTCCAGGACCTTTCCTGTGAGGGGGATGTGGCAATACTGTTGGAGGCAGGGAAGCCTGAAATTTGCAGTCCCTGGAGGAGGCTTTCTCCAGGACACTCCTGTGCTGGGCTCCCCCAGCTCTTAGGGGCTGCTGTGGGCTGGCTGAAGTGGAAGTGTGCTGGGGCAGGAATGCCCTCTCCTTGGATCCTTGTTGGTTTAGCTTGTTCTCCTCTCCAGGCACCGTCCCCTCATCCTGGGTCGCAGAGGTTTCTCCTCATGCCTGCTGGGGGTTGCATCACCTGCTTGAGATAAGGGATGTGGTTTGTAGGTAGGATGGGCTCTAGACTTTGGGTTTATCAGCCTCTGGAGCGCAGGATGCTGTCCTCTTCTCTTGCTGTCTTGAGCTGGTTCGTATGAGTTCCCTGTGCCTCCAAACCATGGCTCCTCCACGTGTGTGGCAGCAGGCACTGCCCACAGGCTAGATGTGTGAGGCTGTCTGTCTGTATTCCAGCACTGAACAGCAGGACCACGCGGCCTCTTGCAGCCCTTGCTGAGGCCCTTTCCTCAGGCCACTGCAATCTGAGAAACTTAATTAGTACAAATAAGCAGCCCCATCCCTAGGATTGTGAGTTGGTTTAATGAGTCCATGATCGGAGGCAAATCTACTGCTGTTGCAGGCTCCAAGCTCTGCCATGTTTCACACTCTGTGTTTCAAGGTGACTTCTAAGGCTCTGCCGTGTTTCACCCTCCACCCGGGCAGGACCTATTCCTGGGAGACCACCTTGGGGGGGTGGGAGCACTGAAAAGCAGTGTTGCCTCCACGTTCATCTGTGGCACAGGGAGGCTGCTTCCATTCTTGTTCTGTAGCTGCCCAAGGATGCTGGTGCCACAATCACGAGCAGCACGACGGGATATGGGAATTTGCTCTCCTGTTTGGGGCTTTTAATGTGGAATTAGCAGAGACTGGTAAAAACACCTCCTCTTTCTACCAAATGGTAGGGGTTGAAAGCTTCTCTCTGTTCCTTCAAAGCCTGCACAGCTGTCATGGCTCCATGGTATAGTGTAGCCAGAGAGAGAGATAAAGCCTCTGTGCTACGGAGTGCACTGTTAGCACTGAGCTCTGCAATGGCTACAGGCTATGGTTATTCTGTATTCTACTAAAAGAAGGATAATATACGACTTGGTTTATTTTAACCATATAAAGGATTTTTGATTCGGTGCCAATGTTAATAATTGTCTTGTGAAGGCTTTCCTAAGGCAGCAGGAATGGTGTGAGAACCTTAGAGCGATGCACTGACTCATGTGCAAATATTTTGACTTCTTTGTTTTATTTGCAATAGTAAATGTAATAAATTTCATGGGGGGGGAGGATTGATATCTGAATCTGAATTTTGCTCAAGCAGAGGAAGAGGTATGGGGGCAGAAGACAGCACAGAACCCCTGCCAGCTGGTTTTGACTGAGATTTTGAACCTGTGGAGGGTCAGAGGGAAATTGTGGTCAAATGCTACCAGCAGTAACGCTACTGTGATAGTGTGCCCAAGCACTTGGCTGGGCTCTCTGTGGTGGCTGGTGCCAGGTGGGAGAGCACCTGTGTGAAGGCCAGTTTTATCTGACAAGGGCACAGATGCTCACTGGGGCAGGTTGGTGTCAACAGAGGTTACTGGAGCTGTGCTTGCCTTCAGCTGGCTGCACTTGGCCTCTCTGTCATGTCACAAAAGCACGGGAGAGGAACGATGTGTAATATTCAGTGTGTTATAGCAATATTTAGCAATATCATTAATATGTCCAATTGTGAGAGGCTTCTTGTTGGGCTTGATACCCATTTCCCTACCCTACAGCCCCCTCCATGCCTTTTTCAGCAAGTCCAGGATACCATGTAAAGGGAAGACTTCTTATTTAGGCTGTCCTTTTTGGGTCTGTACAACTCATCCCACAGTTCCTATAGCTGTGCTTTCTCTTCTTATATTTCCTGAACTCTGCTGAGCCTTCCCCTCGCGCCCTGCGTGGGGGTGGTCTTGACCAGAACTGTGCAGAATGCTGCAGGCTGTCAGCTCTCAGCAGTTTTCTCTTGACCTCTACAATCTGGAAGTTTTTCTCTGAAGACCTGTTCTTGCAGAGAAGGAAGTGCCTGGGAATTTCCAGGCATTTCAATTAATGGAATAAAAGTTGGTGGTTTATACCGTTCTTTTCTGGGTGGAAAGAAGCTTGTTTAAAACAGCCCATTTAGGATTAGGGTTAAATGCTTGGTTCTGGCATTCAGCACTTGGAAGTGTGCACATAGGCCTCCTGCTTTTTGAGTCCTTGTGTTAAGAATATGAAAAATAGCTCCTTAACCTCTGTTTATTGGGTTGCATTGACCTTGAGGGGTATTGCAGGAGGTAGCTGGTCTCTCGGAAGAGTTGCAAACACTTGAGGAGCCTGCTGCCATTTAGCCTTGCTTGTTGCTGACATCAGGAGAAACAGCAGAAAAAGTAATGAAGCAGTGCTGTGCCACGGGCAGTGTGTGGTTTGCCGGTCACCTGTGTTCTCCCAGCTCGGTGCAGGCAGGGATTATGGAGGCATTGCCTGGGCAGCCTCATCTCTCCTGTGCAATCCCACAGGCTGTCCTACAAGAAGGCTTTACAACAGAGCGGGGAATTTATATTGTGCTAAAAACACCTGACCCTCTAAAGGAGGAATTTAAAGATCGTTCAGCTGGGTAGCTGCGAGAGATGGGACGGCTTTCATGAGGAGCATAATCTCTGCTCTGGCTGCAGGTTGGTTTAGGCTTCCTCTGAGACTGCTGCATTTTCTCAAGCCAGTGGAGGTATCTGGAGCAATGAATGTGCGCTCCCTCGGAGTGGAAGCAGCGAGACGGTTTGCTTCCTCCTGATCCCTTCATCCTACTGTTCCCCTGTGGCAGTGTAAGCTGTTGTGGCACTGCTTTGTTTAACTTTCTCTCCCAGTCTTGCTGTGGGACTGAGGTATGTTTTCAGGCATGTCCATGCAGCTGTTCCTCTTCTGCAGGAGGCTGTAGGGCTTCTGGGCCAGCGGCTGAAATGTTTTCCTTGTCTCTAGTGAAGGGAGGTGGATTTAGATCAGATGAGGATCTGTCCAGACACCTGAGTAAACTTTCATTTGGTTTTGTAGCAAAACTCACTCCCACTGGCTGTAAGTTAGCCAGAGGGGTCCCCTCTAAAATAAAAGGAAAGGAGGGACCCTGATCCTCTCTCCAGATGTGTACAGATTTATTTTTTTATTATTATTTTTTGGCAAGCTCTCTTGATTTACACCCATGCAATAGATCAGAATTTGGCCTCTAGCACTGGAATTGGTCCTGACACCGTGGGCAGGTACTGGCTGGCAGGCTCTCTGAATGAAGGTGGAAGCAGGGAAATCATTGTCTCTGATCCCTGGGCAGGAAACGGGCATCCTACGTATCGATGCGCGGGCTCAGGCACCAACAGCAACCCTGCTCACACGCAATCTGCAGATCCTGTTGTGAGGCATCACACTGCAGAAAATTCCTGGCTCCCGGAGTGAGCCTTTCATGAGAGGCAAACAGCTTTGAATAATGAGGAATTGCACTGGTGAGCAGCTTTCCCCAGTACCAAACAACTCCGGCAGCTTATTCTGTGCAGGTCCTTCAGAGCGCAGCAGGCTGAGGAGCTTCAGCCCAACTGTTGCCCCTGCAACTCCCCTTAGCCCACGGAGGAGCGTAACACTGGGCTTTAACGTACCTGAGTGCTGGCTGGCATCTCCAGCCCCGGGTATCCAAAACATGAGGCCTGCCGAGCCGTCCACCCCATGATACTCTCGCTCGCTCGCACGCACTCACGTGCTGCGGTAATGGTTTAATAGCAGCCCCACCCAGCGCAGTCAGGAGAAGGACTTGCTGCATAAGCAAAAGCTGGGAAATCTCGCCGCTGTGCGCAGCACTCTGCGAGCACTCCACTCGCGTTTTGGGAGAGCTTTTTTTTGTTTACCTGGAATCATCAGTGCCAAAAGAAACTAGAAAGGACAGCAGTTTGCTCCTTTGATCTTCTCTTCTCCTGCATTTGGAGATGGCTGTGCCCCTGGGTGTAGGGCTCGTCAGGGCACCGGGGCGTGTTGCGCCGTGGTACCGCTAACGCTTTCTCTCTTGGCAGGACTCAGAGTCGCTGGACGGTTGCATTCAGAGTACGTTATCAGCACTCTACCCTCCGTTTGAGGCTACCGCAGCCACTGTTCTGTGCCAAGTTTTTGATGTGGTGGAGAAGACGTACCGTGGGGATGGACTGCGCTACCTCATAGACTTCCTGATTCCAGCCAAGCACATCCTGCAGTGCATTCAGCAGGATGCCTGTGTGAGTACATCATGCTCTCTAAGGCCTGCGAAGGCTTTCTTGGAGAGCTTTCTTTCTACTCTTGTATGTAAAACGGCTGGCAAAAAGTGCTGTGTGTACAGCAGCCTAGGTGGGAGGGCAGGCAGACAATTAGGAAACAGTTGAGAAATTGTTATTGAAGCTTAACTGTGCAGGGATCAGATGTGGAGCGGTGCCCTCACCTTCCATAACCAGGAACACCGAACAGAAGGCTTAAGAGATTCGGAGGAAGAGATTTAGCGAAGCGTTTGCTGGATATGGCTGACTCGGGTGGCTTCTAACCCTCGCTGTTCCCTGGCCCTGTGTTTGAAGCTGTCGCACTCCTGCCGCTGGCAGGAGGATGTGCGGAGCGAAATGCTGCCAGTCGGTGTTTTTCCCAGAGCTCTGGCTCCCCTTTGATGGTTGCTGGAACGGTCGCAAGGCTCAGTAGCCCCGAGGAGTCACGTTACATTTACTGCCAGAACGAGTCCAAGATTAACGTGCTTTACTGTTGGGAGTCTAAAATGTTAGAAACGATGAGTCAAATGCCTCCATCACAAACTTGGCTCAAAGTTTGCAAGACGGAAAAAAAAACCCAACCAACCCCAACAACCTAAAACTAGGGTTCGTTTTAGCCTTTTTGTTTCTAAACTTAGAGGGTGTGTGCGGCCAGGCTTTTGATAGAAGTCCCCATGGTGGAGGGCAAGGGACTTCTGTGAGGAGGAAAAATATTAAATAGAAGCTGAAATAGTCAGTTACTGATTTGTCTCAAGAAGGTGAAATGCTTGGGGGAAACACCCATCACATGCAATGGATCCACAAAACAACCCCTGGGAGCTGGTCATCTTGAAAGCGTTTTGGTGCAGTGTTTGTCCTGCTGCGTTGTCACCAGCCTCCAGCTTGGTGCCAGCCGTGTCTTTGCAAATCCGTACTGGAAGATCCAAGGTTGTGGGTAAGGATTTTGGGGAGCTGCTCTCTCTCACCCTGAACACTCAAATAGGAATTATTAATAGGTTTATCTAGCTGCAGTTTCTAATGCAATGGTGCATAGCGTGGTTTTCCCCTTTAAAGAACAAAAGGGTTTTAATTTGTGCAAACCGGTAATTATTGCAAGACTTGCAAGGCTTTCCCCAAACCACCTCCCTCAGTGAGGGAGGTGAGGAAGCAATTTCCCCACTCCCTGAGATCTCGGCAGCTCCCAAGCGCCCGGTGGTGCCCTGGGCAGGTGAGGCCCTGGAAGGGAGGGAAGGAAAGCAGCCTGGCTTGCAAGCGGAGCCTTCTGCTCGGCGTGGCCCTCTGCCCGCAGTGCCTCACAGAGAGCTGCGCCCACAGTGCTGCTCTCCCGAAGGGGAGGTGTTCAGGGCAGTGACGGGGTGACCTGCAGGAATGGTGCCAACGAGGGGGGCTGCTGGGCAGCGAGGGGGGCTGTTCCTCCCTGGGCGGCCGGGCAGGGGCTGGTGAGGCCGTGGCTGCCCTCGGGGCCAAGGCCCCTGTGGGACAGGGGTGTGGTGGCAGGGAGGGCCTTCTGCTGCCTGGCAGCCAATGGGAGGGACAGCTGAGGCTGCAGCAGCCAATAGGAGCGTGGGACTGCCTTGATGGGCATGGTGGTGTTGGCTGAGCCGGGGCTGTCGGAGCAGGAGGTGCTGAGGCGGGGGGCCCTGAGGCGGGAGAGGTGAGGGCGGTGGGCCCTGAAGGGGCTCAGGGGCGGCCTGGAGCATGGGGCCAGGGGACATGGAGGCAAGGGGGTTGGTGGTGGCTGAGGTGTCCTGTTGGAGGGGGAAACCAGTATGGTGGGGCTGTCCTACACTTGCAGCGCTGTTTGGGGAGGTGGTGCAGGGGCAGGAGCCGTGCTTGGAGCCACCTTCCTGTCACAGGCTCAGAAACAAGGGAGGGCTTGGGGCCTGCCTGGCATTCCCTGGCCTGCCCAGGAGCCGCAAGGTGCAGGGCTGGTGGGGGTGGTGGGGCAGCCACCTCCAGTGAGGGGCTACCCAGGGCTCAGCATTAGGTATTGGGGGCTTTTGCCGAGGTGTGAAATGTCTGGGAGAGTGGGCAGCAAGAGGCAGAGTGCAGGCACAGGCCTCTCAGAGCACAGCTGGATGCCTTGAGCCTTTCCTCCTTGCCTGTGACCCTTTGTGGCCTTGACTTGTGATTTTGTGCTTTCAGAAGGGCAATACAGGGAGATCAAGGGAAGCTCTAGGTACCTTGTACTATCTTGATAGGTGGACCCAGGTTATTCCATATTTCCTTTAGAAGGCTGCTCATTTGAATTTTTATTGCTGAAAGTTCTTTCTTTCATTTCTTGTGGACTCCTTCTCTTCCCCAAACCTCCACTGTGTGCCCCTTCTTTTGTCTTCACTGTCTGAAATCACAGGGCTATTTCTTGTTACTTGTTCTTTAAAAGTTTTGTCTGCTTTTTAGAGAGTTTAAACAAAAGCAATGTTTCCTCCCTAGTTTGTAGTGCAGCTGGTCCATGTGAGCTTTTCCTAAAGGGAAAAGAAGTAGCTCTTGTCTGAATGGCTACTGTAGGAAATCTTGAGAGACCTAGATCTTGGTGTGGTTTTTTTTTTTTTTTTTTCCTCCTCCTTTCAGCCTCTGCAGTGACAAAAGTGTAAGTGGCTTCATGAAGCATTAGACAAGGTCATAGGCTTCAGCTTGGCGTATTAAAATCAATAGCCTGTACGTGATCCCCAGGGGCTGGAGAAGGGTGCATGGAGGGGTGTGCCAAGGGGTCTGTCTCTGCTCAGCACAGAATAAGAAACCAGATTTTGCCCCAGCCTTCTGATGACATCCTGAGCTAAATGGACTGTTGGTCTCTTCCAGCCCAGCCATCCCCGTAGCCCTACCACCTTTGTGCCATCTTTGTCATTGGTGCGCAGCTCTTTTCCTCAGAGGCAGTTTTATTCCTGGCTGCAGCTGCCGGGCGTAGAGTCTGTTCCTGGCACTCCTCTGATGAGCCTGGTTTGGCTTGGTAGCGATTGGACATGAGAAGAGCAAATACTTGAGCCTCAAAGTGAAATGTTAAAACAACTGAAATAAGCTTCTTCACATAATCTTCCCTTTGAAGGTGCTTTATGGAGCAGGAGCGGCATGAGGATGCTCCACTTCTAAAGCTCTAAAACTCTGAAATGTTTAGGCTATTGAAGGACTTACGTTCCTGCTTGGACATTACTCTAGCTCTTGCTGCAGTTTAGACTGTGGCTTTGTAGGGTTTTCCAGGGACTTCAATATGTTCTGCATTTTGGTTTTGGTGATTTTATTGCTGAGTTTTCTTCCACTTGTCAGGTCATCTAAGCAGTGAGGTTGGGTTTTGGATTTCTTAATGTAAGAATGGCCCCCAAATAGGTTACTCTGCATCCAGTCTAACAGAAACTCTGTTAGGTAGGTGCAGATAGAATTCAGCTTTATGTTTATGCTGCTGCTGCTGGTGTTTCTCACTTTTCAGTCATATGAACTATTTGTAGTAGTTTGGGAACTGGTCTTTTTTTTTTTTTTTTTGTCTGCCTCTTCTTTCCCCCAAAGGCCCTTGGTACAGATGGCCTTAATGTACCTACTAGGGAATATTCTAATGGCAGAAGAAGGGTTGATGTGGTCTGGTGTAGGATGCAATTGTATAGTGTCTTCTGGAAAATAGCACATTGTTTTTGTTTAAAACCTTGCGTACGAAATATTTGGCTTGGGTGCTTACTGTAAGAGATATAAGCTGTATTGACCAAGGTGCTGAGTGAGTCTTGAGCTTGATGGAAAAGTCAGTGAAGTACATATGGCCTGAGACTTGCTGAAGTCAGTAGCAACTTCTGCAACCTGTGTGCTGTAACAGGAGGTCTTGGTTTGCTGCATTCAGCTATGCTGTGCAAGAAAGGGAATAGTTGGTGTAGAGGCATCTGTGTCTTAGAGATCAGAAAGCATGAGAACATGAGACTGCAAAGCTTAGCTCCCGGTGCCTTTAAGGGAAGTACAGGCAACTCTGTGTTAGATTTTAGGTCTTTTTAATTCTAAATTATTAAAGAAAGAAAGGGAGGGGGCAGTTGCTCCGAGTTCAAGGTTAGAATGTAAAGGTAATATTAATATGATCCTTCAAACAAATGACAACTACAGTAAGATTTAGTTTAGCAGTGATACAGCATGTAGGTACAGCAGTAAGGCAGTTGCACTGAGTGAACAGAAATAAAACTGCTGTGACTGAAATAGATATGGAATTGATTGTGTCAAAGAAAAGGGACTGGCTGGTCTCCATCTTGGAATATGGAAGAGGTTACCATGTAATGCTCCATGTCTGGTAACAGGGATTTTTATTGAATCTGTTAAGTCAGGGCTAGTAACAAAATGCAGAGAACAAGCTGAGCATACAACACCATGCACTGAGCAAGGACTGAATTAACTGACCCATTAAAAACTGGATAACATTTTTTCACGTGGTTCGCTCCATGGCAGGTAGTGTAAGACTGGCCTTTTTCATAAACCAGCGCTCTCTAGAAAAGTTTCGTTGTCTGATCTCTTCTGTAAAGGATTTATTATGGAGTCATGTGGAAAATTAATTACTGTGTCAAAGGGATGGAGGTTTATGCAAGTATTGCAAGATGGATAACAAACTGGTGAAAGGCAGGGTGTTTGTACTGCAGTGAAAACTGAGTTGGAGACAGGAGTCATAAGACACACATTACTTCTCATCCATGACCTTGGCATAAAAAGTAAGAGTATGCATATGACAGATATTTGTGATGAAACCAGTCTGGGAGACATGAGCAATAAGATGGAGGAGGAGGGTGATAAGTGTATTACATAAGATGAGCTCTAAAACTTTGTACTTAATTTTTCATAGATAGTCAATTTAGGGCAAGCATGTGCCTCAACAAAGTAATAGGCAGAATTTCTGTTGTGAACTGGGGTTCATCAGTTTGGAAAGAAAAACTAGCAGGTGACTGGGTTACTGTAGGGGCACGACTGGAAGACAAGTGTGAGCTTTAAGAGATGCTTCTAGCACAGTTGGGAAGTGTTGGTGCCATTATATGCAGTGTTTTGCAATGCTTTGCACAATGAAAAAGTGGAACAAAAAAAGTGTTTGCTTTTTTAAAAAAAAAAAAAACAAAACAACCAACGTTGCCAAGGAGGTGCTTCAGGCAGGCCTACGAGATGATCAAGGGAGATGTGTTAAGATGATGTGACATGGCTTAATAGTTTTAAGCAATGGAAACACATTCAGAGAATGAGCTCCAGGGTTGAGGAGGAGGAATTATTGAATCTGAAGGATGATTTGGGCTTTCAAGCCTCTGAGCAACTTTGCATCAGGTACAGTGAGGATAAGAAACCTGGCTGGGCTGAAGGTAAAACTTGATGAACATAGGAAAGAAATTATTTAATGCCATTACCTGTTGTTTCAAGGCGTGTGAGAATCCAAGTGGTTCCTTCCAGTTCTGTGGGTTCTCTGCTATATGGCAAAATATTTGAATTAAAGTATTTTTTTTCTTTCTGTCTGGCCTGCAGAATACAGCATTTTTATAAGTTGCTTTCTCTGTCAAGACTTCCATGTGACCATGTAAGAGAAACAACATAAAATGTCTGAAGTCTAATGCTGCTAATACTAAAGTCTTTGGGCTTCCATATGACAGCTTTCTCATTTAAGTATTGTATCGGATACAGGTGAATCCTATCTAAACCCTTGTCATGACAGAAAGATTAAATTAATCATGAAACTGATGGCTTATGTCATGGCTCAATTTAAATCTTACTTTACCCAGACAGAATCAAGTTCAAAGCAGTGATTTTATTTTTTTTAAGTTGTGATAAAGCTGTAAATAATTGAGTCAAGTCAGTTCAGCTATGAAACTTCAGCTCTTCTACTTTATTGGGATTTGTCTGAGACTTGTCCTGAGTGCTGCTATGTTTTGGGAATGAGGAGATCCCTGTTGTGCTAAGTGTAGTTCCTCACAGCTTGCTGATGGGACTTGCTGCCTTCTTTGTGGTCCTGCCATGCTTTCCTCGTTTGCTGCCTCCTTTCTCTTGCTTTGTCTTAACAGTATCTCCTTCCATTCACTGGTAGGTTGCAGCCATCCCTTGCTGCTGCATCCCATGTAACATGTCTCCACCTGTCTTGTATAGGCTCTTGGTAGCACCAGATGAGTGGCTTTTTACCTGGCTCCATGCTCTTCAATTTGGCTTAACCAAAATTAGATGGAACATGCTGTATACTCCAGCAGAGCACATTAGGGAATAAAAAGAAGTCCTTGGACAGACCTTGGCATTTTATTTTGCCTTCCCTCATCAACAAAGCTCTTCATTACCTCCCTTCCAGCAGACCTCAGTCTAAAGACCCAACACTGCTTCACTAGACAAAAGACATTTTGTGGTACCAGGCTGACTAGCGACATCCTGTGCAATGAGGTTTCTGCATCTACAACCTCCTTCGGGCAGGTTGGTATCAAGTGTACCTGGTACAACCTAGAGCTCACTGTGGATGCTCTGGAAATGATGCGCAGTATTTGGCCAACCTCTCTGTTAAGGCTATGTATGGTCTTTAGTTGAGGACAGTGGGTTTTGTCTGTGTGTTGTAAGCAGACTGCTGCCTGCCTGCGTTTCTCTAATGGCACTTGGTTAGGGATGCTGTTTGGTCTGAATTTTCACTTTCTTAGTCCAGTTGGTCCTAATGAGTCAGAAATGAGGTAGAGACAGGGTCTCCTGGCTTGGGCACGGGGAGGTGAGAACTCCCGATTTCTCTGCCCTGGAGTTCTGGGGCTTAGACCTCTGCCTGTGCTGACCTGGCTTTAAAACAGGGCTGACGCTTCTGGCAGCTGGTTGGCTCATATTCAGATCCTGAGATGCTGGTGATTTGTCTTGGTAGCTTTTCTTGTTTCTGCTTTTTAAAGAGAAGACCTCGGTATGGAAATCTTCCCTACACTAATAACCAAAGACCCTAAATTCAACTGTTCTATTGCTACAGCTGTGAAAGAGAAGCATGGATCTCTCCTGTCCAAAAGCTTGAGCTGAGATCTGTTCCTGATGCTGACAACACTTTCTCTTTTCTCCATAGGTTCAGTACTGTGGCTTGCTGTTTCGCCATGAGGGCTGGCCCCTGTGTATACACGAGAAGATTGTAGTCCAGTTGGCTTCCATTGACTGGCGAATCTTGAAGCCTGGTGACTTCTACCTGCAAGTGGTCCCCTATCTCAAGAAGTCTCCACGAATTGTACTGAAATGTTTGGCAAAAGATAAGCATAATGTAGAGGAAGTAGTGATTCCAGAAGTTTCCTATACCTCTATTTTTACTCTGGAATGGTTGAGTACTATCAATGGAGAGCGGATGGGTATAGCACTGGAAAATTGTTTACTAACCACTGACGATAAAATATTTCGTGTCCCTTGGGATAAAGTGGTTAATCCTGAATTTATAAATAAACCAAAAATAATTGAAAACAATATCATCTCTCCAGAAATAACAGAGGAACCTTCAGTTTTGTGCCTCCGTATGGACCATGCTGAGTGCAGTTCACCAGACCTAGCATATCAGTATCTACAGGAACAAAGTCCAAATCGAGACATTAGTAGCACAGCTCCGCAGTTGAGTGAAGTTCTTGTCAACGGTGTGTGTACAAGTCCTGTGCCTCAAGAGAACTTGAAAAGTGACCTTGAAGGGGAGTACGTTGAGCTGACAGAAGTTTCACTGCCCAGATTTGGGCCACAAACAGGCTCTTTAACCCAATCGCTAGCTTTAAGTTATCTAACTCAGCCCAGAACACGAGTGAATGCATCTAAAGGCAAGCACAGGTTTATTGTCATTCAAGACAGTACCTACTCCAAGAACTTGATTCAATCAGCACTTACGCAGAAGGAGCTCTGTCAAATGGACACTCTGAGGACAACTTCTACAGAAGTTCTCAAAAATGTAATTCCGTTGGAAAGCAACAAAACGATGTCGCATGGAGAACTGTCTCCAGAAGGTCAGCTGATATCAGGTGGTCCTGGAAACATGGGGAATAGCTTTCCTGTGGCAGAGTCTCCTGCCTGCAGTGCAGAAGATTCATCTGCAGAGCAGGAGACCTGCAGCGAACACTCAATTGATTTGAGATATGCACTGTGCAGCTACAGCGACGTGTGTGCTGGTGATGGTGTCAACTGCAAAGCACAAATGCCTGGTGCTCCTGGAAATGTGGAAGGAGAAAGTGATGGTCCTAGCAGAAATCCTGGTGTTGAAACATCAGAGCAGAGCCCAGAAACAATTCTAGATGCTGCTACTGTTCCTGCTAAAGAGGAAGTGGTACTGAGAGGACATGGAGAACCACTGACTGAGGGTCAAAATGAGGTGACACAGATGGATCCCTCTCCTGTGTCTGTCCTGGGACCTTTGGGACCACATTGCACACTGAAGGACGGTTCTGATGTTTCTTGCCAGAGTGTCAGTGAAAGTGTTGTGCCTGTCCAGGCCACTACATTGCTTATCACGTCTGAGAGTTCAGATGTAGGTGTGGAGAGAGGCTTTCCTTCTTCAGGGAACGTGGCAAATATAGGAACAGCGAGTGCTTGCTGCAGTGATCAGGAAGCGAATCCTAATTCTCCATTAAATCCTCCAGAACAGAACCAAAAAGAAGTAGATGAATTTGAGCTGGGAAGAAGGGATAGCTCTGAGAAAATCAAAGAGATTGAACAAATATTGACTGTAAATGAGAATCAGACTAGTCATACTCACTGTTCTGTCAAAGCTCCTACAGATGGACTCTTGTCAGATGGTGAAGAGCAAGAGGTCTCTGCATGTCAACATAAGAAAGCTGAAGAAGCCATACTACTCCAAACTGCTCTGTCAGCAGAGGGTGATCAGATGGCAGAACAATTAAATAACAGTGATTCTTTGATGGGCCCTGATGCGCAAGCAGAAGGCTCAAGTCAATTCAGAACCCAGAGGTCTGGAGAGAGGTGTGAGGAACCACAAAGACGGGCAGAAAACCGGGGCTGTAGAAGTGAAGATAACTCTGTGCTGAACCCAGAGCATGTTGCAGTACAGGACTTGCAGGGAGGGGAAGAGAACCAGGGAAGTTTTTCTTATGGGGAAAAGTCAAAGACTGTAGCCTTAAAAACACTGGAATCCATTGAAGAGGAACTGGAGGTTGGACCACTGTCCTCAGGACCTGCTGAGGGGCATACAGAGCCCACCACTCTGCAGTCCCACCAAGAGGCAGCTTCTGGGGCATCATCTCCTAAAGGTACAGCAATTGGATGTTTGTGTGTTTATCTGTTTGATAACATGGGTTGAAAGCAAAGTCCTCAAGAGGTACTGCTGACAAGTATGTCTGCTGGGAGGCTTTGGGGTAGTAGCACAAACTACAGGAAAGTGATTAAGTTGCCATTTTTGTGGCTTGAAATTAGCTTTCTTTTCACAGGTGGGTTTATTGTAGGTATTTTGTTTAATAGTTCTTTGCAAATTTACAGCTGTACAGAACAAACTTCCAGTGTAAGAGACTTACTTAATTTCAGTTAATCTGATTGCTGGTGACCTCCACACGTTACATTCATCGTGTGCACATTATGGATGTATGCAATGGGAATGCATGAGGAGAGAATGTCTAACTGTACAAGTCTTTCATAGTTGAAAATTGGCTTTAGGAAGATAGTTGTGGCAAGAGGAAGCAGCAGTGGATGCCACAGTAAAATACTGGCTGTGTAACATGACCTGAAGATCAATAAATGTGTGTGCTGGTAACTGATTTCAGAAGCAAACTGCAGAGTTGAGGGATTCCCCTGCTCTTCCCTCCCTTCCCCTCTGGCGTGCTTTCTTTGGCTTGCTTGTTTCAAGTAGAAGCTGTTTAATTTGAGTGGGAGAGCACAGAGAAATTAAGCATCTAACTTCAACTCAAACGATATGTTCAAGCAGGTATTGCCCAGACTTCTTGATGCCTGCATTCCTGTGCTGGAGCTGTGCTCCTTCAGAAGGAATTGAACAGGCAATCCAAGTCTTTCTGCCTTTTTCACCAGACTGTAGGCAGCCAGTGTGTAACCGCATGGACATGGTGTTGGCTTTGCCTAGCTCTTCTGAGTCTGGAAAGCTGTAGCTAGATATGCAGATCACATCGAGAAGCGTGGGTGTGGCGGGGGTGGGTGAAACATGCCATTCCAGTTCTACAGCTCTCATTCCCTGAGACCCCTGGCTAGGAAAATTACCCTGCTTGAAATTAAATTAGAGTGAGGACTCTTGAAAGGGTCTAAGGTACAGACCCACATTGCTAGAGCATGTCTGACCCTCTGGAGGAACAGATCGAGAGCTGGTTGTCTTGGGATGGGCTGCCAGTGTAATGCTTGCACTGGTCCTAAATTGTGTGGATAAGCACCTGTGTCACTGCTGCAGCACTACTCCATTTGGCTGCAAACACGGCTACTTTCTCAAGTGTCCAAGAGTCACGTTTTACCTGATGCCTTAGTGTGACCTCCTAATGGAGCTAAAGTGTCCATTGATTAAAATGAAATTTCATTAATACCTGCACCAAAATATTTTAATTCCATAATTAGGCAAGCCCACAGTTGCCAGGCATTTCTGGTACTTTTGGAGTGACAAGCATTTCTCTTCTGTGAAATGGAGGAGTCAGCTCAAAAGTTTCTGTTTCTAAAGTGTGCACGTCTCTGAGCATCTACCACCATGAGCAGAAAAAAAAGAGGTCACCTTCTGCCTTTCTGTAGCTCTTGGCGGATGTATGCTGGTAAATAACCATGTGGTGGGTATCCATTCCCCTGACAAAGCTGAACCTGGCTTGACTTCATGTTTGCACAGGACCAGACCTCAGAAAACCTAGGCTGTGTTGAGTGCTGGGTGTACGCTTTCCTCATGACTCTAGTGGCTGCTTGTTTGGTGTTCCCATCTCTTCTGTCTAAAATTAGCCAGGTCCAGCTCATGTATGAGATAAGTATGATGTTCTCGCTGCTCCACAGGACAAGTCTTGGCCGCTGCTGCAGACTTCAGCAATGACAGACCCCTCTGGGTTTTAATGAAAGACAATTTAAATGTTTCTGGGGATTTGGCTGAAATAAGTGACATATTCATGGCCCGATTCTGATAATGTTAAACTTTTGCATTGCAGTTAAAAAAAAAAACAAAACAAAACAACTGTTATCTCAGAGTTTGTAAAGCAAAAGAAACAACCTAAATCACCAGAACCCCCGCCCCAAACCGATGAACTAAACTCTTTAAGGCATAGGACAGCTCAAATATCTGTTAATGTCAGTAGTATTTCTTAAACTCTAACTGGAACTGTGATAAGCTTAATCCATTCAATTACATTTGATTGCTTTGAGATCCAAACAAGCCGTCCCCTTATCTAGCCCCATTAAATCCTCAGAGATAGAATAATAAGATAACTCAGAGATAAAATTACAAAGTGAAGCAAATGTCGTACTCTCAGTCCTACAAATGGACTTTCCCCTTCCAGCCAGTCAGTCTGTAGGCAAGTTAAATTCTCCATAACTGTCTCTTGTTGGGGTCATTTTGCTACTATGATTGGAAACTGTGGGTATCTTGTCTAAACTATAAATAACAACAAAACTTAAGCTTTACTGGGCCAATTCAGATCTACAGTTCACACCTCGATATTAGTGGGCAGACATACAATTTGCTCTATGTGAGGTGGAGGAGCTGTCTTGTTAGGGCAGACATTGTAGATTATATGAAAATACACATTCAGAACTGGGGCATCTGAGTTTGCTGTGTCTGCAGTGTTTTCCTTGTCCCTTAACTCTCTCCCCTTCCTCCCACTCCCAGTCACAAACTGAGCTTATTTTCTGCACAAACATGATCTAACTTAGAAAGGTTTTGAGTCAAATGTGAGCTATTTTGAGTTGGTGGCTTAAAATTTACACTGCTTCCATTCACAGAAAATCTGACTGCTGTTTTTCCCTAATGATTAACTTTAAGTGAAAGTTAATTTTGAAAATTTGCAGCTCTGGAAAGAATTCCTATATTTTGGGGGTGCAAAATATCTTGATATTCAAGAAATTGGCTGAAAAGCCACACTGGGGCATATTCAGCAGCACCTGTTAGGGCGTTCCATTCCCGCTCCCTGTTACTACATGGTGTTAGCATAGATGATACTGGTGCTGGGGCAGTTTGCAGGAAAAATGCTAATGTCTCTTTGAAATGCACACAAGCAAATCGTCCTCTACCACTTCCTTAACCTTGGGGAAAGGTGGAACCTGCAAACACGGCAAATTCAGATGTCCCAGTTCTCAATTTGCTTTTTGATGTAATCATCCGCATTCTACAGTTTCCGCTTTAGTAAGTGCCTCCACCCCAGATTGCAAATAACAAACGGTGTGCTTGGGCCTGTTCAGAGAGAGGTGGGGTCTGCAGATCTGAACTGAGCCCGAGAAGCTTAGGGAGGAGGTTTGTTTGGGCAAGACGTACATAGTCTGGAGGCTGCACAACTCCAGTGAGGTTTCCTTGAGGCTGAAAAGCCCCAGTACCAGGACCGTGTCTGGTGGCCTGAGCAAAATGCTTCTGTCTTCTAGCTTTTGGGAGCTGCTGCCTCATTCCTAAGAGATATCCAAGGCAGGGCTGCCATGTACATTTGTGTCTTTCTCTTGCCCTGGTATGGTACCTTCAATATATCTATGTTCCCTTTCTTGCCTTCTTTAAATGCCACCTTTTGGTCGTCTTTGCAGGCTTTCTTCATTTAATGCAGATTCATTTACTACAAACTGTGTGGTTCTGCTTATTGCCAGGCCTTACAGCTCCTTGAGAAGATGATTCTGTGTTCTCCTAGAAAGTCTATCAGCCCTTAAGTCGTGCCCCAAAGCTTTCACATTACATGACTCTGTGATCTTCAAGACACCCCATCTATGGGAGATCAGTGCCCCTCTAAAATGCTGCTTCAGGAAGATCTAGCAGAATTGGCCAAAGTGAATGACCTCTTGCATCACTGGAAAGTGGAGGCTGAGGTAGTACTCGGAACAGAACTGAGCTCTGATGCATCCCAGAACTGTGCAGAGCCCTGAAGCCATCATAGCAGCTTACGTGGTCAAATGCAGCAGATGCCAAGCTGGGTCCCAGGGATGATCCCTCAAGAGGGGTGTTACCAAAGAGTAATGAGCAGCTACTCCATCATGGCCTTGATGGTGCAGAGTTCTGGAGGCCCTCCTAGTTTCCCCTCAGTGTCTGGTAATTTTGCACAGTGAGCCATGCTGCTCAGGGCACTTCTCTCACCCACTTTAGCAACTTTGAAAGCAGTTTGGGCTGAGGCTCAACCTGTAAATCTCCTTCACTGCTAAAACTTGTATTGAAAGCCACTTCAAGGACTGCTTTGTTCCTGGTCCTGCTCTTTAATGAAGTATTGGAATCTGTTAGTAAATAAACTGAGTCAAGTGTCAGCATTGTTGATGCAGCAGGAAGGTAGGATGGTTGAAGTCAATTTTAAATAGCAATTAAAACGTCTGACTTCATAGCAAGCGAATAAATACTCTACTCTCTTATTTTCCTAAAGAGAGGTTGATTTTTTTTTTTTTTTTATTGGTAGATACTGAAGTATCAGGATTTGCAGCGAAGTATAGCCTTTTCTTTAGTATATCTTCCTGCCAAACAGTGGGATAGCCTAGCTGTGTATTTAGGATGCTAAAGACGTATTGTTGAAGACCTGTTGTTGGCTTCTAATTCTTATAATTTTGGGAAATGGGGAATAATACTTCTTACACAGTAGGTATATTTCTTTTTTCTACTTGATAAAACTAGCATTAGTTTCCATGTAGTAGCAAAGATATTTAATTTTAGAATTAACTGATTCTGATAACTTGTACTTCAGAGCTGAGGTGTTGGGCAAAGGAAGCATTTTCTTCAGCTCTCAAACATAGCTGATTGGTGTGATCATCCTGTTCTTCAGGGTTTTGAAATAGGTTTCTGACTTTCACATTAACTGTTAATTAAAAACAAGAACAAGGTCTGTTTGGCTAATTTCCAGCTGATTTGTCAGCCTTGAGTTGGCTTCATATTTTCAGGAACTAATCTGAAAGTGGTGTTGGGGGAGTAATTCTGCTCTGATGGAGCAGCTCTCCCTGTCAGAAGCTGGTTTATCACTTCAGCATGCTCAAGCTTCTGGAGCTTAGCCAGGGACTTGCACTGTGCCAGACTTTTGGGCTGTGAGCAGACATGTACTGCTTGATATGTTACCTTTGAAAATGGCTTTGACTACAGTAATCCTGATCTGAATTGAGTTTTTGTAACTTGCAAACTTCACAATGAATTGATTTATTTTTTTAGAATTACAGCAATATTAATGTTATAACCAGTTTTGGAACATGCATGCTACTGGCACAAGGACTGAAGGAGCTGCAGGGTGCTGGGGCTGGGGGCATGTCCCTCTCTGGTCTGGGACTTACCTGGGACCTTTTGGGTGGAGCTCTGCTCTAGCTTCTGACTGCTCCTTGTCTTACAGGGATGGTGTCAGAAGGGGCAGAGACAAGAGAAGAAGCAACTGGCACAGATGTGTTGAAACCAGTGAGTAAAGTCAGTACCCTGGAGGAAACCTCAACACCCATTACTCCCCCGACACCCCCAGCTTCTGGGACTGCCTGGGGTAGTCGGTCTGCACCTACCATAGTCAAGGATGTGAACCCAGAAGTGCTCAGGAGTGGCGTTGCCTGCCTGCCTGGTGAGTAGTTGAGCCAGAATGTGTCTGGGAAGCATGGTTTGTAGGAGGGCAAGGGAGACGAGCCTCTGTTTGCAGCGCTGCAGACTGGTGCCAAGTCTATTTCTTTCACCCCAAACCTCTCCAGAAGCAACACTTCTTGAATCCTCTGAAGTTTCTGAATGGGAAGGACAGGAAGTAGAACTTCCCTCTCATAAAAGTAATGTTAACTTGCACCCAGGACTCTCAAAATGTTAACCAAGTGTGTATGAGTCAGAAGTGCCAAATCTGTGGGCTCATACCAGTAGTTCAAAAAGAGTGAGGATACAGCTAATGATGGGCTGGTGGGCCTGACATCAGACCTGGTCAAAACAATAGGAACTTGATTCACTTGGTAGATAATTAAAGGATAGGAGTGTAGGAGATGCTATTTGACAGTGCTCTTGTAAAACCAGCTATTTGACAGTGCTCTTGTAAAACCAGTTTTAAGTTTTATTCTTGGTAATTAGAGGTTTGGTTGATTAAATGTAGCTGCCTAAATATAATAGATTTTTAGAAAACATTTGATTTCATGACACACAGTGTTGAAAGGAATATCCCAATGAAGAGTGGATGATCAATGTGTGGGATAAACGATAGCGTAGCTAAATAGCAGATGACAAAACTAGCTATCAAGGGAGGACTTCCCAGAATTGTTCTGCTGAGATCAGTTGTAGGTCAAACGTTGTTCAGTATTTGCATCTGATATGGCAGCAAGTATCAAATTGCTGCAGATAAAACTTGTGCATGGGACAAATACTGGCAGAGTGGTAAACAAAGCTTAGGCTGTTGGACAGAGCATCCAGGATCGCTTGGTGTACAGGGCACACACAAGAGGTCTTTGTGTTTAACCAAATATGAAGTAAAGCAGAGGAAGTGAGGTCTACCTCACCAGTGTGAAACAGCCGTTTGGCAGCATCTGTGTAAGCAGCCCCTGTGGGCTTGCTTCCTTCCACAGCCAGTGAGAGGGTTGTCCAGTGCAGGGCAGGAAGATAGCTACATTCGATCAGCTCAGGAGCCACGTATGAGTTGAAAATTGGCCAGAGAGCAGAGAAGAGGTCAGGCAGACCTGTGCAGTGTGGAGAAATTGGGAAGGAGAGCAGAAAGACAGCACAGTGATTTCCCACTCAGTGTTGGGGCTGCAAGACCAGTTTTGACCTCAGATTTGTAAAGAAGAGGGGAGGACTAGCCAGGTTAAGAAAGTGATTTTTACCTCTGTGTACTTGTTGGTGATGCCTCTCAAATAGTTTGGGCTGTTCTGATGCCTTTTTTGTAAAGGAAATGGTGAATATTGGAGGTAGTGCAGAAAAGGGTGACAGCCCTTTCTTGTAACTGAATTGGATGTCTTATGGCAAGAGACTGGAAGGTTGTTTATCTCATAAGATGATTGAGAATGCGGTGAAAACACCTTTGTGCAGGGAAGGAGGAAAGGGAAATAAGACTTTCCAGTCTTGTGGAAGAAGGTGAAATGAGAAACCAAGTACAGGGCAGAGTTCTGGTACATTCAAACATACTTTGCATTGGTAGTAAACTGTTAAGAACAAATTTCAAGGGAGGATTTCTAATCTTCTGATCTGCTGATCAGGTTGGACGTTTTAGGGTGTGTACTACAGCCAAAAAATTACAGGGTTCGAGAGGGGTCTTTAAGAGAGCCTCGTAGTCCATGCTGTGGTAGAAGCCTGACTGTGTGATCTAATGCTCTAGTTGTTTCCTTTGTCACAGATTCCTATCATAATGTACAAGTGTTAAATGAGGCAAATGCATTTGAATAGGGGATGAAGGGATATGCTCCTGAAATGCATTGAAGAAACAAGGTTTGGGTTTGATACCACTTCCAAGGGAGGAATCACATTTTCTGTAGAAGCAGTATCGGATTTGACTGACATCTCTTTTCTCATGTGTCTCCTTTTGGATTTCAGTGGGCAATCCTCACACCTGAGGGAATGCACTCACCACTCAGTTAAATGCTTTATGTTAGACATTGGTAGTGATATAATCATTATGTTAGAAAGGATAACTTTTATAATGAATAGTCAATAAGAGCTAATTAATAAACTAGTAGCTGATGGAGTTAGGAAGAAATTTTCCTTTCAGGAGAGTTTCAATTCTGCATTCTGCTCTTGAATCATCTGGTTATGCCACTGTTAGGGACTGGTGGCTGCAGTTGCTTTTTTGACCTGGTCAGCCAATTCCCAGGCTCCTACATGGAAATTCAAGCTGTAATCCAGTTCTGGTGATGCCAGTCTCCCTGATGGACAAAAGATATTGCTTCAGAGTAAAAAAGTTTTTACTGAGCCTGGTTATTGAGCCATTTTTCCAGTAATTGGGTGCTTTGGTTTTGTTTTGTTTTTTTTTTTTTTTTATTTTCTGATGATCCCCTTAGCTTAAGAAAAAAGGTATATTAATAAGCTTTTCCTAATTTCTCTCCAGCTCTTTGATTATACGGTGTCCAGAATACTGTATTTCAGGAGTAATAAAACTCCTCTTGAATCACACAGACAATGAAAGATTCTGTCCCTGCTGTTAGCAGGAGAAAGCCTGTGCCACAGTTCTGGTCCCTGGGAGGGAGAAAGCCCTGCTTCTAAATGATGCCCATCTGTGTCTGTGTGGCCTTCACTCGAGTCACATCCTAATGACAGATTGAGATCACACCAGGGCAGTTTTCTGTGCTTGGGGCTGTCCATCTGTATCTCTTTTACCCATCAACTCACATGCTTGTCCATGGGATGGGGAGAGAGGTGGTCCAGCACAGTATCTCCTCTGGTAGCAATAAAGTTCAGAAGAGACAGACATAGCTTTCTCTAAGCCTCTGGTTTTGTCTTATGCTTGGGATTTTTTTTCCCCTCTCATACAATTTGTATGACAGGAAATGGCTCCTGTTCTTGTGAATTACTTTTCACACAATAGAGGTGTAGTCCCTACTGTTCTCCAGATCGCTCACCTTCCTGGTAGACGTGCGCGAGTGCAGAGCGCTGGTCGCTTGAGCAGGCTCTCACTCCACAGGCACTGCCTACTTTTGAATGGCAGCTCTGGGTCTCTGAAGTGGTGAGTCTGCCTGCTCTTTACCTCTCCTTTGCATCTGGAGAAGAGGCTGGATGTAATTCCAGAAGTGGCACTATTACGTCCTCTTCATAGTTCTGTGTGCATGTTGTGGCTAAAGCCCAAAGCCACACTATCATTAAGTTTTGGGAGCTCATAGAGCAGGCTCGGTTCTTGTGATAAGCTGTGTCTTTGGACTTTTGGAAGGCGGGGGCCAGAGAGCTGTTGTCATGGCTAGCTGAAGCAGAGGGGTTTCTCCTTCCTCAACATATCACAACTCAGCTGTGTTGCCTATACTGTGCCTTATCTATTCCCTAGCCACTGAGCCAGCCCTGAAACTAGTGAAACCCTGGCACTGACTCTGCCCTTGTCAGAGCTGCAGGCAGGCAAGAGTGTGCTCCTGGGCTGTCCGCTCTGCAACCTCTGAGGAGGAGCTCCAGGCTCCTGCTCCAGGGCTTTGCTCCCAGGAGGAGATGTCTGGCTAAGTGCTAGGCTCAGTGTGTGGCTAAGTGCTAGGCTCAGTGTGTGTGCCCAGTCTCATTGGGTAGCGCATTTTGTTCTGCAAACCTGTCTGCATTGTCTCGTCTGACAGCAACATGAATGTTGTAACATCAGTGGAGGTGAGATTATTTATCTTGAGTTTATGAGATTCTTGCTTTTCTCACAGGTTGGCTTATCATTAGCCAACTTCAGTGATATTTTATGAAGAATCTGTGTTTGGGTAGAAAAGAGCAGTCCAGATTTAACACTACCATGAGAGAAAGACAAGCAGAGCTCAGCTACTTCACTCTGGGGCAGCGTTTAGGTACTTCTGAAGTGTGTTTCTAGCCTACTGCAATCTGCAACATACACTATATTGAGTTCTGTGGAGCATTTCCAGGAAGGTGATGGGGTGGTAGCAGGGGAATATGAGGCATACACACCTGGAACCAGGCTCTGTTGACTTCCTTCCTGTGTGACTTTTTTTCCCCACCCCCCTCTTTTTACAGGTACCAGAGATAAATCAGGACGTGCAGTGGCCATAATAACAACAAGGAACACAGCCTGGTTAAACCCCCACTGCAACACCACTGAGCTTGTACGCCTTCTTCTGTACTTGCATAGCATCCCAAGGTTTGTGACACTCTTGGGCTGACCGGGTGGACAGCTGCGGCCATGTCCGCTTTGCCTTTCAGGGGGGTGGAAGCTGAGGCAATGAGTGGAACAGGTTGACTTCATTGGCCTAGGAACCTGGTCCAGACAGTCCCAAAACTGTACAGATGGGGATATCCTGCTAGGGTGAACTGGCTGGTGCTCACTAAGCACTTTGGCTATTCTGTATGTGCCTTGTGCACATGGTGTGATAGAATTAGGTATGTACTGAATATTTTCATGCATTGCCGTGAATCTAAGCCATTCTTGCTATCCTTCATTAGCTCAGAAAATTGGATTTGGGAGCTGTGATGGGGCAGTCATGCAGCAGCTCTGTGATACAGTGTTGTGACATGATATTTTTAGGGCCAGGCCTCCAAGCTGAGAGGGAGGGAGGATTTGCAAGGGTTGAAAATCATCTGCCGTGATGTGTGGCTGACAATTGTTTTTGGAGACTGCAGACTGGACTTTGCTGCAGCTATTCTTCCTTTCACTAAGACAGACTCTCCCCTCGAGCTCATCTCAGGCTCTACTGAAACTTTGTTTCACTTTTAGATGATTAAACTAATAAGAGGTAAAGCTAACTCTCTGGTAGTGATTTTTTTTTTTTTTTTTTTTAAGCCTTTAAACCATTGATAGGTGGAGCAGGCTTAACCCATGAGAAAGCTTCTGCTATTCATGCTTTGTATCTTATGCTTCTCACTTCAAATCTGGTTCTGGGCAAGACAGGCTTTGGGTCTGATCCAGAATGGCTGTTCTTGTGAAGCAGCGTGGCTAAGGGCAAGCTTGTCCCTGAATGCAATTAGGAAGGACTGGTTTTCCTATGTGGATTACCTAGAGCGGGTATCAGCACCTTTGCCATCAGTGAGATGTATCGTAGGAATTGGAGAAATGAGAGGTTCAGGTGGAAATAGCAAAGATAAAAACTAAGAATGTATATATTTTGATTAGGAGAAGGTGGCCAGTTAGTTCCCTGTCCTTACAAAGCCATAATGTACTGGGTTTTTTCACCCTGTCATGACTATGGGTTCTGTTTCCATAGTCTTGTTGATTTTCATTGATGACAAATATGACCTCTTTTTCTCTGTCCTTGCAGACCAGAATGTCAGGCTTTGGGTCTAACTGTTCTTGTGGATGCTCGTCGCTGTTCACCGGTTCCTGCTCTCTTCAAGGCGTTCAGCATATTGCAGGTGAGCCTTGAGCTTGGGCAAAGGAACACTAATTGGCTTGCCATCTTGGTTGGATGTTACATCTCCATCTGCTGCTTATGTCTCCATCTGCCACCTGGCTTTCAGTTGGCTTTGGGAGGTGGAGTTATGCACCCAGCCCTGTTTTAGGAGGATGACCTGGACTTGCCAGACTGCAGACAAAGCAAAAAATCTAAGCAAGTCTGAGTTAGGGGAGAACACCCCTCCCCACCCCTCCAAATTTGTTTCTGTCTCTGTGCTGAGAACAGCCTGTACCCAACTCTAAAATCTGTCATGAATTATCATGCTTGGAGATGTTGTCCCCTGCCCAGAGAGGCTGTGTGAAATAGGTGGGGATTTTTGCCCACCACGGAGAAGGGAGGAAGAGGCGCCTCTGCCTGCTGTGGAGGGAAGGGAAGGACACTGCTTGTCATGCCAGGTGGAAGAGCACATGCAGCTGTTGATGTGGCTGTCAGTGAATGACTGGAATTAGACATGCTGTACCTCTATATTGCTTCAGGTCAAAGGCTTTCATATCAGTCATTTGGAAAGCAAGTGGGTTGTGTTGCCCCCCCTCCCAGATAGAAGCTATCTGCTGCTGTTAGAAAGGCAAAGAGATGCTGGGTTGTAGTTATGACTAACATTGTTTAAGCAGGTGTTCCTTTTAAATCAGAGCTTCGGTCTCTTAGGACTCAACCTCTGCAAACTGGAACAGGGCAATGTTTTAATGAACCTGTTTTCTCTGTGGTTTATGTGCTTCAGTGCCACATCTGAGAGTTGGGGCTGAGTCAGAGGTCTGTCCTCCTGCTTCCTGGGCTGGGTGGAGCTGTGAGCTCTATCAGCATGCTCATTCTCTGTGGTGAAGGAGTAATCTGGTACCCTGCTCAGTTCTGCAGAGGTAACAAGCAAGTTATCTTCTCTTTTATGCTGTGCCCACATAGCAGTGGGCTTGCTAAAACTTTTGAGCATTTTGTTGCCCATGGTTGCATGGTTGTGTCGTAGTGGGATGATTTGGAAATTAGCAACACGTTGAGACACAATGTGCTTTTTGGGTCCCCAGTCTCATACAGACATGGCAGGAATAAAGCCATTCTAACCTTAAGTTTCCTACCCTCTGAAAAGAGGAGGGGTAGGAAAGCTTTTTGTAGTGCTTCTGTAATATCCTGCTATGATGGTTGTTTGGCTCTGAGCAACTCGTTATCAGGGTGATGCAACAGTTAGTTAACAGGGATTAATGTGCAGCAAGACAGATTGCTGGAGCTGAGTGTGCGCTCCAGGTAACAGTCACTGACAGAGGCTGATTACTCTGCTTGTGGTTTTTTTGGTCCTTACCCTGGCTGTTCTGCAGACTCCGTAAACAAGACCTGTTCAGCTAGCTTGTCATCTGGTTATGGCACAGGAATAATCCCCTGGCTCCTCTGAGCCTTTTGGAGATGCTTGGCGTTTACCTTTGTGATCCCACGGCAGCAGTCTCATCTGCTCTGAAACAGGGATAGAGAAATACAGAAAACTGACAGTAACTACAGTGAGGCAAGCTAGGCTTTGTAGAGCGCAGCAAGGTTTGCTGGCCGGTGGATACAGAAGCACAGACTGTATGTTGTGCCTGTAAGGTCACAAAACAGATCATCTCCTTGGGGTCCTTTCTGAAATCCCTGACACATCTCCCACTGTCTCTTATTTCTGGCAGACTGTCTCTGGAGCTCATTTCTCTGCTGTTCTTCTCTCCACTTCAACAGGATTTTATTTACATGGCTTTTGTGAAGCCTACTATGATAGCGTGGGTGGAATCTGTTAAATGTTGAGATCCAGTGTTGCTTGTTCAGTGTTGAAGGGACGTTTTCCTCTTGAGCAGTGAGGAGCACTGCTTCACAGTGGGTAAGCACAGGTCGGATGACCTAATGCAGAGTCCCTGCCTGCTGCAGTGCTTGGATCTGTTAACCCTAGAGAACCTCCCTGGGGAGGGAAGACTTTGATCCCACAGGTTTCTGGGTCAAGATCTGTCAGTCTGAGGAAATACTGCACTCTTCCATCTTTCTGGAATAAATGCACGGATGGACTTTTTAAGTGCTAATAGACAACTTTTGGTGCTTGCAGGTAGCTTTCCCTACAGCACTGGGAGACTGTCAGTTGCTCTGCCTAGAGTCGCCTAGTAAACTGGTGAAAGCTTCTCATCCTCTCTGCCTTCAGGGTGGGGGGAGATGTGTTCTGCAAGATTTTCTTCCCCTTTCCTTTTTAGAATATGGGTGGCTGAGAAATCCTTCTGTTCCAGACAGCGCTGGGAGCAGTGGCAGAATAAAGCGCTGCAGCAGAGCTAGCTCAGGAAGGAGCAAGGAGGAACTCTGGCAGCTCTGAATGGAGGTGAAGGGAAATGTGCAGTGCGTACGTGCTGCAAGAATAGATCATGCTTGTTCCTGTGGGAAGCTGCATAATGATGCTTTGGAGCAAGGATTTTTGCAGAGGTAAATGCTGCTGTGATATTTGGTCACAGGTTGTCACCAGTAAGCTCTGGGCTGGGAGGCCTGTTCAGAGGAACTTTGCCACTCAGTAGTGCTGGGCCGATCCCTTGGTCAGCAAGCAGGCATGGCATGGATAGGGGAATGTGTGCACTGGCCTTCAGTGAACAGACATCTGTGGGATTTCCCTCTGCCTGAGTCTTTATAGAGTGAGATTCTTTTGAATTTCGCACATCAGCGTGAACGCTTAATCCTGTAATCTGCTGCAACTATGTGTTGGATTGGGAAGGGAAGAGTCAGTTTATGAAGACACATACAGTAGCAGTTCAAAGCAGAAAACTTCTGTGCAAACCTTTCTGTTCAAGGGGTATATTTACATACCCTGTTACTGCAGAAGTACAGAGGACCTTGGTCTGACATTAAAGACTAGGGACCTCCTACTACTCTGTAGAGGTGGTCACTTTGAGGTTCAGCATGGTATTTGGGGACTGTCCCATCTTCACAGACATTCCTGGTAGCCTGTGCTTCAAACTGTGCCAGTGATGTCAAGGCTGGCCATGGGCTTCCATTTGGGTCAGGAAGCCAGAATACTGTTTGAAACTTCAGTCTGAGAAAGATGGAAGAAAGTACCTAATTATCTTTTTAAAGAATAATAATACGGGGATGGATATTTACCCTGGTGCTTTCTGAGCTCCCGTTGATGCCCCTCTATTCTATGCTGTCCACACTGTGCCTGTTTTGGGAGGTGAGAAGTTCACTTACATGTGTGGGACTCTTTCTTTGCTTCCAGATAGCTAGTTTTGTTAGCGAAGGTAGTAAAAGATTGTGCAGAAAGCTGCAGGAAAGCTTCCTCAGGTAGCATCCTGCTGCTTCGAGCTCTGCCTGTCTCCCAAGGCGCTCCTGTAAACTGTTTTAGTTTATTTGGATTGCTTCATCAGTGCTGGATGAGACTGACTTATCTTCAGCTGTTTAAAGAAAAAAATATGGTGAAAAATACTTGATTTCTTTGGAAATATGACTACTTCTTGGATTTGAAAACCCTGAACTTCTCTTCTGACAGCTTTATTTGTGAATGGTTTTTCAGTCTCTATTTTCAGCAGTAACAAACAAGTGAGTGTTTTGGCTGTTGTAACCTTGTGTTACACCATCGCTACCTTTATCCCTCACTCAGATTGCACATCTCATGACTGTTGGAGTAGAAGAGGGGTTGTGAAAGAATGAATTTATTTAGTGCCAGGAACTGTCTTGAAAGTGTGGCTGGTCTTCATCCTCCAGTACTTTCTGGCAGTCAAATTCAGAGCTGCTGATGCAGCTGTAATATCTCCCCATCCTCTCTTCAGATGAGCTTTAGGGTTTACCTAATACAGCCTAATTATGCAATAAATTCTTTTTGGCCTTTTGATCAGTGTTCAAATAACAGTGAAAGTGTGAATAATTTGCTTTGGAGAAACGGTTTGAGAAGACTGAGAAACCTCTCACTGTTTTGGGAGGTGTTTCAGTTGGGATTTTTTCCTGCCAGTTCAGAAGGATCCTGTTTTAGGACTAGATGAGAGAAAGGTCTTTTCGTCTTCTCTGGAGTCTCTGCTGCTGCTTTCACTTGCAGAATTGGGTCTCCTTGTGTTGGCATTGTTTCTTAGTTGCTGTAGTGGGCCCAGTGTCAGGTGGCTCAGTCTCTGCTGGTGCACTTGCCTCTCTACTCTGGCTCTGCCGCTCATGTTGGATATTTAACCTTAAACACTGCTGGAGCCATTCATTTAAATAGGGTTCCCTTGCTGTCGTGGCCTGCTGTGTGGCATGTTCCTTGCAGCTCGAGCAATACAGGAAAGGATTTGTTGCTTGACAGTTTCCAAGATATTTGCAGAGGCAAATAGGAGACATCTAGGTGGGATGGCTCTTATTTAGCCATGTGGAATGACAGCTCAAATGGCTGTTCTCCTTGCTATCCAGATCCAGGCATCGTGTATTTTGTGGGCCCTGTCTCCATGATCTGGATCTTTCTACTACATTTCCCTCTTCCTGCTGTCGCTCTCTGTGCCTGTTTCTCACTTCCCTGTAGAATGCTTCTATAATTGGAGAGCTGCTCCTGGATCACAGAGTTTGAACTACAGCTGCTAGACGTCCCTTGTATTTGGAATTTCTGTCGGTTTAACAGTAGCAACAGGATGCAAGTCCTTGATTGTGAGTTGGCAGTAAGTAAAGACAAGACAACGTTTTTGGCACTGTGGGGAAAAAAATACTTCCTTTCAGTTAGAAGTGACCAGGAAAGTTTATCACAAAAAACTTTGGACATTGAATATGGTTCGTTCTTTTTTTTTTTTTCCCCGACACATTTCCCTGTGTAGAAGGCAGAGGGTTTTTTTTAGTACAGCCAAGACCTGACCTCTTTCATTGCTTCCTTAAATACTGCAGGACTAGTTGATCTGAAGCAAACTACCTTAAGGACATAGCCTTGGTGCTCTGTAGAATGGCCTTCCCTATACCTTCCAGGCTTCGTAAATACCTTTGAAGGATAAATTGCGATCTCTTGTGCAAACTTGGTATGGTACATTCTCCTTAGCATCCCAGACAGATAAGTAATGGATTTGCGCTCTGTTCTGTTGTAGGACATGGATCCTCATTGTATTCATGGAGTACTGCTTCTGGTTGAGAGAGATCTGACTTTTCGGATGGAGAAGCCACCAGCAGGACAGGTAATGGAACCATTCATCCAGAGGTTGCTGGGGAGCTCTTTATTTAACTGTCCGAACAGTGAATTCTCTGTCTGCTGATGTATGTTTATTCTCACATGAAATCTCTGTAGTTGTTCTCTGTATTTTATGGTTGTGGTCTCTTATGGGTGTGGTATTTATAGGGTTGTAAAGTTTATGTGAGCTGAACATATCTCTGTCATGCTGTGTTTATTGCCAAGTCCATTGGTGACATTTGTGCCGTAATTATGTCAGTCTGCTGGGGCCCTCAAGACACAGGGGGTTTGTTGGGAACATGGATAGCTGTGTGGAGGAGCCCTGCACAATTAATAGTAATAGACATGCTTTTCACATTCTCCTGTTAACAAGGGGGGGAAGTCCTTGGTCAGAAAGAGATCACATTAGGCTAAATCCTGAACTCCATCCTTTGGAGGTACTTGTTGCCTTCCCAGGTATGGCATATCTCGCGTTTCCTCTCCTCATATCTGCTGCTGTCAGCGGCTAAGACTTCTGCAAGAGGGAGAAGAGGAGATGTGTACGTGTGTGAGGTTCCCTCTGCAGCTGAAATGTTTGGGAAGACTAACAGGAGGTGCTAATGGAGGAGGGAAAATCATCACAACATCACTGAACACCCCCAGTAGAAGTAAATCTGCTTTGGTATTCCATAGCTGTATAAGAAATGTAGGCTCTCAGCCACTCTTTGTCTGTGGTGAGTGAACAGAGCATCAGACTGCATCTTGATCATCTCTCTCTGCTCTAAGACTGTTACAAGCTACAAGAGTGGACTGAAATTCTGTGCCTGCCGAAACCTCATAGACTTCAGAGTAGGCCAGGACCTCCCTTTTGGCTCCTGTGGATGAAGATACTGTGAATAGCATCAGTTTTGCCGTGTGTGTGGTGTGCTGCCCTGAAAGGCTAAAGAATAACAAATGCTATTAGTCCATTTCCTCATTGCCCCCATGTGGAGGAATTTGAAGTGAGAAAGGGGGCTGCAGGTATGTGCATGCAGGGAGAGCTACAGAAGACATTAAACACATTGAACAAATCCAAAGTGTGTAGGAGGGAACAGAGCAAAGCCTAATAAAGACACGGGCATGCGGGAGGAATTGGAAGAATCATCACTATTTTGTAAGGAGGTGGAAGCTTCACAGTGTGTGTGTGGGGGGTTAAATGTCTGCACCTGAGTTCCTGGTGTCTGGGCTGGCCTCCCTGTACCTGCAGGAGCACTTGTCTATTTCTCTGGTGAGTATAAAAATGCTCTGAGGTCCTACAGACTCACACAAGGCAAGTTATCTGTGTCAAGATCCAGGAAACACTTGGAGCAAATAGCTGCTGTGATGAGTGGAGAGTTGAGGGTAGGGCAGAGGCTGCTCTGTTAAACTGTTTTTCCAGGAAGTGCGATGGGGAAGCTGGGGGCTGGATTTAACCTCTCAGACTCTCCAAACAAATGCAAATTGCAGCACAACACATATAGCACAACAATATGTGGGAACATATGAGGGAGTTGCTCTGCTTATACTAGGAGGTACTGGCTCTGGAGAAGGCTGGCTGCTGCCAGAATTCCATCACAGATGTTCTGCTTGGTGAAACAGCATGTTGTGGCCTGCATTCCCTCAAGGTTCACCCACTAAGCTGTACAGCAAGCTGCTCTAAGACTGAATTGATTTTTTTTTTCCTTCATACTATAGGTATATTGCAGATATATGCTGTGTGCCTTGTTTCTATGCAAGATAAAGAAATAAAGGATGCCGTCTTTCGTTAACCTTCCCCTCCTCCTCCAATACTCACACCCTAATGCGAATGTGCTTTTATTTCTTCTATTCCTGTGCAGTTTGAACTTCTCACCTCCATGAAATCCCTCCATAAGCACATAGACAGCTCGCAGCTGCCTCTAGAACTGGATGGGACCTTCCCTTATTGCCACCGGGACTGGTTAAGCTTCCGCATGGTGAGTAGGATGTCTTGTGTTCTTTGGTATCTGAGAGAAGAAATGGCATGGTAACGGAGTTGAAGCAAGAGGAGCTTGTCAACAGCTAAATCTACAAGCATTAAAAGACAATGGTTCCTGTAATAGCTATGTATGCAAACGAATCTCTTATCAAAAGAATACTAATACTGTCTTCATAAAATGGATGCACACTGCAACCTATTGGCATGACTGCAGGAACTAAAATTTTAGTTTTTAACTCATCTGCTTGAACTGCATTAATTCAGATTTGACCATATTTTGAAGGGAAGGAAGAAACAGAGTCCTGTTTTGTTGTGATAGACAGTGCCACTTCTCTTCAGTTATACTCTGAGGCTTGAGGGCAGACACTTCTTGTGCTAATCTCAGGAGAAGGTGTTAGTATCATGTTGCCTTTGAACTCACAATCAAGAACTCGAGCATAATAGAAATAGTTAGATCCTCTTGGTTTTGGAGCAAGTTCCCCAGACCAGGCTAAGAGCTCCTTAGTAAAAACTGCAGTCCTGGCAGGAGTGAAACTTGGAAGTTCCTGATAATCAGTTCAGATCCTTCTAGGAACATCTTTTTCCTCCTTTAGATATAATTCACTTACTTAGCAAATTGGCATCAAATTTGAACTTTTTAGAAAGCATCTGAACTAAAAGTACAGTGAATTTTCAGCCCAAGGGAGCATTGTATTCCTCTTTGAGAGCTGGCTACGTGAGGCGAGGAAACAAAAGAAACATGCAGATTCCATTCAGTGAGTCTTAGGACCAAGATAACAGTAGGAGGCAGTACCAGCAATCCATTCCTTCTCCCTGTTGTTTGGCTGCTTTGAGTATGCCCTCGTACTGTGATCCTGTTTGACCTTTGCACTCTTCTCCAAAAGAGTCGTGGATCCACAGTGGACTGTACCCAGGTGTGGATCAGAGCCAGCCCAAGAGGGAGGGAGGCTGACCACCCTGTGGAAATGTTTGAGCTGACCCAGGTTAAGCCTCAGAGATAGAAGGGCTGAAACTGCAGCACCTAGACATGCCTTCTAAAGAAGGTAGCCCTGGCAAAGGGTGCTGCAGGCACTGATAAGGAGTGCTGTAGCCACCAACGCAGCAGACGCTGTGGCAGGACTGCAGGTGTTGCTGGCCATGCAGCAGGGTATGTGCAGACTGCCAGAAGTCTGCAAAAGTAGCATCTGTGGCACCAATACCCAGCTCTGTGTACACTCATGCTGTGGAGGGAGCATAAATCCTGGGGATCATGTGCTTGCTGAATCTTTAAAAGCTGTATTGAGAAATATTTGGCACGCTGAGACTAGACAGGATTAAATCTCTGTAAATCTGCACACAAATTGGCTGTCTTCACATTGAGTTTGACTTGCTCACCCTGGTGGATGACAGAACCATCACTTCTGCTTCCAAAAGGTTCAGTGGTCTTTTGGCTCTGACCCCACTGCCCAGAGTGCTGTGTGGCACACTGCAGCATTTGAAGCAGGTTAAGATATCATTGATAATACCACTGTGTTGCTGGCGGCAAGCTTCAGCAGTTAGGTTTAGCACGTGCCAAATGTTAACTTATTTTTTTCCAACTTATTTTAGAACCCTTTTTTTTCTTAAATTGCATCTAGTACAAGTACAATTGCATCTTGTACTAGTACAAGCCTGTGCTGATGCAGTAGAGGTGCAGAAACCTAATCTTGGTGCCTAGGATGGAATTTGAGAATTTGAGATTCATTTGGCAGTGAGGAAGCAGAGAAGCTTTGCAAGAGGTTATGGATTAGTTTTCTGGACAGAGCTGAGAAAAGCTTGAGAGCTGAGGTGCTCTGTCTGTGCAGAAGGATAATTCTTGAGGGAAGGAACATGATATCAGACTACTCTTGTTTGTGTCTTGCATCTTAACATGCAAAACATTACCAAAGGGAATTAGTGTAGGCAACAATCTGTATGGGTTGCCTATTTATATGATGTACTGTGTGTGATAATGACCCATATGCTCAACCCCTTTAGATCTGCAGCTATGTGGCAAACAGCGTTTATTTCCTGTCTCGGTGATCTCACCTGCATCCTGCCTGCTAATCTGTCACTGCTGGGGCTGTTCCAGCACTCCACGGAGGAGGGAGTTCAATTCAGTAAAGATTCAAACAGCTGCTTTTTTGTTTTGTTTTGAGAGCGGTTGTTTTGGAATAGCTGTTTCTCCCTTCTCTGATTTCAGTGGCTAGAGGGTGGCATCTGACAGTATTTAGGCTTTATATCACTGACCTTTCTAAAAAGTACTGTCTCATGAAGCCCTGTGAAATGTTTGGGCATCCCCCCCCATCCCGAAGGGAGGAGGGATTTCAGATTTGGCAGTAGTTTAAGGTGCTTAATTGTGGACACTTTCCAGTTTCCTAATCTTAAATTCACACTACTTTTAATATTAAGAGAAATGATTTAGAGAAATTCCAAGTACTCATTCTATCTTTTGTTCCTCCAAAATTCATGCATAGTGATTCATCTTAGTGGGAAGTTACAAGAAATACTAATAGTAGAAGAATGTGGGACATAAGTGGACTGATTTCTGTAAAGCATGACCCATAGAAGACAAGAATATGCAAGTTTATAAGGTCTGCATAGAGGCCTTGGTATAGCATGATGCATCTGAAGCCTCTGATGGGCCTCTCTTCACTGATACAGCCTCACCGAATGGTATAATTGAACCCTTGGCTTAATGTGTTTGATCATCTCTTGATTTCTATACTTTTAACCTTCTGCAAGCTGAAAAGACAGCTTTCCTGTCAGCTGTGAGACAATAATCTCTGCCTTGGCCCTTTCTTCTTGTAGAAGCTGGAACATTTGCTACAAGGATGCCAAGGTGCTTGCGCCTTCCTCCAGGGAGCTATTCATAAAGTGGAACCTGGAAAATTACCAGAAAGAGCTGAGGTAAGCATGTCCCTGACCTCGTATCAGAGATGGGCCTGAGACAGAAGAGAGCAGGAGGCTGAATAGCTGCAGAAAAGCTGTAGCTTTGAATTTGCAAGCTGTAGTAGCAGGGTATTCTGAGTGCCGTATATCACTGCAGAGCTGTCAGGACAGTGGGACTAGTAGAAACTAATCCAAATGAAGTGATAGAGGCTCCACTGGGTGTAGAAGCTGGTTCTGTGATCCCTCAGCATCACCCAGGAGATCTCTTCAGCTGTGCTTGTTGCTGACGGGTGCTTGCTCCAGCATTGGAGTGCATTCTTAGCAGCTCCACATCTCTGTAGCTGGTACTAGCTTTGGTGTCTCTAGTACTGTGCAGCTGCCTCAGGCTGTGCCACACCAGCTTGGCTTGAATGGCCTGGAATAAAGTTAGGTGACAACATAGATGGTGTTCACCAGGCCAAGGCTGTGCTGTGGTTCCAGCTCTGCTACCTTCAGAACAGAAGTTTGGAAGTGTGCAAGAAGAGGAGGGTACAAAGACGGAGCCTGTGTTGTTGCAAATGGTCTATACCCCCACTCTTGAGAAACTGCTGTACCCCTGACGTGCTAGGAAATTGCTGCCAGCTCTGTACTGAGGGTCCCAACAGTAAAGCAATAGAAGATATCATAGTGGCCTCTCTGGGCCTTCCTTATGCATGTGTGTATCCACAAACCCTTCATGTCCATCTTGTCCCACAGCTTGGAGCTGTGCAGGTCCAGGCTTTAAGAACAGTAGGAGCTAGCTGTGAGTGGAAAATGAGGCTGGAAAGCTTATTCTTTCTATGCCCAGAAAATGGAGTATGGATAATGATAGGAATTGGGTTTCAATTTTAGCCTGGTGGGGAAAGTATTGAGAGCATAAGGAGTGCTGTTTATCACTGGATTTGGCAGGCTTGGGAGAAACAGCTGTGGGAACCAACCTCCCTCTTTCCTAGGGTGGGCCAAGGTGAGATGTGGTTTGTGTGTGTTTTGGGTTGGGTGCTGGTTTTTGCCTGTTCCCTCATTGCTTGTGGGTTGCAGTAACTGCTTATCTCACTTTTGTGATCCCTCCAGGAGGCAGCTGTGCTGCTGAGGAATTACAGGCAGTTGATGAAGAATGTTCTTGAAGATACACGGCTGGTCAGGCTGCAGCTGGAAGGTGGAGCGCTCCTGGCCAGACTGAGGAAGGAGGAGTCTTGTGTCACCCTCACCCACGACTACAGGTGAGGCCCAAGGGTGGGAGAAGAGATGGAGATGAGCAGAAAGCAGGCACTGGGAGTATCCCTGAGATGACCCATTGTTGGTGCAGGCTAGAGAGCAGCTTTGTGTAGTGAGGAGAAAACAGCAAAAGTGAAAAGCATAATGAATTTTACTCTTATCCTGATTGCTTCTTCCTCAGTCCGAAAACTTGTCTGGATAGATTCACTTAGATGGTTAAAGTTCCTTTTCCAAGCCAAATCAGACTTATCTTCTGTAGTGGAGAGAGGGCTGGATATTTTGTGCGCCTCTAAAATGATGATGCCAGTGATGAATGTTTAGGTCCGAGGCATTATCGCTGTGTGATTTACCAAGGCACTCCTTATGCAGGGGGATTTCCAAGGACCTTAACTGCGAGGAATGCTTTCTGGCTGAAGCAAGCTCTCATCTCCTCACACATTGGTACGGTTTGCACAAACAAATATTCACTGCCGGTTTGCAGAGTTGGTATGAGAAGTGGGGCCTGAGAGAGGCCAGCTGTTTGAAATCCCCAGGGCATTGCACAACTCCTGTTTGCACTGTTAAAACACCTGAAGCCTATCAGCGTGTGAAGGCCTCTGTGCTATGTGCTGTGCAAACAGCAAGGTGGAAAGGCAGCCCTTGCACCCAGGAGCTTCCAGCCTGAGTGTGAGATAAATGCTGGCGTGTGGGTACAGATGGGGGCAGGGCGTAGCGGAAGGCAGGGCGGCGTGGAATGGCTCCGTGCATCTGCAGCCTTGCTCTGGTTAAACTCTCTGTTGCCATCACAAGCTGGGAGGTTTTAAGGGGAGGAATGGAGAGAAGATAACAAAATAGCTTGCAGGGTATCTCACCCAAACACTAGGAAAAGAACAACATTTCTCTTTGAAAATTCAGCAAGGGGATGACGGTGCAGGTTGCTACCTGTCACTGGGAGATGGGGGTTGGCATTTTGGTGCTGAGTGAGAGGGGAGCATGGGGACAGGTGTAACCATTTCTTTTCCCTGTTTGCTCTGCCTCCTGTCAGCAGCTCTGGCAGGCTGTGCAGACACAATTTTCTTGCTGAACTGGTGAAGTACTCTTGGTGCAATTTTGGATAGAATTAGTACAGTATAGCCTTTTCATTCTGACATGGTGTGAGAAGCACAGGTAATGCAGGTTGTTGTGTTTTGGTTTTGTATTGCTATTTTATTTTAAGTAACACACAGCAACTTTAGAGTCTTAAGAGAATGGGGAGAATGTGCATGGTTTTTATGTTTGGTTTTAGTTTTAAGCTAAGCCTGTGTTCTTGTGCAGGGAAATGATCAACTTTGTAACCTGATACAGAGGCCCTAAGGATAACTTACTGCTTTGATTACCTTAGCAAGGGCAGGAGTGGGGCATACACACATAATTCTTTGATTGCACGGTGTTTGAGTGTGTGCTGAGGCTGTGTAGCATGTTCTTTGTTTAATTCAGGTTATAGTCCTTGCCTGCCGGTATGAATGGAGAGTGTATGCTACGGATCAAATATATGTGGCTCTCTCCAGCCTGAGGAGTGTAAATGAATGTAGTGGGAGAAAGTTGGTCCTCTTCTAGCCTGTGGAGCAGTTGCAGAAACTAAAATCCATGCAGTATTTTAATTGAGGAAATGCCTGCTTGTCATGTAACGCAGGACAGAGGACGAAAGAAGTCCACTCTTCCCTGTTCCAGGATCCTTTTAAATAGGGGAAAAAGCTCTATCACTTGGCCAGAGATCTCTGTATAAGGCACTGCTGGTTTTATATCCTCCATGGCTCTGCACTTTCTCTCCGAACTGGTGTGCAGATATTAAAGGTTCTGAGCTTTGCTAACCCTGTAAAGGCTCCTATGGTTATGATTTTCAAAGGCTTCTTTAATAGATAGGATCAAAGCAGGGTAGGGACAAAACACTGTAGTTGGCCTACTAAGCTAGCATGGAGTGGCTATTGATGTATTTGGGTCCAATATTAGATTTTTTTTGGCTGGTAACATGTAAAAATGGAACAGGACTAGTTGTGTCTGTGCACTCAGCAGTGCCTGTTATACTGCTTTTCTGAACTTTGAATTGTAAAATCTTGATCAATGCTTAACAGTCTCTAATTCCACACTCACTCCCCCAATACTTGATATCAAATTATTTACAAAAGCAAGTCAAATGGCTTTACCCTTCTGAGCTACCTTTTGGCTCTTGTGTTAGTCATATGTCCCATTGTTGGTTTTTTGTGGTTTTTTTTCCTTCTCTTGTGCAAAAGCCTGATCAAGCAGAGAGTCATGACTGGCAAGACTTCTTAGTCAGAAGTTGAGGCCGGCTGTGAAGAGGTAACTGTCAAAATGTGCAAGAATTGCATATAAATAGAGGAAAAAAATTTAAGAGCCGTTTTCTGGACTTTTAGTTACACTTAATTAAAATATGCCAACCAAAAGTGCAGAACTAAAGGTAAAAAATGTGATTTTTCTTAAGAGGTATAAAGAAGACAAGCCCAGCTGCACCGTTACCTTGGGATTAAACAAGCAAGAGATTGACTTGCCTTTTTTTTTTGCAGGGGATATGTTTTGCCAGCTCTCACAGCTGTCTTTCTTGCTAGTTTGTGGCTTCATGTGGCAAAAAGAATACCAAGAGGTGGTAAGAATAGAGAGAGACAAACACATCTGAAAACGCTTGACTGCAGGTCAGAGATAGTATGCTAAAATAGGCAAGGAAGCAGGCTTGTGCTCTGTGCAGTCAGATGTTATCTGCCAAGTACCTTTTGGGGACCACACGGCAAACAGGACTTGCTTTAGTCTTTCTTTAGTAATGAAACTCTTCCCTTGGGGTGGTTTTTGGCATGTTTCCCTGCTCTGCCCTCCTGGAGAGCCAAGATGCCCTTTGGAGCATTTCATGACACAGAGCAGTGGGCTCTCATTGCTGCTCAGGTCTGACCCAGGCTTTGCAAGGATTTGCTAAGCCAGTGACACAGCTCCTTTCCTCCAGAAACTGAACTCATCCCATCAGAGATGTGGTCATGCAGGAGAGATGCGGTGTGGTACATCGTTTGTTTCTCTGACAGATGCTTTAAGAGCCTTCGGGAGTCCCTCCTGGATGGTCCCATCCTGAGAGATGCTGCCGCAGCAGTGGCTTTGACCGGAAACTCTACTCACTCTCTGTTCCCAGTGTGAGCTGACCAAGAGTCAGTCTCCACCAAGTACCACTGTAAAAGATAGCCTTGCCTATTCAGCTGCTTATCCACAAAGGGAAAGAAAGACTTCTCCAAGCAGTCTTTCTGGATCTCAGCCTTTTCCTGGCTTAGAAAGGAGGAGCTCTTGTTACCAGAATACGCATCCTGCAGGCAGCCCATCACAGGGAGTTGGCTAAGGGGATGCGGTATGCTCAGCTGGTCCCACACTGTTCTCCCACCTCCAGGAAGACTAGGCTGAATTTGGCCTAGAGTTGGTGTGGGTGCGGTACTGCTGAGCCAGTATCTCTGTGGTGGCTTTTTAAGTGCTGTAACGATCGCTTCAGCACAGGCTGGCCACCCAAAGGTGCAGGTGGACTGCTGAAGGCGGCATTGCTACTTATTCGTTGTTGGTGGAGCTGGCTGTGTTTAAAGCCAGCACATTTGCCTTCACACCATCTGCTGCTCTGAAGGCTCAGTGCTTCTCCAGGTCTGTTAGCTGAAAGCTTCCAGGTTTTGCCGTCCCAGTCTTTCTGAGGATTGAAATGCAGAGCTATTAGCCTAGCTGAAGTTCCTGTCGGTAAGTGTGGACAAATGCCACGGAGACGTCCATCACTTTAAAGTTACTAATACTTATTTTTGCACTTTTGGACAGGAAATCTTTTTAATAAACACGGTCTTTTTAATAAGTTACATAGAGTTGGCTAGCAGGTGTATCTTTGGCTTCTGGATATGTAGTGTATTGATCAACCAACCTGTGGCTTGCAGGCAACTCACTAAGCCAGTTGTGGAAGGTGGACTAATGCATTGCTTATTTTGTGCTGGATTTCGAAGACTTCCCTGACACTTCCATCATAAGCCTGGAGAAGTTGCCAGGAGCCAGGCAGCAGCAGTGGAAGCTCTTACTACAGTGAGCCAGTTGTGTGGGGCTGGACAGCAAGACAGGGAGGCTTAACCTGGTCTTTAGCCTGACATTTTCCACTGTTGTTCTCATTATTGCTGCTCTTGCAGCATAGCCGAGAGCCGGGAACGTTTGCCTAGACAAGGTGTCCAGTGATGCCTTTTGTCCTTTAGATATGCTATGAGTCAGAAGTGGAGTAAAGAAGATATAAACATTTTATATTAATATAAAGATGCCTTATACTAGTCGAACCAGAATACACCTGGCACATGCCTGGCTCTACCAGCAGACCTGTGTTCTCAGTGTGACATGGGAGTGGGATTGCATCATGCTCTGCATGTTGGCAGGCAAGATAGCCACAAGACTAGATGTGAGAGCTCAAAGAAAGAGAAGAACCTCAGATGATGAAGGAATGACCAAGCTGGGTGCTGGGCTCTGTGCAACATGGAACCAGAAAAAGCATAATCTCTTCCCCCAAGCTCCTCATCTGAAAAGAATTTGTGCTTGCAAGCTGTGAATAAGCAGCTTAAAAATAGATGGAGGAGTGAATTCTCCTTTTGTTTGCAGAAGGCAGTATAGTTAGTCTCTGTACTTTGAGGGTGGAGTGGCTAGAGCCAAGAGCTGGTTTTGTGAGCTGGCTATTTTTAGTGTGGCTTGGTGATCTGGTTGGAAGCCCTGGGTGGGGACCTGAGCAGAGCAGAGGTAATGGGCAGTGCGGAGCAGACTTCCTGAGCAGCAGCTGCCAGGTTCCTGATGCTGGACCTGACTCAACTACAGCAACAAAGAGGGTGATCTTACAGCTAACAGCCTCTGCAGCTCTTGAGCCTGACTTCCACATGCAGTATTGAGGCACTAGGTCTGCTTGAAGCTGTGGCCAGTTAATGTAGGGATCTCTGCTGTTGATGAAGCACTAGGTTATAGCTGTGTGGTGCTGTAGGAGCTCATATTTGTGGGTCTTAAGCAAGACTCCTGTTAGTAGGAACTCCTGGGATGCTCCAAGGCAGGCATGTGCCACTCTGCAAAGTGGTGTATGAGCTCCTTTTGGGAGAAGTAAACTTGGGTTTTATAGAAGATCTGGGGGGATCCAGGAGGGCCTGCTGAGGGACTGCACAAGCACCATCTGAACCTCTGTCTGTCTGGGGTCTACACAGAGAGACTAACCTGGTCTTCCAAAACATGGGACAAGTTGGGGGCAAGGGTAGAGGGGAGACAGGTGTCTGGTGTGGGAGTACCAGTCTGGGGAGACTGAGGTGGCTGGCATTCTTGGTTTGGAAGGTAAAAGGTGTGTGCCTGCAAGCTGACAGCTGCTGCCATATGCTGGTGGTCATGGCCAGGCAACCTACATGGGGAATCCTTCCTGGAGGTATTACTGTCTTCTGCCATTCCCTTCCTGCTTTAGAGATGTGTTTGTTTCTGTCTGTGCTGTGGCCAGTTTGGTGGCTACTCTGTGCGTTTGCATGTGTTTCAAAAGACGGCAGTGCTTGCGTCCCTTTCGTTGATGCCATTTTCCTGGTTTGCTTAGCTAGCGCTTGCTCGTCTTCCTGCCTCTCTGGGAGCTTTGGGAACCTCTCATGCCACCACTTTCCATAGTGCACACTCCTGACTTGGTCTGCGAGATGCCTCTTCCCTAAATAGGTGTCCTTTGCATGTTTCTCCTGGGGACCTAATCTTAAAACCTTCATCTCTTGGTTAGGACGAGCTCTCAGTGCACCTTGAAATGAGATGAAAAACTGTGCTTAAATCCTGGCCTCAAAGATTGGCAGGTTTCTACCGTGAGACACCTCTGTGCTGTTGCTGGTGACACAGAAGATGATGACGAACAGTAAACCTTTGGCCTTCAGCAGTGCCTGGGTGGCAGTGCTCTTCCACGATCTTATTTGTTTGTCAGGTGGAGGGAGGAGTGCACAGCGACATTTCTATCCAAACACATACCGTGCTGCTTGGTATTCGGGTATTCGTTTTTGTTACAGTCTAACCTGTTCCTTCTGTTTGTGTGGTGGTTTTAACCTGGTAAAAAGCACTTATGCTTGCATTAAACAAACCTCGTTGCTCTGCACGTAAAGGAGTGTGAAGCCGTTGTCATTCTGAGTGTAAGAATTGCTGTGTGGAGCCAGTTGTGGCATTTGCAGAGAGGTGAAAGATTGCCGAGCTCTGGCTAGGTAAGTTTTCGTTGTTCTTTTAGGCTTTTCATGAGATGATCCCACTCAGCTCCCTTTCTGCTATTTATTTTCTACTGTCTTATGTCCTAAATCTTCCTGGATTCAGTGGGAATTTACCCAGAAGACTCCAGTTTTGCTTGTTCTTGTTTGCAATGTTTGTCATGCCAACAGGGCATTAGGTAATTAATGACACACTGTGTGTTTTATCTGTTTAAAAATATTATGGAAAAAATTGCAAAAAGTTTCCAGTATAGGATGTTAGCTGAACTGCCTGAAGTTCCTGGCTCAGCCCAGACCATCCCACAAGCACCATTTTTTATATGGCTGAGTTGGGATAGATGTTTCTATTATTTTCTGGGGTAGTTTCTGTTCTTTTCTGGGGTAGTTAATAGCACTGTCACTGCTATTATATGCATCATAAACACTGGGAGTGCACAAAAGGAGGACGTATCAGGGAAATAAGTATGAAGCTTTAAATGACAGTCGGTATATCTTTGAGCAGGGCATCCTGAAACCCTGGTGGTCCTAACTCCAACACTAGCTCAGTTGACCTAGATAACAAGTATAAACATAAATAGGTTAATGTACATGGGATGAGGTTTGAAGGTAGGAGCTTTTTACAGCTGGTAGAAAACCACAGCTTGATGCTTGGTGTTCCCAGAACAATATTTCTACATCCTATCTCAGGCTCCACTATGGGGTGAGTTTTCCCCATAAGTAGGCTACTTGTTGGTTTGGGATTACTTATAATGTTGGGTTTTTTCCAGTCAGTTTTATGGATCTTACTGGGATTTAAAATCAACCAGAGTCTGAACACAGTTTTATTGTAACCGAATGCAAGCCAGACTGGGGAAAGAATCAAAGGTTGCAGCTTGGGACTGCACTTGGACACTTGTTTAACTGTATGCATCAATCCCTTTGCTTTTAAAGGGACTTCAGAGTATATTTCTGCTAAAAACATGTCTAAATGAACTGTGCTCCAGAAGAGAATTCTCTCAGCAATTATGGTCCGTGGTGTGTTGTATTAATTGGATGGGTTGCTCCCAGTGTGTGTGCTTGTCAGGAAACCTAGAGAGGAGGGATTCAGGCAGGTCTGTGGTCTCAGCTAGATCCACTGTTCCCATCATGAATGGCAGGAATCCCACAGGCAGCCCCAAACTTGGTGTTTGACCTCTGTGCCTTTCTAAGGACACTTCGGGGTTCTAAAAACTGTACCCAGTTCCTCAAATACTTTTATTAGGTAATTAAAACCACTGTGGCTATTTGTGTGCTGCAGAGAATAATTGCAGTTTATTTAGCAATATCTGCATTAGGTTCACCATGGCCAGTTTGAATTTTAACCTAAGCTGCATGTGAAGGTTTCAGCTTGAAGAGCAGGAGTGTGCATTTGAGGTTGACCTCCTTTAACGCAATCATTACAAATATGGCAGCCGGGTAGGTTGCTACCAAAATGCATTAATGACCGAGAAAGGCTCTAATGCATTTCTCTTCCTGTGAAACAGCCTCAGGCACACAGGACTTTCCCTGCAAAGCTGGAAGGATTTCTTCTGAAGCATTGCTCAGGATGTGTAAATCATTTGTAGCCAAGGTATCAGCACAAATGATCTAGGCGATGTCCTTGGACCAAGCCATCCTTTAAATCTCTTAGTTACCAGATCCTATTCCTTTTCTGCCAAAACCTGTAGACAGATCCACAAAGGGAAGTTCAGCACCAGGAGCGGATGACTAGATGAGGCTAATGTTCTAACAGCTGGCTATGTTTCTTCTAAATTATAGAATGATCAGGGATATCTGATTGACCAGGACAAGTTAGCTAGAATATACTTCCCTAAAAACCATCAAATACACTAGCAAAAGACAGTGTGTCTCGTGTTCCTTCCATCCACTAATTTTTGCCATTTTAAAATTGACCCAGGTTAGTCAGAGGATGAGCTCTGCTTTTAGCTTTCACTTTAGCTGTTCCTCTTGCTGTTGGCTAGAGCAGTTTTTTGGCAGGCATGCCTCATGCAGCACCTGCTTTTGCAAGCCTGCTGGATGCCTCTTCTGTGGCCATCTATTTTTGAAAACAAATCAGGTATTTTGCTTTGAAAACTAAAGTGTAACTCTCCAAGACTAGCTTTTTTGAAGGATGGATTCAGACAGACATGGTCTTTCTAAATTATAGGTTTAAAATTACCCTACCATTATACAACTGCTTGGCACTTCTCCAGAAGACTGAAGACATTTGGAGCCTTTTCCACTGAAATGATAATTGCCCAATGAAAACAGGATTTAGGAAAACATAAACTGACATCAAGCTACTCCTTTTTGCTAAAAATTATATTGACTCTGCACTATTGCAAAATTACTTTGGATGATTTGACCATGGAAGAATGTAGTGAAAGACTCTTATTACCACACTCACATGTGCAGGGAAATTGCAATGCATCCAAACAAATCTAAGCTTAGACAAGACTTTCCACTGACTTCAAACAACTCTGCTTTTCTTCCTCAGAGTTGCTCAGACCTCTATTAAAATATCTTTAAGGTGCTTAACAACCAGGTGTTGCCCATTGTGTGGCAGGATGGAAGTCACCTTTTCTTCCTCAACCAAATTTTCAATATTTGGTTTGTTTACTCCAAGCTGCCTTGAAAGCAATGAACAGGAATGAAAAACTCCCAATTCTGACTCTGAAAAAGAAATAGTTATTTATGCAAGGTATTATTTTCCCATGAAACTCCCTGTTGCAGGATATTGTTGAGCTTACTAGTATACTAGAAATGATTTAGGAAGAGATTTTTAAGATGTCTATCAGCAATGGATGGATGCGTGTAGATAGATAAAAAGATGTACAGAGATTTGGGAGAACGCACTTAATGCCCAATGGATACTTTCTGTAAGCACTGGAAGTGCCAAAGTGAATCAAAAAAGCAAACTTTCCCATGGACTGTGAGTGACTTCTTTGTTTGGCTCAGTTTGCCTATCTACTTTATACTACAGGGTGGAAAGGGTTATATTTTCCTCTGTAAAAGATGGATGCTAGTCAGAGAGCCTCTTGGGCTAGTAAAAGTGAACTGTCAAGAGCTGACAACATATGAATGGAGTTACCTTGGAGATGCAACGGAAGACCAACAACTAGACGTTGAGGTTTTAATGAATGCCTGCCAAGGGAGGGGGAACGTGTGAAAACAGTGTGGCTGGACCTTGAAACTAAAGGTCTGAGGTGCTGGGATGCTGGAGGAACTCGGCTGAGGAAGAGGAGGAGGGATGGTGTATGGCCACACCTGAAGTCCCTCTGGGGCTCTGAGCCCAGAAGAGCCATTTGGAAACTTTTTTTTTTCCTGGGTGGCTTGTGTGCAGTCACTCAGCAAACCATTGGCAGGACCAAGAGAAGGGGCAGCCTTAGGGTGTTGGGTTGTGCCCTGATAAGTGTATCGATCGCCTGCTGCAATCATTCACAGAAAACAAAATGACTTAAATGATAAGAGTAAGGGATCTTAGATAATGATACATGCTCTAAACAGTCCAACTTAAAATGAAAACAAGAGCTAATTTCCAGACCTCTTACCTGAAATGAATTCTCTGTCCAGTCCCTGCTTATAGTATAAACTCCCAAATGCATCCTAGACTGATTCTAGGTAAGTTTGAGATGCCTGTGGATCAGTAACACAAAGGTTTTCCATGTATGCATTCAGTAACAGGATGTTACTTTTAGTACCATTGAATCAGCTGAGACGTAGAGGGAAGATGACTGAGTATTTGTAGACATGTGTAGCTGCCGCGTTATTTGCCAGGATGTGGATTGCATCCGATGGCAAAGAGGGCTGAGCGCTCACTTCTAAGCTGGGGGCTCTAGCTTGCTTCTTCCCTACCACTTTCTACAAATGCAATGAAGGTTTGGTCTTACTGAGATCTTCAGAATCTGGCTCTTTATTTTTCTAGTATTGCCAATAATCTGGGATAATTCCTTCTGTGGAAGGAACATGTGTGGGGCCAGAAGAGCACTGTTTGGGGTGGATTTTTTTTTCAGTCCTTCAGCTCAGCAGCAAGCAGTTCACCTGAGCCCCCTCTCTTCTCTTGCAGTGGGCTCCTCGAGGCTCGGTGGGTGGGTCAGCAGGAGTATTTTATTACTGCATTTTTGAACCTTACTTTCCCTGGGGTGGTTTGCTGGTCATAAGGCCAATACTGGTCTCAAGTGTGCTCCAAGAGACTGGTCTTGTCCACAATGACATGGTGAATTCACACAGTGAGCTTGTGATAGGCCTATTTCTGTTTGTAAAAAAAAAAAAAAAAAAAAAACCAACAAAAACAAAAAACCCAAAACAAAACCAAACAAAAAACCTTAAAACACGTTTGTTTTGTAATCGCTTCCTATCCCTCTACCTTAAGGGTGATTTTTTCCCCATAGTTGCAGTGTTGTCTTCAGGAGAGCCTATGTTTTGTGACTTTGGGAGATGTGTTGCCTGCTATGTGGGAATCTTTAGTATTTAGAGCCTCGCAGCCCAAGTTGTGACTGACTCCTGTCAAGGAAAACGACTCAGATTTGAGACAACTGGAGTCCTGTTTCCTCCATCAGGTATGGAAAGGAGTAGAGTGGGACTCCCTGGCTCCCTTTCCCTATATGAGATCACACTCTGTGCTAGGTAAGCCAATGCAAGAGCTGAAACTCTTGTTTCAAGTTGCTACGCCATAAGGTTACCATCTTGTGATATCTTGTTAAGCATTGAAACCATGCATACTTTATCATGCGCTTGGGTGGACATAAGGTCTCCCATTACAGAAAGGTCTAGCAGGTCAGTCTAGCTTGTTGATGAGTGCCATCAAAGAAATTGCATCAACACCAAAGAGATTTCCATGGAAGCTCAGAGAAAGGTTGGAAAAATATTTTGCCTCATGAGAGGATAATTGCAAATGCTTGCATATTGCAAATGTTTGCATATAACAGCCTGTAATGTCTAAAGTTATAGGTGCTTGTTTGTCTGTGCTGGTGGGAGGAAGAGCATTTGCTGTACCGATGTGCTTTCCCGAGTGGATGAGAGCATTCATGCCAGCAGGGACTTCAAACCCGGGGGAGTAAGACCAAAGGGTGTCTGCCTGTCTGGCCATCAGTATGCTGGAGCCTTTTTCAGAAACTAGGACCTGACAGATATGCTCTACTGCACAAAACACAACAGCATTAATGTTGTTGCCAAATATAACTTCCAGCGATCTTCCAAACTGTTTCTCATTAGCTGTCCTAGCTGTGTCACTGGTGCTGATGGGAACTGGCCTTCACAACCTGCTCTGTAAACATGCTTTCCAGAGCTCAGCTTGGACAGTGGTTATGGCTCTGCTGCTGCAAGTCTCCTGGGTTGGATCTGGGTCCATCCCTGGGAAAGGATTACAAAACAGAAGGGTCATATCATCACTGTTTGTTTATGGTGGTTTCGGGAAACGCAGGAGCAGCGTTACCACTCAGATCTTTCCATTGAAGCTTGCAGATTCATTGTAGAGAACCTGTCTCCTCTGCACTGCAGTAGCACTGATCTTAGTCCAGAAACAATTCGGGTTTTTCTGGCTGCACTTTGGAGAAATTCATTCAGTCTAATGGCATTTTGAGGAGGAAAAACAAAAGTATCTAAGAGTCTGGGGTTTGAGAAGTTGGCTGTTGCACACTGGGTGGAATTCTGAATGGAAAAATCTTGTGGATTTCTGCTATGCAGAGCTAGTTGTCCAGACCTATTGTACTACCTCATGTCAATTAAGTACTATCTAAAAACTACAGGATGGTTGCCACTAAATGCTCATATCCGGTCGTATTTCAGAGGTTCAAGATCCCTATAACCTAAGATAGAAATAAATGTGAATGCAGAATTGCTTCTATGAATTTCCATTAGCAAAGCTTTCAGAGTTTATTATTCACAAGTGCTTTGGATAGTTTTAATAATATGATAAAAAAGCCATGCTCTCATAAGCCAGAAGGTTGTAAGACAGTTGCAAAATGAAAGCTGGTTTAGGGTGAGTACAGGGGATGCTCAGGCAGCTGAACATGCTGGTGTAGAGCACAGCTGAAGAAGGCTGTAGTATTTTTGTTGAAGGTGTCTGTTGAGCCCATACTTATAAAAGGAGGGGAAATCTAGAAGCAGAAGAAATATGAGAAGTTCAGGAACACAAAGACAGAATAAGCTTGAATGATATTCTGGATCCTGGCTCTAATTTGGTCACATCTGTGCTGGAGAGGTGCTGCACACATCTGAAAGGAACCTGCTAATATTCATCATTGTGCCAGGATTAAATGGTGTGCTCAGTCCCTGGCTCTAGCACCCAAGGGCACTGGGCTCCAGCCTGAACCCCTCCATCCCTGCCTGCGCACGGAGGACGTTAACTTCTGCTGTGGCCAGGCTGGCAGGGAGAGTGCTGCCTGGTGTTGCCTGTTGCACTTTGGTTAGCACAGCTGCCTGTGGAAGATGGGGAGCTCTGTCTTTGAATCTTTCCAGCACAACATTGTAAAATTCAATTTCTCTTGGTGCTGGGGTGCTGTACGCTTTGCATATTTGTTTGGCTGGTGGAAATTCCTGAGAGTGAGCGGGGCATCAAGTGCTTTATATTGTTGTTGTTTAGGAGAGATTTGCTTCCTAGTGATTGCTTATAGTAAATAAAATTAAAAATCAAATTCAAATGGTGGCTTTAAACACTGAGACTGCCTGAGCCTGTGTTTTGTGAAAGCCCACTGATGCAATAATCTGTGTTTATGAAAAGCTGAGTATCCTATCTGACAGTGTGACAAGTGCACTAAGTTTTGCAAGGAGCCTGGCTGGGAGGAGATGCTCTTGTCCTTCCTGCCAGGTTGTCTGCATTGGGATCAGAGTGGTGAATCACAGGAACGTGCAGGGAGCAGCACTGTTCTCCTTCTGTTCTCCATATGGAAATGGCCATTACGGGTCCCATGGGGAGGATGACTGAAGCGCTGCTGTTAGCCAGGTCATGTTTGCATGAAGTGCTGGGGGAAGAACCTAATGCAAAACCCCTGACCAGATTGTGTCCCCTTCCAGAGACGCACTTGATGCTGCCAGCGTGCTTTATAATCGAGTTGATGAGGGCGTCCACCGACTGGTGATGCTGTCGAACAAACGCATCCAGGAACTGGAGCTGGTGATGGAGTTCGAGAAAGTGGAAGAATGCTTTAAGGAGGTAAGGCCTGTTTGTCAGTTCCAGTGACTGCCTGCTGCCACCCTCTGACTGTATGTCCTACAGCAGGTACTGGGCCTGTTGATCTCTAGCGTGAAGGTGTAGAATGATGCCTGTAGACCTTTAAAAAGAACACCTGAACATTAGAACTTGGGATACGTTTTCAGATGCGCTGAGAACCAAGCCATTGTTTGCCTGGTATCTCTTGATGCCAAGTAAAAGTCTCCTGGCTGCTCTCTAGGTATGGATCGGTCAAACCCCATAAACATCTGTGATGTTTTTCCATACTTAAAGACCACAGCGTAGTGGCTTGTTGGTTAGCAGTACACTTGGAGGCAGGCTGTCTTTTCACAGTGGTCAGCAAAAGTACCCTCCCAGCAAGACCGTTGAGGTGGAGCATTCTTCATGCTCCACCTTGACCAGCAGCAGAGTGTTGGCAACAAGCTGATGATGAGTCTGCCTGTCACCTCTGGGCTGTAGGTCCTTCAGGGTTTGCTTATATCCTGCTGCTGAACGAGCCACACATCGCGTACCCCGTGCTAGCTGCCCATCCCTGCTGTGCACTCTGTTTAGTGCTCAGGTCCATGCTATCTGATAAACCTCAGACACACTCCTTCCCCTCTGGGTGCAGCCCCAGGCACACTCCTTTTGCCTCTGGGTGCAGCCCTGTATACAGTCTCCAGGCAGGGGAACAGCCTCTTGTCCTTAGCCCAAGAGCCATGCCAAACTTCCCCACCCCCCCTGCACTTCTGTGGGAGCTTAAAATTCCCCTTTATGTGGTGCTCATTGAAACTATTTACAGCCATGGGATAACTGAAGCAAACAGGCACTGGTTTTCAGGAAGACCTTTGAAACCTGTAGCTGTGTAGATAGAGAACCTTAAAAAGTCATAAAGTAGCTCAGGCTGTCTGAGCGTCCTACAAGATCTGATCACTTCTTTCAGTGTTGCAGATCCCAGGTGTGCTCCTTAAGGCTGAACACTAACTCGAGATTATGGAGTCGCATAGTCTCCTTTGCTGTAACTTGTCAACAATGAGAAGGGTTTTTTTTATATCACTTATTACCCTGTGTGTGTGAAGGGTTGTGCGCTGTTCAGAGCTCACCTTAGGAACCTGCATCCTTAAAGATCAGTGCTAGGACCGGTTTCACCAGTGCTCTTCTAGGATTCTGGACTCCTCCTCTGGAGAGAACTGGATTTGCAGAGGAGGCTGTAGCCTACCTGTTTTCTTCACAGGTCAAGGTGGATCCAAGAGTTTTAATGACTTCCCATTTGGACGTAGACACTTGGGTGCCATGCACTATGTGTTCAGGAAAAGAAGTGTGACGCAAGAACCTAGTAAAAACTCCCTTAAATGCAGAGGTTCTTAATACTACGCAGAAATTAAAAAAGGTACAAAGGCAGGCTCTGCAACCGGTCCTTGCTTTAAGCTGAACTTTTTTTGATTGAATTGAGCAAAACTGACTGCTCCCAGCTTACTTTGCGTGCAGATCACTGATGACGGCAGCATTGCTGGCAGCAGCTGCTCCTGCTTTTAAGCCTGCCTAGGCGCTCTAGGCAGCAGCAGTGTACCCCTTTGCAGTATGGGTCACAACCTGGGAACCCACCCCATCTCCTCCTCTTGCCAGTGGGCTTGTTCCATGGGCACGGACCCTCTCTCAGTCCAGAAGACTAGGAGTTTGTCCTTGACTGAGAGGTTGAGTTGGGATATGGATTGAGATGATGCAGAAAAACAGGATGTGTGGGCATTAGGAAACATTTAGTCTGTCCCTTCCCCCAGGTGCAGCTATGCCTGAAGCATTGCAGACAAGTTTACTAGCCTGTTTTTAAAACCTACTGTTGATGGAGATGCTGTATTATCCTGCCTGGCCTCCTGTGTCTGCTTTGCTTTTAGAACACTCTTCTTAGTCAGTTCTCTACCCGTGTTTGAGGATATAGGTTTGTAACTGTAATGGCAGTGGCTGGGCTCTGTCAAGTAACCTGCAGTTACTGCACAGCGTTGTGGCAAGCTGCCTTCAAAAAACCAGTAGCTGAGAGTCCCAGAGAACCATGAAACATTGCAGATGGGGAGAATCCATCAGTATGTTCACACTGATGTAGTTCATGTCCTGCTAGTCAGAAAAGGGAAGTGGTGTAGGAAATCTGGCAGCAGGGAGATTTTATCCCACTTGGGGGTAACAATAATAGGAATATCAGGCCAGCCTGCAGGTTGCAGGGCTTGCATTAGACCATGGCTCACCTGAAACAGAGCCCAAGCAGCTACTTGCCCTGTTTATGCCTAAGGCTAGTGAGCAATAGCAGAGCTTTGCAATTACTCAGTAACCTGAAGTGGAAAAACTCCTAGCAGGAGTCTCAGGCTGAAATGCCAGGATGGAGGCGGGAAGTGGACATGCACATTCTTTCCAGTAATGAAATGACCGGCATTATGAGAGCAATTCCTTGCTCTTTCCACATAAAGGCCTACCTTGGTGAGTAGCACAGAGTGACTAATAGTGGAGCTTTTCCCTTTTCTCCTAGGTCAGCAGTTGGATTGAGAGTGTTGGCAGAAAACGGCTAAAGGAAACGATCAACCTGGATGATTCTTTGGAGATGCTGCTTCAAGCACAAAAGCAGTTCAGGGAGTTTGATCTTATTGCCAGTGTAAGTGTTCTCTGATTAGAAAAACATATTCTCTAGAGTCTGAGCTGGCAGCATATGTGCCTCGTATGTGCTCAGCCAAACCCATGATGCTAAGATGGCATTGGTAAGAGGATTCATTATCAAGGTGTGTGTCATTCCTTTACACTACTTGGCTTCCCTGCTGTCCTCTTGTAGACAAAGCCACTAGCTCAGCCCCTCAGTAGATGGCATTTGCCAGTCTTGAGGAAAATAACTACTGTGATGGAAGATGGATTTTTTTTTTTTTTTGTTAATCCCTTAATGTGCTTGTAACACTGTCTTTTTTGATCCTAATTGACCTGTGGCTTTATTGTGTAGGCCTTTACAAGCTGCTGTGTGGCTCATGTAAATCATAACAGAGGTCAGGACTCTCCAGAATTCTGCTGTAAACAAGTACACCCCTGCTCATGTGATCTGAACCTTAAAAAACAGTCTAATTAGTCCTAGCTGTTAATGACCTTGAAGGTTATCTCCTGTCCATGTCAGGTCTCTATCCTCATATGCAATTGCATTTTGCTTTCAGGAATATTGCAGAAGGGGGCAGGAAGCACTAAAGAAGATGGATCGATGGGAAGACTTTTCCTCTGTGGATGTGCATTCTTACAGGGTAAAGCTGCAGACCTACAAAGATCAACTGGAAGATTTCTGCACTCAACTGGATGAAAACAGGCATCGAATCTGTGAGACAGTCAGGCTGTATGAATTCTTTGACAAGGTAAGAAAGGCATCTGCTGCACAGAGGAGGGTGTAAAAAGCCTGCTCAGACTCAGTCCAGAGCTTGGTTGTTTATGAAAGATGTGAAATGTAGTGTGTGCACCAACAAGGAGCTGGATCTATGACCTGCAAAAGCCCCTTCACACTCAAGTGTGTGCAGTGATTTTTTCAAGGCAGTATGTGGAGGAAGGGGTGGGTGTGTATTCAAGAAAATGTCCACATCTCTTAAGAATAGAGGTCTTCTGCTGTCTGAGCTGTAGCTTGTAGGCCCCTCTCATGGCCACAGTGGACAGAAGAATTATGACAGTGCTGGCTTGGACACTAAGCCAAAAGATTGGCTGCTTGTGTCTGGTCTTGGCCACCAGGCCAGGGTAGGCTGCCTGCATTTTCTTCATATGGTATCCTTACACACTGATAAAGTCATCCTGTTGACACATCATGAGTAGCACCCTGCTACTCAGCACTAAATATAGCCCAGCCCCTCTCTTGTGGAGGCCGGCATGAGGAAATGGAACACCAGAACAGGGTGCTGGGCAGTGTGGCTAAGGGACCCAAGGGGACTGGGTTGGCCTAGGCATCTGGGAAGCAGGAGGAGAGGATGCTGGTGGTGACTGTGCTGAGTGCCTGGCCTTCTCATCTGTTTGGTTTAATGCAAATGCACCTATTCAGCAGATCTGCAGTTGGATTTGGTGCCCTTTAATTTCTAAAGTTGTAGATGAATAAACAGTAAGATTTTCTAAGTGCATTATAAAATACAGCTTTGGCAAGCACAGAAGGCCAGGGAGCCTGTGCTCTGTTTATTCCACACTTGTACAAACATTGGGCATTGAACTTCTCAAATTCCAGAAAGAATAGACACAAGAAGTTAAGCTGTACCAGATGTAGGTGCCACTTAGTTGCTGTCTCTGAGCTGCCTTGGCAGCCCGAAGTGCTTGGGGAGCTGGGGGGAGCGGGCAGGAAATTCAGCTAAACATGAAAACATCGAGAAGCATCCTGTGTGAGGGAGGAAAGTGGAAAAGGCAGCCCAGAACACTGCTGTCAAGATGTGAGGATTTGAGCGAGTTTGGTGATGCTGTGCAGGTCTGCTCTAGCAGTTTGCTGTGCTGGTGGGAGACACTCTTGCTGTGGGAATGTGTAATATATATATATATTATTTTTTTTTCCCCCTCAGTGAAGAGAAAAATGCCTTCTGTGCCATAGGAGAATGGCAAGAACCTGTGCTCTCCTCACTCGTTGAGCACAGACATTCAGGGGTTGCTCTGGTCCCTGAACACCTGTTGCCATCATGGGGGATCCTGGCAGGGATCCTGGTAAGGATGGTTGTTGTCATTTTTGTTCTGATAAACTCAGGCACACAAAGGTGCCAGGTCTTGCTCAGCATCTTGGCAAGTTTGTGGCCAAGCCAAACATCGGTCCTGTATGAACCTGCCCGGGCAAAGGTAGATATCTCTGGAGCACATGGATATGTGGACTGTGGCACATGATGGCTGCTCTGTTCAGGCATGGGAACTACATTGCCGTAGTAGCTCTTGGGCTGCCCGGGTAGCCAGGCATGACTCAACAGCAATGGGTGTTCTTCCACAGCTTCAAAGCCTGGGCCATTCCCAGGGGCACAAATGTTATGCTAGACCCCAAAGATGGACCATTTATTTTCCTAGAGCTTCATAGCACTGTTCATACAGCTTCTTCTTGGTGGGTGACAACTGGGGCGTGCAGTCCTTGGCAACAGCAGCAGCATCCCTTTTGGTTGTGCCTTTCAATGCTCCACAGCCCCAGTGAAAACTGAATGACAGCAGTGTGTTTGTGCACTGCTTTGGTGTGAAGGAGAGGTATCTTGCTTAGTGAGGGAGGAGGATTTTGATCTTACTGGTTTCAGTAGAACTATAAGCAATGCTGGTGTTGTAAATACAACACGTGTATATTGTGAACCGGTGGCCAACCGAAACCAGGGGTGTGGAGGGGATACATCCTGCAGCTGTAGGATGAATACAGAAATTACTGCGCAGCATGAAAGTTCTTTCAGTGCCGATTATTTTGATCTTGATTTCCAGAATGCTGTCTGCCTTCACAAATCAAAGTCAGTGATGTGGTCTGGGAGGTGGAGGGAAAGCAGATTTTATCTAAACTGATTTCACTCTCTTCTGATGCTGAGCTGCTTTGACCTTACTGTGGTGATGTTGTCAGTGCCTGCCTAACCCCCTTCTCTCTTCCCTAATATCTGAGGGCATATCAGTAGCAGGAGTCTAAGCTAAGCAATGTCCTTGATTTTCTTTCTTGTAAAGAGCCTGCAGTGTGCCAGACCCCAGGATTTGGGGAAGGAGCCTGAGGATGCATAAGCAATGTACACTATGGTAATGAGCTGGCAAGCTCAGATCTCTCCAAACATCTCAGCATGCGCCAAGGGAGTGGAGTGCCCACCACAGGGATCATGGTATTCATCCCTCACGCACCTCGCTGCCTACTAGGAATGGGAGGCTCTGTTCTGCTGGGCCTTCTCCTGCATGTGGTGGACAAGTGTTTTGTAGGACGCTGACTGTGGCTGCTGGATAGGCTATGGGACAGGACAGCGTGACCCCATATGGTCCATCAAGATGCCGTACTGTGTTTTTCACTGCTTGGCAGTTCCTGATGGTCTGTCAGACTCCCTGCGATGAAGCAGGCTGAGCTGGGCCAGACCGCATGGAGCCTGCACGTGGGCTGGCAGGGTTCCCTCCCCAAAGCCATGACTGGTGCCAAGCTGGATGTTTCCATTTGTCCCCGCTTCCTTTGCGGCAGGAGCTCTCTGTGCCTGACAGGGGCTGGATGATGGCTGGGCTGAGGCAGGAGGAGCGGTGAAGGAAGCTGCCTTCCCCATCTCTGACTGCAGGCAGAGGATTGTTTTTCAGTACCACAGACTCAGTGTGGGCATACTCGGGGACCTGCCATCTTCCTGTGGCTTCAAGCCTGGTCTGGCCGCTGTCCCTTGTTTACTCAATTCCAAGACCGTGTTGGGATCTGGCACCACATGGTGCTTTGGGGGAGAACCAGGAAGCTGAGCAAGCAAGGGTGTGCATGTTGTACCAAAAGCACTGATGTCTGCTTTGTTCTGGGGTGCCTGCAAGGGCAGTCCCCAGTAGCCTTCACTCTCACTGCCTATCCTGGCTTCACAGTAACACTGCCATGGGCACATTACCAGGATGAGCTAGAGCAAGTCTCCCTCTCCTTGCTTGCCTTGTTAGCCTTCACATTTTTTCCTTTCTCAAGCTTTCTTTGGGTGAAATTATTTCCCAGGTCACTCTTGTATCCCCGGCTCTCTGCATGCTCTTGACTTTACCATGAGCAAAATACCCAGCTGCCTGTGTCCACAGGCTTGAAATGGCCCATGTGAGAGCTGTGTGCCCTGTCAGGGCCACAGCTACCTAACTCGCAGAGGCACGTCTAACGAGCCAGAGCACACAGCATGGTCTCTGCCAGACCTGGGATGACAACCAGTCCTGCAGAAGGTCGGTAGTGAAGGCGCGTGATACTTGCTGGCCAGAGTCACTGTGTTGGAAGAAAGTGCTGACCCAGCCGGAAAGGGCAGAGTCCCATCGCACTGGCTCAGCACCTGCATATCCTGCAGCTGTGTGGTGGTGTGGTGCCCAGAGCCTCACAGCTGAGCTGCCCATATCATTACGGGAGGGCCTGAGGCAGCCCCAGGGGCTCCTTCCTGCTTGTCGGGATGTTGTGCAAGATGCTGCCTCTTTTGGTGCTCAGGAAAAGTGTGGGCATTGCTCTGCCATGGCCTGGGAGCTTGTTGCAGCTTGCCTTGCCTTTGCTTTCTGAGGGAAGCCATTTGGAGGCCCAATGCTTAGGATTGTTGGGGTGAGGATGGTCGAGAACTGGTAGCATTTCCCTGGTTGGGATTTTTTTGGGTTCTGCTCCCTGAGCTGTTCCTTCAGTGGCATTCTCTGGCTGCCACCCTTGGACCCCTTTTCTCAAAGGACCCCTGGCCAGCAGCCTGTGCTGATTCTGGTTTCTCAGTAGTGATCTCCAGCCATCCCTGGCTTCCTTCTGCTGCTTCTGAGCTCTGCTTGGAGTGGGCAGAGTGTTGCCCAACCCCTCTCCATCTGTGTTGACATCTCTTGCGGAGTGGGTTACCTATGCTCACGTGTGGATCTGCCCCCACAGCGGGTTCTCCTCCGCTCGCCTCCTTCTCTGGCTCTCCTCCTCAGCCACTTTCTTCTTTGTGGCTTAGAAAACAAAGCCTTTGGCAAGTGAAGGAGGTGCCTGCCCTTCCTGGGGGAGGGCCAGCTGGCCTGCATTTGATTATGGCAGCGCCTCCTCATCCCTCCCCATTGTCCTTGCTGCTGTAGGAATGCCAGCCTTTTTGCGCTCCATCCCCTGAACAAGTGTTGCTGCCTCTGGGGCCCAAAGAGGGGCTGGGGCCCTTCTTCCCATCCGTCCAGGCCCCGCTGGCAGCAGAGCCTCTCTGCACATCTCCATGCACCTTCCCTCTGAGTCGAATACATCCCATCTTGACTCCGGCAGCAGACAGACACAGCAAACCCTCTTGTAAGTACCAAGTGTCCGGCGCCCCGGCTGACGTGTGAGTTGTATTGAGATTGTTTGGAAACAATGTAGAGAAGGCTTTTCACTCGGTTGCTTGTGCGCGTCTGTATGCATCCAGCATGAATCAGAGTGCTTTGTGTGAGTCTTTTGTGCGCTCAGACAGAGCCCTGTGGGCTGTGTGCATCTTTGCATGGTCCCTGCGAATCCCAGGGTTGCGCTGTCTGTTATATAGCAGTGCCTGTCCCTCTTTCTCTTTATTAGAGGTTATTGCATGATCATTTCAGTGGGCATAATTTAACTGTAGCTAGAAGTTGTTGCTGGGATTGCATGCCTCCAGTCTAGCTGGATGTACACACAGGGCAGGTGGTACCTTTCAATCTGCCTGGGCTTCTGTTAAAGGTTGTGGACAGCACAAGAGGGGGCTGCTCTCTTAGACTGCTCCAAGGTTTGCTGGACTTCTGTCCTGTGAGTGACTGAGACGTGCTGGCACAGTCCTCCCAGCTCCGAGAGACAGATCTGATCTTAGATGTGACAGCAGAAATCCAGAGCATGATAAATTAGCTGACTTCCGCAGATGTCATTACCTCCTACTTCTCCCCAAAAGATTCAGAACAGGGACCTGCTGATATCTTGTTTTCTTCTGTGCTTGGTTTCTGATGGTGTACCAGATTATAATGTTGCAGATGATGGTTTTGGGGGTGGGGGGGAAATCAAGTCCCCTTCAGGCAATAAATTATTGATGTTTCTTTTTGCTTAGCCTTTGATGAGGAAAGAAGAATTTGTGAATGCTGGTCCTAAGTGTGAAGTGTGATGATTTCTCCCCCCCCCCCCCCCATCTCAGGCTGTTTGGCCTAGGTTGAGAGTTAATTTTACTGAAAGGGTGTTATAATGCCCTGCTCTGGGAATGTGCTTGGAGGAGATTTGGAGAGTAGAAGTTAGCACCGAAGTGGAAAAAGAGGCATTTGATGTGTCCTTACTGTAGCGTACCTGTTATGAACAGAGACGCAAGTTGCCATGCCAGGATGCTTGTCTCTTGCTAGCAGTCCTGTGCAGGTCAGAACACAGCTTTGCCCCCCAGCACCTTTGAGCAAATGAGGGTTTTGCTGTGGCTTATAATAAAGTCTCTGGGAGAGGCTTAACACACACTTCTCTCTCCGCTTCTGCGCAGAGATTGGCTTTACTTTTCTGGGGACGGGCTGCATGAAATTCCCAAAACCAGCTTTCATCTGGTTACTGGTGCAAGTACTGAAGATGATGAAGGAAGATTTGAGTAGTACAACAGAGGAATGTATGCCATGCCTTCCTGATGCTGTGACACTGTTTTAGGGGACGCCACTGTTGTCTCACTTCAGCATTGTCTGACAGCAGCTGTCTCATCTCTCTTTCTCTCTTCTCTCTCTCCTTCCTCAGTTACGCTTGTAAAGTCATGCCCCCAGACAGACATCTAGTCTGATTTGCTCTCCCATTTCAGGGGTGTCCTTTTTCATGTGCAGCCTGAAGCAGTTGGGGAAATGAGCCTAGAGGTTGGAAAATCGATCTTCTGGCAGAGTTCGTGCAAGGTTAATGCATGAAATCTCTCTCTTCTCCTTCCCGACAGGTTTTTGCTGGAGAAGTCATCTTGCAAGGTTAATAAGCCTCTAATGTTTACTTTCCCATCAATGGGCATTCATGTATCAGAAAGTTTCTGCTTTGCCTCGGAGTTTGAGATTGCCCTCTTGCACAGACAAGAAGTCTTGACTGTTTAAACCTGATCTGCTACAGCTCCCCTGTATTTTTCTGTCTTACAAAATTAGTTATTTGGAAACTGTCCTGTTCTATGACTTCTCCAGTAATTCACTGCTGGTGCCCAGGCTATTTTCTCTCGTGTTTCATCAATGACTCTGTTGCCAAATTGGCATCACAGCGGTGCCCCTAGCTCCCAGCAACCTCTATAACAGTACGTGAATGCTAAATGGTACCTTTCTGGTTGCACAACGCAGGTGTGAGGCTAGTGCATAAGTTTGTCTCCCAGTGTTACAGGGCATCAGGGAATTAATTAGGGTTTTTTCATGTGCTAAATTCAAGCACAATTCACAGTTGAAGGTGAGGGGTTCTTGGGTTGAGATCCTTTTGAGCACCTTCCCCAGCACCTCAGGCTCTGCTTTAGTGCAGTATGAGGTCTGTGTGATGTGTGTGTGGCATGCGCCGGGGGACAAAGACTTGATCTGTCTGTCTGGGGTCAGTCTCCCTCCCACTGTGCTGGCTGAATCCTCCCCCTCACTGGAGGGCATGGCAGGAAGAAGAGGCTGGGGGATACTATACCGGGCCAGGGCATGGCATCTTCTTGGGATGTAGGCTGCTCACCCCTCAACTGCCTTCGCTGATCCCAGGAATGCCAACATGTTCTGACGCTGCTGTTTTTGCAGGGGGGCAATGCTTGACATGTTGAAAGCATCTGCTGCCTTCATCCTTGATCACCAGAGCACCTCTGAGTAAATATTCCTCTGTGCCCTTGGCTGCCCGTGAGCATAAACTGACAGCTGTCTGAAAGTCTGGGGCTCCCCTTCTCTGAGTTAGGTGCGATCAAATCTCCTGCAGGGTCACAACACTGGTAGCCAGCCACTAATGGCAGGGAAGCAGCATTTCCTCCCAGCAGATTTAGGGATTTCCCAGCTCGTGTTGCATTGTACTTTACGTGTAAGATCTGATGCTAGCAGAGATCTTTCCTCAGCTGACCCCAGCCTTGCGCGTGTGTGCAAAATGTTAGGTTTGGGTGCTTTTTTTCACCCTGAACTTGGGATAGGAGCTGTGCAAGGTGACAGATTTTCTGAATGTTTGTGTGCTGGCATCCATCTGGATGCTCGGATCCTCCTGGAGGCTGGAATTCCCTTTAGTCATGGGAGTTAAATAGATCTGTTCAAGCAATCTGGACATGAAGCTCCCCTCGGCGTACAGATGGGGCTGAAGCTCACAATGGCTCCCATCTGCATATCAAAGCCCTGGACATATGGACAGGGTTCTCCCAGCACCCGCTGCCTCTGACCAGGCTCCTTTGGCTGCTCCGCAGGGGCTCGCATTCTGTTGAGTACATCTTAATGTGCTCTTAAACCAGGGACCTATTTCTAGCCTTGTCAGCCACTCTGAAGAACGGAGGCCCAACAAACGCGTGGGGTGTCCGGAGATTCAGTTTCAGCTCCACATCTCCCAAGGCACAAGCACCCACAGTGCAGAGAGATCCCAGCACATCATTGAGTAATTAAGCAGAGTTTTGCTCAGCTTGTCACAGGGGAAAGGATGTGAATTGAAGACTACAGGGAGAGCACCCAGGCTTCCCCATCCAGGCCCATGGGCATACCGGAGGTTTCACAATCCCCAGCTGGGCATGGAGGACCTCATTAGAAGAGAGACAGTGCAGAGCAGATGGGGGACACCTACCACAGTCCAGTCTGTCCTCACTGGCCTGCGGTGTACTATTACAGCAGGATATTTGTACAGTGTAATAATGTGGCTGTCAGGACAGATGTAAAAGCGAAGCATGCAAAAAAAACTCTGGAGGTGTCATCAGTCTCTGAACAGAGTGATTTGTTGCTGTTGTGCAAGTTGCCAGCTTCAGTGACTCATGCATCTCGCTGTGGCTTGATCTTGAATCTGGCTGGTAACGTGAGGCTCTTGGCGCTCTCCAAAGAGGGGAGTTCTCCCCTTCACTAAAAGAAGCTTGAAAACATGCTGCCCTTTTCCCCCTCCTCCTCCAGGCAGTGGTCGTACATCCACAAATACACATGCTCACTCCTTCATGCCTTCTGCTTTCTCAGTCATCAGTGAGTTACACTCAACATGTGTAACTTCTTTCAAGTCAATCTTTAGATGTTTTCATCACTGGTGTGTAGGCTGTAGCCAAGTGAAGGACCAGCCACCAGATCCCAGTTGTTAGTGGCAGCTGGAGAGAGAAACAGTGGCCAAAGCAGATTTCAGCATGCAGTTTGAGTTTATAACTGGTGAAGTCTCAGAAAGGGGAGAGGATAATATTTGCTGAGGCAGGGAAACAGCATTTGCTCTTATTCTGGTAAGAAGGGATTGTGAGCAGAATTTCATTGACAAACAAAGCTTTGCAATGAATGCACAAAGCTGATGAAAAGATGGGCAGTGCCTCAAATGTGAAAAGGCTGGTTTGCAGCAAAGGCAAACATGAAAGGTTCTGATTTTACTGGGAGGAAACTCAGCCCCTGGTCCTCTGGACTCAGGAGCTTTTAAATGTTGAGGAAATCCCCTTGGTGGGACAGAAAAATAGGGGGAGAAAAATCAGTGCAGAATCTGCCTAAGGATGCAAAGTCATGAGCGACTGTGGAGCAGAAAGGAAAAACTGAGGGGAAAACTGCACATCGTTGGCTGTTGGGAGGTTTTCTGCAGCTGCAGAACAGTGGAAGCTGTGGGGAGGGCAAATCTAAGACACTTGCTGCCCAGCTTCCTAGGGAGTCATTTTATACATACATACACGTATAAATATATAGGTATGTGTGTTATATATACATACGTGTGTGTCTGTATGTAGATACACAGTGAAACTGACACAGGCTGCTCTGTGGAAGCTCTGAATTGTACCGAAGCAGGGATTATTGTGGCTTGTTGTGATTCATCAGTTGAGTCAGCCTGTTCCTAATGGAGCTACCCTAGGTGTTGCTTGGCAGTTGCAGCAGTTAGAGAAAAGAAGGGCAAGCACGCGTCCTGCACACCAGCTCCAGCACAACGAGCCACATTTGCCCTTTGGGTCCTTGTGCTGTCATCAAGTGAGCAGAAATCATGTGCAATCCTATTTTATCCAATTATATTCTTCTGTAATTAGACTCTCCTGGACTTGTCAAGCCTGGCTGCCCAGAGGCAAAACGAAGGGATTTTTGAGCTCTGTTTGTGTTCACCCAGAGTGCTGCTGCAAAAGGATTTCCAAGCACGTTGCTCTAATGAGCACCCTTTGATGGTGCTTGGGCTGTGGCGTGCCAAGGCCAGCCCTCACTGGTGTTGCTTCCCTGGCCCCTTGTTGTTCTTTCCTGCCCAGCTGTGGGTATCTACCTGTTTTCCTGTCTTATACTTAAATCCGAGGAGATTGTAGTCTGCACTTGTTTCTCATCTGTTGCCCTTCTGCAGTGTTTGTACAGCATCTAGCACTTGGTAACAGGCAGAAATGCAAATACAGGATTTAAAGTTTGTTTTCCTTAGCAGCTCGTTTTAGGCAAACTGGTGCTTTTAGTGGTCTCTCCTCCCGCAGAGAGAGGAGGGGAGGCACTGTGAGCTACACGGCAACTCAGAAATGCTTTAGCTTTTTGTTTCAAGAGGGCAAGTCTTTGCCTTGCTGTTTAAAGCTGAGCTTTTACCAGCTACATCCCTTGTAGGACAGTTTTGATTATTTGGTTTCTGCTGCTAATGAATCCCTGGCAGGGCTTCAAATGCAGTTTGGAAAAGTCGAGTGCTACAGGGTGGGGAAGAGAGTAACAGTGAACCTATGTGTAGAGGGGAGATTACTTCTAACTTGGTGGCTTTGCTGAAATGCTTATGCTCTGAAATGACATGGTTTCTTGTACCTCCGAGTGCAGCTGCCTGCTTGCAGAGCCACAAATCTTGCTAGAAGTGAGCAGGGGCTTTGGCTGTTAGAGATGTGGAAAAAGCATCACAATGTCTAGAAGGGATCACTGTTTTCTCCAAAGCTTTTGTGTGTTGGGTGGCAGCTTGCTTTGGATTTTGCTTGAATTTGGGGTCAGTTGGGATGTTTTCTCTCCCTGTTCTTTGCACTGTGGAAGAAAGGGGATCTGGCCTGCACCCAGTTCGGGTGTTCTCCACACACTTCAGTAGTTCTCGTGTGAAGCGCAGCCCCTTCGCCCTCCGCCTTGTCTCCGGTTACCAGGGCTCCTCAGTCTGGTATTTAAGCTAGCAGCATTTGCTTGTGAATAGCCAGAGTGGAGATGATGCACTGAAGCGGTGGCCCTGCCTCAGTCGGGCCATAGGGGATGGTAATGTACAGCACAGAGCTGGGCGCAGCCAGGATATGGACCCCCTCTGTACAGATGGGAAGGTAGGATGAGGTCTATTTTTAACCGATTAATTGACTTGCAAGGGGGATATCTGCAGGTCCTGAAGTCTTGCTGTTCCCCAGCCCGTTCCTTCAAGGGTGCTGTTGGTATTGGTGGGTGGGAGCGTGAGGAAAGCCCAAAGCAGATCCAAGTGAGTGGTGAGGTGACCACTTTCTGCTATAGCTACTTGGTCTCTGAGTTAGCAGAGAAACAGGCTTGTCCCTGTTTGCCAGCTGACAGCTCTTGTGACAGTAAGGTTTTAGCCTGGATAATTTTGTTTTCAATATATCTTGATGTAAAATGGCTTTTTAATTGTGGTCCTTCTGAACTGTCAGCATACAAGGCAGTCTCCAGCCACAGGTCCCTGCTAATAGTGTGCGTGCAGCAGCCTGTGACAAGGGACACATCGGTGTTGTGAGCAGGAGTCAGTTCTCAAAGCAGCCTAAAGCCATGTTGGACTTTAGAGGGAATAAGCCCAAATGAGCATCTGTAATGAGAGGAGCACACCTGGGAGCAGGCATTTTTGTGAAAGCAGCATTTATTTTGGACTTGTGTTCTGGTAAGTGCCTTGTCACTCTTTACTCTTGTGCTGCGACTGGTATCTCAGCTCTGCAGGGTTCAGTGCCAAGACCTTGGGCTGCCAGCAGAGCAGGGCAGCTGCGGGAGTCAGTGCCTACGTGGCACCATGTATAGCTGTTGAGAAGTGCTTGGCTCAGTTCACAACGGTACCTGTGATGCTTTGACCTTTTCTGGCTGCACCAGTTCTGTCTCCTTTGCTGCAAGCCAACCTCATCTTGCTCTCCAAACTCACAGCTGAAGTTAAGGACACTTAGAGTGAACATAGTGGTGGTGAGAAGGAGGTCTTGTTAAATGGGGAGTTGTGCAGTTGTTTCTTGCCACAAAGATGTGTGACTAGTTGTGTCTTGCTAACAAACAGCAGAGTGGAGCACAGCTTGCGTACAGGAGCTGCACGCAAGCTGGATCAGGGCTTGCTTGATTATATTGGTTTCTTTTTTGCTGTCCTTGGCAATGTTCCCAGCTGTTTTGCTGCTTCCCTCACTGTGTTGTAGAAAGCAAGGGAGTGGGGGGCTTGCAGTCCTGGGACATCGCCGCTAGAAGGATGGGGAACTTGGTCTGTCTTGCTGCTGTGCTTCAGTCATCATACCCACAGCTGTATTGCTTCCCTGCCTGTATTGTTGCTCCCATCAGGATCAGTCTTGGCTTTTCATCACCCCTGTCTCTGCTCCCCTGTGCAGTCACTTCGGATTCAGAAGGAAACCTTCTCACAGCAGAGTTAGTCACCCACCTAGGTGCATTGTTGTTCTGCAGAAAGTTGGAGGGTTTGTGATCTGCCTACTCCACCTACCTCTGCCTATTCAGACACCCAGTTTCCTATGTGACAAGAAAAATACAGTTAATTCTTGTCTCCCCACAGGAAGAGATGAAAGAGAAGGTTTGGACAAAGGCAGGCCCCCTTGAAATTGCCCCTTCTGGCATATGTCTGCAGATGCACAGTGTCTGTCTTCTGTCTTGGCTACCCAGAAGGTTTATTAGAGATCATTGGACCTTGAGTATGAGAGGAATCTGGTGGGTTTGTGATAGGTTTGGGTTGGGGAGGTGTAATATCTGAGTGGTGGCTCAGGTGAGGATCTGGGACCCCTGGAAGGCTTTCTGTGCAGTGCTGGCAATGTGCCCTGAGCCAGGGCCGAGCAGGTTCTCTTGGTCTGTATTTGCAGATGGCACTTCAGTGGTGCCAAAGACAACAGACTCCAGGAGCTTCTGTCCTTGAATCACTGCAAGCTTTGCCCATGGTGAAATGTGCAGGGGCCAACACAGGTGATGGGCTTGAGGGCTGCACCTGTGCTCCAGTGAAGTCTCTGGTTCTTCCTTACGGCACGGCAGGTCCCTGAGAGCCCCTGCCTCCCCTGGGCAGCCTGGCAGGACCAACCTGTTGCTGACTCCTCACACAGCTCCTGGATAGGTCAGCCCTGCGTATGCAGGAAGCACATTTGTCTTTAATCTTGTAATTGAGAGTTTCAGTAACAACTTGTCCGTAAAGATCAAAAGCTGAGGTACAGGCTCCTTCCTGCTTGGTTCCAGACATGGTTGGGAAGATTCAGCTTCCCTGCACACACGTGCCTCCTCTTATATACAAGCAGCTCTTGCAGCTTTGCAGAGAAGCTGTAGGACTCCCTGCTCCCCAAAAGCCCTGCAGCTGGAGGGCAGTATCCTGGCTTGGCTGAGCGTGGTTTGTAACCGTACTGGGACACAGATGACAGCAATACCCCTGCCTGCATGAGGATGTTCCCTCCTGGGTGCCAGGGCACACTTGGTCCCTGGAGAGGGCTGCCATTTCATGTGCTAAAAGGGGCAGTTGAAGCAGATGATGTGACTGGAGAAAGCCTTGGTGGCCACTTAGCATGTTACCAGGCAAGCTGCAGGGTGTGGAGGGCTGTTCCCATTGTGCAGGGAACAAAGCTGAGCTATTCACTGGCCTGCGACAGGCACTGGGGATGGAAGAAATGCCATTGAGAGTTAGAGGCATTTCTGTGCAGCCTTTGGAGTCCTTGCCAAGAACAGACAGATACCATATGAAGATGAGAGGTGGCGGGGCTGCCTCCCTGGGTGGTTTGCAGCCCTGATTCCTCCTCGCTGTGGGCCCATGCAGATCTGTGGAGTTTCCTAGAAATAAAAGAAGCCTCTTTTCTCTCTCTCTCCCATCTGCATGGAAGTGAGGTCCCCAGCCTCAGAGAAGGCCTTCACAGGGCGGCTGCCCTCCTGACTGGCTGCTGTAAAGGGTAGGCTGGCCTGCTGGGCTGTGCCTCTCGTGCACATTGCTCTCAGCACCCTCTTTCAGAGCCCTGTGTGCCTCTTGGGCTCAGCTTTTCCCATCAGTGAGTGAAAGAGAGCCAGCATGCAGTCTTCGGTCATGATCACCCATTGACCTCCACAGCCAGAGAGGTGAGACGTGCCCTTAGCCCACACTGATGGCCAGCCCTTGCTCAGGGCAGAGCTGGAAGGGGCTGGTGTTGGTTTGCGTATAGCTGGAGGGAGGAGCTCAAAAAAACCACAGCAAAATAGGCCATCTGTCACTGCCGTGCGGATCTGCTGGGCTCCGCTGCACTCAGTGCTTCACCTCACCTTGATGAGCTTCTGCCTCCAGGGAATAAAAGACCTCACAGATAAATGCAGATTCTCACCAGGGTGTCACCTGGCATGTCCTCTGCCTCTGCACGCTCCTCCTGGCCCCCAACAGTGGGCAAGTCTAGAGCATAAAGCCTGGATCAAGAGAGAGGCAGGCCAGGGGCCTGTTGCTGCACTAGGCAGGGTGATGGGAGGAGAGGGGGCTGCTGCTCTTTTGATTGTCCTGTGCTGTGGTTGTGTGAGGCTCTTTGAGAAGCGTTTTCCCTGAGCAGCTGCTGGTGTTTCTGAAGCAGCTCCTTGCTCCACATGAGTAATGGGGCTGGCTGCACGCACGCCGTGCAGCTGCAGCTCAAAAGAGCAATGTGGACGGCTGTGGGAGCTCCTGTGGCATCTGTCCCTGGAGTGACTCTGCTCAGTCTGCAGGCTACCCCTCATGTGCTGGCATTCAGCCCTCGTACAAACAGCAGCGCTTGGCTCTCATTGCCATCCCCATCCAGAGGGTAGGCACCACATGAATGAAGCACCTCCTGCCCTGCCTACCTCTGGCACCAACAGAGAGTGAGCCTGGCACCTGATCTGTTTGACCACCACATCCCTGATGGGGATGAAGTGTCTGCTCCATGTCTGCATAAAGCTTGGGTGCATTTTCTTGGTGTCTAAGGCTCTATTCTGCATAAAAATAAGTGCTTTAAGGTCTCCAAGTGAAGGCTGTCATAGTAAGGCTGTTCAGCAGGTGGAAAATGGTCTAAGGCTGGTCACTTTGTTCCTGGCACTAAGCATGAGTGTTGCTTCTCTGCAGAAATGTAGCAGGTATGCAGGGCCTGACAGGTCAAGTGCTAGAGATGGTCTGGCTCATGGTGGTGTTTCTGCACATCCACTGGTCTTGGGCAGTTGGTGGAAGATGCCAGGTAGGCCTGTCCTGGATGTTTTCCCTGCCTTGTGCATCTGACTTTAGCAAATAACTCTGTGTTTTTGCTGATGAGCAGTAAGGTTCCCTGGCCAGGCCTATGGCAGCTGATCACATCTCATTCACTCCATAGTTAAACCTCATCGTTCTCCCTGCTTTATAGAGAAAGTAGTGGCTTATGAGCCTGACTAATTCAGATGTTTGCCTTTCCTCTCATTTTTATCAATGACAGGCAGGTCTTAGTGCACAGTGCTTCATTAGCCCCTTTCCTGCGATGGTGGTAAGGCACCCTTACCTTGCGTCTGTCACATTGGAACACATTTTGTCCTGCTCCTCTTGTTTGACTGATATGGCAGAGCTGTTTTAGCAAGGCCAGCACATGCACCGCTGCTAGAGTTAAGCCCCATGAAACTGCTTCCAGCATTTCTGGAGCATTAGGAATAAACTGCTGAGCTTGATATTTAACTAACCAGCACAAACATGTAATGCAGTAGTGAGCAGAGCCAGGCAGGTAAGCAGGGCACAGCACACCACACGGGTGCCAACAGGCATGGAAAATGCACGAGCTGCATCTGGGCTTGCATAGTCTCAGATTCCTACTTGCTGCAAGGATGGGTCAGAGCACTCAGGGTGATCCACAGAGCCGTGCTCTGATCAAGCCCCAGGACTCTGCGTGCTGTCAGCTCCAGGGAAATGGCATGGGGAGCAGCAGTCCCATTCCCTGCAGCTTACCGATGCCCGCTTGACCTCATCCTGTGTGGTAGTGGTGAGAATGGCTGGGCAAAGGAGGAGAGTGAGTTCCAGGTTTTATGCCAAGCAGGGCCACACTGAGGTGTGAATTCCCGCAGTCCTGGCAACAGCTTCCCCTGGGCCCCCCTGACCAGAGAGGACAAACATGCCCAGCAGCGTGGGTGCCCAGTGTCACAGGGACCTGGTGGGGAGGTGGAGCTGTGGCAGAGCAGCCAGCACAGCTGAAGCCCTCTGCATAAGGAGCTGTTTGTTTTGCTGAATTGTTAAGCCCCATTGACAATAGCAGCCCCCCCTCCTCTCACACTCGAGGAACTGTGGTGGCCACACACTGATCCTTTCTCTTGTCTTGCGCTTTAGGCACCGAATTAGGGTTATTCTTCCCCGAATCTCTCTGACTGGCTGTTGCCTTTTGTCTCTCTCTCTCTGCAGGCGTATGAGTGGGCCTTGGAAGGGATGCGACACCTTGCTTGCATCAGCATGGAGGACTGCAGCTCCGCTGAACACTGTGCAGGTGTGATCAAGTGCCTGGAGAGTTACAAGGGGCAGCACCCAGACATCAGCGATGCCCGGTTCCAGGAGATGAAGGAGCTGGCCTGTGAGCTGAAGAGTGACAAGGGACTCAAGCAATGGAAATTTGCATGGTCCAAATGCCAGGAGACCAAGCTGGTTTTTGAAAAGAAACTCGAAGCAGCCTTGAGAACAAGGAGGTCTCTGCTGTCAGACCGCAAACCAGCTGTGGGGGAGCAGCCCCGGGCCGGCAGCGAGGCTGGCAGTCTGTCCCACCGGAGGCACTCTGAGGGGGCCACCTCTGGGTCCCACTGGGACAGGACTTCCAGCACATCCCACTGCTGCAACAGGCCCAACCGCTCTTCAGGGTGGACTAAGGAGAAGGCTCCCTCACCCTCCCTGAGCTGCCCTGGTGATGTCAGTGCTGGGGAAGAATTTGCCTGCCAAGCTACTCTCAGCCCTGGTCCTCACTCAAGCAGAGTTTCTTTTGCCAGCGGGGCCTCCAAGTCTCCAAAGCTGCCTGAAGAAAAGCCAAACCTGGAGAGCATATTAGAAACCCTGGAGGTGAAGCCATCCTGCACCTCCACCCCAGCCTCTGGGAAGCCACCTCCCAGGAGGATGCTCCGGAAGGCCCAAAGCTTTGACCTCCCCTGTGGTGAGAGCTTGTGGTCAGGCTGCCAGAGGACGCTGAGCGAGCCGGCCAGATACGGCAACACCGGGGTCTTTATTAAGGGGCTGGAGGTGAGCAGCACTGAGCTGGTGGACAGGACTTTCGCGCTGCGGCAGCACGCCACTCACAGCTGGGCTGCCGACTGCCTGCTGGAGGGACAGAGAGGCTGCCTCTCCGTGTCAGAAGCCAAGAGCTGGGGCAGGTAAGTGACTGTGACATGCAGTGCTCCGGTCCTCAGGGTGGTGAAAAGGCAGCCAGCAAAGATGTGATGAGCTCTGCAGTGACAGTTACTTTGGCAATGGGTATGGGGCAGTTAGATGGAGATGTAGCTCCAGCTTCCCTGCACACACGTGTGTGGTGCTGACCAGGCCTGCAGGGATGTCCCCATGTAGCCTGGCACCTGCTTCTGGGGGGAGGCAGGGAAATGCGATATGTTGCTCTTCCCCCGCAGCATGGTTCCTCCGTAAGAGGGGAAAGAGCAGTTCCCAGGCAGGAAAGGGAGTCTCTGAACATTGCTGGCATTGGAGGACGAGGGTTTGCAGAAACATAGTATTTGGGGACCTAGCAAACCAGTGGTACAGGTGCAGTGGGAGAGCAGAAGCATAGTGCATCATCCTGCACACTTTTGGGGGGATGCTGTACCCAGACTGGTAGGGAGGCACTTCCAGTACCCTGTGAGAGCAGCTTCACAGGTAAGACGGTATTTGTATTTGCCCATTGGGGCTGAAAGCTCTGTTTGGGTGACCAACAGCTGGCTTTTGTTCTTTTCTTTCTCTGTCCTTGAGGATCTCAACTTAACTTTGTTGTCATACTGCAACATGCCTAAGCTATGGAGGGCCCAGGGATGTGAGCTGTTCTTGAAAGGGGGTCACCAGGCAGGTCTTTCAGCTGCTCTCACTGGAAAAGATTAAAAAAAAAAAAAACAAAACCCACAACTGGTGGCAGAGATGAAAAACAAGTGCTGGATGTGGGGAGACCACAAAGCTCCTCCACTGTTTCTACTCTGGATAGGATGGCTGGGGACAGTGAAATCTTCTGGAAGGGGCCTCTGATATCCTAGCATGTGTCAGGAAAGTTCATGGCAGGGGATGAACACCAGCAGATAGGAGGCTAACTGCTTTGCTTCTCAAGGGAGTGATGCAGCAGCCCTCCCGTCCATGGGCGCTGAAGCAGTCCTGCTCTTTGGTCTTCTGAACAGCCAGAGGAGTTGGCTTAGGGGAACGCTGAGAGGCAGGGAAGGCAGGCACATGTTGGAGTAGTTATGTTTGGTGCTGCACTGCCTCGCAGTGGAAACCTTGAGTACCTGAGCGCAATCCTTTCAGAGACACGAGGAGCAACCCGTGCTAGGAACTGCTGTTTGCTGATGAAATGATACGAGGTTTGTTTCCCACTCTTGTTTTTACTGGGACAGGGCCAACAGCACCTGGGTCCAGAGCTGGTGTTCTCCCAGGTTTAACATTGCCTCCCACAGCATCCAGTCATCAGTCCAACTCCTCCTCACAGAAGTTATCGTGACTTCTGCTGTCCCTGTTGGTTCAGGAGCACAGCAGTTTGTGGAGCAGCCTGTTGTCCAGAGCAGGGGCTGGATGGACCCAGGGGTGTGTGTCCTGCTGAGGTTGGGTCAGGACCACAGCTAACCTGGGGCTCACCTTTCCTGAACAGAAAAGTCACCAGAGTTCCTTGGATCAGCCACGAGCTTTGTCAGTGCTCAGGATCAGAGCTATCTAAATTCTGATATTCTGAGCTTGGATGGGGCTAAGGGATCATCTCATCTCTGTGTTGAGTCTTAGGGAGAGCTTCTCTAGGGATAGCCCAGTGCTTTGCAGGCACTCAGACTGCTGCAGCCCCACTGCAGTCTGGGTCCCTTCAAGGCTGAGTGCTTCCTATTGCAGCAAGCTGCGGCACATCATTGATGAGATGGTAACCACGGAGCGGGAATACGTGAGGTCGCTTTGCTACATCATCGATAGCTACTTCCCTGAGATGGAGCGCCTTGACCTCCCCCAGGACCTGCGTGGGAAGCGCAGCGTCATTTTTGGGAACCTGGAGAAACTCTATGACTTCCATAGCCAATACTTCCTGCGAGAGCTCGAGAGCTGCTGCAACCATCCGCTGCGGGTCAGCCACTGCTTCCTCCGACACGTAAGGCATCAGCACCTTCCCCCTGGGGTCGGGCTCCTCCAGACACGTGCTTGGCTCCTATGCCCAGCAGTGCCTGTATGTTTGGCTGCTCACCTGCGTATTAGTGGGCTGTGGCTCTTTGGGAGTGGGAGGACTACCCTGTGCTGGGTTGGTTTGTCCCCTGCCAGCTCAAATGCTAGGTTGGACTGGGATGGCTCTATGAGGCTGAGCCCAGGCAGCAGCAGATGCTCTTTGCCTTGCCTGTTGTTCTTTGCTACCAAGAGACACTGCCAGGGAAGCAAAATGTCTGCTCCTGAAAACCCACCTGCTTCTGCAGGGCCATCCCTTACCCTGTCTTCTGTCTGTGGTGTCAGTGCAGAAGGACTTTAGTGAGTGGAGGGGTACAGACCTACTGCTCTTGTTGAAAAGGGCTGCTAGGGAGAAACATGGGACATCAGTCTTAAGCTCAGCTGCCCCATGCATGTTTGCTGCTACCAGGTGAATGGTATCTGTTGGGGTATGTAAGGGGCAACAGGACAATGGATTAAAAAGTCCTAGCTACTGTAGGAGTAGGAAGACAAGAACATTCCCTGGCTCTTAATGAACTTGAAGCAAAGTCATTCCTGATGCCATAGGAGGCTCTGGTGCAGCCTGGGAGAAGCAGAAGTACTAGAGTAACCAACCCAGGGCATGGCTGTCCCTGTGTCCTGGGTGTGTGTTGGTCTCACACAGGGATCTCTTTTGCAGAAAGACCAGTTTGGGATGTATGCATTGTATAGCAAGAACAAGCCAAAGTCGGACTCGCTGCTGGCCAGCCACGGGAATACCTTCTTCAAGGTAAATTCCACTGCCTACATCACGATTGCTCTTGGTGTTTGGGTCACTGATCTGTTTAAACAAGGCCAGCTTTCCTGCTTGAGGCATGCTCAGCACTACCTCTGCTTTCCTGGCATAGCTCTCTGCACAAGTGTATGTGGGGGGACAGGGGCAGAGATGCGGTGAGTGCTTTGGAAAGGAGCCCAGCACACAGCAGCATTGGTCCCGTGGCCTTGCATTTCCCTGCAGAGCGAACAGAGTACCCCAGTCAGGAAAGCTGTGGTGTCAGTGCCTGCCTGGGGGCACAGGCTTCTCCACAGGAAGCCGCTTCCTTCACTCTGCTGCGTTTCTCAGTTCAAGCAGGTGCAGCTTGGGGATAAGATGGACCTGGCCTCCTACCTGCTGAAACCCATCCAGCGGATGAGCAAATATGCTCTGCTCCTGAAGGACCTGATCAAGGAGTGCAGTGAGGCACAAGAGCAGGAGCTGGGCTACCTCCGTGCGGCTGAGGAGATGGTGAAGTTTCAGCTCCGACATGGAAATGACCTGCTGGCCATGGATGCCATCCGTGACTGTGACGTACGTTCCAGTGTCCTCCCCTGTCCAGGGGGGCAGAGCCACACTTCTTCCCCTTCTCTAGACTTGGGGTCTTTGGATCGTATGGTGAGCCTCCCCTCAAATTCCCACAGTGATCAGGGTGCCGTCTGCCAGTGCAGCATAGCAGGACTACTGAGGTACAGGGCAAGGGAACAGCAGGGCTTGGAGGTCTCCTTGATGCGCTAGGACAGACAGCCTGGATGCTGTTACTTGAGCTGGGTGAGCTGCTTGTCATAAACACGCTCCCAGGTGCTTACTGGTGAGGTGAGGCAGCCTGGCAGCCCTTGCAGATGGCATCCTGCAGGCTGCCTTGGGCCCTTCCATCTCTTTTGAGCTGGTGATAAGAGGGTCAGGCAGTTTGCAAGAAGGAATTCAAACTGATGCTGATGCCAGGGGTAGGCCAAAATCAGCTAGGTGGGACTTGGGAGAGGCCTGCAAAGTGCAGCACTGGAGGAGGAGTAACCACAGGGCTCAGGGTGGAGGAAGATGGATCTGGGACAGGAAGCACTGAGGGACTGGCCTTCTGACCCAGATGTGCTCCTGGCAGTTTGACAGGACTCCTTTCCTCTTCAGTTCTCTTCTTCCTCCTAAGATAATGCTCTGGCTGCTGCTTCCAGTTGCCACCCCAGAGGTTTGTCACACATCTGCACAGGGTGACAGCAGAGGGTCATCTGTGTGCCAGGCCTAGGAGAGAGGTGCAGCTCTCCCCCGAGCTCTGGGCCAGTTGTTTCAGCCTGATGTGACCTCTAGCAGTGCCACGCAGCCCTACCTCTTTAAGAGCCCTCCTACCATGACAGGTAGCTGCCACTTCTTCACCACCTGGGCCACAGCCATGTGGGCAGCCACCCTGCTCTCCGTGTCCAAGGCCTGGGGTTGCGTAGAGCTGATCCTGCTGGGGTCTTAACCAGGATGTTCCCTGTGTCCAGGTGAACCTGAAGGAGCAGGGGCAGCTGGTGCGGCAGGATGAGTTCACCATCTGGCTGGGCCGTAGGAAGTGCCAGCGACACGTCTTCCTCTTTGAGGACCTGATCCTGTTCAGCAAGCCCAAGAGGATCGAGGGTGGCTTTGATGTGTATATCTACAAGCGCTCCTTCAAGGTAAGGGCAGTCCTGCAGCTCCCTCTTGTGCAGGAGATGTCCCTGGCTGGTTTCACCATGGACACGTGGATCTGAAATGGGGAGCGGGAGCAGGAGTACGTTCAGCAGAAGAGCTGCTCCCACCACTGCTAAGCCTTCTCCAAGCTATGCAGTGAAGCCAGAAGGGATTACTTCACACATTAATGCCTGGGCCCCCTCCATGCTGTGAGATGTGGGGCCAAGGTCTTCTGAGGGATGCAGAGTGTGAGGGAAAGGCAGTGTGTGTGTGGCAGGGAGGTAGTGTTGACTCTGAATGAAGCACTGGGAATTGCCTGGCCTGTCTCTGCTCAGCTGTGTCCGTATCGTACCTGCTCCTGTCTGAACCCTCAGGCTCTTTCTCATTGGGTCTGCTGAGCTGGGGGTAGCTCTGGCACAGGGTACAGGCAGAATTTACCTTTTCTGCTCCTGGTGGAGCCCCAGTTGATGCTTTGCTCTTCCTTTTTCTGGCAGACTGCAGACATCGGTCTGACGGAGAACTCTGGAGACAGTGGCCTGCGCTTTGAGATCTGGTTCCGAAGGCGAAAGTCCAGTGACACCTACATCCTCCAGGCCAGCTCAGCCGAGACTAAGCAGGCCTGGACCGGTGACATTGCCAAGATCCTGTGGCAGCAGGCAGCCCGCAATAAAGGTGTGATTCCTTCCCAGGGCGTCTGTGCCGCAAAAGGTGCGGGAGCCCTGTTCAGCTCGTGCTGTCCTGAGTAGGTTTGGAGCCTGTTACCAGGCAGCTCTGTGCAGCGAGCAGCTGTGTGCCAGCATGCAGCCTCAGGAGCATGTGCTGGGCTTGGCTGGGCGTGTCCCTTCCCTGCCCCTCATCCCTGGGGAGCTTGACCAGTCCAAGCTCCGTGTGACTGTAAACACCCACCTGGACTGCATGAGAGAAACAGGAGATGCTAGCACAGGTTTCCCTGCCCTGTGAGTGTGGGCTGTGCTCCTGAAAGGCTCGCCGCTCTCCCCATGATCTAGGCCACTACTGGAGTGGCAACTGTCTGGCTGAGTCCCTCCTTTCCACCCCAGGCTTCCCGCTTGGCAGGACTCTTGTAGGTGGCATGGCACTGAGCTACTTGGCCAGAGCAGGGCATGGTTGATTGTCTGTGGAGACTCCTCAGGACTGGGGAGCAAGGGGAGAACAGATCTAATCTCAGTAGTTCAGGAGCAGTCTGGTCCAGGAGTGCTCTGGCTTGGGGCTGCCTAGCACCCGTGGGGCAGGTTGGAGCAACCTCACGATGTGGCTGTGGGTCTCTTCCCCTCTAGAAATCCGTATGCAGGAGATGGTCTCCATGGGCGTGGGCAACAAGCCATTCCTGGATATCAAACCCAGCGAGGCAGCTATCAATGACCGTGCTATCGATTACATCATGAAAGGCAGAGGTGAGTGCCAGCCATGCCTGCCCCCTTGCTCTGTGTGAGCTAGGCAGGACTGGTGCTCAGGGCTTTTTTGGTGTGTTTTCTGGCAGGCGCCAGGACCAGAGCATCAATCGCGGTGTCTCTGTTTGACCATTCCAACCCGTACAAGAGGACACAGGCGCAGCTCTCTGCTGGCAGCACTCCTGCTGCATACAGCCCTTCCTCCTCCTCCCTGCTGGGGCCCCTCAACCTCCACATGTACCTGGACCAGGCTCTGCTGCCGGGCGTCCTGACCCCCAGCCGCCCCTTTGACATCGGCACCTGCATCGAGGAAGATGAGCTGGAGCACGAGACGAGCAGCCAGCCGTCACTGAGTACGTACGAGCCCGCTGCTCTGCAGTGCGCCCCGGGATGTGCGGGCTCGTCCCCGCACCTTGCTCCGCACTGTGCGGTCAGACTAGGCTCACTGAGGTCATAGCAGTCCCTGCGCCAACAGCCAGACTGGGGCAAGGAGGGCCCTGCCCTTCCACGCCAGCTCTGTCTCAGCTTTTTCATGGGGGGAGTTAGCTTAGACACAGGGATTAGTAAAGAGCTCACCGGTCTGCATCTATCCCAGTGGCGGGCTTGGTGCCGCATACTGGGGCTGCTGTGTCCTTGGAGACCAGTGCTCGTGTCTCTGCCTGCCTGCCCCTCTGCTACGAGGCACTCTGTCCCTTGCTCTTGCCAGCCTGGTTCAGTGACCCCTTGGCTTCCCCTGTGTGAACTTCCCTGGCCAGTCTATACCAATCTCCAGCATCATTTGCTACGCTTCCTTGGGTTATTTTGTTGCCTGTGGCTTTAAAGAGGCCCAGACAGGAGTGTGGCTGATCGGTGGGCTCGAGTGGCCAGTGCCTCTGCAAACAGATATATTATCACATGTATGTGGCACAGGTCATGTAGGCCAAATTCACAGTCATCAGAGTGACCTTCCTCTCTTCCCCCAGCAACAGAGAGCTCAGAGTCATCGCACTGCATGTCAGGCAGCGGCTCCAGTGGCTCCGACAGTGGCTGTGTCTCCAGCATCCCACAAGAAAGCTTCTGTGAAGACATGGGCTCACCCCCCTACATGCCCCTAGGCTCACAGCACAGCTCTGCAATGGAGGAGAAACCCAGGTTCACAAACAGCCAGTACATTTCTGCAGTAAGTGCAAGCAGCCAAAATACTCTCTTCACTTTACCTGTTCCTGCAACTGCCTCCCCAGTTCAAGCCACTGCCCCTTGTGGGGGGACTGAAGATGCTGCTTTTGGGCTAGGAGTCACTGTGGGGAAGTGACCTTTCCTCTTGCAGAGACTCACCTCCTCTGGGGCAGGTGAAAGCCCCTCTGTTGTCAGAGCCTCCCCTGCGGTGGCCAAGATCCCCGAGGAGATGCACAGGGAAGGACCTGCAGTGCTGGAGGCTGCACCAGGAGGTGATGCTGCACACACAGGAGCTTTAATGCTGTCATGGGCTGGGGTACATACGTCACCTCCTGGGATGGATGGAGCTCTGCTGCAGATGCTGCTAAGCTCCTTTCCTGGGAGGTTTGGGCCTTTTTTGGGGAGCGATGAGATGGAGGAGCGGGAGCCTGTCACTCTAAGATGTCAGTGTGTCTCCTCTTGTGTTCCTGAGAGTTCTCAGCCGCTTCCCTTCCCACTAGGATCGTGTCCTGATGCTGTTGTCCTCTAACCCTCTACTAATGCTGGCTTCTCTCCTCTGCAGAAAGCAGGCCAGGTCACCATAAGTCCCTCGACAATAGTGTGAGCCCCTCTGCACACGTATACCGCCTAAGGAAGTGGAGTTGTTGTAAGTAGCCCCTGAGGGGGATTTTCCAACAGCTCTGAGTGCTGGTCAGGTTTGTCAGTAGCTCTGAGTCAGGAGAACCTCACCCTTTGCTTCTCAATGGGAAGTTTTCCACACACATTCCTGAGTGGTCTCTGAGGCTCTGATTCATCTGGTTAGAGAAGACCAGTTCCCACAGAGATGGCTCCCGTAGAGCCGTCGCCTTAAACAGCCGGTCTGATGCCGCCCGGGTTTGAAGGAGCAGAAGAAAAACAAGCAAAATCATTTTCAGGTAGTAGAGGCTTGAGCCCCACCTAGTCATCAGTGTTCAGATGAGCTTCTTTCCTCTGAATGCTGCCCAGCTGTCTAACCACTAATCTGTTTCTTTGGCTGTTTGCCGAAATCCTGCTCTTCGTTAGTCCCTCTGAACTGCCTTGGGGAATCCACGGTATTCTCCCCAAGCTGGATTTTTCCCACGGTTTCCTTTGAACCTCCAAAGGAAACTGCACGTCACCAGGCAAAGGAACCTGCTAGGTTATGGTCAAGATGTCCTGAGGGAGCTGCCAGATGTTGCTCCTGTACTTACTGGTTTCTGGAGGATGCCTTGCCTGCAAGGAAATCGCTGATGATCTGAGGAGGGATGAACCCTGGCAAGACACGCAGCCAAACAGGGCTTCCTACGTGTGGGTGGCAGCCCTTGGAAAGCCTTGTCAGGCTCCACTCAAACTAGCCTGCTTCTGGCTCAGCTTTTTCCTCTCTGTCCTTAGGACTGAGCCTCCCTTTCCCCAGGGAGCAGAGGGGTGTGAACACGAGAGAGGCAGGATTAGGGCTTCAGTGGTCAAGGCCCAGGGTGGTAGGTGGCTCGTAGGTTTGGCACCATGGGGGTGTTACAAGCATGCAGGCCCACGGCTTGTGATCTGCAGGTGCAGGAGTTCATAACCAGCTAAACAGAACCAGCCAAGGTTAAAATTTAAGATCCAGAGCCCCTTCTGGGGGGGTCGCGGACAAGACCTTTGAAGTGGCCACAAAAGCAGCGGGGTTTGCCGGCCCACTGCTGCTGGGACAGCAGCACGTAGCTTTTGGGTGAATCCTGAGGTGCAGAGGCAGCCGCGCTTCTCCTGCGAGGCTCTTCCAGTAAAACATTCTTTCCCCACCAAAATGCAGCTCTGACAAACAGTGCTTTTCAAGCGTTTTGCAAAATCAGTGCTGGCCGGGACAGAGGGACCTGTGGGATCCTGCCATGTCGCGGGAGTGCAGCCAGTCTAACCCATTGCACGGTGCTGTGTTCCAGGTTTGATTGCCATTTCAAACTCACTGAAGACCCCAGGCCTCTGACCAGCAGAAGGAGACAGTCTTCACCTATGAAGATACATATATATATTTTTTTTTTTATACATAATCAGGCTCTTTCAAACAGCCCAAAATCTGACCTCTGGCTGGGGGGAAGCCCCAAGAAGGTTTCTGTCAACTACACATAATAGCTTTGGTGTGGATGGGACCTTGGGCATTCAAAACTTGTTAGCCCTATATTTATGAGTAATAAGTAACATAGTAGTTTGGAGAAAAAAAAAAGTATTATTTTTAAAGCTATGAGCTGTACAGATTTTTGTTACAAGTGACTCTGTTACTATTTGTTCTGTAAGCTGCACATTTTATAAAGTTTTTGGAAGGGCATGAAGAGAAACCGAGGTATTTAAGAAAAGTAGTGTAACTTTCTGTTTCAGGGTTATATTGACCTGGAGCTCAAGATTTAACGTCCTTCCTTATGTTCTAAATATGTCTATCATAGCAATAATTTATTTTCTTGGCTTAACACTTCTGTTTTAATAAAAGTGATTTCATTGTTACAGTGAATTGTTTCTTCAGATGATTCTTCCAGTGCCTCAGTGCTGAGCTTCTCTGTCTTAACCATCTGTCAGCTCTTCGCGTCTCCCTGTGCAATTTCTGCTCTAACCAGCTGCCAGCTGAACCGTGTAAAACCCGAGCGTGTTCCCCAGGAGAGGGGGAAGATCCCAGGCGGCAGCATGTGGAGACTGCCCTGATGCCGGTGGGAAGGCCGAGGCAGAGCGGGGGGTTCAGAGCAGCCAGCAGACATCACTAGGCGCGATGACGAGGGAGCTGCCTGGCGGAGGGCTGAAGGCACAAATCGCTGTGTTTCCTGGCTCTGATTTAAGCCCCTTACCCCGCGTAGCCGCTGTCCCAAGTCTCTCTCGCCCCACTGGGCCAGGCCCCGGTCGCGCAGGGTGCGAATGGCAAAGGTCAAACTCCTCGTCCCAGGCTGTGCCCTGGGCGCTGGGGCGAGGGGGACTGGCTGCTTGCTCCGCCTCTGACTCGGCGCCTCTCTGGGTGCTTCAGTCCCAGGCCGGTGGCTTGTCCGAGGAGCTTTGGGTGGTGGTGGCATCTGAGACCCACAGGTTTTGAGCATAACGGGCTATGATAATGCTGAACCTTAAATGCATGTTGTTTGAAGTAGCACAACGTAACCGGAGGACAAACGTGTCCTGGGTTCCAAGGCTGCCTGTTCGTGAGTAACATCAAAGCGTGGCTGTGACACGCTCTCCCTGCTCTTACAGGAAATGAAAATTAGCATTTTTGGAAACCGTAGTTACTTGCTGCCAAGCTCCTGTTTACTCCCTGTTTATGGAGTGCTGTAAATCAGGCTCCCCCAGATGGGAGAGTGGTGTCACATTTAGCCTGAGGAAGAGGATGGAGCAGTAATTTATTTAACTGCAGTTTTCTCCCCGTAGCTGCTGGGCTGGGGGAGCTGCCTGGCCCCTGGCAGTGCTGTGCCGTGGTCTCAGATGTAACCTCAGCCACCTGAGTTACCCTCAGACCATGCTCCTTCAAGTCTGGAAATTCCTGTACTGTACATAAAACACTTGTTTGTTTTTAATAAGCTGGATGTTTTTTAAACCTTGTTCTTTTTTTAGACAGCAAAGAGAACAGTTCGACACCTTTGTACAAAATTGTGTGGAAAATGGTTGCACAGGGAAGATGTTAGAAGTTACTATTTTCAAATAATTGCTAAGTTAATGCAACATTTTTGGGCTGTCTAGACAGCAATAGCTCATGTCACAAGAGGGGGAGAATTTACTAATGCAACAAGAGGAACATGAAACTTCCTGAATTTCTCCGTTTCAAAGGTTTCTGCATTGCTGGAAAAACCTTTAGTAATGTTTACCTGACACTGTTTTTTCAGGGTTTGATTGATTTGTCTAATAAAGGTTATTTTCTTTATATGAATTGTGTTTGCATTGTATCTTGATTTCAGCATGGGAACTGGGGCTGTAGAAGAGGAAACGGGCACACATGGAGAAGAGTGGTTTTCCCTGGGGCATCTAACTACGCTCTCAAAATATGGGTTCTGAGATGAAAAAAAATCATGTTTTTTAATCAGGGTGTTGGGATGAAAGTGTGGGTGACTCGAGTTCTCCTCCCCAGAGCTGCGGAGGTTTTAAAACAGGAACAGCAAAGTGCCACGTCTGCACAACGTGCTTAAAATAAACCATGAAGTAACCGCTCTAGACCTCTGATTGTTATTCTGATTTTATTGGGCAAATAATATTAACAAATACATTAGCAGAAAGGGGATTCTTTGTTTGTTTCGGATAAATAAGGCCCCAGGGAGGGGATGAGCTTTTGCCCAGCTGCTGGCCCAGCATTTTCTAATTCAGGGTGCTGGGGAGCCACCCGCGTGCGGCAGCGTGTCTGCAGCCCCAGGCAGGAGTGGGATGAACGCTGGGTCATGGGCGGAAAAGCGGCGTGGCCGCCCAGGCAGCCAGTGAGGGACAGCAGCCCTACAGGTGCGCTGTAAATGCCCCACCACCACCACTTAACTCCCTCCACAAACAAACCTGGGACCGGTCAACTAGTTTAAACAGAAAGCCAACAGCATTTAGAAGAAAAAAAGGCTCAGCCTTACAGCATCACCTGGTGGCAAACGCTACTTACTTCCACCCACTGAAGTAGCTCTTCATGAACATTTCTGTCCCCTTTAAAATACTCTGTGTTCAGTAAATCAGCAACAAACTCCCTGGGTGGGATCTGCCAAGTCTAAAACACAGAACACGACATGGCCGTATCAACAGGCAGGTGCGCTTGCAAGTGCCCAGCGTCTGCCAGCGAGCGACGCCCCGTGTTAGTGAAATGACCCGTTGGATGGCGACGTTCCCAGTCCGGCCTCAGCCAGGGTTAATTATCAGTAAGATTAAACAGGATTGGTGTGGGGGAGCGGGGCAGGAATCAGTCGCACACGTGCACACTAGCAGAGGAAAAGGCAGGGGCAAGCTCTCCGGGCCGTCAGGCACTCGTACCTACCCAAAGCCTGCTCACAAGGGTCCCGACTCTGGCTGTGATTTCTTTGGGATCCTTCTGCCTTACTGAGTCCAGGATGACATCAGTCAGGAAAAAGTGGCACTTCCTGGCGTAGAATATCTCCTCATGTGAGAGAGCAAAGCTAACAAAAACTATATCTACAAGGAACAGTTGAACGAACACAAATGCATTAGGAAAAAAAAAGGCTGTGGTTTCAGCATTCACCATTTCAGGTATCCAGCCTTTGGCTTCTTTAATGCCTTTCCTGCCCAACGTTTTACTGCAACTAATGGCCAACGTTCAAATCTGAGCGCCATGTAAGAGTTTGCCTGAATAAAAACTGAATATAGATTTCAGACCATTGCATCTTTCCTGATGCATTAGAGCTCCACTGATAAATATTCAAGGCACCTGCGAGGTTAGGCAGCGGCTGCCCAGCTCTTTTGAAGAATTAAATGTAAGCGGCGGTTCGGCTGCGATACCCTTAGCTACTCGGCTGGTCAGAACTGACAACAAACCATGACAGAGGGAATGGCTTTCATACTAAAAACTCCACAGCGAGGTCCTAGCGCTATTTACGGTTCCTTACCTTTGGACAGTGCTTGCGTGTTTGGCGTCTCCAGCTGGCTGCCACCCAGCAGAGCGCTATAAACAACACTCTCTTCGTTGCTGGTGCAAAAGCCATCACTGCCTAAAACCGGGGGATGTTCAACTTTAAGAATCAATCCCACATTTCTGTCATCTGCCAGAGCAACGCCGGGTTGTTTGCTGTCCCTTGTTTCTGTGAATGAGTACAGGTTGAGTTTTAGCGCAAACCTGGGTCAGTAGTAACGGGCCAAACACATTTGTAAATACACCCACCATATTGTCGTCATCTCTTTAAAGTTATGCCTTGTTCTGTCTTTATTCTGTCGTGATGTTTTGTCAGGTAAGGTGATACATCACTAGACAGTAAAAGACAACCTTTACACCAAATAATTTGCAATCATCTTAGCTATAACATTGCAGGTCTTCTCTACTTCCCTCTTTCGCATGGAAAATTCAGACAGAGTAACCGTTACGCGCTGCTTCACGGCACCCAAGTGTAATTCATGCTGGGATTCTTTCACGGAACATGAAAGAGGTTTTTTTTCTATGAAAATAACAATCTGGCTTGCACTGCTATAGTAACAAAAACATCCACAATCATGATTAATACCTTTTGCTCTGCCAACAGTTCTGTGAAAACCTGCCGTGTTACCCGCGGTGGAAGCGGTGCGGGGCAAATCACATCCTTCTCAGGGCGTCAGAACTAGTCTTGGACCGAGACTTTCCACCGAGGTTTCTTGAGTTTGCATTTAATATCTTGGCTCATCAGGCAAATCTTTTTAACTCCTACATGTGCCTGTGGAAACCTCTGGGTTTAGCATAAAAATCTTTCAGTCTTTATGCTAAATTACAGATTTCTGTAACTAACTGGATAACTTAAGCACATCAAACCAGCTTCACTGTTCCTTGCACAGCTCTGAAGGCAGAGGAACAAGGAGACAGTGAAAGAACAATGCATTAATGACAGTGAATCTAAAAGCAGCTCCACCTTTCTGGCAAACACGCTTTTGGTATTAAACTCTGCATAGAGAAGCAGTAAAATCCAGCCCTTGCTTAGCAGCTGGCGATCAACTCACTGTCTTTTAGATAGATGATTTTCATTTGCAAGGTCTTGTCTCTTCCTTCACTGGGAAAACTTTCTACGAGCAGAAGAACAAGAAAAAGGTTGAGACTGTCACTGAAATTCATCAGCATGACCGAAGTATCTTATTTATACGAGTCATTTAGTTAATTACTCCCATTACTTTTGAAAACAACAATCACAAAGCAGTCATTTACCTTCTGGTTGCTCCCTGTTTATATTCTCTTCATCGTTTCCTACTGTAGGAGTAGTTTTTACGGTGCTGAATTGATAGGCTCCAGCACTTGGAGTAACTGGCAAACTCTGTGTGAACACATATTGCTCCGGCTGTTCTGCTTCAGCCCCGACTTTGTACTGGGTAATATGATTGTTTCCTTGAATTGAAAAGCTTATTTTCCCAGGAGAAGAGGCAATAGGAGCTTTGATACCCCTGTCCTTTTCAGGAGTGTTGCACTGAGATACACTCTCCGTGCTACAACTATCAGACTTTCTCACGTGCTGAAAATCACGCCTCTTGGAGCTCACCGCGTCCCATTCCTTTACCAGGGAAATTAATTTCTGGATGTGACTTGCTAAGTCTTTATTTTCTACTTTCTTTGTTAAACTGCTTCTCATTCCTCTCTTCCTTGGTGGGCTTACCAAATGTCTGTAATAGCTGGAGTTTACCAGGCTGTCCGAGGACGCGTCGTATCCTCCAAGTGTATTCCTCCGCTTTGTCCCTCTCGCCTGTGAAATCATTCTGGAATACTTTGTCTTCTCCCCACTGGTATCTTGCTTTCTCTTCAGATCTTTTATATTACTCCATGTATTAATATAGCATTTATTGGAATCCACAGCTGTACATGAGTACACCTAAAAATACAATGAAATGTTGTTATTTCTAACTGATACGGAACAAAGTGTAAGTTTTGCCTTTCCTAATAATTGATGTATTTTACTCATTATAATACAAGCATTTAAGGATTAAGTTCTTAATACTGGAAAATGCATTCTGACTTCTGGGAGGGATATAGTGCCTTAAGGCTCTCCAAACCCCGCCTGATAACTCAGCGCTGATGTTTTGCTGTCCCGAATCACCTCAGTTCCTATGCCTGAATATTGCTAAACCTGAAGATAGACACTGGAGTGGCCAAGGCACACAGGCAGCACCTCAACATCCCTGCTACCTCTACAACTAAGATAATATGTTGATTATCTGAACTGACAGAGGCACATTGCGTACAGGAAAGATCGTTTGGCCAGTTAAAGCAAGCTGTGCCACCACTTTACTGTGTTAACACCAGCATTAAGCTACAGGGAGGAGCAGTTTGATATCAGCATGTAAATGCTACAGAGGCAGCCCCTACATTTTGCCTTTTTCTAGTAGACTGAAGGCAACTTTCAGCCGCTGGTGTCCAAGCAAGGACTAAAAGTATTCAAAGACTTGAGCAGAAAGTCCTTTTCCCCCTTCCACTGACTTCAAAGACTATAAAGTTTCTGCAGGACGCTATCTTGCCTCTGCACTGCTTAAGCTTGCTGCTCCCATCTTTACCACCTAGGAACCAGGACATCTGGCTTCTAGGTCCTCCTTGCCCAGAGGGGCAGAACCCATATCTCCTGTGACCCAGCAAGGTGCCCCAGTTTCCAAGCCACGCTGAAATCTTCCCACCCTTGAGGACAGGGACTCTCTAAGTAACCAGGAATGTGAATTATGAGACCAAAAGGGGAATCTAAAAGAGCTTAGGCTTGCGGGGTTTAGACCAAGCTAACACAGACCAGAGGATCTTGACCTTGACCTGTATGATTTCACAGCATACAGTCATTGGATAAAAACAGAAATAAAAGCCCAGCACTCAGGACACTCCTTACTTCTTTTGCGTCTTTGCTGAACTCAAGCTCCTTATTCCAAGACACAACACTTAATCTTCTACATGGAAAATAAACTTCATTGCACAATTCATTGTTCTGGATCCATAATCTAGAAAATGATAATTTACAATTATTATACAACTTTTTCCAGGAGTGACACCCAGTCAACCTGTAAAAGGAGCTGCCAGGACTTCCAGTCACCATCGGATCTGTGTATATCGCATTCATTATTATTATGAGTTACTTTTAAGCTACGGGGGAATGGAAGGAGTTCACAATTATCACTAGTACACAATACAGGGGTAGCAAAGGACCAGGAGTTTTCATCGGTCACCTGTGATGAGAATTTCTGAAATGCGATGCTGCAGATACATAGGAGACAAAAATGATTTCTTGTCTCTCCACCAGCATCCACAAAACCTTGACCAATGGATTTATGTAAGCCATGTCTACCTGACATCAGATTTGGAGTTTTCCTCTCTTTTTTTGTGAAGAGGTTCCAGACACTTCGGGGAGCAAGCTAGTCAGATTCAGGTCAGCCATCTACATTCGTGGTTTCAAAATTGAATTTTGAGTCTGCTTAAGACACTCAGCTCCTGACAGCAACTGCCTGAGCTGCACAGCAGTTTCTGAAAAGGTGAAACAACTCTGGAAGCATGGAGTAGCAGCTGCTCTCTGTCTCCTATAGACAGAGATTTGATAAGATTGCCTATGGAGCTGACTGAGGATCGAGCAAAGAACTCTAGGGATGAATCCCCAATTGTTTTACTTTGTTAGAGGCCTTTGGTGTGTATGATAGAGATGTTGGCATCTTCCCTGATGGGAAAGCACCAAAGAGCAGTGGAAGAATCTATGTTACAGTAGCACTAGTCCTTAGCTAAAACCTCCTAGGGAATGTAAAATTTTGTCATTCACATGCAGAGTGCCTCAGAGGTCCTCTGACATCCTCCTCTTGCTCTATGGGTATAGGAACGTGAGGCTGGGCTCCTGCACTGGGATGGGGATGTGGGGGAACAGCATTTAGGATTTCTTCTTCATAGAGATCTACAATAAAATCTAGGAACTGCTGTCACCACTGGTGGGATACTGGTAGCTACCACTGGTGTGTCCTACTACTGCTCATGGCAGTAAAATGAGGTTGGAAATCCTGATGCAAACAGCCCATAGCATCAGAACCTGCTGCAGTGACTCACGATCTTCTGAGAGGATTTTAATGGATATATTTTGACTTTAAAACACCTAAATGGCCTGTGATCAGCCTAAGTAAGAATCCACTAACTTCTAGAGCTCTCTTAGAAAAATACTGAAGAGAAGTGCCATGCTAGGTCATCTTCTGAAGTACTCTGCATTCAGGAGTTGAAAGGTCTCAGTTCTGTGGACTTTCCAAAAGGCCTACTTTTTAATGTTTTGTCCGTCCCTCTAATGAGCAAGTGGAGAAGAAAACACTAGTGTTTGCAGATTCACAGATTTTATAAGGCGAGAGAGGACCACTGTGATTATGAGGCCTGGTCTCTGGTAACACCAAATGCTAATTCCTGTTTTAATTGCAAAATAGCTTTTAGAAAAACATCCGATCTTATTTTTAAAGGTGTCAGCAACGGATAAATAAGTCTCTGAGAAAACGGTCAATGATGAATTAATATAAAAAAAGTTATGGCTTATTTTCAACATTAATTTGTCTAGATTTAAATTCCAGCTGGTCTCAATCCTTTTCTGTGATTCTGCATCAGAGATATGCCATTCTACACTCTGCAGTGCTGGCGAATCCTCCAGTGGGTCTGCAGAAACCAGCTGGGGCTTGGCAAAGCCAGGGCTGAGCCAAAGCTAATAAATCAGAATGTCTCTGCTCAGTCTGGTGTCTCTGTACAATGGTTTCCAGGATGCATTGCAATATTCTCAATATTTGGACTTAGGGAGGCATCTCAGTTGCCTTTTTCCTTGGTCACTGCAGAGCTGACTGAGCACTATTCTGTTACTGTTCCAGTACCCAAATAATTGATGAGAAAAAATGCGGCCCAAAAGATAGAGGAATTGCTTATCCTCCAGTGGCTGTGTTTCAGAAGGAAATGAGAAAATTGTGCTCCTTTCAAAGGACAAACACTGCTGGGTCAGATGAAAAGACATTATATGACAGAAAATAAAAAGAAAGAAGAGAATTGTTATCTACCTGTATGCATCAGAGTGATAAAGTGCCTCTAAAAGAGAAGGGATCTGGTACTCCTCTGCTTCTTGACAAAAGAGAGGCCATTCTCTGTAAGTTGTGAATAAACTGAACTGTAAAATCACTATGAAAATCTTAACACGTTATCTTTTCCAAATATATATTAATTTTGGAAGCTCAGGCAGTCACTACACAAAATGAAAGATGCATTCACACAAGTGATTTTTCTTTTAACAGACGGACAAACAGCCTATCATTTTAAATACTGAAAAGTACACAAACCAATTTTTTTTTTCTGTTTCACATCTGGCATCCAAACAATGAGAAAAAAAAAAAAAACTGTTTTCATTGAAATCAATAGAAATCTTTCCATTGACTACCATTGACTTCCATGGAGTCTGAATTTTATGTCAGGAATCCCAAAATAGATGGCACACTTTTGAAAAGGTGCAACCAAAATAAATGAGCTCCTAAACCAGAGGTGTTCAGCAGCACCCCTCTGAATCTTCGTGAAACTTGCTATTCCCAATACTTCTTCCAGCTATTGCCCTTCTACTCATTAAGTGAAAACCTGTCCCCTCTTTTTTTCTTTTTTTTTCTTTAATTAACCATGGGTATTGATGATAAAACCCAATTCTGAGAAGCAGGAATCCTACTCTGCTCTGTGACACTCATGAAACTTTTCTCATGTAGAAAATTCACCATGGCATTTTCCATAGGGAATCTCATAAAAAGGGTTCATGGTTTCGATGAGCTACTAGGAAATCCACCATTCCCAGAATACTCTTAGCCCTAGAATGTGATTATGTCTGCCAGGAAGCTCTTGGCATTGTGGTTGGTCCTACTCAATTTACACTCTTTCCAACAATTCCCGGGCATGGTTTGGCCATTCAGATGTTCTTGGAACTGTTTGCAGTGGACAGGAGGAGTGAAGCCACCCTCTCCAGGAGGTTAAAGCAGATCACTAGCAGAAAGGCAGCTGGCCTCAGTGACCAGAAACATTCCCAGACATACTTAGTTTGCTTGTATAGATATAACTGTAGTGTCTGACATCTGGCTGCCTGCCTTTCATGTCAGATGTGAAAGCAACCAGTGGTTATTGTATCAAAGAAGCCACTGGTGTAATATTTCTATTAACTTTGGGGAAAAGAATGAAAATAAATACATACACCTCTTGAAAACAGCTAAATGTGCTAAAAATGACCACATCAGCTGGTGATCTGTAGTGGATATTCTGCCTACTAGAAACGATACAACAAACAAGGGCTTCGAGAACTGAAGAGACCAAAAGCTCTTCTGGTGCCAGGCAGACCTTCATTGCCAAATGCAAAAAATTGTAGTGTGTAGTGGTGGCAGAAGCAGGGAAACTGCTGCAAGAAGCCATAGCACCAAAGGGTCAGTTCTGAGCAATCTCAGGGGCAAGTGAAACACATTGAAGGAATATCCTTAGGAGACCCATGTTTTAAGCCATCTCAATTTCTGATGATTGATAAAATTTAGAGACCTAATAGATTGATAGGCATATGGAGGGAGAGCGCCCTCTCCGCTTGAGGCACCCCGTGTTCCTCCATTCCTGTACCACTGCAGTTTTGGAAGATACATTTTTCAGCATTAGAACAGAGATACCAGTAAAGGGGGCAGATGGAGTATTTTTCAGCTGGACTAGCCAGACTTTGCTGTCCTTGCCACATAAAAAGACAAAAATCTGAAGAGGGATGCAATGATCTCATCAACAAAACCATTTTCCTTTTTGCTAAAATTGTGCACATAATGCACTGATCTGTGATATACCCTGCAGTACAAGTGTCTGGCATATTGATCATCATTAAAATAAAGACATACACACTGAAACAAAAACATATCTCACAATCTCTAAATCCCAATAATTTATGTTTAGATAGAATAGTTTACTTCAGGACTAAAAAGAAAAGTCTTTTGGATAATATATCTACGAAAATCAGAAGACAAATCCCCATGCTTGCTTCCCCTACAGCCATCTAATAATATAGAAGCAGCACATGAATTCACTCTGCTTACTTAAATTCAGCTGGCAAAAACAATTTCCCAAGTCTTAGGAAGTTGAGAATGTGCCGAAACATTTGCCCGTCTCCATGGACTAGAAGACTTTGACCATACGTGATCCAACAGACTTTCTTGTCATTTGACAGCAGCTCTGGGTACTACAGAAATAAAAATATGTTAAGACCAGATTTCTGGTCACAGAGAGAAAGAAATCCAAACAGGATTTTTCCTTTCTTGGTAAAAGAACTAAAGCAGTTCCATCAAGGCTATTTATATTATTAGTCAAGATACTTATTAGCTCAGAAAGTACTTTCTTGGGAAGTCCAAGATTTATTTCCCTCAAGTACTTGAACATACTTCCCTTAGTATAAAATGCCCAGTCTACATGTGAAGCTCTGATAATTCCAAGTTTTCAGGTCAAAACCATTCTAATAGTTCATATTACTAAAAATACAGATTCTAGTCTGTAGAATTATAAATTCTGTCTAGGAAGGTTCACATGAAGGCAATGCTAGGACATTTAATTACCCATACCTTCAATAAAGTCTGTAAGTAAGTTTCATACCAGTTACTTCCTACATAAACTTTCACAATCTGATGGAGTGAGTATACGGATACTTCTGCTGTCCAGTCTGCATCTAGAGATGGGGTAACAATTGGAAAGGTGACAACTAAAATAACTGCAAGCAGTAATTTTGTTGTTATAGATACCAAGTTAATATGATATGGGATTTTACATCAAAATATTGCAAATAATAATTCTTTGAAATAGTGAAGTAATAGAGTGTACTCTGTGCACACAGAGCTGGAATTCTCGTGTTTTGTTTAGGGGTCATACATAACTGCAAGCAAAAGGCAAGTCAGGATGTACTGTCACAGTAGCAGGCAGCTTGGTCCGTCCATGCTGCAGCCAAACCACCTCTCCTCAATAGGTTAAAAAATAATAATAGCAAGAAGGCTATATGCATTAGCATAGCGATGTTCGCTCTACTGAGCAGGCACATTTCTGTCACCTAAGGGAGGTGAATTTAAGTATACTGTTACATTGCCACAGAAAGAAATAATTTACTTCTGAAGTGTTGGAAATGAGGGGGAAATCTGAAAGGTCTTTGAAAGTGAAGCCAGCTTGTCAGGAAGTGTAAAGCTAGTGGAATTCCAGGGCAACCTGGAACAGAGCTACTGCACCATCTTCCACCCTCACAAGGAGCCCCGCTTGGTTATTTCCTTTGAAGATGACAATATCAGGGCAGGTACAAGCCTCAAAGAGAGCAATTATGCACAGAGAGCAGATATAATGTAACAACTTAGGATATATTCTAGTCTGGGTTCAACCGACATCTGACCTTAGCGTGGCAACAAAAATCTGGGGCAGTTTCTGTTGAAATAATTAACAATATAGTTCACATTCCTATTTATAGTAAGTCAGTCCTGGGACACCATTATAGGAAAATCAAAATACATTTGCATTCAAAAGAAATTGTTAAAAAAAACCCCTAACTTTGAAAAGGGCTCCAACATGAATAATTTTGTTTCTTAACGATAGCAGAGGCCTTTACAGAAGATACAGGCAAGTCATGCTCTTAAGGAAATTATTTCTAGGGCTATGGATAATTCTATAAATAGATTCTACTATCTCTAAGCAATGAACAAACTAGCATATGCTTGTCAGATGTAGCTACTATAATGGAATGAGCCATCTTCCATAACATATGTACAATTGAAGCATCATTTACTGCTAAGGCCTTCATGTCACAGAGTCAGTTTGTTCTAGCACGGGTTATCCAACGGGCTACACAATAATGACACAGAATTCCATAACTGCTGTTTCAATTTAAGATCAAACTCTCTTTCTTAAGGATTATAATTCCATCTAAGAATTTATAAGATTCACTCCTTTCTACATACACACTTATTGCATGGTGGGGCAGGGAAGAATACTTGAACATAAGCCATTTCACCTTATTCTGGTGAAAGATGCTCAAAACTGGAAGGATAAGCATCCCCTACAGAAAGACTCAGAGGACCTTGAGGGTGGAGTAAACTGGAAGTAAGGTCACAACTAGAAAATAGGAAGTCAGACTTGCAAATAAACAATAGGAAATACAGTTAGGATCCTATGAGCTGAAGTTTGAACCAGGAAGCTTGTGCGCAGATGGGGCAAAGGGATGTCTGCACTCATTGATCACAAAGAGATTGTTTGCCACCAGTGGCACAGGGAACTGCAAATGAGACTGTAGGATGTACTGAGGAAGCTAACTCCAGGAGAATTAGTATAGAATCATAGAATCATAGAATCGTTGAGGTTGGAAAAGACCCTTAAGATCATCAAGTCCAACTGTTAACCCATCACTGCCAAGTCCACCACTAAACCATGTCCCTAAGCACCACATCTACCCATCTTTTAAATACCTCCAGGGATGGGGACTCAACCACTTCCCTGGGCAGCCTGTTCCAATGCGTGACTACTCTTTCAGTAAAGAAGTTTTTCCTAATATCCAACCTAAACTTTCCCTGGCACAGCTTGAGGCCATTTCCTCTCATCCTATCACTTGTTACTTGGGAGAAGAGACTGACCCCCACCTCTCTACAACCTCCTTTCAGGTAGTTGTAGAGAGCGATAAGGTCTCCCCTCAGCCTCCTCTTCTCTAAACTAAAGAACCCTAGCTCCCTCAGCCGCTCCTCATCAGACTTGTGCTCTAGACCCTTCACCAGCCTCGTTGCCCTTCTCTGGACGGGCTTCAGCACCTCAATGTCCTTCTTGTAGTGAGGGGCCCAAAACTGAACACAGTATTCAAGGTGTGGCCTCACCAGTGCCAAGTACAGGGGCACTATCACCTCCCTGGTCCTGCTGGCCATGCTATTCCTGATACAAGCCAGGATGCCATTGGCCCTCTTGGCCACCTGGGCACACTGCTGGCTCATGTTTAGGCGGCTGTCAACCATCACCCTCAGGTCCTTTTCAGCCAGGCTTCTTTCCAGCCACTCCTCCCCAAACCTGTAGCATTGCATGGGGTTGTTGTGACCAAAGTGCAGGACCTGGCACTTGGCCTTGTTGAACCTCATACAGTTGGCCCCAGCCCAACAATCCAGCCTGTCCAGGTCCCTCTGCAGGGCCTTCCTACCATCCAGCAGATCAACACTTCCACCCAACTTGGTGTCATCTGCAAACTTACTGAGGGTGCACTCAATCCCCCCCCACTAAATCATCGATAAAGATATTAAACAGGACCGGTCCCAACACTGAGCCCTGGGGGACACGACTCATGAGCGGCTGCCAACTGGATTTGGCTCCGTTCACCACCACTCTCTGGGCTCGGCCATCCAGCCATTTTTTTACCCAGTGGAGAGTGCACTTATCCAAGCCATGAGCAGCTAGCTTCTGCAGGAGGATGCTGTGGGAGACAGTGTCAAAGGCCCTACTAAAGTCCAGCTAGACAACATCCACAGCCTTCCCCTCATCCACTAAGCGGGTCACCTTGTCTTAGAAGGAGACCTGCCTTTCATAAACCCATGCTGGCTGAGCCTGATCCCCCAGTTGTCCCACACATGCCACATGATGGCACTCAAGATGATCTGTTCCATGACCTTCCCCGTCACTGAAGTCAGGCTGACAGGCCTGTAGTTCCCTGGATCCTCCTTCCGACCCTTCTTGTAGATGGGTGTCACATTAGCTAGCTTCCAGTCATCTGGGACCTCCCCGGTTGACCAGGACTGCTGATAAATGATGGAGAGTGGCTTGGCAAGCTCCTCCGCCAGCTCCCTCAGTATCCTCGGGTGGATCCCATCTGGCCCCATAGACTTGTGGGCATCCAGGTGGAGGAGCAGATCGGTGACTGTTACCTCTTCAACAACTGCGTCCTATCTCCATCTCCCAGCTCAGGGGCATGAAAACCTTGAGGATGATCAGTCTGACTATTAAAGACTGAGGCAAAGAAAGCATTAAGTACCTCAGCCTTCTCCTCATCCTTCATGGCAATGTTTCCCTCTGCATCCAACAAAGGAGGGAGATTCTCCTTGGCCCTCCTTTTGTCATTGATATATTCGTAGAAACATTTTTTGTTATCTTTGATGGCGGTGGCCAGTTTAAGTTCTAGCTGGGCCTTCGCCTTTCTAATCTTTTCCCTACGTAACCTCACAGCATCCTTGTAGTCCTCCTGAGTCACCTGCCCCTTCTTCCAATGGTGGTAGGCTCTCCTTTTTTTCCTGAGTTCCAGCCTAAGTTCTCTGTTCAGCCAGGCTGGTCTTCTTCCCCACCGGCTCGTCTTTCGGCACATGGGGACAGCCTGCTCCTGTGCCTTTAAGACTTCCCTCTTGAATAACATCCAGCCTTCCTGGACTCCTTTGCCCTTCAGGACTGCCTCCCAAGGGACTCTGTTAACCAGACTCCTAAACAGGCCAAAGTCTGCCTTTCTAAAGTCCAGGGTAGTGGTTTTGCTGACCCCCTCCTTACTTCTCCAAGAATTGAAAACTCTACCATTTCATGGTCGCTGTTCCCAAGACAGCCTCTGACCACCACATCACCCACCAGGCCTTCTCTGTTCGTGAACAGCAGGTCCAGCGGGGCACCTCCCCTGGTTGGCTCGCTTACCAGCTGCATCAGGAAGTTATCCTCCACGCACTCCAGGAACCTCCTAGACTGCTTCCTCTCTGCCGTGTTGTATTTCCAGCAGAGATCTGGTAAGTTGAAGTCTCCCACAAGAACAAGGGCTAGAGACTGTGAGACTTCAGCCAATTGCTTGTAGAATACTTCATCTGCTTCCTCATCCTGGTTGGGTGGTCTATAACAGACTCCCACCAGGATATCTCCCTTATTAGCCTTCCCCCTGATCTTTACCCATAAGCACTCAACCTTGTCATTACCTTTGTTGAGCTCTAGACAGTCAAAACACTCCCTGACGTACAAGGCTACCCCGCCACCTCTCTTTCCTTGCCTGTCCCTTCTAAAGAGCTTGTAGCCGTCCATTGTAGCACTCCAGTTGTATGAGTCATCCCACCATGTTTCCATGATGGCAACCACATCATAGTTTCCCTGCCGCGCAATGGCTTCCAGCTCCTCCTGGTTATAGCCCAAGCTGTGTGCATTGGTGTAAATGCACTTCAGTTGGGCTATCGATCTCTTCTCCAACACAGGAGTAGCATAGTCTAAAATATAGTAGTAGTAGTAGTAGCATAGTCTAAAATATTGGAGAGGTTTCAACTTGATTACCTTGTACAACATGTGATTAGGTTTATCTTTCCTGGAGCACATGGCATAACAGAAAAAGTGAAAAGAACTGGCTGTGTTCAGCCTTAGGAAGAACAGGTTAGAGGACGATCTTATCACTGTCTACATCTAATGGGAGGGTGTAGGGAAGACAGAGCCAAATTCTTCTTGGAGGTACAAAGTGCTAGGCCAAGAGGCAATGGAAAAAAGTTGGAACACAGGAAATTACATGTATGACTTTATTTAGCACAAGGGTAGTTCACTATTGGAACAGGAGCCCAGAAGGCTGCAGGATCTCCATCCTTGGAGCTTTTCCTGGCAAGGTCCTGAGCAACCAAACCTACTTGGCCATGCTCAGAGCAGAGAGTTGGACTAAATGACCTCCAGAGATCTCTTCTGACCTCTATTCTATGAATATGGGGAAATTAGGATAGGTGAAAAGAAAAATCCTTAGGTTAATCAGGGAATCCTATTAACTCTTGTTAAAAAGCCATGATAAGGGCTGACAGAAAATGTCATGATTTTCTTATAAATACATTAGAGGAGAAGTGGAAACAGCATTTAAGTTAAAGGTCAGTTTTAGCAAGACCAAAATGTGGCTATGACTGCACTTAGTCTGGAAGTTAGAAATAGATTCCCTGGTGTAATAACAAGAGTTGTAAGAACATTCCCACATCAGAAAAGTGGGAGCAAAAGAAACCTTGCTATCTTTAAGGTAGAACATGTTCAGATGAGAGTAACTTGGACTGTTTAAGCTTGAAGGAACTGCATTCAGCAAATTAGTTCAGTCATGAATAAAACTGGCAAGTTTAGCAAGTAAAATTGTCCCAAAAACATGAATAGTACTACCTAAATCCAGTGTAAACTTGCTCTATATTTCACCTAGAACCTAATGTTACTACTCTAGTGTTCACTGATCGGCAACAGCCAGTTAATAAAGCAAAGGGGTAGCAGTAGATGTTTGGAAAACAAACACTGTCAGTCAGTGAGACCTTCAGGTTGTTTTTGTACTGTAACAATCCCTCAAAAGTAGATGTAAATCATCAACTGATTAACTGTATTCAGGCAACACTGCTCATTCTACTTTAAAATGAAAGACTTCTTGAGAAATCTTGACTTACTATAATCTCTGCTCTCTGCTGGCATCTGTTGTTTCAGATAGCACTTTAAAGCATCCTCCATTGGCTCATATGTGGTGTCCCTTTTGTCCAAATAAGCACAGAGCTCTTGGAGTTCAGAAATACTTTCAGTGAGAGGAAGCCGGCCAGTTCCCAGCCAATTCCTATCCAAAAGGAGAGAAAATCACTAAATTTTTTATCCTTGCTTTATATTTTTACTGCTTATTTTTAATGAGTACAAGTCAGGAAATACGATTTCTCCTAAAAATGTTTTTTGCACCTACTGAGCTTTACTTGTAACTTTCCACATCATTTTTATATTGAGAACAATAATACATCGACAAACAAAGCTATTGCAATGGAGCCATCAAATAATGATCTGCAATAGTTTTGAATAAAGCTTTTAACATGGTATTTCTCCTACACTGGATCATTCACTGGTGCCAACAGCAAGTGCAGACAAGATGTGAGGGGCAGAGATGAGCTGACTGCATGTTCAACCTTCCTGTTGTCTTTCTATTGCCCTTTACAGGCTGAGTATTATCTGTTTGTGCTAAATTTAAAGTTGGTTAAAAGTGCAGGAAGTTTTTCAATCTGTGGTTGATGGAAATATACAGCAGAGCATCTAATTGTGTGGCAGGCTTGAATCACAACCGATTCATTGTGATTTCTTTTGGTTTTCTTAATTCAAATCACAACAAGCAGGTGAAAGAAAATGGTAGACAGTTTTTAATAGGGAGTATTAAAATGTGCGATTTAATGGGTAGCTTTACAACTCACCTAGTGAGGATCTGCATTTAAAAAAAGATCCCTCTGTCACAGCAAAGATGTCTGACCTCTACATTTACCTTTTCACCAGTTGCAGGAAAGAGGTGCTAATGATTCACTTAGGAGTCATTTTCCTGTACAAGGAAAATGTATAGGAAATTTCTGAAAATTTTTTTCAGAAAAGCCTGTACCCATAGGCATTTAGATGATTTTGAAAATCCCAAAGTTTTCCACATGAATGGTAAATCTTAAGAACATCTGATCATTAAAATGTTTACCTATACTACTTTGGAATTTTAGCCTTACCAGCCTACAATATAACAGAAGAATGCCAGCTCCTGTAATTACAGTTAACTGCAAGTTTAGCTGAAAATGAATACTACAAATACTAAATGACAGGCTCCTGCGAACAGGACTCCTTTTCAACCACAAAAGCCATGAGATAGTCTTTTGAAAGAACCTTATGCTATGTTGATATTGCCTATATGACAGCAGGGTGGGTACCTGGCATGCTGGAAGAGGACACCGTCGCCAGAGAGGTGCAGGCGGCTCCTGCCCAGGTTGCTGCCCACGCGGAGCTGTCCCAGAGCCGAATCCGGGTAGTTGGCCAGCAGCCCCAGCGCCATGACGTAGGGTGGGGACCGCGGCAGGGACCCCCCTGCCGCCACTGCCTCCCGCCGTTCCCCGGCCCCCATCGCAGCGGGGGACACCACAGAGCAGCTGCCTGCAAGGAAAGGAAGTTGAGACTGCGCCCCAGGAAGGTCAGCAGTTAATAATCACTGCCCTATTTTCCACTATTTTCAACATTTTATGGAAATGAGCTGCTAACTCACCTCAGTGTTGATCATATTAATATAATTTCCATTCCAAACACCCAATTTCACAAGATAACATTAAACTCAATGCATATAAGGAAGAAAATATATAGCTATGTACATTATATTACCTCTATACATCTTCACAGCATCTATTAGCTCAGGAATTCCCAGAATTAAAACTTCTTCCTCCAACGCATCTATGTTGGAGAAGTCATCAGGCAACATCATCTTCTCTGAGTGAAGAAAATTAACTTGAAAATAAAAATAAAGCATAGGGAGTGTGTGTTGACATCTCCTGTCCACTGTTCAGATCTAGAAAAAACAGGTTCTTATAATTTCCTTCAGTATTCCTATTCACATACGCACATATCCACAGCAGATAGATGGACAGCACGGAACACTTTGTCTTTGAAAACAAAATCCTAAAGACAAGGTTTAAGGTAGAGGAGACCAGACACAGCATAAACTAGGGGAAGCACAGAATTAGGTTTGTTTTATTTCTCACAGCAGCCTGAGAGACTCATGTAAGAGGTTTCCTGTTTGTTTGCCTGTTTTTTTCCCCCTAGGCGCAGTCCCATCCCACTATGCATTTAAACATCTGTTTTCCCCTATGCTAACATCAGAGGACGGGCAGAGCAAACCTGCAGCCATTTCTTACCTATCTCATCTTAACTGAGTTCACAGAGGATGAAATACTATGTTGATGGAGGAGGTATGTGATCCTGCCATATTTTTGAGAAGTACTTGTCTTTTTTTGAAGCTGGAAGATTATTTAATGAACGAAACATGATTTTTTACTAGTGAAAAGATACAACATCGAGTAGAGATTTAGAGTTACCATGTACGTTTTGTCTACCTTAATCACTGATTGTTAACAGCAGTTCTGGTACCTGATGCCATTTTAGTTCAGAAAACTGCTGGATTAACAAAACTCAAATAAGTAGAGCCATAACTGGGTAAATTTAGGTACATGTACTCTGAAAGGCACCCGGTTGAGGCTTTGTTTCTTGACTGATAAACAGGGCAGTAAAACTGGCAAACAGCAAAACCAAACCAAAATCGAAAGATTACAAGATTCTGATCTCTAAAGAAGTATTATTGAAGATAGACAGAAACAGCATAATATAAAAACTATTTAGACATGTCAGAGTAATAATAAAATAGAGCAGTTACCTATGAAGCGGAACTCACTGCACTCGCTCTCGATCAGGGCTGCATTCTCAAGCAGCCACAGCAAATTGTCATCCTTAACTAGTACAGGATATTTTGCCACCAAATCTAGTGGCAAAAAACAGTAATTCACCTCGTCTTCCGTATCTAATAAAGGTATATCCACTAGCCCTGGGGGAGCGCTTTCATGTAACCCTAGGCAAAGAAAATGAGAGAAAAATCAAGACACAAGTAAAGAAAAACGGAACTTGGATATACACTTTGGAGATCTGACTAGTACAGCAAAGCCAATAAAAGTGCATTAATCATCTTGTGCAACATTTAATGTTCACCAAAGGATGAAGTCTTATAGTCCAGCACAAATGAATAAATATTTGCATGGGCTTTCCTATTTTTTAAATAAAGATGACTAATCAAAAAAAATCCAAAAAAATAAACTTTGCAAGACTCTCAAACATTCCTGGCTTGCAACAAATGACAACAGTCTATGGGCATTCCAAAGGATGCAAAAGAATTTATCAATGTGGGACACTGACCTGTGAATACCGGACTGTTAGGAGGAATCTCTGATGGCTTGCTGGCACATTTTCGTGTTCTCCAGTAATTCAGAGATGTTCTTTCAGCTACAGGTGTATCCGCATGCTGGACATGTAAATTATATTTCTCCTCCTTCAAATTATCTAAAATCTGCCAAGATACATAAAGTTTTTCTATTTACTACTTCAATTCAAATAATTAATCCACAAATCAAAAGCAGCCATGGGAAAGAGTCTAATGCATGCCATGCTGTACTTCACATCTACTAAAATATGCCATGGAATATTGTATACAGACAAGAACATTCCTAAGCTTTAGGTACCTAAAGGTAAATTGAATGAACTTGTAGAGAACATTTATAAGAACCTGCAATATAAGGTTCTTTCATATATAGGGTCATTCATATATTCCAAAAAAGCCAACTATTTTTCAACATTCAAGTTTTAATGACACTTCCTTGTATTGTAGCTCTGGAATTCAAGACTGCACACTGGTAGGCGTAAAAGCATACAACAGAAATAGCCAAGAACCCAACACAAAGCCTGAAAGGCCTTTTGGGCTCTTTTTAATAATGTCTTTAAGATAAGCTGTAGGAATTCAATGATTAGAAAGGGGAGTCAATGTTTGGCTCAGTGATAGGAATGTTTAACAGTCTGTATTTCCTAATCTTTTACTGAATGATAAACAAGTTATTTTAAACTTGGAACAAATGGTTACGTAATGTTGTAGGATATTAAGTATAAAGTAACTTCAGAGCCACAGTTATGACTTCCAAAGCACATGCGTAAAGCACCTTCATGAATTAAGGTTACACTGATAAGCACTTAAAAGCCAGAAAACGCAAGAATTCCGGTTCGGTGCAATGTGTTCCTGGCAATACCAGGACCATGTTAAACAGGTGATAACTAAGCTCATAACTATATTAGCAACACAAAATCTACAGCTGAACTCCTTTATGCTTTCTGGAGAACATTTGATGGGGTTTTATTTTTGCCTGATGTAGTCTCTAAATTGTTCTTTTACTTTGGAAAACGGGATATGAACAGTTCCATTCACGGCTCTTTTGTGAAAGTTCAGGACTCATTATTTTAACTAAATGAGGGTAAGATGAGATCCTGTAATTCAGGTCCTGGCAATACCAGGACCAGGTCCATGTTAAACATGTGATCATGTACGGTTTGTTAATACAATAGGCTACTGAGGTTTGGTGGTCTTCCTCTCCCAACCTATTTGGTGATGTTATGTCTTTAAACACAGTCCTAAAAGAAAATACAAAAGTGTTCATGTTAAACCCAAAACATTAATATTTTGGGCTAAAAATATCAAGTATAATAGCATCTTTGAGACAATCCCACAAAAAAGTATTAGAAACCAAAAGAAATGCAGAGTTTAGACTAAACTTAGAGGAAATCCAAATATTAATGTACAAAAATACACATTTCATCCAGCCAGGAAGTATGGACTCAGCCTTCACTGGCACAATGCAAAACTACACTGCAATTACAATAAAAAGTACTTGTAGCTAAATAATAAATTAAATATTCTTTACAGCCATCCACATAACATTTCTGTTTATGCAGCTACAGAATAGGAGGAGAGGAAAAATCATCATTTCCCCATTTGACAGGATAGTGAATTCAGTGGTGTCCCACTGGGATGAATTTGGTTTTGGGCAGACTCACCTTCTTCACATTCAAAGGTTCATATTCAGCAAGATCAATCAGTATAATTGTCATAAAGCACAACCAAACTCTCTGCTTACTTTAAATTTAGTAAAAAAAAACAAGTAATGACTGTTGAATGAGCTCTTACAGAAAGGTCAAGCATTAAATTTGTAACATTTTCTGTACTCACCAACTGAGGCAGATGAGTTGAATGTGGCAATTATTTGTTTGGATACCTATTATCGCAAGCATTGATAAAGTGATGTACGCAAACGCTTTGACATCCTTCTACAGACAATATTATCTAAGAATGAAAAAATTCTAGAAAAGCCACATAGAATATCCCACTTTACCTGTAATAAAGGTGTCAGCTGCAAAATTAATGCTTGCTCATACAGTAAGTTCAATTCAGCACAGCTGAAAAAAGATAATTTTGAAGTCTGCATATAATAATGAAGGTGTCTAAATATAAAACTGTCTTGGTCAATAAATAATCTTGGATTTTCAGACTGATCTTGTGCAGAAGCTTCTTTCCACAACAGAGACTCAGGAAACTGAGCGACTTTACTTTTGGGAATAGAGAAATACCAGCACCAACATTAAAATTAATTAACTCTTCTTCTGCAGACTCCATAAGGCTCTCTGGTTCCTTCAAACAGAAGAGGAAAACATATCAAGAGGCAAGAATGAACCCATAAACTCTGAAATAATGTGACCTTTTATTTTAAAACTCCATTGGGCTTTGCATTTTGTTTTCCATTCCATGGTAGCTTGACAAAAAATAAAGCATGGGGCAAATGACCGCAGCATTACCTTCCCATTCACTTGTGCATGCACATTCCTTGGTTAATATATGTTTATGGTCATGGGTCATGACAAGTCAGCAAATTGCAAGATTTACATAATGTAATACTTAGGGTTAAACCTTGGAACAACCTGGTCTACACGTATACTGAGTTTGTTACACAGAACAGCAAGTGCAATGTGATGAACGTTGTCCTAAAATATTCAAATAAAAGTAATAAAATGCAAATAAATATCATATACCCTCCCACACAACCTGTGTGCTTATGGAAACACCTTTCTATACAGTGAGTTACTATTTTAAGATGCAGATATTTATTACTGGGTCACAATCCTCTCAACAAGACAGGAAAGAAAATAATTGTCCACGGTGAAAGGATGAAAGCACATAGGTGACTGTCAGCTAAGCAGAGAAAAAATTCACCTAAAGCAGGACAAGAACACACAGTTAAGGCCTGTAGCTAATTTTTTCATGTTATTGTATCACACTGAGATGTGGATTAGTCTCTGGCCTACTAAAATGGATGAAAAAGTCAATTCAAGGCTGAAAACAAAACAAAAAGCCTGCCTGCCTTTGCCACAGCAGCTAGCCTCCAAAGCCAAGGAGACAGAGTTTGTATTGACAATGGAGAACAACATTCTTGCAGCAGAAAAAAAAACATGGTAGAAGACGATACCTGATGTCTGGAATGTTTTTAGGCTATTTCTCATACAAGTGGCTGCAGAAAAGGGAGTCGAAAGGAAATCTGGAAAAGGATGGGGAAAAAACCCACCACTCTTAATGAATGCAAGAGTTGAACTTTGTAGCTTCTAGAGAGAGCTCATGATCAAAATTAACATGATGAAGGTGCTGCTGGTCACTCTTGACAAAGAGGGAGAACCACAATTACATTGCCCTCAAAGCATGCTTAGCCAAGACGCTTTCATAGACATTCTCGTCATCAACTTCTTAACACTGATATTACCTGGCACTTTCAAAACAAATTAAATATTTGAATACAACACATGAAAAAACCCCAACCCTATTCAAGCAAGATGAAAATTTTTAAAAGAAAAACAACAGGATACTAAAATCTTGATATTTCTAAGGCTTATTTCCAATTTTGGGGGACAGGGGAAGAGAGCCAGCACCACCAAAACCCACTCATCGGTACCATTGCTCCATGGAAACTACTTCCAGACATGCTTAAGGAATTTCACTCAGCTCAGGCTGACATTTTATGGGCATCAGTACCAAGCTCACAGCCCACCACTGTGCAAAAAGGGTCTTACCCTTTTCTCCCATCCCCTGCTCCCAGCGATGTCTCGTGCCTCTCCATCACATCATGCCTTGTGCTGATCTAACTCTCTTATAAGAAATAGCAAGAAATGGTCTGGTTTGGGGGAGGTTGCTATAGCTTTTTTTTTTTGCAATTTTCATGAGGCCGGCTTTCCTTGAGGAGGGAGGGCAGCTTCTTCCAGGCAGCCCACAATGGGGGCCTGGGCCTGGGAGAGCCTCCTGCCTCCCCTCAGCAGGCCACAGGCCCCTAGGCCACCCCTGACATGGCGGCATCGCTAGGCAATGGGTGAGAGGCCCAGGGAGGACCCCCAGGTGTGATGAGGGTGACAGGGCTGGGGGACAAAGTGGGGCGGTGGGAGACAGGAGCCCGGTAATTGGGGTAGGAGGTTGTGGGCAGCTGAGGGGCTTGGGGCGATGGGGGGCACACGAGCAGGCCAAGGTTACCTGTCCCCATAGAGCCAGGTTTAAAGGCAGAGCGGAGGCTGCGTGCACACCCCAAGGATGTTGTGGCAGCGTGATTAATGAATTGTAACTACAGCCTTTTCCCGGCAGCGCCTACCTGCTGTGGGAAGGCCCCTGTCTCCCGATGGGGCGGTCGTCTCCCGATGGGGCGGTCGTTAGCTGCGTTCGTTTGCAGGGTTGAGACGCCCACCTTGGCGGTTGAGGCCAGAGAAGGCAAGTTCCTCCCAGTTCCAGTACTCACAGTTTAAGCTTCGTAAACTTCCCATCATTAGGACATAGATTAACTGAGCCAGCAAGTAAAAAAAAAAATGGTGGTAATCCTGTAGTTACCACTACTGAACGACTCACCGTAAAATACAAGCGTGTGCCATCCCTGAGAGTATTTACTCAAAGAACTCAAGTATCCACTTGTACTACAAACCACAATAAAAATCCACAAAAAAACCCCCAAACACCAAAGGGATTCTTTTTTTTACTGTCTCGGTCGTTTCTGATCAAACACAAGTTACAGCTATGAAGATTAGTTAAAATATGCACCAGGATCGGTTGCCACTGCATCTCTCCAAGCTGCCACAGTTCTGCAGAAGAGGCAGCAGCAAAAGGGATAACTTGTTATTTGACCCAGTAAACGAGACAACCGAACACAAAACTCAACAGGACAATTCTGTGAAATATAAAGAAGAGATCTTAAGGGAGCTGCACCTTGGTTTGGCTTGTCATTTCTTCTGTCATTGCTGAAAATAGTGATTCAAACATCAGTGTTTTTTCTGGTGGCTTTATAATTAAGCCTTACCTCCTGAGCTTATCGCTTTGCAGTCTGGTCCTGTGGGCACAATGGAAGGTAAAAGCGGGTTACAACTTCTCATCGTGCTTGACTTTGCAAGTTGATGCCATGAAGCGGGTGTATGGACACGCATGGCCGGTTTTGGCTCGCCTTCCCATCCTGGGTGCTGGGCTGGGTGAGCACCCACAGGCAGGCGGAGGATGAACACGTGCCTGGAGCTGCGTGCAGTGACCAAGGTAAACTTCAGGGCTCTTTTGAAAAACAAAAAACAAGCACATTCCAGTTTCAGAAGCGATTCAGGAGCAAAGATGCGCAATTTTATACTAGTCAGTAAAAATGTAGCGCCCAAAGTTGTTTGTACACAGACCCCATTTAAATTCAGTGCTTCAGTTATGAACAGTGTGCTGTTGCTCTCTTAACAGAAAGCTGACAGTGCTGTGGAGAGGCTGTTTTAAAATCCTTCACAGTGAGGTACTTCAGGGTCTATTTTACCTACACTTGAGGATTTTGTGACCTCTGTGACAACCCCAGGACCAGAGAGCCCCCAAATGAAAATCCCTACAAGGCAAGGAACCACCCTACTGCAGGGACTGAGCCCTTCAAAGCCCCAGAGGAAGGGGCAGGGCCGCAATTTATCTTAGAAGTCAATTAACACAATGGTAACATGACAGACTTTGTTAATTAGATGATGTTTGTGTCGTTTCTTTTAGATAAAATAGGAAATAGGTGAGAAGCAAGACCCAAGGAATAAAAAAAGCCCAGGAAATCTGGACTATGACAGCTCATTACTTGACTAATCATTGTTAGTATGCAGGATTTTTAGTTTTTTAAAAGGAGTAATTTAAGGAGGGCTTTAGATAAAGGGCTCATCAATATTTTTAAGCTTTCTCTGGGGACAAGGTTTGCATTAAAAAAAAGAGCATCGATATGAGTGCAGGCTAACTCCACATGTTAATATATAAATTATATATATTAATAATTTATATATTAATTGTTAATATATAAATAAATATGTAAACTAATAACTGCATCCTGGGGCTGTGTCGCAGCTCACCAATGGGATTATATGTCTTTAGAATGTACTTGGGTTTACCCATTATCAGCTCTGCGTGTTATTACTGCAAGTCTCAACTGGCATGAAGACAACTTTATTTAATTGCTTTATTAATAATCTCCCCAGATAGCAATTTGGAGGTTGCTACTGAGACAGGTTTTTGATTTCGGAGTTGCCGGTTTCTCTGCCATCCTCTCCTGGTAGGCTTGCCTGCAAAACAATTCACAACAATATTGCAGCGCTGTTGGGTGTTTTTAGGTGACAGATCTATCAGGGCGGGTGAAGGAAGGGCTGCCAGATTATATTTTGGCATAAGGGGGGAAAGCGGAGAGTTTGTTTTATGAAAAATAATATATAAAATAAGGATAATTTTATTACACAATCAATCAATAAATAAATACTTTATAAACAAATAGCTGGTCACCATTGTCCTCTCCAGCCTGTGCAGCATGAACCCACTGACAGTTCAAAAGCTTTGCTGTCAGACAGGTCCCATCTTTAGATGGTGCCTATGGAGTTTTATCCATATTCAGCTAAGCGTTTCACATTGAAATCCCCTGCCGCCCATCCATGCTGGCCAGGCAGCTGCCGCGCAGAGGAGCTGTTCAGCTGTCAGCTGGCCTCTCCTGGTTCCCAGGAAAACAAGCAAACAGCAAACATTCATCTGCCATCCTCCGCTGTCCTGTTCATGCTGATTTTGTCTTATGTCCAACCCTGGAAAGACCTGGGTCCGTCCACTCCATAGCGGGACTTCTAGCAACAATTGTCATCCTCTGGATGATCTTCAGGGCCATCTTCAGGGCCAAGTGCTATAGCTGCTCAAATTTCTGCATTTCCCAGATGCTGCACATGTGTTTTGGCTGCAGTTTTATGTTTTACTTGATGTGATCACACTGCAGCCTGTCGCAGGTCCTGGTCCCCTACGCTGCCTCCAGCTGTGCTTCTGCTCCCTTCCTCAGCTTGGATTTTGGGGTGCTTCACATCAAATCAGACTCTTGATCTGGTGAAAAACTGGTCATCTTTTTCTCGGTGGATCTTACTCACTCTAACACAGAGTCAGGAAATGAGATGCCTGGGCTGAATGAGATACCCATCCTGACAGGAGTTCAAAATCTACACGGTCCACCTAGAGAAGAGCCCAAGCTCATCCAGTCCTGATGCTAACCCACCCTGAGCTCCTCACTCTTCCCAAAGCTCTGTCTCAGTGGAACAAGAAATGCTGGATTTATGAGAGCAGAAAGGCGGAGATCAGTGGATAGAGGTCTCTTGATTTAGTAATTTATCTTGAAGTCTATTGGGTAAAACCCCAGGAGATTCAGGTGTGATGACTTTCCCAAGACCACTGGCTAAACCTGTGGCAATAATGTGAGCAGGAGGACGCTGGCTTTTTCCCTCCTCTGCTCAAGAGCCTCATACTTGTGCTCCTTGAGACTAAAATGCATAATGTAGGGATAGCATTGCAGATGCTGCAGGGAAATGTTTAAATCCAAAGCTAAAATCTGTTTCCAATTAGGTCTCAAAAAAAAAAAAAAATCCATAGAAACATTTCTGTTTAGATTTGTTTTCTGACATCACCTAAACTCCCTGCCAAAATGCTTGAATATCTGTTTGTGTTTCAGATTTTACTGTTTGTTTATGTTATTTTTTTGCACACCTATGCAGGAATGCTTTGAAAATGTCTTTTTTCTTCAGAAGTGTGTTTCAAACAAATACTTCAAAGCAGTGACATAAGGGTTTGCTTAAAATCACACTGTGTTACACTCATTGTCATTTATCACTCTTCAGAGGGCTCACCAGCATCGTTGGAAAGGCTCCTAGGGACTTACCAGGCACTGGCAAAACTATAGAAAAGTGATTGATTTTTCATAACATTTGTGACCCTTTGCGATTTTGGGGATTTTTATTTTGTTTTCTTTTGTCTTGTCTCATCACAAATGGATTACCTGATGCAGCAGCTGGGTGAAGGGCTGGAGAAGAGCCGTGTATCAGCTTCCATGTTACAAGAGATGGATCAGGCTGCTGCTTCTAGTTATTGCATCTCAAGAAACCAAACACCCACATACAGTAGGGCAAAGCGGAAGGATTCCTTTATAGCCTCTGGAGATTTTTTGTTGAATGTAACCTCCTGCCACTGGATCCCAGTTCCCTTTTGTCTCTCAGAACAGCCCTGCCGGTTAGAAAGATGCTCGGTATGGCAGTACTTGTAAGCTCAACCTTCTCCCTGTGTTTCCTTTAGGTGAGTTGCTTTGGAAAAATGACCGGCTGAGTTCCCAGGTGGAATTTCTAAGACTGGAAGTGAAACAACTTACCAGACTTCAGGAGACTGGGGCTCTTCCGCAGGACAGCCAGAGGTATGGGCCAGTCTCAGGCAGGGCACACAGCTTGCCTGTCACGGCAGGAGGTGGTACTCTGTCCTCCACCTAAATCGTGTATACGTCTTGTAATACCCCTGCACTGGTGGCAAATGGATGAATTCAGGGCTTTGACACATGAGCGAGCTATTTTGGTGATCATTAGCGCACATTGTACGCTTGAGGAGGCTGGAACTGGTTACAGACTTTCAAGCCAAGATATGAAAATGCCAGTTCGGTGAGCAGAAAGTCAGGAATATTCGGGGTCTGATGAAACTGGTTTTTTTAGAAAAAGTGTCTCAGGTCAAAAAGAGAGAGAGGAGACTTGCCTTTTGCAATCACAGTACTCCACTGATGTTCTTCCAGCTGTCTTAGCACATGCTATCAATCTCTTTGAATGGTTTCTATCAGTTATTAACCATTGTAAGCCAGCTATGCATGAAATCTTAAAATGAATCATAGCTGTAGTTGTAGTCATCTTGAAATACAGAGCTCTAAGCTACAAACTTAGAGCTCTAAGCACAAATGTTTTAAAATGTGATTTTGAATAAATGGAAATTAATGTATCAGTTTTGGAAAAAATCTTTATAGCAGGTTCACTCTCCTGAATGCATGCTCACTGTTGAATTTTTTTTCTGCAAAAATCTTGCCCCGGACTTTAGTGTGCACAAACCATCTTGCTGCAGCAGCTGACTAAAGAAAGCAGCCACACTGTTCACAAAGCACCTCTTCCAGCTGAGAAACGCACCAGTCATGAGACATCATCCCCACCAGGAAGAACTACATTGGTACCATCAGCACACGGCTGTGGTCAGTACTGCAGTTCAGAGCAATTATGCAATTGTCCTCTGTACAGGAAACAAAATAGACATTAAATACAGATTGTGTCCAATTTTGTCTTGTATGAAATTTCATGCTGTATTTAAAGCTGATGAACCTAATACTTGGTTTGTTGTTTGTTTGTTTGTTTTTTTATTTCACTGCATCTTCCTGCTTCCATCTTCCCCTGTGTTCTTACACTTCTGCTGCAGTTATTACATTAACAAAGAGCAGGGATGACTCCTGTATAATAACATTTTATCTGAAACCACGCCATGCTGGGAAGATGGTAATTTAGTTAATTGAATTCCCTCTAAAATGGTACTGAATCAATATTCCAGCACAGCGCTGACAACACATAGCTGGCAATGAAGTATTGCATCTCACATTCACAGTCAAACCAATATCTCAGGGCACTGACTGCAAGGATTTGAAAGTCTAGCCCCAGGTTTAGATGTAAACCTCTGAGAAAGTGCCTGACCCACCTGGATACAAGCTGCTCTCTGAATCTCGTCTGAACACGATTTACAGCCTAGTCTGTGTGTTTTGGAAAACATTGTCCATCAGACTAGCAGTGAAATGGAAAAGTACTGAGGGAGGCAGCACAGGTACAACGCGATAGGGAAGCTGTTCTGCCTGGCGTGAGACCAAGGATCTGCACTGTACCAGCACAACACACTCTGCAGAGGGATGCTTGCTGAGGGTACAGCTTTTTGGAACAACAACATCTATAAGCACTTCCGGGTGCTCCTACACAGGGACAGAAAGGGTAAGACCTTGCTGGGTTTATTGGCAGCTGCTGTCTTGCTCTTCTAGGAATGAATCTACATCCTTGAGGAACAGAGTGATCAGTCCCCATCAGTATCTCTGGTCAAACCACTCATCCCAGAGAAAAATGACCTCTCAGAGGAGCCAGATCCCTCATCCCAGGCACACAACTTGCTGTCAAAGTGTGAAGCACATGAGACATGACCCCAGATGATTTTAGAAACTCTCTAGGGAAGTGACCTTGGGGGGCAGAGAACACATTTTACAGCTAAATTCATCATAACAACTTAGCTGAGCCTTCTGGGCTGCACGTCTCACTGGCAAGCTGGGACATCAGCTTGTAAGAGGGTCTGGGTTTGTCCAAAATGGTGGAGCAGGTGAGTGTTTGTGGTGGCAGGGTTGGGCGTGAGGTCTGGCTTGCCCCTCCGCTGCGGGAGTGGGGCCGGAGAGTGGCCAAGGGGAAGAAAGAAATGGGAAGGAGAAAAAAGCTTCATGTCTGGGGCTTGGATCAATGCAAACAACATAAATACTGGCTGAGACACCTTCCGCCCGCTGGCTCCTCCGCTGTGAGAGACTTACACGCTGGCTGCAAAACGTCTTTCTTCAGCTGGTGTGGAGCCAACCTCAGAGCAAATGCTTGGCCAGAGCAAATTCATTAGCACAGGGGAAGTTGCTGCAAGCCCTTTTTTTGGGGGGCTGTGTCACTTTTCATCACAGAAAGTAGTTCTGCAACTAATACTTTAAGGTCTCTGCTGTCTCAGAAGCCTGTGGCACCACTTCGGGCTTCACTGGGAAAACAGCCGGAGCTGCTGGTCCTGTGCAAGTTCCTGCAGGTTATGGACTTCTCGAGGGCTGAGCACCCCAACTTGGCCTCTCCTCGTCCATCCTGTGCTCCAGTGCCAACTGCCCTGGGGACCTCCACTTTCCTGCCCACATTAGTCACGAAGACTGCTGTTTAAAGGCCATATTCCTTGCACTTACCTCCCCGTGAGGCCATGTCTCCACCTGGCTTCAACCATGCATAGTGGCTGCGTGATGTATCTGTAATGCAGATCACAGCCACAGTACTTCAGGTGCTTTTTCTAAAGGGCCTTCACACCCTCCTGCAAGGATGAATGGGGTGAGCCTTGTACACACACACACAGCCAGCAGCTCCACACAAGATCACTACGCTGGTATTTAGAAAGTTTTCCGTTTTTGGCGAAGACCCAAACCAGTGTCTTGTTGTTCCCAGGAAGCTGTTCCCATCACTTCAGGGGAAGATGGACTTCTTTTCAGGTTGATCTTAGGCACCTTGCAGCCATTAGACCTTGTTGGGTCTTTGCCAGCACTAATTCTCCTGAGGCTGGCTTGGCAGGACTGAGATACCAGGTTAGGCAGTGCCAACCAGCCTGGCCAGAGTGGTCTGGCCATTGCTACCCTCACCACCCAGCCCTGTCCCCATGCAGGGAACAGCATGTGCTGGAGCTGCCTCCTTGGGAACAAGGAGAGGGTCAGAGGGGGAAAGTCCTGTGTAAGCTGTGGAGTGAGCGGTGGAGAACTTGAAGAGGAGCTGGAGCAGGTAAGGAGCACCTTTAGGCTGGGTGGTTTGGCAGTGCATGGGAACTGTGAGCCACTGCGTGACCTCTGCCACAGCTTCACAGGCTGCAAAGAAGCTGCTTCTGTTCAGGATTCAGAGCAGGGTGCAACCAACTGATGGTAAGGCTCGGCTGAGCTGATAGTCCCACAGTCCCTGCCCTGGCTGGTCCATCACCTGATCAATGACAGTTTGTCTTCCCTTGCTTCTAGATGAACTTATGGAGGTAACTCCAAGTGAGGACCCATCCACCCTCCTTGCTGGCTCGCAAACTATGGGCGTTCAGTAGCTGCTAGGTGGACAGCTGAGTTGCTGAGGTCCCCAGCCTCAGAGGCAGAGGTGGGGTGAGCAGCTGGGGGAGGAATGACTGCTCATCCCAAATGCCATGCTCTGCTGCTGGACACCCTTCACAAAATGTTCTTCCTTCGCAAAGCCTCCAAGTCTGTGCACGAGGATGGGGCTGTAGATGGCACCTCCACGGACCACGAGGCAACGCAAGACAGCCTTGCCCTGGGAATTTTGCACCTCATTTTTACAGCTTGGGCAATGGAGTCAGGAAAGGGTTAAAGCCCCCATCAGCAACAGCTTTTCGAAGGAGGAACATTGGATCTCGGAAAGAGCATTTAGGGGCACAGCCAGCCACGAACTCCCTCTGACCTGCTCAAAGGAGGGCTAGTATCCCCCCAGCCCTCACCCCCAGTAGACACTTACTGGTAGACCCTCACTGAGGGTGAGGCTGAAACCAGCCCAGAAGATGACAACCTCTTCCTTCTCCTGTGTTTTCAAAAGCAGGTGACTAGGATGCAGAAGGTGCAGGGCTGTGCAATGGCAGGGAGCAAGCCCACCCAAGCCACATGCGTGTCCCCAGCACATCCCTCACAGTGTGGGCAGTGCCAGCACCACAGCTGAGGCACCTGTGAAATAACCCCTGTGGGTTATTTAGGGAGCCTGGCTCCAAACAGATGACCACAGAGGTGGGTATCTAGCTGGAAAGCCTGGCACTGCCACCCAGGCAGCACTGCAGTGGGCTCTGCCTGTGCCTGGGATCGGGGTGGCACCACCTGCACCCAGCCTTGTGCACCCAAGCACCCGCAGAAGCAGCCACCTCATCCTGGAGCCGCCATCCCATCCCGGAGCCCAGCCTGTTCCCAGGGATCGTTACCAGGAGCTCGTGTGTTTGGTTGCAAACAGAGCAGGAGCAGGAGCCAGGTGCTCGTGTTTGTGTGCCTGCAGTTGCTCAGGCAACTCAGAGCCAGCCAGGAGCTGCCAAAACTGCTGGCGGCCAGGGCCGAGCCCACGGCACGACTGCCCTGGGCCGGCACGGCCAGCTGAGCCTCCCACTGCCCAAGTGGATGAGCGGCTCTCGCTGCTTGGTCCCATTGAACACAACCAGACCAGGGGCATCAGTGCGGATGGGGTTTTATTGCAGAGCCGGGTTACGGCACGGGTCTGCAGCATCCTTTGGTTTGGGCTTCACAAAGGCAGCGGGAGGCCACGGGGGTTCAGGTCAGAGACCTTTGCCAATGGCCAGGCAACACCAAGCTCTCCCGGGGTGCATCCTGGGGCCAGGCTGGGAGCATCCCGGCAGCACCGGCACTAATGGCACCACAGGGTCTCAGCCTCCTGTGGTGCCAGGCAAGTGGCAAAGCCGGGCAGCCCCATAGCGAGGGCATCGCACAGGCAGGCACCAGTGGGGAAGAAAGGAGGTGGCTGTGGTGTAACTGGTGTGGGGTTAAGGCGGGTCCCCGGGAGGTCTGCAGGGAAGACAGGCTGCGGTCCCTGGTGGGACTGGCAGGGAAGGTGCCCCAAAAGCTGGGGCTGAGGTAGGGAAGGTCTGGGTGCCAGCAGGGCAGGGGAGCCCTGAGGAGCAGTGCTGTTAGTACGGCGGGTGCTGCCGGCGGCGGGGGGCTAGGGGTGACAGCACAGGGGGACAGGAGAGGCTGAAGGGGTCACAGCATGGAGGGGGGGGACAGACAGAACGCTGGGGCAGAGCACGCAGCCCGGCGACTTCCCAATCACATCAGCGCTGGGCAGCCGACATCCCGCCAGCCTGGGGCTGGCCCCAGCACAGCCTCCCAGGCCCCATGTCACGCAGGCATGTCCCAAGGCTGACGTGAACGCCGGCCCCATGGCCGACGTGCAGGGACCGGGGCGGTGGGCGCCACAGGCACCCATCCCTACTTTTTCACTTTGGCATCGTAGGTGCCCGCATTCTTGTAGGCACTGACGTAGCCGCTTGTGTCCACAATGTTCTCCCGTCCGCTCTTGCCCTTGCCCTTGCCGCTCTCATCGAAGCGCTCCTTGTGGGAGCCCGTGTATTTGGAGGTGTCCGTCAGCCTCTCCACGGCCCCCACTGTCTTGGCTTTCTGCAGTGGGGAGACAAGCAATGCAAGTCAAGAACATGCCCCATCCCCTTCACCCCTTGCCCCACGCAAGCCCCTGACACCCACTGAGGACCATGCCTTGACCCCTGTGCCCACTGGACCTGTGCAATCACCAGCGCATTCAAGGCCATGGGGTCCCCCAGAAAGTGTCTCTGCTCTGCTGCTGGCAGAGCTCCATCCTCCCATCCCGACCAGCCCTCCTGCTCCCAGGGGCTCTTCACTCACCGTGACGCCCACGTTAATGGGCTCCTTCCCTGCCACCAGCTGGCAGATGGCTTCGTACGCCTCCTCTTTGCTCTTGTCCTTAAATCTCTTGGGGGCCAGCTCCTCCAGCGCCTTCTTGAACTCCTCGTAGTTGATGACACGGGCTGTCTTCCCTCTGCAAGCACAAAACCCAGGCTGCCATAAGCACATCCTCAGGTTGCACCTCTTGCAGCGCAGGATGAGCTGCATCAGGGAGACCCCGGCTTTGTTCTCCACAAGCCTCGGGCCCCTCGCCCAGCTCCGAAATGCAGCTATAGCCAGGGCAATCCCAGCTGAATAGGTTGGGCTGGGCACAGCTGGTGCTGAGCTCCAGGAGCTTTTTAGCCACATGCTGTTAAAGTCCTTGATGCTAAAAACCTCACCCCTGCATGGAATTGCCCTGGGATTTGGGTGCTGGTGGCAACAGGGGACACGCATCCATTCCCACTGCTCCCAGCCTGGATGGGATGCCCAGCACCCTCTCTCCCCTGGCAGGCATCAGTCCTTCTCTGGTCAAATTCAGAAGGATATGCACAGAGCATCTGTCCCACAAGCACCCGTTCCTTGTCTCCAGAGCAGCACAGCAACCCACCCTCTTACGTGCTGAAAACCTCCCAGTGCTCAGACCCTCCTGGCCTCACCAGGGAACAAGGGGATGCCTGGACAGAAGGTGCGGAGGGAGCAGGTTCTCCACCCATCTTTGCTTGGGCACCCCGGTGCAGAGCATCGGGTGTCAGCATGTCCTCGGGGACCCTGAAAGCAGCCCCAGGTGCCTTCAGCTCTTCAGCTGCCCCTGTGACCTCTGAGGAGCAAAGACCAGAGTCCTTGCCAAGCTCAGGTGCGGGGTGGCCAGGCCCAGGAATGGGCTGTGCCACGTCACACAGGACACCCATGAGCACCCTCTTCTGCTCCCTGCGGCACCTTCTTGCTAGACGGGAACCTGGCAGAACGAGCCAGGCCCACCTCAATGCCTGGGAGCGGGAGCAGGGGCACAGCCTCTGCACCAAAATCTGAGCCTCCCACCCTCCAAATATGGATTAATTTATTATCAGGTCTTGCAAAAGCAGCCACTCAAACTTCTTGAGCACCCACTGCCCCATGGCGGGTGCAACATGGAGGGCCTAGGCACGCAGCCGGGGTGCCATACCTCCCCGGGGACCACCTCACCCAGGCACCACCACCCTGTCCGCACCGCAAGGGCATCCCCAGCCCCCGAGTGGTTGGAGGCCCCAAAAAGCCAAGTCACTTACTTCACCTTGGAGAAGACAATGTCCACGTCGGTGCTGGTGACGCTTTTGCCATCGGTGACTTTGCAGTCTTTGCACAGCTTGGCCCAGTTCTTCCCATTCATTTCTTGCCCCGTAGCCTTGGTGTCGCCGTAGATGGCGAATTTGCGGAAGCTCTCTTCCAGGGATGCCATTTCAGTGCTCCCGGCCATGGGGCTGCAGGACGTGGGGCAGAGGGACCCGTTATTGCCCAGGCTCTGGCTGGCAGCACCGGCAGAGCTCAGCTGGTTCTGCTCTCAGGTTCGCAAGGGCAGGAGAAGGAGGGCTGGTGAGGGCGGAGGGACTGCGGCAGGAGCAGGGCGTTGGCAGAGCCTGCACGCATGGGGTGAGGGCTGGCGGCAGCCTCTGACAAACCCCAAGGCCAACAGCCGAGATGTGTCTTGGGGGATGGAGGCTCCTGATTGAGAGCTGTGAGCAGCGAGGCTGTCGGCTCCAGGGGCTGGCGAGGAGTGAGCACATCAGCCCGTCCCCTCGGGAGCACTCTCCGGGAATGACGCAATGCGGCCGCCTTCCTCCTGCTCGCCGACCATGAGAAACAGCACCGGTGCCTGCCTGCAGCCCACCTCTCCCCTGCCTGCTGGCTCTGCCAACAGCCACATCCTCCTGTGTGGAGCTGTCAGCACCCCAGCTCTGCGACCTGCCCTCCAGGGCTGGGCCAAACACGGTGCCCCACAGCCAGCAGCACTGGGGTGCCAAGTCGCAGACGGGCCTCTGCACTGTGGCCGCTGCCCCATCCCGGCTCCCCGCCTGCCGTCACCTTGCCAGCCTCGTCCTGCCAGCTCAGCATCCCTGGCCGCACGCTGAGCACCCACAGCATCTCAGCCAGGACCGGGCGCAGCGATACCCAGGTGTGGCTCCAGCACCCTAAGGTGCAGAACGGGGACCTCGCCCGGTTCCCGGGCAGGGGGGACCGGGATGGGCCCCCTCGGGGCCTTGGCAAGGGCCGGAGAGCGGGCACGAAGGAGCCGCGGGCTCGGCTGCTGCGCCGCCTGGCGACCGTCGCTAAGGAGGAGCGGCGTTGCCTGGCGACCGTCGCTAAGGAGGAGCGGGGCAGCCGCTGGTCCCCGCCTGTCCCCCGGCTCCCGCGGAGCTCCCACCGCCCCGGGCCCCGCCCCGCCCCGACCGCAGCCCGGAGCCGGGACCGTCCCCGCACGGGGGTCGCCGCCGACCGCTGTGAGGGAGCCGGGGCAGCGGCGGCCCCCGCCCCGCGGAGCCGCTCGGTCCCCCCCGCGCACCGGCCCCGGGACGGGCAGCGGCCGGAGCCGGGGGGCCCGGGGGGTCCGGGGCGTCCCGCTGCCGCCGCGCCCCGGGGCGGGGGGGGTCCCGGCTCCGCCGCGGCCGCACTCACCCGCTCGGTCACTCAGCTCCCAGCGCCGCGCTCTGAGGCGGGGGGGGCGGCCGCCGCCGCCTGTTTAAGGCACCGCCATGGAGACGGGAGGGGCCGCGGGCCGCCCCCTCCCGCCTCCCCCGGGCCGCGGCACGGCCGGGGAGCGCCCTCGGGGCGGGGAGACGGAGCCCGGGGCAGCCGCCACGGACTGCCTCTGGGACAGCCTCCGCCACCCCGCGAAGCCCCTCCATCACCACATGCAGCCCCTCCGTCACCCCACGAAGCCCTACCGGCACCCCGCGGGGCCCCACCATCAGCCCACAAGGTCTTTCCTCCACCCCACAAGGCCCCTCCATCACCCCACGAGGTTCCTCCACCACCCGGCCGCCACAGGCTCCCCCTGGCAGCCCCCCCCCGTGCTCTGCCTGCACCACACGGCCAGCCTGCCCCTCCACCAGGGAGGGCACCAGGGACCAAAGGCCACTGCCCAGGCCGTGGGGATGAATGCCAACCATCCTGGCACGCTGGGCTCTGCGGCGAGCGCCTGTCCCCTCTGCACGTCCCAGTAGGACACCCGTGGAGTGACTTTGGGGGCAGCCAGCCACATGCCAGTGCTGCCCATCATGGCTGCTGGCTTCCCTCACCCAGAGCCTGACCACACGTGGGGCTCCTGGCAGATGCTGCGGGCTGAAGCAGCACCCAAATATTGTTGTTGCCATGGAGTCCTGACACAACCCACATCACTTACTCATAGCCCCACCTCAGCTGTTCACCCAGAGCCCGCTCCGACCTTGGCGCTCCCCTGGAGCTCCCCTGGCACTCCCTGGCCTCGGTCCGGGTGCACGGCCAGCTGCAGCATCACCAGGAGTTGTTTGCACCGAGGGGACGCAGCGTGCGGTTTGCTGCTGCCGTGTAGGGTCCTGCAGGTAAATCAGCAGCTTGGGGACCTGGGCAGCAGCTCAAACAACACAGGCAGCCTTTGGCACCCTGTGGTCTCTGTCTGTCCTGGTCCCTGCGCAGAGGAGCTGCAGGGCAAGGATGAACATGGGTGTCCCCATGGCTGAGCTGCCCCAGGGGTATCACTTCTGCTCTTGCACCCAGAGCTTTGGGGCACGGCCCCTGTGACAATCTCCCCCTCTTGGCTGAGGGGCACATGTTCTCTGCTGGGACCTTGCTGCCAGCTCTTGACTGGACAAAACCCTGAGCAACCCCCTCATACTGATCCTGGCTTGGAGCAGGGTCTGGAGACCTCCAGAGGTGACCACCAGCCAACTCTGCAAGTCTGTGATTTGGGATCACTAACTTTGCCTCCTGCCTCGGAGGTCAGAGAATGCAGCCATGCCACAGCACTTGACCGCTTTGGGTAGCCCCAGGAGGTCACAGCCACATGAAGGACCCCACTTTGTCATGTCCCCCAACCAGCCTTGTGACCCCTCCATCGGCAGGAGCTGCTGTTTCACAGCCCATCCAGAGGCAGGGTGTCAACCCATGGCTGCCAGGTGGCAAGGACATCCTGGAGGAGACAGTCAAGGGTGGGCAGGACAGGTGTGGAGGCTCATCTAGTAGGGCTGGACCAGCCTGATGCCAGAGTCCGGGCAGACCTCACCAACGAGTGTTTCTTCTCCGCCTGGCTTGTCATGGTAGAGCTCAGACACGGCCAGAGAGCGCTGCATGGAGGAGGTGGTACCAGGAGGACTCTGTCCTGAACATGCATGCTCTTCATCAAATATAAAAGCAGGTCCCAAAGTGCAGAGGCTCAGAGGTTACAGTGGCTGTCTGTGAAGTGGGAATTTAAACCAGCCTCCACCCAGACCTGCAAGGACCTAGGGCTGTTGTCCCACCCCGCAGAAAGTGAGGAAGAGCTGCTCACCTGCTCTCTGCTTTAAGAAGAGAGCAATAATTGGGGCTGCCATATTGAGGAGGGTGGTCAAGTCTTGCTGAAGGTACAGCCTTGTCCTTAGCTTGCCCTGCAACTCCCCACCAAAGCAGGTGTCTTTGGCTCTGCTTCCAGCTGACAGCTCCAGAGAGGAGCCCAGGTAACGCCAGCTGGAGCATCCAGCCTGCAGCAGCTCTGGCAGGGCTTGGCAGCAGCAGGCAGCACAAGAGCCCAGATTCACCGAGCTGGCAGCAGGCAGGAGCTGAGCTGGGGCTGGGCACGTCCGCAGCTCTTCTGCCAGAGCTCCAGCTGGCCCCGGGGGCTGCAGAGCCCGAAGAGCCAAGGGGTGGCACATGGGGAGAGCTAGGCGAACAGGGGGCACCAAGCCAGGGCTGACAAGTTGCCCCATGGGGTCAGGTTGAGCAGGTCAGGTTTCGGTTCCTAAGGGCCAGGGTTTGTTGTGCATTTGTTGTCACCATGACAGCCCTGTTGGGATGGAGCACGGTCCTTGGCCGGCTCCTGCTGTTCCTCATGCAGCCCGGAAAAGGAAGCCCAGGAGGAGGCTGTGACTTGGTCTGGAGCCCGTGGCGAGGGCAGGAGCTGAGGAGGAGGTTGCACAGGTCTTGTGATGTGGTGGAGGAGCACGGACACGGCTCAGTGCTCAGCTCCCCAGGGACCTTTCCCTTGTGATTTCCAGTGAAGGTCAGGATGTTCCCAAACTGTCTCCTGCCCTGGGGAGCTTAATGAGCCGCATAACTCCAGCGCTTACCCGAAACACACCGAGGCTCACAGCTCAGTGTCACTGAGACACGGCTTCAGATGCTGGGCTTGTCCCTGCTAGGACCATGCCTGTCTCCCTACCTTCACTGAGTCCCGGAGTGCTGTGACTGCTCCAGGGTGCAGCTCAGAGCTTGCACAAGAGCACAAGCGCAACCTCGGAGCACCCTCTGCACTCACCCTCCATCCTCTTTGCCTCTCGCCTCCCTCGGGGCTGGGCACTGCAGGCTCCCCAGAGTCGTCTTGTTTCAGGAATGAGTCACTGGCTCGGTCGCATCTGGGGTGGGATGAGGTTATGCGGGAACGCTGCTTCTCTAGCGCAAGTTGCTACAAAACAGAGGGAAGTGTTTCGGAGGTTGTGCAATATGTATACGGTAACCCCAGCAACAGCATGTCCACAAGGCATTAACGGGGCTTAGCTGCGGCTGATGAGCGGTGTGATCGAGGCGTGTGTGTGTGTGTGTCTGTGTCTGTGTCTGTGTGTCTGTGTCTGTGTGTGTGTGCGCGCGCGCGTGTGTGTCTGTGTGTGTCTGTGTGTGTGTGTGCGTGCGTGCGTGCGTGCGTGCATGCTGGGTGGGCCAGCAGCAGGCAGAGCTGAGGGGGGTCTGCTGCTCGAGCTGCGGTCCTGGCTGCGATGCACAGCACAGGGCAAAGAGGAGGGGAAAAATGCACCCTCCTCTGGCAGGAGCTTCCTTCTCCCCCCCTGCAATTCAAGGCAGCCCCTTGAGATGCTCTCAGGATGTGGCAAAAACAGAGCCCAGGAACAGACTCACCAAAAATCATTTCCCAAAGGAAGGTCCCCTTGACTTCAAAGAGAAAACTAAGAAACTTGAGTCACACCCGAAGATGAAAGCAAGCAGGGCATACGTCCCACGCCAAGGCTGAGAGAGGAACGTGCTGCGAGGCCTGGCACAGCTGCTAGCAAGTGGCAAGGGACTGGGATTTATGATTTTAGAGGACTCCGGAAAGCTGTCACCATTCTGCAAATGCATTGCTTGCTCCTGATGAAAAGCCGAAGCGGCTCATGGTGGGAACGGCCGGTCCAGGGCACTGCCTCCTGCTGATGGGAGACTTTGTGCCCTGGCAAAAAAACCTTTTATTTAGTGCTGAAGAAGGTGCTCAGGGACACCAGACCTCAATGTTTCCTGAAGCTGAAGGCATCAGGAGTTCTACTGTCACCTTACCCAGCTCTCTGATGGCCTCGGGCTGTAGCAAAGGCTTAGCTCACAGTCACTGCAATCCTCTGGGGTGGTGGCCAGGACCGCTCTGCCTGCACACTGGCCTCTGCGGCAGTGCCCTAACACAACTCCTTCCTTTTGGTTGCCACCACAGGTCTGCTATGGAGTTCCCTCACCCAGCACAGCAGCTGTGATCCTTGCCTGGGCAGCAGAAATGCCCTCGGCACCTGAACCCACAGGTATCAGCATTAGGGTTCCAAAAGGACGGAAATGAGGTGGGGAAGGAGCAAGCCTGGGCCGTGCCTGCCCCTGCCGTGACTATCCTGGAAAGGTGCCAGCCTGCCATGGAAAACTTCCATGACTTTGTGGGATACCACACACAGCACCCAAAGCCAGGGTCCTGAGGGCATGTGTATATCGCAAAGTGGCATCTGCAAAAGGCCCTCCTGGCATGAAGCAGCTCAGCTGAGATGCTCAACTGCACTTGCAAGGTTCATCCTTGCTGGGAACTGATCTGGGGCAGAGAGCGGTGCTTCCAGGAGCTAAAACCATCTCGGTCTCACCATTTTCACTCCTAGGTGCCCAACATATATCTTCAACAGTCCTCCCTTAATGTGGTTGTGGTGAAAAGACAAAGCCCAGCCAAAGTCAAACGCCATGCAGCACACACAATCCCGCCTGCCGCCCATGAGGTTCAGGAGATCAGAGTCCAACACTGGCAGCTCTGGGAGCCCGTCCTGCTGGGGCCTGGCTCTTCGCTCAGCTTCCAGCTGCCCCAATGCATTGCACATTTTGCAGCCTTGATTTATTCTGCCTCCTCCAGCACTTGATGCAGTGGAGAAAATGTTCCACGTCTCAGCTGAAGGCAGCAGAAGAATGTCTTCCCTACCTCCCAAATTCTGTTGGCCTCCAACAAAAAGCATGGGCTCCTCCTCCTTGCAGGGAAGCCTGCAGGGGAGGACAGAACCAGTACGGCCCAGCAGCGTGTGGGGCTCTTCACTGGTTGTCAGGGGCTCTGGAGGCAGAAACCCTTCTCAGGTGGGTGTCTGTGTGCGTGGCAGGGGAATTTGGGGCTTACGGGCCATTCTCAGTAGGACAACGGGCAGGTGAGCACAGCCCGGGAAGGGGAGGACAACTAAATGGTGAACCTGAGGGTGAGCCCCATGTTCCTGGAGAGGGTCACGTCCCAGCAAACTGCTAGCAGTGTAGGACATCCCTTTCCTTCCCAGCTTGTGCTCAGAACCTGCCACCTCAGGACATGCCAGACCTTTCTTTCCCTGGACGTATGATAGACCAGGAAACCCAGCTCCACTCACCCCAAAGGGCGCAGCAGCCTTCCTGCAGCATGGTGCCCAGCCGGACTGGCCTCCTCCCTGTGGTGTTCACCCTGCTGCAGCACAGAAACCAGGCTGGAGTTGCATACCTCCTGGAGAAGGTGGTCTACCACCTACCCTCAGGGAAGGCAGTCCATAGAGACCAACAGAGAGGGGACCACTGTCACCCACACACAGGTTAAGGTGCTGAGCCCAGCTGGGACATCAGAAGTGCAGGGAAAAGTTGCGGGGCCATCAACCGGGCAGATAAATGAATGACTGAAAAAAAGGAGGAAACTATTTAGCAAAGGGCATAGAAAATTTTATTGTGGACAGAGCTACTAAAGAGCTCCATACATGACTTTGGGACAGGTTCTGCATGGACAAAGGGTCAGAAAACACATGAGGTCTGCTCAGGGGCACCTGCTGGTGAGAAATTACCAATGCTTTCTGGGTGGAGGGACAGCTGGCCTTTGAAAACCCTGAGCCCAGCATTACTGCAGGGTGTAGTTCTCTTGGATGATAGCAGACATGAGGAGAAACAACTGGAAGGACTTCAGCCAGGATCCATCAGTGAGCAGATGCCCTGGTCTCTGCAGACCAGCAGTGCCATGCCTGCTGGTCCACAAGGGTTGGTCCCACACACGCCTGCTTTTCCAAAGGGTCACACTGCCAGTGGGCACCACTGGCCACAGCAGCAAGGGAAGCTGCAAGGAGCGTGATCACAGACCAACCCTTCCTGCAAATTCAGACATAATGACTTCAACAGCTACATGAGACTTCACTTTTGCTGATCAATGGCTCACGTAATTCGATGAAGAGTCAAGGCTCCTCACTCCAGCTCTTTCAGGAGTCAAAAATCAGACAACAGAGAAGGATGGTAAGACAGCCCTTTAAAGAAGCCTGGGGTCAGTGATCGTATCTACGCTGCCTTGCCAGAGTTTTCCCAGGACTGTCCCAGGGAGTGCTTGGCCTGGATGGCCCTGTCTATGAGCCACACTTACCCCATAAACCCTTCAGCAAAGGGAGGACTCCCCTACTCCAGCTTCAGCGCTCAAGGATCCTGTGTTTCCAGCAGCAGCTGCAGGACTTTGCCTTTTCCTTGAAGGCAAGCACTACTTGAAATGTCCACTGCATGAGCACCACACAGCGTGGTGTTGGCCAGGTGATAGTGCTGGGGTGCTTCCTAAGGGAGCTGGGCCAGCTGCTGGCATTCAGGGGTGCTACTGGAATGGGCAGAGGCTTCCAACATGCAGCAGGTGCCTTCCTGCCTCTCCAGATAATTGAGCTCTCCAGAAGGAAAATTGTCTGAGCCTAAAGCTCCAGGGGAAGTGGACTTCATGAGCACCTCAGAGCAGCACAGAAGCCAGTGTGAGCACTGGGATGATGGGCAACAGCTGGGCTGGGAAGTGCATACATCAAAGCTGGGAGACCAGCCTGCCTGTCCTGTGTCGGCTGTGCCCAAAAGACAAAAATTTGTCCACAGATATCCTGTCCTGCTCTGAACCATTTCTGATGAATGCTTTCAGCCTGAGCTAGGCAAGGGGAGGAACAGCTTAGCTGGACTCACATAGGACCATGCTTTGTCTTGTCCTTTCCTAACCTGCACCCCCTGTAGTCTGGAGAAAGGGTTGTTTGTGGTTTCCATGCATCAAAACATTTGGTAGGGTGATAAAGATTTCCCAGGCTTTCTCTTCTCTGCCGGTGCACCTATGTGTTCACACACGCCGGCAGCGTGCACTGCTGGGGGCCTCTCCAGGAACGGTGCAACCGGCCAAGCCAGCTGCTCAGGGCGACGGCTGTGCTGGGGAGGCAGGGGCTGTGCAGGTGCCGTGGCTGTCAGATGACAAATCGTGTCAGGCACATCCATGCCAGTGGCAAGGCCCATCGGGGTGTGTGTGTAGCTGCTATCCCAGGCTCTGAGGCTAGCTGGCTGCTGGGCAGATCTGGGCTTGCTGGCAGCCCTGGCCTCAGCGCTCAGCCAGGAATTTGAAACGGGACATGCTGCCTGGGGAAGCCAAGAAGGCAGGGAAAGCCGAGGTGCTGTAGCTCGGCAGCCCAGACAGCTCTCTGCTTCTCACCACCAGCACAGGGTGCTGTGACTCGAGGCACTGGCTACGTGCCCCAGTGTCTGGTGGGGAATTTTTCTGCGATAGAGAATCCAGGTTTGGCTGTGAACTAATGTGGATCTCGCAGCCCAGGAAATGGAAAGGTTTCAGGACCTGCTGTTTCCTGGAGCTTCTGATGAGAAAGCTGCACTGTGGGACACCCCAGGCTGCTGGGAAGATGGAGCAGGTCAAACTACACTGCCTTACAGAATACATGCTGGTGAACTTGGCTTGAGCGTGCACAGTGGAAAGCGGTATAGGGACAGGGCAATCCTGAGGTTACTCCCTGACCCTGCACATGATTCAAAGACTGACAGGGTGTAGGCAGATGGGAGATTTAGTTTTCAGGGCGCAGGGAATAGCAGAGATGCAGCCTTGTTCTTCTCCATGCACTCTCCCATAAAGTTACTGCAGTACTAATGTGCAGAGGGCCAGGAGGGTACAGCCCCTTCCTATGGAAAGCACTCTAGTTCTCTCTAGCAACATGCCTACCTCAGGTTTGCCACCTTATTGCCTCTTGCCTTTGGTCGCGCATGAGAAATGTCTCACTGCACTCTGATGGCAAGCACACAGAGCAGGGGTGAGTCCCTCAGCACTCAGTACTAATGCTGAGTACTAACGCTGCAGTCCTTAACCAGTGGCAGCCCTGGACACGTCCCTATCAGGGGAAACTGTTCCCCATTGACAGAGAGAGTGGAACTGGGCTCGGGGGCACTCCTGGCTTAGGAAGAGGCAGCAGCCAGAAACAATGATGCAGCAGGGTTTTTACTGCCTCTTAGCTAGTTGTGCTGGAAGATGGACAGCATCAGGTAAAGGGATGCTGCTAACTCCACGGAAAAAGACGAGTCACTGGAGTCAAGACCTTTGAACAGCAACATACAAAGAGAACCTCTTGCCTTGTCCCCAGAGGCTATGGCTTTGGAAAGCTGATCACTAGGCCGCTGTGGTGTTTGTCCTTATGTCCTTAAAGCATGGATCATGTCTGCCCACGTGCTGCTTGCTGGTGCATTTTCTGTGGTGTGGCTCGGATGTGCTCTCACTGGGCTGGGGCTGAGAGACGTGAGGTTCTCCACTGCTCTTACTTACAAACACAGCAGGAATCTTAGAAAAAAGTTCCAGGTCTTGTTCCACATGTCTGTCTTGCTGGCAGCTTTTCCTTTTTACCTTGTGCCCAGAATACAGATTCTTCTTCCTGTCACCTCTGCGATTGTCTGTGGACAAGGGATAGTCTTGAGAGCTGCTTGAGCTATTCTTAGGAGGCCTATGAAGGGCCGTGCTCCCAAGGCGAGTCTGAGCCACAGGAATCTCATCCATGGACTCGGCAGACTCTGAGTGATAGTCAGCTGGGGGTCCTGCTGCCTGGATGAGGCCAATGCTGTTGGGGGGCACAGCAGCTCTCAGAGGAAAAGCTGGCACTAAGAGGTGAAGGCCATGGGAAGATGAGGTGGCAGCAGCTGTGGCTGGGAACTCTGCAGATGGAAAGAAAGGGAGAAGAAAGCTTAAGAAGAGAGAGAGATCCCTCAGCCCCACAAAGATGTCAACAAGGAATGCTGACATGGCTGATCCACTAGTGCTAAATATTTACACAAAATTAGACATGAAAATGTACAGAATTCTACTTTAGAGTATCTCCAAGCACTTAGAAGCACCGGCAAGTAAACTTTCTGCCAGTGCTGGGTTTTCATGACACACTTCATTTCTGTGTGCCAGCAACCAGAAATCCAGAAGCAGAGAAGCTGACTGGTGCACTCTCACCTGACTGGGGATCTGGGAAAGAGGGCCAAGGTCTAGTGTGTGTTTTAGATCTGCTGTCCATTGCTGAGGAAGAAGCTTTATGTGTTTTCTTTCTTCTTTTTTTCTGTCGCTGTGAAAGCAAGAGGTCCAAGAGAAGGGAAGTCACTTTATCAGCCCAAAGTAATGAGACACTCTTTTTTTTTTTTTTATTTCTACCTCTTTTTAATTCCTCCTATTTTTAATAATGAGCTAGGTATGACAAAAGACCAAAAATATTTTATAGTTTAAGACTGAGTTCCTATAAAGCAATGATAGAGAACAGGTATTTAATGAACACACACATTATCTGCATACAGTGATTCTCTGTGTGTAGTTCCTTTAAGCTGTTGTCTCCTACAGCTGGAGGATGTATGAGAGAGTGGTGGACAAATGCATTTCTAGAGTCAACCTAGAAGAAGGGACCAAAAGTCACATAGCACAGGACACCCCAAGAGAGAGATAGCTGTTATCTAAAATACAAGTATAGTTGAAAAGGAATTTTTCTAATCATCTAGATGATGAGACAACAATGTGTTGTTGTGTTTGTTTTAGGAGGCATTTAATGCTCCATGAAGAGGGAATTTATCTAATAAATTCCCTCTTCATGGAGCATTAAATGCCTCCTAAAACAAAGCCTGGAGGAAAAGGGGAGAGTGCCATCACCTGCCATTTGAGCAAGGGGGGAGCGCATCTGGACGTAGGTACATGAATAGACGTCTAGAGCGCAGAAAACTTGACTTTGGACAGCTGTTTCATACACTCAAGCTTCATATCCACACACACCATCTTTCCCTGGGCAGATGCTTTAACTTCCATATTTGAATGTATAAACTGTTGGATTTTGCTCTACAGAAACATGCACAGCTTGTTATATCAACGAAGTAGTAAAGATAGTCACTGAACTGCATTGGAGCAGCAAGACATTGTATTACAGCTGTATTACAGCTGAGCTGCAAGCTTATGAGGGAATTGCAGAATATATCTGATCACATGTGTGAGCTGAGACAGGAGAGCATCACTTGGATGTAGTGACTGCAGGGCACAGCCACACCTGCACATACATGCTGAGGACAGGGAGAGCATGTGTACAGAGGAGGTAACCACAGTCTGCACTTGAGTGAGCACACACCCATGCAACTTGGTGAATCGTCAGCTGCAGAGGTTATGGTATGTAACAAGTCTCCTGCTTACCTGAGAAGGGACCGCAAAGTGAAGAGATGGGAGGTCAGGAGAGGAGCTCTGCTCGGGGTCAGCTTCATCATTGTGGACATAGAACTTTGAAAAGCTAAAACACACAGCAGATACACAACATGCTTCCCTTAGACATGACTTAACTCTGATGCCCACTTTGCTTGCACATACACAGCAGCCTGACTGAAGCATCCCCTGCCTTGCACAGCATCTCCAGCAAGACTGCAGGGTAACTCTTCCTGCGCAACTGTGCAAAATATGAAGGGTTTCTTCTCCCTTCCCCAGGGACATGAGTTAATAGGCAAGGATTAATTAAGAGGCAAGGATGCTGTTTTCCCATGAGTGCTTGCCTGTGTTATAAACTTTGCTGTTGTGATTCATCTCTCACCAACCTGAAATCACATAACTATAATGAGCTCAATACAGGAATTACAGGACAAATCAGGCAGCTTTAAAGTAATTTTAATATAAAACAGCCTAAAGAGAGTATTCTAGGAAGGATGTTTTCCCAGGGGAGGGGAGGCAAGTACTCCTGCAGGTATTCACCCTCCTGAAACTCAAAGATTTCACCATGCCTTGGTCAAAACGTTTTTGCTCCCTATCCTCCTATGTACTTTTGTCTTAGGGTCCATCAGTGACTTTGGTGACAATTTCCCATTCACCATACATGCTGCTGGGAGACTCCTATCTACAATTTCACTCACCCTTTTCCTGAAGTTACTGTTGAGAATTCCTCTACTTGAATATCAGGGTCTGTATAGCCAGGGTTTCCTGAAAGAAAGTCTGCTTCCTGAAAAAAAAAAAAAAAAAGAAAAAGAAAAAAAGAATTAACATTTTCAGACCAATATGGACACAGAGTGGAGAAGAGGGATTTTTCACTACAGAGATGTCTTCTTCCTCCCTCCTCAGCCACATGCCAGACATTTTCTGTCCTTACAGCTAGCACAGCCAAAACTCAGCAGGAGTCTGCTGCTTAAGAAGATGGAAAGCCAAGATTGAGACAATTAGAAGTCCCTGATTCAGTCATTTAGTCCAGCCAGTATTTCATGTGACTCAAAACCAAATCACAATTACAGAGACCAGCTTAATCATTTCTTGGGACCACATTCAAAATATCACTTAAAGCCTCCGTTAGTTATACAGTTCAATCATAAGAACCAAGCAGTGAATGCAAAAAACTTCTTTTAAATTCAAAATGGAGGTAAGAAAAATGAAAGCATGCAACATACAGCAAAAACATTAAATACTTTCTATTTCTTGTGTGAAACCCTGCTGTTTTTTTAAAAAAGAATGTGATATATTGCTCATTTGCCTCAGGTATAGATGAATTCAAAGTAATGTCATCCTGAACTTTAAAATTGCATACTTTCATAAACATATAAGAAGACTCAATGAATAAGCCTCCTAAATCCAAGTGTCTGCATTACAGAAAAGGGCTCCCAGTTCTGCCTCAAAAGTTAAGATGGTCAGAGTACCAAGTGGCGTGGGGTATGAAGCTCCATTGTCAAAAAGGATAAACCGTGCTCAGGAGAACCTTGACAGTACTTTTCAGCTACTCTTAAACTTGAATAATTAGCAAGACAACTTCCTCTTAAACATTTTAGTGCACAATGACTATAAAGACACATATGCATTTTAAGGCTACTTTTAGGTGGTAAAGACAGAGCAATTTTAAATGCCATAGGCTTTAGGTTCCAAAAAAGCTTAAACAAGCTCATGAAGACCTATTTGTCTGAACAGCCTGATCAGCAAACTTGAGAAAATGAAGTCAAAGTTGGACGTCCCACAAATGGGTTCTTGAGAGACCCAGGGCCTCTGCAGTTCAACAAATTCATAAACAATGGACAAAAGAGCAGATGAAGTCTGGTGATGATACTCCCTTATGTAAGGCAATAAAAATGAAAGCCAGCCGCAAGAGTTGCAGAAGATTCTTCCAATATTGAATTACGGGGTGATAAAATGGCACATGAAAATCAAGACTGCTAGATGTAAAGTGATGCACATGGGAAAAGTAGTGTAAACTTAACATACCAAGCAATGGTCTCTGAACTAGAAACGAATTCATGAAGCTCCACATTCAGTGGCAGCCAAGAAATCATTTCAGATGACAGGACTGAAAAGGAAAGGCATTAAAAAAAAAAAAGGGAAAATAGTTTCATGTTACTGAATAAATTCATCGGCAGCCTGGACACTGGATTCTCTATAGTGTTCCAGCATCTTCCCCCACAGAAGACCTGGAAGAAGGTATAGAGAAGAGTGACAGGACCAATAAAAGGTGTGGAGCAGTTTCTGTACAAGAAACAGCTAATAGGCCAGGGCTCTTCATTCAGGAGAGAAAATACTCGGGGCAGATATGAATGGAGAAAGCAAATGGGGAATAATTGTTTACCATCTCTCTAACACAACATTTAGGGAGCATCAAATGGAAAAAATCAGGTAGCAGTTTCAAAAGAAACAGAAGAAAGGCTGCATTTTTGACACAACATGGAAATAAGCTGTAGCACTCTCAGCCATAGGATGCTGCAGGTGCCAAATGTTACATGGATTCAAGAAGAAATGAGAAAAGTTTGTGTGAGAAACCAGCAAATACAAAGCCATTCGAAGCTCTGTGCTCCAAAAGCCCTTAACACATATTGCCAAGTGCTGGGACTACAACTCCTGCACTCTTTCCCAGCATCCACGATTGGCCAGTGTCAGAGCCAGCACACTGGTCTGATCAACTTTGGCCAGCCTTCTTTACACACCAGAAGAGATACTTCCAAAATTACTAGTTGCTTTTGAACATCTTGGCATCAATGTCTGGAGTCTCAGTACTCAGTACTGTGATTGTTAGATAAGAGAGTTGCCAAACTGTAAAGACTTCAGGCCTGTTGCCTTTTGTAACACGCTCTGAGTTTAATTGGTCTTGTAAAGAAAAAAAGAGGTGGAAAGGAATTTGCAGATGTTTTATAGGTGGTGACATTGATTTCAACTTACCAGATATCAGACTTAATTCAGACTTCAATTTACCAGATCTCTGCTGGAAATACAACACAGCAGAGAGGAAACCATCTAGGAGGTTGTGTGTGGTGTGGTGGTCGGAGGCTGTCTTGGGAACAGCGACCATGAAATGGTAGAGTTTTCAATTCTTGGAGAAGTAAGGAGGGGGTCAGCAAAACCACTACCCTGGACTTTAGAAAGGCAGACTTTGGCCTGTTTAGGAGTCTGGTTAACAGAGTCCCTTGGGAGGCAGTCCTGAAGGGCAAAGGAGTCCAGGAAGGCTGGGTGTTATTCAAGAAGGAAGGCACAGGAGCAGGCTGTCCCCATGTGCCGAAAGACGAGCCGGTGGGGAAGAAGACCAGCCTGGCTGAACAGAGAACTTAGGCTGGAACTCAGGAAAAAAAGGAGAGCCTACCACCTTTGCAAGAAGGGGCAGGCAACTCAGGAAGACTATAAGGATATTGTTAGGCTATGCAGGGAGAAAATTAGAAAGGCAAAGGCTCGGCTAGAACTTAAACTGTCCACTGCAGTGAAGGATAACAAAAAATGTTTTTACAAATATATCAGCAACAAAAGGAGGGCCCAAGGAGAATCTCCCTCCTTTGTTGAATGCAGAGGGAAACATTGCCACAAAGGATGAGGAGAAGGCTGAGGTACTTAATGCCTTCTTTGCCTCAGTCTTTAATAGTCAGACTGGTCATCCTCAGGGTATTCAGGCCCCTGAGCTGGGAGATGGAGATAGGAAGCAGAATGAAGCCTCAATAATCGAAGAGGTAACAGTCAGTGACCTTCTCCTCCACCTGGATATCCACAGGTCTACAGGGCCAGATGGGATCCACCCGAGGATACTGAGGGAGCTGGTGGAGGAGCTTGCCAAGCCACTTTCCATCATTTACCAGCAGTCCTGGTCAACCGGGGAGGTCCCAGCTGTCTGGAAGTTAGCTAATGTGACACCCCTCTACAAGAAGGGTCGGAAGGAGGATCCAGGGAACTACAGGCCTGTCAGCCTGACCTCAGTGACGGGGAAGGTCATGGAGCAGACCATCTTGAGTGCCATCATGTGGCACATGCGAGACAACCAGGGGATCAGGCCCAGCCAGCATGGGTTCACAAAGGGAAGATCCTGCTTGACCAACCTGATCTCCTTCTATGACAAGGTGGATGAGGGGAAGGCTGTGGATGTTGTCTAGCTGGACTTTAGTAAGGCCCTTGACACTGTCTCCCACAGCATTCTCCTGGAGAAACTGGCTGCTCATGGCTTGGATAAGTGCACTCTCCACTGGGTAAAAAAATGGCTAAATGGCCGAGCCCAGAAAGTGGTAGTGAATGGAGTCAAATCCAGTTGGCAACTGGTTACGAGTGGTGTTCCCCAGGGCTTAGTATTGGGACTGGTCCTGTTTAATATCTTTATTGATGATCTGGATGAGGGGATTGAGTGCACCCTCAGTAAGTTTGCAGATGACACCAAGTTGGGTGGAAGTGTTGATCTGCTGGACGGTAGGAAGGCCCTACAGAGGGACCTGGACAGGCTGGATCGATGGGCCAAGGCCAACTGTATGAGGTTCAACAAGGCTAAGTGGCGGGTCCTGCACTTGGATCACAACAACCCCATGCAATGCTACAGGCTTTGGGAAGAGTGGCTGGAGAGCTGCCCAGCGGAAAAGGACCCGGAGGTGTTGGTTGACAGCCCGCTGAACATGAGCCAGCAGTGTGCCCAGGTGGCCAAGAGGGCCAATGGCATCCTGGCTTGTATCAGGAATAGCATGGCCAGCAGGACCAGGGAGGTGATAGTGCCCCTGTACTCGGCACTGGTGAGGCCACACCTTGAATACTGTGTTCAGTTTTGGGCCCCTCACTACAAGAAGGACATTGAGGTGCTGAAGCCCGTCCAGAGAAGGGCAACGAGGCTGGTGAAGGGTCTAGAGAATAAGTCTTATGAGGAGTGGCTGAGGGAGCTAGGGTTCTTTAGTTTGGAGAAGAGGAGGCTGAGGGGAGACCTTATCGCTCTCTACAACTACCTGAAAGGAGGTTGTAGAGAGGCAGGGGTCGGTCTCTTCTCCCAAGTAACAAGGGATAGGACAAGAGGAAATGGCCTCAAGCTGTGTCAGAGCAGATTTAGGTTGGATATTAGGAAAAACTTGTTCACCGAAAGGGTAGTCAGGCACTGGAACAGGCTGCCCAGGGAAGTGGTTGAGTCCCCATCCCTGGAGGTATTTAAAAGATGGGTAGATGTGGTGCTTAGGGACATGGTTTAGTGGTGGACTTGGCAGTGATGGGTTAACAGTTGGACTTGATGATCTTAAGGGTCTTTTCCAACCTCAACGATTCTATGATTCTATGAATTTGAAGGGAATTGTTTTAGCAATCCCAAACATTAGAACTTTCTGATTTGAGAATTATGCTATTTGGGGCTATTATAGGCAGGATTAATAATCTGCAGAAATTGACCACATGTATTTCAAATAGAACTTGTAACTCAAGTCAGATCATTGCTCATCATAAACTGAACATCACGTGTACATAAATATTTCCTCAGATTGACTTGGGGACCAAATTCTTAACATCTACATTCAAGCCTCATGGCACCTGAGTCACAAATGAAGGGGACCAGACACAATCTCCTGTCACTGTAAGCGTACAGGCAGGGAGATGCAGGTCTTTTCAGAGGAAAGCACGCTGTGGCTGAAATGAGCTGCAGCAGGAGATGTCCTCGTAAGACTGTGCAGAGTAACTGAAAATGATCAGGACTCAATGTCCACAGCATACAAACAGGACTGCAGGACTGGCATTTCAAAGGAGATTAATAAAGGATACATTTTGAGAATATCATGAACAACTCTTTCCAAGCAGGGAATGAAAGAGCTTTTCAAAATCCGTTTTGTTCATTTCAGCCTTCTATAAATTATGTATAACCAAAGCAGCCACATAAAAGAAAGTAAACCATTAGAACTGACCATCAGAAACAAATGGAAGAAGACTCCATCAGTAGAAAATACAATGTTCTCTCAGTGTGACAAAAACTACAACCACAGCGCAGAGTCCCAGCCTCCCTCTGCTCCCACAGTCTTTAGCAGGACAGCCAGCATCCTTCAACTGCAACAGCAAGATGAAGCCACCCTTTGCGATTGGGTTGTTAGGATTCAGCTCTTACTCTTGCTGAAAACAGACTGCTCAATCGACAGACCGCCCAAGTTCATTGCCACCTTGCAAATCCTGGTCATGCTCAGACCTCCTCTAGAGGCTGAATACCAGCTGTGTCCACCCCAAGCTTCATGGTTACAACTTCAGGATTAATTCAGCTCCCTTGACTGCTGCAGCTGCTCTTACCATCCACTTCAGTGACAGCCAGTGGCCTGGCTGGAGGGGAGGCAGAACTGAACGGGAAAAAATGGTTCTTGTCCCAGGGAAAGTGGGTCTGTTGCAAGTGTTGAGACTGAGAGTGAAGACTAGGTTCCTCTTAACCAGACATTGGAAGAGAGAAGCAATATTGAAAATGTGAGGGAAGTTGAGTAAAATCCATGTTTATTATTTAAAATCAAACCTCACCAACCTGAATCAGTGTCCAAAGCAAGTTCAAAGCTTTAGGAATGTGAAAACAATCACATCCCAGCTGACCTCACTATGAAAGCCAGCTCCCTGGTATGAATGCAGTTATGCATTAAAGCATTGGTTTTTTGTTTTAGTTCGTATTTCTTTGGACTGCTATGCAACTGCCTACAGAAAAAACTGTTATTTGCACAGGCTACTTTGGGTATAGTAATAGAGGCAAAGGCTGTATATATCGAACTTCTGCATTTTTTCTGACACCTGAACCACTCAAGTGTGCAAAATTAGGGCTTTACTTTGTGCATGTTTTGAGAAGGATTCTACAAGCACATAAGAATCCTTTAACCAGAACAAGAATCCTTTAACCTGAACATAGCCGAAGACTTAACGACAGACAAACATGGAAAACGGAAGCCAAAGCCAACACTCAAGCTTGAATACGGCTCAAAACCAAGGATTAGAGGGGGAATGCATGTTTCTTCTTACTCCCTAAAATGAATGAACAGTTAAGACAAAAGTGGGAAGAGGATGATTTCCATTTTATGCTTACAGCATCTTGGATCAATTACAAAGGATTTCTGTGTTCAAGCTAAAGAAGGCTGTAGTCAACACAGCTTACAAAAGGCAAGTCACTTGGTGTACTCCTACTCCAATCTATTTGTTTGTGTTTATCTCTGGTTGCTATGTAAGAAACAAGGAAAATCTGGCGGGTTAACATTTTTCTTAACAATGTTATTGGGCATCATCCAGTCTTTCTTGTTCCCCAAGGTACTAACTGCAGTCCTGAAACACAGCACTCCTTTTCACCCTGCTTCTTCCAGGCTTGCTGCTTCAAATTAATCATATTCACACGTATCTAGATAAGCACCAGCGCAGGAGAACATCATTGAACAGTTACATCCCAAATGTGCACACACAGAGAGTCTACCCCCGTTCAAATATATTTTCAGTATTAATCAAAATTCAGTAACTAGGAAATTATTAGAGCTAATGCTTTATTATTGTTTTAATTTTCACAGTAAGCAAAGCTCTATGAGACAAAGCGCCAAATATTTTTGTTGTTATGGAAACCTCTGTTTAAACTGAAAGTTCAACTTTTCCAAGGCAGCAAAAAAATACATAAAAAAAGCTGTGGTCTCCATATTATACGAAGGGGAATTAGCTCACTTTCCCCTTTGCTTTGATAGGGAAAAACCATGAATGAGTCCAGAGAGATCCCAGTATCTCTACACAGAATACTTGGATGAAGCTTGGATTTAATTAATTTCTTATGAAATATAAAACTGGTTGTATAGTAGGTAACTTACTCGCATAAAGCCAGATAGAGTTACACAGGCTCACAGAATCGCAGAATAATTTAGACTAGGAAGAATTTCTAGAAGTTTCTAGTCCAACCCCCCATCAAAGCTGGGGCAAAATTTGTCCAGCCAAATTTTGAGTAACTCCAGGGACAGAGCTGCCTTGCAGCAAAATAAATTACACCAAACCTCTTAATTCATAGCGGAATATATATGCCACTGCAGAGTGTAATAGCATTAAATAGCTTGTAGAAGTCTTTCTACAGAGATACAGATCAACATCATGGTAATCACAAGGACCCTTATTACTATGTAGACTCAATTCAAAGAAAAGCAGATATCTGGGTCATTTCTGAACACGATTCGTGTCCTTTTCCTTTTCAAGATGGTTAAACTATTTGGTATTATTAGCTGCTCGATGATTAGCCCCAGTTTCTCCAGCCTTCAAGCCTGTCTCACTTTCAGTCATGACCTGCGGTACCGCTCACATAAGCCAGCAAGATGTGCACTGCCACCCAAACAGATGGTCCTGTCCTTTCCAGTGACAGGACCCTTCCCACTCTTCAGTCATCGTCATTCATGCTGACACAGGCATTTATGTGACTGCTTGGTGAACCAAATAGGAGGGAGCTGGGCCAGCTAAACATGAGCTCAATTATTTTTTTAATAAAGTTTATTCTTACCCAGATGAGATCCCCCACCCTGTTCGCTGCATGACTGTAATGAACAGCTGCGCTGGCAGAAGAGGATAGATAATGCAGGGCCCAAAACAAGTGGTGGAGGAAAAGAGTGGGTGGGATTGATTCCTTTGAAAGCAGCACTTGCTTATGCCTAAAGTGTTCATCAAATTACAGGCCTTACACTCTCTCGCATCCTACTCAACTCCACCAAAGTGCCTCTGAAGTCTTATCTTTAGCAACCGCCTCTAAAATTTGGAGCTCGCAAAAGTGAAGCAAACTTTACACTGTGGACAAGCGAGGCTATTTTTGAGAAATGAACTGAAAGTACAACAAGTACCTGACTGGGTCTCACTTGGGGGGGGACAAGACTCCAGTTGCTTGTCTCCCTCTTTTGCCTCTTGCTGGGGACGCTGCTGCAGGATGTACTCATACGTAGTCAATTTGTTCCACACTGGGAAGAAAGAAAGACCTGTCAGTGCAGGGAAGGCCACTCCCTGATGACACTTACACAAACAGTCTGAATAACTACACAATCAAATAGTAACTATAAACATGAAAAGACTGATACTCTAAGCCAAAAGCACCTTTGCACTGTATATCTTACTATATCCTTTATTGTCATCATCACACTTTCTCAGAGTCCCAATATTCTTCTAAAGCCTCATATACATGGCACAGCCTTCTATACTGTAGTAATTTTTTCAGCTCATTTCAAAGCAAATCCATCATTCACACCCAATAAGGGTAAGATCTGTAGCATACAGAAAGCTCAGCGAGTAGTCAGAAGGTATGTGATGCTAAATGGAGAAAAGAAATTCAGCAGGCTAGTGTGTCCCGTGGAGGGCATTGAGACACTTAATGTCCAAAACAGTGAGCATTAAATGCCCAACCTGTCTGGTGCCAAATAGATGTGTTCAGAGTTTTTATGTGCCTGAGTTTATGTGCTCTTAAGGCCCGCCCCCAAATCATCTGCTTCCATGAATGAGCAAAAGCACATGACATTTCTGAGCAGTTTAGTTTCTTCATGAGACCCAAAATGTTATGAGGATCCAAAACTCAGACATTCCTCCTATAATGACCATGTTACAGTTAAGTATTTTTAGAGCACAAAACCCAGAAATGGATGCTGAAGGTTTTTAGTGCACAGTCTGATAGTCATTCTTCCTTTTTACAGAAGTATAGTAGTTAAAGCAGATGCCTAGGATGTGGGACATCCAGACTAAAATCCTTCCTCTGTCTGAAGACCTTTGTATCAGTAATATCTTACCTCTCAAATCCATGCCCTAAACACAGGACTACTCCTCAGGGAAGTGGGGGAGAGCAGAGGAGAAGGTGCCCCTCCTGTTAAAGCAATGACCTTATGAAGAAATAAGAATTCAAGATCCATTTGGCCAGGAAGACAGAGCATAAAAATGAATGCGAGTCTGCAGCCAAGTAATTAGTGAATGCACTTAATGGGGACAGTGCAGGGTGCTGGAAAATGCTCCTAGAATGGTACTGTATGCTTTATTTGAGAAAGAGAATATTGCTTCCTAAGCAAAGGGCTATAAACCATTTTTAATTTAGAGTTTGTTGGTTTCTGAATACTTAACAGTGTAAAAAATTTAAAACAGTTTAAAATATTTTAATAAAGCTATTTAGTTAAAAAATACTGCATTTGTCTGGCCAGATAACACTGCAGCACATACTATGCAATATATAATCATGGCCTGTGAAGAGCCCCATATCCTTTCCTATATTCCCTGCTATTGTTTTCTTTTTATTCTGCTTACTATTGGCCTCTCAGTATTGAAGAAAAAAAAAATATCCTCCCTCCAGACTTCTGAAGTGTCATGCTTCACTGAATGCCTCTAGAACTGTCTCTATCAAGACTGGTAATTTTGAATACATGGACCTACTATTTTGAGAATAACCTACTTCCTTCCTTTTGAGTGATAGTAGTGAGTAATTGAAATCAGGACAGTAATTCTGAAAATTTCACTGTGCTTGTAACAAAACTAGATTCTAAAATTTTCATAGTCATACCTGACTTAAGCCAGTTTTTTTTTATGTGAAGCTTAAAGGCAATAACACTCACAGGGGTGCTATTTTCTTTCTGAAATTTAATTATTTTAAAAAAAGGTTTATGAAGAAATATTCACGAACAGGAATTACGTTTTAATTGGTAAACTGTATTTCTAGTCCCAAATGAGGTTAGACAATTCACTCCAACACTATTTACCTTAAAGCATTCAGATGAGACTATTGATAATTACAGGTGTGAATAAGAGGAATTTAAACCAAACATACTTTGTCTATCTCCCTGAATGCCAGTTGTAAGTGTAATACATACTCATATGTAACACACAATATAGGCTTCAGTATGGTAACCGCTTTTTTTAAGCAAAGACTTACACACTGCACTTCTGCACAGCTGGAACCAGTTTCAATAGGGTAGCAGATTTTGATGTAATAAAATGTTAACAAAAATTAACAATAATTACATTCTGTTTCCATGTAAGTCATAAAGATTTAAAATTGGGCCAGAAATAAAAGTTAATTTGGCTCAAAATTTATTCTGAAAGAGGAAAAAAATCACCCCAAGACAACAGCAACAAAAAATCCCCCAAATCCAGAGTAGAACTAGTGTAGTGCACGTTTCTGTTTGACAAGAGAAAGCACGTCTTTATCCCAAGGAGGGAGCACCCTCTTGTGGAAGTTGTACACAAAGACAGGATAAATACCGCTCAGTACTAAACTGAATAATCCTTTCTTTTTCATCCAAAAGCAATCTTCCTGGAGCGGCCCCAGATTTGTTATGCTTTTAGTCTTTCTACAGTGCTAGATGGACCTTTGAAATCTCCAGGCATCGCCATTAACCCAGCAAAGTCAACTTTCAATTCCACCAAGAAAGCAAAATCGCAGCGTGACCACATTTAAGCTCAAAGAGGCTGCAAAAAGAAAACAACAGTCAAAGACCTCAGTGACTGTAACATTAATGCCAGCTGAGAAGCACTCACACATCAAATGCTACACTTCAGCAGTGCAACTATTTTGCTTCTGGAGCTGCACTGGTCTGTGCTGACCTAGTTTGTGTTGGCATCTGCATCGCTGTTAACTGACAACCTAAAAATCCATCCAAGGATCCTCTCTAACCGCCGTCCTCATTTCTCTTCCACCACATCTCTTCTTCTCTAGTTTTGGCACTACCAGCTACTGGAAGTGTAAGATCTTTTCTCATCATGACTTATATCAGACAGCCAAATAGCATTGGCTTCATCTTAGACAATGGCTGAAAAATGTTTTTGATGCCCGTCTGTACATAAACAAATGTAAATATCCCTTCTTGACAGAGCAACAAGTAGGAGATCTAATGAGGAGCCTTTCTGAAAACCTCTTCCTCTGAATACCACAAGTCATTTTGTGTTGATATGATGCAACTTCCATAAAGGGACCATGACCTGGATGTCAGGCCTCCTATTAGAAATTTAGACCAATACCGTCCACATTTCTCTGGGGTAATGGAGAAACAGGCTGTCTTACACAACAGAAGTACTGGGGAGCACAGTGAAGAGACTCACAAAAGCCCGTATGCGGAGCCAATCTGACCTGCCATCGCTGGCACTGAGCTGGAATTAACCAGTTCATCCCACCTGGCCTCTCTACTACTCTCCCACGTGCTTTCAGTTCCAGGGTAACTAAGCTTAGACACATGAATGCACAGGTCCAACGCAAGCCCTATATTGCACATGCACTGATAAGCCTACCTGGTACTGGGGGAAAATCAGAAGTATAATGTTAAACCCAAATTTTCTACCTTTTCAATGGCAATCTTGCACAATGCATGTATACTTGTGACACAGGTGAACACACAGTGAATGCAGACTGAGCACAAGAAAATGAAATGGGGATGCAGATGACAGGAACATAATACCTACTAAGATAGATGTGAAAGGTCAAGAGGTGGCCTAGCAGGATCACGGTCATTAGGCTCAGAAGAATAAAAATCCCAGCCGTGACCAAAATGGCAGATGCCCAAGTCTCAACAGGAGCTGCAGGAAGAAACACAAACCAGCGGTCTGTGTGGTTCTTTAGAGCTGTAAAACAAAAAGAGTTGGAGGTAAGTAGATAGTCCAGGTATTAAATATCTCTAACTAAACTTTACAGCTGGAAATATTGTTAACTCAAAAGTAGCTGCAGACCCATTATGCACTGGAGGTCTAAGAAATCTTGTGTCTGCAAGGCCTTTAGGAAGAGCAGTTAGTCAGCTCTGGACGAAAAGACATTCCGTCCAGCTGAGCAGAGATATTCTTGCAGAAACATAAAATTGAAGGAGTAAGGAATGGAGTTCCTCCTCAGTGGGAGAGCCCACAGAATCCAATCCCATATCGAGATATGCTGGCTGATTCACAGGATGCTCAACTGAAGCACTGCTAGTACCATCAAAGTGCCGGTCGGAGCGAAGCATCATGGGGTCAATGAAGAACTCCACAAAGACGTAGCAAGCGACGAGCAGCAGAAGCCCAAGGCCCAGAATGGCAGACAGCACGCTATTCAAAAAGAGCCTGCCAAGAAGGTGAGAAGTCTGAATGGCTTCAATAACATCACACATCATACAATTCAAAATCCCAGCCTCTAATAAAGACGGAGATATAGACAGCTATCCCAAATTACTGTGACACTTTCTTACACTTATGATAGATAGTGGTTAACAGTCTTACTTCTGATTTGTTACCCTGAGGGACTAAACTGTAACCCTTTAGAGCAACTGTGGTTACAAAACAGCCAAGTACATCTCAGACAGACAAAGAGCTCCCTGCACAAAATCTGAAGGCAGTGTAACGTGGCACCCAGCAGTAACAACTCTTTGCTTTCCACATGGTTTTAGTGCAGGAAAGTAAACTGAGAAGGAATAATCAGTGATAGCCTCCTTATTCTTTATCTTAAACCTGGCACAGATTAGAGGTGCCTATATGCCACTGTAACTCCTGCCAAGCGGCAAGTCTCGTAGGGAAAGCATGCGATCTGGATGCAGGTTGTTTCAGAGACAGGAACAGCACAATCATGGTTCTATTCCCACTCCAACTCTCAGAAGCATTAAGGACACCAATTAACATCCCAATTAGCTTTTCCTAATACCAAATAATAATCTTATGTTCTCTGTTTCTACTTGTAGATGTTCAGCTACAAAATTCTAAGTGTGGGAGTTTTATCCCTGGTTATTTGAATGTCATAATCATGCTTGCATTTTCCATCTAGTTTTCTCATGACTGATTTTATTCAGCTGGGTTCTGAAAGAAAAGTGGTTCTGTGTGGCTGAGTACAGACTGGAGGAGAATCTTAGGAAGAGAAGGGGCGACATTATTGATGCAGTATTGTGCTCCTGTCACAATGCCAGGCTCTTACCAGTAATTCCTCTCTCCCACACAGTTGTTGAGCCATTTGCAGTGGTGATCAAAGCCACACACACACTTGTTGCAAGTTCCACAGTGCTTTGACTTAGCACTCCTGCCAAAGAAAGGGTGGCATTAGCGTGGCAGCACCAGCGCATTACCGTGACTTTCCAGTGACGCAAATACAGGGAGATACAGCAGTAGATGGTAATAGTGCGAAAACCTTCTACATCAGGAATACTTCAACACCCAAACATATCGGCCATCGTTGGACCACAATCCCAAACACTGCAAAATTTGCCTTTCAATGCACTCTGTGATTTCTAATTTGGAGATCACTGATTTCTTATTTGAAACCCTTTAGCAGTTCTACAAAGCTTGATCTTAATATCTGCCCTCCAAGGATTTCCTGCTACCATATTAGCATCTAGCCAGATACAAGCACACACGCACAAGTTACATGTTGTTAGGTCAAACACCAACATCCAGATAACTCAGAACAGTACAGTCCTCTTCACTCAACATGTGAGCAATTAAATAAAACAGAACCATGTGCACATTTGACAGCGGGCACCTACCCAACGAACTGAACAGGATGAAGCTTAATCTGTGCTATAGAGCTTCAGGGGCTCAATTTCAATCTCATAGTCTAACGCTAAAGACTAACGGTGAAGTGTAACAGTGAAGAAGACAGAGTAGTAGAAGGAAAAGAGAAGGTACTTACACATCTACATCACAGACATGGCAATGATGGTTTTCAATGACATGTGCATGTTGATTACGATTGAAGGTGGCCAGAGGCCCTAGATAGTTTTTTTCTCGCACATTTGCATCCGCAGGATCAATGGAGACTGCAGTAAGATGAACAACTAAATGGTAGATAAAACACACTCCTGGACACTGAAGTACACAGTTAAGGATTGTATGAGTGATTTAATGCATATATTTTTATCCTGAATATACAACGCCCACACAGATGAGAAATATAAGGCTTAGAATTAGAAATCACTATATAACTGATTGCCGGACATTAATCTGAGCTTTATTAACAGAGACATTTGCGCTGTAATAAATATCCTCTGGAAAAAGATAACTAAATCTACACGAACAACCCTCCTTATTATGTACTACTCTGCCTCACAGAAATGTCCTTCCTAGCACAGGAGTTTTTAAAAATTACCTTTACTTACCGGAATCTGAACCCACATGCAGACTGTTGACATAGGTCCACATTTCTCAGTCCATACAGACTCCTTGGAAAGGAACAGTCAGTTAAGGCCGTGCACACGCCCCTTCACAAGACCAAACTTCCAAGAAAGAAAAAAAAAAAAGTCACATCAAGGAACTAGTACTGATCACCTTGCTTTCCTTTTCCTTAGTCAGAATCCCAAGGAATAGGATTACCCCTTTAAAGGAGGCTCCTACAGAATTTACAGACAGACAGTATCCAGGATTTGTCATTGTTTCTTGAAATATTACCTGTTTGGATTCTTACTTCTAAATGCAGTAGCAAGTCAGAGCAAATACGCTTTAGCAGTACTTTTGATCAGACACCTGAAGTAACTGCCGATATAACATACAAATATGTAAGAATATACAAATACAAAGCAGCAACCCTGCATGCCAGGACTACCAGTGTGCTTGAGAGTTTGCTTCTCAATATACTGCAATTAAATGAGCACGCGTGCAAAAATTAACCTTCCGGTTTATTTGTTATACACCCAGATGTGCACATCATTGATCATACTAAGGCCTATAGAAAATAGAGCAGCATAGTAGAGGGAAGAAAAGGAGGTCTTTGAGAGGTCTAGATGAGCTCTGATAACTGGTGTAGCAGACTGGGAAGGGACTTGCCCTTGACACAAAAGAGACATTAGTGCTTTATTAACTGGTAGTAAAACTTTGGGATACATTAATCTGTTGAATTAAAGTGACTTCAGATTCAGTTATGAAGATATTTGGTAGACAAATTCATGAGGTTTGAACCATGATAACACCAAGGACTTGGGTAAGATAAGTAGACGTAAGGCCACTGTGAGCTAATGATATTAATGCCTAAATCATGCAGGTGTAACTAAAACAATGAGAAGCAAAAGCATCCCAAACATATCAAAGGCTCCATGGACATACATAAATCAGATGTATAAATGATGTAAGTGCATATCTCATCTCTTCAGAACTTTTCACAAGATTCTCTCTATATTATTTCTTGGTTATCTGGTTCTGCTAAAAGCACTAAGTGGCACTGAGCCATTTAGTCAATTTTATTTTCACCAGGAAGATGTTACCAGAGAGATAACAAAAGCAAACACTTGCTCACAAATTATAAACCCCTCACCAGATTATTAGTACTAAATTCAAATGTCAGGATACCCTCTTCCAGTCTGCCACTCCCCAGACAATCTAGTCTACCAGGAGCCAGGGCCTGGCCTTGAGGAAGTTCCTTCCCTGGGCGCAGGTGACAGTACAAGGTGGCACTGGGAGCATTGGGATTGCTCCCCAGCACACCCCATCTCCAGTCCCTCTCTTTCCCCGTTGCAAGAGCAGCAAGCACGCACAGCTCTAGGGAGGTGGGTTGAGGACAGGAGGTGGAAAACACATCGGGCTGGGCTGAGTTAGGCTTTGCTGGGCAGCACACAAGACAAGATGCCTTCGCAATATAAGCACCTCATCTTCTGATACTGCCCACATTTAGAGGACAGCTAGATGTGTATTAAGCTGCTGCTCAAGACTGTCCCACGACAAACCTCTCCTCTGAGGGTCACACTACACCACTTCGTCTTTCACTCACAGATTTTCTACAGAGGACAGGGGAGCGCCCTGGGAGAAGATCAGCTGCCAGCTATCACAAGCAACCACACCGTATAATCATAAACATATAAAGCTGCCTTTCAAGACTCATTCAGTCAGCACAGGGAGGTGTGGCTGCCCATTGCGGCAAGGATGTTTCAGGAGGGGTTTTTTCAGTATGACTTCCCTCAAACCCTGCAGCACACTTGTAGAAGAATACTATAAAGCCAAGGAGACACATAGGCAGAAGTAGACAGCAGAAGAGCCCTGGAGGCAAAGATAGTAACCTTAACAGAGAGTGATGAAGGAGACAAGCAGAATGTTAGTGACCTACCTAAAGTTGAAAGGCAGAGAGGATCTCAACTGTTTTTTATAGACAGGAGAAGATCAAGATTATGGTTATAGTTCAGAAAAAGATTCTGGCTCAGCTGCTTTCTCCTATGCTTTCTATGCTACCTGATCACTACTTTTAAAATATCCCACTGATAGTTTATTACAGTCCATGTTCTCCTCTTGACCAAAGGATACGATATAGCCAGCGGGCAGCCAGTGGTGGGGCAGGAGAGGGACCAGGATTCCAAAGCCAACCAGCGCAAAGAAGAGGTACAGCAACCAGGCAATAATCTGGAAAAGGTGCAGAGGCCAGCTCCAGCCATTCCTTCGAGCACGTTGGACCTGCACCTCAGGAACAGCTTCTCCAAAATTCTCTGGGGCTGTCTTATTAGGAGGTTTATTGCAGATATTCATCTACAGAAATCAAAAATGGAAAACAAAAAATATGTGATACAAAAATATTGTGACTGAGCCTCCGTCTTGGAGATATGCTCCCAGATGTACATAAAGTTGGAGAGACTGAAATGACAACACATCTGAGGAGAGACTTCTCTCTGCACAGGGGATTTGTGATCGATAGTAACAAAAGGGAAAAAACAATTACACACTCTAAAAGCAAGTGCTGATGTCTGTGTGAAACAACAATACCCCAAACTTTCAGCTAAGACAAACTTGCAGGTTTTGCCAGTCTTTGAATGGATCTAGACCTAAATTGAGTAAAATAGCAAAGAGGGTATTATGGTGGCAGTCCAGAGATGGAGTATGATATGCTGCGGTCTGTGGATGTGTTCATGTCAGAACGCTGTTATGGATGACAGCAGAACAAATGCTTTCACCTGTCTCAGATATGCCATGTTTTCCTTCCAGCTAGTGCAGAGAAGTGTAGTGAGAGTGGGTGGTCCCACCGGAGCTCGTGGTCTGGAACTGCAATTTAGCACTACACAGCATCCAAGAAAACAGAGACTCCTTTGTCAGCAACAAAGGAAGTAGAAAGACTAGAAACTGAAAAAGTGAACTGATAATTTAATGACAAAAAGGGGAAAAGAAGCAGGAGTTACTCCACAACACAAATATAAAGCAGACTGTTGCTAGAGAAACAGAACAGGAAGTTACGTATGCAGGACATCCATGCAGGAAGCAGCTTGATTATTCAGCTGTCCTACCATGTCTGGACTCCTGGCAGGAGAAAGCAAGATTTAACTGCAAAGATGAGTTACGAACCATAACCTGGAAAGTTCCTGATGTTTATGATTCCTGTTTGCAAACAGCTACGAGCTCAGAAGCGATTTCTCCTTTTTTCAATTTGTGTTGGATTATTAGTTGTTGCTTTTCACTTGCCACGGAGCCAGGATGAGCTTTTAACAACAGAGAGTTGGGCTGCTCTGCTTCACGGAAAACTCGGGTGCAACAGATACTATGGAGTACAGTACAGGGTAGCGTTGCAAAACCAGCACTAAGAAGCTCTGCTGGACCTGAGCTGACATGAGGTACCTCTGCACCATGCTCACTGTTCCTTAGTAACTAAAGAGGATGTTAAATTAACATCTAACAGGGATAAGCAACTTCAATTAGTCCGATTAACCTGCACACAAGCATGAAGAAAGAAAAGGAGGAAGTCTCTAGCTCACTTGAGGTATTTTTGATAATGGTTCCAGTACCAGAAAAATGCCGAAGGGCTGGAAGACAGCAAGCGTGCCAACATGCTGAAAGAGTGAGAAGAATGATTCAGATCTTGGTACACCAACGGTCCTGCATCAGTCCCAGGCAAAGGGCTGGAAATGTCTTTTGGGGTCAACTGGTAGAGAAGTAGTGGGTAAGAATACAAAAAAATGTAATTTATGCTCATCAGCACAGTCTTATCAATAAGCAGGCTGGGAAAAAAAATTCCTAACTTCAGTCTTTGAAGAAATTAGCAGTATCTGCCTGCACATTCATAGTTTAAAATGCTACATGGCAACTGGCTCATCAATGATAAGAAATAGTTACTAATCATGTGATACTTTTTTCATTAGCTTGGTGAAAACTTGCTTGCTCATCACTTTGAGCTACCTATTACAAAAACTGCTCAGATTATTTGAAGAACTCCCCCCAGGTTTCTCCTATCTCCCAATCAGACCCTGGCCGGGGGAGCCAGGCCCACCCAGACCCTGGAATCCCTGTTTTGCTGCAAGACTTTGCTGTTTTATAACACCAGATGGTTTTAATATTATGTTACTTAATGTAAAAAGCTATAGTACAATTCAACAGAGTTTTTTTACGTGGTGAACTGCAATTAAAGCTAGCATAAGCTACCTCTTGGCTGAACTGTTCCTGAGGCTGCAGTCACCCCACAGCAGTGCCTGCCTGGCAACAGACTCTCAAGAAGGAAGCAAGCCACGCGTAACACTTCGTCTGTCCCGTTCCAGAAGCGAAGTTCCTCTTGCCTTTCCCTTACAACTCGATGGCTTCTCTTGTAGCTGATGCACTGGTTATCCACTGATACTGATGAAAAACAAAGCTATATGTGAAGAGAATCGAGGATACAGCATCTCCCCTTCCCGGCGGGGTGCCCTATGCTGTGGGTATGCCCGGTGCTCCTTTCTACCCAGCTACAGAAAACACTGAATATAAAAAACAGGGCATGAAGTCACTATCAGGGCTTACTCGGTCACCACAAACAGAGGAGAGATAACTGAGTTGACAGCGGTTGTTAACTATACTAGTTAACTATAAGTCAGCCGGGAGTTAGCAGGTTCACCCCTTCGGATGTTCAGCCACCGGACAGCCAAGCACTGGGCAGCAGGAAGGAGCATGCAACCAGCCGCGCTGGGGCACCGGCACCTCCCGGGGACGTACGGGCAGGCACCGGGGACCGGGCCGGGCGAGCGGGGTCCCGGGCTCTGGGGAGGACCGGGTAAACCCCTCCCGCGGCTCCGCCACCGCTCATTCCTCACCTTCTCCCCGCAGAGGCGGTTGAGAGCGGCCCCGTACCCGCTTCATGCCCAGGCGGGTAGCGGGGCCCCAGCCGAGGCTGGTACGGCAGCTCCCGGCGCTTCCAGCGGGTTTAGGCCGCTAGGCCCGTCGCCATGGCAACGGACGAGGCTACGGCGGGGCGCAGGGGACAAAAAAATGGCGGCCGCGATCCGGCCGAAGGAGGCGGGAAAGGAGCGAGGCTTCGCTCCACATCAGCCCGGGTGTGGGGCCCTCGCTGGGCCCGCAGGCCCCGAGTGCGGGGCCTGCGGGCCCAGCGAGGGCCCCACACCCGGGAAATGCAGGCCCAGCGAGGGCTTCATGCCTGAAAGCCCGGCTGCTGCACGCCCTAGCCTTCTGTGGGGAGGCCCTTCTCCCCCCAGCCGTTCAGCACCCACCCCTGTGTCGCATCGTTTGAGGTGCAGGCAGGGGTTTTGCAAGCTAAGGGCTTTACGACTGGTGGCACTGGGTTGGAAAGACCTACACCATCACTCCATCCCAGCTTTTCATCGCTAAGGGAGGTGGTGAATCTCCCCCGGGAATGGGGAAAGCCAGGAAAGTCATGATCCATCAAAAGGCTTCCTTGGGGAGGAGCGGAGGGTGCCTGTGTTTCCCTTCATCCCCCCCCAAAGCCAGCTGTGAAGTGTTGCTGGTAAGGCTGGCTGTGTTTTTATGAAAACACCCAAGATTTTAGAGGTGGCCAGGGCTGGGGAGGCTCTGGGAGCAGGCGGTGGAAGGATGGTTGTGAGCTGGAGCCAGCTGTCCCGCTCCCCGGACACTATTAGGAAAATTCCCTTCCCTGACTATTATATCAACCCGTCTTTATAGTATGAAAATGTATTAACTTTGTTAATATATATATTAGTTCAGATTATACACTGCAATGTAACGAAGTAGTGGAATTTTACTGGAGACTTTGGTATTATTTGTGCTTAAGTAAAACAAACTAAAGGACAGCCCAGCCCTGGAAATAAGGACTTTGCTTCATGGAAGCTTAGAGCTGTCCATGAAGGATAAAGGATACCCCTGGGCAACCACAATAAGGCCAGCATCCCAGCCCCTCTGACACGGCTTTGAAACCCTCCCAGTGTCATCTGGTGTCATAGATCAGTTACTCTAGCAGCACTGATTCCAGGGACGTCTGGATCAATGGACGAGCAGCAAAAATCCTGGAAAAATATTGTTGCTTTGCAAAGTTTTACTATTATTAGTAATCAGTAATGTGGGTGTTAGTGATTAGTCAAGTTGTGTTGTACCTGAAGGTTTGAAGGAAACCTGTGCAAAACCCCATTTGGGGTGCCCAGTTTGGCTGGGACACCTCATGTGCAGGAATAAATATTTACCCTTGTAATTCTCTACTTCGCATCCCAGCCTCTCTCCTCGGTTGACACGTCCAGCTGCAGATTTTCGTGACGCAGCATGGCCAGCCCCACCAGCCCAGCCCACAGCTCTGCTGCCCCAGGGGAGGTTTTCCCCCTCCTCCAGCAAAGCAGCCGTGCCGAGCCCTGGGAGCTGGCAAGCAGAGCTGGTGGCAGTGCCGGCCACGGGTGCATAAGGAGGTCTTTATGAGTCGCCTGCGGTCTGTGCACAGCGGCTGCTTTGTGCGAGGGGCACTGGCACGGGCCAGCCGGCCGCTCACCTAAGAAGGCTTCTGTGTACGGAGGGAAGGGTGTCCCAGGGGCAGCATGTCCTTCGCTTGCTGTCCCCAAAGGCCCTCGTCACCTTTTCAACCTCCAGCTGCTGGCGGCTCTCCCTGCGCGGGGGTCTGGCTGTGCTGGTGGTGGCAGTGGGTGCCTAAGGAGTGTGGGGGGCTGCACCTCTTTTGTCCTGGCTGCCCACCCTCCTCAAGTCGGGAGCAGGGGAACAGCTTGAGTGCTTGGTGAGTTGCGGAGCTGCAGCTTTGACTGCCTGTGCGGTCAGCTCCTGTCAGAGCTGTTGCAGAGGCAAGTCTCCTGGCCGCAAGGAAGCACAGCCCCGGTCACTGTCCCCTGCTCACCTGGTGCCAGAGAGCCCCGCTGCGCTTTCCTGGCACCTGCGAAAGGGGCTGGGGATGAGCCTTGGCTGTGCAGGACATGCCGGGCAGCAGAGTCAGCCCATCTCCCACTCCTGCACTGGGGGGCTCTTCAGTGTGGCCCCAGGAACAGCGGTGCTGGGAGGGCCACGGACACTGCGTGATCCTGGGTGGGCTTGACTGGCACTCGGAGCTCTGCAGGGGACCCTGCCATGACCACAGCCCCCAGCTCTCCCCAGGAGCCTTGCCCCAGGAGCACGGGGCTGCTCCCACACAGCAGGCGCAGAGCAAGGAGGACACCCTTCCTACAGCCACTTTTCTTTTATTTAGAGGTTACAGGATACAAGGAGCCAGACCTGCATGCCACGTGCTGTCGGCTCGCTCTGCCATGCCCCTCCATGTGCTGTGTGGGCAGAGAGAAGGGGGGCTGGCAGAGGCAAGCACCTGCAGGCTGGTCCCCCCATTGCCCGCAGGGTTTTCCTTGCAGCCTTTGAGAGGGGCACTGTTTCTGCTGCGGTGGCTTTGCCCTAGCAGCCATGAGCAAGCGTTACAGGAGAGGGATGTCTCCAATGGGACAAGAACTGGGACCACTGAGCTGAACCCTCTCCATCACTCACCAGGAGAGACCCTGGCTTGGCCCCACACCCACCTCCAAAGGGGATCAAAACTCGTATGGGGACACAAAGGCTGTGACCTTGAAGATGTGCTTGCCCAGGAGGACCTTGCGAGAGAACTCGCTCATCTCCAGCTCCACCTCCAGCGTGGCTGGCCCCGCCACAGGGCTGGTGAGCACCAGCTCTCCCGTCTGCCGGTCAGAGCGCCGCACGGCGAAGACACCCTGGCCCCGGCCGCCCATGATGGCGAAGCGCAGGCTGTCACCCACGAAGCGGGTGGTGGACATCTTGAAGAGGACATGGGGCACAGTGCGGTTGGCCTGGAGCGGCAGGTAGTGGAAGGAGATGGAGGTGGCGGCCAGGCGGCAGGCTCGGCTCTCCATGGGGCAGGGGTTCCTCTCACACTGGCTGCCAGGAGAGAAGGGGTACCACCGCTCAGTGCCATGGTTTGGCTCTCGGGGAGCTGCCTGCATCCTTAGGAACAAGGATGTTCTGCACCGCAGGCAGCATCTCCAGCCCCACTGCCAGTCCTGCAGCAGAGCAACCCAAGACAGCCACCTCTGAGTGTACCCGGCATCGGATCTCTGTCCCATCCCTGCCTCTGCCAGGCAAGCGCCATGCTTTGCAGGGACGCAGCTCTGGGTCACGCTCTGTGGCTGGGACCGGGGGTACCACAGTCCCGTCTGGAGGCCAGGGATGGAACCAGGCTCAGATGTGCCTCCTGCAGAGGAACTTGTCTGGAGCAGGGATGCTCCTCCACTTGGGTGGCTTGTGCTCAGCCACAGAGCTGTTTAGTCTCAAGAGCAGAACCAGGGGGGGTTTGCCTGCTGGATGGCAGCCAACGGCACTGCACGGATGTGCAGCAGAGGGAAAACAGCATTGGTCACCCAGGGCTGGGGCTCTGGGGGGCTGGGGTCCTGGATAAAGCCACCATGTATCGGGGTGCTCCCACCTGCACCCCCAGCCACCAGCATCCCGAGACCATTGGGGAGCGTGCCCAGCACACCCAGGCACCCCACGTGGCAATTTGCTACCAGCGCTGGCTGGCACTCTCCCTGCTGCCCCTGGGTGACATGATATGGTCCCCAGGGCACTGTAGGACCCATCACCTGGGGGGAGACAGCATGACACAGCCCGAGCCACGCACAGTACTCACAAGGCAGAGGTCTTGACGTAGCTCGTGTTGTGGCGTGGCGGGGGGCACTTGGGGCGCACGCAGCGGTGGCCCCCGAAGGTGTTGATGCAGAGGTTGCCCTGGGTGCAGTTGTGCTGCTCCCCAGCACACTCGTTCACATCTGCAGTGGTGGCACAGGGTGAGCAGGGCTGTCTCTGCTGCTCCCCGCTGCACCCCTGGTCCCGCGGGATGCTCCCTGCCCTGCACCTGCCGCTCTTACCCTTGCAGGCATTGCGGTCGGCATGGAGCAGGTAGCCGGGGGGGCAGAGGCAGCGGTAGGAGCCAGGGAGGTTGAGGCAGTCGTGGAGGCAAAGCCGGGTCTGGGGGCTGGACTGGAAGAGCTGGCACTCATCCACATCTGGGGGGACAAAGCGGGGACGGCTGGGGCTCCCATCAACGCCAAGCCTCAGTTTCCCCCCCCTCCACCATCCTCACACCCTTTTTACCGTGACACATGCCGCCAGCTCGCATCTGGAAGCCGGCGTCGCAGCTGCAGCGCCGGGAGCCCAGGCGGCCCTCAGCACAGCGGGGCTGGCAGCTGAAGGAGGTGTTGCTCAGCGTCACCCAGTCTGTGGAGGGGAGTGGGTGTCACTGCTGGGGTGGGGGGCACGGGGAGATGGGTGGGGGCTGAGGTCCCGGGGTGCTGCGAGGGAAGGGGGAGATGGGTACAGCGTGGCCGGGCATCCCTGTCCTCTGCAGCCCAAACCCAGGCACGTACAGGCATAGATGGGGCTGTGGCAGCTGGGGCCTGACCAGCCCCGGGGGCAGAGGCACACGTAGCCCTGGTTGCCATCCACACAGGTCCCACCGTTGGCACATGGGTTGCTGGAGCAGTCATCAATACCTAGGAAGAAGGAGCTCATGAACACCAGCTGGAGAAGCGCATCCTCGCCCCATCCTGCTGCCCAGCCTCGGTGCCCATTGCTGAAGCCTCTGGGCTGCTCTCCCTGCAGCCAGGGGAGCAGAGTGATGGGACCCTGCAGCTTGGGGTGACAGAGGAGCCCCTGGGCAGGGCTGAGCCCATGGCACCCCGACCCCACTCCACTTCACTTCTACAGAAGGGCTGGGTGCCGCTCCACGTGCGGTTGTGCCGGCAGGCGCGCGTCTCCGAGCCCACCAGCCGGAAGCCGGCATCGCAGACGAAGTGAACGTCATGGCCCACCCGCATGTTCCGGCCCAGTATCCGTCCGTTCAGGGGCACCACCAGCTGCGGACAGGTCTCTGCGGACAGACAGACATGGGTGAGGACAGACATCGCCAGGCTGGAGCCGACACCAGCCCTGGCGAGGAGCTGGGGGGTCCCTTGCCCAGGCTGCTCGCCAAGGGACCAGGGGTCTGAGCTGGCCCTGTGGGGATGTCACCCCCACGACGGTGAGCCAGCTGGGGTTACCATTGCGTTTGGTGGCCTGTCTCTGGAGGTGGCTCTGGAGGACAGAGAGCTGCTGCCAGAGACCACGCGTGCCCCGCAAGTGAGCAGCCTCCTGTGCCGCCAGCAGCTTCTGCATCTGCCGCACTGCACTGAGTGCCTGCTGCTGCCTCAGGCACTCCTGGGGGGACGCAAGGACATCCCTGTCAGCCACTGGGCTCCCCCGCCACGCTGCCACAGCCCGGGGGGACCCTCCCAGGCAGGCAGCATCTTTGGGGTTGGTTTGCATACCCTGCCCTGGGCAGAGCCCCTTCCTCCCCATCCCAGTGCAGGGTCTACCCCTGCCTCCATATCTGCTCCAGCCTCAGCCCCTCCGCCTGGTCCTGCCCCGGCACCTGGGTGCTGAGGAGCAGCTAAGATGCCCTTGGTGGATTTAGCATCATCCTGCTGCTGCAGGGGAAAAGGCCCACGACTGTAACCCCTGGCCCTGGACAGCCCTGTGAGCACCGTGGTCGTGCCGTGCCCCCACCCCGGGACAGTGACGGGGTGCTGGGGGGTGAGAGGTGCATGCTGAGAAGCCCCCAGTGGAGGGGTCTGCAAGGGGGCTGGAGGGGGGGGCACAAGGGTCCTTACCCGGGTGCTGCCGAGGGGCAGCTGCAGGATGCCCAGGACCAGCCAGGCTGGCAGCGGGATGAGGAGCATCACGCCGGGGCTGGCTCCGGCCACGCAGGCTGCAGGGACGAGATGCCGGCACTCTGTTTCTGCCCTGCTTGCTTGCAGCTGGGCTCCTGCGCTCACTGGGATTTATCCACAGCGTGTGCCCATGTGTTTGTTGGTTTTTCCCCTGGCCGAGGCCGAGCCGTAGGAAAGTTTCCCCTTGGCATTGGCGCCAGCCTCTCCCTTCCCTTCCCTCTCCACACATCAGAGGCTTTGGGGCCTTTCATGTCACAGGGCCAGCAGATGCTGGGGCCAGGTGGTGGCTGTCACAGCAATTGCTGCGGTACCGCCGGTGCCAGGCTCCCCCCACGGCCAGACACAGCTCCGGGGCTCCCCAGCATGGGGGTGCAGGATGAGGCTAATCCCATGTGTTTGCTAAGCGTGGGAAAGTCTCCCGGGAGAAGGGATGGCTTTGGGTTCAGCACCAGGGTCCGGCTCTCTGGTGGGGCTGGGGCTGCCGAGGAGGGCAGCTTGGCAGTGCCATAGACTCGCCAGCCTCGACACAGCTTTGCTGGGGTGAGCTCAGCCACGGCTGGAGCTTAGAGGGGGACCCCAGGGCTCCGCTGCAGCCTAGAGTTGGGGTACAGGTTGGCATTAGGGTTGGCATTAACATTAGGGTCAGGGTTAATGTTAGGGTCAGCATTAGGGTTAGGGTTGGGGTTAGCATTGGGGTTAGCATTAGGGTTAGGGTTGAGGTTAGCATTAGGATTAGGGTTGGGGTTAGGGTTGGCGTTAGAATTAGACTCACGGTTAGGGCTAAGGTCAGGTTTTGTGTTAGGGTTCGGGTTAAGGTTAGTGTCAGGATCGGTGCCAAGGGTTCAGGTCCATATGAACAGGAAGGTTTGGATGAGGGTTGGGGTTGGCACTAGCATCAGGGCCGGGGTTCAGGCCAGGGTTAGGGTTAGGCTCAGGGCCAGGGAACTGAAGGCATTCAGAGCTGGATTTCTGCTGACATCCAGCTTAGCCCCGATAGCTGGCGGGTGAGATGCTCTTGGTCCCTCCTGCCCGTGACAGCCCAGAGGAAGGGGCATGGCAGCATGTGCCTGTCCCCCAGCCACCCCCGAGCAGGAATGTCTGGAGCCCACACATCTGCCCCGTGCCAGGGGAGCACCCCCAGCCCCCCAGCATGGTTGCTGGGAGCTCTAAGCTGGGCCGGAGCCATTGGGGTGCTGCTGAGCCCCCCAAGCAGCGTGGGCTCTGGGACCCCTGCCCAACCCCGAGCGCCTGCTGAGACGTGACTCCCCTGAGCTTGGCATCTCTCCCACCGCCGGCCCCCCGGCCCTCACATCCTCCCACCCCGTAACCACGCTGCCCAGCTCGCCGGAGCGGGTATTTGGCTTCATGCCTGCAGCGGTGTGTGTTACCTCCCCGGCATGTTTAATTCATGGGGCAGGAGGAGAGCTGGCAGCAGGGGCCCCCTTAGCTGCCCCCAGCCCCTTGGCATCCAATCTCCTAGTGCTCCGAAGTGGGTGCTGCTTTGGACCCCCGCTCCTGCCTGCCTTCCCATCCCGACCCCGGCTCGGCAGCGGGGCTGGGGCAGAGCACAGAGGGCCAACCCCGCTGTGGGGCATCCCAGCGGGACTGCAGCCCACAGCCCCAGGAGTTGTCTGCTGCGTTCGCGCCAGCGAGCAACTGTTTTGACAGAGCTATTACTCACCCGTCAAGCTTTTGTTCAAGCTGACCAGTGGTGCCTGTCTGGAGTCCTGAATAGGATCAAATCCTGCAACGAGACACATACACAAGCACACACAAGCGCGCAGGAGTGCGCGGCTGAGCTCACCCCAACGTCAGGGCTGCTGCGGGGCGACTTGTCTCTCCTGAATCCTCCCTCCAGAGCCGTGGGGGTCTGGTCCCCCCCCAACCCCACGCACCTGCATGAAGCTCTTGGTGCTGCTGTTTTGCAACCTCCTGGCATGGAAAGTGGGTGAGATGAGGTCGGATACTCTGGAGAAGTTGTCTGCGCTGGCTCCGGGAGGTAATTGGGAGAGGGGCTTGGGGGGGTCTGCTGCCAGCAGCAGGGCTGGGGGGCAGCTGGTTTGGGGGGGGCAGGTGCACCCTGAGCACCGTCCCCTGGGTGAGAAGCCCCTGTCCCAGCAGGGGGCTGGCTGGGTGATGGGGACCCAGGGATGGCAACGGGGTCTTGGTGGGGGATGGGGGATGGGGCTGGAAGGGGGGACATGGTGCTGGTGGTGGGATGGAGCTGGTGATGGGATGGGGGGGGCTGAGGCTGGTGATGGGATGGAGCTGGGAGAGGGGGGCATGGGGCTGGTGATGGGGGGGGCTAGCGATGGGTCCAGACCAGTGGGGTCTGGGTGCTGGCAGGACAGAGGCAGGGAGGGGAGGACGGGTACATTCCTGGCAGTCTCAGCCCACCCGTGCGAGACGGGGGCTCAGCGGGTTGAAACCCCCCCGGCCCCTGCCCCTTTTGTGCTCCCAGCCCAAAAGCGCTTTCTTCTCTCCCCTCGAATCTCCATGGAGACCCGGGTGCCTTCCCCGTATCCCAGCTGCAGCCAGACCCTTCGGGGGGTCCAGCAGGGGATACGGGGAAGGCAGCTGTACCCCATGGCCCCCTTGGCCCCATCCCAATTCCCTGCTGCCCCCTCCCCCCCCCCCCCCCCCCAGCTCTCAGCATGAAGGAGACCTTCCTGGTGCTCTCGCTGCACAACAAGCTGAGGAGCAAAGTGCAGCCCCCCGCCGCCAACATGCAGAAGCTGGTGAGCACCCCGCCTCAGGTCCTCCCCCACCTTGGATGTCCCATCCACCTCCCACCCCATGACCAGGGAGGGGGGGGCAGCCCATAGGTGCCACGCAGTATTTCGTTAACAAGCTAATGAAGCAGAAGGGCTGGTCGGCGCGGGGCCCCTGGGGAAGGACACGCCACCGGCACTGCCAGACCCAGCACTCATCAAAGGCAGGGCTGGTCCCTTGGGGACACCCATGAGGTCCTCCATGCCCCATGATGGCCCTCGGTGTCCCCTGATCACACCACATCCGTGCACACCAAGGACAAGGCTGGACCCTTGGGCTCCGTTGTGGGGTCCCCCATGTCCCATGATGGCCCTCGATGTCCCCCTATCACCCTACACCTGCACACTCCAAGGGCTGGGCTGGTGCCCTGGGGTCCCTTGCAGCATCCCCCACGTCAACCCTCTGATGTCTCCCAATCATCCCCTGGACTGACCCCCTTGGTGGTCCCCAAACACCCCCTGGGTGGTTCCCCACTGTGCCCCAGCATCCCCCCATCAGGGCTGTCCCCAGGGACCCTCGGTGGCTCATGGCACCATCCGCATCCCCGCAGGAGTGGAGCGAGGAGCTGGGGCAGCTGGCGGGGGCGCGGGCGGCCAGCTGCCTGGAAGGCCCCGCTCCGCCGCCGGCCCCACAGCTGGGCTGGAGCGAGGCCCTGCTGCCGGCAGGCGCCGGGGGCTTCGGAGCCGTGCTGGAGCGCTGGTTCGCCGAGGGCCGACGCTACGACTACGGGACGGGGCGCTGCGCCGGCAATGCCACCTGCCGCCATTACACCCAGGTGGGCACGGGGGTCAGGGGGGACATGGGGGGTCTGGGGGCCCGGGGCTGGGGTGACACATGGTCTCCCACAGCTGGTGTGGGCCACGGCGGGGCAGCTGGGCTGCGGCCGGCACCTCTGCACCAGCGGCCATGGCCCCCGCGAAGCCTTCGCCTGCGCCTACTCCCCGGGGTAAGGGACTGCCGGGGGCGGGGCCTGAGCGGGGGGCGGGGCTGAGCGCGGGGGCGGGGCTGGGCGGTGTGGGTGGATGTCAGTGGGGACTGGGATGCGGTGGCCCGGGGTGGGCGGGGCTGGGAGAAGCCCTCCTCCCGGGGTGGGCGGGGTCTCCAAGGGGCGCGTCCTGGGGGCGGGCTGGCCTATGGGGATGCGTGGAGAGGGCGTGGGGGCGTGGCCTTGCCCTGGCGGTGGGTGGGCGCTGGGACTGTGGGCGGGGCTGTGCTCCGGAAGTGGGCGTGGCTATGAGATGTGGGCGGGGCTTGCTCCAGAAAGGGGCGTGGCTTGGCTGCGTGGGAGGGGCAGGGAGCTGGGCCAGCCGCCTCCAGCTGCCTCCGGCGACAGGGGCAACTGGGAGGTGGGGGGGACGCCCGTCCTGCCCTACAAGCAGGGGCCCTGGTGCTCCCTCTGCACCGCTGGCCTCTCTGGCTGCTTCAAGTCCTGGGACCACGGTGGCGGGCTCTGCGGTGAGTCCCTGCGGTTCCCCCGGCCCCTGCGTGGCCCCCGGCCATGCCGCAGCCCTTGATGCCCACGACGCCTCTCTGCTGTGCCCAGAGGTGCCCAGGAACCCCTGCCGCATGAGCTGCAGGAACAGCGGGCGCCTCGACATGAGCAGCTGCCAGTGCGCCTGTCCCCCTGGCTACACGGGCAGGTACTGCCAAGGTGAGAGGGGCACCCACACCACCCCTGCCTCCCTTCACCTCTAGAGATGCCCATGCATGGCCACCACAGTGCATGCATGCAAAGGGTTGGGGTAGTGCATGCATGTGCATGGCCAGTGCAACGTATGCATGCGCAGGGTGGGTGCATTGCATGCGTGTGCAATGTTGGTGCAGTGCATGCGTGTGCATGGCTGGTGCAATGTAGGCATGCACAGGATAGGTGCAGTGCATGCGCGTGCATGGACACTGCGCTGCATGCGCGTGCAGGGTCAGTGCACCGCATGCATACGCATGGCTGGTGCAGCGCATGCATGTGCAGGGTAGGTGCAGTGCATGTGTGTGCATGGACAGTGTAATGCATGTGTGCACAGGTCCAGTGCAGTGCATGCATGGGCATGGCCGCTGCAGCATTCATGGTCTGCTCGGTGCCCGCATGCAGAGTGGTGCACCATGTGCATGCACCAGGTCAGCTCAGTGCACATGTGTGCATGGCCAGTGCAGTGTGGGCAGTTCGGTGCAGTGCCCAGGTGTGCAGCGCAAGCTCAGCCGGGCTGCCAAGCCCTCTGCCAGCTAACGTGGTGTCTTGCCCACAGTGAGGTGCAGCGGGCAGTGCCTCCATGGGAAGTTCAGGAAGGAGGAGTGTTCCTGCCTCTGTGACGTGGGCTACGGCGGAGCCGAGTGCGGCAGTGAGTCTGCTCCCACCTGCGCTGCTTTGGGGTGGCAGCAGGGATCTGCAGGCAGGGACCCCCGGAGCAGGGCTAAGGGTCCTCCGGTGGGCCTGGCTCTGCTGGCACAGGGACCCACCTGTGCCTGCCTGTGTCCCCAGTGAAGATTCGGTTCCCTTTCCATGCCTGTGATGTGCAGATAGACGGTGACTGCTTCATGGTGTCCCCCGAGGCTGACACCTACTATGGGGCCAAAATAAAGTGCCAGGTGAGCCCCTGGGATGTTCTGGGCATCCCTTTGCAGCTGAAAAATGCCACCCGTGCTCGTAACACCCCCATGCATCTTTCCACTGCCTGGCGTGGGTCTGGGCTGCATATCTGGAGCTGACTCGCTCCCTTCCCCGCAGGAGAAAGGGGCAATGCTGGCCCAGATTGGAAACCAGAAGGTCCAGGACATCCTGGCTTTCTACCTCAGCCGCTTGGAGACCGGGAACAGGGTGACAGACACCGATTTTGAGACCAGGAACTTCTGGATCGGTGAGTGACAGCGGCAGGCAGGGTGCAGGGTGCCTGGGGTGCGGGCAGATGTGCCACCCCACCTCCTGCTCCCCCAGGTCTCACCTACAAGACGTCCAAGGCTTCCTTCCGCTGGGACGTGGGTGAGCCATCCTCCTTCACCAGCTTCGCTTTCGGGCAGCCAGACAACCAGGGGTAAGTGCCCGCTGGATCCAGAGGACACTCTGTGTGGTGTCACCACTGTGCCACCACACTGGCTGGCTTCACCACCCTCCTGCCGGGGCACAGGTTTGGGAACTGCGTGGAGATGCAAGCATCAGCTGCCTTCAACTGGAACGACCAGCGCTGCAAGACCCGAAACCGGTACATCTGCCAGTTTGGTGAGTGAGTGGCCAGGAGCCCTCCCACACTTTTCTGGGGGTGCCGAGCCCTGGGGGTGCCGGCCCTCAGCTCTGCCAGGTCTGTGCCCCACTGCCAGCCCTGCCCAGATCCCTGGGTCCTTCCTGGTGTGGGGGGCACTGACTCTCCGCATCCCATCGCAGCCCAGGAGCACATCTCCCTGTGGCAGCGAGACCCTTGAGCCAGCAGCCCCAGGCACCAGCCAGCGCTGGCTGCTGTGCTGAGCCCGTGGCTCAGGAGGACCCTGGTGCTGTGCCAAGCCTGGACTGTGGCTCAGGAGGACCCCACTGCCATGCTAAGCCCAGACCATGGCTCAGGAGGACCCCGCTGTTGTGCCAAGTCCAGACTGTGGCTCAGCAGGACCCCCCCCAGCTCCCCCATGCAGGGGGATGAGGGGCTGAGGGGACCCATGGTGCTGGGACCTGGTGAGAAGGGCGTGTGCTCTACGTCAGCATCCCTGAAACAGCGTCTTCTTCTGCCCCTCACCTTCCTCTGTCACCATCACGCTGTGACAGCCCCCAGGGCAGGGAGATGCCCCCGCACCAGCCGGGTCCAACAGCATCCTCCTCCTAAATTGGCAGCTGGGCTGTGTCTGGACTGTGGTCCCGATCCAACAATGGGCCAAGGGGGGCTTCTGGGGGGGGCGCAGACCTCGGCACGGCTCAGGGTGAGGACTGGGCTCAGCTCCGAGCCATCACCCTGACGTGGGTGGGAACCCCCCAGCCTGACACCATGGGTTCCTCACCATCACCTGGTCCTTCGTCATCACCCGGTTCCTCACCATCTGCCAGATGGTTAATAAAGACCCTCTCTCCCTTGGGAAGGGCCGTTTGTTTCCTTTTTCTCCCCCAGACCCATCAGACACTCTGCCGTGGCCCGCATTGTGCCCACGCTGGGTGCTACGTCCATGGAGCTCCATCCCTGGAGCAGGGAGCCTGGCTTCTGGCTGAGCTCGTGTCTCCAGCACTCTGGGAATGTTTTGGAGGGGTGGCGTTAGCCAAGAGTTGCTTCTTCCAGCCCCAGGATGGCCCCAAGCCATGGCACCCCACATGCTGGGCGCAAGCCTGTGTCCCCAGTGCCAGCGGGTGTTGGGTGCCTCTGGAGGGGACACGCCGCTGCCGTCCCCAAGCTGGCACCCTGCAGGGACCTTCCCACCGCAGAGCTGGAGAGTCACCTCCCGCGGCTGCCCTTCTCCCTTCCAAACAGCCTGCTCTAGCACCAGGCTGGGGTGGAAATTAAACCATCCCCAGCCAGGGCGTCGTGCATGGGTTGTTTGTGCCACGGCCCCGGCTCGGTGGAGGGAAGGCACAAGCCGCATTGCTGCCGGCAAGGCTGGGCTCCTGGCTCTGGGGTGAGCTGGCCAAACCCGGGGTGCAACCGAGCCCTCGGCCAGGAGGGCAGGGTCCCACAGGCCGGAGGGGACTGGAGGCAGGAGGTGGGGGAAGGAGCCCGGGAGGACAGGGATGGTCCAGCACAGCAGCCACGTCTGCACGGCTGCAGCCTGGAGGAAGGGAGAGCCCCAGGCCCAGCGCTGCCGGCAGCAGCGCGTGCAGGCAGGGACAGGCAGCGATGCTGCAATAAAGCAGGGCTGCGCCCGGGGCGGGGGGGCGGGCGTGGCGGGGCGTGGTCGCCCCCCCTTCCCCGTGCCGCGGTGGTGCGGCCCGCGGACCCCCCTCCCCGGCCGGCGGTGGTAGGGCCCGGTGGCGGCGCTGGGGCCGGAGCGGCGGCTGCGGGGCTGCGGGGCCGGGGCCGCCGGGCTGCGGGGGGATGACGCTCTTCGGCGGCGGGGACGCGGGCTGGAGATGTGAGTACCGGCCCGGATCCGGCCCTCCCTCCCTGCCCGGGATCGGGCCTCTTCCCGCCACCTCCCCCCCCGGTTAGATACTCTGGCCCCGGGATGCTCGCTGGGCAGCGGCAGCCCTGCCCGGGGCAAGGGTCTGCAGCCAGCCTGCTGGTGCACGTACGCGGCCTTCCACCCCGGGCAGGGCCACCTCCCGGTGCTGCCCCCCACCCCCGTACCTGTCCCTCCCCAGGGCTGGGATGTCCTTCTGGTACTGGGATGCCTGGTCCTCCCCATACCATTACCTGCCCCAGGACTGGGATGTCCTTCCAGCACCAGGATGCCCTCCCATACCATTACCCCCAGGACAGGGATGTTCTCCCAGTACTGGGATGCTCCCCCCCCCGCCATCACAGGGAAGGAAGCCCAGGAGCAGGGCCGATGGCCCCTGGGTGATGGACCCCTGCTGGCCCAGTCCCCTGCCCCAGCAGGACAGTCCTCTCGGTGCAGGCAGCCTGTGACGGGGTGCCTGGCCATGGCTGGGGTCCCTGGTTGGGGCACTGAGGTCTCTGTCCCGCTGGCAGGGAGGGGAGCGGGTGGCTCTGCTGGGCGGGTGAGATGGGCTGGAGAGAGGGATGTCAACGGTGGGCTCTGTCCCTGTGCGGTGAGCTCAGCCGTCCCCAGGGATGCTGGCTGCACCCACAGAAAATGGGTGACAGCGTTACCCAACGCGCAGGATGAGTGGAGCACCTTCCCCAGCTCACCCTGAGATCAGAGCAAGCCTGCAGACTTCGTCACACAAGGTGACAGCCTGGAAAGCAAACAAGTGCCAGTTTCCTTCCGCTTGGATCTCGCTCAGAAGCCGTCACCTCCGCAGGGATGGAGGGACCTTGCTCTGGCGGATGCGGGGCTGGAGGGGACCTGTGGCCAGTGTCCACACTCCTGGGGAGGTGTAGACCTCTCTGATGAGCTGGTGTGTTCCCAGAGGACTCGGGAAGCTTAAGCTCAGGGTTCCCTAGTGCAGTGGCATCCACAATGTCACCTGTGGGACAGCTGGTCATGCTTACCATGGCCAAGGGGGAGCATGCAAGAGGAAGTCCTCAACATCTCACCCACCGGCTCCTATCCCTGGGGACAGAGAGATTTTGGAGCCCCCCAAAATTACAAAATTCAATATATGGAGATGTTAGTAAAGCTTTGCATCGGTGGCTCTTAAATGTATACTGATAAAACAGATTCAAGCCGGCTTTTATATGGACGTTGGCTGTGAAATCCTAAAGAAGGGGTGAAGAGCATCACCAGGGACGTGGACGTGGCATCGCCAAGCTGTGCATCCAGAGGCATCTCCACCCCGCATTTTGGCATTGCACGTGTCTCGGCAGCCTTCGGGAGCACGAAGCGGCTGGGCGCGGGGCTTCCCCCATCTCTGGCACCCATCCATGATGGGCAGCACTTGCTGGCATTCTGCTGGCCTGGGGCTCTCCGAAAAATGGCCCAACCACCCAGCAGGAGCGATAGCGAAGGCAGATTCACTGTGGCGGTGGGAAATGTCTCTGGGGGTTAATTAGCCTCATTGTCAGAGGTGCTTTCTGCCACCTTAATTGGAGCCTGCCCGGCGTTAGCTGGGGGCAGGTTCCTGGGGAGAAGGGGCTGCTGCAGGGACAGCCAGAGCCACTCCATGTCCTGGCACAGCCCTGGGCTGCTCCTGTCCTTCTCCAAAAGCTTAAATCTAGAGAAAGCTGCCAGCCTTGGGCTCATCCTGTGGATGCTCTGGAGTGGGATGCCTCCAGCCAGGAGAGGAGCATGGCCAGGAGCCCCTGGGAAGCTGGTGCTGGAGACGCATCCGTGTGGGGTAGCCTGTTGGCATCCCCTTTTCTTCCCAGCACTCATTCTCCTCCTCTCTCTCCCCTCAGATTTGGACATGGCCAGGGAACCCAAGCCGAGCCGGGCCAGGCTGGGCCAGAAGCGGCAGCACGGCAGCAGCCTGTACCAGTGAGTGCCGGCACGTGGGGCTGGGGCTGCGCCCGGGTGGGGCGGCTCGGGCTGGGGACTGTCCCACGCCTGGCTCCTCTTCCTCCCCCTGCTCTCCATCGCTCGTGCCTCCGACTATTCCAGCTGCCTGCCCACGGTGGTGGACATGGGTCTGTGCGATGTCCCTGCCCCATCCTGATGGGGCTCTCGGAGCATTGCCTGGCTGCACAGGTGGCAGCTGGAGTCCTCGCTGGGTCGCGCCTGGTGTGTGTTGCCGGTGGGGTGTGGAGATCCCCCTTCCCCATCTGAAGGTGCTGGGAGAAGAGCAGAGCCCCATGGTCTCCACGCCTGTTACAGATGTCGATGTTGGTTGCAATTCTGGCCTTTAAATGCTGTTCCTCAGGGGACAGACACCCCTGCAGAGGCACACAGGGGTGGTGATGGCGTGATGATGGCAGTAGATGATGGTGATGGTGGCACAAGAGCAGATCCCCATCCCTGCATGCTTTTGTCTCCCCGGCTCTGCAGGCATGTGGTGAAGAGGGCACCGGAGCTGGGCTCCGTCTGTCTCGTTAGAGAGCTTTTTGCAAACGCCCTGATTGAACTAATTGCTCTGCCAGTTGCCATGGCGCCGGAGGGATGCAGCGCTGGCAGGGCAGGGGCCGCCAGCCCCCTTGGGCCGCTGGAGCGTGGCAGCCGCCGCTTTTGCTCTTCCCAGGGGATGCTCTGAGTAGAGCTGAGCCAGGAAAACCCTTGCTGTGTCCCTAGCTGGGTGCCAGACCCCAAGACCAGGTCTCCTGCGGATCCACTGGTGCTCCCATGGCGGGAGGTGGCCTGTGACATCCCCATCCCTCTCGGCAGTGGCTCCAGGCAGCAGCAGCTGTCAGAGCTGGCACCTTCCCTGTGCCCCGTGTGTGAGTTGGGACTCCTCTCCTGCTGCCCATTCCCCTCTTCCCCAAGGCAGGTTGTGACCTTCCTCCCTGGGTGACGGGTGGGAGGTGGGGATGTGAAGGACTCGCCGTCCCCATCACAGCCATGGAAACTTGGAAGGCAGCGAGGCTGGACTGAAAGCTCCCAAAATATCCCCAGGTGCAAAGAACAGGAGCAGGTGGGTCCTGGCACCCCAGGGCTGCCAGCTCACCCTTGCCAGGAGGGCTGGCACTTGCGGGCTGCATCCCGTGAGGATTATTGTTGACTAATCCCACCCAAAGGTAGGGTGGCAGCAGGGCTGCGGGTGCCTTTGCCCCGTGATGGGCTCCAAGCTGCCTCCTGGGCTGGGCAAACCCAGGTTGCCCGTTAGCCCCCCCCAGCAGACCTTCAGCTCTCCCTGAGCCCCAGCATTGGTCCCACAGCAACAGGCTCATCTGCAGCAAAATCTGGAGCCCTGGGGGACCTTGTCCTGGTCCCCCCATTCCCAGCAGCATGGCTGAGGAAGGCTCCCTGCTCCCAGCAATGCTCTGAGCACGGCTTTGTCTCCCCTCGGGTTAGGCTTAATCCTACGCTCCCTGACTCCGCAAGAGCTGAAGCAGCAAAATGAGCTTCAGCATCTTTCTTCCTCCTCCCCCCCCCCCACTCCTGGTCCACGGCGCATGATTTATTACCGGCACATCGGCTGCCTGCATTGGAGGCGATCCATTGACAGATTGCTTCTTAATTTGGAGCCGAGTGAGCCGGCAGCGTGCACGCGGAGCCAGGGACCATGAAATTTAACATCAGGGCACTCTAAATGCAGCTTCCTGAGAGCAGAGCCTGCTGATGCTGCTGCGGGGGCCCTCTCCATCCCCCTCAACACCCTTGCTTGGCTCCAGGGCAAGTCCCTGCCAGGGCACAGCCACCTCCCTGGGCTGTGCTGCAGCCCAGGCAGCTTGCATGGTACCCTCCAGGATGCCTCCCACTCCCAGGGGTTGGGGATGGACGCTGGGTGGGTGCCCTGCTATGCCCAGCCATGGCTGCTCCATGGCGTCCGTGGTCCTGCAGAGTGGGTGACTTGTTCTCTCTCTCCCCCTCCTGCAGCAGTAACTGTGACCTGGACTACGATCTCTACAGGGACGACTTCCCGTACCGGTGAGCACAGCATCCTGGGAGAGGGTGGGCTGAGCACACATGGGTTTGACATGCGGTTGTGCCTCTGCCAAAGGCGAAGAGCAGGGTGTCCCTGGGCATCCGTCCCCTTGCCTCTGGGAGAGGCTCAGTGGCGTTGCCCGCTTTGAAGGACATGTATGCTGCAGCTTTCCTGGGCAGGGGACCTTGGGGATGGGGTTCATGGGGCAGGGGCAGTGTGTGGGCTGGGCAATGCCCAGGTTGGGGGTCCTTCACCATGGAGGGAACCCGAGAGATGCTCTCCTGACTGGCAGGGCTGCTGCTGCTGCACCTCCGGGGCCACACTTACACCACTGTGCTCTTTGTGCCCTTGCAGGGTACATGAGTACCAGAAGATTCCCCCACTCATTAACCGCATCCCAGTCAAGGCCAGACGAACTCATGTGGGAACAGGAAGCAAAAGCAGCCTGAGCCCCCAGCCCGGGGCAAGGAGCAGCACCAGCTCCACAGCAGGACGGACAAAGTGTAAGTGCGATGGGGCTGGGAGGAAGAGGAGGCTCGGCCCTCGCGTCTCAGTCTTAGAGCAGTGCTGGTGCATGAAGGTCCCGCTCAGTGCTGACCCTGTTGCTACGAGTCTGCAGCTCCAGCAGACAGCCTGGACTGTGCTGGGCTGGTGGCTGTCCCCTGGACCCGTCCCCATTCCCTGAGGATGGCCAGTGGGGAGGATGCTCCAGAGAGGAGAATGCTCCGGAGGTGGCTGCCCAGGACGGTGTGTTCCTCTGGCTCCAGGCAGGCTGGATCCTAACGGCTCCTCTCCCTGCAGTGCGGGCCGAAGAGCTGCACTCCATCAAGGGGGAGCTGAGCCAGATCAAGGCGCAGGTGGACAGTCTGCTGGAGAGCCTGGACCGCATGGACCAGCGGAGAGAGCGTCTTGCAGGTGAGGGGACGGGCCGTAGACCCTCTGACACCCGCGTGTCTGTGCTGGGCAGCCTGCGGGTACATGCGAGCCTGGACTCCAAGTCAGGTGTAAGGGGCGCCCAGGAGGGAGCTGAGCATCCAGAGCCAGCTGGGCAAATTCCCCGCATCCTCCCCCTTCCCCAGGCTGGCAGGGCAGAGTCTGGCCCTTTGGCACAAGGGGACCCTGTGAGGACAGGGCTGATGTTTGCACAGGTACCCCAAATTTCTGATGTCTCTGTCTTTGCAGGGTCCAAGGAGAGCGAGAAGAAGAGGGTAGAGACAGGGGCAGAGTCGCCATCCCCAGCAGGAGAGGGGTCACGGGAGCCCCGGGGGAAGGAGGGGACGGGAGCTGACGGGCACAGTGACCTGCGCAACATCGACAGCACTGAGGAGAGCACAGACACGGAGGAGACAGTAAGAGGAGGGCCAGATCCTGTGCTGGTCTCTCTGCTTTCCTAAAATTCATCCCCACTTGCTGCCCACGCGGGTCCTGGTGGGGGTGCCCAGAGCAGAGGAGATGCTCCATCAGGGTGCCACAAGCTGTCCCGGCTGCGTGCCAGGGCTGCAACTGCCCGCGCCTCTGGGACACCCCCCGGTGCCCTGCAGCAAACCCCTGGGCATGCATTACTCCAGCAGCACAGGCTGCAAAAAAAACCCCCTTTTATCAAAGCTGCTGCTTCTGTACCTACATCCCCCAGCTGGGTGCAGGACCCAGGGAGTCCCTGTGCCGGGCAGGGCGCTGGGTTTGATCCTGCTGCCCAGGCACATCAGAGGACGACTGCCCTGTGCGTTTCTCCTTGCAGGTGAAAAACCACATGTCGGACCCCGAGGGGAGCCAGTAGACGGACTGGGATGCCATGGCCTCCCCGCATGGCCAGCCCTTCCTGTCTTGTGTTCGTATTTCTTTTGAGGCTTCCAGCTAGTGCCACGCACGATGTGAGGTGCCCGCTCTCGGCACGGCCATCCCCTGCCACCAGCGCGGGTAGCCCTGCATCCCACCCCTGCGAGACACCGGCCAGCCGTGGCAAGAGAAGTCTTTTGTGTTCGAGTGCGCTCGTTTTCTTTTTCCTCCTGTTTTTAGACCTAGGGATAAGCAGACATGGCTGGGGGAGGGAAGGGAGGAGCAAAAAAAAGGGACCATATCCCAGAGGAGCATCCCAAATCCCAGCTGCCTTGTGTGCAAGCATCCCCCCACCCATAGGGTGCTGTGGGGCACAGAGAAAGCACCCCGGGGCTCCCAGCCCCTATGGCACAGGTCGCATCCCAACCTCCCCTGCCCTGCAAGCCCACCCACTGCCTCCATGCTTCAGACTCCCCCAGGAATTGGTTCAGCAAGGTTCAGCACATGCAGGTACAGCCCAGGAAGGCTTTTGGAGCTGCTCAGCATCCCACCATGATGCCATGGGAAGGAGGGACCACCCTGAGACAGCTCTGAGGGGCTTTCGTGGGATTTTGGGATGGAGGGGTGGTGCTGAGCCCAGCTCCAACACCGGCTGCAGGGCCAGCAGTGGGGTGATGCAAACCCAATTGCTCCCAGTTGCCCCTGCTCACAATTGGGTTTAACTTACTGGTTTACCATGGGCTTTTCTCGGCCATGGATCGCGTTTGTGGTCAGCAGGACTCCCCTGAGCAGCTTTGCCAGGGCTCCTCACCTGCGCCCAAGGAAGTGGCGGTCCCCCCGCCCTGTGCTCCCCAGTGTTGCATCTCAGTTCAGCGTCCCTCATTTCTAGGTCGTCCTTCTCTCGCTGGTAGGAACTTGTTCTGTATTTCTAATTTGCTCTGGTAAAAGAGTGTATGGTGTCGGAAAGAAAAATAATCTGTATTTCTTTTCTCTGGTTATTCAATTCCGATGCAGTTTTTAACCATCTGAAGTGCATGTGTAACTTTTGTACCCAATTTTGCACGCTGCCTGACACAGCCCTAGGTTCTGGGGGCTCTCTAGGATGCTGCCTTCCCCGCAACTCAACCCAGAGGCAGGCGGAGCACAGCTCTGCCCTGTTTCTCAATGGAAACATTGATCACTGTCTTTACCCAGAATATTCCCTACCAGCCCGGCGTGGTGCAGCTGGGCAGACAGGACCAGCTCCTCTCCATCCCCAGGAATAACCGGATCCCAAGGCAGCGCCCAGCTCCCTCCGCACCCCTCAAGGAAGGACAGCTGGAGCAGAGGGGGGTGACCCCGATGCCTGGCAGCCAGTCACCAAGAGTGCATCCTTCCCCTTCTGTCCACAGCTGGCAGAGGCCCCGGCAGAGCCACACAGGCAGAAGACTCACCAGAAAAACCTCATTTATTTAAAAAAAACCCAACAAAACACATTTCTGCCACCCTGAAGCACTGCCTGGGCAGGAGGTGCAAGGGATGTGCAGTCTGTGCCATGATGTGGTTCCTGCCCGGTGCTGCCTGCACCCTGCCTGCATGGACAGTCGTGGTGGGCAGCTTGGTGTGAGGGTCTCGGTCCTGGTGCTGGGGCCACCCCAGGGTGGGGTGTGGGGTCCTGCAGTGCAGGCAGTTGCTTGGGGGAGGTCTCACGCAGGGTCTGGAAGCGTGGGGCTGGCGCAGGCAGGCTCTGGCAGCTAAGGCAGTATGGAGGCTGTTCTTGGGGGGCTCCGGCAGCGTGAGGCTGCTTGGGTCCTGCAGGGCCACTCGGAAGGGGTCTCCAGCGACACAGGGGCTCCTCAGGCAGGCTCCGGGGTGCTCAGGCAGTGCGGAGGCTGCTTTGGGGGCTCTCCAGTGGTGGTGGGGAGGCAGGCTACTGTGGCCTCGGGTGTTTCTTGGCCCTCCAGCTGTGTGGACAGCTCCAGGGGGTCTCCGGCAGCACAAGGACTGGCTTGGGCAGGCTCCGGGGTGCCTCCAGCAGCATGAGGTGTGGATCAGGCAGGCTCCAGGGGTCTCCAGAGCAGCTTGGATGGGCTCTGGGAGATGACCCCATCTGCAGACGGTGGCACCCGGGCATCATGGGCGCTCAGGCAGTGGTGGCAGCGGCGGCATCGCGGCGTCGGGCAGCCCGCAGCAGGCTCTGCCGCAGCACGGGGTAGAGACGGTGGCAGCCGTCGAGGCCGAGGCGCAGCGCCTGTGCCCAGGCGTCGGGCGGGCTGCCCTGCCCGCCGCCCAGCACCGCCGACACCTGGTTGAGGGCTGGCAGAAGAGCCACGGTGAGGCGGGCGACGGCGCGACGCTCCTCGGGCTCCCCGGGCTGCAGCATCCAGGCGGCGGCGGGCCCGGGAGCCCGGCACAGCGCACAGCCCACCGCCAAGTCGTACATCTCTACCCCGGCATCGGCCAGGGCCAGGCCAGCGGCGCTGATGGCGGCGGCCAGCGCGGAGCCGCCGTCCTGCAGCAGCAGGGCGCTGACGGCCAGCCGCGCCCGCGGGTAGCGGGCCAGCCGCACCGCCGGCTCCAGCGCTTCCCTCAGCGCCGCCGCCGCCTCCCGCTCGGCCTCCCGCTCCGCCGCCGAGCCCGGCCGCCACCGCGCCCCGCGGCCGGCGAAGGGGGCGCGGCGGAACTCGCAGAGCAGCCGCCCCCCCTCCCGCCGCCGCCGCCGCGCCGGGCTCGGCCGCCTCCCGCGGGCCCCAGGCGGCGCAGAGCACCTTGGTGCCGCCGCCCAGCTCCACGTAGGCCGAGCCCTCCGCCTGGCTCAGCAGCCCGGCCCGGGCGAAGAGCGGCCGCAGGGCGCAGGGATCCCGCGGTACCGCATCCTCCTCCTCCTCCTCCCCGGCTCCCCCGGCCCACACCTCCGGCGGCTGCGACTCCTCCGGGCCCCGCACACGGCGGTGATCCAGCGGCATGCTCGGCGGAGGAAACCGGCAGGGCAGCAGGAGGAGGAGCCCAGCCCGGCCCGCCCCCGTAAGCAGAGCCGAGGCGGCAGCGCGCAGGGCAGGCAGCCTTTATTCATGGCAGCGGCGGGCGGCGGCTCAGCAGCAGGCAGGGGTCGGGCAGGAGGGGAGAAGGGGGCCGGTAACCCCCCGCCGTCAGTTCTTCAGCTCCCCCAGCCGGAGCCTGGCAAAGTCCGTGGCCAGCTTCAGGGCCTCCTGCAGGCAGCCCACGTTCTTGCCCGTGGCCTGCGCGGAGACGTCCTTCCCACCGCCTTTGCCGTCCATCAAGCCAGACACCTCCTGCACCCACTGGCTGGCCTTCAGGCCCTTATTTGCTGTCTCCTGGGTAGGAAAAGAAACAAAAAAAAAAAGAGGCAGTTCGACCTCAATCCAGCCAGCAGTGAGGGAGGGGGGTCCAGGAGCATGGTGGACAAAGCTCTTCCAGGTGCATCTCCTGGAGAAGACCCAGGCCAGCAGTCCAGGGGCAGACTGCCTGCCCCCATGCCGACAACCACGTTAAGTCCTTGCTCTTCCCCCTTCCCTGTCTGCAGAGCACAACACCCCTTCCCCCCTGCTGCAGCCTGATGATAACCCAAAGCACAAGGGCCACGGCCAAACAAGTTTTGGCTGTGCAGTGTTAGATAGTTACTGCCTGGAGGCTGCAGATCCTCCACCGAGGCTCAGAGAAAGGCAGACGCGGAGTCTCGGTGTTACCTGGGGTACTTGACACAGACAGGTGATTCTGCCAGCTTCGTTATCTACAGTGAAGAGCATGGTGGCAGTCTGGGGGGAGTAAGTCTTGAAGAGCTTCAGAGATTCATTCAGGGCCTGCAGGAGGACAAAGTCATGGCAGCACACCTTCCCCTGCTCACAACCAGCCCTGCTCCAGCCCCTGCGGCACCCACGGGAACCTCAGGGATCTGGACTTGCATTAAACCAGCCAGCAGCGCCCTGCAGCGCTCCTCCTCCCAAACACAAGCCATCTTCACATCCCCGGCTGTGCAGAAGCCTTGCAGGGGACACAAGCCCTGGCTGTGTCCCCTCACAGCTGCAAGGAGGCAGGAGTGAGGAGTTGCTTTTATTTCCCCACCTTCAGTTATCCAGCAACTGGCAAAATTAGTGGCCATGCAGCCCCAAAGTGAACCTTTGCCTGAGTGTACTGGCTGGAGGGGAAAATGCTCTGCCCTGCAATGTGAGCTCCCAGCAGGAGGGAGCAGCTGTTCTGCAGCGAGTCAGGAGGACTCAACTGCAGCATGACAAAACTGCAAGGGTTATCAGACACAGCAGGCATGCTGGAGAAACCAGGCAGACTGCTACGCATCCCGTTATTCCCAAGGAGACTGTCATCCTTTGCTCGCATAGACTACGATGCGGCACAGAGCTCTGAGAGCGGGCCCTCCAGCCAGCAAAGCGGTGCTGCTCTAGCTGGATAGGGAATATGCAGCTCCCTGGGCTGCCGGCACTGCCATCCCCCAGGATGCACCCTTCTGCCAAGGAGAACGCTGCATTGGCACCCACTGTGAGCAGGAGCACTGGCATCGTGGAGGTGGCGACGGCCACAGAGAGTGAGCAGGTGTCTGTAAGCAGGATCAGCTCCGAGACTCCCGGAGAAGAAATTTAAAACTTGAGTGGTCCAACCTCAGGGCACCATCAGCCCCCGCTGCCTGGCACTCGCTGGGCTCAGCACGGCGGCACAGCGCACACAAGGGAGCTTTTATTCATAACAGAAATCGCTCAGAAAGAAACTTAACTTGTGCATGGAGGAGGGAAGGAGCAGTTTTAGCCCTGGCTGGAAAAGCATTTAAACCTTGCTGCAGCAGACAGTGCTCAGGAACTGGGGAGCAGCTCTCTGGCCTGGCCCTGTCCACACATGCAGCCCAGAGCCCACCATTCCCAGAGCTGATCTGCAACAGCCACAAGCATCACGACTCCCATGGCTTGGCAGAGCTGCTGTTCAGAGCTCCTTAAGCCTGCATTTTAGTGTTGTGACTGCTCCTGGATGAGTCTTACCTGGGACACAATGTGAGGTCCCTATCCACCACCAGGTCTGGAAGTTCAGCAAATGGTCAAGACCCTCCCCACCCCTGCAAACCCATGTGTACTAACAGGAGGTGGGACACAGAGAGTATCCCAGTGGTCCTCTCCCTCTTCACTAGCCGCTGCTCAGGGCTGGCAGGTGGCAAGAAATACAACTCTAACACAGCACTGCCTCCCCAGGTGAACAGAGACCACCCAACTGCTCCTCAGGCACAGGGAAGGTTGTCGAAGAGACCAGGAATTCCCATACCTTTGCTGAGGCGCCATTTTCCATTTCCATGATGACCAACGGCTGGTTAGGATGACTCTCAATTACTTGCTTGGTCTTCTCCAGCACCTGAGGACAACAGCGGTCAGATGCTAGAGCACACACATTGCATACACAACAACCACTCGCGGAGTGCTTTCCTGCAGGTACAGAGGCCCCCAAGGTGCCCCAACATGCCCATGGCCCAGCCCAGAGCAGCCCCACCCTCCACAGCCACGAACAAAACGTGTTGGCAGGTGGGTGTGTGGCCTGCAAGGCAACAGCAGTGCTGTGTGTGATTCCTCCTCTAGGAAAATCCAATGGGATCCAGGAGGAAGAACCACACACTGCCCATACCGTGCACCCAGGGGCACCACCAGGGCAGGAGAACCCCAACTTCCAAGACACACTGCCAGCGCTTCACCCCAGGGAACAGGCGTGGAGGTAGCCATGCCCTGGGAGGGAGCAGGAGGGGCTGGAAGGCTGAACAGAGCGAGGGGCATCCCCACAGCTCAGTGCCCTCCCACATCGGACACAAGCGGAGCTCCCAAGGGAGCCCCCCCCCCCCCCCCCAGCCCTCCCACACTGTCCTTTATTCCTGCCCAGGGCTCACTCGTTTCTGGATGTCAGCTTTGCTTGCTCGGTCCAGGTCATCCATAACTTTCTTCAGTGCTTTAACAGCCTCTCTCAGTTCATCTTTCTGCCACTGTGGGATAACAGCAGTGGCCAGTGTCTGCAAAACAGGAGTGGGTGGAGAGGGTTAGAGGTACCGGTGACCATGGCAGGAGGCAGGGGATGCTGCACCACACTCAGGAACCTCCCCTCCTCTCCCAGTGCCCGACAACTCAGGCATGAGGTGCTGGCTGCAGCACCCACAGGACACAGGGCTGGGACCTCTGTTCAGACAGGAGCAGGAAGCTGAACTTGGGCCTCATTAATACCACCCAGTGCTGGCAATCAAGGGCCCGCTCACTTGGGGAAGGCAGAGTACTGCTACCATCCTCACCTCACTGAGATCCGTGATCTCCTTCTGCACATCCTTGTTGGGAGCTGTCTGGACCTTCACCTTGGCCTCCAGGGCTGACAACAGTTTCCTGAGGCTGTCGACTTTCCTGAGGGCCTAGCAGAATACAATCCGAGTTAAGTCATGCAGGGAGATTTAGCAGGCTGGGCTCTTGGCCACCACCATGAGAAGGGGTGAAGAACATTGCAGCCCCAGGATGGAGTTCAGCAACTCCCTGGGAAGCAGCAGAGCCAAAGCAGGCAGCACTTGACCAGAATCACAGTGTGATGCTAGCACACAGGCCCCCAGACTCTTCTTTGCCAAAAGGAATGCCAAGATCCTCCAAAACGAGAAAACCGTCTCCTCACCAAGCCCCTTCTCCCACTCTAGGAAGCACCAGCCCAGGTCACCTGCCTCCTGCAGCAGAGGACTGGATTCTCAGACTGCACAACTCTCCTGCCAAACTTGCCAGCTGCCGAGAGCTCTAGATCAGCAGCCCATTCTGCAAAGCAGCCTGAGCTAAACCCACAGCCACCACGGGGACCCACCCTAGGCCCTTCTAACCCAACAGCTACAGCCAAGACTTCCCCCCCCTTCCCTCCCAGCTCTCTCCTCTAGCTGCAGCACAGCTGGGGGCCTCCAGCACAGCCTTTGCTAACAGCAGCATCCTCCTCTGCACTGTGTTGCTAGAGTCCAAGCCACAAGTCCTTCAGGCACTCATGCCAATTCTCCCTGGTGCTGAGGGATACCAGGCAAACATAAATGAAAAGGACCTTGGCACAGGGTTAATATCTGTGCATGCATGTGCCAATGGTTTCCCACAGGGCGTGGATTTCACAGGATCTCTCCTGCCTCCCCTTACCTTCCGAGCTTCGGCCCCAGTGACTGCAACTATCCTCCGGATGCCTTTAGCAATTGCTTCTTCTGAAACAATCACAAATGGGCCAGCATGGCTGGAGTTCTGCAAGTGCCTTTGGAAAGAACCCAGAAAGACCCACAACAAGAGAGTTAGAAGTTCACCTCTTATCTCAGCAGGAGTCAGCATAGAAACAAGAAAAACACCCTGCTGGAGAGATGCAGCAAGCGTGAGGACAGGCAGAAAACCCAACCTAGCCGCTAAAAGCAAATGAGCGAGGAAAGGGTGGCAAGGGCTATGTTCCCAGCACTATCAGAGACTATGCGTGTGGGCAGGGACAGCATACAGGCAGTGTCCCTGCCTGCAAAGGCTGATTTGAAACGCGGCTTGACTCAGGACTGGGAATGCAAAGGCGCATTATGATCACCATCACCTCCAGCTCTGCCCTGGCTGTGCCCAGCATACGCCCACGGCACCCACAACACAGCTCAGGCTCCCCAGGGACTCCTTTTCAGCCTCCCTGCTGCCTTCCCTGGCCTCTCCAGATACTCACGTCCCTCCGCAGAACTCAACAGAAGTGACGGAGCCCGCGGGGCCAGAGGGGTCAGCCAGCAGCTCCTCCACAGGGATGCCAATCGAGACCACACGGACAGGATCGGGGTAGGTCTCGTCAAAAACTGCCCGCAGTCCTTGGATAGCTTTGGCTGCTGCGAGAGGGCAGTCCTTGGCGTACACAGTCTGCAGAGGACAGGAGAGGGACACAGATAAGAGCTGATCCTGTCAGCCGTAACTGAGGGCCTGCATTCCCAGGGAATCCTGACTTCCTCTGAAAGATCCTAAAAGGGGAGTTACATGCCTCACCTGCACTGGGGTTTGTTGAGCTTCAGGGATCCTAAAGTCATTGATAGATGCCCCATCTTCAAAATTCCTGATACCACTGCCTGCTAAGACCCACCATGCCCCTGTACATTCAAATGGTTTCTAACCAGAGACTCCTGAGCAGAGCACAGGGTCCTCCCAGGGTCTGTTCTGGCACAGGGCTGGCACCAGACAGAGCAATTCTCTCGCTGTCGAGGACACATCACTGGGGAGTCTGGGTGTCCACTGTAAATCCGGTCAGGCCTACAAAACTACCCTGCCAAACTTCTTGGCTCCTGTAGCTAACGTGACACTAGAGCAGGCATAGAAACACTCCAACCCTAGAGAGGGCTTGGTACCAATGAACAAAGCAATCTACATGGAGTTTTGCCCACTCAGAATCCTCTGTGATGCCAATCTGTGCACAGTACTGCATCAGCAGCTCAGAAAACTCCCGCTGGGCCAAACTTCCAGCACCCCAGATCATCCAAAAACTTGACTCGAGGTATTTTTTTCCTGAGTATATCCAGCCCATCAGCCATACCCACCTTTGCCTCCTCAATCATCTGGTTGGCGATCCCTTCGACTTTCTTGATTTCCTGGGTGGACAAGGCTCCCTTGGCTGTGAAGTCAAACCGCAGCCTGTTTGGTGCAACCAGCGACCCTCTCTGGTCAGCTTCCCCCAACACTGAGCGCAGGGCGAAGTTGAGGATGTGGGTGGCCGTGTGGTTGCTCATGACTGGCCTTCGCCTAGTCTGATGGAGGAAGCCACTGTTAGATGGGGTCCTGTGCTGCAGAGCCAAGATCACCTCCAACAGCAGAAGTGGAGGTTAACCTGCTGCTCCAACATAAACCTAAACTAGCTCAGGAGACCAGAAACAACTCGGTACACTTGCTGCCCTGGAGCCTCAACTAAGGGAGTAGGACATTCCCCACCAAATTTGTGCATCACTTTTCCCTGGCAGTCCCCTTGTTAGGCCTATCTAGAGAGAGGCCAAGGACAGACAAGATCACAGACACTCAACAGGGGAGCCTTCCCTCTTTTTCCAAAGGTGCTGCCTCTATAGGACAGGGAAATGCATTTTGCAGACTAGGCTGAACCCAGCACTCATTCAGCAGGCTGAGCCCACTGGAGCAATGTCTGGAGCAGGGCAGACAGCCCAGGCTCTCCCCTGTCATCCACAACACAGTGGGGCACTGTACCCGCTCCACCTCCCAGCCGTGACCCAAAATGTGTTTCTGCTGCTGGTCAGCAAAACCCAGTGAGTGTGGCTCTGAGCCAGCAGGGCATTATCTGCAGGGCGTAGGAGAAAGCCAGCTGCCAGGCAGGAGAGGCCTTGAGTCAGCCAGACTGGAAGGGCCATATTGCTTCCCGGCATCGTGTGCCACAGGGAGAGCAGGCCCCAAGCTTCAAGCCACCCAAGTGGCATCGATGGAAAGAAAGGAGACAAAATCCAGGGAAAAAAGACATGTTATACTGTGTCTTAACTCACCTCATCGATAGACAGGTGGACCTGATCTCCTACTTTCAAGCTTCCATATAGAGTTCCTATGTGAAGCACGTAGCCTCCTCGGACCTGCACGTTCTTCACCGTGAATTCTGTTTTCTGTACAAAGAGGGTAATGCACCCAGTGAGCAGGGCGAGAGGCCAAGGGGAGACAGACAGTCCAGCCAGAGGTCTGAGCTGCAACTGGAAAGGTCTCAGCTCAGAGCCAGACTGCTGCATGTGATAGGAGAAAGCTGAGTGTCCCCAAGCACAGCACACGGGACAACAAAGCAGAGAAGAGAGTGAAGGTGGGGCATGGTTACGGGGCACAGCAGAGCTGAAACTGTTCCCCACCTCAGCTCCCCATCACAGCTTGAAAGCACTGTCCTTCTGCACAGCAATCCCAGCACCACCACCACAGGCACCCACGTTCTGGCGACAGCCTGACGCTGCAGCACAGAGTTCAGTTCCCCAAGATGCAAGGGGAACAAACTCCAGCACATCTGTGCCACGCTGCACACCCAAAAAGGAAACCTGTGCAACACCTGACACCTGCCATGGACAGGAAATTGCTGGAGCTTGCTTGGCCCCTTCTCCTTCTCTGCACATACCTGCCCAGGCCCCGGGTCAGACTGAGTCTAGCAAAAGGTCAGGCCCACTCACATCCTCCCTGCCGTCGTCGTCCTTGACCATGTAGCCCTCATCATAGATCTGCCCACCCTGCTCGGCGTAGAAGCAGGTCTGGTCCAGCACTATCCCACACTCCTGGCCAGTGGATACCTCCTCCACAAACTTCTTCTCCCTGCGGATGGCTTTCACTGTGGCCACGAGGCTCCCAAAATCTGTCACCAGGATGACAGGCAGCGTCAGTAAAACAGGAAAACTTTGTAGACACCACATGGGAGCAGAACTTCATAGCAACACCTCCCAGCTATTCCAGGAGCTCATGACAGCTACATTTGCAGGGGGTAAGGAGAAAGAACTAGGGCAATAGTTAGTTGGATAAGAGGGAATTTCGTTCAGTGCTCTCCAAGGCAGGGACTGTCACCTCCTTCCACACCTATGCAGTAAAAGTCAGCCGTGTGTGCTGCTACGAGCCTGGGGCCTCCTGAATCTCCAACAAATTAAAGAATTAGCAGCAGGAGCCAGAGCGAGTGGGCCAAGGACCCTCTAACAGACCAAGCAGAAACTGCAGTCTCCTGCAGCACTGGCAAAGGAGCAGCTAGGAAACACAATCACAGGAGTGTGGAGACACAAAGCTGCAGGGAACAGGAATTCCCTTAAGTTGGCAACAATGGACCTGAAGAGTACAGCAGCCCTTGAACAGTCTGCCCTTCTCTTTCCCTGCTCGATTTGTTACAAGCAGGCTATTCACCTACGCATGTTTCCACTCCCACCTCCATGTCCCAGGAAAGGTGACCCCAGAGGGGATCTTGTTGAGGTACATGCCAGGAAAGGTTTGGCAGCAGAGGATGATTTTGAGGTTTTTTCATACCATAGGCACCGCTCTGATCTGAAGCATAGTTGTACTTTGGCGAGTCGTCAGTCACCTCCAGCCCTCGGGCCCTTAGCTCTTCGATGGCATAGATGTCCAGCATGAGGAGGTCCTCCCCTCCAGCACCCTTCCCTTGGGATTTGAGCTGCCAACAACAAGTGCCAAAGTTTGAGAAAATCCACCTCAGCACTGGCCCATGCACATCAGCCTAGTTGCACACCTCACTCACATCCCTGAGAGCTCCTTGGTTGAGAGCTTTGCTCTGGGAAGCCGTGTGCCAGCAGCTGGAGTGCTCCCGTCTTTTCTGACTTCAGAGCAGGTTGTTCCAGCACTACCAGCATGCAGACAAAGTGGGCCTGAGCCCAGCAAGGGCAAGGCAAGTACCCAGCCAGCTGGATGATGCCACTCTGCTGCTGCAGCAAACTGTTGGAAGAAGCACCCAAGCTGCAGAGCTGCCTGGACACTGCTCCTCGGACAGGGAAGTCCTGAACTTCCCTATCCAGAACAGGACAGTGGGGAGCTGCTCCCAGCACTCCACCAACTCTGTTTGAAGACTGAGCTTGAGGCCCCGGGCCTCACAGTGTTAGCGAGCAAAACCAGCCCCAGCTGCACAGAAAAGACGTCCCACAACTATGGTGCCATGCCCTGGTCTTTCCCACAGGGCACTGGGGCATGTGGGGTGTGAGCAGACTTGGTAAGAAAGGACTCATGACTGCAAACTACCAGGAAGGGAATCCTCCCTGCCCACTCTCAGACCAGCTCCCCCAGAGCTGTTACCTACCTGCGCATTTTTCCGCTCTTCCTCAAAGCCCTCCATGTCCACAACAAGGCCCTTCTCCTCCGCAATCAGCCCAGTGAGATCCGCAGGAAAACCGTAGGTGTCATACAGCAGCCAGGCAGTATCACCTTCAGAGAAAAAGCAGAGCAGTCAGCACTCCTGTACCGTGAGACACCGCTCCCTTCCCCACTCTCTGACTGGCTCTGTCCCACCCAACCGGCTCAGCGCTATGGCAGGACAGGCAACAGGTCTGCTGAACATGAACATCAAAAAGGTTCCTCACTGACAGCACAGAGATCACACTACCATGTTGTCTGGGCAGCTTAGAAACCTGAGCAAGTGAACACAGGCCAGAGGAGAGAGGGGTGGCCCAGCTCTGAGCAAATCTTTTGACTCCAACTCTGTCCCCTCACACCTTCCACCATCTCTCTGTTCCCCGCCCAGCTGAGCCCTAACTTGGTCCCAGATAAAAAAAATGCCTTTTGGTGCATCCAGACAGAAGTCACAGCCTTACCAGGGATGGTTTTACTGTCTCCCAGGCTCTGGATCTTCCTGTCCAGGATGCGACGTCCTCTGCTGAGTGTTTTCAGGAACTGATTCTCTTCTTCATTGATAATGTCCTTCACCATATCTGGGTCCTTCTTCAGCTCAGGAAAGGCATCTCCCTGCAGACCCAAGAGGATTAGTCCTTCAGCATGGAGATCTGCCCACGTCAGCAGAGGAAGTCTTCAGCAGATACACTGGAGGGGGGCAAGAACTTACCAGTGACTGCACCACCACATCAACCAGAGTAGCAAAGAAACCCTTAGGGGCATTGAGCTTCTCATGGGAGTAGCGCACAGCCCGTCGGAGAATCCGCCTCAGCACATACCTAGGGAATAGCAGAGCCCCTCATGCAAACATTACACCTCTGAGCTGTTCTCAGGGGATCCACCAGCATCCACCTGCCAGCACCCACTCCGAGGACCAAGAACACAGGGTTCTCGCCCCACATTTTCTCTCAAGTAGCTATTCGCACCAGCAGCAAGCCAGAGGTGAGGTGCCAGGCCCCAGCTCTGTGACCCAGACTCACTGTGTGCTTAAGAGTCAGTCCACAGCACAGCCCCCCAGCCCACACTTCACTGTTTTTTTTGACAGCAGCACTGCACCAAGCAGGGTTTTGTGCCTGTCTGCCCACTGTGATCCTTTTTGGGGGCTGACATGGCAGGACTGGTACTCACAAGAACCCTCGGACCTGTGTGTCTTGGCCTTTTGGGCAGACCTTGCTACAGGGATCCAAGCATCAAATATATTGAGCAAACACTCTGCTATCCACTGCTTTAATGATGAATTCAAAGACATCCCAGAGACACATGAAATCCCAGACCCCTCAGGGAAGACGTGCTGAACAGAATGGGAGCGGCAGCATTGCAGCAGCTCCCTTCTTACCCTCTGCCAGTGTTGTCAGGTCTGCCCCCATCAGAAAGGGCCAGCGTGATGGTCCGTGCATGGTCAGCCAGCACGCGGTAGGCCATGTCTATACCATCAGCATCCTCAGCACCAACCCGCCCCATGTACGGCCTGGCACCCGTGCCCTGTGCAGAGAGGAGAAGGCGGTGAGCAAAGGGGATAATTATGGACAGAAGGGAGCAGCAACACGGCAGAACAACAGGGAGGCACCTCAGAAGCCTGTCCCATCCCACTGCCTGCAGCCACAGACTCTGGCCTGGCATAACCTGCCCAGCCAAGAAACTTCAAATTCTGTCACGTGGGAGAGGGTCCCAGCTTCCCTCTCTTAGGGTGTTTTTATCCATACCCAAAAGAAAGACAACACTACAACAAAGCAGTGCTTGCATGTGGAGTAAGCCTGTCACCATGGGCACAGTCCCTACAGCCAGGCTCCCAGCACACTGCAGGAAGGCAGACAAGGACACATGGGCTGTGTCCAGCCAGTGGCTTTAACATCCAAGAAAGGCAGCCCTCTAATTCCAACTCTGGAGCTCTGTACCTCATCCCTCTCCGAGGCAGCAGGAGCCTGGGCTATTTTCCCTGTGTTTTCCAACATGATCTGCAGCCAGGAAGCTCTGCCCCTTCCATGGAGCAAAAAAAAGCTTGGACTTGCACACAGAGTTCCCAGCACCGGTAACATGGCCCCCACCCAGGAAGATGCAGCAACAGCACACTGGTTCTGCAAGTGACTGTCATGGTTTATGGCAAAGACCTCCTCTCTCGGGAGATTTTCTACAGATCAGCATGTTCCAGGTGGGAAACTGAAGGACAAACGCCGATTCTGGGTCAGCAGCACCACGTGCTCTCTACCACACAGCAAAAAGATGGCCTTTGGCCATACGGGACAGCAGAGCATCTCCTACTTGGAGAGAACCAAGGAGTGTGCCATCAAGGCAGTTCACAGGGAACACCTGGGAAAGCTGCACTGCTTGCTGTCCCATGTTTTCCCCTGGAAACATGCCCCGTGGCAGCAGTTACTGTGCCAGCCTGCGTTCCTACCCTCAGCAAAGTACAAACCCGCAGGGCTCGCAGCAGCTGGGAAAGCAGAGACCTGCAGACATAACCGCCCTGTCCGACCAGCCCCATGCATCTCCCCAGGGATTCAGGGAATGGATGCAGCTGGGTCAGGCCCAGACTCAGACTCCCCAGTTCATACCTTCTGGATGGCTTCAAAGTAAGGAAGGAAAAGGTCGGTGTCATAGTTGGACATCTTGTTCTGCAGCACAGAGACCAGCCTCTCCAGGCCCATCCCAGTATCAATACTTTTCTTAGGAAGAGGTTTCAGTGTCCCATCAGCTTCCCTGCCCAGCCACAAAAAGAAAGATGAGCTGTTATGGATGGGGGCTCTGCAGGGGCAACCCCATCTCTCTCCTCATCTCCATGAGATTTTTTTTCCATCAGATTTATGATGTGGGCTCATACACAAGCCACACAAAGGACAACTTTGATAAAACATAGCTAACAAGACCCTCGGTGACAACTTAGACCCATAAGTGTGGGCTGGCACTTATTCCCTACTGAACTCCCAGCAGATGAACTGAGAAAATACTTCCAAGGCTGTCCCCAAAGCCAGTGTGACTGACCTCTTCTGTACAGGTGGGTCAGGGGACAGAGCATCACAAAGCGCACAGCTGCTGGACAAGAGAGAATGGCGAGCAAGCCAGGGGCAGCTAAGAGAGTACGCAGTCCGAGCAACCTCCCACGCTGAGCTGGAGCAGCCTGGGGAGGGAAGCAGGTCTTGCTCACCTGTTGAACTGTATGAACACCAGGTTCCAGATCTCCAGGACGTTGGGGTCATCCTGATTGACCAGGTGGGAAGCATCTCTGTCCCCGATCCGGTCATAGTGGATCTCGCTGCAAGGGCCACAGGGGCCTGTGTCTCCCATTTCCCAGAAGTTATCCTTCATACTGCCAGGCAGAATCCTGCCCTCAGCCAGCCTGTAACAAGAAACTCTTATTGAACAACAGAGACTTACAGCAAGGCAAGAATTCCCCCAACCAAGGGCTATACCAGAAAAATCTCAGCTCACTAATTCCCTGGATGAGCAGACGAATCATCAAGAGTCCTGAGCCAGACCAACATAAGATCCTATCACCCAGGTTCCCTGCTGAGGAGGATCAGGCAAGCATCAGCACCTGGCACTGGCCCCAGATGGAGGCAGAGGCCTACAGAACTCCTCAGCAAAGCCACCAGCAAGATGACAGGTGGACCTCTGACTTTAATACACACAAGGCAGGTTTGGCCCCACAGCGTAGAGGTGTGTCATGGGGTCAGTGGCAGGTTTCAGAGGGGACTACAGCCACAAGACCAAAGGCATCATTTCACTGCTACATCAAGCTTTGGCCCACCCACAGCTTGAGTGCTGAGTGCACTTCTTGCTTCTTCATCTCGAGGAGGGTGAGGCAGAAGTAGCAAATGTATAGAGGAGGGCAACTAAAACTACCTAGGGGTGGAACATCTGCCTTACAAAGCGAGTATAGAAAAGAGTAGGACTCTTCAATTTGGAGAGGACAAGGCTGGGTGGGAGACGACGATTGAGATTTAGAAAAATCCAACAGGTTCACAACAGAATCAGACATACTCTGAAGGAGCAGGGCCCCGAACACAGGCTAAGGAGAACAGATGGATCACCCTCTAACAAACTAATCCGGTGACTGTGGATGCTGGGAGAGGAGGAAGAAAACAGAGTGCAGGCCGCAGTCAGGCATGCCTGCTTTCCCTGAACAGCATCTTCTCAACTGCTGTCAGAGGCAGCACACTGGGCTGGACAGACCATTGATCTGACCCCGCAGGGCACTTCTTATGTTCTTAAGCTTACACAAGAGATTTTGAAACGAAAGCTCTCAGTCTCTTCTATCTAATACCAGTACTCCCCTCTGGCTTTGCTGCTCCGCCACCCTGCAAACGTTATTTGTGATGCTTCAATTTTGTTAAAACCTCCTGTTGCATGTGCTCTGCCGCAAAACGCATGCCATCTTTCTCTGAATGACTATTGCTCATCAAAACATGCACCTTCCTCACTTAAAGGCCCTACCCCAAATTCAACCATATCTGCTTGCACTCCAGGTCCGGTTGCAGTCCTGCAGCCTCATTTCCACCAAAGTAAGTGACGTAGAGTCTTTCAGCAGGGATGCCGAACTCCTTGGTGAGAAGGTCCAGTGCCAGTTTACAAGCAAGCTCCTGCAGAAGGAAAGACGAGGTCAGCAAGTGAATGCAAACAGTTTCTCTTCAACGTGCAGCACCTGCACATGCAGAGTACTGGCTACTAAAGGTATCAGCAGCTCTCTACAAAGAGCCAGACAACAACTTTCATACTTTTGGCATAAGAAATAGGCAAACCAGTATATGCACTGAACAGGGCACAAGAAACATCTCATACGGCTTTCCAGGTGCAGCCAAGTTAACTCTTAGCATGTTCGCTGCCCCAAAAAAGCCTTTGAATTCTGCTGTTATGCTGTATTCTTAACATCATCTTTGCGAATATGAACCCTACACTAGCAAGACGCTTGGGAAAGGACAATGTTATTTTATAATCACTCCTGTTTGAGGTCCATCATCATAGTTGCACAGCACATGCAACTCCCCGCAGCTCCAGGACAGCCACTAAAACCTCTGCCTGAAGACTCCAAACTGACAGAGTTAATATAATCTGCTTTGTAAACCTTAAGTAATTAATCTCAAAACATTCTGCAGCGTCCAGGCAGCTTCCAAGCTCATTTATTCCAAAGAAGCCACACACACCTTCCAAAGGAACCACTCTGTGCCAAGATATTCTCCTTCCTCTTGGCAATTGTTCTGCTGAGTTCATAGAGACGGGTAACTTGGTGCAAGAGATTCAGACCTGCACCTAGCCTATTTTACCTTGAAATAATCCCCAAAGGACCAGGACCCCAACATCTCGAAGAAGGTGTGGTGGTAGACATCTTTCCCGACATCGTCCAGGTCGTTGTGCTTGCCCCCGGCTCGGATGCACTTCTGAGTGTTGGTGGCCCTGTTCAGTTTAGCGAGCGGGTGCGAGGGGTCAATAGTATTGAGGAAGATGGGTTTGAACTGAGAGGAAAGAAAAAAGGGCAATCAAGAAAAGCACTAAAAGCCTGTTTTCAAATGTTGCGAGCAACAGCGTTATCTGCGTCACAATACCACTAGCCTGGGCGTACCCGAGGCAGCTTTCAGAAACAACAAGCCTGCTGTCTCCTGCGTGTGAGGAGGCTGCAGCACTGCCTATAACCTAGCAATCCCACACATGCATGTGTTCCTGAAGCCTACCAAACCCCAGGACTTCCGAAGCAACTGGAAGTAGCCAGATTCCCAGCTGCCCAGAAAAAAAAGTCAGTGAAAACTGTGCGCTGATCTCCAGCAGAGCCCTTTCAGCAGCCCAGCCCCAACCACTCTTTAAAGATGCCATTAGTCATTTGTGCCAGGACTAGCTGTGGTACAAAGGGTCAAGGAAGGGAGACTGGCAGTGCTCCCATCACTGCACAATCAGCCCAGCAGACACAGGATCCTCTCCCAGTGCTCTTGCCAATTTTGCCAGAGTGCAGAGGACTCCAGCGGACACACCAACCACCTCTTTGTGACCAAAAGGAAGATGGAGAAAACAACAATAATTTTCCACACAAACAGCTCTGCAAACACCTTCCCATGTTTCAACTGCTACAGGGTATGTTCATAAGGACCACAGTACCAGAGTGGGAACCCTACCTGATTCATACCAGCATTAGCAAACAGCAGTGTGGGGTCATCCAGGGGGATTGTAGAAGACGAGTGCACATAGGTATGCTTGTTTTCCTTGAAGAAGTCAATAAACCGTTGCCGGATCTGGCTAGCTGTTAGCGTAGCTTCCATCTTGAAGCTGCAAGTCACAGCTGTCCGAAGCAAGTAGAAGGGAAAGCAGCAAAGCCTTGGTGCAGTCTGAAGAAACAACAAACAAGGTTCTTACATGCTGTCAGCTCAAGCAATAACATCATGATCATTGCCTCCATCTCCTGAAAGGGTCTCCCCACATCAATAACTACTCTCACCGACTCCTCAGTTTACCCATTGGTCTGCCGCAAACGGTGCTGACCCAAACTTCCTCTCCCCCAACCTCCCTGATTTCTAGAGCTCGAGCTCAAGTTAGCTGTTCTTTGAAAACATGCGTTGTTAAAATACCAAGTTCACCTGGATACTGAACTTATTAAGAGGTTATGTCTGCCTTGCCAGGGACACAGGGGAGGGGGAGGATTGCTAATGCCTAAAATCATTCAGGGTGATTAAATCATAGGATCATAGAATGGCTGAGTTTGGAAATGACCTCTGAATATCACCTCATCCACCCTCCCTGCTCAAAGCAGGGTCAACTCCAGGGATGCCTGGAAACCTTCCCTGCGAGGAACCGCATCACCATATGCACACCAGTGACTTGGAGGCGACAGTCTGGAGGTGAGCACCTCCTGTATACCCTAAGGGGTACATAAAGCTATCCCGTGCCAATGGAGCACAATGCAGTTCTCTAGAGAGCCAAGCTCCCAGCAGCCTGCTCCAGCGCAGAGGGACGATAATTCCTCATATGACTACAGCCAGCGAGTCGCTGAAGGAGGGAAGAACTCGAGGAGGGAAGGGGACTCGAGGAGGGAAGGGGACTCGAGGAGGGAAGGGGACTCGAGGAGGGAAGGGGACTCGAGGAGGGAAGGGGACTCGGCGCAGCAGCGGCTCCCGGGCAGAGCAGGGCCTCTGCCCTGGCACCACCCGGTCTCAAGTGCCCAAGTAGAGGCGAGGGCACAGCGGGTGCCCAGCAGCCCTGCGCAGAGCCGGCAGACGGGCACCCCGCCGCAGCCCTGGCTGAGGAGACCAGCGGCACCGCCACCCTCCCGCCCCTCACCGCTGCCCGCCCCGGCCCCCCGCCCGCCTGCCCTGCCGTGCCAGGCCGTCTCCCCCCGGCCGGGGGCGGGGGGGGGGGCCAGCCGGGCCAGAGGAGGCGGCCAGCCCGTGGAGGCAGCCTCTGAAGGCCGGCGGCCCCCCAGGCCCCGGCGGCGGCCCCTCAGGCCCTACCTCCCCGGCCACCGCCGCCCCTCGCTCCGCACGACCGGCCCCGCCGCAGCACCCACTTCGCTCCGCCCCTCCCCGGCGCAACGCCGTGCGCCAGATTTTGATTGGCTGTTGGGGCCGTCGCTCCGGATCAGCCCCGCCCCCTCCTCTCGGCCGGCCCTAGGGGAGGGCCGCCCGCCGGCTGATGCAATGACAGGGCACGGCAGCCACGTGACGAGGCCGGGCTGAAGGCGGGCAGGGAGCCGCCATTTTAGGAGTGTCATCCCTGCTGCGGGGCTGGGGTGGGAGGCCTGCTCCGGCGCTGGGCAGGGCAGGGGGGACCGAGCGGGGACCGAGGTGGCTGGGACCGTAAGGGCCCTCCAGCCCCTCCTCGCTGCCCGTCCTCGCTGTAGGCACAATGATGCTGCAGTACCATGAGTCCTTGCCCACCTGGCCCAGCCTTGCTCCCTGCAGGCAGGCCTGAGGCCTCGGCCGCTGGTGTGGAGAGACAAGGGAGCTGCAAAAGGCTCAGGCCAAGAAGGGGATGTGGGAGAGAGGGAGCTGGCTGGGGATGGTGGGTGAGGTGGCTGCTGGAAGGGTGACCAAAGCTCCACTGGCTTCCCTGCTGGGGCATGTAATGGCTGCAAGGCCTTTGCATGTGTCTGAGGGGACAAGGTCATGGCTAAGAGATGCAGGGAGGGTTTTCACTACACGGTGCATGTGCTCTGGTCATGCAGTCGGGTAGTTGATGGGGTGGGGGTATGCAGTCCCAGGCCAAGAGGCACAGCACATACACAGGGGAGGTGCCATGATGACAAAAAATTCACTGCGAGGAGAGTCAAGCATTGAAACGGGGACCCAGGGAGACTGCAGAGTCCCTGGAGGTTTTTGAGGTCTGGTTCAAGCCCTGGGCAACCTGATATGAAGTCATTGCTGACCCTGCTCCTCCTGATGGGGCTTGGAGTAGAGTCCTCCTGGGTCCTCTCCAACCTGAATGGTTCCTAGGTGCCTCTACAGCATTGGGATCTTGTAGATTGGTCTCGTATCTTCCCCAGAGCATCCCTCCTGACCCCAAGCTGGTTCCTGAGCCATGAGCATGTCTGTGCTGCTGTCCATCTTGGCCTCAGTTGCTATCGGTTAGCCATTTCCAAAGGTCGCTTGCTGCTCACCTTCCCCAGCTTGGTGCTGGCCTGTGGCCATTCCACCATTCCTGGTCCTGCAGCCCTCTTCACTTGTGTCTGTTTTCTTCCCAAGGAGCCTGGAAGGAAAAGAGGAAACTCCAGTCTTGTTGGTTCCTAATGGGAACTCTGTTCCGGATGCTGCTCGCAGATAGCAGCAAGAGCTGGCAAGTCTGTGCAGTGCAATTGCTTGCGTGGGTGATGACACCCTCAATAACGCCTGCTACAGCGGATCTAACACCATCCAAATCCACACCCAGCATGCTTACCTCTCATGGGGGCCATAGTCTGCCCACCAAGATGGAAGAAAACATCACTGCTTCCTCCTCTCCATGCTCTGTGTTGCCTGAAAGCACATCTTCCAAACTTTGAACCCCTTCACCATCTCCCAGCTGCTGGCTCAAGTATTTCTTTGGTAATTCCCACACCTGGAACCACTCAAATACTTGCGGAATAGTCAGCTCTGTCCTCTCTGCCAGGCTGAGTGAGGCTGGGCAACAGATGTGTCCCTTTGGGCACATCCAGATGTGACAGATCCATCCCTGCTACTTTCCTCTTCTTATTTCCTCACCCACCTTAAATTCAGGTTGCCTCAATTCTTCAGTTTCAGCTGAGGCTTTTTACATGGCAGCTCTTTGTTTCTTTTAGCACCTTACTCGCTTCTGCCTCCTAAAAATCCATGCCCCCAGCCTGGTCTGGGCTGCAGGAGCTTTGGCTTTGCAGACACCTCTTGGTCTGATAAGCATCCAGCATTGTCCTCCAGCAAGGGGAAGAGTGATGGCCATAAGCTTGGTGGCCCAGCAGTGGGTGGACGGGGCTGCAGGGAGCTGGGGGTCTTCTCTGTTGGCTCCTGGGTGCTCTGGATGAAAGTATTGGCACGAGTTGGCTTGCAGCGTTAGACATGCCCTCCCTGCGCCTCCCAGGATGGGCTTTGGATTAGCATTCCTGGGTTCGACCATCCCAAACTCACCCCCCAAACTGAGAGATTGCTGGCCACAGCCAGATTTGGACCCGTTTTCCTTTTCCTGGTGGTGTTTCCAAGTGCTCTTCCAAGCTTGTGGTAGAGGTGACCCTTCTCCTTTGGTTATAGGGACTCTGGGAACTGGGGCTTTAGAGGAGCAAAGCGGTGGGGAACTGGGTAACGCAAGAGATAGGCAGCCCCATGTGCCGAAATGATGGGGATCCCTTGGTCCACCTTGGGACCCTGGCTCTGCCTGGGGCAGGCGAGGGGCCAGGGCTGGTGCTGGCACTGTCCCCATCCCTGTGGGTGCCTGGAGCCACACCCTGGGCTGTGCCCAGCTCCTCTTCACGCTGAGCAGGCGTCAATCCTGCCGTGTGTCACTGCCTGGCGCAGCGTCCGTGGAGATGGCTGCGCTGGCTCGGAGCGTCCTAGTGACTGGGTCCAACCGGGGCATCGGGCTGGAGCTCGTGAGGCAGCTCGCCGCCAGCCCCTGGCCCCCCCAGCACATCTTTGCCACCTGCCGTGACCCCGAGGGTCCAAGAGGGAAGGTCAGTGCGGGCACAGGGCACAGGGATGGTCCAGAGCCAGGTGGGCGAAGGGTATTTGTGGTCCCAGCAGCTCTGCTGGCTCTCTGCCAGATCTGGCCCTGGCTGGGTGGTCCGGCAGTGGGGGCAGGAGTGCTCCGGTGGGGTCTTGTAACCCCCCAGCCCTGCGGTTATGGCAGTGCCTGACCCAGCCGGGTGGGATGAGGCTGGAAGGGCAGACATGGTGCCCATGTCCTCAAGCGCTTGCTCCTGGCCATGCTGATGGCCAGCCAACCCCTTCCCCATGGTGGGATCACCCAGGACAGGGGGCAGTGCCTGAGCCCAGCAGCACCCCTTCTCCTGCCGGCTGCAGGGATGCCACCATGCCCCATCTGCTGGGAACAGCCCCGCACACCTTCCCCAGCAAAAGCAAAGCCACCCTGTCCTGGCTCCAGCTGGGGTGACCTGGGAGCAGGGGTGGGAGACCTGGCCGTGCCGCTGGTAACTTCTAACCTCCTCCCTTGCTCCATCACTTTGTTTCCAGGCCCTGCGAGAATTAGCTGCCCAGCACCCCAGCATCAAACTGGTCCAGCTAGGTATGGAGCAATCTCCCTCCTTGTACCTGGCATTGCTTCTAGCCCTCCGCTTGCTTTGGGGACAGGACTGGAGGCAGCTTTGTTGGGCAGCCTGCCTTAATACTGGCAGCCGGGCATCTCTAGCCCTGCCAGGCGGGGAGGGATGGGCGCACATCTGGGCAGGCTTCCCCCTCCAAGGAGAGCTGTCCTCTGGCTGGAAGCAGTCAAACCGGCTTCAGAGGCAGGCAGAGGTGGGTCCGGACACCTCAGCTGAGTGAGTTTCATGGGAAAGGCATGACCTCTGTTCCCAAAGATGATACAGTGCCTGAGTTTTGGGCTGGGACATGCAGGTTCGCAATGTGAAGCAAGGCAGGGCACAGCAAGCAAACTTACTGGATGGTTCCTAAGAAGCAGGGTTGGTTTGGGGTCTGTTTGGAGGTGGCCATGGTTGGCATTTCCTTTGCTGCTGGTAAAAAGGGAGAAAAGAAATAGGCTAAAAGGATGCATATGGGAAATCTGGCCTTGTGGTGGTGGTGGTATCCCAAGTTGATGCTCAGGCCTGGAGACATGCTCCAGTTTGAGATGTCTGCAGCCTGGACTGGGGAGATGTGCTTTCCCTGCTGGAGGCAGCCCAGATTCGGTGGCCTTTATCAGCAGCACTGGGGAGCAGCAGGAGAAGGTAGCAAACAGACCTGGACAGCACAGGGACTTGGGGGAGAAAAGGGAGAGCAGCACTTGGTGTTGCCAAAGTCGGGGTATTTGCAGTCAGGAAGCTTCCAGGGTGCTGGGATGGGATGGGGGCTCGCTGAGGAGGACAGCATGGGGTGAAGCGTGGGCAGATGAGGAGCACCAGGCTGAGGAACATGGTTTCCTGCAGCTGTGTCTTGAGGAGGCAGACAGCGGTGTCTGAGAGAGCAGGGGCTGCTCGCAGCCTCTTTTTTTTAAGAAGAGTTGGTAAAAAACCCATCCAAACCCAAAAGAGGCGTTTTAAGGAAGGGTTTGCACCAGAATTGCCATCACTATTATAAGTGAGGTGGGAAGCAACCAGAGCTTCTAAATAAGTTTGAGTCTTTCCTTAGAGCCAATAATAAGAAAACTGAATCAAAGCAATGCAGATACCATCTCGGTTTCTACCTATCTACCTATTTGTTAAAAATCACCTGAAAAGGTCAAGTAGATTTTTAGCATTTCTTAGCAAAGAAGGCATTCCTGAAGTCAGGCTTTACTAAAAAGAGGAAGCAAATCTCTCTCTTACTATTAAATAGATTATTAAAGTAGAACACCTTCTCTATGATAAAAACCAGCATCTTTAAAATTACCTGTGAGCCCCAACCAGCAGTACGTGATGGGAAGAGCATGCTTACTTTCCTCACCAAAGCATGGCTAACATAAAAAGGGACATCTCAAGGGGCTGCCCATTAAATAAACAACCTTAACTAAAACTTATACCCCTAAAACCCAGACTATCAATAAAGTCCCAAAATAAGCTAAAAAGCTATGAAAAATCCAATGGCAACAAAGTACTTTTAAAAATGAGAAGTTGCTTCAGTTGCTGTCTTTCTCCATCTTAAGGAAAGGTTAGCTTCAAACCAGTAACAGGAATGCACTTTTCAGAAAGGAAAGTTAGATATTAACTCCAAAATGCATAAAACCTGTTGCTTCCTTTCATTCTCTCTTTCTTTCTTTCCCATCCTTATTTTCTTATTTCTTCCAAGGAGACAAGAGTTTGTTCCTTCAGCAAATGTGGCTGGCCTAGCACTAGAAATGTGCTAGTCCCGTATGCCTGGCCCCTTGGAGCAATGACTCAGCCAGTCCAAACAGAGCAGTCAATTGTTCACCAAAGCGACTAAAAGATCCCTCACACGTGGTGGAGTGATGGAGCCTTGAACTCTGTTCAGTCATTATCCAAAGAGACGCCACTAAAAAGCACCCTGTGATATGTCCTGCAGCTGACCATGCATGCCCTCTCAAATCCCAAGGCTCCATCCCCTCATGCACGGCAGCCCCACAGCAGATTATCTCATCAAATTCCCCCTAAATTTTTTCATGACACCTCTACGAAGGTCCGTGCTGCACAAGGCAAGGTGGTACAAGTCTTGGACCACTCAAATACTTGCTTAAGTAAACCATAAAGCCACCAGGCTTGTTAAAAATGCCAGGAAAAAGGATTGTTCTGCTGCTCATCAGTGTACAAAATACTCCAGGAAGGGAATCTTCAGGCTTGCAAACCTTTGCTAAGTCAGTCTTGTCTAAGCATGAGAACAGAAACACAGCTCGGGGGCCAATGCGTTGCAAAAAAGAAATCTAGCTCTGTAATCCCCCCCACCCAGCAGGCTCACCAGATTAGCACCTGCAAAAAATGTGTGCAGAAATGTACATGGGAGCAAAGGCACACTCAAACATGCCCATAGGCATGAATATTCATGGATCTTAAGGGCTTGGTGGTGCACTGTGGGATATTAAAAGGCATTATATAAAGTTTAATGTTGGCCTAACTGTCCCACTTCAGATCCTGAAGGTGTTTAGGTAACCCCTTTTAAATCAACAATGGCCACTTCAGTGGGGCAAGCACCTGGTAGGGGATGCCCATCCTAACAAGCAAACCCAAAAGCTGAACATTAACTTAAAAAATACCACTCCTGTCACTTTAGCCAAAAAATCCTGCAATTAAAGCATTGCAGATTTTCAAAGATATATAAATATTTAAGTGATGAAACAGGCAGTGGCAATGCTTACCCCTGTTAGCACAATTTCAGGGAGGTCAGTTGTTTCTGGTTGCTTGAGAGGGGTTGTCCCCTCAGCTTGGCTGGAGCATCTGTAGAGATGGGGAGGTTCAGACTCAGAGTCTACAAACAAATACTGCAGGTTATATCCCAAATCTATTATTACTTGTACTCAGCTCATCTGTCAGCTTCAAATCCTCATTGGTAACAATGTGAAACAAACAAAAAAAAATCTAAACAAAAGAAAGAGAAAAGAAAAAAGGAAGGATTTTTGCATACAGATGGCTGTAAAGCTATGGGAAGTTGTGCTGCGGAAGATCAATTTAAGGACAAATTGTTAAAAAAGGCAAAGATAGCTCTAAATGATGAGTCAGAATGGATATCAACCAGAAATGATCTTCACGTAATTCAACAATAAAACAAATGTGTCTCCCCTCTGTTAACAGTCCCTATAGCTGCTGTGCAATATAGAAGGGCTCGAAGAGTGTAGTTAGGTTGTTTCCCCAAAGATGAAGTCTCCTTAAAATGTGCCTATCCAACTGTGTTGGTTCCTGGTGGAAATAAAACCGGGAGCCTCAGTGTGCAAGGACCGAGCAGCCCTTGTGCAATCATAGATTCCCTGAATACAGAAAGCAAATACAGCTAAGTTCTTTTTAACAGTAGCCTCCATCTGGCCAAAAAGGAGCCGAATCACGGTTTAATTCAGCTAAGGCTGCAAAACCAAGAGGTGAGGACAAACTGCTGCTCATTTTGATGTGTTTAACACCCTGACCTGCTAAACCTGGTCCTTTCTTTTTGGATAATGCTGGTTTAAAGAGAGCCATTCCAGCCACAGCACGCTTTCCAGCAGATGCTGTGTGACCTGCTGGAGCTCTCCTCCACTTTGCTTTTTGCCCCGGCAGACACAGTGAACTTGCCCAGTATCCGAGGGGCCGTACGGGCTGTGGGGTCTCATCTGAAGGACCAGGGCTTGAACCTGCTCATCAACAACGCGGGCGTCAGCTCACATGCCACACTGCGCTCCCTGGATTCGCAGGAGATGCTCTCTGTGTTTGCCACCAATGTGGTTGGGCCGCTCCAGGTTGCCAAGGTATGTGTGTGGACCTTTTGGGTTTCTCCTGCTTGGGGAGATGTTCCCCATGGCAAAAGTGCCCTCAGCTGGGTGGGTTCTCACTCTCTCGAACGAGGCAGACTGATGGGGGCAAGACCAGGACCGCGGGTCTTCTCTGCCCATCCAGAGGAGCAGGGAGGCAGCTCAGCCCAGCCCCAGCATCTCCCATGCTTTGCTCCTCCCCAGCTGGAGCTCCTGCCTGCCCTGGGCTGGCCGTGCCGGCTCGCTCCTTCCATGGGGAAGGGAAAGGCTGGAGCCTGGCCCATCCTTGGGGCATCGTCCCCATCCCCTGCCCTTCTGCCAGGGGTGTGTGTCCAGCTGCTCGTCCACAGTCTGACAGACACCTCCAGGGCGGTCCTCAGGCTCGGGGTTTGTCACGTATTAACAGAGCGATGCTGTCTTTACGTCAGGAATTTCTGCCGCTCCTGGAGAAGGCAGCGAAGGGTGCAGGGAAAGAGGGGCTGAGCTGCAGCAGGGCCGCGGTCATAAATGTCTCCACCAAACTGGGCTCCATCGGGCTGTGCCTCAGGGTGCCGGAGGCCCCCATGTACCCGTACCGTGTCAGCAAGGTGAGGTGCCAGGGGAGGTGCTGGGGATGCTCTGCTGTGCACTGTGCCTGTGGAGGGGAGCCCGTGGGGGCACCCATTTGCCCCTGCCTGGTTCTCCCAAGCGTAAGCATGGAGACCAAGAGCAGCAGCACCCGGGACTGAGCCTTTCAGGCGGGTTGTGGCGATGCTTTACCCCAGGGCAAAGTCCCTTTTCCCACCTCCACAGCCATTTTCTGGCTGGGAAATGTGCCCCCTCCTGCCCACCCATGCCTCGAGTCGTGCTGGCACGGCGGTGCCTCTTCCAGGCTGCCCAGAACATGGTGACGAGGTGCATGGCTGCCGAGCTCCAAGACACAGGCATCTTGTGCATGGCCATCCATCCTGGCTGGGTGAAGACCAACATGGGGACGGAGAAGGTACTGGGCTGTGCAGGGGAGGGTCAGCAGGACCCCTGCTGTACCCCCACTTCTTGCAGAGAGCAGGGGCACTTGGGGCAGGGGATGTTGTGTGATGCTGTGGGCTGCTCCTGGGGCAGAGCAGGCAGGGAGCAGGCAGCAAGCTGCAACGTGCCAAGTGCACAGGATAGCCAGCCCTGTCCTCCCCACCCAGCACAGAGAGCAGGGAGGGCAGCAGTAAGGAAAAATGCCCCCACGAGCACCCCCAGGAGCACCCTGGGTGCTGCTCCCCAGACCGTGCACCCGCCAGTCTCCCAAGCCCTGCTGCTTTCTGTGCTGGACTCAGCCCATGGCAGTGACACTGTGCCTTGTCCTCTTCTGCAGGCACCTCTGACAGTGGAGCACAGCGTGCGGGGCATCCTGACCGTGCTGGCCAGCCTCTCACAGGACAGCTCCGGAGCCTTCCTCGACTGGGAAGGGAACAGACTGCCCTGGTGATGGACAGATGGACAGACAGACGGATGGCACCTCTTGCCCACACTGCAGCCTCCCACTTGCTGGCTCACCCCTCCACATGGTCACCCCGCTCGCCCTCAGCCTGCTCTGGGCTGCCAGGGAGAGGGGAAGGGCACGGGAAGCAGCTTCTCTCCCCCTTCCCCACTCCACGGACAGCCCTGCAGCCCCCTTGTACCCCCCACCTCCGTAAACACCAGGAGCTGATGTGCCTCTGCTCCGTCTCCACACCCCCGGCCTCCAACCTCCCAGCCTGGCACCCACTCCCCATGTGCTGCCCAAGTGCCATGTGTCCGTCTGTCCCGTCTGTGACCAAGCGTCCCCTGACTGAGGGGAGAGGGCAGCAGGTCCCTGCAACCCCCAGCCCTTTGGGCATCCCAGGCTGAGCACAGCCTTGGGGGTGCCCCGCAGCCAGGCAGGGGGAAAGCCAGCCTTGTGGGTGCTTGGGGTGTTCACCAGCCCTGCGGATGCTCAGGAGATCTCTCTCCTCCTGGGACAGGGGCTCTGCCCTGACTCCGGTGCCTCCTGGAGGGGACATCTCCAGATGGTGGTCACGGTGCCATGGGACCCGCAGGCTGTCACTCGTGGGGACCCCAGAGACAGCCGTGGGCTGGGGAGGTGGCTGTGGGCACCACCACACCCCGGGATAAGGAGCGGGGCCGCACAGCAGAGCCGGTGGCTCTCAGGCAGGAGTTTATTGAGGACGTGGGGCAGGTGGGAGCAGCGGCACAGGGCCCTGCTGCCAGGAGGCCAGGCCGGCATCTCACCAGGGCACAACTTTCCCTTCCCAGTCCAGGAAGGTGCCGGTGTCCTTCTCGGAGAGGGAGGAGAGCACCTTCAGCATCCCTTGCACGCTGGCGTCCACCGTCACGGGGGGCTGCGGGGCAGAGGGGGAGAGGCAGCCCATGCCCGAGGCCTGGCTAAGGGCTGCCCTGGAGCAGCCGGGGCCAGGGGAAGGAGCCGCTCGAGGGCAAGGGGAAAGCTGCCAGCCCTGTGCAGAGGGGCCGAGCAGGGAGGCAAGGGGATGGGGGCACCAAGCACCCGAGGCCAGGGCAGGGGGAGCTGCCCGGGCAGCGATGGGGCAGGCAGGGAGGTCGTGGTCAGGGACTCAGGGCAGCAACTCCCTCCTGCACAGGGGCTCTGATGGACCCGCCATGGTGAAACTCCTACCGTGTGTCCAGCTGAGCTCCCCATGTCAGTTTGCACCCACCCAGGGTGGAGAGCAGCGCAGAGGATGCAGTGTTCCCGGTACCCCAGGGACTGGCACTTGGTCAGCATGTTCAGAGCAGCCTGTGGGGAGACAGGGCAGGGATGGCAGTGGGAGGGGAAGGGTAGCTGCAAGGGGACACCTGCAGACCCCACAGCAGGGACAGGGCAGGCAAATCTGTCCCCAGCATGGCATGGCTGTACCTTGCTGCAGCGGTACGAGACAACTTGCATCAGATCCCAACCATAGGGAAAAGTAATGGAGCCCCCACAGCTGGACATGTTGATGATGGCTGCCTTGCTGCAGCTCAGTGCTGAGCCCGGGCTCCCCTGGGCAGCCTTCTTCAGCAAGGGCAGGAGCGCCTGTGAGGAGAAAGAGGAGACCAGGGCACACATGGAGGTGGCACAGGGGAGAGGACCAGCTCCTTCCACAGTGGGCAACATTGGCACCAGCACTGGAGCATCCTCCCTCCTCTTCCCACTGCCCTAGCCTGCCAGGCTCCAGCTCCTGAGCTCCAGCCCACAGCTCCATGAGCTTCTTGTTGAGTGAGAGTCCATTGGGCACCAGAGTGGAGGCAGGACCCTCTCCCACTGGCCCTTCACACCCCTCGGGATGGCCCAGATCAGGGAGCCAGGGCCACGGGAAGGGATGCTCCCTGGAGCTGTGCTGCAGTGCTGGGGGTGAGGGTCTCACCTGGCTCAGCAGCAGGGGCCCAACCGTGTTGGTGGTGTAAACCTGCGTCATGTTCTCCAGCGTCTCATTATCAAGCGAGTTCAGCTTTGCAATTCCAGCATTGTTGATGAGGAGGTTCAGCCCCAAGCCCCCCAGCTGCTCCCCGACTCTGGCTGCAGCTGCCTTGATGCTGGCGGGGTCGGTGACTTCTGCAGAGCCGGCATGGGGGAGGTCAGTGCCCGTGTCCCCGTGGTGGCTTGGAGCCCCCGGTGTCCCCCCAGGGACGGCAGCGCTGGTGTCACCAAAGGCACCAGCCCATTGGCACAGCTCCCTCCTGGCACTGGGCTCCCAGGGTGTGCGCAGCACCCAGACACACACCAGGGGAACTGGGGCGAGAGACCCCCACTTTGGGGCACCTACCAAGCGGGATGATGACCAGGCTGGGGTGCCTGGAGGCCAAGTTCTGTAACTCCTGAAAGAAAGGAAACTGTGTGGGCACGGAGAGACTGGACCAGCTGCGCAGAGACTCAGCCTTTCCCAGGCAAAGCCCATGTCACTCCAGCTCTGTCACTGCACTGCCTCGTGCCCAGCACCCTGCTCTGGCTGCCCTGCTCCCCTCGGATGGGGCTCTGTGCCTCCTGCACATGTCACATGCCACTGTCCCCTCTGCACATCCCATGCACAGCTGGTCCCACCGCTGTCCGAGCCCGGCTGCCCTGTGCCATGGGTGCCCAGCTGCAGCTCGAGCTCTTTGCAAACCCCCTCCCTGCTCCAACCTGCTGCCCTGGCACCCAGTGCTCCCGTCCCCCAGCACAACCCCCTGTGTCCCAGCCCAGCCTCACCTGTGCTCGCTGTCCCTTGGGGTCCCGACAAGCCGCAAAGACCCACTCAGGTGGGTTTGGCATCCCCAGGAACTGCTGGACAAGCCCCAGGCCGATTCCCCGGTTGGCCCCAGTCACCAGAACGGAGCGGACGCAAAGCCCTGCCATGGTGCTCCGTCTGCCACTGCACTGCTCTCGCCCTGACTCTGCAGATGCCTTTTGCTACTCGGTTATCTCGCATTTTCCCGCGAGGCCTTGCATCAGCCTCAGTGGCACTAGGAAATTCTCTGCCTGCACCCCAGTCTCTTGGCTGTAGTCCATACCCACGATCCACCTTTCCTGGCAGCTGATGAGTGTCCTGCCCAGGCAGGGAATGCCCTGGGCTGAGTGTCTGCAAAGCTGCTCTTTGTATCTTCCCTGCTCCATGAAACCTGAGCTGCTTGGTTTTGCAGGCCAGCATTACCCATGTTCCTGCACCGAGATGTCCCTTCCCACCGCCACCCTCCCTTGTGGGACACCAGGCTCTGTCCTTCCCCTCACCCAAGGTCAGGCAGGCAAGGGTGGACTCGCTGACCCTGCACAGTGCAATTTGTTGGCTTTAATTTGTGCAACACCAAAGCCAGGGTCAGGGATGGAGCAGCTGGGACAGGCAAGTGTACCTTGGCCACCACAACAGGCCGGAAAACCTAGAAACTCTCCAGGACCACTTGGAAACCCTCCAGAGCTGCCCAGAGCAACCGTTTCCTGACAGTCTGCTCTAACAACAGCTATAGCATTTAAGTTGTAAGTGTGGTAGAAGGATAAAATTCAGTTTTCCCCCCGGGTATAACTGTGTCGTGTCTGGGAATTGGGGCTGTGCCCAGGCGCACACACAGCACATGAAGGACATCCAGTCCCAGGGTGGCCTAGGTGCTCCCTGGCTCATTCCTGCAGTGGCGAGGCACCAATGGACTGAACTCCCAGCTGCCTTCCAAAGAAAACCTCTGACTGGTGGATACAGGAGCTTCAGGACAGGCTCCTGCTGTGCCTAAAGTCAATGGAGAAGCACCTCCTACATGTCTCCATGTGCTGATGGAGGACCCCCCCTGCAGGGAGGGTCTGGGCATCCCACGGCCTCCCCGGGTGGTTCCTGCTGCAGCATCGACCAAACTGTACACAGACAATTTGCAATAGCAGAACATATATGTAAGATAGTTAGGAGAGGTTTTGTAGGTAGTTTAAGATAATTAATAACAACAGATCAGGCAGGTGATTGTGCAGGACTGGGTGGGTGTAAGCTTGGGGAGTCTCACCTGCTCCAGCTGGAGATGCTGCCACAAGGACCTTTGCAACTTAACAGTAACCAACTGTCCTGTTCAAGAGGTGTGATCCATGTGTGTGCTACCTTATGCAAAGATCCCAATAAATTAGCTTTTTTCTTTAAAAACAAACCCTGCTGTCTACTATTCTGTGTAGCACTCATCAGTCTTGTCATGGCATTTCACTGCACTCACTCAAGACCACTGATGCAGCCACAGCCTCTGGCCTGGGGATGAAAAGACACCAGCTGGACCGAGCCACGACTTACGTGGCTTGATTTCAGCCCTGACCTGCGCGAGAAGAGGCGTTTGCCGTCCCTTCAGCATGTGCCTGAACATTTCCCAGTTTGCTGGCCAGATTTGAGCAGGTAAGCAGCTTTAATGCCTCAAGAGGAGGCAAAGTGTGCGCAAGTCCATTGTGGAAGGATGCTTCTTCCTATGGGTGACCACCTGCGGAGAACCTGGGGCTCCTTAGAGCTACTGGGGTCAGAACCAAAGGAAACAACGTGAAAACAAGGTAGTGTTTCAGCGATGATTTGTCATCATGCATGAACCACTGAATGGGAACCAGTAACAGAAAGTATGCCAAACGACAGGGAAAAGCATGTGTGTGCCCAGGAAAAGCCTGGAGAGCAAGGAGCCTGGTGTGGGCTGGGGCTGCAGATGGGGATGGTGTTGGGGATGAGGTTGGGGCTAGGGATGCAGGTGGGGCTGGGGATGCAGATGGGGATGGGGTTGGGGATGCAGATGGGGTAGAGGATGCAAATGGGGATGGGGATGCGATGCGGATGAGGTTGGGGATGCAGATGGGAATGGGGCTGGGAATATGGATGGGGTTTGGCATGCAGATGGGCCAGGAATGGGGATGAGGTTGGGGATGCAGATGGGGCTGGGGATACGGATGGGGTTGGGGAGGCAAATGGGGATGGGGCTGGGAATATGGATGGGGTTGGGGATGCAGATGGGCCAGGAATGGGGACGGGGATGCGAATGGGGGCGGGGATACAGATGGGGATGAGGCTGGGGATGCGAATGGGGGCGGGGATACAGATGGGGATGAGGCTGGGGATGCGGATGGCGTTGGAGTTGGGGCTGGCGCTGGGCCGGGGCCGGCGTTGGGCCGGGGCCGGCGTTGGAGCTGGGGCTGGCGTTGGGCCGGGGCCGGGCGCGCTCCGCCAGCCGCTCCGCCCCGGATCCTGGGCAGCCGGGCCCCGTTTCCTCTTCCTGGGTCGCGGCCCCGTCTCGCCGCGCTGCCTGGGCCCATGGCGGCGGCGGCAGCCGCTTGTCCCGGTGGGGCCGGCGGCGGGGAGCAGCCGGGTGTGGCGGCCGGGCGGTGCCAGGCGCTGGGGCCCAGGTGAGGCGGGGGAGCCCGGGGGGCGCTTAGGCCGGCAGCCCTGCCTGTCCCCAAACCCCTGCCTGTCCCCAGCCCCTGCCTGTCCCAGCCCCTGCCTGTCCCCAAGCCCCCCTGTCCCCAAACCCCTGCCTGCCCCCAGCCCCTGCTGCATGGCCCTTATCCAGCAAAGAGAGACCCCTTCCCCCTTTCGCACTTAAGAGAGTGATAGTTAAGTGTTGAGCACGAGAAAACAATTATTGGGGGATAATAATAAGGGAAGAGGGGGGAAAAAAGTGACCTGAACTGGGTGGGAGACTTGCAAAAGGCCCGACCCGGCCTGCACGCACCTCCGGAGCCCGGTGATGTCCCCGCTCCGTGGGACGAGCGGGATGCGGCAGGACCTGCGTGCCCCCAGCAGCGCAGCTTCCTCGGCACGGCTCCCTTCGGATAGGTGTCCTTGCGGAGAAGCAAGTGGATTTGGGCTGGGTTTGAGGCAGCCCCTGGGGTTGGGGCTGTGTTTGGGGTGCAAAACCATTCCTGGGATGCTTTGCTGTGTCTCGCTCTTCTGATTTGGTGCCTCGTCTCTTGTGCCGTAGGTTTGTGTATGAGAACAAAAACATGTCTTCTCCTAAAGTCTACGTCTTGCAGCCTTGGATTGTAAACCTCTTAGTGAATTACGAGCAGCTGGATGCCAATGAGAATCTCCTGGCCGGGCAGGTCCTGCGGGTAAGGACCGAGGGGGACTATCCTAAAGTGCTCCAACAGCATTTGAAATCCAAATTCCTGGAAGTGTTCCAGCAGTTCCCAGTTCAGTGGCTGTGGGTGGGTGACTCTTCCTCCTCAAAGTCCCTGATATTTTTTTTTGAGGTGGAGGAACTTTTGCTTTGCCCATTTCTGGTGGCCTTGGCTGACTTTTGCACCCCAGTAGGTGTACCCTGCTCTCGTCCAAAGAGTTTACAGTCTCCAAAGTCATGTTCTCTTCTAACCTCGTAGGCTGCCTTGCCTTCCTCCTTCTCCTCCTCCTCTCTGCGTCCCATCCTTCCTTGTACCATGTCGTTTAGGGTGGTTGTGACGGTGGGTAGCATGAGGCAGAAGCAGGACCTGCCGAGGTGTCTGGAGCCTCGTCCTGTCTGGTGGTGAGCCTTGGTGGGACCACGAGCTCGTCCTCCCCTGGATGCTGGCTCTTCTGGGAGAGCCTTTTGCATGGCGATTCAGGGCATGGGGCTCTGAGGCACAAGACCTGCTCCTACGTAGTTCCTGGAGAGCTTTTTGTGCAGTGCTGGCGATGTCTTTGACATTTGATCTGTCCTACGTGGCAGGAGAGAGCTCTTGCCTGTTTGAGGCCTGATGGGCAGCGGGAAGGAAGCAGGAGGAAAACAACCGAGTGGAGTCAGTGCTGCTTATCATTAGCTGTGGATTTGGAGGGATTGGATGAAGATGCTGTGAGACAGCCGGGTACACAAGCAGATGTGAGACCCGCACGGGCAGGGAGTGCGGTTCCTGCCTTGTGACGGGTTGTGGTCATGACCTGGATGCTGGAGAGACCCAGCTCCAGTGCTCTGGTTTGCTGTTCTCTCGCAGCCTTTGGGTGCTTGTAGCAGCATCCCATCTTGGACAACATTATTGTTAGCAATCTCCTAATGTCTTTTGGGAATGTTTGAGGCAAATCAGGTATCACCTTACTAACAGGACAAAGATGGAGGTTGTGATTTAAATGGAGAGATGAGATGGGGAGAAAAAAATGACAGCGGGAGAGAGAAGATGTTGTGGTCCTGTTCCCCATCCCGTCTGAAGACATGGAGGTGGTGAAATCACTGGTTCCCTACTTCTTGGCCCAGTCCCCTCTCCCAGGCAGATCTCTTGCTCCTGGGCTGATGAAGACCCAGCAGTGAAGAAGCGGATCCCCCCTAGGGTTCAAGGGATTAGTGGGGAAGAGTTCCCTCAGCGTGACCACTGTCCAACCTACTCCTACCAGAGTCCTCCACAATTAATGAAGATTGGGAGCATATCTGGAACAGCAGAGCCTTTCTCCAGCTTGCTCTGGGCTCCAGCTATGCTGCCGCCTTCTCTGTCTGTTTCAGGTCTATAACTTCCAAACCTACCCTCTTCTTTATCTTCTTTATCTTCTTTATCTTGTTTTTTACCCAGTTCTGTGAGCAGCCCTGCCTGCTGCTGGTACCGGTGCTGTCTTGCAGCGTGCGCTAAGCCACTCTGCGTCCACTGGGAATCAAGAGTTGCCCATAGTGAGTGAGCATGTGGTGGGACCGGCCACCTGCACGCTGGGCTTCTCCCACCAGGGCGAGGGGACACGGCCAGTGAGGACTGCTGGGTGGCTGAGCTGTGATACCGATGGGAGCAGGATCTTGGTGGCATGGGCATCCTTAAACCCAGAAGCAAGCCTTGTTGGCTTGTACAGGGAGTTTATGCAGTAGGTTTGGCAGGCTCTTGTCAGAAGGTCCCAGCTGATGATGACTTGTCTTTTTAGCACGGTGGGAACCTATTAAAGGACATGGATGCATCCCTTGTCAGATGCCGGTGGCTTTTGTGCACAGTGGGACATGCTATTTCACATCCCCTCTTTGTGCCTTGTGTTCCAACATCACCAGTCAGGTGAACGGCGTACATGACGTATGTGACCAAACCATAGGTGTGTACCAGGAGAAGCCCAGGGCTGTAGGGATTAGGACAGGCCAGGACTGATCCACAGCTCCCCATGGAGCAGGCAGGTATGAGATTTGGAGGAGCAGTTTATTGCTTCCCTCGGGAGTTGTTTTGACCCAGCGTGGACATGGCTTAGTACAGGCTCAGGGTTGCTACACCAAGAACTTTATTCAGAAGAAGGGAACGGCTGTAATGATCCTGCTGGTTACTGCTGCTCTCTGTCTCCCTCTGCTTTGCAGAGGAGCACGTGTCCCAAGTCTGCCCAGACCCCTTTTGCCTGGATTTCTGCTGCTGGTTTGGGTAAAAAAAATGCTTGGTTGTGGCTCCTTTCCCACCTTGCCTTCAATTGCTGTCTTCCACAATGTGGCGTTTCCCTTGTTTTGTCTTGGCGTGGAGCCTGCTCTGTCCAGCTGGGACCCCTTGGCCTTGGAGTAAGCGTTACCACCTGGCTTCACAGTGAATGGTGACCTTCTCTCCTAAGAGTCCAGGCTCTCAGCCAGACCTGGTGTCCTACCCTTGTTCACTGAGAAGTCTGAGTGAGACTTTTTCCCCCCCCCCTTTCCTCAATCTCTTGATAGGTTTTGAGTGACTCAACTGCTCCAGGCCAACCTGGGGTCCTCCAAGATGCCGTCCTGCAGGTCTCAGATGGGTCCTACTACATCCGCGTGGTCATTACGTCCGAAGCTCTGCAGGCAGAGGAAAAGTGGGTTCCGCTGTGACTTGGCTGTGGCTGGGACAGCAGTTCTCCACAGCTGCTAGTGGGGCTCCTGCCTGGTCTTGTTTCAGGTTGTGTTAAGCTAAAGCGATCACAGGGTGGGAAATCTGTGTGAAAGAGCTGCTAAGAGAAGAAAGCCAGAATGCCAGTGCTTGGTGCTCTGGTTTCGGCTGGCTGGGATGGGCAGGGGTCGATGGCAGAAGCTGCGATGCCGTGTAGATGTGATTAGAAAGGACTAAAGAGCCCGTGGGGTTTGTGAAAGGAGCCAGAGCATTAACCATGGTAGCCTGGGCTGCTCCTTCAGTGCTTTCCTCAGTTTCTCCATTTGGACACCCCTAGACTGGCGGGGTGCCGGTAGCAGAGCCAAGGATAAGCAGCAGGAAAAAGTTGGAGCATCCAGGAGGCCTTGGTCCCTGATGCTCCTGCTGAGATGTGTTCCAGCATGCCCCGATGTGGTTGGTGTAGCTGTTTGGGGAGCTACGTGTCTGGGTGGTCCAGCTCCGTTCTTCATCTCTCCAAGACGTTCCTGCTCTGCTCTTTTTCTAGCACCCACATGCAGCTCAGGCTTTCCAGCCTTATTTGCAGAATTATCGTCTTGCAGAAGTACACGGTGTGTTTCCGGGAGGAGGCCAGGCTGGTAAGTGCTCTGATGAGTGGAAGCAACTCGTTCCTTGACCTTGCCTTGCTTCCTGCATGCTTACCTGCTTTGAGCTCCTTCCATGTACAGCTCCTGGGAGGGTCTGTGGCAGTGACGATGGCTTGGCCTGGGCACTGGGGCAGGGGATGGTATGAGCCCTCCATGGAGATGTGGTGCATCTCCCCAGGGGCCACCCAGCTGTTACCTCCTGCTGCCATGCAGCTGCAGGAGACCTATGTGGACCACTGGTGGCAGAGCTGCTTGCTCTCCCCTTGCAGGGGTTCAGGAGTGTCCCTGTGGCCTCAGGCTGGCCCAGCCTCGCCTGTGGCTCTTGAAGAGCCATCAGCTGATGTAGGAGGGTACAAACCCCCCGTTGAAGGGGGTTGTCCTTTGTGAGGGGGCCCTCACTTTAGTTGAAGGGTTAGTGGCAGAGCTGGGCTGGGTGTGTGGGTGCTCGCTGGCCCCAGGGGAGGTGGGAGTGGAGGTTGGACTGCTCGCCTCTGCCTTACAGCTCCTTTTGCTCCACAGGAGGACTGCGAGTTTTACCTCATGGCCCAACGGTTCATTGTGCTGCCCATGGAGAGGCAGAGGTTGGAGTCATCCGACGGGTATGGCCGATGGGGAAGGCGAGGGGCTTTGCTCTGGGGAGGCTTCCTCATCTCCCTAGAATGGCACTGACCCTGCGAGTCCTGGTGTGAGCTGGTTGTGGTGGGGACTTTTTGCTCTTTGAAAGAGGAATTGTCTCCATCACAACCTGTGAAGGAAGATGGGAATGCGGAGGGAATCGGTAACTGGCTTCTCTCTTGCTGCAGGAACCAGGAGCCCTCTGTGCTGCAAAAGATAAAGGAGCTCTGGCTGTAAGTACAGGGCTGGCCATTGCTGGGGAACGTATCCAGACACCATGATAAGAGCATGCAGGCTCTGAGCGGGGCTAGAGCAGGCTAGCAAGGGCAGGCACACTTTATGGCAGCTCCTGGTTAACCTGTGGGATTCCCTGCCCCAGGATGTGACAGAGCTGAGTAGACCGTGCAAAATGAGATCCTGGTGACACAGAGGCCTCTTCTTCTGAGCTGGCAAAGCTGGGAGGAAACACCCATGGGGAACTTGCTTCTTCCAGCTGTGGGCAGCCTGCTGGGTGGGTGAAGCCCTGCACAGCTCATTCTTCACTCCACACTTGGAGCCCCAACTCTGGAGATCCTCAGGGGTCTCCATCGGTCCATCTCCAGGAACAGGGCTCCCTGATGGGTATTCCTGGGATACTGAGCAGTGGCCGGATTCGGCACCCAGTGGGGAATTCACTATTTCTACAAACTGCTTCTCCCAAGCCAGGGTGCTCGATCCACGGCCTGCATGTGCCCCAGCCCTAACCAGGCTTTGTTTTCTCCTTGGTCATTGCAGGAGGAGTCTCGCTCTGAAGAACGCTCCCAGCTCAGGTAAAGGGTTGGGGGGGTACGCAGTGCTCTGGCTTCTTGGTGGGGCTCCTGGCTCTTCTCAGCTTGGTCCGAGTTAGGCAGAGGTAGCACAAATCTGACCAGATCTCACAAGGCAATGTTGCTAAGCCCAGAGCAGGACAAGATGGTGCTGACAGCTAATGCAGCGTGGCCCATTGCAGGCCCATGCTCATGCTGCTGCTCAAGGACCCGCGTGGAAAAAGGAAAGATAGTTCCTAGAAGCAAAGGAAATGAAGAATTTTGTGTGTTTCCACTGGTTTCAGTGCACGTGACAGTCATGCAGCAGAGTAAAAGCTTTTGCGAGTGAGGATTGCCTGAATTAAGGTGTCTTCTCCACTAACACTCATGTGTTCTTGCTCCAGAGCCATCCATCTCTCAGCTGATTGATGCCATAGGACAGAACCAGCTGGAGGTTTTGAAGGAAAATGCTGAGGAATGCTTGGATTTACAGATGCCCAAGGAGACACCAGTGACGGTGAAGGACGAGGTTCCTGTCACCCAGTGGGAGGCAGAGCGCAAGAAAGAGGTCAGTCTGGCTGCTGAGACTGCTCATGGTGGGGACCCTGCTCTGGAGGGGTGGGAGAAGGAAGAGCGGTGGGCAGAGCTGGAGGTTTGCTGGGGAGAGAGATGGTGTTCAACTACCAGCTACGGGTGGGCTCCTGCAGCTCGAGTGGGACTGCCCAGTGAAAACCACGTAATGTATCTCATTTCAGCAGGGTGAGGACATCTTCAAGGTCCCGGCCAACACCCTGGTGATCCTTCCTGAGGAGGAGGCAGTTGCTTGCGATGCTTCCAAGGCAGGTCAGTGCAGTGGCTTCGTCTGTGGCATAGGCAGGTGGGCAGTTCAGTGCCCAAGCATTCAAAGTAAGGGTCTTCCTGGGATGGGGAGACGACTGCCTTTGCTCTGGCTGCGCACCGTGCTGGGATGCGACCAGCAGTGCCCCTTTCATTGCAGACACAAGCGAAGCAACTTCTGGGAAGAGCAGTGATGACAGGACAGTGCCAGGCAACCAGAGCATCGTATCCCAAGCCAGCTGTGAGTAGAGGGACTTCCAGATCCCATCCAGCCTCATAGTGTTTTCCTCTGAAGTTGGCTCAGTCCATCTTCTCCTTGGATTGAGCAGAGGAGGTACCGGCATGGCCAAGTCTTTGGGAGATCAGGATTCCCAGCCCTGCCTTGAGCAGGCAGGGAATGGTCCCATTCCTGCAGCCTCCTGAAGCTGAGTACCTTTGGTTCATAGTGCTGGGAGCACAACAAATTTTGTCCCTTTGATGCCATCAGAGAGCCTAGATTGCCTGCCCAAGTGTGGGCTCTTGGCTCGCTGTGGTTCGGCACTGGGATGGGCATGTGTCATCTTACTGGGCTTGGCATCACCAAGCTTTGCTGCAGAAGTACCTGCAGGAGCTCCACGTAGAGGAGGAGATGAAGGGAGTTGCTGTTCTGGACAGTGCAGTGCATAGGAGAAGGTCTTCCTCCCACCTCCCTGCTCTCTGGGCAGCGTCTGCCTCTCCGCTGCCTGCTACACAGGCAGGCTGAGGTCGTGGAAGGAGTCTGGCTGGAGTACGCCCCAGTTTCGGCTGGAAAGGGCTCTCTGAGCTCCCCTTGAGTGCTGTCTCATCCGAGACTTTTGTAGCTGCCATGGGGTTGGGAGTGGGCAGCTGCTTTCTTTGCCAAAATCAACCCCCTAACTTCATTGTTGCAGCTGCAGAGTCAACAGCCTTGTCAGACAGCTCGGAGGGATCCTTGGACAACCCCTGGAACAGGCTCCCCCCAATATCTTTGATCCTGAACTCTTCAGATGGTGAGTCCCCATGCCCCAGGGCATCCAGCCTTCCTTGCCGGCGGGAGACAACCCCTCTCCTCTCACTGGGTGACCATGTAGCTCATCCTGGATGCTGGCTTGCTTTCCCCCGGCCAAAAAGCAGTGCTGTAGCGTTCCCATTGCCCTGTGCCTGCATTGTTCCAGCTCCGATGGTCTCCTGCCCAACCTGACATTCTGGGGCAGGTGCCACCACCAGCCCCTGCCTAAGCTGACCATGCATTTTGTCTTACCAGAGAAGACCTTTCAACATGACCTTTCACCAAAGACCGAGCAAGATGTGGCTGCTGACAGCAACACCCCTGACTTGCTGGAACCATGCAGCCAGGACTCTCCTGAGGGCTTGCCGCAGGGAGAGCCAATGCTGACCTCCTCTCCCTCCCTGCTCCGCTCCTATGGCAATACCAGTCCGGTGCAGACCGGCACCGCCCGGGCAACGTCAGCTGTGGAGGCAGCCTGTGATTCCCCCTGCCCTGCTCGAGGCTCGCAGGTATCAGGAGCCTCTCAGGCCACCCTGCCATCTCTTTCTCCGTCTTTTCCCATCTTGTCCAGCAGCCGCTTGCAATCCCTGCCCGAAGGGATGCCTCACAGGGAGCAGGCGGACTCCAGTGGCACAGCTTTCCCTCCAGATATGTTAAAGCATGGTCCGGCTCGTGCCAGGACCCAGGGAGGAAATGCTGCAGGTGCCAAGAGGAAGCTGCTGGCAGAAGGTGGCCAGGCACTGCTGGCCCTTGGTGGGCAGCAGCATCCCCAAGGTGCCCCGTGGGGCAGGGGGAGAGGTACAGGCAGGAGGTCGGAGGTTGTGAGCACACGGGGCGCGAAGAAGAGCAGAAAGGAGGAGACAGGGCTGCGGCATGGAAAGGAACTCTCTGAGGAAGAGGAGGAGGAAGAGCAAGAGCAAGCATCCCCAGTGAGCAGCCCCAGCTCCAGGCCGGAGCAGCACAGAGCTCTGCAGCCGGTAAAGATGAAGGAGCTGGTGGGGTCCCCTGGGGGGGTGGTCCCCGGGGAGGCTTTCTGTGTCCCCCCACCACTGGTGTCCATCCCCAAGGCCTTTCCTCACCTGGTGGGGATGGGGAGTGGAAAGCAGGTGTCGATGTAGATGGTGGCCCCAATCCTCCCGAAGGAGGATCTGGGGCACTGGGTGAAGATATGGTTAAGCCTGAGCTGGGCGGGAACGACCACTTGCTGGAGCATCTTCCAGCTCTCCAAGTAAAATAAGATTGGAAGAGCAGGAAACAATTGAGGGAGAGACTCGAGAGTTTTCCTAGGTGTATCGGGGTCTCGGGCTGCATGGTGGGGCTGTGCTCTGGGCTTTGCGGCTGGGGCAGACCAGCCTCATCCTCCCCTTCGCTTCTGCAGTACGTGAGGGAGAAACCGGTCCAGTACAGATATGAGGCACCAAGCCCCGAGCTCTGTGAGCGGATAAGATCTGTCAGGTCAGTACAGCGATGGCCTCCTACAGCCGTTCCTTGTTCCCCCCACAGCTGGCCCCATGGGATGCAGGCATTGCTGCTTGCATCCCTGCAGTGGGTCCCCAAACTGCCTTACCCCTTGTCACCAGGCTGCCCCAGTGCATGGCGGCGTGTCCCCAGCCAGGTCCCTTCTCACCCTGGCTACCCTGGTCTGGTTTCGCAGGATCTCGAAGGCGATGCTGAAGTGGGCGTGCTGGATACTCACAGACAGGGACGTGGACTCCTGAGCCTGGCCCATCCTTTGTTTCTTCACCGGTTCAGCCAAAACAATTGGGAAGAGCGGTTGGGGGAGGGATGGGGGGGGGACATCAGGACCCCTGACCCCAAGGGGACCGCTGAGTGGGTTGGCCTGGCTGCAGAGACCCTGGCTCCAGAGATGTTGGGGACATGACCTGTTGAACGCCAGCACCCTTAGCGCTGAAAGGAGCAAAAAGCATCTGTTTGGGGATGCCTGTGCATGAGCTGGCATCCCTCTCCCACCTCTCCCTCTCCATCCTTTCCAAATGCCCTGGCCCACCAAATGGGGACAAGAGTTGACCCAGTGCCACCGTAGCAGGGGCAGCAGCGATGGCAGAGGCCCCACAACCTGATCCCCGCTCCAGAGGCAGCGCAGGAGTTTGGATGTTTTATTAATTGGTTTAGGTAGGGTCCTGCACTGTTACAAAAAATATCCTGCAGGGTTATGCTGTAGAAATTAAAAATAAAAATTGTATATTTTTTAAATACACAGCTCTTGTATTAAAAAAAAAGGGAAAAAAAAGAGAAAAATAAGCATCTTGCTGCTTTGTCGTAAACATCTGTGTAAGGAATGCATTTGGTCCTGAGCGGAGGTCAACACAGGAGAAAGCCGCTTGGGTGTTGGGGTAATGCTGGTGCCATCGGGAGAGCTGTGGGGATGGCGAGGCAGGTGTGGCTGGAGATCGGCTGCAGAGCTGTGTGCTGAAATGCCATGGGTTGTGGTCCCGCTGATGGAAACCTGCATCCTGGGGGGCTGGAGAGAGCAGTACCCCGTGGGGTGAGGAGCTGGAGAAGTGAAGGGCCCTGGTAACACTTGCTAAAAATGGCTGGCTGCCAGCACTGCCGCTGCCTGTGCTGCCTGCCCAGCTGCTGCCTAAAATCACCAGCTCACCCCTCTGCAGCCCATGGCGGCAGAGGCCATCCCGGGAAGGCAATGCCACTCAGTGCATCCCGAGGGCTCAGGCATGGTCCCTGGGCACCCCTGCCCTCCCGGGCGATGCTGATGGCCCGGCTGTCCCTGCAGCAAAAGGTGGGTGATGCTGTCGTTAGCCAGCCCTGCGGCTGCATCCACGCCAGACCAGTATGGAGCAGACCTGTGCCCCGTCTCTGCTTTCCGCACCCCAGCTGCCAATCACCCCAGCACCGCACGCTTGCTTGCAGGGTTTTATTGGGAACAGTGCAGCAGCATGCAGGGGCTTCACTGTCCCAGGGCTGGCTCCCCCCAGCCCGGCACTGGGCGTCTTTGGTGTACGGCTGCTGAGTCTTGTGCATTCGCAACAGTTTGTGCCAGGGCTTGCGGCCGCTCGCCTTCAGTGCCTGCTCCAGCCTGCGGCTCCTCCAGCCCAGCATGGGACCAGTCCTGCGGTGTGGCACCTAGAGAGGTCACGGGTGCTGGTGTGAGCATGGGGGAACCCTCCATACCCCAACACCCACTTCAGCAGGAGTGCAAGGGAGGAGAGCATCACATCTCACCTGCAGCATCTGAGGATGATGTGGGCTCGCCTTCTGGCTCTGGGAGGGAGTCGTGCTTAGTCCTCCGTTTGAACACAGGCGATCGCCGCAGACGCAGGAGTACAGTGCCCGCTGGGGGAAACAACCCAGTCCCGCATTACGGTGGGGCGCAGCCACCTGCCTCCTGCCTGCTTTCTGCCCGTGAGCCCAGGCAGCCTCGCTGCTGCTGGAGCTGATCCCAATGCCAAGTCCCCCCCAGGATCTTCCCAGTGCAGCGATGCCATCATCTATCACCCTGGCACTGTGGGCAGCCACCTGCCAGCTGAGACAGGCAGCACAGGCAGACAGGAACATGGGATGCCACTGTGCCACTGCCTGCCTCCTCCAGTCTGGGGTGCAAGGGAGGTTCGGGGTCCCACTCCAACCCCCACTTACTTCCCAGCTCTGCCGGGCACTCAGGCTCCCTGAGCTGCTCCTCGTGGACGGACACAGCTCGGCGGCCGGTCCCCCATGGCGCTGCCAACCGCGGCGTCAGCCGGTTGTCTGGGAAAGCAGTGGGGAGGTGCCATCGGGGGGGGAGCCTGCAGCACCCCGACCTCCTGGCAGCCCCCCATCAGCACCCAGCACTGGGTGCTTGGGTCCCTGCTGCCCTCCATTCCCAAGGGGCTCTGGGAACACGCCTCGGGGGACCCCATCAGCAACTCGCACATCCCTACCTTCAGTGTCGGGCGGTGTGGGCAGGGTGGGCAGGGGGCTGCCGGCACCCACCTCCCCACCGTGGCTGACCCTCCGTGGCAGCACCACCGGTGTGCTCCTCCCCGGCCGTGGCAGGCTGCTGCTCCAGCCCTCCCGGCCCCCAGGCTCTGGTAGCCCACTGGGCTCAGCCAGGATGAAGGATCGCTGGGGCTGGTCAGAGCGGGTGCCCTGCGGCTCAGTGGGTAGCTGCCTCCTCAGGGCTTTCCAGGCTGGCCGGGGCTCAGCCAGGCTGGCACTGGGCTCCATCACGGTGGCTGGGCTGCGGAAAGGTGTGTCTGTGGGGAAGGCAGGGCAGAGCTGTGAGTGCCTGGCAGTGACGGCCCCGGGGATGGCTCTTGGTGCTGGGTTTTCATTTGCTATTGCCAGAGTTGGGCACCCATAGGTGTAGGGCACCCTCTCGAGGGTGGGACCCTGCCCTGGTGTCCTTGCCCACCAGTCCCCGTTGGCTCCAGTCCCCATGCAGTGCTGCTTGGCGCTAACGGAAGGGACAGAGCCCTCTGCCCTGGGGTCCAGTGCGACACCCCCCTGGCACCCACTGGTGACCCACCTGCGGACACAGAGTGCGTGCGTGCCTTCAGGGACGGGGGGGAGTCCACAGAGCTGTCCACAATGTCCCCTGCAAGCACAAGCCACCAGCCAGCATCAGCACACTGGGGTCTGCCCCATGGCACCAGCACCCAGCAAGGCGGGGACACAGTGGGACCCGCAGCTGGGGGCCTGAGGGGGCCTGCCTGTGCCCACCCCCTGGGTGCCCAGCCAGGTGGGGTCCAGGGTGGGGAGGATGCAGCCCCTCACCGTCTGAGCCAGCTTTCTTGATCTCGCTGTCTTTGCTCTGCAAGAGGAAAGAAACCTGGTGGGGGGGGGTCAGGGTGGCAGCACCCTCAGTGACGATGGGTGGTGGAGGGCAGGGTGCTGCTGGGCTCTGGTGTGGGTGCAGGGAATGGGTGCATTCCAGGGAAGGAGGGAAAGACAGACACCATGCAGCACATAGGAGCCCACATATCAGTTCCCTCACAGAGGGTTGGGTGACAGGACAGAGGCCACAGGCAACAGTGGCACAGAGATGGGTGCTACTGGTCCTGGCCAGGGGAGTCCCACCCCATAGACCACCACCTCCACTTGCCCTTGGGTGCAGGATCCATTCCCAAAGTGGAGCTTGCCCTCACCTGCTGCTTCTTGCTCTCGGCAGTCGGGCCCTTGGTGACACCAATGCGGTGGAGCATGACCTGCATGCGCTGCTCGAAGGAGCCGGGCAGCTCCCCCTCGCTCTTCTCCAGGTGTCTCTTCTGTGGGACAGACACAGCCCTGCCAGGGGCACGGCACCCAGCACAGCACCCATCTGCCTGACCACAGGGCACCCAGGTCCCCAAACACAGCCATGCCCCCAGGAGGTGGAGGCATAGCCACAACCCAGCCATCACTCTGATGTCCCCACATCCCCCTGCAGTGCCCGGCTGACCCCACCACCAGCACCCTTGGGTGGGAGCAACACCCACCAGGCAAGCCAAACAGCAGGGTCAGTGGCAGTGGCTCAGTGATCATGACAGTGCTTACCTTATCATGCCTGACCCCCAGTGCATCCTCGTCCTCCCCAGACAGCAATATGAGCGACTGGGATTTGCCCTCCCGTGAGTACTTGGGCCGGATCCTGCGGGCAGAGTCGGGGGTCTGGCAGTGCTCGGGCTCTGCCTGGGGCTCGGCAGCGAGCCCTCCCTCCTCCGATTTACTCAGTGGCTTGCCCGCCTCGCCCGCCTTGCTGGGGGCCCGTAAAATGTCACTGAGCATCGAGCGCCGGCTCTTGGGGGCAGCAGGGCCACCCTCGGGCTCCTTCTCACACCTTGAGCCCCGGCTGGATTTGGGTTTCTTGAAGGCAAAAAAATTCCCGATTTTCTTCTTGAGGGTGCGGGAGCCAGAAGGAGCCAGAGGGGCTGATCCCAGGCAGGTCTCCGGAGCCGTGGGGCTGGGGAGAGATGAAGGATTGGGAAAGGTGAGCTCTGGGTTGCTGATGGGCTAGGGATCTTTTCACCCCCTTGCCCGCCCCAAAGGGATGGATCCAGACGCCAGACACTCCACCTGAGATGATGCTGTCCCAGCAAGGGCAGCTGGTCCCAGCGTGGGACCCTATGGGTGCTGCCCCATTGCCTCGCTGCTGTGGGAGAGGCCCCACAGTCCCTCCCCAGGCTCATGAGAGCGGGGTGCTGGCCATATCCTGCACCCCATAGCCTCATCCCAGCCCTCTCTCCCCAGCCTTGCCCTTGGCAATGCCTGGAGCAGATGCACAGGCTGGGTGCCTGCCATAAGAAGGGATGTTTTCCCACAGCATCCCTCTGGTACTGGGACCAGCAGTGTTTGCAGGGTAGGTGAAATCCCAGGGCTGGGAGGGTGCAGGGGACCCTGGGCACCCCCCTGGGCTTACGGCAGCTCTTCTGGGATGAGCCTCTTGGCAAAGAAGTCCTCCAGCCCCTCGTCCACGCGGGTGATGCTCCTGTCCTCGCTGTTCTCACAGGCCACAGGCTGCACCTGCAAGCAAGTGTGGCCGTCAGCCTGGCGCGGGGCAAAGATACACACACACACAAATACGTGCCACCCATGCTTGTGCACCTACAAGTTGGTGCCTGTGCGGGATGGGTTCTGGCACCCTCTGTCTCACTGTGCATCCAGCACAGTGAGCCAGACCATGGTGTTATCAGCTGCACCCCAGCTCTGATCCTGCTGCATCCCTGGGGCATCAGGAGCTCCAGCCTGCCCCAGGCTCCTGTCAGCTCCTCACCCTGCCTGTGCAGGCAGGGCAGCTGGGTTGCCAGCCCCCTGTATCCCACTGGGTGCCACGTCTGGGGTGCTGGTGGCTCCCCAGCACAGTGGCTGGCGTATAGCATCCGTATATGCTCAGGTACCTGTGCATTACACACACAGCTAAGGTGCCTCTGACTCTCCTTGGTGACACATGATGACAAATCCTGCCAAAGCCCTCCTAGAGCTGGGCCAGGTCTCTGACACCACTGTCCCATGGGAGAAGCCTTTGGCAGGGATGCTTCCTTCATTTGAGTTCCAAGGAAGGGACACCCACGCTGCTGGTGGACCCTGTGTGGACCCACATCTGCATCCTTCAGGCTGGTGCTCATACTCAAGTCCAACCTTGGAGTGCCACCACAGCCTTCATGAAGGCCACCCTCTCCATCTCCATGGCAAAGCGGTCCACACTATGGCCAAGCCTTCCTCCACCACACCTTCCTCACCCCAGCACATGGCCCCGCATCAGTAGCTTCCTGTCGATGGGAGGGAGGTGCTTCCCCATCGGTGGCATTTCAATCCATAACGACTTTTCATTACAGCTGGATTGATGCCACTCAGGAGCCGTTCCAGCCATCCGAGATCTGCTCTCCCTGTCACATCACATCCATCAAAGCCTGTCCTCGCTCAAGGCTTGGCCAACCCTGGGTGCCAAGCGTGCCCATCCCGCTGCGGCAAGATGTGCCAAGGTGATGGCCCCCAGGCCCTACCTGTCCCCTGCCAGACTCCAGCATCTGCCCTGCCTGCAGGAAACAGTTTCTGCCTCTCCTCCAGCCCCACGGCAGCGCTGGTCCCATCACGGTCCAAGGGCACACATCACCACGGCTGTGTGAGCCAGGGCTTTCCAGCAGGTGGAAGGATCCAGCTCCATCACAGTGGCATGGGCATGAGGTGATACTGGCAGGATCTGTCCCTGGGGTCAGTGATGGAACCAGACTCTACTGACTGCACCCAAAAGTTACTTTTCCTTTGGGAAGGGGGCTGCGAAGGCAGGAGCCCCAGGTGCTCACCCTTTCAGTGGGAGGGAGGCGAATCCCACCCTGCTGCAGCCGGCAGAGCCCCACCAGCATCACTGGGAGCCGCGGCAGTCGCCGGCGCTTCGGGGCCGATGGGTTTTGGATGGGGGAAGCAAATTGGGCGCAGGAGGAGAGAGGCAGCCGGAGCCATTGCCAAACGCACCGGCCCTCTGCGCCCAAACTCTGCGGGTTTTTTCATTCCCTGCTGCCTCTCTGCTGGCTCCCACCGCTTGGCATCTCCCAGCAGGCAGCAGGAAAAGGGATGGATGATTTCCCTGCGCCCCCCCCCCCAGTCCCCCTGCCCATCCTTTCGGGCTGCCCCCCTCCTCTGAGGGGGCTCCGGCAGGGGCTGAAATGCAGGATAATAAACCAGCCGCGGCTCCACGCATCTCATTTTCCTGCCTTGCAACAAATACCGACTGCAATAATTCACCCAATTAATAAAAAAAGGAAAGAAAAAACCAAAACCAAATCCACCCTCCCTCCCTTGCCAAGCGTCCCCCCCTTACATTCGGTTTGCTGGGCGGTTGCTTGTGGCGGCGGTTGGGCCGGGGCCTGGCTTTGGTGCAATGCTCCAGCTTCTCGCCGGCGGTCGGCAGGTCCATAAGGGATCCGGCGGTGGTGGCAGTGGCAGGCTGCGTGGAGGGAAGCGAGCTGCTCGCAGGCTCAGCATCCTTTGTGGAGGCAGGGCGTGCCGGCGGCGCGGCGGGGCTGAGTGACGGCGGCGCCCGGTGAGCTCGGAGCCCGCTGGCGTCCCTACCCACCACCGGCTCCAGCTCCGAGACACCTACGAGAGGCAAGAGGGCCCTGGTTGGCACCCAGCCTCGCCAGGCCTCCCCATCGTCACCACTGTCACCTTTGCCCACGCGTGGAAGGTCGGCAGGGCTCCGGCTGCACCATGCCACAGCCGTGGGGAGGAGAGCGTGGCTGTGCCTGCTGAGATCTTGTGCAGCAGCCCCTAGGGCAGTGGCTTTGCAGCGTAGCCAGAGCCTGCCATGGTCCCCAGAGGTTTGCGTGCAAGGGGGGAGGGATGCAGGGCAGATGCTCTGGCAGGGACCGAGCCGACCCCCACAGCCAGCAGTGGCTGTACGGCACAAGCTCTGCCAGTGCTGGCCCAGAGAGCAGCACCCTCAAACACACCCCGTTTTGCTCTGCAGGCAGCTCCTCAGCCCCCCTTGTTACCCACTGGATGTGGGTCAGGATGCTGCTGGGCTCAGGGACATCAGGGGTCAGGATGCTGCTGGGCCTGGGGACATTAGGGGTCCCCTGGGGACACCTGGGTGCCAGGCGCTGGGGTCTGGCGTGAGCTCTACTTCAGCCAAAGCCAAATATGCATCACAGCCAAAGCCCCGAAAAGCAGAAGTTACCCATCAGCTGCTCATTGCCCCTGGGATCCTGCCCCCCGCCCCAGGCACACAGGGCTCCGTGGGGCAACACCAGCAGCGGAGAAGCCGGGGGCAGCTCAGCACCAGCAGCAGGAGCACCCGTGGGCAATGTGTCCTCCCCTGTGCCAGGTCCCTGGGGTACCGGGTGGGTTGATGATGCCCATGACTGGGGTGGTCCCTGGGATGGTGGAGGGAGATGCCGCGGCATCTGGAGTCACAGACAAACCTTCCACCCCTGCCTGGCTACATGGGGAGGGAGCTCAGGGCATTTACCCTGCTACCCATGGGGGCTGAGCCAGCCTGCCCCCCAAAAGCAGCAGAGGAGCAAGCTCAAGGTGAGCTTTGCCTGCAGACCCATGCCATGGCTCTGGAGGGGCTGGATCCCTGCCAGCCTCTGCCTGCAGCCTGTAGCATCATCGCGGATGGCGCTGCCCCCCAGATCACTGCTGCGAGCCCCCTGCCCCTGCCATGCCCTGGCGATGGTGGCACAGCACACACTGAGCCGTGGCTAAGGGAAAGCCGCGCGGTGGCCTTACTTCTCACGGTTGGCGTGGGCCGAATGCTTCTGAAATGCTTGTTTTTCCTCCGCAGGGCCATCTTGTACTGCAGGGAGAGAGGGGCAGTGGTGGCTTTGGCGTTGACAAGCTGGCCGTGGTGAGTGGCATCCCGCAACAGCTGGAGCCAGCCAGGCTTCACCCAGTGATGGGTGCAATCCCTCCATCACCCCCAGACCCCCAGGGCTGCACCCCCTTGTCTTGGTCCAGCACTGAAACCACCCACGATGCCAGATGGGATGCTTTCCCGACTGGGACCCCATGCTGCGCTGGACCCCAGCTCCCAAAGCAACAGCCAGCCAGAGGGGCTGTGTGGCCAGGACCAGCCCAGGCCACCACAAGGACACGCTCCCAGTGCTGGCAGGGCAGGCAGCATGGCTGGGCAGGCTAACAGTCCCATTTCCCAGCACTAATTGCCTTAGTGCTGCCCTGGGGGAGTGCCGGGGATGCATGCACCCAGAGAGGTTGCGGTGTTAAGCCCGGCATCATCTGGTAAGGCGGATAAAAGGCAGTTATAGCGCGGGCATCATGCAGTGGCAGTGGGGTCAGACCCTACCTCCTCTGCGGCGAGGTCCAGAGGATTCCTGCCCCTCGCCACCGCGGCGACATCATCCTCAGCCGGCTCCGACAGCAGCGCTGGGAGGTCGAGTCCCTGCTTGGGGAGGCTCTCTGCCTAAAACCATTAGGAAATGCTTAAAGTATCCCGGGGGCTGAAGCGCGCCCGGCTGCCCTGTGTGCTCCGTGCTGTTCCGCTCCCTACGTGGGATTTGCGAGCGGATTTAGGCCTGATTAGCCAGCTGCCAGCCCCGGTGCAGCTGCCCCATGCCTGCCCCGGTGCACGAGCGGCTGGTGCCTGGCTTCACCCCAGCACCCCCCACCACGTGACAGCTCCCAGAATTCGCTCAGGACGTTAATGCTGCTGTGACCGCACTGGGAGAGGATTACCTGAGAGAAAAACCAGCCCGGGTGGGAATTGTCCCGCTTCCCAGACAGCAAATCTGTGGTCATAGCATTGACTGGTGTCTGGGCAATTCTGGGGTACCCAGACCCCCACCCCAGCCCCGCATCCCCATCCTGCAGGGGCTGGCATCCCCCAGCGCTCACCAGCTTGCACTGGGCGATGGTCAGGTCTCCCAGCACGGCATCCACGATGCAGTCGGCCACAGCGGCTGTGACGGACAGCTTGATTTCACTGGGAGCAGAGAGAGGGGTGTCAGGGCCAGCACTCACAAACCCTGCAAACTATGGGGACAGCCCCCACAGGGAGAGCCTCGCTGGGGAGATGGATGCTCAACCATGGCACCCAGAGGGGCACCCAGGGCATGCCCTGGGCTCGAGCTCACTGGGTGCATGCTGCCGGAGCAGGAACGGGAGCATGCACTGGCTGGGATGGAGGATGCTGAGTGCATCCCCCCCCCTCGATGCTTGGGGCTCCCCTCTGTCAGCCATGGGGACGTGCCTGCAGGAGTATCACCCCATGGGACTTCCCAGCTCCCTAGGGACACATCTGAACTGGAACTGAGCAGGAAGCAGAGCCACAGCTGAGAAAACACAGCAGCAGGACCCAGCACGCCATCATCACCATGTGGGGAGGGCAGCAGTTGGCAGGGAGCCCCCAAAATCCCCATCTGGCCCCATGGGTGAGAGCCAGCTGCTGAGCAAGAAGGAATAATAGCACATCACCCACTTCAGCTTGCTGAAGACATCGGTGATCATCTGGTCCAGGACGGCGCTGAGGTTGAGGTGGTCCTGGAGGTAGATCCTCTCCGACATGGCATTGACCAGCTGGTCCCTGATCCCGCTCTTCTGCACCACGGCCGGGCAGAGGCTGTGAGCTGTGTCCAGTGCTGCCTGCATGATTGCCTGAAGTTTGGGGAGGAAAGGGGAGTTTTCAGGGTCTTTTCCATCAGGATTCACGTGGCTTCCAGGAGACACCATGTCCCTCATTCTTGGTCCAAGACTGACAAGCATCCCACATGGGTGCCCACCTGGATCTCCCGGCTGCAGGTCTGTGATGCTTCCTCCGTGAGACACTCTAGCTTGTGCTGCAGCTTGCCATTCTGGTATGGGGTATTTCCTGCTTCGTACAAGAGGGGCAGGATCTGCCATGGGAAGAGAGACAGTGTGGATCATCCCGTGGTACCTCATCCTTTCTTTCCATCCTTCCATGCACAGCCTACATCTGTGGCTGCCCCATGGAAGAACATGGCCTGCATCAGCTGGGGAGACCCAGGGACCTTCTGGCTTTGCTGGGTCCGGATTGGGCATCCTGACCCCTCGTGGTCCCTGTGTTCCCCCAGCTGGACCCTCAACTGCTCCCCACCACTCACTGGTCCTTCTCTCCCTGCGCCCAGCCATGCTGCTGCCCACATCAGGGGAGATCCTTTCCCATCCCTTTCACCATCAGCACTGTTCTCTTAATCCTATTTCTGCCAGATTAAGTACCCAGGGAAGTGCCAAGAGAGTAGGGAAAAAGGAAAAGGAGGTGGTTTGAAGATAACTAGAGGAGGAGGAGGAAAAGGTGCAATGGGGAGAGAGAAGCGGGACCAGGAGGATCAAACCAGGACTGACGGTGACAGGAGCTGCCCAGGCAATGTGGTGGCCTTCATCATGGGCCGATGGAGCATCCTCATCGCTGGGCTGCGTCCAGCCAGGGTGGGATGAGAGTGCCCCAAGGAGGAACACTCTGGGGATGGGGGCAGTGTTTTTCACCAGTGTGGGCATTCGTGGGTTGCAGGGTGTGCCCAAAGCCGGAGCACCCACCTCCCCCAAGGAGGGGTGCATGAGCAGAGGGTGCGCTTGTAACCCCTAGCTCCCGGTGGGTCTGCACACACCTGTATGCATGCACATGGGGGGATTAAGAACATTTTGGGACTTGTTCTAGAAGGGGATTCAGAAATTCACAGCTGTTCTTTAACATTTTGCAAGAGCTCAGTGATATGCATCTGTTGCATTGACAATTCTGGTGTTCCCCAACTGCTGGTTAATTATGTCATTAACTAATCAATAACCCACTTCGATCCTGAATTGAAGCTGGGCAAGCTGAGGGGATTCCCCACATGGCGGACTCACACTGATGGAGAGGTTGGCGTTCCTGATGGCCTCCTCCGCGCAGAGGATGTCTGCCTCCACCTCTCTGCCCGGGCAGGCGCTGAGGATGTCGACGTGCTTCTGCACGCTCAGGCAGATCTCATTCACCATCTGGAGCATGGAGAGGCTGCATCATGCACTGACGCTGGAGCAGCACTGCCAGTTCCCCTCCTTGCTGTGACTTTCCTGGAGAAGTATGTACTGGCACTGCCAGATGGGGCAAGCGGGGGCGCAGGCAGGTTACAGCCCCCAGAGCACCCCTGCCTAATAACAGGGGATGCCACACGGCAGGGATTTGCTTGCAAGTGTGCACAAGGAGCTGGGAACACGCTGCATGGAGTAGCGTAGCGGTGAGATATCCCAGCGTTGCATATGCATGAAACGCATGGATGCAACCAGGATGGTTCCTTGGAGATATCCTTTCTGCCTGGCCCCACTCTCATCCCTCTGAACTGCTCTGCCCTCCACTAAGGAAAGGTGAAAAGGGGTTTGTGCTGCTTGCAAGAGCTCACACAAGCTAGCCAGGGTTGTTTGGGGCAGGGGAGGGCAGCCCCATGCAGCAATTTGGGCAGCAAACCTGTTCGGAAGAGGTGGTGAGGATGCCCTGCTGCAGCCGGAAGGTCTGTGCGGGCAGCGTGTGCCGCAGCTGGTTCCTCGTCAGGCAGGACTGGAGCTGCAGCAGGCAAGAGGCCATGAGCAGTGAGTGTCGGTGGCACCCAGCCCCGTGCCCCCCAGCCCACATCCCCCCCACCTTGTGCACTGCCTCTTCCGTTTTCTCGGGGTTGCTGCGGTACGCCTGCACCACGTCGCTCATCGGCAAGGGCATCGACTTGAGAGTGTAATTCCTGCGAGACAGCTTGGGGGTGAGTGGGTGACCCCTCGTCAGCCTCACAGGGCTCATCCCTGCTGTGCATTTCCCCACAGACGTAACATCAGTCCAGAGCCCACCCAACAGCAGCCCGGACATTGCCTCGAGGTCCAGCCCTGGAGATGGGGATGGCCAAACTCTGGCCGTCAGCAAACCCCAGTGGGGTGGCAGTGACCACGCACCCAGGCTCTCCATCCACCCCTCTTTCTTCAGACCTCCAGAGAACCTGCATGGCCAAACACCAGACCCCGAGTGTGCTCGGCAGGTGGACAACTTCTACCCATCTTGCATGGGCAAGGAGGAGAGGACCATCACACCTCCACCAACAGCAGATCCCCCCATGCTTGCTGTCTTGGGTGACACGGGGCTGTGCTGGGTTGGGATGCAGATCCCAGGGGAGACCCTGAGGCTGGTAACAAAGGTGCCATCACTAAATGGGTGGCAGGTTGCTTTGCTGGCTGCAAGGCCCGAGCTGTGGACCAACTCCCTCGGGACCTGTATGCAACTGTGTGATGCACTTGCTGCTTCAAGAGGACAAGACGCCCTGGGGATGGTGACATTCTGGTGCCGGAAGTTCTTTTGCACGGCAGTAGCAAGCCAGGAGGACCAAGCAGATCCTTCCTTACCTCTCCAAAGCTTGAGCCACCTCCAGGAGCCCATGGGCGGTTGTGTTGTTCCTGTCCCAAACCACGGTCCTGCAAAGAGAAGGACACGAGTGAGCCCTGCCTGCACCCATGCAGCCCCGAAGTGGGTGCCAACCCACCGGGTGCCAGGAATAGTGAGCCCAAGGCTGACCCCAAGCAGCAGAAAGCCTAGAAATGGGGTTAAAAATCTGAATCTCAATATTCAAAACCTAAACTTTGCAAGGCACTGTAAAGTATGTGGGTGCCTGGAGGGAGTGAAGGGCAAGGCGGACAGGGTCAGGCACCATCCTGCTGGCAGGGGCAGATGTCCCTCAGAGGAACAGCCCTGGCTGGGAGACCCTTCCCTGTCCTCTGCAGACACCCCTGCCTTGCCTTTGAGGACACAATGTGGTAAAAAAATGGCATTTTAGGAACTGATGCCAGAGCATGGGGTGAGGGCAGTGACTGCAAGGGGTTGGCTGCAACATCCCAGGCTGTGCAGGAGCCTGGCAAAGAGCTGGCAAGTGCCAGGGCAGGGATTGAGCTAATCTCTTGCCCTTCACATGTCCCCTACCAGCACTGCCAGATGACTGCCATGAGAGCAAGATATGGTCACAGCATCTGACCGTGAACCAGGAATGGTCCAGGGCCACATCCATGATCACCAGGAGCCAAGATAAGCCTCCTCTGATGACATCAGCATCACAACCAGGACCACCGTATCAGGGCCACCTGGCACAAGGTGGGAAGGGCACCCACGGGGTGATGTGGACCTACTGCTACCTGAGTTTTGTGTTGATCTGCAGGGCCTTGGCTAGCATCTTGGCCCCCGTGTCCCCCATGGCATTGCCGCTGATGTCCAGAGCAACGAGGCTGGTGTTACTGCCCAGGGCACTCAGCAGGACGTTGGTTCCCAGCTTGAGACGTGATTCAGCCACAGACAGGGACTGGAGAGGCTAGAAAGGAGACAAGGAGGGGGAGAGGTGGCCAGGGCACATGTCAAGATGTGTGTCACCCTTGCAGACACAGCCTCCATCCCCGTCCAGCAGCTGCTGTGGGCACCTGGTGCTGGTTTTGGAGAGCCCCAGCCATGCTGAACCCCAAGAAACAGGAAAGCAATGGGTGCTTAGGCAACACTCTGCATTTAGCTCAGATGCCTGGCAGGCAGTGAGGAGGAAAGAGGGTTTTTTTGGAAAGCTGGGCTGCGGCCAGGTTACACCAAGCATCTCCTCCATGCCTTTAGCCAGACACAGGCTCCCGCTTTCCCAGATGAATGGGAACAGTTCTCACTTCTCTGTCTGAGCATCTGCTTCAGATGGAGGAAAATAAGAGCAGAAGGATTTGAATGGCAGTGAGAGGGAGGGAGGTTTGCTCCCAGCCTGTGCTGGGAGGGATCTGGACAGCACCCCGGCAGAAAGGCTGCCCGGTGGTGCTGGAGGGTGACCAAAAACACGGGTGGGACAGCTGCGGGGGTTAAGGGTAAGCTGGACTTACACAGTCATCCTCCTGGGTGAGCTGGACGATGCGGTGCAGGACATCCAACAGCCCCTCCCTGCAGGAGAGGCAGTGGGGGGGTTATACATGCATCCCCCACGGCCACAGGGGCAGCTGGCAGAGCTCCATCCTCCCTCCTGCTCTTGCCTGAGGCTGTGACCTGTGCCTGTGGTCCCACAGGGACTGTGCCAGAGCAGGTGATGGTCCCCCCATAGCCCCAGGCTCCCCGTTGGGTTGGAGCAGGCAGGACGGTCAGGCAATCCCTGGCATTCCTGACCAGCCCATGGGCTTTGGATAGGGAGAGAGAGTTGAGGTGGGTGCGTGGTGCCAGGATGGGTCCTGGCCCGGGTGCTGTGGCTTTGCACTTACTTGGATTTGATGTTGAAGTTTTTCCCCAGAGAGACGTGCCTAATGGACTTGCTTCTGCCAATGGAGAGCACCAGCGTCACCATGTCAGGGTCGAAGCCTGCGAGAGACGGGAGACACCCACTGGGATGCTCCAAGCAGTCCACAGAGATGGCACCAAGGTGGTCCCTCACAGGAGACCTGCAGAGCCACCAAGCTGCCGCTGTGGGATGGTGGAGAGGTGCCCAGGGCAACTCCTCAGCATCTTCCTTCTCTTCATGGCTCCCCCAAGGAGACCGAAGACCTGTGCAGAGCTGGGGTCCCTGAGGAGTCACCCCAGGGAAGGAGCACCCGCTCTGGGGACTCCTGCTATTTGGGGTGCCAAGGCTGTGATGAGCCATAGGGAGTGCTTACAGAGCCAGAGACAGCACTGGCTTTCTGCCATCCTGCAGGGATGTGCCCTCCATCACCCACTCACCACCCTGGGCAACATGGGAGGAGTTCTTACAGCTTGCAGGCAGCTGCCTGCACTCCCACCCTCACGGCTGCAGCATCCCCAGGGAAACTCCACAAGCAAAGGTGACATCCTTCCCACAGGACAGGGATGTGAGCAGGGATCTGCTTGCCCAGCCACTCTGCCAGCCAAGGGCAAGAGGCACCAAGACCCACCTACGGTACTGTCCCTCCTACATGGAGCTGCTCTACTGGGAAAGCCAAAAATAGAAGCATATTTTGGCAAAGACTGGCTGGAGATTTTGGGTAAGAGAGCAAGCTTTTGGAGCATTGGTGGTCTGAAGAGGTTTTTGAAGGACTCCAAACCATGTCAACTTTCCCAGAGCCATCTGGCTGTCGAGGAACTACATGGTCTGCTGTGAGATCTTAGCAAAGTTGCTTTAAGGTTTGGGGCCTTTTAGGTGAAATTAAGAGCTGGCAGAGGTGATGCTTGTGATAATTAGGATTACTCGCCCATGGCTTTGGAGGCCATGGCAGGACAAGGTTAACGGCAGAGGCTGAAAACTCCTGCAGAGAGGTGGGAAGAGTTTCAGCCAAGGGAGACCATTTCAATGCTTCAAACCCTGAGCTAGCAATGTGAGACCACCTCAGATTCAGTGAGCTGAAGAGGCTTGTACCGAGAAAGATGTGAAGTGAGAATTTTTGGCAAGTCCTGAGGCTGGAGGGGATGAAGAAGTCACCCCACGCCCCATGCTGGAGATGCTCTCTCTGAACAAGGGGATAGGCAAGGGCCACCACCGCTGTCCACCACAGGATGCAATGCTGGAAGGTGATGGAAGAAGCCTGGCATGCTGGGAAGGACATCAGCAGAGGGAAAAGAGCACATGTAAGGACTGCCTGCCTCGGGGAAGGCAGAGGGGTGGTTGGTTTTGGGGGTAAAAAGCCATAAAAGCCTGATGAGGTGGTAATTTCTCAAGCAGGAATCCACTGCTGGCCATTGGGTGCCTTCATCCCCATGAGACACAGCCGACAGTGCTGCAGCTTCTGCTGCTGAAGGACTTTTACAGGTGACAAGTGCAGTTTAATGTTGCATTAGCCAGTGTAATCAAGAGGCAGACAAGCGCAGCAGACCCTACCCATCTCCCTGGGGACTCCTACAAGCTCACAAGGTGCTGGGGCTGAGCTGGCCTCTGCCGAACAGCCCACAGTGGCTGGACACACAGATGGAGAAGATCTTTTCCCAGGTGGGAAAAAAAAAACCTACCGTTGTCAGACAAATCCAGGTTGCTGATGGAGCTGGTGTCGGGAATGAGATCCTGGATGACTTGGGCCCCCGCTGATCTCAGCTTGGAAGAAACAGCAAGACATCAGTACAAGGGGAGGCGCCGAGCCCTGCAAATGAGATCCTGCCGTCGGGAAGGTCACCCCAGCCCCACAGCGGACAGGGCACGGACCTTCCTGCACAGGGAGCAAGCCCCCTCAAATGCCACAACGGGACCCCCTGGCTGGATTGATGGCAGCCATGGGTGCTGGCCCCTCACCTCGCAGTTGCTAAGATCCAGGTGCAGGTCACTGATGTGACTGTTGTCTGCCAGCCCTTGCAGCAATGTCCTGGAAAAGTCACCAAAGCCCCCCATTGGTGCGAGCAAAGGGGGCACCAGCACCCACTATGGGGCACCCCATAACAATCCAGGCAGTGGGAGTGGGGTGCTGGAGAAAACATCCTTCCCAGAGCTCTGCCTCTCACAGCCGCATCCATCCTCCCCACCAGCCCTGAGCAAGGTCCCCCCCCCGACCATGCTCACCCCAAATCCATTCCCCTCAGTGGACTCACAGCCCCACCTCACCTCACAGCATCCGCTGGCAGCTTGGTACCTGCCAGGGAGACATGCCTGAGGGCACAGGCCTGGCTGAAAAACTCCTTGATGTCAGGGGAGATGGTTTTCACCTTCCTGAAAAAGACAGGAACCACATGGCATCATCTGCTACCCGGCACCGTCCACCCACCGGGGTACCGCACTCCCCTCCTCTTCGCTGTCCTAGGGGCTTACTTGTGGGAATACACGTTTTTGGAGAGATCCAGATGGACGAGGCTGGTGTGGCATCCATGGACCAGGGCTCCAAAGAGCTGCCAGGGTGGGGATGCGAGCCATGTTGAGGAGGACCCAGCCAGTGTTGTGGCCCCTCGCACAGCCCGGGGATGAATGGGTGACGGTATGGGACGAGCTGTGGGAGGTGCTAAGGGGGTCTGCCCCGTGCTGGGGGTCTCTTCTTCCTCATGCTGAACCCTGAGTCTGCCAACCCACCCGTGGCAGTGGGCACAGAGTGGGGCATCGCTGGGCTGGCTGTCTGCTGCCTCACACATGCCCTGTTTCTGCAGCCCAGTGCCAGCTGGGATGGGGTGGCAGCACCCCCCAGCAGCACAGCATGGTTTTGGGAGGGGGGCTGAGATCAGGGGCTCGCTGCCGGGACCCTCTGCGCAGGTACTCACAGCATCCAAAGGGCAATCCGTGCCAGCCAGGCTGAGGTGGGAGAGCGAGTGACACTGTCGGAGAAGGCTCTGCAGGTTCTGCGGGCAGAGAGCTTAGCAGCTTTGCCCAGGACCCTGACCCCCTCACCCAGCACCCTGCAGCCCAGAAATCCCAGCTCCAGCCTTCCTCCTCCCTCCTGCTGAGCACAGGGATGAATCCTGCAGAGAGGGACCCAGCCCTGTGCCGCTCGCTCCTGGGATGCCTCCTTGCTCCAGGTGGCATCTCCCATCCTCCCACAAGGAGATGCATGGGAATGTCCCCAGTGCATCCTCCAGCTGCCCCTGGGTAGGCAGGGAGGTGTCACAGCTGTGACTTCCCCATCCCTGGGGTGCTGCAAGGCAGGGCACAGACCCCAGGAGACCAAAGCCATCCAAACCACGCTGGGGACAGAGCCTGGATGGTGTCACCCCATGGCAGCCCTGGGCACTCACGCTGATGTCGTCCCCAGCCAGGGTGCCGGGGTTTCCGGAGAGGTCCAAGTGCCGGAGGGAGGATCCGATGGCTTTGTTATCTGTGAGGGCCTTGCATAACGTGCTCATCCCTGCTTGAGGGGAGAGAGACAGATGGATGTCTGTGGGTCCCCTGCACCAGGGAGAGCCATGGAGCAGAGGAAGGGGCTCTTTCATAGAGCTGGGCCAGCAGGACATTGTAACCTTGAAGATGCCCTTTCTAGGGTGTCCCTGCAGCCCCTCCAGCCCCCACTTTGGTGCCAGCTTGTCCCCAAGCACTGCCATGCCCAGCCTCCCAATGGCACCCAGGCAGGGAGCGGGATGCTGGGCTGTACCTTTGGCAGTGAGCATCGTCCTGGCCAAGCTGAGGCTCTGCAGACCCTTGGGACTCTTCTCCACGTGCCGGCTGAAGGCAACAATCCCTGATGAAAGAGCAGAGAGCCCTGAGCGGCCGTGCCAGTGCAGGTGGGTGCCTGTCCCACCCTGAGCTACAGCCCTTGGGGCAGAGGGCAGCTGCTGGTGGGATCCAGAGTTGAACATCAGTTTTCATGGGTGGAAACTCATCCCAGCCCAGAAGTTGTATACCTCTATCTTCCAGCTGGTTGCCAGCAAGGTTGATGGTGTGCAGGACAGAGTCAGGATGGTTGCTGAGCGCCTGGGCCATCCTCTGCACAAAGTCACTGTGGGGAAAAGGGCCACCCGTCTGAGCAAGCTATGGCCACCTCCAGGAGACACAGCTGCCAATCCTGTAGCCTTACGGGGATGTGCCACCAGCACCTGCCCACATGGCAGAGCCAGCTCAATCCAAAAGCAGAGCCTCTGCAAGGGTGGGTGATGCCCACTGGCCTCCAGGCTACTAACAGTGAGCTTTATTCTGTGGAGGGGATGGGGCACCAACACTCCCCTGGCACATGGGTCCATGGACCCCCTGCTCCATGCACATGAAGGGAGCATCACCAGGCTGCCGACAAGCAGTTCATCACCATGCCATGACCCTGCAACGCCTTTGCTTACGCTTTCAACCCGCTGTTTTCCAGCACCAGCTCCTCCAGTGTCACCGATTTGCTGAGCATGTAGAGCAGCTGCTCCGAAATCTCCTGGTTCTGGCAGGGGAAAAGAAAGCCTTTCTGGAAACCTGGCCATCTCTGGCGCACCCACCACCGCGGCACCAGTACTCACCAGCCTGAAGTCCTTGCAGGATAGCTTGGTGAACCACAGGTTGAAGGACAAGGCGGCAATGCTCAGTGCCATGTCTCTGCAGGGTGACAAGGATGAGGGATTCGGGGGCCAGGCTGAGCCAAGCCTGGTCCCAAATGGGTGCCCCAAGACACCCAACCCTGGGGTGTCCCAACACACCATTCAATGGAGCAGGACTGGGGTCTGTGAGTTTAAAGCAACCCACAAAGACAAGTCAGCTTCCCCAGGTTATTCCCTCAGGGAAAATAAAATTAATCAAAATATTTGCATGCTTCTGTCAAACACACTTATTTTTTTTAATCCTGAGCTCTCATGTAAAGAACAACACAGGTTTTGCTCAAGTAGAAACAAGTTTTGGCTGAACCCTCCCTCCATCTTTCTCAGGATGGAGACATGGCTGAGACTCACGGGGAAGACACTGAGCACAACCAGAGCTCATGGCCCCGCTACGAGGTTATAACCCTGTAACAGCTATTTGTTATATATATTTCTGTATGCGAGAGGAGGCAGCGCTGGCTGCTTTGCATAGGGAAACACCTGACAGCCACGAGCTGCCAGAGCCACCGTGACATTTGGTTTTCACCTCTGTAAGCAGCTCGCAGGCTTATTTAAGTGTTAAAAATGAACAGGGGAGGCTGCGTGGCCTCTCGGGTCTGTCGTCCCATGGGACGGGGCTCATTGTGTTTGGTGCGGGGGAGTGGCAGCCTGCAGATGTGGCGTCCTTGGAGCGTGTAAAGCGATAAAAGCTTCTAACACAAGCGGGGGAGTGTGTTGGGCCACCCCTGCTGTGGACGAGGAGGATGGGGACAAGTGCTGGCATGGCATGAGGCACCGCACGCGGCACGGCCAGGGGACTCACCGGCTCTCCAGGTGGCTGAAGTCCAGCAGGTTGAACTCCCGGCAGTCCTGACTGTGATAGATGTTGTCCACGTCCTGTCCGGATGGACGGACACATGGATCAGGCTCAGCACCTGGTCCTGGGGAGGGGTCAGGTACCCAGCGCTGCTGGAGGTAGCTGAGCCCTTGAGGACCCTCCCCTGGGGAGCCCCTTGCCTAAACCCCAAGCCGAAAACCTCCCCTGGCACTATGGCTGGCAGGGCACATGTCCCAAATTGGTGGAACAGCTTGGTGGGTCTTGGACCCCTTCTGCAGGGACTGGCCAGAAGAAGGCAACACATCCCCGGGCTGGCGGGAACGAGGGTGTGGGAAGAGGTGGGCTGGAGTCGGTGTCCTGGAGGAAGAGGGGGACAGCTGGTCCTGCTGTGGCTGGGTCCCAGCAGGGTTCTCCTCTACTAGGGACACCCAGCAAGGTCCCAGATTTCCAGGGGCTCTCCTTATGTGACAGTCTGGGAAACAACCTGATCCAGGGCATCTCATCCCTACCTGCACTTTGATTCCACCCCACCAAGGAGCAGGGGGCACTCAAGCCAGGCAAAACTGCAGTTCCCAGCTCTGGGATGTCCCTGTGATGTTCTGGGATGCTCCCAGCCCCAGCAGCCCTGTGAGCATCCTGCTTCCCTGCCTACCAAGTGGTACACTGTCATTGTCTTTTCTCTATGGTCTAGCTTACCCACTGGATCTCCTCACGGAAGGCAAAGCCGTTGTAATCGCATAAAGCAGCGTAGGTCTCCGAAAACCCCCCTACAAAGAGAAGGCAGTCTTGGTGGCAGACCTTCCCACAGGAACATAGAGGAGACCTTTAGGGAGGGCAGAAAGCAGAAGGATGGTGGAGGCTCTCCCTTCCCTCCTCAAAGGGGCCAGAGTGTCCTGTGTGGTCTGCTGCCAGCCCAAAAGCGATCACACAACTCCAGGGGCTGCAGCTGGCTTTGCTTGATCCATGTAGATACCAGGCAAGGTGCATTGCTATGATGATAATGGAGGTATCCTACTCCAAACCAGGCTACAGGAAAAGCCCCTGGCTCTGCAGCGATGCCATATGAGGTGGGTGGAAGCATCCATGGCTGCACGTCCTCATAGGTGGACACTGAGCATCCTTGCCCCACAGCTGTCCTGCTCCTTTCTGGGGAGCTAAGTCCCCTCAAACCTGCTCCTACCCCATGGGATGGGGTGGGCTGCTAGAGAGCAGACCCCACTAGCAGGGCTCCTTCTGACCTAAGCTACCACAGGTGTCCTGCCAGCAGAGCTAGTGTTGATGGACACAGGGCTGTAATGGTCCCCAGGGTGCTCCAACCCTCCTGGTCCATCCTGGGGGAGATGTGTAGGGAGAAGAAAGGGCTTACCACAGGGCCCGGGGCTGCTCTGCAGCATTTCCTCCAGCGAGTCTGTGATCTGACGGATCCTCTCATACAGGTTGGGGGGGGAGTTCTTGAGCAGTGTCCTGGGGAAGGACCAGAGGGGTGGTGTGGTAGTGGCTGGGAGAAGAGCATCCCCACCACTTTATGCTTAGCTACAGCCCCTGCGTGAGAGGGTGGCCAGAAATATTCTTCCCAATGCAACCAGGGAGCAGGGTCTGGCCTCCATCAGGGTGGTTTTCTCCTGTTAAAAGGTGCTAATTGTGAACCCATCCCATATTTGGGGCTTTTCTGAGCCAAGAGTTTGCTCTGATACCTACACAACTACACCTGAGGAGCAGAAGACCCTTACCCAGGCGATGAGTCTGGGAAGACCTTCTTAAGTGACATGGTGACATGGATGACAATTTGCTCCAAATCATCAAAGGACATGAACCGGAAGGCATAAGATGCTGCATCCGTTTCTATGACAACCTGCAGGGTCCAAAGGATGGGAGATGCCTGAGCAAGCTGGCAGCACACAGCATCCCCAAGCCCCCAGACACAACGGTGACAGCCACTAGCTCCTTGCTGCAAATACCCAGCCGCTGCTTAGAAACCCAACCAGAGCACTGTGAGCACAGGGAAGGCTGCGAGCGGCAGGAATTTAGGATAAAATACATTAAAGAGATCATAATGTGCCAGAATAAGGCATCAGGCTCCCCAAAATTCAAGCTAACACAAAAGCAGCCCAGAGCAGTGGGGGTGAGAGTAGCCTTGACTGCCTGCAGCAGCCGCAGCTGGAAGATGGAGGTTTCCTCCCTGAATTTATCTAATTGGGTTTTGAGGCTTTTTTAGCTTTCGATTCCTACCAGAAAAAAAAAATCCCATGGCAACACGCTCCCTGATTTAATTACGCGCTGATTGCGGCGTGGGAGCAAGATGACAATTATCTGCTGGCATCGCACGAGGATGGTGCTTCCGCTGGTGCCCAGGGCTGCAGGAGGCAGCGGGGCCTGGCCCTGCCTGCACTCTGCCTGCAGATTAATAACCCCTGGGCTTTCCATATCCCAGTCAGATGTCTCAGCCCCCTGCACCCTGGGGTTTCAAGCCCCAGCACCCCTCACTTTCTGCCCAGCTCCTCTTTGTTTCTCTCCTGGAGCTCAGCCACGCAGCCTGCTGAGCAGCAGAAACCCTGTTTAGAGACTGAGGCTGTCATCGCTGATGATGCTTTAACGAGCAAAAGACAGACAAGAGGTTAATGAGGACCACAGCCCTGTTTCGGCCAACACATCCAAGCCCAGGCATCCCGTTCCTCTCCTCCACAGTTCCCACCCGCTGCATCTGCCCTACGTGCACGCCTCTCTCTAAGAGGATTAACGGGGTTTAAAACACCCTCCTGCTAAATTTGGCTTCTCCTCAGTAAGCCAGCAGCCGTTTGTCACCTTGTCCGTGCCGAGCAGGAGGTGCCACGGCCAGGCGCTGCCTGCGCCTGCCAGAGGGGAAGAGGTGCAGGCACCCATGCTCACCCCCAGCACCCCTGGGTGCCTCCCTGCACCTCCAGCCCTGAGGGCAATACCCTGGGCGAGGCCATAAGAGGATTTTGTTAGAGGTGGTGAAGGGATAAATAACCCTGTGGAGTTCTCACAGATCATCGCTGGTGACCCTCAGTGTGCAATGGGGGGCCAGAACTCCCCCAGACCCCACGGTGGGCTCTGGGCCAGGGTTTGCCATAGGGGGAGGTGGGCACAAGGCAGGGTGGGTGCCCGGGCTGGGTCTGCCATGGGTGTTGGTGCCACTCACCAAGCTGGGCTCTCGCACTGTCATCTCCCTCACCTCCAGGAAGCTGAAGCTGCTGTGAACCTGTGGGTGAGAGGAGCAGGACTAGCCCCAGCGCTGATGGAGAAGAGGGACCCAAGGCAGTGCCCAGCCATGCCCCCCAGCCTTCACCAGCCCCTGACCCAGACCCCCTCCCCTTGACCCCATCCTCTTCCTCATCCTGCTCCTGGGGGCTTCTCCAGACCTGGTGGCCTGGGCGACCCACAGCTGTCCCACGGGACACCCACCCCAGTGCCACAAGCAGCCACGGGGCTCTACCGCAGTGCAGGGTCCCCAGCACTTACCCTCACTGGCAGCATCACTGGCAGCATGTAGGCTCGCCAGGGGGTCAGCACCTAGGCAGGGGGACATTGGTGTGATGGGACTGGGGTGACATGTGAGCCACCCCTGTCCCCCGCTGCGGCCACGAAACGGCTGCCTGGGGAAACCAGGAAAGCAGGAACCAGGCCAGACTCTGCACGTACCAAGATATAGTCGTCGTACTTGGATTTCACCTGCAGCTGGATGCTCATCACCAGGAGGACCTTCTTTGTCCCCAGGAAGGCGGTGATGCCCTCTGAAAAGACCAATGTCCCCATGAAGTGAGGTGGCTGAAGCCACCCCTGGTCCTCTCTCACATGCCCTGCTGGCCTTGGGGACACTGTCCCCCACAGTCTCACCTGAATCAACTCCTCTCCATCCGCACCCGACAGTCAGACCCTGGTTACTCTCTCAGCTAAGCCATGCACTTCTTCACCAGCTTTGGGTCTTGTTTACTGCTCGGGTGATAAACCCACCTCCTCATCGGCTTCTGCAGCCCAGGCTGCAGCCTCGATCAAGCACAGGGCTTTAGAATCACTGGTTTACACTGCACGTGCTGCCTCGCTCACTGGGAGCTGGCGGAGCAACAAGAGGGTCCTGGTTTCTCTTCCTTCCTTCCTTCCCAAATTTACCACTGGGGAGGCAACTCGGCACACAAGTCCTGCCTCCCCACAGTGCAGCCAGGGGTATATTCTGCTTTTGCATTTTTTCAGCAACTCTCCCAGTTGTGATGTGCATGGGTGGTCATGTGTGCCAGCCTCCCCACATTTGCAAACTGGTTGCTTCCACAGTTGCTGCGGACCGGTGCAAGCATTGCTCCTGCCTGCTGCCTCCTGCCTTGAGCATTGCCTCCCCACGCTGCCTCCCTGTCTCTCCTGATTCACGCCTCTCGCTCGGACGACCGAGACAAGAACCACAACTGCCCATCGCCATGCAAAGCAAACCAGGGTTTTGCAACGATGCTGCTCTCTCTGGCCCTTGCTGAGGCTACTGAGAGCCCCACAGGTCCAGTGACTTGAGCCACATGTCCTCAGGGACCCATCCTGGTAGAGCCCCACCTGGAGCTGCGGGGACAGAGTGACCCAGCTCCTTCCCACCCTGCTGTAAGCCTCAGTGGGGCCGGTGAGGCTGCAGGACCCCAAGACCTCCACGGCCTTTTGCTTCTTCAATCAAATGAGTGAAGGCTGGGATCAGTGGTACTTCACACATCCCTGTGCCTCCCTGAGGAGCTGCCAGGGACCCCCAGCTGGCCACAGGACCCCAAACCCATTGGAGTGAGCAGCACCAGGCTGCACCCACAAACCAGACAGCAGGAGCCATGGAGAACCATGTCCTGAGGATCCAGCCTGTTCCCTGGGGGTGCTTTTGGCCCGAGCAGCATCCTCAAGCATGCGAGCTTTGGGGGCAAGAGCAGCCCTCACGCCCCAGACGCTGCTCAGACCCCCCTGAACCACAGCTGCTGCCAATGAGGATCCCGAAAGCGGCTCTGCCAACCCCAGCACAGCAAATGAGGGCCGAGCAGGCCCCATACCAGGGCTTTCCATGCGGCATCGATGCCCTGGCAGTGGGCAATGCTTACCTTGCAGCTCAGCAGGGATCCCTCCGGGGGACACGGCCATGGTTGGGACCATGGGATCACCCGCCCAGGGATGCGGGTGTCAGGGCAGCATCCTAGGGCGCCACGGGAAAGGCACCCTGCTGGGAGGAAGCGCTGAGGTTACCAACCGGCAGTGCTGCTGCCTCGGCACCTCCTCCCCCTCCCAGCGCTCGGTGCCTCTTCCTGCCCCGTCAGGCGAGATTTACTGCCTGAGCAAGAGAAGTGAAATGAAAGCGACAGCGCCTGTGGCCCACCGGCCCTGCGGGGAGGAGAGGGCATCCCTGCCCAGCGCTTCTCCTCCCGTGTGGCTTCACCTGGGCAAGTAGGACACCCCACCAGTGCCTCCCAGCCAGTAGCAGTAGCATCTCCCCGTGGCTCCAGCCTTCAAGGGTTGAGGGTCCACAACCTCTTCCTGCCCTGCACCCCCCCAGGGTGGTTCATGGGGACATATTTCTGCCTGGAGATGGCCAGTGTGCATGACAAGAGCAGCTCCACCCTTCCTGGCACCGGGAGGTCAGCCCAGCCCCATCAACTTGCACCAGGCATCTGCAAGGGGAGTTAATGGGAACGGATGCCAGTGCCCACTGCAGGGTGTTTCTCCAGAGGATGGGTGCTGGTGCCCACTGCAGGGTGCTGCAGACAGGACTTCTCCAGAGCAGAAATGCCCCAGGTGTCATGCCAAAATGACAAAACTACTGCCCCAAAGCAAGGATGAGAGGCAGAGGCTAGGTGGCCTCCTTGCAGCAACAGGAGTGAGCACATCAATCACTCCACTCCCCAGTAAAGGCTCTGGACCAGGCAAAAAGCCAGATGCGCTCCAGGGCAGAGCAGAAAGCTGTCCTGTGCCCTGTGCAGCACTGCAGGACTTCACTAGACCCAACATTTCTCAGTGTTGGCTCAGCTGGCCCTACCAGAGACTCAGGAGAAGGTGCTGAGGGAGCCAGCAGAGCTGCTCTCGGCCAGCAGCCTGGGTCCCCATGACCAGGATTAGCTGGGATGGAGGGTGCCAGCTGCCTTGTCCCCAAAATTGCCCTTTTTGACAAATCACCAAGCTCCAGGCTGCCTGAGCTGCAATCTGCCAACCGAGGGCTCCCAGAGGAGTTTTCCCAGAGGTGGAATAACTCAGGAAAAGGTGATCCCTGGAAGGGCTGGGCAATGTTGCTCTCCAGCCGCATGCACCTGGGGCCGCAGCACTTCTGAAACCACCTTCAGCGTGAAAGCAAAGGCAGGAAGCCATCTCCCTGCAGGGACGGTGTCTCCATAGAGCCCAACCACAACACACAGCAGCTCTTCTCAAGGAGGTGGCTGGAGAGAACATGGCTCAGGGCAGGGACCAACCTCTGCCGAGGCACCTCCTCGAGCCTCCGGAGCTACGTCAGCAGGCAGATGAGCACCAGGAAGAGGAAGGGCACAAGGTGTTCACCACCCAACACAGTCAGCTGGATCTCTGGCTTTTCCAGGATGACAGGAGACCAGGCTACTGGTATCTGAATGTCTCAGAAGTGGCACCAGGTCCCAGCTTTGTCATGGAAGAATATTCAGGACATGGAGAGAGCAGCTGTCCCCTTGCACCCATCAGAAGATGGCTTCAATTGAAGCTTAGAAGCACAAAGGAGCTCAGGCAAGTCACATACCAAGCTCATTTCCCAAAATACTGGGTCCCACATGCTGGAACACCCTGAACATCACTGTAGCAGAACATCTTCCCCAGGAGTAGGGCAGAGGAAGACATCCATGTGCACAAGCGTTCCCTACCTGCTATACAAGCCCAGGCATGTCAGGATGTCCAGAGCAACCCACCTCCTCTGTCTTCCCCCCCAGAGGACATGGGCTGGGCATTTTCAGCTCTATCCTAGAGTACCAGGACCTTCCCAGAAACCGGTCCCGGTGCTCCTCTCCATCCTTAGATCACCCTTGGGGAGCTGAAGCACTTACCATTCTCTGGGGGTAATAGTAGGAGCTCTTTACCCCTGGGTCCAGAACAGCACTTCATCCTTCCCTCTGCCCACAGCTCCCCTCCCAGCCCAGATGCTTCTGTGCTGTGCTGACATGGGCACTCAGGTGTCCTCCCAGTTACCATGTCCTGTGTGCTCTCACAGTGACAGCTTCTCCCATGGCTCTCGACCACTACAGACTCCTTGAGCAGTCTTGGCTGGTGGTCACCTCTGGGTCCAACCCTCTGCTCTAGACTGGGCCAGTTAGGCTGCTCAGGGCTGTGCCCAGCTGAGATCGGAACATCTCCAAGGATGGAGACCCCACAGCCTCTCCGGGCACCTTTTCTAATGTTTGGCCACACTTACAGTGAGAAAGGTTTTCCTTAATTTGAGCTGGAGTTTCCTCTGCTCCGGTTTGTCTCCATTGCCTCTTGCCCTCTCACTATGACACCTCCTAAAAGGGTTTGGCTCAGTCTTCTCCCCATTTTCCCATCAGCTATTTGCAGACAGCAGTAAGGTCCCCCCTCGCTTTCTCTCCTCCAGGCTGGTCACATCAGTCTCCTATGGCCTCTCCTCATCCATTTTGAGCTCCAGGGGCAACCATCCTGGGGGCCTCCACCAGGCTCATGCCAGTCTCTCGCTGGTTTCTTGCACTGTGGAGCCAAGATGGGACCAGTTGGCCCTACAAGTGATCCCTGAGGAACACGAACAATCAGCATCAGTTAGACATTGTACTGCTGACCCAGCCAACTTTCCACCCACCCAGTAATCCTCTTCTCCAGCCCCCATGTCTTCAAATTCTGCTCTAAGGAGGCTACAGCAGACCCTGTCAAAAGCCTTGCTGAAGTCCAGATGAACATTCCCTGCTCTCCGCTTGTCCACACAGCCAGCCACCTCCTTGGAGAATGCTATGGGGTAGTTCCCCAGATCTTCCTTCTTACCTTTCTTGAAGATGGGTGGGATATTTGCCTTTTTCCAGGTGTCATGAACCTCCCCAGATCACCAGGACTTTTTAAAGACAAGAGAGTGCGATGACATTGGCTGGTTTCCTCAGCACCTTCAGATGTTTCCCTCAGACTCTGCCATTAGGCTTGGGCCCTGGGAGGTCTGAAGACAGACTTCACCGGACAAAATCAAGGCAAAAGTAGCACGGAGTACCTTGGCCTTTTCAATGTCCTTTGCCACTAAGTCCTCTGCTCCATTAAGGAGCAGGCCTGCATTTTTCCTGCTGCTGCTGAAGCCCTTCTTAGTACAGAAGCTGTTCTTTTGTCCTTCATATGCTTCTCCAAGTCCAGCTCCAAATGAGCTTTGGCTCTCCCAACTCCATCCCTGCACACTCAAGCAACGTCTGCTCCTTCAGGGCAGCCTGTCCCCCCTTCTACTTTCTGTGCGCTTCCTTTTTCCCTTCCTGCTTGTCCACGTTGGCTGCCTACCATGTTTGCCTGACTTCTGCTCAAGACCTCCTTGGATTTTGCATAGCTCTGGCACATGTTTCAGTTTGCTCTTAAACGCATGCTTAGACCAGCAAACCCACCGCAGCTCTCATCCTGCTCCCACCAACACTGTTTAGGATAGCGTAGGACAGTTTAGTCCACAAGCCTGGCCATGTCAGCACCAGTTTGGATTCTGCCCACTTTCCACAAGCCTTACAGGAGTCAGGCAGCTTGGGAAACACTCACTGCTCTGCAAGGGTGTCCCTGTGTCCTCCACCTCTTAGAGGCTCCACCAACAGCTGCCTCCCTGCCCTAGTCTCCCTGAGCTGTCCCCTGATCTACATTTGTTTTCTTCTCACCTGGAGAATCATCTGCTACAATGATGTGAAGACAAAAGAGTGGAAAAGCTCAATAGTTTTTCCTCCAATGAGGCAGAAGAAAGCATGCCATGGTTTGCACCAAAACCTCAGTTTGACAGCCTTGGCTGAAGAAGTGGGCTTGGACTCTGGCTTCATAATGTAAGAGGAGTTAGTCCCTCTACCCTGGGGCAGCTCTCAACCTCTAGAAGCCAAACAAGCCTTTGGCAGGCTGCAGCAGTCACGTAGAGCCGGTCTCAGCCCCTCTCCATCCTGACGCCATTCTCCAGCATGCCCTCAGGACAGCAGCCCAAGCACCAGAGATGGCAGCCAGACCAAGCAATTGGCTGAGGCAGTGATGCTCCTTGGATCCATACTAGCCCTGGCTTTTCACTCATGGTCCAGGACACAGGGCATAGCTTTTCCAGCACTGGTAATAGCACTGGGGTTGAGCAGAGACGTTCTGTCCACATTCAGGCTTGAACTGCTGCCCTGGATGCTTGTCCTCAGGAACAGGCTGGGACATTGCTCTGCATCTCTCCAGAGCAGCTCCACCAAGGGCAAACCAGAAGCCTGCAAGAGAGGCACACAAGCAGAGATACCTGCCCAAGGCAGGAGCCTCAGCTCAAATCAAATAAAAACCAGGCTGCATAACAGGACTATTGACTGAGCAAGCACAAAGAAACCAGGTCAACTGAGCAGACCGTAAAGTAACACACCAGGCTGAGATAAAAAGGAGGATGGCCACAGGGTGACTGCTCCCATCCCCACTAAAACCTTGCTTGGGTCTCTGAAGAAAGTTCAAAAAGCAGCCCACAATAAATAAGTCCACTCCACACGCAAGAACACTACAGGTATCTGTTGCATTAACTAAACAACACTGCTTAGAAATCGTTTCCTCAGATAAGCACAATAGAAGCCACCAGCAGTGCCCTTTGGAGAGCAGCCCCATCTCCCCAGGCCTGCTGCAGCAGTGGGCTGCGACTAGGAGAGCAGGAGCTGCTAAGGAACAACACACCACACCACCAGATCAAAGACTACTTGGGAGCAACCATACCTGTAGTCTTTGGACAAATACACCTCTCAGGCTCTCTTCCTTTCAGCCCACCATCAAGCTGTTCACACGCAGCCATTTCCTCCAGCTCCTCTGAACTCCAGGAGGGCTGGCAGGACGTGCCTTGGGGTCACTCAGTCCTGGGTACAACGGCACAAGCTGCTGCATGGAGGTCTTGCAGCAGCACTCAAACAGACCAAGGGAAGGCTCTACCAGAGCATGCACGCTACCGCCTTGGGGCACCAGCATGGGTCACCAGTTAAAACAAAGCCACTGCAACATCTTTCACGCCCCACTTGCCAGCAGTGGGTTGAGCCACAGGGTTTAAGAGATGATGGTGGCACTCCTTACAGATCCCAAGGACACCTAGCTCTAGGCTCATACAAAATCGCCTCTCCTTTAGAGCACCGCCTGTCTGCAGCATCCTGGGGCTCGTGAGTACCACCAGTTCCTTGTCCAACTGAGAAAGTGCTTGAGGATTTATCTATTCCTGCAGCTAGACCTGGCTCCTGCTCACAGAAGCAGCCTTTACATTTACCTCTCCCACCTGCCGAAACAAGCCTCCATCCTGCTCAGGGTTCCAAGCATCAACCTCCAGACAGCTTTTCTTGGCAAGTTTAAGGACCATCCCTCAGGACGAGAGATAACTCTAGTGAGTTATCTCTAGATATCTTTGGTTAGATAACTAACCAAACATCTAGTGAAAATTAAGCCTAGCAACTCTTGTGCTTTTTAAGATTTCCTTTTAAGTAAGTATTTATTGTGCCATTTCCAGCAACCCCTGTTCTGAAGTCAGCTGTGCGAGAGGTACTATCCTGAACTCGCACAGCCTGCAGCTACCTGACCGCTTACTCTCAGCTGGCTCTCTAAGCTGCTTGCACAGGTAACTAAGATACATGATGGAAACTCCACCTAAGTATCAGGCCCACTTCCCAGAATGAAATGGAAATAACATTCTTGCTATCTAAACCATCACCTGCAATCACTTAAAACTCACAGCCAAAATGAACAAAAGCAACAACTCCTCCCGCATTACTTCTTGCTCAAACTGTAAATGCTGACATTTGCAAGTGGCCAGCCCAGCACATTTTACATCACCTCTCCGCTGCACACTCCTCCACGCAGCCCCAGCTGAGCGAGCAGCTTAGAGCCCTGCTACACAATGGAGCTGCTGTAAGGAAACTGGGACCCTGCGCTGGCTTCGCTGCAGTAATGACCTTTGCTTACGTGCACACTCACCTGCGGCCGGCACACCGCAATTTAATGTCACAGACAGCTACACCTTGCCTTTGGCACAGGGTAGAGGGAACACCCCCAGCAAAAGAGCTGGTCCCCATTACAGGCGTGCAGCATCCTTCTAGGAGGAGCGGCTTTACAGTCTGGAGATCACTGCCAGGTCACACCATCAAATGTACACAAAACAGCCAGTGAGCACACATGTTAATCCATTATTATTTATTAGCTGTACAGCAGTATATTCTCCTTCCCAGCTTTCAAACCCCATTACATATTTTATAACAGTATTTTTTTTCCCATGTTGGCTTCCTAAAATAATGAAAAATATCACACAGTACAGCTAAGTACAAAAATGCATCAACCTAGAGTCTGATAGCTAAACTGATAGCTCTCTTAAAAGCGATACATAGAAGAAAAATTTGTTTGAAATCAGCAAGACTGAGGCTCTATAAAAAGCTTACATATTTTAACATGTGACAGTTCATATACAGGCATCATTTGTATTTCACATTATTCCTTTTTTGTCTTTATCAGAGATCCAAAATTGTATAATTACTGACCTATTAAAATTTCCTGGCCCAGGTTTTGAGGGCTGCAGTGACCCACTTATAAATCACCACTTCTGCCTTAACATAGGATTCATAAACACAAAATACAACTACAAGATAGAGCAAAGAAAATGTAGTCGTGAAATTATAACTCAAAAATAAGGTTAATTATACATGTTTCAAATGCCAGTTTTGTGTGCTTCAAAACCAGATTTCACATGTGGGTTTCTCTTGTTCTGCAAGCAATAGTCTGGGTACTTCTCTATGTGATTGGTTATCAACAGCTTTTCCAACATTTACACTCTATCAATTCTCTTGTCACTTAGTTTGAAAGGAATTAAAATACTGGGGTTTATTTAAACTGCATTTTTGCATACCTCTTAATTAATGGAAAAAGATTAAAATGTAAAAAAAAGTTATTTACAAGCTTGACCATTACAGAAATGCTTTGCAGAAAGCAAAGCATATTAAGGACAGAAACCAGTTGGAGCATGCCAAAACTACCGTGTGCAGCCGACTTGGAGAACCGGAGCTAGTCAGTGGGGAAAAGCAAGAAACATTTTAAAAGTCTAGAACCCTCCCAAGTCTGCATTTACAGTTAAAAACACTACTGAGAGAAGGAGGCTCAAGGGCTCTGGGAACTGGAAGGGCAAGTCCGGAGTGGTTTACCACATACTCTAGTCAAGGCTTCCACTTTTGTATATTAAAACTTGATGCATGTAAACACGGCCCTTGGACCAGCTTTACAATGCAGTTCAGAGCAAACATAAATCAAGCATCTCACAGGAAACCCTCAAGGACTCCAAAATATTTCCTAATGTTCCATGATCCTGTAATGCTAACATAAAACAGCAAGTTCTAGTTAAATCACATTCTAACATCATTTTGAAGTTTTATTTCCCAGTATGTTTGGTAAAATGGTCTAAAATGATGCATTTCCCAAAGCCAAGAAAAAAGGTAAAAGGAAAAATAGATTTGAGCCGCTTAAACACAGCCCAGGCCAGTTCAGTCAACCAGCATGGTCTTCCTCCATCACCGGTCCATCATGCTGAGAATCATCTCAGGAGTGAGGTCTCCATTGGGAGCTTCCACTACTGCAGGCTGAGCTTCCTCCTCTTCCTCTACTGTTTCCGCATCAGGTTCTTTCTTTACTTCAACTATAATATTTTCAATTTCACCAGTGTTCTGGTCTTCAACCTGAATGATTGCTGCAGCTAGAAGGGCAGAAAAGGGGGAGGGGGGGGGAAATGACAAATTTTTTTACTGGTTCCAGAGCTGGCCTGCACACCTCACCAGATAACTTTTCGGTAGATACTTAAGACTCTTCCATGGAAAGGGAAGGTGGGGCCCACAACTCACATTCCCACATTAGTGGGGAGCGATTCAACCTGCCTCATTCATCCAAGTATCAAGCATCTATTTCCTTGCCTCTGTATGAAGGTGTGCTACCACTACAACAGTTCCAGTGTGCCTTTTGATATTAAGACATTATTCAAACAATGGATTTTGTAGAGTAATCAACAAACAAGACCATATCAATGTATAGGTGTAAGGCAAAACTTCAAATTCAGAGGAATCCAGTGATGCTAGTGACGAATTCGGCATAAAATGTTTCCACAGGCTGTAATTCTAGGAAGGACACAGGCCAACCTTGTAGCACTGAGCAGACAGGCAAGCCGCTGGGGAAGCCACTACCCCTTGAAGGAACAAATCTGCCCTTCCTGCTTTGTTCCTAGAATTTATTTACTTAGACTTTGCACAGTTACCAATGTCTACTCTTACAGACAAAATTCTGTAGAGTTGAAACATCTGCACTCATGCTATGCTCAGAACTACAGGCCTGAAGCATGTTTGTTTGTGGCAATACCTACGTAGGTAAGAATACCATGGTGATTGTACCAACAGTTGCTTTTCCAGGAACTGTACATTAGTAGAGACACCCTAACTGGTGCAAAAAGAAGTGAGCAGTTTGCACATCTATGAAATGGAATAACACTAAAGAAAAAATAATGTCCTCTCCTTTTAGCATGGTCTGATGTGGCTATGTTCCCTCATGATCGGGAAACCCTTGCAACAAATTTCACGCAAAAGGCGAGTTCCTTAGCAAAGCAGAGACCAGTACAGTTATCTACTTTTTAAATAAGCTCACTTGAGGGGAGCAGTTTTCCTGCAAGAACTGCCAAATTCAAGGAAAAAGCAGCTCAAGCAAGCAGTGTAACATAAGCTTCAATTAGTGACTTACGCTGGGATTGTTTTGGTTGGGTGGCAGCTTTGCCTGGTGGTCTTCCTCTTCGTTTCTTACTGGGAGGTGGTGCAGGAGCTTCTTGCTCAACTTCTGGTTCAGCCTCAATTTCTACTGCTGTCTCCTCCTCATCTTCATTATCATCCAAATCTGGTTCAGCATTTTCCTCTGTAAGAAACGTTATATCAGGTAAGTCTTCAGTTTAAACAAGAATGAAACATCCATCCACAGAGAACCACCATCAAATCCTCATCCAAAAGGAGTCTGATGAGAAAGAAGGCAAACAAGGCTTTTGTCGAGAAGCTGGTGGCACAGACTGTTAGTCTGTTACCCTCACATTAGAGAGAACAAGTTGTCCTGCAGAAAGCAAAAGGAAACATAATTATGTTAGATTATGCGATAAAAGCTCCTCTGCACATCCACAAAGGAGCTCAGAGGGACAATGACAGGAGGGGGGCTAAATAATACACTGCTGGGCTACTCCCAGGCCCATCAGAGGAGCCATCAGCCCATCAGAGTCCCACCTGCACAACCCAGAGGAGCACAAGGGTGCACAATGGAAGGTGGGAACCCAAATCAATGACTTCTGAGGAACAAACATCTTGTCTGGGCCACTCCCAGTAGAGGCATCAGCCCCAGAGTCCAGGTGTGAAACCCATCCACAATGAGTCAACACATAATGGGATGTAGGGGAAAGGCAGTTTTGGATCACACAGGACTACTTATGGGATGCTTAGGGGAAGGTCTGAGGTGATTTTGAGAGGAATAAGTGTGGGAAAATAGAGGTGCAAGAGGATAAAAGGGGCCGGTCACATGTAAATAGTGGTAGCAGCCACTATGGTATCTCTATGAAACACTAGAACTCAAGAGGGATCCAAGAGCAAGTCTCCTAGCCCTCAAAAAACAGCAATGCCATACTTCAGTCTTTCTCTGTTAAGCAGATAGGAAATGGGGGTAGCAGCTCCCAGACACTGGGACTTAGGTCCAAGACCTCAAAATCTCAAGTTGAATATGGCAGAACCACACAAAACTGGGGAGTTCTTAAGCATTATGGGTGAGCACAGGTCTGCAGACCACTCACCATGCTTTCCAGGGCCATCAACATACAGTTTACCAAACAGTGACCAAGAGGATCTTCCCCAAGACCTCCCTTCAGAGGCACGACAGGTCTAATGCAGTATATTTTATGAGGCTCTGTCTACTCAAAGAATTTATGATGGCACCTCCCATTCACATCAACTCTTTGCACCTCACTGCATTTTGGAGCTGATTCCAATCCAACAGTCCTCATGGCAAGCTGTGGGGTTTTTGCAACTTTTATGTTGTTAACTGAGCTTATTGCTCCACACTTTATTCTTCAGAACACTCCTTAAAGTTACTAGGTTAGCACCATCGACACGTCCAGAATGCCCCAGGCAAAACCAAAGCAAGACAAAAAGCAGAGATGTTGAATAGGATAATATTGTTTGGACAGCAAAATGATTGCCCTTAAATTTGTGATGGTGTCCACTGCATAGAAGAGTGGCTTCACTCATGAATGAAAGGGCCATTGCATAAGGCATACTTCTGTTTATACAATTAAAGGGGGGAAAACAAACAAACTGTCCCTTACATACACTGAGGCATGTATATGCTGCATTATTTTACAGTCACTCAAGGAATATTCCCCAAGCTGAATTTCTTTCATTTATTGGATTTCTCAGGTACCACCTTTTTGGAGCTTCTTTACATTCCCCCCTCTACTCAATGTCTATCAACTAACAGTCTGTCTAATGTTGGGCAGAGAGGCCAGATGGGAGACAAAACTACCATTTGCTATTTGGTATTTTCCCCATTAGCATAAGACAGGTCTGTTTCATTAAAGCTTTGCTCACCATTTTTAGATATTTAGCAGTTGCTGAAAATCATGAAACTGCAGATCTAGAGATAAAACCAACACTGAATAATGCAATTCTCCTGAGAATGTGGTTAGGACCTCTTTCTTACCGCTTTTCAGCTCACGCTAGTCAATTCTTCACATCTATCAAATGACTCCTTAGGAAGTCAAACCAGACTTGTCAACTCATCTGAGGCTGAAGGGATTCTCTCAGTCACAGAGTCTGAGCCACAATCATACAATGCTCATCATCAGTTCACCTAACAAGCATGGGTTTTGACCAGCTTCCCCAAAAAACTGTTTTGAACCCAGACCATATCAACTAAATAAAATTCGGGTTTTTCAAATAGGCTAAACTCCCAGGAAGCCTACAAATCAGATATTAAAAATTAGATACTCCAGAATCCCACATTTTGAATTACCTTCCATCAAGGCAGTTATTTTACTCTCTGCCTCCACAATTTTTTCATATTTTAAATGAACGGTTACATATGTTTTATTCAACTGATTCTAGCACATTTTTTCAAGTATCTATAAAAACATGAGTTTCGGCACTTATTTCTATAGAGTTTTTGCAATCAAGGTTTGCACAAGTCATTTGACCGTACTCATCCTATAAAATCTGTTTGCCACATAAGAATTTCAGATACACATTCTCTAGCCAGAAAGATTCCTGTTCTCCCAACCTACACCCCTTGATTAATTACATAAAGCACTCCAGATAAAAGACTAATCAGCAACACTGCTTTTGCAGAATCATCTTTGAATTGGTTGGTCTTGAGACTACTTGGATTTTCCTGCTGAAGACATGACTAAGTTTTCCCTTTATCAGGAGGGAGGAGTTTTTCCCTCACAAATAATACCGCAGTGAAGGTGATCACTATCTGCTGCAACAGTTCCTGTCGTCTCCCTGCTCTGAAAGAGCTTAGACACTAGCCACCCTATTACAAATTGCACCTAACCCATCTCCTGCCACTTTGTCCAGGAAGTCAGAGCCCCTCAAAAGCCGTCTTCTCAATACCAGCATACATGCAAACACACCTGTGAAGTGGAAGACACCATCAGCTCCTTGACCCTTTAATTGTCTCAGCAGGCCCTTCGCAACAGTCCATAGATTGCCAGCACTCTCTCCACCATTCTCTTGGATGCTGCCAGCCCTCTCCCACAGAAGCAGCCAAGCTATTCAGCAGTGGGGTTGTCCGGACATGCCACATGCTACCCAGCAGCACTGAAGCAGGAGCACGTGCCAGTTCATAGCAGTGCACCACAGAAACACGCAGTTTCTTTTGGGACACTGAAAACATTACCAGATAATTTCACACACACAAGAGCAAGCAGGCAGGACAGGAACTGCGCAACCTAGGCAAGGGGCATCAGACTTTTTTTTTCAACTACTCTGTCTTGGAAGAGGGCCAGGACAGCAGAATCTATACTATCCCTCACCTCTGTACTTGGCCACGTACTATCATTTTTTGCGTGCCAACTAGATAAAAGCCTTTCAACTGCCAGAACAAACCTGCAGAACAGGCAAACTAACAGCTAACACACAGTGAATCACAGACCTGTAATTCTCAAAATGTACTCAGCTGTTTCTTACCGCTATCAGAGGAATCTTCTTTCTTAGACCGCATCTTTCTCTTTCGGCCACGTTTGCCCTTCTTTGTCTCTCCTCCATTCTCTCCTTCCCCACCATCTAGGCCAGAGCAGTTATCAGCATGTCTGGCCATTGTGTTCTACTCAGTGGAAGAGAAAAAAACACAACAAAAAATACAACATGCACTGAATTCAAGATCAGATATTCTGGCTCTGTATTTTCAAACATATTTCTGGTAACTTTGTTGTTTTTTTTTTTTTTTTAAAGGAAGACTACTTAGGGGAAATGGGTAAATTTCATTAAGTTTATTCATAAAAGTCGCATTTTCGCATTGCTCGTGATGTCAATGCTAAAATGTGCTAGTACTAGTTCTGAATTACACCAGGTCTTCCCCCACCCCTCTTTTTCTCTCAGAAAGAAGTGCTCTATTTAAAATATCAGGATTGTGCCCTATACCTCACCCACCTTTCCTTTTGGGTAAACATGTTCCCCTCCCCTTGGCTAAAAGCCTCATTCCACCCCAAAACCCCACAATTCAAAACAGCATATTCCCTTACCCTGCGAGTGAATGTTTTGCCACACTTGGAACAGACAAAGGCAGCAGGGACAAAGTTGGGATCATGATATCGTTTGAAGTGCATATCGAGGAGCTGTTTCTGACGGAAGGTTTTATCACAATGGCTACAGGCATAAGGCTTTTCTCCAGTATGGGTCCGTTTATGCATGACCATGTGCCGCTCCTGAAAGGGACAAGCAAGACAGGAAAAGTAACTTGAGAACTCAGACATACGGATACAGAAGAGCAAATTTTCAGCTAAAAGGAGGCCAAAACTTTATCTTTAGTATCAAGGAAAGGATAATTCCACAGGAATGTGAGAATATCTTGACTGATGGCATATTCTGTCCTAGCTACTGCCATCCTATATGGACTCTTATCCCTTTGCCAACAGATACATAAGGTTGTGACTCAGAAAGTACTTCTCTACAGGGGAGCACTACACCAAGAAGCAAAGGCCACTGAACTTTCCTTCACACCTTTCAAAAGATTTAGAGAGCTAATTTGATCTTGACAGCTGGTCAAACTTAACAGCTAAGATTTCCATCTCATATTTTTAGCTCTTGTTCTAACGCTCATAAAGGGTGCCAGTCCCACCAGCTTACCTGTCTGCATGCATAATCACACTGGTCACACTTGAAGCGCTTCTCATTCTTATGAGACTTTTGATGCTGTATGAGGGCATACCGCTCATGAAACACAGCGTCACAATAGCGACACTTCTTGCCCTGTTCAATGTAGGAATGCTGCTTTCGCAAATGGACACCTAGGAGCAAAACAATTGGAGGCTTTAATCACCATGGCTTACCAAGCATGAAAGACTAGCCTGCAGTCCCCTTAGCGATCTTTCCTCCACATACTCTAGAGCTCAAGCCAAAAAAGTGAAATAGTTAATTTAGGATTCAAGTAAAAATATAAAAGACTCGTAATTAAAAGCAACCCGAACAATTTCTAGACAGAAAAGTCTTGCAGAAATACTCCATCAAGCTTTTCCACAGGATTCTAGATTTGGTTATTAGTTGCAATCTGTGCTGATACATTGCATGGTAGACTTGCATTTGATAACACATGATTGTCAAACTAAAGTGTCTCGTGGACTGTTATGTTTAAGACTACTCTGAATTGCCTGGATACAGCCAGAAGCCAAGTAATACACTGGGGGAAACAGGATTTTCTGCAGGATTAGAAGTCAGAGTGACAGGGCTAGAAGGCAACAGGGATACCAGCAGATAATCCCCGACAGAGGTTTTAGTCACTTCTTTAAAATCCTCCAACTAAGAGCATACCACAGCTGCACAAGGTAGCTTAGGGTAGACTAAAGCATTATTAGAAGAAAAATTCTGCATAGCTAACATCAGTTTCCCTCTGTTGTAAATCAGCTCATTTGCTCCTGACATCAACCAACTGCCATCCTCTCAAACTGCCTCTCACTGTAGCACTTTACACTTGTCTTTATTGGAAGGGAGCCTGCCTTCCCATTACTTGGGTGATATTTTGTTTATAGACAGAAAGTTCTGCCAAATCATGGCTTCTTCCTTCTCTTCAGCTGCTCTTGGGCACGATATTATTTTTCACCTTCTTGTAGAACATAAAAGAGAGCTTGCCTGCCGGAATCACACTGGGTACTGCTCACTAGATCAAGATTCTCCTACTGCAAGGACTCAGGGCTTTTGTGACAACTCAGTCTCTCCTACCCTGCCTGTGACACACAGCTCCACATCCTGGAAAATTAAACTATTTGATTCAAACCTTTTAGCTTGATAAAAATATCTCTGCATGAAACTTAATGGCCTCCAATGTGCAGGAGGTCACGCCAAGTGATCTTTTGGTTTTTCAGACCCCAATCCATATGCAGTTGTAATCTCAATCCAAGTTCAATAAATGCCTTGCATCTACGGGTCTGAAAACAGTAACTTGCCTTGAATGCTTGGAAAACATTTTCAAATAATGAAAAGAAACTGAAAATTCTTATAGTTTGCAGCAGTTACTGTAAACTAAAAGTGTGTATTACCAGCCTGTAATCTAAGCCTGTGCTTCATGTTGTACAGTTACCAGAAGTATTAGGTTAAAAAAAGAGACGGCACTTAGGTTATGTGAACTCTAACTCTGGGAAGTGTTTTGTAGAATCTTCACCAAATGGCCACTTCTGTGAGATACATACCCAAGTCACTCTTTCTCGCTATAACAGTATCGCAGTGAGGACAGTGAAATTTGGCCACATTCTCTGTGTGCTTCTGCAAAATGTGCATCTTCATGGTACCACTCTGAGTGAAGCGAGCATGGCAGATGTAACATTCATATGGCTTCTCTCCTTCAGTAGCAGAAGGAAAAAAATAGCACAAGTACTTTTATTAAAAAGAAATCTCACCAAACAAAACAACCTCTCAAACTTGCAACAGACAGCTAGCTGATAGAAATAGTAACTTTAGAGAGAGCTCAATAATGCCTCTTTCTCTAGGAGTTTTAGCTCCAGTATGCATCTTTCTACAAAGAGACTCAAGTTCAATCTCTAAGCAAATGAGTTAAATTATTATCCTTACTTTGAGAAATGCATGGAAGACCTACATGCAGGCTGCCAGAAGACAGCAAGTGGCATCAGATTTTTTGGGGGTGGGGGTTCTGAATGCTCATATATACATGCAAGGGCATTTTTTTCCCCTTCAATTTTAGCAGTATGATGAATTTGGCACTCCAGTAACGTTCTGTGCTAAAACCATCCCTATTTCTATTGAAGAAAAAATTTAGTATCTTTACGAACTAACATGCATGAGATGCTTTTGCAACTACACTCAAGCATGAAACTGTAAATACCTATAAAGTTCAACTGGAACACTGATAATAGAGTAAGTTTCTTCTCTTCATACTAGAAGAAGTGCCTGTATTTTATCACCTCACAGTCAAACTGGAAATCAGAATCCTCCAAGCTCATTTCTCAGTGCAGCAATTACTATCAGGTTATGAATTTACTAGCACTTACAGATCACTGTGCATTCTCTTCAGCTACAGACTTTATAAAGGTTTAATATTAAACTACAAAATAATAATATTTCTTTTGCTGTTTAAGTGTTAGCACACATTGTATACAGCCTCAGCACTCTGACACTAAAACATAAGAAACCACACTGAAAAAACATGGCATCAATACCAGAGTGGGTCCTCATGTGCCTCTTCAGTTTGTAGGTATCCCTGCTGGCATAGCTGCACAAGCTGCACTGGAACGGACGCTCTCCAGTGTGAGAACGAATGTGGCGTTTCAATTTGCTAACCTGGAAGTCAAGAACAAGACTGAAGTTAGCATAGATGAGCAGGTCAGATTGCCAGAAATACAAGAAATCAGTCAAGAGTTTAAGGTAGTCTATTTTTATTTTTATCTTGCCATTAAAACAAGCAAGCATGTTTCAATACCATTCTCACACTGCACATAGCCACTCGCTCCTGCCCACTCTATTTCACCTCCCAGTCTCATTCCTAGTCTTGCTCGATGCTTGTTCCCACTTTCAGTGCAGCCTGGTTTAGTCTTGTGCTCGCCTTACTGTTAGCGACCATCTCAGCATCTGGGGACACACTAAAATTTGAAAATATCCTAGAGAGACACAAGAAAATGTTCTGGGAAAGCACACACCCAAGAAACATTGCAGGGGGTTACTGTCCCCTGTACAGTATATTTTTCTCCACAGGGTGCTTTCTTGGGTCCTCTCCAGTTACTTTGAGAGGTACAAGATAAATCAATTTCTTGCTAAGAACAAGAAAAATCTAGTCCTGCAATCAGCAGGGTGACTTAATTCCTTTCCTCTCCTGCTTTTATCTAGAAGGCACAAACCCAGCTTAAAGGTCAGCATGAACACAAATGCTAAGGCACGTTCTACTCCAGCTTGACCACATTGCTTAATCATCAATCTATGTCTACAAAACACAGCACAAGCTCACATAAGGACCAGCTTGGTTATTCTTTCCTAATTCATACGATGAAAACCACTGTAACACAATTTATTCAGCACTCAAACCACAAGGCCTGGAATTACAGCACTGCAGCCACAGTGTGGGTAGGAAAAAAAGCCCGAAGCCCCTAGTCAACCTCTCCCTACTGTAGCCTTCTTCCACTGCAGACATCCCATTTTTTTTTTTTTAAATTATGTTGCTCATTGTCTTGCTCAGATTTCCTATCACAATATAAAAGCTGTCCTGTAGCACAAGTAGCAATACTGCATAGGGGAGAGCATTCAAGGAAGCTTAATTTGCTTGAGCAAATTAGACAATCACCCAATATTAGCAAAGCTACTTTTCACCAATATGGAGGCAAAGGCTCATTAATTTTGGCTACAGTCACCTTAACAGCATAAACAGATAATGTGCAGAATGCACATTTCTAAAATGGGAGGGCATCTCTAGTCTGAAAGTACACCCTACTGAAGCAGGAGATGGCTGCCTCCTCCAACATGGAGCACACTACAATTCCTGCAATCATCTTAAAGGCCAAATAATTTAAGAAACAATGACAACAACTATTGTCTCCAAGGAGGAAATGGATATCAATTAGGACTTCTGTGCATAAATGCTCTCAAACTGTTTTCTCGTTAACTGAGGAAACCCCACCATTTGCTTCCAAGAGCAGACCTGATCTGTAACTTTTTTGCTCGGAGCCTTTTAAACAAATGACCAAAGAGGAAATGCCTAAGAACAGAGTTTATAACAGATGGTGAACAAGCTTTGTAGCATACAAGGAAGTATTCAGTGCTGTAACAATTAACTAACATACCTCCACACTAGCATAATCACACATGGAACATTTGAATGGTTTCTCATGGGTATGTTTGTAGCGGCGATGCCGAACCAACTCTCCACTGGTGACAAAGGCCATGTCGCAGTCTGGGCACTTGTGAGGGCGAGTACCTAATCGTTTGCAGGAAAACAGGAGGATGATGACATTCAGGTTTAGTGGCAAAAGAAAATATGGGACAGCTTTTTCTTTTTAAAAGTGAATTAACATTGCTTTCATGTTCTGAAAGATTAGATTAGAGCAACAAATAGCACACAGGAGTCACAACTTTTTTATATATAACTAATGGACTGAAGATCTTAGAGACTTAATAACATTTCAATGAGGAAAAACTCCCTTATTTTTGTATCATATGGTTATTTACAAATTTCAAACCATCCAGTTAAGACATAATGTAGGTAGGCAGAGAACGTGAGGGATATGACACTTTTCTTTTTTGGCAGAAAGTTCACAAAAAGCTTAATTACATTTCAATTACCTGTAGTTCTATACCAGAAACTCATGTAAAGAGAAACAGAAGCATGCTACAGTTCCTAGCCACAAGTTTTATCGGTCCAATTCGTAATCTGTTTCTTGGGGTTTGATTTTTTTTTTGTGTGGTTTTTTTTTTTTTGTTGTGGGGCTTTTTTTTTTTTTTTTTGCTATTTTCAACTCCCTTATGTTTAGCTCCAGCCTCATTCTCATCTTACTTTTCTGCAAGCAGCAGCAGCAACACAAAGCTTAGAACATAATTATTAATGCACAAGACAAATGGAACATTTTCTATAACTTCAGGTTATTTCAGACCAAGCCCAGGATCAGCTTTATACTTAGGTACAGGATGAGCTTCACACCTGACCTGGCCAGGCAGAAAACTGTGTTCAAATGAGAAATGAACAGCAGCACTGCATAGTTTCTTCCTTTTTAGCTTGTTGGGTAATCTAATTCAGACAGATTCAAGATAGATCCACCTTGTTTTTCTCTATATTCTAAAGACAGAGCAGATCCTACAAAAGCAATGTATGCAAAAGCAAGAGTACCTGTGTGAGTGTTGAGGTGGTTCCTCAGCAACGTGACTGTCCGAAAAGCCCTGCCACAGAGATGGCACTTATGTGGTCTTTCATCAGTGTGGCTTTTCATGTGGCGGTCCAAGTTGGAACGACGTGGACAAGTGTAACTGCACAGTTCGCACTGGAATGTCTTCTTTACACCTAGCCATGAAGGAAATAATCTTTACTCTTGACAGTACTGTGGTCTACTGTGTAACATAAGAGATTAGCAGGGAAAAGGAAAGATTCTCGGTGGTGTAACTACTACAAGGAACCATCATGTACCATTAAATCCAACTGCATATCCTTAGGAACAGTCATTGCCTATGGTTGGCTTGGCTTCAGTTTTCATTAGTATGCCAGCACTCAATGTTCCTTCTCCACTCTAAAAAGGGTTCCTCAATTTACAGTTCTAAGAAAAGTCCAACATACCTATTGCTCTATTTTGCACCATCTACCCTACCCAGCATTTGGTTAGGAAAAACCCACAGAACTAATTATACTGTTGGTTCCTGATGTAAACCACATATACACAAACTCTTACATATTTATTACAGCAAAGAGAAGAATCTTTTCAATTGTAGTTGTATGGGAATACTAATGCCACAGCATCACACTCAAGGAAAATGAGCTCCTTTATAGCCTAGATGGGAGGTTTGCCCAAGAAACAATAGAGCTGAGGGCTCTTATATAAGTGACACTGGGCATGTCTGCTTTACTCCCACTTTAATCTACTCAGTCACTTCAATCACATTGCAAGGTCCCACCATAACAAATACATTTTCAAAATCCACTTGCTGATGGGGAGCTTACCTTTCTTTTTAATTTTTGTTGGTTTAGGTGGCTTCATATTGCCCACCACCTTTTCTGCATTGACCTCAGACAACAAACCCTCCTGCTGCTCCTCTTCAAAGTCATACACAGAGACATCCACATCTTTGCCTTCCTCGGTGTAGCGAAGCTTACTCTTTTTGTTTTTCTTTGTTTTTTTTGGCTGGTGGCTGATAGTCTGGATCTTTTTGCCAATTGGGATCTTCCTGTGGCTGAAGTTCACCTTGTTCCAGTGTTTCCACCTCACCATTTGCACCCACTTTCACTACTTGGAAGCCTTCTGGTAAAGGGAGGGTGTGACAGATCATGGGCTCTCCCTCTTGCAGGCCTCCTTTGGAAACCTCATTTTCATAAGCTCCCTGAAGTTCTTCCACAGATGTGGTGGCAACAGGTACAGTCACTGGTACAGGTACTTGGACCAGCTGAAGCTCACCAAGGTTTATAGGCTGCTCTTCCATATTAACAACCTGAAGTGTTATGATCTGCGTGTCATCCACCGTGGCCTCCGTTTCCTGAGGCACTGCGCCTTCCATTACTTCAGTCTTCATTTGAAGAAGAGTTGGGTCCAGCTGTTCCATCATCACCATCTGCACACCACTGTTGACATCCTGCACTACTTCACCTCCATCTGCTTGGTTTGGTGGTATATGACAAGCATCGTCCTCCTGCCCACCTTCACGTCGTCTTTGATAGGTTTTTCTCTCTTTCCCCTTAATAAAAGTTTCCGATTCCTCCACAATAGCTTCGACTGCCTCACCTTCCATTTCACCTTCCTGCTGTAAAAACAAGAGAATGAATGCTGCACACCATTCAATGTATTTTAACAACTACACAAACCCCACAGAGGGACAAGTGGCCTAATTGAAAACAACCAGCTCAACAGCAGCAACATATTGCAAGCATATTCAGAAAACAGGATTTGAGAGCTGTAGGTGTCCACTAGCCTACTGCCACTGTAAGCCAAGGCAATCACAGAACGCTGCCTGAAGTGAGACAACTGTGCCACTTTCTTGGAAAGAAAGGAAAGCCAGGAGGAGAGATTAAGTGATATGCATGTTCCCATTTCTCAAAGACCACAAATCCCAGAGGCAAGATGTACAGCAGTATTATTCCTTATTGAGCTTGTTCAGTCATTTCACATAGCTTAGCAATATCAGAGGCAGTCTTTGGCTATAAATTTTAAAGGCACAAAAATAACATACTGTCAAAAGTGCAAAGCCAACCTTAAAGAAAGTATTACATTTGAGAACTGCAGAACTTTTCCAGGAAGAAAAAGCACTAAGAATTGAGCAGAACTCAAGTCTCACTTGGTTCATGTCAAACAACTACTACTTCCTGCATGTTTAAATTTCTCTGAACAACAAAAATAAAAAACATAATTGAGTTAGTTATTTCTTGTGTACTACTTGTAAGCAGCCTGGAGTTCAATACCTGCTCCCACTTCTGGGCACCTCCTGGCCCCCGAGCAGAGAAGATGATGGTGCACAGTGCCCTCTTCGGCCCAAACGAGCCACAGCAGGCAGACAAAGCTCAGGTAAAATTTTACTTCAATTTAAATGATGTGGACTCAGAGCTGGTGGACTCTAATGCTTTCTCATGGTACCTGGGTTAAATCTATCTACATAGTAAGAAACAAACAACAATACTGAAGCTCAGCATTTTGGTGGGCCTTAACTGTAACTCTGAAAATAGCTGCATACAAGAATAACACTGAGATTTTCATCCAGCGTTCTTCTCTGCAGTCAAGGTAAAATACCAAATTCCTGTATTCTCATTCTGCAGGAAGGTCATTTCAAGAGTAATAATAGCTAAAAGAAATTATCATTTTGTAGCTGTCTTTTTCCCCAAATGAAAATAAAAATCATAGTAAAGGAATATTTCGTAAGACTACATCTGTTTCAAGTGGTTTACTTTGAAAAAATGAAAGCAGATTCCACAACCATGTCAAATACATTCCCTGCATCAGGACACAATTTATTATACCCCTCACTGAAGCGTTAAAAAGGTACCAAGGTCAATTTTAATTCTGAAACAAGTAACAAAAATGCCAGTTTGTTTCCTTACACAGCTTGTGATAAAGTCCTGATTCCAATTCAGACTTGATAAGAGACTTCCACATTTGACTGGCTTCTCAAACCAGGTAACAGAATCTATTTAACCTGTCTTGTGAACTCAACGCTTAAATCTCACATCATACTACTTCCACATATCAACACTTAATCTTGTGTACTTATTTTTTAAATACACAGGCTTATATACATAAACATGAAACACAGCTGTCCGTCTTCATTAGCTTTAAGAATTGCAAGACATGTAATTGTTATTATTTTTAGGGAGTCCTTGCTTTTACTCTACTGCCTTTTCTAGTATCCTCCACCTTCTGTTGTGAGAACAATATAGTTCATATTGTTCTTCAGCCTACTCAGACTAGGGATGTCTATTAATGTGCAGTCTCGATATTCATTATGTTGTAGGGAGCAGCAGTCTCCAGGGGGCACCAGATACCCAGAAATACTGACATATGGCTTCATGTGCACTCCCTGCAGGGATCCGGCCTCTCCTTTCCTTTACCACCCATCAGCTTTTCAAGTCAGAGCAAATCCATATGGACAAACAGCTGAAGTGCACAAGATGATGTAAGTACTTAACACTAGCCAGCAGGCAATCAGAACAGAGCACTGGTCTTTGGCCTACAGCAACTGCAAAACAATCAGAGCAAACTGTTTTTCAATTATCTCAAGTATTTTGGGGCAGGGGGGGAGAAGTCTCTTCAGGTGACCAAAAGTCTCTGAACAAGAAAAGGAAAGACAGAGCTAAACAAAATATAAGAATGTGATAAATGGCTGGAGGGGTAATAACAAAAGATTTAAGACAGAGAGAAAAAAATGGCAAAAGCCCATCTGCAGAGCTAATACAATTCCACTTTGGTGCCTTGTAGAGGAACAGAGCAGAGGTCAGCAACCTTGACACAAACACATGCAGCTCTGAGCAGCTCAGGTGGGGCTCTCATAAGGACTTTCACATTAACTGCTAATATCAAAGTTGGTAACAAGGCTGCTAAGTCACCTGAAAGCAAGCCAACGGGCCAAGATTTGCCAGTGTCCTCTAGGGTCCTCCAGCAGAGTAGCAGGGAAGCTTCATCTCCCAGACATGCACACTAGAAAAAACCTGTGTCCACCAAGGAACAGGTCACTCATACGTGAAGACTCTGGCATATGGCTCATGTTGTCAGGAAGGTTTGCCAGCCTAGAAATGCAGGCTTACACTGAGACCAAATAAACACCTGCAGGCAAGACTTTGTTCAGAGGATGCTCACAATGAGGGGTGTACAATGTGTGAAGTAAGTGGCAGGACTCTTACAGCCATTCAGTAAAGAAACTAAGACACCCTTATTTCTTCCAGCTCCCTGTCTTAGAGACGCTTCCCTCTTACCCTAGAGTTACCTGTCGCTACTCGCAACATCCTCCTGCGAAAGCCAGACCCCAAAGCAGCAGGCCTGCCGAAGCACGGCTGTCCTCCAGCGGCGAGCGACACACACTGCAGCGGTGCAGCCGGCACCGTCTCCTGCCACCTCCTCCTTCACTGCCCTCTACTTCATTCTGACTCGGACCTCCTGTACTCCAAAATTCAGCACACTGATGAGCATTTACTCCTGCCTATTCCATGCTATGCACTATGGTCCGTTCCTCTCAGTAGAAGTAAATTAGTCTGAAAACGACTGGTTTTAAACCAGGCTCTTGCCAGCAGGGGAAATCTTACAGTATCTTAAAGAAAACTACAAACCACTCCAGGTTATATTAACAACATACCATAAAAATACAGAAATATACAGGAGTCTTGATTGATGTCTTGGCCAGCTCAAAAATCTTGCCAAGCTGCCAAGATTTCTTCCCAAGAAAGTGTGGATTTTCAAATTAAAATACTTCTACAACTGGGGGGACAGAGGATGGCCTCTAAACTTGAGAGGAAAGGGAACATGTATGGGCTCTTTCCTATTAAACAAGCTCTTGGGAAAGACTCCCATCTCTGCTGCGGTGAGCTTTGCGCTGCCTGTCCATGTCATTTCTCAATCACTCTGTTTCAAAGTATCTGCTAGCTTTTTTCCTTTCTCTGGTTTGTTTTTTTTAAACTTAATCCTCCTTTTTCACAAAGCGGGTTTTAGAGGAAGTTTTATATTTATTGGAACAGTCACCAGAAGTTACCATCAGCTCACTGGATGCGATCCTGCAACTTGCTGAGTATTTTTCATTTCCGCTAATTTTAATAGAAGTGGATCTTCCTCAAGTTTTTACAGATTTACACTCCTAGAAATTACCCAGTCAAGTTCTGAGAAAAACTTTCCGATATTTCAGAGAACGTGTCGTTTGCTACAACTAAGACCATTTTAGCAGAAAACTAGGAATAAAGACTGCTGAACATATTTTGTCTTACCATTCTCCCAACCTTTTATTTCTGGCTTTTATCTTCAGCTCTCTTCCTACCAGTTACTGTACCTTATACCAATAGCTTAGTTCCACAGTGACTGAATCTAAAAAGGAAAATAAAGCAGCAGGTTAACAGAAGATGATTTGGTAAATGAAGACTAGAAAAATGAAAGATAAGAGCTTCTAGAATAAGGAGAGTGACCAAGGAAAGACCAAAGAACATCTGAAATAAACACCACAATTCCCATGTAATAGCTCAAGCTAGTCTTTACGCACATGCTTGCTCAACGGGCTCTACCAACTCAAATGAGCGACACCATGTCACTAAACAGCTCAATGCACTGTCACAATCCAATCAGCCAGGTAAAAAGTTGCAACGTCCAAACAACAGACCTAAGCTTTCTCAAATAACTGATAGGCAGCTCATCTAAAAAACTGAAACAAGCAGAAATAAGATGAGGTAAGCAATTGATAAAACTGACACCTTATTCCAGTGAAAGGAATCAAAAGGTTGCTTGAGAGAAAGTAATTTAATGCCAACAGCCCTACTAACTGCCAAACAGGAGAAAGTCTCAGCCCAACTACAATGCAACATTTTGCCATTCTGGGTCCCTTCCAAAAGCCTCACACTTAACCAGCAAAGCATTTAGCTTGAAGGTATAAACTCTTAACATTCAGAAACATGATTTACAAAAACTTCCAGTGCTGCAAGGCTGATAAAACTCACCACATCAACACAAAAAGACTGAGACATAGCATTCAATTAATGCAGTCCTACAACAGCATTAATCTTAATTGTAGAAGCATTAGGGACAACTTGCTGTAGATGTCAGTGCAGACAATACAAACTCAGAGACAGATGTTTATATATTAGGCTGGCTAGTGCCATTGCATGTTTTTCTAGCTGGGTTATTTATAATAAAGCTACTGTCACAAAGAGGCATTTGCCTGCCTCTCAGCCAATGTTAAAAAAACAAAGCCCGAACTGCATCAAGCTTCATGGACCAAATAACAGCAAAATATTGAAAAGTAGCTTTAATGGTGTAATATACAGTTCACTTGGGGGGGGGGGGAAGGAGATCAATAGAAACAATGAAGCCAAATGCTAGCTGTCAATAAATTTTTGGCATTCATAAAATAATGAAAATATCAGCAGCTACATTAGTGCAAGCAAAAAAAACCCCCCACCCTGCAACACATTCAGACTTTGAACTCAAGTCAACCCACATACACATCCCACTCCAAAATTGTCATGGCTTTGACACATATGGATTAGCCACTTATTAAAATTGATATGGGAGTGGAAATAAAGCATTATGTTAAAACATGGGAGACTTATGTTTCTCCTGCATACCCTGTGAACCTTTGAAAAACGAAGAGAGAAATAAGCAAAAACTTCACCTAAGAGTCTACAGTTATGCAGTATTTCTGCCACTTAAAGCAGGAGAAAGATTAAAAAAAGCATCTAACAGGGTTTATGGACAAACAGGCTTTTTTTTTTTTCTTTCCTGCTTGCAGTCAATATGTATGTCTATGTAAATATTTAAGGACATTAGCAGATGCAAAGAAACTGCAGGAGTGCTTGGCCATTCTCCTTCCCCATCATGAAACAGCTGTATCTTTCTTCTGAAAAGCCTCACAACTAAGCACAGCCAAAGACATGGCAGTTTAACAGGGAGGCAGCCATTGCTTTTCCTCCAGCAGGGCTTCCCTGATTAAGAGATGAACATGGCATGAACATAACTTCTGCTAAAGCAAATAGACATATATAAAACGCAAAGCATTTAAGTATAGCCTTTCCTAGCGCTGCTCTTATTTGCTACTCACTACAATTGCTCTCAGTCTCCTGGGCATATCAGTAGCACCCCTAGATGGGCAACAAATCCAGAACATGAACTAGGTGTACGTGCAATCTCTTCTCAAAGCTCCCCTCTCTTGGTTTAAAAGCACACCAATTCTTGTTCTCCACACAGTGTGGCACTAGAACCAAAAAATCCTGACACAATTGGGAAAGTGGTAGGAAGATGCTTGAAGAGCTCTGCATAGGGCCACATACCGCCAAGAAAAGCTTGGTCTCAGCACTTCAAAAAACACAGCTATAGAGCTTTTGAACTCAAGGTCATTCTAGGAGTTCAGCCACGGTACTACACTCAAGAGGCTCAGCTGTGCATAAAGCCAAAGACCCACAGGTTATCCAGAACTCAGATTATATACAGAGACTGAAATTTCGTAGTAGACTCTTGTCCATTTCTGTTGCTAATTGCCCACAGAAATACAGATAATTAATAGGGGTGCAGTTACTTAATCATCCAATTATAAATAAAAGTTCTACAAAAGCTTAAGAATCTTGTGTTGAATTCTTTAGGAACAGGTGAAAGAGGGAACCAACTTTACCCTCTTTTTTCTTTTAAAGATAAACCTAGGAATGTGAAACTACTTAAAGCTCACAAAACTTCAAGGAACACATCCTGTGAATAACTTGGGAGAGGATATTTTCACAGTGCTATCACACGCAAAACGTGAAAGATTTACTACCAACAGCAGAAACTAGAAAGCTGGGATAAGTTTATTTTATTAAGTAATTTTCTCATACTGGAAACTTAAAGCTTTTGTTTGCCCACTGCATTAAATTCCATATCCACTGGTTATGACTGCTATGCCCATCTCCAGCTGTTTTCTCATTTCCTCCTTGCCACTTACAACACTGGCACTGAAAAAAAATCAAATGTACTACTTCACAAACACCTATTACAGCTTTAAATAAAAAAAAGCTGTCTCATTAATTCACTATTAAGCAATTACTTTGAGAAATATTCTAGCATCTTGGAGAGAGTAAGGAAAAGGAAAACCAAGAAACCTAGAACAGAAGAGTGACAGAACTTCATCATGGGTTAATAAATGCTTGTGCTTTTCCTATGTACGAAAAGGGGCCTGTCAATGTGAAAAGGCCCCAAGAAATATGTAAAAAAAAAAAAAGCTACAGGAATGACAGCTGCAATTGCAAACATATAGTTGTAGAAGGATGGTTTCTTTAAGTACTGACCCTGCAAAGGGACCGGATGCAGACAGACAGCTTTGATAGTGTCCTGCTGGCGGTTACCTGAGGTGTCTGTGCTGGAAGGCTGGCCTGCCCAAACAGGGCAGGGAGAAGACTACATTCTTCCAGAGAATGATTCAAAGCTTTTAAGTGGATCCCTATGCTAAATTACCATCTAGAGGAACCCACCTTTCTCCCCATTAACCAGATAGGAGACCAGATTCTTAACTTGCATAATGGTTTCATAATCCCTGTAAGACAGGAAAACACAGCGCTGCTGCCAAAAGAGCTGCTCCCACCTTTTCCCTTCCTTTGCATTGGCAGGGTCACTCACCACAACGAACTCAATCAAGAACTAATTTCAGCTGAAAACTAATGCAGGGAAAAACAGTTAATTATGTTAGAGCATGTTCAGTTCCTGATCCGATTCCCCACACGAACACTTGGGCAGACAGAGGTAAGGGAGCAGGTTAAGAGTGCCAGGGCCACCTTAAGCAGCAGTGCCAGCTTAAAGCTCTAAGCAAACCACAGCACCAAGAACCTTGCATCCCAGAAGCTAGGTGGCTACACTGAGCTGTGTCCCTCCACTTTGTGCCATCCTGCCATCCACCAAGTACACACTCCAGTGAAATTGCTTTCTCTCAAGCATCCTGCAACCCTTTGGGTCACAGCCAGTTTGTGGGCGCCTTCCTGTTTAAAGCCAATAGCATTTAACTGTGATCAAACCCACACATGACTATTTTATTCAATTAGTTGTTAATTGTGAACCAGTTACCTTTTACTTAGGCTTATGTGAAGGTAGCACACTTTGGGCCAGATACTATCAAAAATAATCTTTACCTTTTACCCTTAAGAACTCCCAAGAGCACAGCCAAGCCATCTCCCTGGCTACAGGACATTCATTACTCACAGCTAGCTCGGTGTTCAATTAGAAGCAAAATGCATCCCGTGACATTTCTACAACTACCTCCAGCCTTTTATTCCCCTCCCCCACCCTTTTCTTTTTTCCCCCTCTCCTTCTGTAACCTACAAAAGTAATCTTCCTAGTTGCTGCTCCTGCCCAGGCATCTTAGCAGAGCTCTTTCAAATATATATCATGTCTCAAAATAATTCAAAGTGATGAGAACCTTCAGTCAGCACCGAACCTTATTTTTCAGTCAGCAAGTAGCACACACCTGTGGTTTTCTGCCATTACTCAGGATAAAGTTAACCTGTTACTTTGGATGAAGAACTCGGGAGAAGACATGTGCAAAACATGAGAACAGCATATATATACAGTGTCCCCCAGCAAGACAGAAGGAAACTCAATTCCATATCGTTCCTCAGCTGTTTGCAGAACAAGCTCCCTCTTAATCCTCCACCTGACAGTGGTAAAAGGCCCCAGGATCATGGCTCTTCCAGAACTAACACTGCTAATTCTGCTGTAATAAGCTGTAGCCTATAATGGAGAGGAAAGCATAATACAACGTCAACTGTGCGAAAATTGCATTGTGAAAAAAAATAAATCACTGCAGTTACCGACAACAAATCCCACACATACTCAAGTCACTTGGGCTATAACTAACTTTTAACTTGACATGGTAAGCCTTAATGAAGAAAGCAGTCTGGTAGAAGCATTTCAGCTTTATTTCTGGAAGTATGACTTTTTCCTTGTTTTTCCTTTAGATTTGGAGAATTAAAAGTTCTATTGAGAAGGTAGCATGGACAATTTTGGTAAATATTCTTGTTCTTAAACCTTGTTCCATTCTTCCTTAATTTCTCCTTCCTATCTAACATTCTTTTAAATTTTAGTTTTAAATTTTCCCTATTTCTTCCAATAACTGCTAGTGCAGTCTCACTAGATGACACCAGTTCTTTAGTCACACACAGAATTCTCTAGTGAAAGTGGGGAAATGTGAATTAAACATTTCTGTAATCAACCATTTTTTTTAAACGTTTCCCTTTAATATATTAAGAAAGGTATTTTATTTTGCTAATCTGACAGCTCATTTCAGAAGGACAAACATGCCATTTTATCAGGTGTAAAATACAAAAAGATTTGTACTTTAAAAGTAGCAGTCACGGAGGAGTTCACTTTCAGCTAATGCTGGATCATGAAACTACTCAGTCCCTCCCTTTTACAGTTCTTCATAATATAAAAATGCCAAAGGAGCTCACAAAAGACCACTGGAATACTTGAAGGTAATAAATTGAGAACAAAAAACTATTTCAAGTTAAAACAGCCTGTAAAATCCACTGCCACAAAAAGTAAAGTCTAACATTGTAGGTAGATACTGGAAAAGGTTAATAGTTTTATCAACAAGTATTTGTGGCCATTTTTCCCCCTCACATATTAACTTAGGCTTTCATTTAGGCTATTAGCAAACTGCTAACAGCAAAAAAAGGTGTTTCTTCAAAATCAGTCAGACCAGAGCATGGTTCTTTGGCCATCTGACACGGTGTCGCATGAGATCAAAACGGCAACACCAGACACTACCACACCTGAAAAGAGACCAGTGCAACAAGTTTCATGGCATTCTGGAGACTTCATAATAAGCTACAAGTATTTGGATTTTGTTTTCCTCTAAGGCTTCATCTAGATGAACAAGTACCCAAGAACAAACTTTTGGGGAACAGCTATTCCTTTTATCTTTCCACGAGTACTCATTAAGCAGTGACACTCTGCCTGGACAAGGGAATTCAGGCTTCAAATCAGAGGAGCAGGAAGCGTTCATCCCTGAGATGGTAACATGGGTCCTACCCCATGAACAACAGCTGCCCATGCAGTAACTATTAGTCACCTCACAAATTACACCCTGCTGCGTATAAGGAAAACTAAAGTCACTGCTAGTTAGCTTAATGTCAGGCTGTCAAATATAGAGGTGTAGTTTACTGTTGTTGCAGCAGGGACAGGAAATTCCAGGAGAGTTTTGAAGACACTTAAGGCAGAAGGGTGGTGGACAAAAACTCCTGGAGCCTAAATTAAGTCATCCTTGCTTTTGAATCACAGATCACAGAAAAGTTCATCTAAATTAATAAATGTTGGAAGAGATGTAAACAGAATTAAACCCAGGTAAATCCTAGACAGTGGTCCTCATGCTTAAGTTTTAAGCAGTTTAATCGATTTTACACACACATCTAATTCATTTGGATTCGTGTGTCAAATATTCTTATACGTCAATCCCTAGAAGGGCCTTTACAATCAACCTTCAAAGCAGATGAAGCAAAAAAAGAAAATTCCCACAAAGGCACTTGACCTTGGAGGAAAAAAGCCTTTCCACCAGAAGCAAGGCCTCATTTACAAACACACTAACTCTTGTCAGAGAAGCCACCCCTGCCTTTAAACTGCCCACTTGTTCCCACCCACATCACCCCAACTATTCCTCGTGTCAGCACAAGCGTTTCTAAGACTGCAGCTAACTGGTCAGGAAACTAATCCAGGCCAGAACTCACCCAGCCAAAAAGATACTTATTTCCATCCAGACCAGGTCTCTGGTGTGCCCAAACACTCAGGCCAGCCAAAAGAGAAGCACGGCAAGAGGGTTTCTTCCAGCACAGTGTAAAAGCTTTAAGTGTTCAGGAAACTACTGCCTCGGCATGGAATGCATACCACACTTTAAAACCCCTTAATTTACATTTATGTTCTTGACGCTTCTGCACTTCTGCCTGGACTGATTTGTTCTCTTCATGCTGGCTATTCTTCATGCAGCTCTTGATGTCAGAACACACTCTGGAACAGAACAGATGAGTCGTACTAGTGAAACTACATAAAAGAGAAAGGGGGGGGGGGGGGAGGGGGAAGCACTGTTTGAATGTTTAATGCTTAACAGAAAGTGTGTAGTCCCACAACTCTAAAGAATAGCATTGATAACTGCTTGAGGACCCCTTCACCTATCAGAAAGGCCTTAAACAAAACCAAGAGTATTTTAATTGGCTTTAATACTTTTTACCAGGAAGAATGAACTCATTTTACAAACTCCTCTCTCTACCTCTTCTCAAACTCTTTAGCATTTATGGCTCTTACAACCTAGAACTCTGTATGCCTCATGTCAAATTAAGAATGCAACATGACATTTTAGAGCTGGGTATGCCTACTTCAGATGTCCTTTTCCTCCTGTGCTGTGGAATGCCAAATCACAACACAAGCAGTTTTTATTGTTAAGGGGTGTAAATTAGAGCAACTATAACCCGTTACATACTGTCAATGCAGCAAGTAACACTATCAATAAAGTAACAAGATCCGCTCTAACAGACTTCTAACCTTGTTACTGTGAGGAAGAACAGCCTCAGCTCATTGAAGAGGGGCAAAGCTAGCTTTGTTACCCTAATCAATTAAGGGCTTAAAATATTCACATTTAGAGAACTAAAATATTTACAAGACAGCACATTATTTCTCATCTGTAATCCTTTTCACTCCTCAGTGTGCATACATGCTAAAAACCCTGGGAACAGTAACCAACTCCACAGGAGTAATTCTCAAGCGAGGCACATATTCTTGCTGCACTCAGTGATGCAGGCCAAGCAGTGTTGAATTTCATACCAGTTCTACACCCTTTGAATTTAAGTACTCCCCCCCCCCAGTTCTTCTGTCATTTATTTAGTACAGGGCACTCAAGTCTGGGTTCTGGCTGCATTTTTTCCTTGGCAAGTCTATTTTTAATTGTTTATCACCTTTGAAGAGCGCTACTGATAAGAAGTTTGTTGGAGCTGTGGATGCTCAGTGATAGCAAACTTTTAAAAAGCATTTGGAATTGATCTCTTTCCATTTAACACTTACTCTGTGAAAATCACATATGCTATATATATTCACTAACCAGAAAAGGGGATGCTCAGAGGATATGTGGGGTGTTCTCCACTGCTAAGGGCACATTAAGACTGCTGATGCAAGCTGCATCCTTGCCAGGTTCTGTGCTGATGAGAGCTTGCGCACAGCGGTAAGCATATAAAATAGTTACTGTTAGTAGCTGAGTTTTTATTCCTGACTTGTGACCCTGGAGAAGACTGCTATTTCTCAAAATGTAAAAACTTGTAAGTTAACCCAGAGAAGCCTTAAGAGTGAAGGACTTCCTTCAGAAGACACTTGATGCAAAGCGAACACCTCCTGCGTGGAACTATCATCTCAGAAGTTTTGTCACTGGATGAAACACACCAGGACCCTTCAATAGAGTTCATTTAATTGAATGGAAGCATGCTTTTATCTGCTGCTATTCTTTTATCCTAACTTTGGTTTTCCTCAAATTTTGAATCGAGAAATAGTTTTCTTCCAATTTTCAAAACCTAATCTTCTGCTTGGCAAATGACTTAACAGTGGAGAGATCTGTCTTGAATAAAGATTGTACCCAGCCTCTTAGTAGGGGAAAAGAGAAACAAAACAATAATAATTGTAGTTCTTTTCCACACTATAGACAACACAAATTCAGAATAGTTTATCTACAAAATCTGTACCTGCAGATTACAACTGATGGTGGGTTAACGCAAAGCACAACCATCACTCTTCTCTCTTCACAAGGTATTGACTCGGCTTAAGGAAATAGCTTCCTGGAGTTTTTTAAAGAGATGTTTTGAAGCAAGCAGCTCAGACGCTACTCAAGGAACATCAGCCTACTCATGTACAACCCAAGGAGCAAAGTTTCCCAGCAAACGTACATACTTCAAAAATACACGGCATACTTGTTCTGATCTACTCCATGGTAATGTCCCAGGGGGAAGAAAAGCCACTCCTACCCTCCTTTACAGGAAAGCCTATTTCTGTTACAGTAACCAGCATATCTTCTGGCATAAAATACCTTGCATGAATTTACATTCCAATCAGATCTTTGACATATGGGCAAGGTTTGATAAACTTGAAGGAAAACAGCGATAAGCTGGAAATCTAAGTGCTCCACATGCCCATTTTTGAGCTTAGTACACTGACATACACTGGAAAGAGCCCATTGGGGGGCTGCCAAAACAATGAGGCGGCTAGAGTACAAGACCTACAAGAGCAGACTGACACAGCTGCGAGAAGGCTAAGGGGAGATCTTGCTGCTACCTTCAACTACCTAAGGGAGAGCAAAGAGAAGAAACCACACTCTCAGAGGTACACAGTGAAAGGACGAGATGCAACAGGCAAGCTGCAACAATGAGAGTGGTCAAGCATTGGAGCAGGTTGCTCAGAGATGTTGTGGAAATGCTAATCTTTCAACTATTGAAAATATTTGCTAAATACAACCCTAAACAACCTCATCTAACTTCAAAGCTGGCCCTGCATTGAGCCAGGGGTTGAACCAGGGTACCAAAAGAAGTCCTTTCCAACCCAAATTACTTTACAGTTCTCTGGCACTATATAAAATGAACGATATACTTAAACTTCAAACACAAAAACAGTGAGGGTTTTTTTTATCTATGCAGTTATAACTATGATGCTTTTAGGACAGAGAGATTTATTGGTCTCAGCATTCGCTTCCACACAAGTTCTAGAGGATCTGGAACGCTTTTGCAAGATTCCACTGACTGGTTCTTTAGCTAATGTACAGAAGTACAGTCATTCTCAGCAATCTGCTAGTAACCTGCACTTTCAGAGTGGTGAATATACAAAGCCACCTAATATTTAATTTGAGAGCAGCATTAGAAGAGCACAAGCTTAGCGTATCATTGTTTAGGAGACACAAAACCACATGCAATATGAAGTCAAAGAAGGGCTGTACAAAGGTCAACATCAGACAAGGATCCTATATGAACTTCAGATAGAAAAGGTGGAAGCAGTACTGACAAAGGACCTCATTTTTGGGTTTTGTTTGTTTTTTTGTTGTTGTTTTTCTTTTTTTTTTTAATCTGCAGGAGAAAACCTGGGACCTCAATGAGTAAATCCAAACTAATAAAAAAGAAAAACCTGTCTTTGAAGAAACAAGGACTACTGTGTGCTCTTTCTCCAGAATCTTAACAAGAGCTTATATCTTGAGTGCCAGAAGGTGGCTGAAAAGGCTCCCTGGCTGCCAGCATGGGACAGCCTGTTTGAAAAGGCAGCTCTGGGACAAGAACAACTTGTAAACAACTGCACTGGATCAAGTACTTCTAACCTGGAAGAGCCAGACTGATAACAGAGTAGGACAAACATTCAATGCTCTCTCCCTTCTTTGAATCTGGTGGAGCTGGAGAAAACATCCCTAAGGATGCACAAGCCACTCAAAGCAGATGTCTCCAAAAACATTACAGATGTCATGTCAAGCAAGTAAGACATCTGAATATTTGATAGTCTGCTCCATCATACTGTCATGGAAGCTGCCAAATTCTTCTTCATGTAGGTCAAAACACTGGTAGAACAGGGAGAGGATGCAGCTGCTTCAACAGGACAAAACTATTTCCACACACACTACAGGAGCCAAGTATAAACTACTCCGGGCTCATATAATGCTCTAGTAGCTCAGAGTAGGTAGGAGTCAACAGTGGTCATTCCTGAGCAGGAAGGAGAGGAGTGCATTGATATGGAAGGTAGGCAAGGATCAAGAAATCAGCAAGTACCTTTTGAGTATTCAGTATTGCCACAGGAAGCGACAAATCTCTCTTCAAAGATCAGAAATGGCAGTAAGTTATATACTCAGCAGGAATGCTGGATAACACTAACTTCTTCCATCCTCCAAAAAGAAAAGAAAAGAAAAAAGGTTTTAATAATCTGATAAGCTTTGACTGGAACTACTAGCCTTCCAAAATTTGATTTTTCCAACCTGTAACCTGAAAACACCTGAAGTGCCTCTAAAGGGTTCTCTCGCAGTGCATACTGGGAAAGCAAGACTAAAGTTTATATCGCACCTCCACTGCAAACAGTTTAGCACATAGAAGCTACTGTTTTAAAATGTAGTATTGTTATACTTACGTCAAGTACATACAACCCAAACCGGGGACATTTTTAATCCACTAGCATTTCCCACTTTCATTTTAGATCTCTGGATGTTAGAGGTGGTTTCAAGGAAACAGCTTTGCAAATTGCATACAAGGAGACAGTGAAACTACACGAGAAGGTGAAGTCATTGGCCAAAAGTCACTACTGGTTCCACAGCAGTGAAAAGCTCTTCCAGGAGCCAGTCCAGAACAACAATGTCTCTCTTTCAACATTAAACGATGGGAGAATTCAATTCCCTTGACAGTGATTTTAAACATACAGCAAAGTTTACTGCTCTATTTCAAAAGAGTAAAAAACATTTACAAATATCCAAATGCTGCCATTAGTACTTGTGGTCTCAACCACCTTTTCAGAAAGCCTCTACTTACCCCAAAATATTCTGAGGCATTGTTCCACAAAGGCTTAAATCAAACTCAGAGCTGCAGTTTTTCCACATCCACTTACATCCAGTTGCCCCCCACCTTTTTTTTGGGGGACAGATGGACACACACAGGAAGCAAATTCAGCTGACCAACTCATCGCCTGGCAATGCCACTTCCAGCACACAAATGGAAGGAAATGGGGTCACAATAGTCCTGATACAAGCCAACTTCATCTTCCAGGGAAGCCATGACTTTTACTTCCCTAAATGCGTTGGTGTTATTCCCAACATAGCAAGAGCTATGGATTCACTTGTATAGCTTTTATCAATAGGTTGGGATAAAAGAAAAAAAATTCTTTTCTCCGACACTAAAATAAAAAGAATGCCCTGTGAGGACAGAGCAGTGTCCATTTAGTCAAGCAGTCTGCCTCCAAAAGCTCATGCAGGAAACGCTGTGTAGGGAGAGCAGTCACGTCTGTGGTTTACCACCCTCATCCCAACACCCAGCCATGGGACTAGCAATCTTTGCCTTTGGACCTACTGATCCCCTTCTAAACCTACAGTGTCTCCACAGTCTCTTACCAAAATAGGTTTTCCATCAATTGTGGTGTATTTTCCCCATTTCTTCCTCCTACAAGGTACAGGCTCACCACAAAACTCACTGTACCCCCCTAAAAAGTTGGCCCTGTGTGAGTGCTAGGAACCACACTACAGAGCAGCAATCAGACTGGACACAGACTGAATTTCTGCAAAGAACACAAGTGGTAGCAGCAGAGTTACCCTATTTGCCTTCTTACAAACAGACAGGAGAAACCAGAATTGCCAAACTCAAGCATCAGGTGCTTCTGTTGAAATTACCATCCAGAGGAGCACATGGATTATATGCAAGTTAGCTCTGCAGCTGAGACAGATCTCAAGCTTACACTTCCACCTTCCCACCTTTAACATTTGTAATACATGAGAAGTACTTTTAGCTTTCAGCAATCTCCACCTAGAGATACTTAGTCCATCATCAGGCTACTCACTGTAACATTCTGGAGAGCTCAGAAAGTGGCAAACACTTGTGTCAAGTCTCCACACATGATGTATTATCATAGCTGAAAATTATTAAGTGTTGTTTACTCCTTCTTCCACAGCTTTACTCTCCCTAGTTTCGTTCCTGATTAATTCAGTATTTTACTCAGCATCCACTTTAAAATGAGGATCATTGCATTATAAAATAACTTCACACAATACATATAAATGCAATATATAAAATATGCTTCAATAGACAATTTTGTAAAAAATATAAAATAAATAATTTTACTAAGCTATATTTTCTGAAGTGGATTCAATAAAAATCACCTTGCTTCACCCTCACTAAGCATTTCCCATGCTATGGACTGGGAAGGAAGAACACCTTTAGCGATACAGGTTTGGGACTGAGTGGACAGCAGTATGGCTGACAAGGTCCTAGGGCTACTTGGTAGACAGCAAGCTGAACACGAGCCAGCAGTGAGCCATGGCAGTGAAGAAGTAACATTTATCCTACCACCAGCTCACTAATACTATAGCCACAGATAAGGATTTTTTACAGTCACAAGTTTGGACTAAATATATGGGACACTGTTTTGACATGCCTCCAATATATATAAATAGCTGCTTACTTTCTCTTGTTCAGAAGATTTTACTGGCTTGATCATGTTCTAGATTTCTACGGAAAAGTCCTAAACCTATCTCTGTTCAAAAAGAGGGAAGCTGATGAAAGAGAGGAGGAGCTGCTCCCCATCTTTTTTCTTTAGCATGATCACCTCTCATTTGATCACCAAGTCTGGCCTCTTATGAATTACAGCTCTCTAAATGTATACGAAACAAAAGAAGTTCAGTACCTTGCAGCTGGCTGAAGCAATTTTCAGAATTTTTTCCACAATCTTGATTCAAAGACATTAAGAAATTAAGAAATACACGATTGCTCTTCATATCATAATCCAATGGTTCATCACCTTCACTGTGAAAAAATTAGTCTTTTAATTTGAACTTCTCTGGCTACAAACTCTTTTTGTGTTTGTCAGCAAGATTAAAAAAAGCTCAACCCAGTATTATCTTGCCAGGGGGATATCTGAGGACTCTAATCAAGTTACCTCTCAGTTTTGCCAAGAAGCTGCACAGTAAACTCTTAACACTTCACTGCATGGCATTACTTCTTAGCATACCATCAAACTGGAGATTAATCCCCCTTGCAGACAGTAATTTGTTTGTTTGTTTTTTAAGTGCTGGTGCCAGAACCCTAGGTAGTATTTTGGTAATGACTTCAACCCACCCCACACAGGCAAGAACATATCTCTACTCATTCCATTAATGCATTTGAGAACTACATTAGCTTCTTTGTCACAGCATCACCTTGGAAACTCATGTTTAAGCTGTTTATCCACTATGACTCCAAAATGCAGCTCAGCCACTGCTAAGATACCATGTGCCTTGATTTAAAATCAGCTGAATTGCCTTGTTCCCAGGTGTATAGCTTTACATACAGCAGCCTTAGCGCACACATCTGAATGGAACTACTTCACCTGACAATCATGATGGCTGCCTTAGTGCTATTTGCCTTTCCCTGAACCACAATTTTATCATGCTAAAGTTTTAAATCAAGAGACATTTTGCATCAATAAAATCAGTAATGAAAACAAACTGTGACAAGCAATTACCAGTTTTTGCTGAACATCCATGGAAACTATTCAGTCTTGTACACCCCCGGACTATACCTGAACTATCCTGAACCAAATGGCATTCAGTACTAATTTTTATATTCTGTAGGGTCCTCAACATCAAGAGATATACCTTTAACAAAGTCAAATAATAAATTTAACAAGCTCTAGTTTCCTTAAAGCCTTATTTACTAGGATTAATTACATCCTTTTCTCTCCTTGATAACTAAATTCTGTACTAAGACTAAATGGGAGAGCTGGTAATAATGTAAACTATATATGTATTAACATCATGCAGTGCTAGTCAAATACCCAAGGTAGCTCAGGTGACTCTGCACAGCACTATTTACCAGCTGCCATGTTCATCCACTTCATCTCCTCCTGATACATCAGCACTTCTCCAACCTGGAATTTCCCTAGTGTTCCAAAGTGCATCAACTACACAATATTACTTCCATTACTACAGCTAGGGATATTCCAGTGTTAAAAGTGGAAAAAAATACACTGGCAAAGGCAAACATCTCTCTCAACTCCTGATGTACTTTGGTGGTGGGGTTTTTTTGGGGTGGTTTTTTTTTTTTGGGGTGGGGGGTGGTGTTTTATGTTTTGTCTTGTGTTTGGTTTTTGGTGTTGTTTTTTTTCCTAAAAAAAAAACAACACACACACACAACAGAGGAATTTCAGGAGCTTTCAGAACAGCAATCTAATTCTAAATACCTGAAAGAGGGAATAAGGATTACTTTGACATCCCAATTAAGGCAAGTAATATTCTTTATATAGTTGAACCAAGCTACTTTCTCCTCTGCTTTACAGATAGCTACTTTACCTGCTGATGTTTGAGACACATACAAGCTTCTAATCACGATGCATATTAATAAAGACAAAGGTGTATTTCATGCTCCAAACAATCTGTGATTTGGCTTCTGTTTTGTTAGAATTTGACAAGTTCAATGATGTCAACAGAAATTTTTAGACTCTGAGGAAAAAAGAAGAGAGGTAAAATAAGATTTGCAGTATAAGCTGAACTTAGTTCACAGTCTCTTTATTCAGCCTTTACATTTGAGTGAAGCTTTTCAGTGAAACCCAAGAAGCTTTAGAAACATCATGGGTTTGTTTCTATGGCAGAGAAACAAGATTATGCCCATAGCTGACTGACAAAACAATATGTATTTGGGCATACTACCTGAACTACAGGGTGTAAAGAAAATACACTGGAGCATAGCTTGCTTCGCTGCTACCAGTACAGTAGCCCTCCCCTGTGTTACCTGGGCAGCACATCCTAACTGATCACTGCACTTCTTGTGCTTTTAAATGCTTTTAAACATACCTGGCCTCATCTCTTAATATCAACGCCATATAGCACACTGAAATCCTCAGGTAGCCGACAGTAAAAAGTGGGAGGGCTGGAACTGAAGGGTCTCTAAAAACAAACCTTTACATAAGAAATGCAACTGTAAACATCTGTGACTCACAGCTTAATCTGTAGGGATAGTTAAAAGAATAATTCTTCAGGAACCCATTCTATCACAGATCTCCCCCAAGTAACACACGTTAACTGCGCCATTCTTGAGAGCTGTCTCTGTACTACTTCTGTATTTTCACCTGTTAAGAACCACATTGGAAAGACATTAAGACTTAATAGTTTCCAAGTTTTTACAACACTAAAATGACGGAAACTTCACTTTAGCTTTAATTTATATTAGACACCAAAATCAAGGTGTTCAGTGTACAGTTACCTGAAAGTTGACACAACCCGAAACATAAAAGTCCCTACCTGCCTCATGTTTATTCTACTCTTCTTTTCAAGGCTATTTTTGTTAATCAGAAAATACTGAGATCACTCAGGTGAACAGCTATTTCATTTTCCTATTAAATATCTGTCTAGAATAAGCATATCTCATTTAATTCCCGAAGGATGATGGATGGAGAGGAGAGGGAGGAGCAGCAGAACAGGGTGTTTTAAATGAAATTCAAATATCCTTCAGTACAAAAAAAGCAACATCTTCAGTTACAGTCAGGACAGGACAAAGACTGTTTCTAAGTTTCAGCAAAAAAACCTGAGAAAACAAAAGCCATGTTCTGAACCATTTTTATAAGCAGTAAATATAACCTTTGAACCAAAAAAAAAAGGAAATTTCCTGGATCTGTGTGCATCTCTAAGACCACGTAGCATTGCAGAGCAGTAGAGCTTGATACTGTATTGAAATTTCAAGGTTTAGTACAACAAAGACTGAACCAGGCATCTGAACTAGGGCCAAATGGATGAATAGAGGTTTAAAGTTAAGCAAACAGATCAGTACAGTTCAGTAAGTTAACACAAACAAAACAACCACGGAGTCAAAGCTTCGGTTTCTTTCAGCTCCACTGTGGAAGCTGAAGCCTAGCAGTTCAGTCAGCATGAGCCTTCATGCATGCAGGTAGCAGTGGTGACTCTTCCTTATCACACGTATTTCTAGAGCACGTGCAAGCACAGGAAGAAGCCACATTTGTGATCCTAATGCTCTCTATATATATACTCCCTCGAGCACTCTCTCTCTGTTAAAGAAGAGGTAAGAGAAGTAAGAATTGCCATGATGGGTGAATCAGGGAGTTTTTATGCAAATATAATCAATATATATATCTGAAATAGCTAATGTACAAAAAACTCTTCAGACAGAGCAGGAAGAGCTATCCAGAGGTCAGATCTCAACACTGCTTGCTGTTACAAGAGATCAAGAATCTGCCAAAGTGTGAGGGATAAGGGCAAGGAATAGGTTGGCTCTTCTCAGAGAGCAGATAAGCCTAATAATGCTCAACATCTGACTTCCAAAAATCTTCATTAGAAAAGCAGGAGTTCTTGGACATGAAGTACTAAGGGGAAGAGAAGAAATTAAGTTCCAGAGTAGGCTCTATACAGAAATTCCTAAGCAAGTTAGTAATCACATATAATTAGATTTTTCAGGTAAATGCTGAATAAACACAAGTATAACACGGGTCAGCTTCTGGCATTTTCAAGACAACAGCAATAGTACCACATCAGGCAGGTATCAACCTGCAGCCACAAGAGCTGGTAACGATATACACAAATTAGCTATGGTTCATATTCAAGATAGAGCCTGCTAATACGAAAAGCAGTTCTTTAAATAGCTCTTTCCCTCAATAACGCTGCAGGCATGAGCTGCCAGCAAACTTAACACTGTAGTGACAGCTCCCCTAGCTCTGTCCGAATTGGACAAGACTTGCTGCGTTATTTCAGTCGTAGGGCCACCTGAGGCTATACGAACTCAAATTTTGCACCTTTTGCTCAGACATTATTCCTCAAAAATATCCCACAAAGTTTCAAGAGCATTAATGAAGCAATTCTGTGCATCCTAATTTGCTTTCTCATGCATACCGTAGAGTACAGAGGACATTAAAATTGAGCGAGCCCTATACATCCAGAAGAAAAGCAAAATGGAAGTTAAAAAAAAAAAATTTCTATCAACCTAAAAAAAGAAAGCATTGCTTCACCCTTATGCTCAAATTGCTCCTTCCTTCAGTCCTAATGATGTCTTCCGTACTAAAGTGTTAGGTATGGCTTAAGTAAGAACAACAGCTTGAATACAATATGGAGCTATTTCTTATACCCAACGGACTCCTCCAAATTCAACAGGCTCTGCACAAGCAGAATAAATTGGAGAACTTGAGAAAATATTTACACACTTCCTCCACTGAAACAAAAAACACATATACTGGAAGTGGTAAACAGTATTTCAGATGCTTCTAATAACACCTCTGGAGTTTATTACCAGGACTCAACAACTGGCAGGAGGTGAGGAACAGCCATACATTTATTTAAGGGGGAGGAAAGACTGGGTAAAAAAATAGGAAGTCACAAACAGGAAAGCGAGCTCATTCTCACCAGCAGGCAAGTCCTGAGGATTACACCGAACAGAAAAGGATGCATACAACGCGACAAAACCCCTGTATCAAAGCGATTTCACAAAGCTAAGGCAAGGCCAAATCTGCTACCATATAGATACGTTTACTAAAGAAATTTCAAGTTGATGTAGAGAACAAAACGCAAAGTGTTTGGACACAGAGCATGTGCGATTTCCTCTTCTGCATCACAAAAAGAATCGGGTTTTGTGCTTCCCCTCCTCCCGCAGAACAAACCCGTGCAAGAGAGGGAATAAAACCGTGCTTTGCGATGGGTTTTTGGGCTCCGGCCCTAAGCAAGCCCCCGGCTGCGGCGGGGCGGCCGCCCTGCAGCATGCGCGGGGAGGCCCGCAGCCCGGGCCAAGTCAAAGCAAGTGACACAACTTGTCGCCGGCTCGGTGGTGGCAGCCCAGCCGTGCCCCGGTTCCCGACCACGCCACAGCGGCGGCCTGAAGCCCCGCGGGGGCCCCGGGCGTGGCGGGGAGCGGGGGGGGGTGGGGGGGGTGGGGTGTGTGCGGCGGGGCACCGGGAGCGGAGCCGGGGGGGGGGGGGGGCGGTTGGCGGCCGGGCAGCGCGGCGAGAGCGGGCGCCCCCCAGCCGTGCCCGCGTCCCGGTGCTGCATGGCGCTGCTCAGCCTGCCTTGCAGAGGGAGCTCGAGTCCCGCTCTGCGCCTCGCAGCGCCTCTCACTCCGCAGCACACGCCAGCGCAGCGAGGCGGCGGCCGGCAGGAGCGGGACACGCAGTCGCCGCCGCCGTCACCGCCCTGCGGTCAGGAGCCGACCGGACACCGAGGGAGGCCACGGGCAGCGGGCGGAGGGCGCCGGGGCGAGCCCCGCAGAGGTTCGCGCGAAGACGGCGGGAGGGCGGAGGTGGGGGGGGGGGGGGAAGCGGCGGCGGCGGGCTGGTGGGGAGCGGGCCCGGCCCGGCTCGGCGGGGCGGGGAAGGTGGAGGAGGGGAGGAGGAAGGGACGGGAGGGGAAGGGAAGGGGGGGGGGGTGCCGGCGGCTCGCCCGGCGGCGAGGGGGCGGTGATCAGCCCCGGTGGGGCGGCGGAGGAGACAAAGGAAAAGAAAATGGAGTCGGGGACGGCGGCTCGGCGGCGGCTCGGCCGGGCGGGGACGGCGGGAAGGGAGGCCCCGGGCGGGCCCACAGCCCAGCGCCGCGCTGTGGGGAATGGCGGCGGTGGCAGGCAGGCGCCGGCCGCGCTGGGGACGATAGAGGGAGACAAAGCCCCCTGCTTCCCCGGCGGCGGCCGCTGCGGGGCCCCAGCCGAACCGGAGCCCCATCGTGACACCTAGAGGCCGGAGAAAGCGACTGCAAACCCCCCGCCACCGCTTACCTGCGCCCGCAACCCCGCCGAGCTCGCTCCGGCCGCCGGGCCCCGCCGCCGCCCCGCGCCGCCCACGGGCCCCGCGGAGCCGCCGCGCCCCGCACGCCCCGCCGCGGCCGCCGCTAGCGCCCAGCACCAGCTCGCGGTTTAATCGCTCCACAGTCGCTCCGGACACAAAATGGCGGCGGGCGGGGGGAGTGCGCCTGCGCCAGCGCGGCTGCCGCGGCCGGCGGCCGGAGCGGGGAGGGGTGGGAGGGGGAGGGGGGGAGGGAGGGGCGGCCGGCGCGCGGGGAAGCGGCCGCGCGGGGCAGGCCGGGAGCGGCGGGCGGGGTGGGAGGGGCGAGTCGCGCGCCAACTTCAAACGCCTGTGCGTGCGTCCGTGCGTCACGCGTCGCTGAGGGCGGGCGGGAGGGAGGCTGCGCCGCGCGCGGGCCGGCCCTTCCCCTCCCCGCGCCCCTCCGGGAGCCCGCCCGGGCTCCTCCGCCCCCCGGTGCACCCGACCGCGCGGGCTCCGAGGGCCCGTGGCCCTGCCGCCGGCACCCCCAGCCGCCCCTGCCCGTGGCTCCGCACGCCGCTCCTAAACTTCGCATGAGCTAAAGCTGCCCCCTTCACCTCAATGAAACTTGCAGGCCCACCAGAGCAGGAGGCTGCGCCTCAGCTCTACGGGAAGGAGCTGGCGAGGGGGATGAGGTCGCAGCTGAAATTTGCACCTTCCTCCGTGCTGAGGAGGGATTTGCCGGTTGAAACACCAAAGCTTTTCTTAAGCTGGAAGAGGAGTCAATAGTGTCATGAATGAATCACTAGGAAAGCTGTTGGGCAATTTTATAAAAACCAACAAGTTACTGGAATTAGATGGTATTTGCCTGGTGGTTTCAAAGGACCTTGGGCTTGCCAAGCTTGTAATCGAGTGGGACAAACTACTCGAGCTGGCTTCAGCGCTGCAGGAATGGTGAACATGGTGCAGGTATTTCGTAGAGAGCTTCTAGAGAAGTTGACGAGGTTGGGTCCTGCCCGTCAGAAGTTCGATGCCACAGCATTTTCTGTCCATGACTTTCCCCCTCCACTCCCAAAAGGTGGAAACAGCCACGGCATCCATAGTGAGATGCGTGAATTTGTATGAGAAAACATGGGGGCTTGCGTGTCTCATTTTCTGCAGTTTCCTGTGTTGCTGAATCTGCTGGGTTTAACATCCTTTCTCGTCTCCAGTAGCGTCGTTGCAGACCCGTAGCTGATTGACAGGCAAGCTGAGAGGAGGGGAGAATTCTATGAGCTCATGCTGCATCCTCTTTGTATTTTCTTACCATAAAAACATATGCAATGGAGCTAGAATAATGAGTTAAAATATTAATAGTCCAAAAATAAGGTGCATTGGAAGGAAGCTGCATTTTTTGCTTCTTTTACTTACCTGTCAATCCATGGAGGACAATGAGGCCAGGAATTCAGGGAGAAGACTAAATCTAAAGAAACCTCAACAGAAACCCATGCTAGTAGGACTAAAGAGTTGTAAGGCTGTTGCAGTTGAAACTGATATTAAAAATCTTGCCCCAAATTTTTGCCTCTTGAAATGTCACTGCAGGGCAGAGTAAAAGCTGTTCAACAGCCTAGGTTTTACCCCAACCTGCTTAGCAAGTGACAAAACCATCAGACAAACATAGCGTATGTTAACATGGGTTAACTGCGCCCTTAAATCCTAGTCTGAATAATGCTTATGTCTTATTGAGCTGTGTCATGAAGAGGAGAAGGGTCTGCCGGGCTGCTGCTCTGTGAGGAGGGAGTTTGGCTGAGAGGTGGTGGTGAGTGAGAAGATCCTGACCCTGCTTTACAGGTTTCTCCTGCCTAAGCTCTCCCAGTCCTTGCAAAGAAGCAGAGCACCGGTGGCAGTGCCGTGGGCTGTGCTGTGAGCACCGATACTCCTTTTGGGGCTGTTGGCAACCGAGACCCAAGTTCCCTTCTGTGGATTATGACACCAGGCCGAGTCCATTAATTTGTTACAGCGGGGGAACTGTGGCTTACCGAGCAGCCAGAGGGGACGAGCTGTGTTGAGTCATGAGGATGTAGCTCTGTTCCTCCAGCCTTGCCTGAAGGAGAAAAAGTGACCATTGATTATGAGAGGTGGCAGGGGGTAGCCCACAACCTCTGGGGTCTTCATTGCATGATAAATTTGAATCATAGAAACAGAATATCCTGAGTTGGAAGGAACCCACGAGGATCTTCGAGTCCAACTCCTGTTGGACTATCAAAAGCTTTGCTAAAATCCAAAAAAACCCACATCCATTGCCTTCCCTTTGTCCACTAGATGGGTTGGTGTAAAAGGAAATTAAGTCAGTACAGCATGAAGAATCTGCTAAGAACGTTTCTGGGGAAATGAGACTCTGTAGTGTGATTTTTTTTTTTAAATCATTTACATTTATTCTAAGCTGTCAACCCATCAATTCTCATGCTGTAATTTTTGGGAGAATGGTGTAGTGTGTAGCCATGAATCCTGCTTCAAGCTCAAAACTTAGTTCAGGCACGAATCAAAATGGAGAGGAGCACTGGCTATAAGTAAAATTAGTTCTTATGCTCCTTTACTCACCCAGGGCTGGGAGTAAACGGGTGCTAATGATCCCTCTGCCTTTTGTTTGTAGCCATGCTATGACAAATGGTTCTTGTCTTTTGTAGTAGGAAGGTTGCTGCTTAGGAGACAGAAGTTGTTCTGGCAAACAGCTATTCCTGGACTTCTCTTGCCAGAAGTGTCCCAGACCGTCTACTGGCGTGTGCTGGGGCTCTGACCTATGTATCTTGGGTTTCTCCCTTGGAGGAGCTTTTGAGCTGATTTGCAGAGGATTCAAGCCCCCAGCTTCAGTCCTAACTGTGGGTGCTCCTGAAAATCAGCCTCCAAGCTTGACCAAATTAGACACCCAGAGGCAGATGCTCCTTCTAGAAAAGTTGCCTGAGCGAGGCCTTTCCCAGAGACGCCTTGCCCACGAGCAGAATGGCAAGAACTGAAGCCAAGGAGCTCCTGACCGCCTTGCCGAGGCCCCGGGTGAGCTCACCCGCCTCATTCCCTGCTCTTCCTAACTCCATGCTTCCATCACCCTCATGCTGTACAAGCCCACCACCCCTCTCCTCACTCAGCTCTAAGGAAGATAGTAGTTGAGTTTGAGAACCAGCATTAAATTAAGTTTTGGAGACTGCCTGGAGCATACTTTGGTCTCTGTATGAAATGAGGCCCCAGCTGTCACCCTAGGAGCGGTCCTTGGAGAACAAGCCCATACATATGTGCCTGACAGCCCTGCGAGGAACGTGTCAATGATCATGAGGAGGTTGTTGCTTTGCTGTGGTTCAACGCAGACTGCTTAGCTGTTCAAATCATTTCTAAGTGCCCTGGTGAATGCCTTGGAAACGTGATTTCATACAAGCCTGGGATAAGGTGAGAGGTCCAACTTTGAGGCTGCTCAAAACGGAGATTCCCAAACAACAACCCCCTAAAAATGACTTGGCATCAAGATTTAAGTCATTTCTTACATGAGGGCTGATCGGAGCTTGTGGCACTCCAAAGTGGCAGCATCTGCTGGGGGTCATTCTGGCAGGTGGGTGCCCTTGGTGTCACAACCTGGGCAGCTGCACCAGCCCTGATGCCATCCAAGAGGAGGGTACGTTGGCTGATCAGTTATTTTGTGCTGATGATCTGCAGGGGCTCCTCAGGACGCTACCCTGAGACCAGCAGGTAAAAACCGATACCAGAAAATGCTCCAGAATCCATATGCACCCCTTTAACTAAAAGGAAAACAGCAGTAAATGGGGAAAAGGAACATCTTTCCAAAGCCGGAGCACATGGGTAATGTAACTGTGACACAGACACCCTCCCACAGGCTGCAGCTCCTACAAGAAAAGCAAGTAGCTGCAACACTCGTCAGTGCTGCTGAGCACAAGCACGTCCATACGAGAGGGCGATGTTTTAAGCGCTGACACAGATTTGGCTGACAAACGTGGTGCTGGCACACTGTCTCCTTTGAAATAGCAAACACGCTGCTGCAAAGCACGCTCTGTGGTGCTGTGTCTGTCCCCGTGTGCTGTGAGAGTGGCTCCCAGGGAGTTCACCCCATGAAGCGGTGCAGTTCCTGTGCAAGGGCTGGAGAAGATGTTAAGTCCCGGAGGGAAAAGTTGAGTCCCCTGCCTCCTTTCAAACAGCTGGCTCCTGTGATGGTTGTCCTACTCCTCCCCAGTCCTCAAATAAAAAAAATGAAGCAGGATGCAAACTGCAGTGAATGTTTTCAGTCAGTGCTGTCCAAAAAACAAGACTTTTTTAAAAATTTATTCCAGTTAAAATGACAATCCTGCAATTCCAGGTGACCCGGCAGTGTCTGTGGGGCAGAGGTCTTTGGTGATGCTGGCATAGACCCGTTCAGAGCAAGGGGCTGGGCGATTAATTCCTAAATTAATCCAGTTGGGTTTTTTTCCCCAGATGTTCTTAAAGCCACATAAATAATGAGATTATTCCTTGCAGTTCCAGGAGCAGAGTCATTTTGCCCTGACCTGCAGCTCCCTGCCTGCCCTGACAGAAGGCTGCTTTCCTGCTCTGATCTCTCTACAGCCAAGGTGTAGCTTATCTTGGAAGGTGGTATTGTGCTGCAGGGATGGGGCTAGATTTCGGCAGGGCAAGGACACCCACGTAGGTGAGTGAATTGAATTCATGGCTCTGGCCACTGGGGCACTGGGCTGTTTTTAATTCCAGCAGTTATTCAGGGGGGAAAAGAAACCAAACCAAACGTATGAGATGGCTGGGCCGCTTTCCACCTCTTGGATGCTCTTGTCCATGTTTGTATGTTCCAGCTGGGACTCACATCCCACGTCACTTGCTGCCTACAGCTGACAGTGTGATGCAGTGCTTTGGGAGAAGCACTGCTTCCCTCCTGGGGCTTGTCCAGCCCCCAAAGCAGGTGGAGGAAGGCTAAGCTAGCCATGACGCAGCAAAGTGTCCCCTGGTTGCCCCCTTCCCACAATCCCATCTGCAGATAAAACTGCATCCCAAAGCAGTTACGCTAAGGCGGTGTCCCATCTGGGATGCCCCATGCACTGTGACATGCTATGCAGTGTTAGCATGCAGCTGTATGCTGGCTGTGTCCGGCCATGCGTGGCATTCTATCCTAGCCAGCCCAAAAAGCTCTGCTCCAGTGAGGAAAAGTGACATGGAGGCTGTAATGTGCTGGGAGTTGCTTAGAAACCCCGGGAGGCACTGATGGACAGACCCTGCTCAGCCTGGGGGCCATAAATCCCCAGCTCCGCCAGCGCTGGCAGTGCCAATGCAGTTGCTGCCTGCTCCGGCACGGGTGGCTGGCAGCACCACGGGGCAGTGCCATGGGGGTCCCTGCCTTTGCTGCTCTAACATGCTCCCTTCCCAGGACCAAAAGGGCCACTAAGATGATTAAGGGATTGGAGCAGCTGTCATATAAAAAGAAACTGAGAGAGCTGGGACTGTTTATCTTGGAAAAATGAAGGCTGGGGGGGCTTCTTATCTGTGTCTATTAATACCTGGTGGGAGGTAAAGAAGACAGAGGCAGATGCTCCTCAGTGGTGCTCAGTGAAAGACCAAGCACCAAACTGAAACTGAAGTACAGGGATTCAAATTAAATATCAGAAAAGCTTTTTCTGTGAGGATGGTCAGGCACTGGCACAGGTTGGCCAGAGAGGTTCAGGCATCTCCATCTTTGGAGATATTCAAAACCCAACCAGATGTTGTCCTGAACTCTAGCTGACCCTGCTTTGAGCGGCAGGGAATGGATGAGCATTTCCAAATGTCCCTTCCCACCTCAACTGTTCTGTGAGTCTTTGATCCGTCCTCAGTGGTGAGACCCGCACCAAGAGGTGCCAAATCTTTATGGGAATGGGTTTGAAAAACCAGTTCAGCTGGGCAAGTTCCGTCCCCGGCTCTCTGGACCCCTGCTTGGGGGCCATGGTGTGTTCCCACCACAGGTACAGAAGACATTGGAAACCAGGGCTGCCCCGGGAACAGCGACAGCGTGGAATGCTGTCGCTGTTCCCGGGGCAGCCCTGGTTTCCATGAGTCCCTGGGCCACCCACATTGTGTAGCCTCAGTGTGGCCACCTCGTGCCGCCTTGGCTGATGCTTCCCATGCCCAGCAGCCAAAGTTTGGCAACGTCTCAGCAACTCTTGCAAAGCTCAGGGAAGGTGGAAACTCCTGCTACTGAAAAGGAGAGATCTGAAACCAAAGGCCACAGTGGGAGCGGTGTTGATTCTCAGCTTTCCAAGCACCTGAGAAACACCCAGCTGAGCCCAGCTTTGTCCCTCAGTCCAGAAGCACTCCTCCGCACTTTTATAAAGACAACATTGGAAATGGCATTTAAATCCCCGCAGTGACAGCATCCCTGGAGGGCAGGACAGCGAGGCATGCTATGGGACCGGGCAGTGCCATGCATGGCCAGGGCAGTGCTCTCCACCCCGGTTGTGCCAAGCCAGGAAGGCCAAGACTTCTGTGCCCTGTGCTAGGTGACAGTTACCGGTCCCCTGCACATCTGGCCGCAAAAGGCACCCAGCAGCCCCAGGCTGGAGCTTGCTGGTGGCTGAGGTGTGGGGCAGGGCTGCACCCAGGCGATGCGAGAAATCACAGTGACGCCCCATGAGACCCCCCCGCCACCCTCCAGCCTGCTACGCTGACCCCCGCTTTACCCTGCCCCTGGGCAACGGGGCCAAAGAAACACACGCACAGCGACACCGTCACTCATTAAAGGTTTGCTTTTATTTCTGGTTTAAAATCAAAATTAGTCATTCTCTGTAATTACATTATATATAGATTTATAGAGACATTATAGAAAAGAATTTTTTGCTTTTGTTTTTCTGCAAAAATCTGTAAATAAAAAATAAAATTAAAAAAAAAAAGGTGGCAGCTTCTGTCTGTCCGTCTGTCCGTCCCTCTGTTGCTCCTCCTGCCCCTGCCCTCCATGGCACTTCCCAATAGACCAGGAAGGGCTCTGGGCTGGGGCCACATCTCACTACACTCGCTACAGCCACTGCTGGGGAGGGACAGGAGCACATGGAGCTGGAAAGAAGAAACGCCAGCAGAATATATTAATATCTCATATTTCATTTTATTTAAGTCCTGGGGACTCCAGGTGGCAAAGGGCAGCAGTCCCCATGGCCCAGGCAACTCCTGGAAAGAAATGGCGTGGTTTCCAAAGTGCAGGTCCTTCCGGGACAGGGCACGTGCCCTCGAGCAAGAGGAAGGCAAGAGGAGGCAGAGAAATCCGGAACATCTCCCTGCCGCTCCAGTCCCAGCAGCTGTAGCCGACGACGAGGAGGGCAGGAAGGGTGGGCTCTCCATGTATTTTAAATAGCAATCAGAGGGTGGGATGTGCAGCGAGCCCCCCCTGCCCAGGAGCGCATACATGGCACCCCACAGGGCTGGTGGCCGGGGGCAGGGGAAGCGGTGCTCCGTAAGGCAGTGTGCGGCCGCGGCGAGCTGCCGGCGGGGGTAATACTGCAGTGTGCTGCCGAAAGCGGGAGCTGCCGGGTCGTGGCCGGCCACAGTCCGTGCAAGCCCAGGCGGCCCAGCGGTGCCTTTGCCCTCAAGGGATGGTGGGTGGGTTTGTGTGGCGTCTCAGAAAGCTGTACTGGCCATGCTGGCTGGCGCAAAGATCCTTGGGAGGCTGTCCAGAGTCTCCTCCAGCCGCCGGTGAGCTGATTTACCATCTTCCCCTGCAAGTACATGCTGTGGTCAGTGAACCGAACTGCAGAAGCTCTGTCCCCTGCCCATCCCCAGCCACCTTCCCCGGCCTTTCTGGGGAAACATGGCTAACGCCTGGCAGAGCTGAGCTGGCGTGCTACGGCCACAGAGTGGAGACCTCTCTTGTCCTCCTTAGCACAGCCTTGGGCAGGTCCCAGCCAGGATCCGGCTCAAAAAGCCCCCAGAGCTCCTGATTCAGATGTTGCAAATCCTGTTCTTCAGCTGCCTGCCGTACCCGTGCCCACATAGGCCAGGACCACCCATGTTTGGGCTGCAGAGTGCTGGCTTGTGGAGAGCCTAGCTTGGGGCAAAGGGGCCAGGGCTCGGGGCTGCGCCAGCTCCAGCGTCTCAAACAGCTGTGCATGTCTTCATGCACTGGCACGGGGATCCTGAGGGCTTCCCCAGGACCCCCAGGCACACACAGGGATGCACACATCCGTGCTACAAGCTGGCTCTGAGATCTTCACCCGGCACCCCCGCAAGCAAATCTGCCCACGGCGGCCATCCCCAGGAAGAGGTGGTGACATGGACAATCTGCTGCGATATGGGACACAAGGCATCTACGTGTGCCAGGGTGACACGGGGATGGGCTCTATGAACAACCAAGACACACAGACTCCAAAACGTGACATGGCTGACAGGCTCTAAGACGGAGACATTCGTGAGCAAAGCGGCAGGAGCAGGGATGGGGGGGGACAAGGACGGCTCACATGTCCCAACCTGTGCAGCAGCTGCCACGATCTGGAGGCCTAGAAACCCACTCAGATGGTTCTCTCAGTGCCATCTAGCAAATAATAAATAACAACCAGGCTTAGTGCTCTGTGGCTACAGGATGCCTGGCCCTCGCTGCCCGCTGCCAGCTTGCTCTTGCCTGGCAGAGCTTGGGGCACGATGAGCCAAAGTGCGCAGGGTAGGCAGGGACCAGCCCGGGACCCCTTTCTCCTGCGGGCACTGCTGGCACCAGGAGATGCCACTCAGGGTGCCGTGGGTGGGGAGGGAGCAAAGAGGAGCAGCAGGACACTCACCACACAGCATCAGGCTCTGCTTGGCTGCCTCCCGCACAGGCTCCTTGTCGGTTTGGCACAGGTAAACCAGCTGCTCGATGCTCTCCTTGGCCTGCAGGGAAAGGGACAAGGGGCTGAGTGTGGCTGGCAGGGCTGGCAGCAGGGACACAGCCTGGAGGAGAAGGCAGCACAGGGCACTGCAGCCCCATAGTGCAGGAAAGTCCCTCGTCCTGTCCCTTCCCTCCCCATTTCCCTTCCTGCCCTGCCCCTGCCTGCTTCTCCAGCACATTTGGGGCACCCCCAGCTCCTCTCCCCCGGGAGCAGGAGGCTGTGCAGGTGTGTCCAGACTCGCCGGCCACATGCAATTCCTCTTCCTCCGGAAGATGCAGCTCTGCTGCCTCCTCCCCATGTCCCTCTCACCTTCAGGCAGCCCAGTGCCGCACACCCTGCCACGCGTGTCTGCACCTCCTCATCCTCCAGCTGCTCCAGGTAGCACACGAGGGCCTGGGGGAGATAGAGGGGTCAGTGCCGGGGGACAGCACCCCAGGGGCTGTGGCAGCAGTGCCCCTCATCCCCGGCATGCCCAACACGTACCCGTTGGCGGAAGCGAGGATTTTCTGCCAGGCTGCGGAGCTGGGCCGACACGGCGCTCACCACCTTGCTGTTGCCCTCCACAAGGAGAAGGCTCAGTGCCTTCAGTCCCTCCTTCTTCAGGTAGCCCTCGGGCACGCGCTTCAGGGCACGCAGCACCACGTCCTGGTCGTCCGAGTTGAGGTTCTGCGCCAGCAGTGCTGCGGGCAACCACCAGCTGAGCCAAGGCACGGGGAGCCCGGTGGCACTGCCCACGCGCCTCTGCTGCCGCAAGGAACCCATCCCCAGGCACCCTGCACCCATGCCGGGCAGAGGTGGCCCCACGCAGGGTGCCAACGCATGGAGCTGCTGGGGCACCCAAGCCAAGATGCTGGGGACCTACAGCAAGGACCCAGGGTGCTCAGGAAGGCAGCGTGGGAGTGGGCTGAGCACTGGATCAGACCTACTTGCCCACCTCAAGGATGGCTGAGTCTCTGGGTGATGCCCCAGGTGGTCACAGCGATGCTGCAGGGTGATCCTCTATGGTGATGCTCTGGCACCCCATGCCAGGGTCTAGAGAGGGCACCTACCTTCCTCTGCCAGCTCCATCATGTAGGTGTCGAGCACCAGGGTGCCGAGTGACTCAAAGTGGCTCCAGTACTGGAAGATGGTGACCTGCTCACCCTGGGCACTGCCGGGCCGCCGGGGCAGCCGCCGATTCAGCACATCCTCCACCAGTTTCACACACACTGTGGGAAAGGGCCGGGGTCAGGGTGTGCAGGGCTCCTGGCACCCACAGGCCCCCACTCATGGTCACTGAGTGGGGCTGGCAACTCTCTCCCCGAACACCCCTGGGTGCCTGCTCACCAGTGTCAGCCAGGCCAGGGTGCCGCTCGCTGATGGGTGCCACATACTGGGCGCTGAGCACCTGCAGGAACCGCTCCACGGGGCAGGTGTAGACGTTGGGCACCTCCACGCAGCGATCCCAAAGGGGCAGCACGCCCTCCTTCCGTGTCGAGAACTGCACCACTGCGGGGACAGGTGCTGTCAAGCCTCCCTGGGCCACGGCAGCAGGCAGGTGACTCCTGCCCTCCGGCTGGCACGGCCTCTCACTGCCCAGCCATGCCCACAAGGGGAGACCGGGCCCTGTGCAGCCCCCAGGGTGGCACGAATTGTCCCCTTGGCCACATGTCTTTACCTTCAGCAGCAGAGCCAGCTGCTCCTGCTCGCTCCTCTGTCAGCTGGCACACAATCTCCAGCACCTGCGCCTCCCGCAGCAGCCTGTCCAGGGCGTACATCTCCCGGCACCGCAGGGGACCGAAGGTGCCCAGCTTCTGCAAGGCACAGCCAAACCAGGGACCTCAGGGACAGAGCTTACCACCCACACCATAGCCTCCATGTTGCAGCAAGACACCCCTTGAATGGGAACCCACAGCCCACCCCAGGGCTTCCCTCCCCAGGATGTCTCCTGCCACTGTGCCCCAGCCCCTGTCCTTACCAGCAGCAAGCGGTTGCAGTTGTTGAGGTGAAGCACCAAGGCCTTATCCAGGAACTCATTGCCGGTGCTCATGGGGTCAGTGCTGGCCTCGGAGCCGCTGCACATGCCAGTGTCGTCTGCCCCTGTCTCGCCAGCACTGGGGGCCCTGCTGCCGCGCCGGGGGCTGCCAGCCCTCCTGCAAGCCAGGGAGAGACGGAGGCAGCGGGTCAGGGCAGGAAACCTGGACCCGGCCCTTCCCCACCCACAGAAGCAACACTGGGCAGAGTTTCTGTAGGACCTGTATCACAGTGTCAGGGCTGGGTGAAGGAGCAGATCACAGGGGCATGGGGCACAGGGGCTGCCTCCCAGCCTAGCCCCCATGGAGAGATGTGGAGTAGCATTGTGCCACCAGAAGGGCCAGATCCTGCTGCTTCTCAACCTGGACCTGCCCTGAGCTGTGATGGGCCGGTCTAAATGTGTTTGGGCACCCTGGCAGAGCTGGGTATCCCCCATCCCAACTGCCCCAGGTCCGCATCCCACCCTGTGCCCTGTCCTGCTGTGCACCTCTCATCTTGGAGAGGCTCCTCCTCGGAGCCTTCTGAGTCCTCCATGTCAGAGGTGTTGAGGAAGCTGAAGCTCTCCAGCGCATGCTCCACCGTCAGGCTGATGCTGGAGGCCCGGCTGAGGAAGATGCCCTGCTTCTGCTGTGGAGGAAGGCATGGCGGGGGTTGGATCCTGGCTCACCAGCCAAGACAGCCCTGCCACGTGCGTCCCTGGGCACTGCCATCAGGAATGGCCCCGTCCTCATCATCCCCAGGCACTGCCACCCGGGATGGCCCCATCCCCATCGTCCCTGGGCGCTACCAGCTGGGAAGGCCCCATCCCCATCGTCCCTGGGCGCTACCAGCTGGGATGGCCCCATCCCCATTGTCCCTGGGCACTGCCAGCAGGGATGGCCTCATCCCCATCGTCCCTGGGCACTACCAGCCAGGATGGCTCCATCCCCATTGTCCCTGGGCACTGCCAGCAGGGATAGCCCTGTCCCCATCGACCCTGAGCACTGCCAGCAGAGATGGCCCTGTCCCCCTCACCCCCGGGCATTCCTGGGAGCCCCTCACCAGCAGGATCTCCTCCAGGCGCTTGAGCTCCCGTTCGAGGGGTTGCAGCTCTGGGAACTGCCCCCTATAGTCATCCAGGGCTGAGCCCAGGAGGCTGATGGCCTCCTCCAAACCCGAATCCACCACCTTCCCCCGTGGCACCTCGGGGAAGCTGGCAGGCAGTGGCGGGGCCAGGATGGGCCTCTCCTGCGCGGAGGCTTGTGCCAGCGCCACGGGGACCCCAGTGCTGCAGCTGCCCCGTGCCGGTGCCTGGCTCTGCACCGGCTCGGCTTCGTCAGCCTCTGCCTCACAGGTGGCGGCCCATGCCACGGTGGCACGGGGCTTGGCCTCGGCGCCCCTGTCCTGCCCTGACACGGCAGCTGCAACCGAGGCACTGGGGAGAGGATCCATGTCCTGCTCGCCCGTCCCCATGTCCTCCAGGCTGGGTGCGGGCTCCCAGGGGCTCTCCACAGCCTTGGCCTCCATAGTGGCATCCACGCTGGCCTCACTGATATGGCTCAGAGTCCGGGAGTAGGGCACATGCCCGTTGGCCACCGCCTCCTTCTTACAGCTGCCTGGCTCCTCTGGCTGGCTCCTGGCGGCAGGGACACCAATACCACTGGCCCCGGGCCCAGCCTCAGCCTCCTCCGGCTGCTGGGAGAAGGAGATTTCGATGGCAGGGGCAGAGGCCTGCACCTCAGGCTGCACGATGGGCTTGTGTGTGGCATGGCGGGCGCTGCCGGACAGCTGGGGGCTGGAGGAGTCATCTGAGGACTCAGAGGAGATGGACCAGGCCGTGCCATTCTCCAGCTCCTCCTGGCGCCGCAGCATGTTCTGGGGAGGGGGGAAAATGGTGTCAGACGAGACCCCCCTGCTGACCCTGCTCCTCCAGCTGCCTTTCCTTTGACCGGGGACAGGATCCAGCTGAGCCGGAGGGCACCAAGGACACTGCAACCCCTGGCGCAGGCTGCCGCACCGCCCCGGCTCTGCCTGCACAGCAGGGTGGGCAGCAAGGACCCAGCAGACCACAGCTGCCTCTTCCAGCCCTGCACCCCACGCCGTGCCAGCGGGAAGTCCAGCTCCCCAGGCCAGCCATGCATGCCCGGGAGCTCCGGGGTGCCAGCAGCTCCCAGGCACAGCGGGCAGCTCCAGCATGGCCACGACGCGGTGCAACACGTGGAGCTGAGGTCACTACCCACCATGGCTGCAAGGATGGCAACAGCTCCAGCACCAGCTCGTGGGGGGCAGCACTGGCCATCACACCAACGTCATGCCAGTGGTTCACCACCACTGAACCAGTGGCACACCAACACCATGTTAGCGTCACACCAGCGCCATGACAGCATCACGCCAGTGCCACACCAGCACCGTCACACCAGTGCCATCACGCCATCACCACGCCAGCACCATTGCTATGGCACAGCACACCAACACCACCAGTGCAGGGACACGGACAAGCCTTCTACTCACTAGTGCCCGGCTCTTGCATGAGGGTGTGCAGATGGAGGAGCGGGGCCGGCCCGTGCAGCCCAGGCTGCCCCAGCTCAGGGACTGTCTCCCCAGGGCCAGCCAGACCCCAGCCTGGCAGGATCAGGCCTCCGGGCATCAGTGAGGGCTAGTGAGTAGGAGACAAGGAGCGGCTACGGCTACTGCGGGATGGCCACACCGCTGGGCTAAACTACTGGCCAGCTCCAGCCCTCACACTTACGCGGCCCTGCTGTGGCCATCTCCCAAGCTCGGCCGAGGAGACATCGCCGCAGGAGCAGCTCTGAGACAGCTTCTCGAAGAGTGTCTCCCGAAAGATGTCCAGCAAGGACCAACCATGCTTGTCGGCCGCCCGCCCCGGGCTCTTGAGCAGAGAGAAGAGGAGCTGTGAGTGCAGGAGAGGCAGGCGCCGGTACCGGGGAGCCGTGGTTGGATGGCTGGAGAGGAGCTGCCCACCCCTGTGCCCGAGCCGTGCCACCCTCTGGGACATAGCCTGGGCACATCCCTGCACGGACCCCTCCATGGGCCACCTCTCCTGAGCAGCCCTGCCTGGCGCCACACTTACATAGAAAGCCTGTTCCCGCAGGGATGGCGTGTCAGGTGGGCTCTGGTTGTAGGTGGAGAACCTCTTGTTCACTGTGGAGGCCTTGTTGACGGTGCTGGCAGCTGAGGGCTGGTCGTCCTTGTCAAAGGGGCTGGGGAGGAGAGCAGGGAGGTGAGGGGTGTGTGCCAGTCTGGGGGGGGTCTCGACCCTGCTGCAATGCCTGCTGAGATACTCACTTCCAGGTCACCTCCAGGCTGAGTTTGAGGGTGCCCAAGTCATTGATATCCACAGCCACTACCTGGGGCAGAGCTGCAAAGAGGTCCTTGGTCTCGCAGGACACATTGCCCACCACAACATGGTTGGCCAGGCTCTTTAGCTCTGTCACCTGGAGAAGGAGAAGGAGGAGAGGATGAGGGAAGCCCATGGCTTCATCTTATCCATGCTGTTTGTATCCGTGCTGTGTGCCAGGATACCACCACCACCAGATGGCCTCCTTCCACCCCAGCGAGGGTGAGGTTTAGGTGAGGTCCACGAGGGAAGCCCTGCCAGGATGCAGGGTAGTAGCTGGCCCATCCTTGCCCCCTTCTGCACTGTACCTTGATGGAGAGGAACTCGGTGATGAGGGGCAAGAAAACCATTTCCTCGCTGTCCCACACCTGCTTGCTGTTCACCTCAATGCGCCCCCGCAGCTTCCACCGCTGCCGTCCGTACTTCATGAAGATCTGGGGATGCAGGGACGTGGGTGTGGCGTAGATACAGCACTGGGGTGGTGGGTGGTCTCTGTGCATCCCCAGGCATGGCCAGGGACCCATGCCACCCACCACTGCCCTACAACATGCCCTCCATGCCAGTGCCCACCTACGCCCCCCAGGCACCCCAAGGACAGGCAGGAGAAGAGCAGATCCCAACCCATATGGTCCCACCAACCTCATATTGGTCACCAGCACAGAGCCGGGCAAAGCCTGCCAGTCCTGCAAGAGAAGGCAGAGGGGCATCAGCAGGCAGCAGGCAGGCAGGCAGCAGGCCAGGGATGGAGCGGGACGCGTTACCTTTCATCCGGATGTGGAACTCGCCCAGCTGGCTCTCCAGCTCATTCTCCAACAGACACATGTTCTGAGGACAGATGGATGGACAGCACCCATCAGCAGCCACCCATGGGACCCAGCACCCTGCCAGCCCACCTCAGCTGGCTGCCTCACCTCTGTGTACTCCTTGTAGCCCTTGCTGGCCTCGGCCAGGCTCTCGCGTGCCTCCCGGCTGCCTGGTGAGCCCGTGCTGTAAGCCTTGACCATGTTGTGGGCTCCATCACGGAGCCGCCGCTGGATGCAATAAGCCTCGTAGAGCTCATCTATCTGCAAGGACAGGCCCAAGCTGCGGTGAGGGGCAGGGTAGGGGACAACATGGTCATCCCAGCGCTGCACCGAGGTTGCCCCAAGGTGACCCTGGTCCCCACCTCTCACCTTGCTAGCGTGAAACTCCAGGCGACGCAGGAAGCGCTCAATTGACTTCACTTGCTGGAAAAGCAGAGGAGACGGCATGAGCAGCAGCCCAGCCCCTCTGCAGAGGAGCTGCAGGTCAGGATGCATCCTGCTGCGTGCCCATGCTGCGGCCGGGACAGGTCCTGGTCACCAGCCCTGCTTGGGAGGTGCAGGGTGGCAGCCGGTGGTGAGTGGAGCAGTGTCCTCCAGCCTCCCCTGCTCCAGAGGGTCCTCCAGGAGACAAGCCAGGCTCCAGGGTGCTCTTCTCCCAGCCTCAGAGCTAACCCAGGCTCACCACTCACCAACAACAACTTCTGTTCGCAAGAAGTGGGTTACAAGCCCCTGCCTGTCTCTGCTTCATCCCATGCCCAGACCCACCCTGCCCACAGGGCCCCGATCCCATGCCGCAGGGACTCTGCTGCGCAGGGGATGGGGGACAGGCAGCAGGACAGTGCAAGAGGAGAGGGGCTGGCAGTAGCACATCCCAGGCGCTAGGAAGGGAGAGACAAGGGGGACGGGGCACTGATCCCGCTTACCTTATCCAGATCGTAGAGGAAGCCCTGGAGGAGAGAGGAGAGGGATAAGACGCAGCACAGAGCCAGCTCTGCCCACCCAAGGAGACCCAGAACATCGCACCCACCACCCATAGCACGTCGGCAGGGACATGCAGCACCCAGCCAGGGCTGGAGAGTGCATGACAGTAGGATAGGAACCCTGTGCAGCCCAACACCAGAGCCTGGGCTGGCCCCTGATGTCCCCACAGAAGCAGGCTCTGCCCCAGGACACAGATGGACCACAGGCTGCCCCAGCCATGCCCACAACCCTGGCCATCTGCCCAAAGCACGGCTCCCCGTAAGGCAACACTCACCAGGCGTGAATTCCTCTTTGACTCGCGGATCTGGGTGCTGAGCTTCTCCAGTTCCAGCTGGTGCACCTCCAGGTAGGCTCTGGGGGCAACCACACCATGGGGGTCAGGCTGGGACACCATGTCCAGGGCTTCTGCCACCCACAGACCACACCAGCCCAGCACATGTGGCCCTGCATCCCCACTCCCCGCTCCAGCACCCAGGCAAGTGCCCCGACTTGTGCCTCTACATGGGATGTGGTGGGATGCGGGACGCCACACAGCTCTGGGACCCCCAGGCACTGCACCCAAGAGACCTGGCATGTCCTTGCCTGGTGAGAGCAGAGAGCTGCCGATCCTAACCCGTGGCAAGCTGTCCCTGTGCCCCTCAAGTGCTCCCTGCCTCCAACCACCCAGCCACAGGGAGCCCCAGCACTTACGTCAGGCCCTTCTTGAGAGCTTCGTACACCTCATCCAGGCGGTTGGGCTGAGGCACCTTGGGTGGTGGGGATTTGTGGGACATTGAGAACATCCTACTGACCCTGGAGCCAGTCTTGCGGGAGACGGTGGGGGTGAAGGGAGAGAGGTTCCTGGGGAGAAAGGCAGGCAAACCCAGGGTGGCCAGGGTCAGCACACAGCACTGGCATCTGCTTGGGTGCCCCAGACTGTTGGGCACCCTGTCTTGAGACAAGAAGGGGCTCTGGGATTGAGGCCTGGTCTGCCCAGACCTGCCTGCCTCTCCCAGGACTCCCCAGCAGCCAGTCTAACTGGCCAGCAGGGCTGGGTGAGATGGGGCTGTGAGGCTGGGCAGCGCTGCCTGCACCGCATGCCTGCAGCCCCCCTCAATGCATTTGGCTGCCCCAAATCCATGGGAAGGACAAGGAGAAACCCGCAGAGGGACAAGCAGCCCTGTCACCCCATCACACAATGCAGGGACATGGGGCAGGGACATCCTCACTGATGCTACACCTCTTCAGATGTCACCAAACCCACCTGTTGCCTCCACCTGCCCCACCGCTGCCTTGGGAACCTCCCCCAGCTGACCCGAAGGGATGCCGACCCAGAGCCCGGGACCCGAACACCACCCTTCCTGCCTTGTGCAACAGAGTTGCTCCCCAGGCCAGTGAGCAATGCCCCACTCAGACTGGCTCTTCCCTTCCTCCTTCCAACACATCATCGTGCCACCGGCGCCCAGGAGACACCCTGGGCTCCTCAGTTCCCAGCCCCGGGCTGGACCTCCCATCCTGTGCCGCTCTTTGCAGGAGTGGCCAAAAGACTTCCCTGAATCATTGGTGGAGGGAAATGAATGTCTTGGCCTCCTCCCAAGCCAGAGTGATGGGTAAGCACTTGATTTCCACCATCCCTCCTCATTCCCGTCCTCCAGGGCCCCTGAAGGCATCTCCCCCAAGCATCTCCCCACCAGCCACTTGGCTGCGGACATCCAAAAGTCCTCCCTCTTCCCTGTCCCCTCTGGCACCCCCAGGTCCAGCGACGTGCCAGTGGCCTGGAAAGTGTCACTTAGCCCAGAGGCTGGACAGGACCTGGGGACAAGAGCTGAGCAGGGCTGGAGGTCTGCTCCCAGGCATGGGGAGGCTCTGCCTGCACTTGTCCCCACCCAGTGAAGGTGTCCGTAGCCTGGCAAGGCAGCTTGGCACTGCTTTCCCCAGCCATTTGGCTGAGAGATGTCTCTCCTCCGGCACCAGTGGGTGCACTGGGAGGTAAGGAGCCTGGCTGGGTGCTAGCAAAAGGGATTAAAAGCATTAAAATACTGTAGTCCTGCAGCCCAAACCTGTGGCATGCCCATGTCCCGAGAACCACCTGCGAGAGGGTAAGCCAGGAGCTAGGGATGGTGCGGAGGAGGATGGCGAGGATGAGCAGCACGTGGGGTGGTTCGCCAGCGGCCGGAGAGGATGAGTAGGGAACGGCTGCTCCTCGCAATGCAGCTGATGGGCAGCCAATAAAACCTTTCAGCAACAGGTTTGAAATGACCCAGAGGAAAACCTGATTCACACCAGCACTCAAACCCCAAAACTGGCCACCACAGATGTCAAGACTGTCAAGACACAATGCTTCACAGCCACCCCAGCTCCTTCACTGCACCCATTAAACATGAGATGGTCACAGGGAAGCTCTTAAGAGCTGGCTGAAGAACGAGCGTGAGCTACACCTGCCCCCTCCCTGCTCTGGTGGTAGCAGCCACAGGGCTGCAGGGTCCTCACCCAGCCTGGGACACGGCACAGTGGAGGGTTGGGGCGATGGGCTCTGTCTCCCATCTGGCCTCGATGCTCCCTGCAGCCCCCTGTGCAACATCCCCTGGGTACCACGAAGGTCCCTGTGGGAGATGCCAGGCAGTGGGTGGGGAAGGCGCCTCAGGAAGTGCAGCAGGTCCTGCCACCATGCCCAGGCCTGTCCCCATCCCCATCCCCATCCTCGTGGCAGGCAGCATGAGCACCCATCTCCTACCTGAAGGGCCGGTCAGCCGTTGAGTTCACTCCAGCGAAGGACTGGCTCCTATTGATCTTGGTGACGAGGACTCGGCGCTGCGGGCGCACAGACAGTGACATCGTTGAGTGTGACCTGGAGGGCCTCCCTGTGGGGCATGAGAGAGTGGGGTCACCAGCAGCAGGCTGGGGAAACACATGCAGGCAGGGCTGCGACTGAGACCAGGATGGGAATGGCACCCACAGACCAGGGTGGCTATGGCGCCCATGGGCTGGGAGCCTTCCCTCCCTCTCAGGCCAGGGACACTCCTGGTGGTGTCAGGGATGCAGGTCCTGTGCTGTCCCCAGCGATGGTGCCGGTGCCCTGCCCTGGGTGAAGAAGGGCTCCAGACACTGTGAACATTCAGCAGGGACAGACAGACAGATGTGTCCCAGCTTGGCCCCATGGGAGCCACAGGAATGGGCTAGTGCCTGTGCCTACCATGGCCCTTGCCAGACATGACCATGGCAAACCCTCCGCTGTGCCCCAGCTCAGCCACCTCCTCCTGAACCCTGCTTGTCCCATGCCTTGCTGTCAGCCGTGCCGCCCCACTGCAGAGGCAGGAAGGGCGCGGGGCTGGACCCGGCCGCCCAGCCCTTCACTGTCTCCACGCTCGCTTCCGCTCACTCCAGCAACCAGGAGGGAAACCCATGGGCAACAAAGCACTTTGGAAAGTCCCCGGCTTTGCCAGGAGCTCTGCATTGGGGAAGGAAAGGCCGCGCCATTCCCTGCTGGACCCTGGAAAATCTGCGGAGGCAACACGTGTCCAGCCCCATGGCCGCCACAGCCCTGCCCTCTGCTCCTGGCAGCTCCAGAGATGGTGCCAGGAGCCCCAAAACCACTGCCTGTACCTGCCCATCCCCGCGGCGGCCAGTGCAGTTGATGCCAGCCAGGACAGAGCAGATTTCTGAGCCTCAGGGCCCAGACCTGGCTGCCACCCCATGTCACTAGGAGCATCGCTGCAGCCCTGGCTGGGGCTTGGGGAGGGCAGCCCAAAGCACAAGGCAAGAGCAGGGGAGTCTGGGGCTCCTCCTGGCCCTGCCACCCCCAGCAGTGCCAGCTGGGCACATGGAGGAGCCCAGCCCACAGGGCAGCCACAGGAGCAGGGCAGAGGCTGCTGGATGCTCCACTTCATCCCAGCCACGGCTGACGCCAACTCGGTCCCTCTGTCCCCACCAGCCCCCAGAGCCGGGCTGCAGGCTGGGGAGCCACGAGCTGCCAGGGACGAGCCCACAAAGTGCCTGGCAGTCATACACCCTGCCAGGGAAGGCCAGGCAGGGTGCTAGGGACGCACAGCTTCCCTGACTGGCAGATGGGGCCAGAGCCACATCTCCATGCCTTAAGGGGCTTACTCTGCCTTTCCTCCTGCCCCCAGCATGGCCGGCAGCGAGCCCCCATCCCCAGCAGCATCACGAATGGCACAAGGATGCAGGCGATGCCGGGATTCCCACCACCATCCCCACTCCTTCCCGTGGCACAACACAGCCCAGGAGCCCAGCTTGAACCAGCCCCACAAGGCACACACCTGCTCGGCCACTGGCAAGCATCCCCCCAGTGCTGTTCTTCCCACCACCCTGCAGCCATGCTGCCACCTCCCTGCACGCCAGGCTGGGGCCAGGCTTTCACAGCACCCGGGATGAGCCAGGGCCATTCAGAGTCAAAAAGTCAGCCACTGCCGATAACCTCTATTGCAGTGGAGCCAGGATGCAGCAGGTCCATCTGGATCCTCCTTGGCACTCAGGTCGCAGCCCAGGAGCCCAGAGCCGCTCTGTGGGTCCCGCCGCCTCTCCGTTATCTCAGTGCTAGTCCCTCCAGTTTCCAGGACAACACTGTCCCAATTAAGCTCATTAGGAGGAGCTGTAATCCCTGGCAGCCCAGCTGACCTGCAGGGCCTGGGCAGATTACCCTCTGCAGGGCTCTTTAATCTGCTCCCCACTGAGCAAGCAAGGCCCATGGCACTGGTGCTTGCTGCCCCAGCTGGGCGTTACAGTGGCTCACCTACAGGGAAAACACCCATCACCCCTCCACGCATGGGGCAGGTCACAGCTCCTGCGGGATGAGCATGGCCCTGCCAGACCGTCCTTCTCCAGCCCACGTTCCTGTCTGGGAGCACAGTGGGGGCTCTAAGGAGGGTCACCCTGGCAGAAGCCCATACTAGGGAGAAGGATGCTGAGGCTGTCAGAGGGGAAGAAGGATGCAGGGGAGGTTGCAGGGGACAAGGATGCTGGGGGCATCACAGGGGAAAAGGATGCTGGGGGCATCGCACGGGGACAAGGATGCTGGCGTTGCTGCAGGGGACCAATGCCCCGGCACGACTCCTCAGGAGAGTCCAAGAGTCCAAGAGATCCCCATCCACTTGCCCAGGCACCTCAGAGGCTCCAGCACTGCTCTGGGTCATGCTCCAAGGCACCTGAGGCTCCTGCACTGGCACAGGGAGCACTGCCATGAGCACTGGCTGCTGGCAGGACCACGTCACTGCACTCTAGCCCAGGGACCCAGCTCTCCTCCAAACAACCCCCGTGATGCACTGCACCATGAGGCCACATCGCTGGCAGGATGGGTCCAGACCTGAGTCGGCAGCAAGGGATGGTGCAGCCCCAGCACTTGCTGCCAGCCAGCCCAGTGCCCGGCCCTGGGCACTGCCAGGTCCTGCCAGCACCAGCCTGTCTGCCGCAGCACCCTGTGTCCCCAGGCCTGGCACCCTACAGCCCAGCTCCTGTGCCAGGACTCCAAACCCCCTTCCAGGAGGGGGACACCGTGCCCCCGCTCTGCAGGAGCAATGCCCCAGGAGCCCCAAGGAGGCTCGAGCTGGGCACATGCAGGCAGCCAGCCAGGTGCCGGAGGGCAGCACTGCCTGCATGAGGCAGGGCAGGCAGGGTGTGGGGTCTCCACTCCTGGCATGCTTGGCTCACAGTGGAGGAAAAAACCCTGGTGTGGTGCATTCCTGACATTACCGAGATAAGAGGTACCTGGTACCGTGGCAGCACGGCCAGCCTCGGTGGGGAGCAGAGCCCAGAGCATGATTGGAAGGGGCAGCCGGCCGCCGCATCTCACCCAGGGCAGTGAGACCCATGCCAGGCTTACCGGGAGGCTGGCACTGGGCAGAGCACCAGCACACTCGTGTCCCTGCCATGCGCTGAGCCCCAAGCACATCCCTCCCTCTCCTGAGAAGAAGCCGCAGAGGTCCTGCCCCAAAGGTCCTGCCCCAAAGGTCCAGTCCCTACCAGCCCCTTGCCCTTAATTAGGGCTTCGGTGCTAACAAAGCTGCCTCCCGACCAAGCTTTTCACCTTGCTGTGCCTGTGCCGCAGACCGCTTGCAGCTCTCCTGGCGTAGGAAACACAATCCTGGGAGTCTGTCCGTCCGTCTGTCCCCAGCCAGCACTGCCTGTGGGCAGCGGCCAAGAGGGCAGAGCAGCCAGGCGTGAGCAGCTGGGTGGGCGGCGCAGCGGTGGGTGCTGGAGCCCACCCTGGGGCTCACCAGCCCGGCCACCGGCTCCTCTCCCAACGCCTGGTGCTCTGGAGATGATTGGGATCCCAAGAATGCTGGTCTGAGCAGTGGAGGGGGCAGTCCGACCGGCTGGGTTGGTCCCAGCTGGTTTCTGTTTCCAACACTCAGACACCAGCCTCAGGTCACTCCAGCGGGTTTATCAACACTGCCCCTGTCGGAGACGCCCCAAACTGGCTCCCCCCGCATCCCCAGCCCTGCAGCCCTGGGAGCTGGGGGTGCTCTGACCACCGTCTCCAGTAATGTCACTTACTGGAGGCCAACAACGCCCGGGTTCGCCGACCCAGCACCCTCCAGCACCCCTGACCCCAGGGAGCGGCACCCACAGCCACCCAAGGGGCTTCTCCAGGAGAGGCTGGCAGGGCTGGGCTGTGGTCGCCATGCTGATGGCACCATGGCCACCTCCCCAGGCACAGCAGGGTACCGGTGTCCCCCAATGAGTGGCCACAGGCCGGTCCATCCTGCCTGCGGTGTCTGTGGCAAGTGGTGGGTCCTGCCAGGCCACACCAGTGGCACGTTCCCCCCCTGCCCCGGCACCCTTGGGTGAACCTTGGGCGCACGACGGGGATGACCTCGGGAGCCTGCGAACTCAGCCCCTTGGCACGGCTCCCTCCGGCCCAGCCGCTGCATCCTTGTTTGCACAGCTGCGTCCCTGCTGCCCTAACCCAGCCGCGTACCTCAGGCCCCCCGGCCCCTTCCGGCCCCGGGGTGGCCCTTGGGCGGCTCCCGGCGTGGGCTGGAGCAGCTCCTCCCTCCCACTGCCCCTTGTCCCTCCCCGGCACACAGGATGGGAGCATCCGGGGACTGACGCCATGCTGCCTTGGTCACGGGGAGCCTGGGAGCTGCCTCTTCCCTGACCTCCTCCATGCTCTGCCTCTCCTCCGGGCAGGCAGGATCCTCCCTGTCTGCCCCCCACACTGGGTGAGGAGGGGATTGGGGTTTTTTGGAAGTCGGATGAATCAGTGAACGGCATCCCAGCTCCCCATGACTCACTTGGGAGAGAAACTCCCAGCCATAAGGTCACAGCCCCTGTCAGAGCAGGGGATGGTGGTCCGGGTGCTGCGGACAGAGGGCTGGATGGGTGCTGGGTGCTCTCGGCCCCGCGGCGGTGGGGGCACGGCGGCGGTATCCACCCTCGCGGCCGCGGGAGGCCGGCTGGCTCCTTGAGCCAAGTGGGAGGGCGGCAGGAAAGGGAAGGAGCTGCGAATGGGAAGAATTGGAGGAAGTGCTTATTTACCCCGCAGAGTATCCCCAAGGAAGGGCAGGGCACGGTGCAGGCAGACACTCACAGCCAGCTCCCCGGGGAGGGTCTCACAGCCTCCCACCCTGCCACCCATCCCACAGGCTGCCAGTTCGCAGCCAGACGGGGATGCAAGCCCCAAACTGGGACCCTGGGAGGTGGCTACTGCTGGGGCCAGGGGCCCCGGTGCCTGGCTGAGCTCAAGCTCAACCTGTTTTCTAGGATGGCTCCTGAGAACCAGCCCAGGACCACCATAGTCCCAGTGAAGTGAGTCCCCCACCACCAAAGGCACAGACCGAGCACCCAGCCAGGATCCCCATGGCTTTGGAGGCCTAGGGGATCACCTCTATGACCTGCTAGATGGGACTGCAGCCTGGCCAGGGGCACCAGATCCTGCTCCTGAATGGTCTGTGACCCCTCTCAGAGGTGCTGAGCAGAAGACAGGGCTCTGGCATGATCCTGCTGGGGTTGGCAGAACCTTGCAAAGGTCCCACATGCCACCTGCACCCCCACCTGCTCATCTGCAGGATGCTTTGTTGGATACCAGTAGTTGCCCCCCAAAATCCTGCCCAGGCAACATGGTCCCTGTGCGTGAGAGCAGCCCCAGGACCCCCCGTTCTGCCCAGGTCCCCTGGGGCCACAGTGCCAGCGATGCTCAATACGGTGCCAGCGATGCTCGATGCGGAGCCGGGCTCTGTTTGTCCTCATTAGCACAGCCACAGACAAGATGTGGGGGGCACAATGGGGAGAAAACCAAATTGCCGAGGAAAGCCATGCTGCCATGGCATTGGGGGCACATTGCTCGGGAGCAGCGGGCAGCTGTGGCCCCTCTCCTGCCTGAGCCTGGGTCTCAGCATGGGCAACGGCAAAGCTGGGCAGCCAGTGGGTCCTATCCTGCCACGGACACCCCATCCCGACACCCCGTCGCTGCACGCCACGGTGACAACTGTGTCCCTTGCATGTGGTGGATACCCGTCCCTGGGGAAGAAGAGCTCTCCTCCCTGGGGAAGTCACCCACCCAAAAAAGCCCACCGCAATCCCGGCCACGTCACCCCAGGAGCCTCAAACAGCTGGGGGTCCCCAAATTAATGGTGCTTGCCGGGGAGCCCCAGTGCCACCAGCGCTCTGTACCTTTTGGTTTGCCGTTCATGGTAGGCTGCAACAGCACATTCCCCTCGGGCTGGGGTCAGCGTCCCGGGCGGCTGTTGCTCTCTCATGCCGTCCGTCCGTCCGCCTGCCCGTGTGCGGGGGCCGCGGCCGGGAGGGCTCCCCTCGGGCAGCAGTCTCCTCCCACGCTTCCCCTGCCCGAGGGCTGACATCACTGCCCAGCGCCGCAGTCCCAGCCGTGACTCAAGGGCTGGGGACGAGAGGACGGGAGGACATGGGAGGATCCCTGTCCCCCTTGGAGGGAAGGGGCCCCACCAGCACTGGCTGCTCCAGGAGCACAGCACGGCTTGGTCCCCATCCTTCCCTCCCCACTGCCCCCCTGGGGAAACTGAGGCACGGGTGCAGGGGAGGGGACCACACTGCAGGTCACCGCAGTGAAAACTCCCCCACGGACCCTCTCTGGGTTGCTTTAAAGCAGGGGGAGGAGCAGGGCTGCAGCATCCCCCACCAGCCACGCATGCCACACTAGACCCTGCCAGCCAGCCCCCCCTAAGACTGCTCCCCTCAGAGACCCCCTTCCCTCCAGCACCCAGGGCAGGCCATGAGCCAGGGAGCTAACACGGCCCTGCCGAATGCACCGCTGGCCCTGAGCTGCTGCCAGTCCCTGCTCAGGTTGGGGATGCTCCGGGCACAGCCCCTCGCCCCCATCCCTGCCGGCTCTGCTGTGGGCAGGCACAAAGCTGTGGGCAGAGCAGGCAGCTGAAGCTCACGCCACTGCGGGGAGCAGTCCCGACAGCCCTGCTGCTCGCTTCTACATTGCTTTTTTATACACACATATATATATAAAACTGCTATGGCTTTGCTGCGGGCTTCCCATGGCATGCCTCCCTGTGGCATGCCCGTGGGCACCCCACAGCACCCAGCAGCCACTTGGAAAAGGGTTTCCTTGCTCAGATGCCCCCAGCTTGTTTTGTCTGGCTCTCCAAAGCCTGGGAAGTGCTGGCTTCAGCCAGGGCTTCCTCACAGGGCTCTCCAAAGATGCTGGGTGGCATTCCCACATGGGAACCAAGGGGGTCCAGCTCCCACGGGGCAGTGAAGCAGACCCACCTGCCCTCCATGCCTACCCCAGCAGCCGGTGGCACCTCCTGGCCCCACAACTCCCCGGCAGACAGCACAGGGATGCCCTAAACAACCAGGGGACTCTGTGGCACAGATGTGACCCCCCCCTCCAGCACTGTAGGTCCCTGCATGGGTCCTGGTCCTGGCGTACCCAGGTCTGGCACCCCGCTCCAGCTCTGACAGAGGAGGCTGGAGCAGCCAGGCCTATCCAGGCTGGGACTGGCTGCCGGCACCACGTCACCAGGGCAGGAAAAGACACCTCCCTCCCAGGCTCCTTTCCTGTTTGCTGCTGCTTTTAGAGTGAGGTCAGGCCAGGTTTGGGAGGAAAAGCATTGGGGCAGAGTCTTGGGGGGGTGCTTGCAAAGATGGGGTGCTCCCAGCCACAGTTAACCCCTTCCCTAGAGGGTGAGCCAGTTGCGGGGCTGCTTCCCCAGCCCAGAGCTGGCCCCTTCCTTGCTGGTCCCTTCCTTGCTGGTCCCTGTGCAGGACAGGGCCAGCACACCACAGGGGAGGAGAAGTGTCTGGGGCTCCCTTGTAGGGTGGCATGGCTCCCCCACCATGGGCACCCATGCATGTGGCTCCAGAGCCAGCCATGGCCAGGCTTGGAGAGCTGGGACTTGCAGCGGTGCCACCAAAGAGCACTGTGTCCTAGGACACTCTCTCATCCTGGTGCTCAGGTGGGTGCCCGGGTGGGTGCCTGGCACCAGCACCATTGGGAGAGCAGCTGGGGCAAGAGCTGGTGAGACTGGGCTGACCCCAAGCAGCATCCAAGAAAAAACCATCCCAGCACTGGCAAATGAAGGCATCTGGTCACCCACCTGCCTGCAGCCTCTGTGCTAGTGTCATGGGCATGGAGAGGAGCCAGCAGCCCAGCATGCTGCAAAGCATGAGGTGGAGGGACCCATCTCCACCCTGGCCTTCAAGAACTTGCATGAAGACCAGCTCTTCTACCTCACCTGGTCGGGATGCGTTCCCACAGCTCTACCCACCGACAGGCAGAGTCCCGACCCAGCGGCTGCCGTGGGCAGGTGGCCACTGCCTGGCTTTTCCCCCCTTGCTGCTTCTCCCTGGGGGAAACCATCGCTCCCGGCAGTGCCCCGGGACTGACCAGCCTTCTGCAAAGCCACCGCTGCGCTGGCAGCCATGCAGAGCCAGTGCCCGGCACACAGCCAGGCAACGTGCCCGCAGCGATGGCCCATGCCAGCTCGTTTGTTCTCATTAACAGTTAACAAGAAAGCCATGCTAAAGCTGCCGGGAGCCGCGGGAGAGGCATTCCCCCATGCCATGCAAAGTGAAGGGACATCCAGACTTCCCTACCAGAGGGGTGACAGCCAGGCTGTGCCAATTGCAGGGACTCTGCCTCTTTGTAGCCACGCTTGCAGCCCTGTAAAGGGCTGTGGGGCAGCCGATATGTGGGCAGTGCAGGCAAGCTGCGTGGCACAGCACCATCCTAGGCATCACACATGGGGAGAGAGCCGGGAGCAGGCAGGTGGTGGGGTCATGCGTTCAAAAGGTGGCAGAGGATGCCAGAGGAGGACATGGGCATGCAGCAACAGACATCTCCTCTGGGCACCTCATGGCACTCTGCACGGCACTTAGCAGGGCTTGCCAGCTCAGGGACACCCTGCCAAGGGAGGGCAGAGGAAGGGCACGAGCTGAGCCAACACTGCCAGGGCCTGGGCAGTAATTGAGTCAAATGAATCTCTGTCCCTGGCCTGGCCAGGGACAGGGAGTGGGCGCAGGGAAGGGGACAGCCCCACAGCCGCTGGTCACCTCCCCCAGCTCAGGGGACTTCCCTGGACGCTCACCACCCCTGCTCAGCACAAACAGCCACAGAGGCTGCCTCCACCCTTCCTATGCAGCAGGGACATGGGCATAACACCCCAACCGCACCCTTTTTGGGGGTGTCCCTGTCACGCCCTCCTCTTGCCAGGCCTGGGGAGCTGTCCCCAGCATCCCCACCTCAACCACAACAGCTGAACATGCAAACAAATGCCTCCCTGGGCAGCCGTGCTCAGAAACACATGTACAGCCACGGCCAGTCCATGTGCAGGCAGAAGAAAACTCCAGACACCCCAGGAGGACATTCCCATTTCCCTGCCCTCGGTAGGATACAGGACTGGCATCCCAGAGACCCTGTGTCCTGCCAGCACTGAGTCCTGGGGAAGTGGATATAGGACTGGCATCCCAGAGACCCCACGTAGTGCCAGCGCTGAGTCCTGGGAAGGTTCCCTGGCTGCTCCCTGCTGGCCCCAGGACCACCAGCTCTGAGGCTGTGCCTGCCCAGCATCACCCAGCCCCTGGAAAAGCTACCCGTCCCAGGAGCATGCTCCCCTGGTGGCACCAGCACCAAATGCCAAGGTGTTGAAGAAGCTATTTCAGGCTGTTCCTGGACAAGCACTCCCTGGACACGGACACCCTTGTGTGGCTGGGAATGTCACCGCAGCTGGAAAAATGGCGCAAAAGGGCACACGCCAGCCTCTGAGGCTGGGGAGATGAGTGCCAGCATGTAGGCACCAGCCTGGTGAGGGGCCAAAGAGCTCCTGGTCATGGGGGAGTCCTAGGATGGGGCAGGAGGTGACCCTTCTGGCAAGACCCACTGTCATGGCTTGAAGGAGAACCACAGTGAGTGACCAAGTGACTTGTGGCCAGGCAAGAGCCAGTTCTGATCTGGCAAAGCCTGGTCCCAGAGCTGCAGGTGGTCACCCCCACCACAGCCGACCTCTCTGACTTTATTTTTTGCAGAAACCAACAAAGCCAGCTCCAAAAAATCCTGGCAATGCCACAGATCATATGCAGGGTTTTTTCTGCAGGGTTGATGCCCCAAGGGCTGGAGAAGGACCAGCCCTTGTGCCAAGCCAGGCTCTACCCACAGTCAGGCTGGCACCAATGCCACTGGCAGCATCCCTTGCTGAAGGGGCTGGGCACCCCGCATCCGGGCACTGGGCCGCGGCAGACTCAAGCACTCCCCCCTCGCTTCCTCACATCATCCCCACACAGCAGCAGAAATAGAAGCGATATAAATGGCAGCCCTATAAATAACCCCAAAGCACGAGGCGGGGAGCTCGTCCCAGCCTGGCAATGGCCTCAACCCACGCAAAGCCAGGGCTTGGTCTGCCTTCGCCGTCCCCTGGGGACCCCAAATGCCAGCTCCCTGCCCACGACAGGTCTCCCAGGTCCCACCCTTTAAGTCAGAGTCATGGCAGGAGCTCTGAGGCGCCCACTGAGCCTCGGCCACCGGTGCCGGCTGGAGCCCAGCACAGTGGCATCCCTGGGGGATGTCCCCACAACCTCTGCCCAGCTCCTCTCAGGGTAGCAGGAGGATGATGCCCACCCTGGGCACCCCACAGCAACCCAGGCTGCAAATTCCTCGGCAAAGCAGGAGCGCTGGGCAGGAGCCTGAGGCAGGGTTTGGAAGGAGATGCCCCCATGCCCCACCACTGTCCCCACTGGACATCAACAGTTATCCCCTGGTTGCACTCCAACACCCACCTCATCAGCTGCCCATCCCAGCATCCCCCATCCCTGCCCTGCCCATCACTGCCCACATTCCCATGCTCAACCCCATCACGTCGTGTCCTCCACGGGGGCTTGGCCATCGCCACCACGCCAGCTCCCACCGCAGCTCCTCTCCACCCAGGGGGACACGGCAATTTTTGATTTTGCATGGCGTCATAGCCTCATGCCCCAGCCCTGCCCAGGGGACGTAGCAAGGTTGCTCCTCAGCCACTGGCCAGGAGATAGGTCCTCAGCCAACATGGGGCTTATAGGAAGGCCAGGACTTCCCGGTGGCCTCAGTAGTCTCCTCTGGGAATCTGGCAAGGGTAAAACCTGCTGAGGCTGTTTGCAAGCCCTAGGATGGCCGCAGGTGCGGCAGGGAAAGAGTTAATGGTGTGAGGCCTTCCCAAGCACTTCTTGGCAGGCTGGGGAGGGCTGGGAGATAGGAGGATCGGGCCAGCAACAAAGCGAGATCTGTCTCATTAATTCCTCCGAGCATTCCTCCCTCCGTCACCCAGGAGGAGGAGGCAGCACCCAGCTGACATGGTGCACCCAGGTCCCTCGGGAGCTCCCCCCGGGTCCTGCTTGGGTGCAAGGGGGATGGGGAGGGGGAGATGGGTGCAGCCTCTCCCCCGGGACCCGATGGCTCTGGCATCCTGCAGACGCATGGGGAGGGCCCTATATGGACACAGGCAGCTTCTCCTTCGCCTCCTGTACCCCTGCCCAGCTGTTCCAAGGGAGACGGGGCAGGCCACGGCTCAGGCCACCGACTCCTCCATGGAGTAAAACAAGCAGCGCCATCCCAAACCCGGGAGCGAAGCAGCGGCCAGAGGAGCCCACACACCCCAGGCATGGGCTGCAGGGGACCGGGTGGCTTTGAGGGGGGTGCTGGGGTGCTTGCCCTGATATCCCGCAGTCGGGTGGTTCTTTCTCCAAGCATCTCCGGCCACGGTCCCGGCCCTGCATCGTGGTGCGGAGCAGCCCTCCGAAACGCAGGACGATAGGGCAGAGGAGAGGAGGGAGTCCCTCAGCTGCGTCCCCGTCCCCACCCTCCCTGCCATGACCGAGCACCCCTCCTGCACCCCTTCGGGTGCCCACCCTGGGGCCGGGCTGCGGGCAGCAGACGAGGTCGCTGGCAGGCGGTGGCATGCGGCAACGTGCCCCCCCCCCAGGGTGTAGCCCTGCTAAAGCCACCCGCCCTGCTCCCCCTTTATCCCCCCACCCCGTGACCGGCATCTCCCCTGGGGCAGGCGGCGTCGCCCAGGGTATGGAGGTGCCGGTGGCACTCACATGTCCCAGGAGAGGCAGGGGACGACGTGCAGGGCGAGAGCGGGCCTGGCTCGGTGCATCCCCTTTGTTCCACTCCCATGGACGGGGAGCAAGCAGGGAGTTCGTGCAGGCTCTTGGCAGCGCCCACCCCGGCTCTCTCCATGGAAACGCGGGAGCCATGTGATTTCGGCAGGAAACCACGGCACAGCCAGCGCCAATGGCGGCTGCATGGCTGGGAGCGCCTCCCTCCCTGAGGAGACAGCTGCCGCCACCGCCATCGCCGCCACCACCATCACCGCCACCACCACCACCACCATGCAGGGGTCCTGTCCCCACCGGCCCAGCCCACCAGTGCATCGGCATCCCCTGGGGGTCCACCAACCCCACGGAGAGCTGGAGCAGGATGCCTACGCCCCGTTCCCAGCCCTGCCTGTGCAGGCAGCCAGCACTCCCCTTGCCCCCGGGGAGGTGGGATCAGCCTGGCTTGCTCAGACCTGGGCTGCTTGCCCTCCTGCAGGCACATGGCACTCGCAGCCTCTCCCTGCCAGGAAAGCAAAGGATGGAGCCCCCCCCGCCAGGAGGGCCACTACAGCTTCCCAGGCTTCAGCTCTCCCTGAAAGACCCCACGCACATTGCACAGCCCACTGATAGCCGGGACAGCATCGCTGGGCAGTGAAGTGACATGACCAAGGCTGTGCAGTAGGTCGGTGGCAGAGGCAGAACCAGCACCCAAGCATCCTTGCTCCCAGCTCTGTGGTACGCAGTGCCCCATGCTGCCTTCACCCCCCCAACTGTGGAAAGCAGGAACCTCTGCCAAGTGGCAAGTCCACCCTGGGAGAGCAAATCATAGGCACTGGCCCGCATTCCCCATCCCCACCAGCCTCCAGCCTCCACAGGGAAGGAGCAGAGGGGCGCTCCCAGCATCCCCAGCTAAGGGATGGGCAGCCCTGGTGCAAATGCAGGCTGCCACCCTGACAGATGCTGCGGTTACATGGTGCTGGTTTCCTCATGGAGCATCACAGCTGCCCTGGATCAGACCCTGCCCTGCCAGTCCTAAAGGTCCTAAACCCTGACACCTCTGAGCATCCCTGGAGGTGGAGGGGAGGGAGGAAGCCACACTTTCCCAGCACCATGCCTATTGGGGGGATGCACTCATCTCCTCTCCTTTCTCCCAAGCCCATCTTTCTCCTACCTGTCCTAGATCATATTGAATCGACCCAGTTTTAAATGGGACTGATGCCTTTGCAGCCCCGGTGAGACATCCTCCATGCAAGGACAAGACAATGCAGCGTTCCAGCCAGCCCTGCGATGCAAAAGCACTAATTAGACCATTGCCACATCTCAGAGCTCTGCAGAGTAGGGCAATATCAGTGACAAGGAAATCATTGCACTGCTGTCGCTCTCCTGGGGCTGCACTGAGGAGCAGAGCACTGCTGCCAAGGACACCTGGTGAGAACGGGGGCGTCCCAGCTCCCAGCCCGTCCCTGGCCTGGTTATGTGGAAGGAGAAGCTCTGCAAAGATGGGAGAGAGGACAGCAGGTCCTGTGGCTACCAGGGGAATGCCAAACCAAAGGGCCGACATGGACAGGCAGAGACGATGTCTGGATCCATCAACCCAGCTGGCTGATCAATCAACCCAGGTCCCAGCGCTATGCGGTCCCTGTCCCACCAGGGTGGCCCATCACATGCCTGGTGTGGTCAGCACCACTGTGCCATGCTGTCATCGCTTGATCCAGCATCCCGTATGGATCAAGTGGGGGGCTGGATCCCACCCACAGCCTGTGGATAGTGTCACCACCTTGCCCACCCCCAAAAGCTCTCCAAGGGCAGCCAGGTCTTGCTGCATGGTCAGGGGAGTGAGGTTAGCTGGGGGAAGGCAGGAAACCTCTGCTAACGTAGCTCAGCAGGTTGTGTAGACGTTCGAAGTGCAAGTAGAGGTGCTCTGCTGAGCTCTTGGGATTTGCCCCGTGCAGACACTCTGCCGACATCCCTGCCAGGGCTCCCACTGAAAAAATATGGGGGCAAGCTGACCCCATGCAGCACTCAAAGGAAGCTCTTGGTGCACAGATTCGCTTCAGTCACCCTCTCCAAGTCCTTCCAGCAATACCAACTCTGGGTCACCACTTTCTCCCACCAACATACCATCTCTGGAGGCTCTCTGCCAATGTGCCAGGCCTGCTGCCGCACCAGCAAGGTGGCTGTGGGGACTCGGTCTGCACCCGCAACTGGCAGGGTGTGGCAAAGCGGACACTTGGTGGTACCCACCCATGGCAGCTCTGCGTGGGTGCATCCAATCCTCCTCATGCCCCCAGCTTGGCTCGGTGGGCTGCCTAATGCCCACCACAGCTTGCCTCACTCACCCCAGCTGAAGACCACCAAGCTGGTCCTACCCGATCCCTCGCAGCAAGATGGGTCTTTGGATACTGAGCATTTAGAATGGAATAGAATAGAATAGAATAGAATAGAATAGAATAGAATAGAATAGAATAGAATAGAATAGAATAGAATAGAATATTTTCAGTTGGAAGGGACCTACAACAATCACCTAGTCCAACCACCTCATCACTTCAGGGCTGACCAAAAGTTAAAACATGATATTAAGAACCTTGTCCACGTGTCTCTTAAACACTGACAGGCTTGGGGCATCAACCACCTCTCCAGGAAGCCTGTTCCATGGTTTGACCACCCTCTCGGTAAAGATTTAGGGTGCCTGGAGGTGGACTGACCCTCACCACCACATTTCACATTTCCAGCCTCTGCCAGGATGGGGAGCAGCTATATCACTCTGCAGACATCAGGAGAGGGGACCGCACTGAGGCTGGGGCCACTGGGGCTGCCTGCAGCACTCCTCCGCTCAGCCACACGCCTGCCTGCCCTGCCAGACTGGGTATGTTGAGCTAAACACTCCCTCTGCCAAGGCTCGGGCTGGCACACTGCACGGGCTATTCTAGGTCACCGGGAGCTTGCTCGGTGCAGACCAGCTTTGCAAACAAAAGCAAGGGCAGGCTCGGCACCTGAGTCCCCGCAGCACCCTGCTGCCTGCCTGCTCCCCAAACACCCTCCTCCGGGTTTTAAGGAGGGACGATGCCCACCGGCAGGCAGGGGTTAACCTTCCCAGCATGGATAGGATACTCCTGGACTCAGGCCATGGGAGGAGGCTTCCCGGCAGTCCATGCCCACGCTGGGCAGCTGGGTGCTGGTGCAGGTAGGAGTCCCTGAGCGCAAGGGCACCCTGTCTGAGCACTGGCTGGCATCACCCAGCGCCTCCCAGCACAGGAGCACACCTTGCTGGAGCCTGGTGACCTGGGACTACCCTAAGCACATTTCCCTCTCCCTGGCAGCTTCAGCAACCAGCTGTGCCAGCTGCCTGCATCTGCCTGCCGCGATGCAGAGAAAGGTCTGAGCCATCGGCAGACCCCTACGCCGTGGGTCTCTGCCCAAATTGCTCTTCTCGCTGCAGGCTGGGCTTGGAGCCATGTCTTCCTCTCCCCTCTCTCCAGAGGGCAGGAGGCCAACTCTTGGCTCCAGGCCTGCCTCCCTCCACAGCCGCCCTGGAGCTGCTGCGTGCTCAGCATTCCTGCTCAGCGTTGGAGCAAGGCACTAAGTGCAGGCCAGAGCTTCAAGCCTTGTGCCGGGACAGCCATGTGTGCTGAGCACACTCGGAGCTCGGCCACCAACCCCAAGAGCAGCTGAGGTGCCTCAGTTCGGCAGAGCCTGCCGCCATCCCTGCCACAGGCTTGGAGCTGAGCATCCCAACACCCTGGCACTGTGCTTCTCATCCCTTCGGGTGTGTGTTTTTGGGGAAAACAACCTGGGAAAAAACTAAGTGAGCCAGGGCGGTGCTGATGCAGCATGAGCAATGTGAGCCGCCGCTCCAGCTGACTCACCAGAGCCTCGGCTGCGCTCGGGAACTGGCCGGCAGCGGGAAAGTCTGTGCCAGCCCGTCCTCTGAGCTCTGCTGGAAACCCTTCCCTGGCACAGTCAGGGCCAGTGCTTAGCAGCAGCAGTCTGGGGCGCAGCCCTGACCTAGCCCATCCCTCTCCATGGGGCAGAGCTGCCTGTCCCAGCACTTTGCCTGCCCGTGGGGTTGGAAGAAGGGAGGTGAGGACATCCCCAGAGCAGCCACAAACCTGGTCGGTGTTGGCTGGCACTGGGTCAGCTCACCCAGACTCTCTGGCTGGCAAGCAAGCACCCAAGCCTGGGCTTTGCAGCAAAGCCAGAATATCCAAATTGCAACTGCATCAGATTCAGCCCTAGCATGGTCCAAGGAGGGCAAGGAGCTCCAGAAGGACACCATGGGCTAGTCCAGACTCTCTGGCCACCAGCCAGCTGACCCCTCTCTTAATTCCCTTCACCATCACAGGAAGGTGGCAGGCAGCATCTCCAAGCTCAGCCCCAGCTCAGCTTAGGAGGCTGACCGTCCCCTGGGACCACATCACCTCCTGCAACCAGGCAGCTGTCCCTGCCTCAGCATGGTAGGAACCATCGCATGCACACCCTGGAGGAATCACTCCAAAAGCATTCCTGATTCACAAGATTCCTGCAGCCCCTCTGGGACCGTCCGACACCGAGCAGGAAAGCTGAGGTCATGGACAAGCCCAGCAACCAGCCCAGCTCAGCACATATGGCTGCTGGCGGGGAGGCTGGCATGACCGAACCACAGTGTGGCATCAGCAGCCTTAGGATTTGGCATTGTGGTGGGTAAAGCTCAGCCCATCAAGTCAGCTGCTGCAGGAATACCTTGCCCCAAAGCTGGCCTAGGCCAGGCATGCCAGTGCTGTAGGGGATGCAAGAGAAAAAGGCAATTTGGAGCACAGGGTGCTTTGGCAGGGCTGAGTTTGCAAATTTGGCAGGGCTGTTTGCAAATGCATGCAAATGTGGTCCTCCCCAGGCAGCACAGAGGACCCCACGCGTACCCTGATCTGCTCCACGGTGGTCCTGGGCACAACAGAGGTGAGGTCCCCGTCCCCTCGTGAGCAGCACCTGCTGCACCGAAAAGCACAGAGCGTCTCTGTGCGGGGTCAGCCAGTGGGCACCCACGTTGGTCTCCCAAGCACGTGAAAGCACTCCCTGCAGCAAGCGCCAGCCTTCAGCAAATGATCCCTCCCCTCCAAAGAAAACAACAGAGAAAATGCTGGTATGGGATTAAGGAAATGAAACTGGCTGCGGGTAAGCAAGGATAGGAAGCGGCTGTAATCATCTGCTGTCCCCGCTGGCCTGCAGCTCTCCCAGCCCGGATCCCACAGCAAGGCACATATAAACCCAAGGGGAAATCACGTGCTGGAGAGCGCATCGGACAACTGGGAGGTTTCCGAGTGATCCTGGGTCCTGGATAGGGACAAGCACCCATCAACCCTCCGTGCACCCAAGCCTGGCACTCCCATGCTGGCTCCATCCCTGCAGAAGAGAAGATGCAGGGAGACCTCCTGACACCACAAGCTGCACTCTGCTCCTGAAGCTGGCACCAGGAGACGGCATCTCAGGAGCTTTGCCCTCATCCTGCATCTCTTCTACCTGTTCTGTGATGCTGGTCCAAATTGGTCCCTGCTGGGAAGGGTGTCCCTGGAGGAAAGCGGTGGCAGCCAAACAGGTAGACAGAGGGTAAAACTAGTTGCTAAAAGCCACCGGTGGGGCAGGGGTAGCAGAGGGGGGACACACTGGTAGCACGGATCCTGCCCCATCCTCCCCACCCAAATGATGCTCCCCTGAGCCTTAGGATGGGGTGGGAGAGGATCAGTTCTGGCTCTCCACAGGCCAAGCCCCCTCTCACATGCCTCTAGCACATGTGTTGATGCCACCAGCCCCAGGCCATGGCTCCAGCCGGTCTCTCCTGTATCTGTCACATGCCCTGGCACGCCGGGGCCAGCTCTGTTTACATGTGCAAGTCTCATATTCTCCTGCCGGGGATGAGTCAGGCTTCCCTCCGACACCCCGCCGAGGCAGCAGTGTCAGGGCCCTGGCGCTGCGTCACCAGCTGGCATTTGCCTTCCCACCGGCACAAGGCTGAGGAATGGCTGGAAAGGGCTCGCACAGCCCTCTGCTTTCCATCCTGCTTGGAGCCATCTGCACGGAAGGCGCTGGAAGCTGGAGCTCGCTGCCAGGAAGCTCTCCTTGGCTCGGCTCCACTGGGCCGGCTTCCTTCCCCTCCACCCCACAGACACGTCATGGCTCAGCATGGCGGGGTCAAGCCCTAAGCAAGCCCCCAGCCCCTTCCAGAGGGTCTAGTGCAGGTGGGATGGCCAGGGCACTGCTGAGGAACCCCCATGCCTGCAAAGTCTTGAGGTGCTGGGGTGTCTCCTGGGGTGCCAGCTTACAGAAGAAGGAAGTCCCCTGGATTTGGGACCACCGGGGACAGAGGCTGGAGCTCAAAGGGGGAGCCAGCCCACTTGCTGTGCCGGCCCAGGAGCTAATGCTGCCTGCTGAGCTGGCACTGGACTTGGGGGGGTGGCAAGATGGGTGCCAGGGACATGCCACCACCCTGCCTGTGTGCAGTTCCCCCGGTGGGAACCAGCAGCCTGTACCCTCAAGAGGGTCCCCAGCTGAGCCGCAGTGAGGGCAGCACAGTGAGGCCCTTCTCCAGGGGGACACCCAGAGTGTACACCAACCACATCCAGCTCCCCTTACCCTTCATTGCTCCCAGCCCTTGCTTTCTGCTCCTTCTTCCCCACGTATCCCAGAGCCAGAAGAGCTCTCCCTCTCTGGAGGGAGACCTTTCTCCTTTGCTTCCAGCTTTCCCAGGGTGGGAAAAGAGCCTCAAGGCTCCTTTTCAGATCCCCCCATCTGCGTCCCCCTCGCTGTGCCCAGGGCTGGGAGCGGGCTGGCTCCACGTGAGCACAATAACAAGAAGTGTGTTGGAGCCGTTGGGAAGGAGCGATGTTCCCAGATGGTATGCAGCCCTGACAGCACTGGCTCTGCTTTAAAGGGTAACTTTATCCTGTAATAACAAACAAGAGGAGCCAAGTTCCTCCCCAGCGTCACTTCCCTGGCCCCGAGGAGAGGGACACCAGGGAGAGAGCTCATCGAAATGAGCTTGGATCTTGTTCTTGCCATCACTGGGGCTCAGCCCTCTCCCAGGAGCCAACAACGGGGGAAGGATGCTCCATGGGAGCAGGGCTGGGACCTGGGTGGGCATCCAGGCCATACTGCTCTGCGTCCCCAGCAAAGGCTGGGACACAAACCCTGTGGCTGGAGAGGATGGGATGGTACCTGCTGGTCTCCAGGGACATCCTTGAAGTCGTCGTGCCACTCACAGGGTTTGCACAGATGCATTTGGATGATGACATGCTGCGGACCAAGGGGACAACCCCTCTAGCGAGCCCTGTCCTGCAGGTGAGCAGCAGGAAGGCTCCCCCAGCCCATGGCATTCCCTGGGCAGCTTAATCCCATCTGCCAGCCCCGCAGCCCCCTGTGCACGCTCACAACGCTGGACAGGCACGCCAGCAGCTCGGCACAGTGCCAGCACCGGGTGCAACCTCCCAGGAACTTGTTCTGCGACAGCTGGAAATTCAGGCCCAGCCGGTGCCGGGGGACAGGCAGGGAGAGGCTGACCTGCACCAATCCCCCTGGCAGGACCCTTCAAAGCAGGACTGGGTCCTACGGCCAAGGACCCGGTCTGGCAGTGTCACCCCTTTCATGGGCACTGCTGGGGGCAAAAGGCATGGGCATAAGCCCAGCCGTGGGAGGGAGGGCGAGCACCTCGCTGCAACCCACGCGTGCATGTTCCTGTGCTGAGTTCAGGTGACAGCACGGCTTGCACAGCTCCCAAACAGGTGGCATTGGGTTTTTTGGATGATCCACATATGTGGCTGTGCCAGGTCCCCAGGGCATGGAGCAGGATGGCCCAGGTGACCTGCTGGTTTATGCTGGGGGTGCACATGGGGCACTGGGGTGTGCAACGGGTATGGCAACATATGTGATGTATTTGCACGAGAGCAAGGAGCATCTCTGTATCACCCCAGCAGGCTCAGCAGCTGGGTGACCTACCTCTGCTCCTGCATGGACACGGATGCTTGGGAAAGGCGTCCCACGGTGGCCGGCACTGGGGAGGACACAGCCCCAGCCTCTGCTGACAGGACACTGAGGTCCCCTGCCTGCCAGATGAGAAGCGGAGGGACAATTTGGCAGAGTTCAGTTGCAGGAGAAGAAGGTGATCTGGAGAAGGTTCCTGAGATGTCTGTCTGATTTCCACTTGCCCAGGGAGTGGCAGGTAGCACCTCTGGAGATCCTGGGGTTCAGTTAAACCCCAGCTCTTCAAACGAAGCCAGTGAAGTGCTGCAATTTTCTTCCTCAAGATGGATTTCCTCCAAACCATTTATTAGGTATTTGGGTTAAATCTGTGCAAAGCTGGTAAAGTTGCTGCCTCCATGGTGCCCCCCCCAGCAGACCAGGGTCACTTCCAGAGGAAGCACCAGGCAGGATCCGACCAGCTAAAAGGGAGAAGAGAGAGAGAGGAGGGAATCATTGGCACCTAAAGCCTTCAGGACCTTCTCTCCACACTGAGATGACAATGACAGTGTTCACCCTTTGCAAGGGTAGCTGTGGGAGACAATATGGCTCAGGGGAGACCTGCAGAGGGGTGCTGCTGGTCCCCAGGGAGGTAAAGCCTGCAGCAAGCCCCTGTACCAAACCATCCTCCCAGGGCAGCCGTGGAGCCTTCCCAGCTCTGGCTGACTGGAGCAGAGAAGAGCAGGCCAGGCAGCAGCGGGTTAAAAGCTTGAGGTGGGACTTGCTGAGCTGCTTCTTCCTGCTTAACAATAATACAGCAGAGGGAGAAGGGATGCACAGGGCCCTGCAGGGCCAGATAGCCACCAACCAACCCCGGCCCAGCAGCTGCAGCGTGCTGGAGGAAGCCTCAGCATGTTATCTGCTGGCCCCACTTGGCTTCCTTGGCAGACCTTGTGCTGCAGGGACCGGGATGTGCTTCCTCCTGAGCCGTGTTTCTCATGCACCCAGGCTGGGTCCCAGTACTTTGACGGCAGCCCTGGGCCCCAGCACCCTCCCGGCATTGCACCCCCCAGAGAGCTGCAGGTCCCCAGACAATCCAGCCTTCCCAGCCTCAGTCTACGCTGCCACTGGTGGCTCTGGGAACAGTCACCCGGAGCTCTGAGCCATAGGACCACAGTGCCACCTGGCACGGAGATGTCCCCACCGTGATCATCCTGCTGCCGCGTCCCCCCCTGCCATGGACAGTGCCCGCACCTTGGCAGAACAAAGACCTGTTTTGACTCCTGCCGAGGGGATCTCCAGGTGCTGGCTGAGGTCCCTGCAGTTCTTGTTGCCTCTGCTCCCAGTCCTTCCCCAGCCAGCGAAGGTCTGCTGCACCTGGAGCTGCTGCGACCAGCCGCCCTGGCCACATGGACTGCTCTTCCGCTGGTGTCCCAGCACTTCCTCGTGTGCTGGCTGTTTGTGACCTGCCTCCTGCCTGCTGCTCCACCTCCGCAGCTGCATCTGTGTCACAGGAGCAGCCCTTTTCCGTTCCCAGTCTCCTCTTTTGCCCCTCTCCTTCTGGAGCGGGCTTTGCCTTTCACAGGGGCTCTGCCTTTCACAGGGGCTCTGCCTCCTGCTGTTTGCCCCACCTGGGCATGGGAGGTTGCCTCTCAAAATGGGTCTTGCCCTGATCCTGGCAAGTCCTGCCAGGACTCCCCATGTCCTCCCCACTCCTGTCCTGACCCATGGACATGTCTGACCCCAGCTCCTGGTGCAACAAGTCTTTGGCAGTGGCTGTTGGTCTGAAAGAGGGTGGCTGGTGGAAGACCCTGGAAAATATGGGCCTTTCCCACCACCGAGATGCGCAGAGGTTGGTCCCTGAAGCCTGGGCTCCCCAGAGTAGAGATGTGTTTGCCCCCCAGATGCTACTACAGCCCCAGAGGGGCTGGCAGAGGCAGCCTGAGCTGCTCTGGGTGACAACCTCCCCACCCACGGGCCCTGGAAGTCCCCAGCCAGGTTCCCATGCCCTTGTGCAGCCCCTGTGTGAAGGGTCCCCGAGGGGTTATCCAGATTTCCCTACTGCCAGACCCAGCAGCTCCCTGCAGCAGCGACATGCATGTTACAGGACAGGCAATGCACTGGTCCAGTTGGCACCTGTCCCTCAGCCTCAGGTGGAGCAGCTGCTAAAAGCAGATGGATCCTAAATCATCCTTGCTCTGTCCCAGCTTGCCCATGCTCCCAAGGAGCTGCTAGATGGCCAGGTGGAGCTGGCGTTTCAAGTGTCTCCTGGGGCACTGTGCAAAGGACACAGGGCACGGTGCTCAGAGCTGCACATTGCCATCACAGTGGGCAGGGGGGACGCTGAGGTTTGATGCTGCCCAGAGCCAGGAGATAAGCCTGACACAAAGGGCAAAGCCAGGAAAAGGGAGCAAGCGAGGCAGGAAACACCAGGCAGGAGAGGAAACAGGGAGATAATCAGCTGCATGAGCACAAACACCCGGACCTTGTGCAAAGAAAAAGCTGACACTACTTGGCAAGCATTTGAGCAGGGAGACCTGCCCGTCTGGCCCCTCACTGAGGCTTCTTGAGGAACACGTGTCCTGAAGCACCTTAAGGTGCTCAGGCATCTCTGGCCACCAAGTTACCGTGGCTGGCACAGTTCCTGGCAGCTCAGCTCCAGCATGCGCTCCCTGGGATGAGCCTTGTCTTGGAGGGTGGAAGGACAGGCTCCTGGGGAGCAGCTGGCCTCACTTGTGATGGCAAAGACCTCACCAAGGGTGATTCCCAGTTGCAGAGTTCCAAGCTGGGTCATACTGCCCCAGTCTCCTGTTGGCTTGAAAAATGGGACTGACTGACCTGCTTCCACTTGGGTCTCCATGGCAATTAGCCTGCTGTCCTGGCACCCGAAGGGAAGACCGCTGCACTAGGCTTCCTACATGGCTTCCATGAGGCTGGTGCTCATGGTGCTTCAACGCCCAGCAGCCCCTCAAGGTTTGTTCTCATCCTCAGCAGCTGGGCTTCTAGTAGTCCACTTCTTCCAGAGTGGACTTCACCTGCAGAGCTTCCCATTCCTCCTCCCACCACCTTTCGCACACAGGACTACCCATGTCCTGGGTGACCTGCCCACACTGCCCCAGTTCCCAGGGGGGCAGAGAGAGATGCTCATGGATTTGTCAGCCTCCCAAGCTCAGCCAAAACTGTGCTGCCACAGCAGGTGGGCAGCCACGCTCTGTCACCAGCACTGCAGACCATCAGCCAAGCTGATGAAGTTTGTCCCAGCTTTCAGCAGTCCTGTTTCTCCCCGTGTTCCCAGGGGAGCGGCTGCATCCATCTCATGGGGCTGGCAATGATGATGGGGGGGGCTATAAGCTGCCTGCCAGCGACGGTGGGATCCCTGGCATAGCTCATCTCCCAGGATCCAGCACGTGGCATGGGGCAGAAGGGAGAAACATGGAGATGGATGGGCATGGAGCCAGCCCACAGTGACTGGCCAGGCTCCAGCTGGCTTGTGCAGAGCAACTGGGGCAGGAGAACCTCTGCCAAGGGGCAGAAAGAGTGCTTGATGGAGGCTTGGCCATGTTTCTGAGCCAGCACTGGGCTGAGCACAGACCTACAGCTGCAGGATTAGGCCCTTCACCCATGCTCCTGTCCCTCAGCCATTCTTCACAAGGGATTTCTCTCCTCCCGCTGCCATCACAGTACTGACAAACGCCCAGCTGGGCACTGACTCCTCCAGCCACAGATATGAGTTGGGAAAGAAAAGAGCAAAGACGAGCGAGCATTTGCATGGGAAATCAGGTGGCTGGGAAGAGCCCAGATGGTTCAGAGCTTCCCTGAGGATGAAGCAGCCCTCAGCTGGGGCAGCAGCATTGCTCCCCATCCCCAGCGTGGTTTGGTTTGTTTGGGCAGATGCTGAGCGCAGGAGGAGAAAGCTGAGGCCAGCGTCTCCCTGCCAGGGAGCACCCATGCAGCAGTGGGTGCCTCACGTGGGTACGGCTCCCCACAGTGGTGCTGGCAGCGCCGTCTCCCGAGGGCCTTGGAAAGCACAGCACAGGCTTGGAAAAGTGCATGTCAGCCTGAGCATGAGGAAGACAACAAGCTCCAAACAGCCCGGGGGCTTGGTTTCCTTTGGCACAGCCAGGTGGGGCCTGGCATTAGCCCCGTGCCAGAGATGGGTCAGCGGAGCCCCAGCTCTAGGAGAGAAGTGGGATCCAGGCTGGACCCAGGTGTCCCAGCTCCTGCAATTGCTCCAGAAAGGACCTGCCCATCCATTATGGAAAGTGCCTGCGGAGTAAGGGAGCCCCTCTTCATCTGGGGATGCTCCCAGCAACCCTGAACTTCACAGGGGCATCTTGCCTCTTCTCCTATCCGTGGATGTGCACCAGGGCTGCTTGGGACCCCCAAGAAGGGGGTACAAGGATCCAGGGGTCCAAGCTCACAAGCTCTGGGAGTGCTGCTACCTCCAGCCATGGGCACCCCGTTCCCAAGCCCAGGCTGGCACCCAGGTTGCAGATGCTCCCTGCTGTCCCCTTTCCCAGCCTCTCAAAAGTCTTGGCTACCAAAATGCCACTGGCTTGGGAGGAACTGGAACTGGTGAAGAAGGAAAACTCACTGGTGCCTGTGACTCACCGGGCTGCGGGTGCCAGGGCTTGCTGGAGCTTGTTGGGGCACAGCTCACCTCAGCAGGGCAGAGACGTGGCCCCAGCCCAGCAGACTGCCCCGATGCTCTGTCTGCCTGGTGGCGGGGGGACTGCAGCATTTGTGCTCCTGGTCGGGAAATGAGGGGGCTCCTGTGCAGAGCAGTGCATGGCCTCAAGATTCCCAGCAAAGCTGGTGCTGCCAGGCAAGCCCCTGCCCCAGGGGAGAGGTACAACTCCAGAAGAGGTCAGACACAGAGGGACAGAGGTGCTTCAGCTGATCCTCCAGATGAGAAAGAAGAGGTGGTGGCCTTTGAGGAAAGGAGCAGTGGGTTTGCCTCTCCTGAAAGCCAGGTTGCTCTGCCCACATGAGACTAGGCATGGTTTTGAAGGAGCCTCAGCTCCTTTTTCCCATATTCCCACAAGGAGAAGCTCTTTCCAGAAATGGCAGAACCCTCCTGGGAAAACCGAGCACCACCCCAAAGTCCTTTTCTTTGTGGGTGTTACCACCTCCTGGGCAAATTCACGCAGCCCAGGGCTGCCTGACCCATGCAGAAGCCCAGAGGTTCTCAGCCTCTCCATCCTGCAGAAGTGCCATTCCCATGCTGTGCTCTCCCATGGCACTGGGTTTCCCCCACCCAGGGGTACCGTGCCCAGTTGGGGCTCTACTGGGAAGGGCTGGCCTGGGATAGCACCTGGACTATGGTGCTACTGGTCCTCCCACTCCAGCCTCGAGGCTGCTCCCAAGGACATTGTGTCCAGCACAAAGTCCCCCCAAGAAGTCTGCAGCAAAGACACCATGCTTTGGGTGGAAGCACGGCAGAGACCAGACAGACCTGGGCACATTCAGCAGCCAGGGAGGACAGCAGGGCATTGGGCTGGTTACATGCCTCCTGGGACTTTCCTTTGGCTCAGAGCAGCCAAAGGCAAGGCAGGCAGACTGCTATAATGCCGGGTTATTTTTTTGCAGAGGCCAGCTCCAGGCCAGGGCAGAGACAATCTCAGTGGGGGCACTGCAGCTGGGAGAAGGCACAGGTACTAATTGACTTTATTTATTAACAACATGAAGGCAGGGATCACAGGCTGCCCTGCACGCCTGGTGGTGAAGTCCCAAGTAGGTCCCTTGCAGACCACAGAGGGTTGAGCATCCTGGTGCTCCAGGACACTCAGAGTCCCCTGGCACTGCAGGGTCCCTCACAGGGACAGAGAGTGGTCACCAAGGAATAGCTTTACCTTCCCAGTTGAGCAGGGTCCCGCTGTGTTTCTCAGAGAGGATCGGCAGTACAGACAGCAGCCCCCGGACGCTTGTGTCCACTGTCAGGTCAGCCTGCAACAGGCACAAGCGAGGAGCAGGACTGAGACCCCATCGTCATTTCCAGCCATCCACTGGCACCCGTTCTGCTCATGCACATCGGCAGCAAGGCTCCTTCCACCCATATCAAGTAGAGAGCCACGGGAGGTGGGATGGGTCCATTACATGGGAGGATGGTTGGGTATCTGCACACTCACTGATGGCTTGGATGGAGATGGCTTGGGCTGGAAAGCCAACTACAGGCTTAAACCAATAGGACACGTAAAAGATCCCTGCTGCAAGCGGGATGCTATGTGCTGCCTTCTCAAAACTCCAGGGTTGCAGGGATCACCCCCACTCCAAAACAGGGATCCTGCAGGATGAGTGGAGACCTCATGGACCTGCAGCTCTTCAAGGAAGGGAGCACAGGATGAGATGGTGCTGCTCCTCTCCTCCCTGCTCTGTTGGATTCAGGTTCTCTGCGCATCTCCAGGCTGCCCAAAGCCTTTTTCCCCCTGAACAGGCCTCCTCCTGCTCACCATGGATATGTGCTGATGCTATTTCCTGGGCAGCACCCACATGCTCTGCAGTGGCCCAGCACAGATGCAGGCAATTTGCAGCCTGAGAGGCAACTCATCATCTTCACACAGATCCCTCCTCCCAAGAGCCATCCCAGCCGCCCGAGGCACCTCCCGTGCTGCTGCAAGTTTGCAGGCATGGGTCTCCACCCATGGTTCCCCCCCTTGACCTGCTCAGCCAAAACCCACCTCCTGGCTGCCCATGTCGGTTTTCACCCAGCCGGGGTGAAGTGCCACACAGAGGATCCCATCTTCCCCATAGGTCAGAGCCTGGCACTTGGTAAGCATGTTGAGGGCAGCCTGGGGGAGGAAGGAAGCATCAGCCATGGGCAGTAGAAAGCTCCACGCACCAGACTCCCCTCCCATTGCTGCCTACGGCAAGGGAGAAAAAGCAATGCCAGGTCTTCAAGAGATAGTGCGTGTGTCCCCTAGGTGGGCAGCAGCTGGGCATGGAGGTGTGCAGGGAGCTTGGGCAGTGATCAGCATGGATAAGTCCCTCCATTTCATGATCTCAGGTGCTGCACTGAGATCAGGCCTGGCAAGGGGCAGCTCCTACTCCCACCGAGCTCATGAGCATGGGCAGGTCCCCAGTCTCCATACCTTGCTGCAGCGGTAGGAGATGACAGGCTTGAAGAAGGACTCAGGAGTTTTCTCAATGGACCCCATGACAGTGGAGATGTTGATGATGGCTGCCTTGCTGCAACTCAGTCCCTTTTCTGTGCTCTCCCGGGCAGCTTTCTTCAACAGGGGCAGGAATGCCTGGGGAGAAGCAATCTTGTGGGATGCCTGTGCCTCGAGCCAGCCCCACTTATGGCAACTGCATCCCAGCCTGCAGCGGGAAGGATGAGGAAGAACAGCGGGAAGCCAAGACAGCCCAGGTGTTTTGCTGCAGTGGCCCTGCCTGCTCCCAGTTAGCCCAGCACAGCACGGGGGTGTTACAGAAGGCTTGGGCTGGGAGCACAGCCCTAGCACTGCCCCCTCCCTCCCGCAGCCCCGGAAAACCTGGCAACGCACTCCGAGATCTCCATCGTGACCACAGGCAGCTCAGGCTACCCTCAAGCTCAGCTAAATTCCCCTTCCATGGGCAGCTCCATCCCCAGAGCTTCATCCATACCTGGGCCATCAGCATTGGGCCCACTGCATTGGTCTTGTAAGTCCTTATCATCTCTTCAGCGTCCACTGTCTCCAGCGACGCCGTCGGGGTGTAGATGCCAGCGTTGTTTATTAGCAGGTTCAAGCCCGTGCCGTTCAGCTTCCCCTCCACAATCTTTGCCGCATCAGTAATAGCTGAGGGATTCGCAACATCTGCAGTGGAAAAGAACAGGGTTTGAGAGCCAGGGGGACCACCCGGGGGGCCTGGGAGAAGAGGGAGGTTAAGATGCTGAGGAGCAGCTATGCATCTCGACCTGCGTGGCCTTCCATCTGTGGGCACCAGATGGTGCTGTGCAACAGCTCAGAGCACCCCGGCACCCACAAGCCCAAACTCATCCCAAAACTGCCTCCTCCACCATGCACACGGTGCCCCACTACCAGCAGCTGAAGGACCCTGCCCTGGGACAGCCCACCGGGCAAAGCCACGCTGGGGACAGCCCTGTGGTGGCGAAGCGCTGCTGTGACTCTCATGCTATGTCAGGCACTGGCAGCCACGGCCTCCTGTCAGGGGACAAAATCCATGCCTGAGCAAGCTCTGGAGAACCCAGGGCAGTCTCGGGATGGGACGGGACGATCCCCATGGGGGCTGTGCTGGGACCTGCTGCAGGATGGCTCTGCAAGGTCCTACAGCTCCTACCTGGGCTCTGGGCCAAACAATTCTATGATTTCTACGGGAGCTGCCTTCCTCCTGGAGCCCTCCTGGTCTCGCCTAGGACTTGGGATCAAGGCAGCTCAGCTGCGTGGCAAAGCAAGGACATGGCCTTGGGGAGTTGGAGGCCACCCAGGATGGGTCTCAAGAACCTCCTGGTCCTGTGGCCACAGGGCAAGGAGGCTCCAGGGAATGGGGTACTGGGGCTGAGACAGGTCTGGAGAAGCTGGGCTTTTGGCAGCAGGACTTGAAGCAGTTCTGAAGAACTGGATCCCCATGTAGAGCCTGAAGGCAGGGAAGGAGGGAAGGAGAAAAGGGGCAAGAGCGGCCAGCAGCCACAAATTTACCAGCTCAGAGGCAGAGCGCACCTACCCAGCTTCACAAGAACCAGGTTTGGGTGTTTGGATGCCAGATCTCTCAGCTCCTACAAAGAGAGACATGGAAACAATAAGCATGAGGCAGAGGCAATGCCAAGCATCATCCTGGGGCACCAGTGATGGTCCACCCTGAGGGAAACATCTTCCAGATGTTACTCAGCACTTGTGAATGGCTGAACTGGGGACCTGCCTAGGTTCTCAGGCGTCTTCTAGGCTCCACAAAGCAATGTGCATGTGCTCAGAGCACGACACAGCCACAACTGCAAGATACTATGGGCACTCTCCCAAAGGGTCTATGTGCACAACCCAGTCAGAGAGCAAACTATTAAGGACCAGCTCACCTGGGAAATGATGCAGACTGGCCGGGGATACGACCAGAAGTGTCTCCCAGAGGCTGCTGGAAGTGAGATGGAGGAGGAATGGCTGTGAGTGCCAACATCAGACTTGATATTTGGGGAAGTCACATCTGGATCCAAATAGCCCAGTCCCAGGATCCACTCCGCTCTGGACACTACATCTCACCCACTCAAGTGAAATAAAGCACTTTGCACATTTTTATTGATTATTTTCACCAAATGCAGAGGATTCAGAAGCCAAAAGGGATAAAAGCTAAAACTTTCAACTTTACAGTTCCTAGCAGCTCTTTGCTCTGAGCTTTCTTCAACTACTGCAGATTTTAGATGACAGAAACCAAAACACCATATTCAATGTATCCAAATCTATTACTTTTAGAACTAAAAACCTCTTACAAACAAGCCCACAGAGAATGCTACAGGAGAAACACAAATTGGTGGCTTCTTGTGAAGGGACACTTCCCCTGGGACTCACTCGTCCTACCAACGTGGAGCAGAAAAGCTGCTGGCACTGGCTGTGGTTCACCTTCAGTTACTTCCGGGCTTCCCCACCAGGCCCCATGTTCCCACCTTCCCCCTGCGCACAGTAAATGATGGAAAATCCATCTAAATGGTTTGTGATGGCCAACAGACGTTTCTCCTCCCCTGTTTTGCCCAGCTGCTAGCCTCCACAGCCTCACACCATCCCACCGTTAAGTCCAGCCTCACCCACCCCAACACCTGGTCCAGGCACAAAGGGGCAGGAGGAGCCATGCGGCTCCTGAGATGGCACCAGCCTGACGGCGAATCACTCTGTCCACAGTCTCCTGCGGTCGTGGACTTCAGCAGCAACACCGTGAAGACACTGCCCTCACCCTACCACAGCTGGACAAGGCTTAGAGAAGCAATCCCATAGTTGAGAGCGATGTGCTGGGGGAAACTGGCTCCCGTCCAGCCCTGCAAAAAGTCCTCTGATCTCATCATTGCCCGAGCCCAGCAAGTTGTGGGGGGAAGAACGAGGCAAAAATTAGAGGCCTGAGCTAGCTTTGTCTGAGCCAGCTTGGCCACCAGCAGCAGCAGGAGCTGGGTACCCCTGGGCTGGCAGCAGAGTGGATTCTCACTGCACTGTGATTACTCCTGAGCCAGAGTAACTCCGGCAGCGAGCACACAAATACCATCTCAAGGACTTCCTAAGGCACGATCCCTGCACACAGTCAAGCTGCGAGAAGATGCAGCAAACAAATCAGCTGGAGCCAGGATCTATAAGAGAGCAAATATCTCCCCGCTGGTATTTCAGTGTGTCACAGTAAGCAGAGGAAAACCAAAGCTGGGCCTAAGGAAAGCTGGAAGCACTGTGATGCTTTGCTCCTGTGATTTCCTGCTGAAGCAACACGTGTGAGTCTCTCCCATTTTAGTGAAGTGGAAAGCAGGGGAAGGAGGATCCCGCAGCAGCTTTCAGGCTCCACCAGTTAATGAACCCCCAGATTTTGCGGAGACCAGTAACACATCACAGAACTGGCCAGAGCAGCATCGCTGCAATTCACACCAGCTCAACCAGCCACAACCACCGAGTCCAACCCTGCTCAGACGCAATTCTGTGAGCCGGCGGCATGCCCACAGCGCGTTGGCAAAGGCTTGGCACGGGCAGGCTGGCTGGGGTGCAGCCAACGCAGCCTCAAATAGCCCAGCAGTGCGGTTTTAAGGGTGGCACGGCTTATTCTTCACCCGCTGCACAGCGGACCTTCAGAGGACTTTCACGCCAGGCAGGGCACGGTGCAAACACAAGGTCCCCTGCGACCGCAATGCTTTTTTAACATTGGTGAAGCTACCCAAGCACGTAACTAATCCTGTCTGCCTGCACCCAAGGGTGCTGCCGACGCGCCCCCGCCCCGCACTGACCTGGGCCCGTGGTCCCTCGGGGTCCCGGCACGTCGCAAAGATCCAGGCCGGCGGTCGCGGTGCCCCCAGCAGCTGCTTCACCAGCTCCAGCCCGATGCCGCGGTTGGAGCCGGTCAGCAGCACCGTGCGAGCCCGCACCGCCGCCATCGCCGCCCTTCCCGGGCCCCGCGGGGCGGGACCGGCCGGGCACCGCCTCCCCGGCCCCGGGCTGGCCGGCAGCGGGGTTGCCCCAACCACCGCGGGGGTGTGTGGGTGTGTATTTTTTCCTTCCCATCTAATATTCAGTACAAACACACCAACCGCAGCCCCATGCCGGGGTCCCTGCCTGCCCCGGCATCCCTGCGGGGAGGAGTGCTGGCTCCCGGAGCGATGCTTGGGGGGGGCTGGAGGGGGCCCCTATCTCTTCCCAAGGCTGGGGTGCAGGGGAGCAGGCTTACAGCATTTATCGGGTGGTGTCTTCAGCACCTTTGGTATAGCAATACGATTTTTTTCCCCTAGATGGGGGGGGAACCCCTAAATCCCACCATTGACCCAATTTATCAGGGAGGTGCCAAATCCCTCAGAGATGCTCTTTATCACCTGCCCAGAAATGCACCTGATTTGGCTCTCTCCATGATGATCAGATGCGATAAGTTGGGTAAGTAGGCTGCAGTTTGGTAATGGAGGTGTTTTGGGGGATTTTTCTTGTTGTTTTTGTTGATGGGTGTCAGGTACCTGGTTCAACAGCTGGACCAAGGGCATGGAAAGGAATAAAACAAGGAAAAGGTTTGGTGGCGGCTAGGGGTGGGAAAATGGGGCATGAGGGGAAAGGGAAAACAGAAAAGAGACCATCAGCATCAGCTGGAGGACTGTGTCTGGAGGGGACCTGCATGTATCAGCTCTGCTGCCAGTCTGGAGGTGGGTGTTGATGTTTTATTTTCAATTATTATGTGGGAAACCAGATGCACAAAGAACATTAAAATCCCGTTATGGTGAGTGCACAACCAGGAGTTCAACAGTGAAGTAACAACTGAGCAACTCTGATTTATATAAGCATCATTATTTCTGTTGCTTATTTTCATCCTTGTTTGACAAACACTAGACAAAACATTTCTGATACTGATAAATAAATCAGAAAATAAATGATGATATCATATCAGTCTGGTGATAGCACCAGGTGATTTGTGCTAACTTAATCCTGCTTTACCACAGCTCAACTATATGGCCGTGCCTCTACTCCCCAGTTTGCCTTAGGATATAAGCACGCTTTGAGAACCTTTTGGTTTTGAACAGCAATACAGAAATTGGAATTTACTAGGAATAAATCTTTGATTATGCCAATAAACGCTAAGAAGCGGAAACCCTCCTTATAGCATATATTTGAATTAAAGGTCCCATTCTCCTTTTCCTGCCTTATTCTGTGCTCAGGCCATCAGTCAGGTGATTTGTCACCAGAAGTGCCACTCCACCTTGTTGCAAAAATTGGCAGATACGTAGCAAATGGGGACAGAGGGGTACAAACAAATGGTCATGGTGAACCACAGTGAGGAAGGGGGTTTTGGCCACCTATTCCACACAGATCCTGCACACTGCAGGCAAATTACATTAGCCAGCTCTTCCTAGGTGATTGCTTCAAAGAGCCCTGGAAATGGGAATCCCCTGTGATCTGCTGTGTAGAAACAGTTAATGTGCAGCCACAGCTGAAGTCAGTAGGAGCCTGTTCTGAATATAAATGTGAACTGTAAACAAAGACAAGCTCTAAGCATCTGTAATTGGATACTTTCCAAACTTCCCCATACAGACATTGCTTTACCCACTTTTATGTTTCAGTTCCCCATGTACAAAATAGGGGATTATCAATTTTTTTAAAACCTTGTTAGGTAAATGTTGTGAGGCTTCCAGAAGGTAATAAAGAGAAATGCAACCAAAAAAAAAAAGCTTACCCAAGTGCTTTGGTTTCTCTACAACAGGCCTGGGTAACTTCCTGCTGCCTGGTAAAGCCTGATTCTGATATTACCGAATTTTGGAGTGCTTCAGTGTATAAATACGAGCATGTTGCACCTGTTTGCTGCCATGCTGCCCTCAGCCCACACCTAACCTTGGTGGGCACTGGTGTCCTGCAGACACAGCCTTGGTGTCTCTAAAAACTCCTCCCTGCCCACTGTGAGAGCGACCTCTCCACGCAGCAGCCCCTGGGGTGGTCCACCTGACCCTCACAACTAACATCCCATCCCACTGCATCCCTCAGAAACGGGACATGAAGCTGAGATGTTCCCTACAGAGGAATAAGTCCCACTGCAGGCTTAAGAATTTTTCTTGTGTCTTATATTGGTGTGTTTCTTAGGATGTCAGTCAAACATCCAGGTCCTACCAGTTGAGAGGCTGGGCTCTCATCACGGAGCAGCTGGTGGGGTAACGCAGTTCTGGGAGGAGGGTCATATATTTTGGCTTTAGCAAAGAAGATGGGCTGGAAAGTAGTTTTTTTTCCCAGGACTGTGTCCACCCATCAGGTGATGAAGTGTTCTTTTTAGCCCTGCCTCCTTCTCTCACTCCAACACGTGGATGTCAAACCAAGCCACCTGCAAGCTGGTCATTTAGCCTGTGCCTTAGTGTTTCTGAGATGGGGCATATCTCCGTGTCGCATATGAGACCCCATTCTCAGGCATCCCTGTTAGCAAATATAATAGTGGGAAAGCAAATTTGTCCTGCTTGGTGGTTCTGAGGCCCTCTTCAGGGTATCATGCTGAAAAAGGAAGGATAACCCGGCCAAATGCCCCCAGAGGGTGGCAGAAAAGAGACCAGTGGGGATCTGCAGTGTCCCCATGGGCCCTGGCAACGTGGCTCTGTCCCCATGGTCAACTGTCAGTGCTGCCAGCACTGCTGCACCCAGGTAGCTGAGGCCTCTTGACTGCTCTCATGAGAGGAATATCCCCAGAAAAATGCTTCTGAACCCAGTTTGAGGCCCCTAGCTGACACTGGGTCCAAAGGCTGTGGCCCCAGTGAGGTTGTGTGGAGAGTCTGAGCATTTTAAATCCTCTTCTGGGAAAGATTTACTTGGAAAAAATCCCCTTTGCTGACGTCTCTGCAGGGGTTCAAGGGTCTGCAGTTGCAGTGGGCTCTCCTGTTATCCTCGATACCTCTCAACCCTGGGTATTAGACTGGATGGCCGTTGTGTCCAGGAGACTTCTCAGGCTGCATGGGGACAGTCCTGCAGGGAACATGGCTGTGTGGCCTCTGCAATCCTAGGTGCAGGATCGACAGCACCCAAACCACCTTTGCTTTTGTTTCTCATGTCTTGCAATGAGAAGCCAGTTCCTGTGAAGCCAGTGTGCAGTGACCTAGCCAAAGTTTGTTGCACATCTTTTAGCGTTAGAGAGATGCTAATAGATGGAGACATAGCAGGGAAGCCTCCATCTCTGTGCTTTCTCCATGTACCTTTCCTGACAGTTCTAAAACGGGACCAGTCCAGTCCAGTACCTTACAAGAATTCCATGGTCATTGAGCCAGTGTCTGTCTGTGGGCAACTGAATCAAGCTCACGGGCTCTGAAACTCGGTCCAAATTGGTTGTGCTCTGTCTATACTCAGACTGTGAAAAGTACATTGGTCAACATTTTTTGAACTGTCAGGTTGGGAGGGGAAGCAAAAGGCTTGGTTGTTTGTCCTTCCCCTCTCATCCCACTGCCTGGTCAGCAGTGCAGTGGGGCTTGAGCAGGCTTCCATCACCAGCTCAGCTGCGATGGGGATGGCTGTTCTGGGCAGAAGGTGGCTGTGCCCCTCTCCACTCTGCCCAAGTCCAGCAGCACTGAAGAAAAGCAAGCTCCTCTGTGCTTTCTCCCACAAGTAGAGAGTCCCCCCATCCTGCTCTGCCCACTTGTCCCTGGGTCTGGTGCATGAATGCAGGGAGTTAAGGTGTTTTCTGCACTTTGTGCCTCTCTTGGCATTGTGTTCGACTCCCGTCAGCACTAATCATCCAGCCCAGCTTCCATCTAAGCTTCTGTGCCTGCTATTTCCATGAGCTTGTTTGAGGTCTTCAGAAATGCTTTGCTTAGAGGAAAGCCCTGGCTCAGGAGCTTTGGTGGGATTCTCTGGAGTCTGGACCAGAGAACCCGCCATAAGCTTGGGAAAGGAGGAATGTCTTTTCTCCCTGCCTGAGGTAGTCACAAGTGGCACGTGGTTCCCCATAGTCATCCAGAGGATCTTAAGAAACCCAGCAGTTCCCGTAGCTGTCCTCTGCACCAGGCTGCTTGGAAACCTGCCTCAGCCTTGGTTTCTTCTTGTGTTCAGACACCATTTGCTATGCCAGGGCCTGAGTGCTTTGCATCTGCTTTCCCTGCTGCCAGTGGTTTGGGTTCCTGGGCTCAAGGCCAGCTCTGATATAATGCGGGTGTAACCTGGATCAGTCTGTTGGGAAAACAGCAAAGCTATGAAAAAGGGCCATGAGAAGCCTTACTTGGGACATCCTCGCTTTGCTTGGGAGCTGCATTTAAGCTCAGGCTCTCACCCTCAGTCCCTGCACAAGCCCTTCACAATGGGGTGTCACTAGTCCTCTTCAGCCAAGAAGAAAATGAGTCAGGGAGAGTGGACATGACCTGCCCAGCTTCAAACAGTTACAGGGCTGGGTAGGTCTCACCCACCCTTTGATTAGCTGTTCATTCATCACTATCTAGTGATTCTTCAGCAAATGAATAATATGTGATTACATGGCCGGAAACAGCCCTGAATTAATCGTGGAGCAAATAAGCTTGATAAATAGTAGTTTATTCTTACGTACACAGTAGATTAAATGTACTAAAGGTAATTGTGCCACACACCCATTCCTCTGGCTAGCAAAGAAAAGCGTATTTCTCAATACTTCTATAAGCAATACTGTCATTGCCCTTTGTGCAAATATCTAGGTGAGTGTGAGCATACCTCAGCTTTCAGCAATTGATAGTGGAGGAGATGGGACTGTGTCTTGGAAAACTGGCTCTGACTCTTCCTAGCTTGGTGAGATCGAAAGCATCCATATGTGAAATACGAGTGAGGTGTTAGGGGAGAGGGGTGTACAGAAGGACCTTAATGCTCATCTTAAGGTTTAGATCATGCAAAAACATTTCAGAGCAAACAAACCATCTGAATCCCTTCTCGGGAGCTGGTCTGAGGTCCCTTCCAGAGGCTTGGGGACAGCAGCAGCACTTGTGAAGAGGCTGGGTGTTGAACCAGGCAAGGTTGGTTGTTTTCTCCTCTGCCTCTTTGCACCAGGTTGGACTCTGACCCCTGGAGAAGCGCTTGTTTAAACTCTAATGATCAACGATGCAGCATGAGGCCCCAGAGCAAAGTCGACGTTATAAAGTTACAACTCCAAAACAGTGGAAGGCTACAAAAATGTGATGACACAGCAAAAATAGGAGATTTAAAAGGTTAATTTTTTGTTTCTGATGCTGTCTGGACTGGGGCACCACAGAGGTTTCTAACAGATTGTGGGTGATGGCCTCGTCCTCCATCTAGAAGAAGAAAACCATGGAAGTTTGTTTGGAGGAGCAGAGGTCTCGTGCAAATGGCATATATCGGCAAGTACAGTTGTGGTCTGTGGTCATTAAAAAGTGAAAATATAGAAAAGGCTATTGAAATGACCTAACAGAGCCTGAAAGCCTGTCCTGCGATCTGGGAGGTGTGCTGAGGTGGGGAGAATTGTCAGGGTCCTCCATGAGAGATCAGTCTGAGACAGCTGGAAGACCCAGAGATTTGTACTGTTGATATGCAGCAAGAATTCGTTAGACAAAAGAAGTCTCTCAGCCCAATGTGGAGAATCAGAAAAGCAGAAGAAGGTCTGACTGCCCTCAGGAAAGAAAATGGGAAAAAGAGTGAAACACGTGGAGCTTAAGGAGAGACTGAGACTTGGCAGGGTCGAGGAAGGGGGAAGAGGGAAGATCTGTGATCAGCTCCAAAATGCAAGCTGCAGATGCACAAGAGGGTAGGAGCTGATTGCTGCTGTTGTGTTCCCGCAGAGGAATATCTCACCTAGAAGCTGGACAGCACAGCTCTAGATGGCCATCAAAGCGAGAAGAGTTCATGGAATGCTGGTGCAGAAAGAACCATGGGGCCAGCAAAAAGGGGCATTGCTACGAAAGCAAAGCTACAGGCAGTAGAAGAGAGAGGGGTAAAACTCCAGTCTTGGTTGCCATGAGGTTGTCTTACTAAGTGAATGAAATGTGTGAGTGCTTAACGTGCTGGTATTGTACCTGTATGCAAAGTCTTATGAGTAACAGCAGAGGAACTAAACAAGTACATTAGCAGTGAACATTCTCCACAAGGTCCAAAAGGGGAAACATTGGCTATTGCCTACCAACAAAGATTATTTTTCAGTTGCCGTGCCAGAAAGCACAGTGTGTTTGTGTGCATTTCTGTCACGTGCTCTGGGCTTTATCTTGGGATTTACACTGAGCAAACTAAATGGTAAATTTTACTCGGAGGATGTGAAAGCAAATGAAGATCTGCTGACAAAGCTTGCTATGAGAGAAGAGGAAAGGCTGGGGCTGTCACCAGCCTGCATGTTCCAGGGTACAGGGGGAATTACAAAGCACCTTAGAGCTGGAGAGAGATGTGCATGCCAGGTCCGGCTGGCAGAGCAGGCATATCAAAGGAATTCAGTATCTCACACTGAGATGCTGTGACGAGATGTGCAAAATTCAGTTCTCTCTCAAACAGGTATATGGTGATGATATTTCAACACTAGAAGCCTAGCAAAAACAAATCAGAGAATTTTTCCCCTGTGATTTGTGGCATGCCTTGACTTGCAAAAAATGTCCTTAAAACACCGCTATTTGGTAAATATGCCTTTTGGAAAAGGAACATGCTTTATATACATTCAATTCATTTTTAACATAACTGGGAAAGAACCAATTGCTAACAATGAGAATATTTCTCAAAGGCATGACTTCCAGGTCTAGATGTGGTCTGTGCTGTTTCTACAAAAAACACTCTCCTGTCCTGTGCTGGATTAATGTGTGCTGTGACAGCCCAAGCCATCGCCTGGAGGAGAGCCTGGTGAAGGCAGGCTAGGCATGGAAGGCTTGATTGCTCGTGCAGCTGGACCATGCCACTTCAGCCACAGAAGAGGCACAGCAGACACTGCCACTGTAATGGGGCTTCGTCCCTACTTTGGGTGGGGCTGGTGGCAGCGTCCTCCCCTCCCCATTGCAACTAGAGGCAGCCAGAGCACGGGTTGGGTCCCTGATCGAGCGCACAAGTCAGATACCCAAATATGAGAGGGGGAGGTGAGTGAGGCAGGGCAGGACTGCCTGGTTTGGTGGCACTGCAGCGACCACGCTACTGGCCTGAGGTGCAGAGGGCTCCCTGGGACCAAACTTTGGCACATCCATACTTTAAAGTAGTTTTGTTTGGGGGGAAGGTGAATGCAGCAGCAATATGAGGGTGAGGATGCTGCAGACTCAGAGCAAGACCAAGTGTCGTGGTTTAACCCCAGTCAGCAACTGAGCACCACACAGCCGCTCGCTCACTCCTGCCCCCACCCGGTGGGATGGGGGAGAGAATTGGAAGGGTGAAAGTCAGAAAACTCGTGGGTTGAGATAAGAACAGTTTATTAATTGAAGTAAAATAAAATAGAATAGTAGTAATAATAATAATACAATAATAACATACAAAGCAAGTGCTACACTATACAATTGCTCACCACCCACTGACCAATGCCCAGCACATCCCTGAGCAGTGATCGCTGCTCCCCAGCCAGCGCCCCCCAGTTTATATACTGAGCATGATGCCTTAAGGTATGGAATAGCCCTTTGGCCAGTCTGGGTCAGCTGTCCTGGCTGTGCCCCCTCCCAGCTTCTTGTGCACCAGGCAGAGCATGGGAAGCTAAAAAGTCCTTGACTAGTGTAAGCACTACTTAGCAACAATTAAAACATCAGCGTGTTATCAACATTATTCTCATGCTAAATCCAAAACACAGCACTATACCAGCTACTAGGAAGAAAATTAACTCTATCCCAGCTGAAACCAGGACACCAAGTCAGAAGCAAGCATAGGACTGAGGATGGCAGAGCTGGACCACCAAATGAGCATCCTTACCCCAAGCTGCATTCCCCCGACTGGGTTTGGGAAGGGTGCCCTGGGCAGGATCATCCCAGGGCTGTGGGGAGGACCTGCCTGCCCCACGGCATCTGCCAGCCGAGCCCCAGAAAGCAGACAGGAGTGGGGAGGAAGAAAGCAGCTGCTGCTGGAGCACGAGGGCTCACTTGGCACGGCAGGTGGGAGGTAGCAGCTCTGGTTAATGCTACTGCTAAGACATCCCCGGGGAGAAGGTGACACGTCAGCATTGTCACTGTCTCCATTGCTGCCCAGCAGCCTGTGCAATGGCTCTGGGGCCCAGTGCTTGAAAACAAGGGGTTCCCAAGAGGTTTCTGGGGGTATGGCTTCACTTGCAGTGGAGTGGGAACACATGACGTGCACACTCACCAGTCCCAGCCCTGCGAATCTGTAATGCCTCACTGGAGGTACTGGGCAGCACTGAGCTTCACCGCTGCTAGTGCAGAACTGCCCATGCCCCACATCTATGGGCAATGTGGACAACGGGGCTTTGACCAAGGCATTTCTCTTTGCAGGAGAACATCCCAGGCACCTGAGTCATCCATGCCTTCTGGGCAGAGGGACTATTCCACTTAGGACTGCACCCGAAGGGATGGAGTGCATGAACAGCAGCGTGGTGATGTGCAGGCCAGGCAGGTCCACTTCCTTCTGCCAGCAGGCCACGCTGGGTTTGCTCCACTCCACGTGTCTTTCATGGGACAATCAGTGAATGGGCATTGGCTTGGAAGAAGCAAGAGCAACGCAGAGAACAGCTGCTCATGGCCATCTGAGGCACGACATGGTCCAAGGTGGAAAGCCCATCTCGCCCACAGCATGCTTGTGAAGCTGTGAAGCTGTAAAGCCCACACGAGCCGTGGGGCGTCCCGCATCCCTCCCACGTGCTCCTCCCTCCCTCCTCATCCACGACAGCTTCTCCTGGCCAGGCTGGCCCATAGTGCCTGGATTATGGGGCCAGATTTCCCAAGGTCAGCTGAGTTTGCCTGAAAAAGCCAAGTGATTTTTGCCCATTGGTAATGAGGGCTGGCTCCCAGTCAGGGACCGTGTCCCAGAGAGTTCAAAGAGCTGCAGAGGTTGTACCCAGAGCCAAGGGTCTGTGCAAGCCCTGAGTGGGTGGGGTGGCCGTGGAACATGCTATAAAGAAGCACTAGGGAGCTGAGCAAACAATGCAAGCTGGAGCAGAGGGAGGAGAAGTGATATGGGAAAGCTTTGCGTCCGCTCCGTTCTGGTGACTGGGGCCAACCGGGGAATTGGCCTGGGGCTTGTCCAGCAGTTCCTGGGGATGCCAAACCCACCTGAGTGGTCTTTGCGGCTTGTCGGGACCCCAAGGGACAGCGAGCGCAGGTGAGGCTGGGCTGGGACACAGGGGGTTGTGCTGGGGGACGGGAGCACTGGGTGCCAGGGCAGCAGGTTGGAGCAGGGAGGGGGTTTGCAAAGAGCTCGAGCTGCAGCCGGGCACCTCAGGTGCTGCAGGACAGGGCAGCCAGGTTAGGACCACTGTGAGACCAGCTGTGCATGGGATGTGCAGAGGGGACAGTGGCATGTGACATGTGCAGGAGGCACAGAGCCCCATCCGAGGGGAGCAGGGCAGCCAGAGCAGGGTGCTGGGCACGAGGCAGTGCAGTGACAGAGCTGGAGTGACATGGGCTTTGCCTGGGAAAGGCTGAGTCTCTGCGCAGCTGGTCCAGTCTCTCCGTGCCCACACAGTTTCCTTTCTTTCAGGAGTTACAGAACTTGGCCTCCAGGCACCCCAACCTGGTCATCATCCCGCTTGGTAGGTGCCCCAAAGTGGGGGTCTCTCGCCCCAGTTCCCCTGGTGTGTGTCTGGGTGCTGCGCACACCCTGGGAGCCCAGTGCCAGGAGGGAGCTGTGCCAATGGGTGACATTTTGGTGACACCGGGCGCTGCCGTCCCTGGGGGGACACCGGGGGCTCCAAGCCACCACGGGGACACGGGCACTGACCTCCCCCATGCCGGCTCTGCAGAAGTCACCGACCCCGCCAGCATCAAGGCAGCTGCAGCCAGAGTCGGGGAGCAGCTGGGGGGCTTGGGGCTGAACCTCCTCATCAACAATGCTGGAATTGCAAAGCTGAACTCGCTTGATAATGAGACGCTGGAGAACATGACGCAGGTTTACACCACCAACACGGTTGGGCCCCTGCTGCTGAGCCAGGTGAGACCCTCACCCCCAGCACCGCAGCACAGCTCCAGGGAGCATCCCTTCCCGTGGCCCTGGCTCCCTGATCTGGGCCATCCCGAGGGGTGTGAAGGGCCAGTGGGAGAGGGTCCTGCCTCCACTCTGGTGCCCAATGGACTCTCACTCAATGAGAAGCTCATGGATCTGTGGGCTGGAGCACAGGAGCTGGAGCCTGGCAGGCTAGGGCAGTGGGAAGAGAAGGGAGGATGCTCCAGTGCTGGTGCCAATGTTGCCCACTGTGGACGAGCTGGTCCTCTCCCCTGTGCCACCTATGTGTGCGCCACTATCTCCTCTCCTCTCCTCTCCTCTCCTCTCCTCTCCTCTCCTCTCCTCTCCTGTCCTTGCAGGCACTCCTGCCCTTGCTGAAGAAGGCTGCCCAGGGGAGCCCAGGCTCAGCGCTGAACTGCAGCAAGTCAGCCATTATCAACATGTCCAGCTCTGCAGGCTCCATTGAGGAAGTCTATTTATGGAATTATGGACACGTTGTCTCCTACCGCTGCAGCAAGGTACTGCCACACTGCGCTGGGCACGAGCCCAGACATTTTCCTCTCCAAACGATCTCACGTGCCTTCCAACCTCCCCCTCCGTCCCTGCACCTGTCTGCACTGTGATGGAGATCCTGTCAGTCACTGGGTCCCTCTGACGGCACATTCCTGTGCCTGGCCCAGGTCCCACCTCAGAGGGATGTGCCCTTGGCTGGGATGGGTGTCTGCATGGGGATAGTGCAGCAGCGCCATGTGCCCCGGGGAGCTGACTCCACCTGCCCTCCCCTGTCCCTGCCATGGGGTCTGCACACATCCCTTGCAGCCACCCTTCCCCTCCCACCGCCATCCCTGCCCTGTCTCTCCGCAGGCTGCTCTGAACATGCTGACCAAGTGCCAGTCCCTGAGGTACCGGGAACACGGTGTCCTCTGTGTTGCTCTCCACCCTGGCTGGGTGCACTGACATGGGGGGTGCAGGATCACAAAAGGTAAGAGAGCTTTTGGCCAAAGTCTGGAAGAACGTCTTTATTTGGGAATGCAGAGCTTCCTGTGGATTCAACAGTCCCAGACGTGCTGGGCTCCGAGAGCGCTCTTTGGCAGATGCTCTAAGCTAGAGGCACATGAGGGAAGGAGATGAGAGACGGGGAACTCTTCTTGCCCTATGCTGGCCTCTCCTCACTCATGCCAGAGAGCCCCAAGCCCCGAGCAATGATCTGCTCCAGGGCAGACCTTAGCCAGGCCTTGGGCACATGACTGTGTTTCTCCCTCTGCCCCTGCAGCCCCCTGTGACGGTGGATGAGAGCGTGCAAGGGATGCTGAAGGTGCTCTCCTCCCTCTCTGAGAAGGAGACCGGGACCTTCCTGGACTGGGAAGGGAAGGTTGTGCCCTGGTGAGATGCCAGCCCAGGATCCTGGCAGCGGGGCCCTTTGCTGCTGCACCGAGTTGTGCCTGTGTCTTAATAAATTTGTGTCTGTAAACAATAAGTAGCACTATTTGAGCCTTCTTCTTGGCCTCCTTTTAGCTATCATTGTGAGAGCCTTCACTAATGCTTTGAGAGAACTTCTCAGAGTTACTTCTACATATAATTGAGCTACGTTGGTCTGAATGTCTGAACTCCTCTGACTGAGGCCCTGGTTGTCATCCTTGTAGGGCTTTGTCCCTGGGTACAGAAGGGCTCATCCCACAGCTCTCCCTCTGAATGGCAGCACAACCTTCGGATGCATCCTCCCAATGAGCCCTTCCTGGTTTGTAAGTACAAGGCCCAGCAGAGCACTGCTCCTCCTTGGCTCCTCTATCAGGTATGTCAGGAAGCTGTCACTGATGCTCTCTGGGAACCTCCTGGGTTGCTTATGCCCTGCTGCGTTGTCCCTCCAGCAGATATTAGGGTGGTTAAAATCCCCCAGGAAGACCAAGACCTGCAAACTTGAGGCTACTTCTGTCTGTAGAAGGCCTCATGCACTTGTTCTTCCTGATCAGGCAGCCTACAGACTGACACCCATCCCAGTCTTCTCAATCCTGACCCATAAGCTCCCAGTTAGCTCATCATCCATCCCCAGGCAGAGCTCCATGCACTCCCGCTGCTCTCTCACATAAAGGGAAAACCCATAAAGGGGTCCCTGAGCCCTGCTGTTGTCCCAGCACTGGGGATGCTGCTGTGCGCGTTGGTCTCCGAGCCTTGTCCATATCCCAGGAACTGGAACGCCACAGTGTGCACAGCCCCACGCCAGCAGTGGTGGCACAGCCTCTCCAGTTGGGACCAACGAGCTGGCCAGCACACCTGGAGTGCACAAGATGAGCCCCTGTTTGGGGACCACCCCCATTCTCCCTGGGGAGTGAGCAGTGAGGTGGGGATAGCACCCCACAACACCTACCACACCTCCCCTCCCTCTTGTAGGGCAAAACCTGGCAAGATCTGGGGGAGGCTAAGGGGGGTCAGGGGAGCCCTTGCAGTCCCTCTGTGACATGGTCTGGGGTCACAGTGGGACATTCCGCATCAGGATGGAGCTGGAGGCCCTTTGGTGAAGTCAAAGAAGGAGGTGGAGACTGCGGAGGAGATGCTTTCTTCCCACCTTCCTGCTACAGGAGTTAACCCAGAGGGAGCAGGGGACAAAGATGGAAAACCTGTGGCCAGATGTGTTTCCCACACTCAAGAATCTCACCCCTGATGGTGAGGCTTGCAGGAGTTATTTTCTGAATGTTGTAGACAATATTAGCTATGAACGTAGCTGTGGAAACATGGGGGCCTTTTCGGGAGGACTGGGCAGGGTGCAACAAGAGCCCTGTCTGATCATCCCTTCCTGGCTCAGGATCAGTTTGGCAGCCAGGAGTCCTGGGTTCTCTGCCTGAGGACCTTTCTCTGTGCCTGCCTTGCTGCCCACTCCCCAGGTTGAAGCCCCTGGCACCAAGGGTTGCTGCTTGCCTTGCAGAGGGGATTGCCTGCCCAGAGCTCCCAGCCACGGTGGCCATGCAAAGTTGATGAGCAGAGTGCTGACAGTGGTCCCTGCAGGGGAGATACCTGGGAGTCCCCTTAGCCTCTGAGCCCTCTGTGGTCACCACACCATCCTCTTGCTGGTGTGGACCTCTGTTCCCATTTCCTACATCTCCTGTCATGTGGAGCACCTTACATGTTCTTAACTGGGGTGGCAACACATTTAATCTCACTCATCATCTCCTTGGGTTAGAGTGTGCTGAAGGGTTGTGAGCTTGCTGACTTGGAGCATGACATATCTTTCACTTGCTTTCCAGAGATCCTTCTGATTTCGGATAGCGTGTCTGAATGCATTAGACGGCACTTGACACAGGATAGGGTGGGTCTTGCATCCTGTTCCTCCCCTTGTGAAACCCTGAGAGCTTGCCTTGTCTGGACAACACTGTGCCATCAAGTGCCATCGAGTGCCATCGGTTCCCCACTCTGAAGGCAGAAACAGTCACCTGGCAGGACACTGCTGTCGACAAATGTGGCACAGACCAGCTTCTCTGGCACCTGCTATAAAAATGAAAGTCCAGATAAAGTAGAAGAAAGTGTTAAGCACTTTCTGGGACTTCTCATCAACACTGCCAGAATGGGAAGACCATACCCTGGTACCTTTTTAAGTGTTTCTCCTTGTTGGAAACCCCTCCGATTATATCTAGGGGAGGGATGTTGGCTCTGGTGTTACTTTTCCCAATAGCTCCTTGAGCAGAGCAGAGGAAAAAAACAGAAAAAAATTCCTGGAGTATGTGCGTTCTCTCCAAAGCTTCCTCAGTGTCCCATCTTGGCCTTTGTAGGCTGGGGGTGGGCAAGGCACAAGGCAGCATCCCCATGCTTTGACAAGTCACTGGTGAGTGTTCACATCTCCAGGATACTTACAATTGTTCCTTCTTTTTACTTCCACCATTCTCAGGGCGTCCAACTGTTAGGAATCGGGACGTTCTATGTTCTTAAAGACTTCACGTGCACTGTGAACAGCAAGGTTTTGATTGTTCGGAGACCCATGTTTCATATGTCCAAGGTGGTTGCAAATGAATGCAACCTCAGCTACACCAAAGAAGATGTTCCTGGTAAGAAGATGGATTAAAACCTTTGCTTGCCCTTGCACCACCCTTGAGGCTTATGCTAACCACTGTTAAGGCATGACTGAATGCCTAAAGATGTCTTGATAACAACCTCAGCTTGTTCAAGCTGAACAGGCCACCAAGGAGCAATTTCTCACTTGGGTGTCCTTTTTTAACGATACACCTTCAGCTAGAGGATCTCTTCTTTAATTGCTCTCATGCTTGGCTCTATACCATTCACAATTGTGCAATGTTAGGACTACTGCTTTTGGACTGTAATTATTGGAGCTGCTTTTTCTAATGAAACTGAGATAAAGCTCATGCTCCGCCTTTATGGCGCTGCCCACCTACTCATAAGGGCAAAGGCCAGAGTTCCTGCTGACACTTACAGACTCCTTCTAGAGCAAAGTGGGTACAAGTCACTTGTAGACAGACCAGAACCAAAGATGAGGAGAAGAGTTTGTGGAAGGACTTCTGGATGGCCAGATCTGCCATGATTTCTGGTCAGTGCAGCTGCAGTGTGACATGAATGATGCTGTGGGGCAGGAAGAGCTTCGGTCTGTGTTTGGAAGGGTTCTTCTCTTTCACATAACCCCATCTTCCGTGTGATTGAAATGTCAGATGGGTGCATGTGGGGACACTTGCTGGGTATGAGGGGCAGGGGAACAGAAGGATGCTACAAGCTGATGTGCAGTCCTTGCATTTTGCTCCTCTGTTGTTTCTCCATGAGTCTGGCATAGACTTAGCTGGAGTGCACTGGGTGTGGGCATGCTTGTGGCTGAGCACCATGGACTTTGTCGTGGGATCTGCACCCATCTCCCCTTCCCTCCAACACAGCGTTCATCCCCCAGGCACTCTTAGGAGCTGTCAGCATGAGATTCAACAGACTGCACTGGAGCAGTGTCCTGCCTGAAGCTGCTGACATCTTCTTGGAGCCTACGCCGTCCTACTGCAGAGGTGACTTTATTCCTCTTTTTCTGTTCTCTAGCTGATGTAACAGTCGTCCCTCTGAGGTGTGAGGAGCTCTCCGTGTGTGCCCAACTACCTTTTACAATGGTGCAATGTTGTGTATATGAGACTGTGACAGCATTCTTTCAGGCCACCTCTTAAAAGACAGGACACAGACTTTGTCTTCAAGGCCATCAGCATTCTTTCCATATGAAACAGGGAAGTCACTATGAGATTTTTTGATGACTTTCTCCTCGCTGTTGATGGCACTGGAAAGCTACTGGAAGCACTTCTCAGCGTAAGTTGATCCCTTCCCTGTGCTACACCTCATCTTCCTGGACACCTGTCAAAGGACAACTGAACTAATTTCTGGTGGCCTGTCAGGACCCCCACAGCCACTGGGGCGGTCATGGTGTACAGCAGTGCCAACTCTGTAGTGTCCTATTCTCCTACACAGTGGTCTAGTTGACACAGAGGAATCCATGAAGAGTCACCTAGAGTTAGATCAAGGCTCTACCTAGCCCAGCATCCCCCTGTCTGTCCTAGAAATTATAATAGTGGGGCTTTTATGGATTCAAAAGTAGACACTGTCTAGGGAAAGAGTCCAAGACATGGGGACATGCCCATTGCATGCCCATCCTACTTCACCCCTCAGAGAAAACCAAGGCTTTGTTCCCCTGTGTATTAACAGCCATGGGGTGATCTTACTGCTTTTGAATGAACTTCTTGGACCACGTTTGGGTTGCTGGGGCAGCAGGCACAGCAGCTTCAGTTCCCCGTATTCCTGTTGTGAACCTGAGAGATGGCAGCTTGCATGGGGCAACATATGGCAGTGTTATTGCCCAATTTTCACGTGGGTCCTGGAGGTGTCTTTGTGTTGCCACAGTGCGTTCGCTTCTCATTGGTTGAGGAAGTCAGGCAACATTTTCCATAAGGTTTCCCCTGATTCATCTCTTTCTTCTGGGGGCAATTTCAAAATGGAAAGATCCACATGGATTGTACAGGAAAAGTTTCCCTGAGTGGGTACCAGATTCATACAAGTCCTATATTTGTGACGTAGCCATGCCTTTGGTGAGAATTGAGGACCCCAAGTGCCCCTAAATGCCTGCTTCCCGAGTCCCTGGGGGACAGAAGGAGTGATTTCCCCTCCTGTGCTTGAGTGGGGTTCCTCAGAGCTCTGACCTGAGCTGGGGCTGCTCAATAGTGGCCTTAATGGCCATGGGGATGGTGGTTATATGTTACAGATGTCCTGACATGAGCCTGAGAGGGTCTGCAAGAAAGCTGCAGGGCAGGGTTAGAATTCAAACCAACCATGGCCATTCGGGTAGAGAGAGAGTAGTCTGTTCTCCATGTCCATGAACAGGAAGAGGAGATGAGAGATGGTCTTCAGTGAGGGAGTCAACTTTTTCAGAGTTAGGACTTGGAAGCCCTGGAGCAGACTGATGGGACCTCTCGTGTGCTCCCAGGCCATGGAGGTCTTGTGTCACTCCATTTCCTAACAGAGCTCTCAAGGATGTTGCACATTGTGCTTTGGAAAGCAGTGGCCTTGAAAGACCTTCTCAAGTCTCTCTGTGACTGTACTATTAATGGAAAACACAAGGGCAATGTGGCCCTTTCTTCAATCTGGTGTCCTCTCATTTCCAGGTTTGATTTTACGCTTCCCCCTGAGAAAGAAGCCATGGAATGTCCCTCTATAGGACCTCTGAAGGCCACAGAAGACAGGGAGGAGGAGGAGGAAGAGAGCGAGGAGGAGGAGGAGGAAGAGAAGGAGAAGAAGGAGGAAGAAGAGGATGATAAGCAAATTGAGACTGATGGTAATGTCACGTCTGACTTGTGAGAGTGTGCCAGGGGGTGGTGGGCATGGGTGCTTGTGTGGGGGTGTTCCTTTAGTCCTCAGCAGTAGGTGGCTGAAGACAAGGACAAAACGTGGTGCCCTGGGAGGGAAAACTGCATCTCTTGTGCCTCGCTGTACACAGCAAAGCTCAAGGCACCCACTATGGACTAAGACCTCATGGCAGCCCAACACTGACAAATGCAGCTGGTACTGCTGAGGGATACTTTCCCCCAGGGCTCTGTGCCCTGGTATATATTGCAAGCTGCTCCTTCATTTCAGGAAACTCTGCCTTGAGCTACCAAGGGTGGAGGGGTCTGCCTCTCCCACAGATCCTGTGCACTTGAATATGGGGAGAAAAATGGCCCAGAGATGACAGTTAAAAGACTGGTAAGCTGTGCCAAAGACCTCCTAGAGAGCAAGACCTCTTCGAGATGATGACATCAAGGGAATTGGATTGTTTTATCAGATGCTGGAGCAGATATGCCTGTCACTCTTGTTAAATAGGCACAAAGATGCTTTCTGAAGAGTCTTCCCATTGTATAGTTCCACAGAGTCCTCCTACAAAACATCTGCTTTCTTGAGGAAGGTGGTCTCGGTCTCCATCCACACTATCTGGCCCGAAGAAAGAAAAGGGGCGCAAAGGCAAAGGAAGAAGGTCACCTGGCAGGTGAGCCTCATGGAGAAACCGATGAGGGTGACCGCATGCTCTCGGACTTCTTGAATAAGTTGTTCCCTTTGTACGCAGTGTTGGTATTGTCTCTGAAGGATTATTCAGATTTGTCATGGTGACTGATGCTTATGTGAAGAATTACTCCAAGAGCTGAGGAAATTTTTCTCCTTCCTTTTTAATGTCTATGAACCTCCTCTCATTTCAGTCTAAATGATGCCGCTTTTCAAAGAAAAATGAAATTCTTAACATCCTCCCCCAGCAAAACAGAGCAGTGTCTGTGTTCACTGTTTTCTACCCTGGATTTAGTCAACTGGAAGACTCTGATTTAATTCCAAATCTGCTGTTCAGAGGGCGTTGTCTGGCAGAGGAGGAGTGCCAGAGAACTAATTGCCAACATTGCTTTTCTCCCTCAAACACTTCCTCCTTCTTCTGCCCGGGGTGCCCCCAAAACACAGCCTTTACTGTGTGGCCACCACAGTGCAGTTTGCAGGAGGAGGGTCATGGTGCCTCCAAACTCTGGTTATTGCAAAAGTCATTGTTGTTCTCTTTGTTCCCTCAAGACAGGGACCACATGTGGATGTTACAGCTCATGCGATGGTACAACTCAAGGTTTTCTTTCTCCACTGTTGACATGAAACCAAGTAGCCAAATACACCTAAATCTCCAGCAGAACCGCTGTCTGCTGCAGAGGCTGGCACTGAGCTACTCATGAGCACAAGGTGGAGAACAGCCTCATCCCATACTCATATCAGCTCACCCTCTTGGGTATTTTCAGCTTTCTGCCAAGTATTCAGGAGAGCTTCTTCATGGTGGAGAAGGACAGCAAGCACAAGCAAACTCTCAGTGTCAGACCTCAAACCACACTTCCCGGTTTCAGAAACAAAAAGAGGACCTCCCTGTCACCCCAGGAAACCAGTCTGCAGGTCAGGGTCTGGATCAGTTCTGGCAGGGGCTGAAACAGGATGCGGGCAGAGGTCCCAGGGGATGCTGGACAGGGTCATTGAGTGCTCTTGCTGCCCTCAGGGCCTCCAATTCCTCCAACCAAGCCATCTTCATGGTTTGGTGATGTGCTCTGACGTGCCGGAGGACTTAATCTCATGGTTCCTGCCCTGAAAAACGGCCATTCCCTCCCCTCATTTACCTCGTCACGAGTGATGTCAGCATGAGAGTGTGGGGCCAAGTGGGGAATTAATGTCCCCCCCATACCCAGGTGGCCGTGCTGGGATGACTGTCCTGGTTCCTCTGCTATGGCTGCAGGTCCCTGCCTGGGGCAGTTTGTCTCATAGGGGTTTCTGAGGATGGAGCAGAACGTGCTGGAGGGCTGCACAGACCCTGTAACCGCCGGAATCTCCACTGCTGAACGTTCTGACCACCTGAGGTAGGTGAGAAGCCTCCTAAGAATTGTTCTCTGGTGCCAATGCAGGCTAGACGGTCTCAGGAAACATTGACAGAAATTTGGCCACACTCACCATTGCCACTGGTTGGGAAAGGGGAGGGGACTGCTCCCTTCCTGCACAGAGCCATGGTGAAGAGGAAGCTGGAGAGTCCACAGGGGCTACACAAACTGAACACGTTCACCAACCTCAGCCCAAGAAATGTGAGCAGCAGCACCTGTTTGAGGTGTGAAGGACTCCAACTCCTGAGCTCTGGGGCTAAGTATGGCATCCTCCCCTTTCCCATGACCTGGCTTAGACCCTAATGCCAGGCAGCCCCAAGCTGCCTCCAAGTTGAAGGCAGCGGGGAGGCAGGAGGGTGTCAGCCAGAATGTGAGAGAGACTTTTCCCTTGCTGTTGCAGCCAGCTTTCTGTGCGAGCAAACTACACCTTGCAACTCTTGGAGACTTACCATATGTGTCGGGAAGAGTGGAGCAGCAGAGTAGAGCTGAATCGGCAGAGGAATTATGAAGAGAATCAGTTACTCTGGTAAATCTCTCCAGCTATGGATGGTGGCTCCCCATCCCTTGAAATGTCCTTTCCTCCACAACCAGGAGGACTCAGGGGAAGGGGGTCTCTCACTGGCACCTCTCGTGGCAGCACAGCAGGCTTGGGAAGCTGGCACCTGGGATGAGGCACCCTGCCATCCAAGGGCCAGATGTTGGGCACTCCAGTAGGATTTCTAGGTGGGAGCAGAAAGTTGTGGGAAAGAGAAAAACAAGAAAGAAGTTGTGGGAAAGAGAAAAGGATTCCTCCAGTGTTTTCTAACTAGACACTGAGATGCCTTGCCCTATGGGTCAATGCCTGTTTGGTCCAAAGTCTCATCCGTTGCCCAACCCATCCCCAGGCAGACTGCCTGCACATGGGACCTTATCATTGCCTTGGATGCTAGGGTCTCTGTCCCATCATGGAAAGTATAGAAATGCCAAGAGAAGCAGATCCCATAATATCCAGCCTGAACTAAGTACATAGCATTTCTGCACTTCCTCCCTGCACAATAATACCAACCTGTTCCTCCTTAATGTTGCAGCATTGGGCAGCAAATGTCTCTCAGGGATCCAAGGGAAAGGTATCTGGGCTTCTAGCAGAACAAAGAACACATGAATATGATGACGAAGTCTGTAAACATGGTCCTGAGCCCTCCCAGCGATGAGAGACCCCCTCATCTCTGTCTCTTCCATATTCCTATTAAATCCTGTCTCCACCTTTCTTGTGGGTGGCTGCACTCCCTCTTCTAAGCCAGTGTGCGGAGCCAGGATAGGCTTTCAGTGCCATGTACGTTTCCATGGGGCACATGTGACTCTAGGGGCTCCAGGCTGAGCAGAGATGCCCACAGGGGCTCTGGGACTCAGCAAGGAGCTGATGGAGTGGGGTGAGGGGCCCAATGGGCACATGGGTGCCCTGGGGTCCATGCAGGTCTTGGGGTCACCAGGGCTCACCCACTGCATATCCTGAGGCACGTGGAAGGATGGGGAGGAGGAAGGTGATGGGATGGTACCCGGGGGGCTGTGGGTTGCCCAGGACAGGGAGCAGGGAGCTCTCACCCCCACCATGTCCTTCTACCTCCACCAGCACTGAGCCCAACCTGTGCTGGGGCCAGAAACAGCAAAAGCAGCTCTGGAGTCACTAAAGCACCTTCTCGAAGGTGTAAAATTGGGAGCAATGTAGAGGTGTTTCTTTCATCACTAATGAATACAAAGGTTGTGTTTTAATATAGGGATGAAGAACATGGGACCCTCAACCATCCCTCCCACCTTGGCAGAGTGGGATGTACACAGGGTGGGCCCAACACGGGGCACATAGGACCATTTGGGCCTATGTGGGCCCCTAGGGCCCCATTTGGGCACCTAGGGTATTTTGAGGGCCTGCGAGCATCAGCAGGGGAGAGAAAGGCAGGAGCAGGATGGCTCTGGCAAAGCAAACTCCTGGCCCTCCCCATGCTCACCAGATGTGAGGCCATTTTGGTGTGGAGGAGAAAGCCCTAACGGGGAGCAAAGGAAGAGGGGATCAGACTGGCATTGGATACATCTCTCTTGGCCAATTTCTACCCTGGGCCACCTCATACCACCTGTTCACACCTCTGTGGCACAGACCCAGTCATAAAGAGGCTAAAAGGACAGAAAATTTGGTTTCCTCTCCAAACCAGGCAGGAGCAAAAAGCCTAGAGGAAGACAGGGTAGGCAGCACTGACCAACACACTCCATCAACTGGGCCACCAGAGGGCAAAAGTGGGATGGGGGGAGGATTAAAAGTGTCACAGAAGCAGTTGGAGGGGTGGTTTTGGGAGAAAACCAAGGGCTGAAAGGCAGGCCTCAGTGTCAGCATAAAACCTGGAGACACAAGGTTGGAGGACAAGACTCCAAACCAAGGAACCCTGCAAGGCTGAGCCCAGCCAAGAGGCTCAGCCCAACCATGCTGCCTGCCCTGGGCTTTCCTGTGCCTGAGCGATGCTGCTAGGGAAGGATTTCTCTGCAGGGACCATGGCTGGGCAGGGAGGTGGCAGTGGGGCCCTGGGGATGTTTGATGAGTGGCCCTGGGGACATCCCGGCTTACCTGGACCTCCCTGTCCAGGGCCTTCCCACAGCATCACTCAGCTCCTCATGGAGATCCTCATGCCATTTGTTGTATTTTAAACTGAATTGCCACAAACTTGTTGTATCACATACTTACAATGCTATAAAGTTACTTAATTATAGAATCATAGAATCATAGAATTGTCAAGGTTGGAAAAGACCCTTAAGATCATCAGGTCCAACCGTTAACCTACCACTGCCAAGTCCGCCACTAAACCATGTCCTCAAGCACTGCATCTACCCATCTTTTAAATACTTCCAGGGATGGGGACTCAACCACTTCCCTGGGCAGCCTGTTCCAGTGCCTGACTACTCTTTCAGTAAAGAAGTTTTTCCTAATATCCAACCTAAACTTTCCCTGGCGCAGCTTGAGGCCGTTTCCTCTCGTCCTATCCCTTGTTACTTGGGAGAAGAGATCAACCCCCACCTCTCTACAACCTCCTTTCAGGCAGTTGTAGAGAGTGATAAGGTCTCCCCTCAGCCTCCTCTTCTCCAAACTAAAGAACCCCAGCTCCCTCAGCCACTCATCAGACTTATTCTCTAGACCCTTCACCAGCCTTGTTGCCCTTCTTTGGACACGCTCCAGCACCTCGATGTCCTTCTTGTAGTGAGGGGCCCAAAACTGAACACAGTATTCAAGGTGTGGCCTCACCAGTGCCGAGTACAGGGGCACTATCACCTCCCTGGTCCTGCTGGCCACGCTATTCCTGATACAAGCCAGGATGCCATTGGCCCTCTTGGCCACCTGGGCACACTGCTGGCTCATGTTTAGGCAGCTGTCAACCATCACCCCCAGGTCCTTTTCAGCCAGGCTGCTTTCCAGCCACTCCTCCCCAAGACTGTAGTGTTGCCTGGGGTTGTTGTGACCGAAGTGCAGGACCTGGCACTTGGCCTTGTTAAACCTCATACAGTTGGCCCCAGCCCAACAATCCAGCCTGTCCAGGTCCCTCTGCAGGGCCTTCCTACCATCCAGCAGATCGACACTCCCACCCAACTTGGTGTCATCTGCAAACTTACTGAGGGTGCACTCAATCCCCTCATCCAGATCGTCGATAAAGATATTAAACAGGACCGGTCCCAACACTGAGCCCTGGGGAACACCACTCGTGACCGGTCACCAACTGGATTTGGCTCCATTCACCACCACTCTCTGGGCTCAGCCATCCATCCAGTTTTTAACCCAGCGCAGAGTGCACTTGTCCAAGCTGTGAGCAGTCAGCTTCTGCAGGAGAATGCTGTGGGAGATGGTGTCAAAGGCCTTACTGAAGTTCAAGCAGACAACATCCACATCCTCATCCACTAAGCAGGTCACCTTGTCATAGAAGGAGACCAGGTTAGTGAAGCAGGACCTGCCTTTCATAAACCCATGCTGGCTGAGCCTGATCCCCCGGTTGTCCCGCACATGCCGCATAATGGCACTCAGGGTGATCTGTTCCATGACCTTCCCCAGCACCGAGGTCAGGCTGACAGGCCTGTAGTTCCCTGGATCCTCCTTCCGACCCTTCTTGTAGATGGGTGTCACATTAGCTAACTTCCAGTCATCTGGGACCTCCCCGGTTGACCAGGACTGCTGATAAATGATGGAGAGTGGCTTGGCGAGCTCCTCCGCCAGCTCCCTCAGTATCCTCGGGTGGATCCCATCTGGCCCCATTGACTTGTGGGCATCCAGGTGGAGGAGCAGGTCGGTGACTGCCACCTCTTCGACAACTGGGACTACATTCTGTGTCCTATCTCCATCTCCCAGCTCAGGGGCATGAAAACCTTGAGGATGATCAGCCCGACTATTAAAGACTGAGGCAAAGAAGGCATTAAGTACCTCAGCCTTCTCCTCATCCTTTATGGCCAAGTTTCCCTCTGCATCCAACAATGTACCTCTTGTACCTCTTATGTACCTCTTATGTACCTCTTGTATAACTTAGACTTAGCTGAAACTACTATAACACTAAATTTACTGTATTATAGCATGATGCCCCCGCTGCGTGACGCCCCCATGGCACGATATCCCCTCGACAGCACTGTCTTTTGCAGCCATCTCAGTCCCCAAGTGCCATCCCAGCATTACCAGCGTTTTGCACAATTTAGGGCCCCATTTCAGACTGCTGAGGCTCCGAGCAGCAGCATCCAAGTCCATCTGTAGCCGCCTTAATAAAATAGTGTTTGCCAGGCCATGCAGGGTGCCCTGTGCCAGGAGAGGGGACAGTGCAGGCGCTCTCCTCCCCGTGGTCCCAGCGTGTGGCACGACTTCTGCTGTGATCGTATAGTGGTCAGTACTCTGCGTTGTGGCCGCAGCAACCTCGGTTCGAATCCGAGTCACAGCAATGGTTTTGCAAATTGCTCGGTGCACAAAAAAGCCAGTTTGAAGATGCAAGGGAGGCATCTGCAAGGAGGTTAGTTTGCAGAGATGCTGTGCCCTAGGAGGGAGCCACAAGCTCTGACATGCTCTCTGCTCCGAAGAGTGACCGGACTCGCACCTACAATGATTTCCTGACCTGTAGTCACAGCGCTGTAGTCTCTCCAGTGGGGCTGCAGTGACAGCTTCCCCATGCTCTGGAAAAGCACTCCAGCTTCTCCATTTTCCAGGCAAAGCTTGAAAATTTAGAGGAAATCACCCAGCTTTCCACATTCCCCTCACCAGTTCTGCACAAAGGGAACCGGAAGATGCTGTGGCCACCCCACAGAGCCAGAGGAGGTGGGAGGCAGCAGCTTGCTGCCCCAGGCTCAGCTCCAGAGACCCAAGAGCTCCCTCCTGCCCTCCAGGGTAGGAAGGCTCTGCCACAGCGGCCGCCTGAAGAAGAAAGAAGATCAAGACGATGAAAACCCACTGCTGGCACTCCCAGCTCCTGAGGAATGGGATTTTGGCTGCAGCACCTCCAAGGATGCTTTCATGGCAGAGGCAAAACCCATCCAGTGTTGAGGGATGACCCTGACACACTGCGGGTCTGGGAACCAGAGGTCTTATGGGCGCCAAGAGGCAGGTGGAGATCTCTGGGGTGCACCAAGAGGTGCTTCAGCTTGAGGAAGCATTTTAAACTGTTGCCTTTACTCTTCAGGAGCTTTCAGACCATGGAGACACCCTGTTTGCTTGGTCTTGGTGCCCTCTCCTGACAGTTGTGCAGAACTCACTCTGGACAGCAGCTTTCAAAAATGAAATTACAACTACCTGCATAAGGTATCGCACAGGTCACACTTGGAGCTCAGCTGGTGGAGAAGTCACTACCTGAGCAGCTGGTCTCAATTTATTCACCACTGCAGGGGTAACTGAAAGTAGCAGAAGGCTGCCAGCGCCCAGGCAGATTGACTCAGGTGTCTGGGAAGGGGAAAGGGAGGCTTTTTAATTGCATAAAATGAATTCTTTTTCTTTCATACCTTATCCATAGCAAGAAATGGAGAGCAAAATTCATTACGCATTTACCTTTAGGGTTTGCAGTTTATAGGGCACTACTTGCACAACTTCACACTTCTCTGATCTTCACTTACTCTTTCACTGAAAACACATATTTCTTTACTCAGAGAAAGCTCAAAAAGCATTTTCCCTTCTAAAGATAATACAGAAGGAAGAGAAGACAAACATCTAGAGAAGTCGTCCTTTAGCAGCAGCAGTACCTGTCCCACTTTTACACAGCTGAGAAGCAGAAACACAAGGAAATACACAATTTCTTCACCCCTCCTTTTTTTTCATCCCAGAAAGTCAGTTTTGGGGATAAGGCAATTAAACTTATCTGAAGAATAATGTACTGTGCTTAAGTAACTGACCGATGTTCAGGTTGAAAAATGTCAAAATCCCAAAGGGGATGTTTTTCATCCAAAATTACTCAACTTTTTGCTACAAGAGTTTCTATTTTGCCAAAATAACCTGAAGTGTACATACACATACACAGTGCAATTCAGGGCTTAGCTGAAGCAGCATGGTGGCCCCACGGGTCGCTGCAGCTTCTGCTCTCACATGAACCATCTTCCCTTAAGACGACACAGGGCTCTGCTTTGGTTGGAGTGGGTTTGGGATGACAGGCAACAGAATCACAAGATGGTTGAGGTTGGAAGGGACTTCTGTCATCTGGTCCAACCCCCTGCTCAAGCAGGACCACCCAGAGCTGGTTGCCCAGGACAGTGTCCAGACAGCTTCTGAATACCTCCACAGATGGAGACTCCACAGCCTCCCTGGGCAACCTGTGCCAGTGCTCGGTCACCCTCACAGTGAAAAAGTGTCTCCTGATGTTCAGACGGAGCCTCCTGTATTCCAGTTTGTGCCCATTGCCTCTGGTCTTGACACTGGGCACCACTGAGAAGAGCCTGGCTTCCCTCCTAGGAGAGATGCCCCAGTCCCTTCATCATCTTCATGGAGGTCATCACACAGAAAAAGGAGGTGCCAGCAGGAACCCAGCCTCTGAGGAAGCTGCTTGAATTGAAGGTGGTCAGTTTGGGCACCTGAACACCAGTCCCCATCTTCATCCCCATCTCAGCTGTTCCAGGAGGGACTTGTCCCAGCAGGAAGAGGTTCTGCTCCTGCCCACAGGCTCCTAAAGGATAAAGCCTTTGCCTGAACAGGGGCTTGAACCCTGGACCCTCAGATTAAAAGTCTGATGCTCTCCCAACTGAGCTATCCAGGCTCACATTTATGATTTTGGGGGATGTTCAAGACAGGCAGTAAGGACCCCACTTCACTGCATCACTGAAGGGACAACATGGGGACTTGCTTTGACCTCTTCCAGCCCTGCAGTGCCCCAACAAGGCCACCACAGTGGAGGGCGTCCTCCCACGAGGAGGAGCACCACCAGGACCTCTACCCTGCCCTGGCAGGCATAAACACCAGGTTTATCCTCTCGGGGCAGCCAAAAGCCAGAGTGACGAGGCAGAGGAGAAGGAGAGCCCAGCCAGGGCTGTAGGTGTCAATCCCAGCAGCCTGGGAAAATAATAACCTGGCAGCAGCGGGCTTTGAACTTGCTTTTCCAGAGACCGGCACCCAGCACCAGCTCCTCAGCCCACTCAGCCACGCTGCCTGCACATGCTGGGCTCAGCACCCGGCTTCTGGGCACGGGCTGGACCGGCATCCCACTGGGGGACTGATCCTGACAGAGGGATGCGCCCTGGGAAAGCGCCTGTGCCGCAGGGATGCGCCCGCAGGCAGAGCGAGCAGGGAGCCATAGGGGCGCCTGTAAAACCTCCGCCACCCCCTCACCGCTCCCCGAGGGAGGCAGGGGGGATCCGGTCGGAGGAGAGGAGTGGCAGCGTGGGGCCCCTCACTCGGCGGCTGTGATCGTATAGTGGTCAGTACTCTGCGTTGTGGCCGCAGCAACCTCGGTTCGAATCCGAGTCACAGCAATGCTTTTGCCAACAACCTGGTGCTCGGGAAGGCCGGGCTAAAGATGCGAGGGAGGCGGCTGCAAGGAGGTTGGTTTGCAGAGACCCTTGCCCGAGGAGGGGGCCACAAGCTCTGAGGGGCTGCCAAAGGTCGCCCTTCCTTTGCTCCTGCCCTTCCTCCCAGTTCTGCTCCACTCTGCCAGCCCAGGCCACCCACCAGTGCCCTCCAGCCCCACAAAGACCCAATGCAAAGCACTCTTCTCTGGGAGGAAGAAGACATCTTCCCTTCAGTAGTATGACTTTTCTGAAGCCAACCCACTCTGCTGTACCTCTTTATTCCCGTCCTGGCCAAGCTGGAAGGAAAGCCTCCCTAGAAAGGCTGCATGTGTTTCTCCCTTCATCGCAGAGCGAGAGGAGATGGGAGGCAGCAGCTTTCTGCCCCAGAGCTCAGCTCCAGAGAAGATGTTGGACAGGAAGGATTTGCACCCAGAGGATCAAAAGGCCATGCTACGGGTGATCTTGAATTCCCCCCGCAGCATCCCTCTGCTCAGCACTGCTGCGCAGTGGCCCATTGCCCCACTGCAGCACACTGGAAGGCTGGAACACACTGGGAAAGCTGGAGCAAGTCCATGAGCAGTTGGTTTCTGCTCCACCACCATGTCTCAGCACCATTCACCTCTTCTCAAATGTTTTCCTCTGGCCTCTCCAATAAGGAGCAGCTCTTCCCCTTCACTGCAGCATTGGGTCCGGGGGTGGAAGGTCCAGCTGAACACATGGCCATGCCACCCTGCTGACTTTCTGCTAACGCATTTCAAAAATAAGAAAAGCCCTAATTTCTCCCATCCTGCAGCCTCTTCCTGGGCATACAGCCCAGCACATGGCCCTCGAGGCAGACTGGAGCAGGGACAACATCTCATCTTGCCCACAGCCCTGACCCCACACAGGCAGCACCACTGGACACAACATACCAGGCTGAAAGTCAAGAGCAGCGATTTTAAGGAGAAAAGTTAAATTATGCCATAATAAGCCCTGGGGTAAGTAGACACCCCCCCAAGCGACGGGCTGCCCAGAGAGGGGCTGCAGGGCAGAGAGCCTGACAAAGGCAGAGGACAGGGCAGGGCTTGGGGTGAGCAGAGATTTCTTACTGCTCCTGTTCATGCTCCCGGGGTGTCCCTGGGTTTCTGTCTGCCAAGGAGAGCACGATGGAGATGCATCCTCAGATCCTTCTTCCCCTGAGCCCCATGTGCTCATCTGGCACAACCAAGCTCAGCCCAAGGGTGACGCTGACCCCTGAGATAGGATGGGGAGCCCCTGCACCCTGAATCCGACCTCCTCATCTCCATGGTCATTGTTTGGCCCTTGCCTGCCAGGCTAGTAAGGCTTTCCTTGGGCAGAGCAAGGCTTGGGTGCACCAGGAGACTGGCTGTGTCAGGGGGATGGAGTCTCCCAAGGGAGTAGGTGAGAGTTGTGTGGGCACATGGAGCCCATTTCTGCATCCTCACATAGATTTGTAACCCCCTCCTTCTGAAACACAGCACAGACACGCCTTCAGAGCAGGCACTGTGGCTGTGCATTGCAAAAACAACTGAAAAAGCCCACCCGAAGCTGAGACGTCACCCTCTTCTTCCTCGCCCTGGGGCTGGACTGTGCCCCAGGGTCCCTGGGGACCTGCCAGCAGCTCACTATTAGTGCGCCAGTGGGGCTGAGCACTGGGCAGGGGCTGGATGGCCAGAGGGTGACGCTGGCAGGGACCAGCTCCCCTCTCCTGGGGAAGAGGCACCTGGGATCGCTCCCCTGCACCCTGACCCCTTCCGCCCTGTGCCCCTCCAGGTGCTGCTGGCCCAGGTCACTCTGCCATCCCCTGGGTGCCTCCCAGTGCCCAAAGATCCCTGGTCCCTGGTGCAGGCAGGGCCACCTGGAGCCCTGCCCATGCAGGCTGGGGGCTGCGGGGGCTCCCCCCAGCTGGGGCTGGCACCGAGGGGGCACCCACGAGGACCCAGAGCCCACGGTGGCCAGGAGTTGCAGGGTCCCAGGCCGAGGGCCTGTCAGGGGATGCTGCATGGGGCAGCCCGGGCAGGGGGGCATGGAGCAGGGGCAATGCCAGGGGTGGCACTGGGGGATGTGCTGCTGCCATGTGGCACAAGGGGGCTGCCCAGATGTGTCCTCACCTGTCCCAGCCCGGAGGTTTGGGGTCTGCCTGGCCATGTCGGCAGCACCAGCCCCCGCTCCCAGCCAAGGGCAAGAGGAGTGGAGAGGTGCTGTATTCACCCAGGCAGGGAGCGGGCAGGGAGCTGGCAGCCCTGGGAAGCCCCGTGGGGCTACCCCGAGAGCACAGTGCAGGGAGCAGTGCATGGCAGCCGCAACCCCAGCACACAGTGGAGGGACGCCAAGGCACTGGGAAGCTGCTAAAATTACGTGCCTGCTCTGCTGGCACCCCCAAGCAGGGCTCTTGGGGTGCAGAGAGCCCCTGGGCACCGCTGGGCTGCCTTGGCAGGCCATGGCATGTCCGCAAGGCCGGTCCTTCGGCCCTCCCCGTCCCTCCTCCTAGCACGGCCAGCCCCTTGCAGCTCTCCCCTCCCCTGAAGCCCTGGTGCCTCTTGGCTGGACCTGCGTAAAAAATATAAAAGGCTGTTTTGCTTGGAGACGTCCAGAGGATCTCGGCCAAGCTTGCCATGGGGAGCAGCAGCACCAGGGTTGCGTTGCTGACGCTGTCGCTGCTCCTGCAGCCCACGTCCCAGTTCTGGCTCTTCAACGTCCTCTTTCCACCCACCACCACCCCAGAAGCTCCCCCGACCAACAGCACCCCGCCTGTGGTACTCGGTAAGGTCACACCAGCATGGGCACCACGAGGGGTATGGGTGGGCACCCCAGTGTCACACAGCCCCCCCAGAGCCAGCGGTGAGGTTGGGGTGCCACGCTTCCAGCACCTTGGCAGCTCTTGGCTGCAGTGGCCCTTTGCAATCTGGAGCTGGAGCCACCAAGGGGGGGGTGACACATGGCTCTCAGGTCCCCTCCCATCTGCTGGGCTGGGCACACAGGGCTGGCCATGCCCAGCCACAGCTGCCTGGAGCTGGGGGTGAAAGCTGGGCACCCCAGAAAGCAAATGGGGCTCTAAAATCTCACAGCAGGCCCAGAGGGTGTTTTAGGGCTTGCTCAGTTCAGGGGGCACTCTGCCGGCAGAGGGACAGGGGCTGCAGCACATCCTCATCTGCCGCTTCCCACGGCTGCTGCCGCCAGTGCAGTGGGCCAGCATCCACCACCCCTTGCTCCCCCAAAACCCACCCCATCCTGTGTCTTCTGCCGCTCCCTGGTGATGGTTAAGTCATCCTCTGCAGCTGCAGAAGGGTGTCCATCTTGTATCCCATCCAACATCCACCCTACCTGGGGGATGGCATAGAGAAAAGCGAGGCTCTGGCAGAGGTTCTGAGGGAGGTGAAAGGAGAGGCTGGGGCATCACCTCGGGGAGGTGGAGGTGGGAGCAGCAGCCACCAGCTGGTACCTCCATCCTGCACAGCTCTGCCTTCCTTTGCCCCTGTGCCATCACCGGGGACTCGAGCTAGGGTTTTGCGATGCAACCTCTGCTGAGCAGGATTGGGTTTTTTTCTGCTTTTTCTTGAATCAAGCCAAGTTTCCCCTTTAAAAAGAGAAGAGAAAAAGCAGAACATCCCTGCTGCAATGCCGAGGGCTGATCCCGCAAACTCCCTTCCCAGAGGCATCAGAGAGTAGGGGACGGTGTCTGGAGCCTTGGTGCCCTGGGGCAGGTTCTGTTTGGCCATGCTGGTGGCCAGGAGACCCGGGTGGCTGTCACCAGGCACCTCTTCTCAGGAAGGCTTGTGATGGTTGGAGCATCTCCCCGTGCCCCCAGTACCAGCCTCAGCCCCTGTCCCGCACCCAGCCTGGTCCAGTTGCCCCATGTGCCGCTCGGCATCCGTGCGTAGCCCATCCCCCTGGGCCGGGCGTCCTGGAAACCCCCAGTGCCCTTGGGACCGCCGATAACCCCTCTGCCCCCACAGGAGCTCCCTTAATAATTACCTAATGTCCTCTGGAAGGGGAGGCAGAGCTCAGGGCTGCATGCCGGGGGCAGGGGTGCTGGCTGTGCACCCTTGGGAGCCATCAGAACAGCTCATGGTCCCGCTCTTCTTACTGGCTGGGGAGGTCCTCTCTGCTCGCTCCCTGCCTTGTCTCTCCTATGCCAGGGTCCACTGGATGGTCTGGTCCCCAGCCAGGTGCTTTGAAGGCAGGATTAGACCCTCCCTGTATCCTTGGGGAGATGCCACAGAGGTGAGGGAGCTGTGAAGCAGGCTGAGGGAGGCAACCACTACATCCCCTTCACCTCTTGCATGGGATGAGGCTTTTGGAGGCTGCAGCCATGCCCCTGCCACACTGCGGGAGCTGGTGCCATGGTGGGTGAGACAGGGCTACAGCATCTCCAGGCCAGGCTGCCCTTGCACCCTGTGACAGGGACAGCACTGTGGCTCCCCAAAACACCTGCACCCATGGGCCCCGGGGTGTAGGGATGCCTGAGGCTGGTGGGGACCAAGGAAAATGGGGGACATCCTTCTCAGGTCAAAGATGCTCCTCATCTTCATCCTTCGGCCCCAACGCCAGGCAGTGTGGCTCCCACCCCGCCATGCTTGTGGGTCCCACTGCCACAGCTCATGGTGTCCTTGGGGGAAGCACCTTACATGGGACACATAGCAGACAGTGCCTGCAGCAGCATTGAAGGTCCATGCTGTCCCCAGCCATGCATCGTGGGCCAGTCCAGGACCCACTGGGGCTGTGGGATTCGTCACCCAGTGCTCCCATCCCACCAGGCTCACAGCCTCTGTCCCCTGCAGTCCCTTCACCTCTTGTCCTCGCCCTTGGGGTCAGCACTGGCACCAGGAGCCGGCACTCAGCTCCTGCACGCCAGCTAGGAATACTCTCCATGGTGTGTGCCCATGGCACAGGCACACATACCAGGGTGGCACGAGGATGGGTGTCCCATCCCTGCCAGGAATCCCAGAGGCAGACCCTGGTGATGGTCACCCTCCATTGAGGGAGCCCAGGTTGCACATGTCAGACCATGAACCTGCTTAAAACCACACTGTGTTTACCATATGCACTCTTTGCACTGAATTCCTGCAGGATATGGTTCTGCTCAGCACCGAACCATTTCAGAGAACTTGGTCAGTCTGTGTGGAGGGTTTAAAGTTCAGGAAAACAGTGTGTGGGCCTCGGGTGCCAGCACGGGGATGACTTTCACCTCCCTGGGGACTCTGTGCATCCCTGATCTGCCAGGGGATGCGGTAGGACTGGGCAGCCCTGAGCAGCACCGACTCCTTCCCCCAGGCAACTGCGAGGAGAGGAGGATGGAAACCCAGCCAGGCAGGGGGGAATAATCCGGGATGCTTCATGCTGGTAGGGATTGGCAGGTTTGGACGGAGGGTGGCAGCTCTGGGGGTCACCTCATGGGAAAGGCAGCTCAGGGGGTCCCCGAGGATGCATTTTTAGTGCCGCTTCCATGCTCACCCTGCATCTCGGCTCTGAGTGCCCTCACTCTTGCACGAGCAGGCTGTTCTCCAGGGATGCTGCTCCAGCGGGTGTCCAGGTGGCCCCAGCCAGGCAGCCCCAGGGGAGCCCTGCTTGGGGGGCCAGGCGAAGCACCAGGCTGGGCAGCCCCACAGGGTCAGTGGGACGGGGTCTGTAGCTGGCTCTGCTCTGTGGTGCCACCAGTGCCCGGGTGTCTTGGGAACCAGCTGGAAGCAAAGTTGGACAAGCCGGACGTCGTGAATTGGATGTGCTACCGCAAAACGGAGGACTATTTCACCATCTGGCTCAACCTCAACACCTTCCTGCCAGTGGGAGTTGACTGCTGGATCGATAACACCAGGTACCGCTCACCGCCACCCCGGAGCTTCCTGGGGAAATGACCTACCAGGGATCTCCCTCCCCTCTCCTCCCCCCTGGCCACGACCTAGCACACACTGAAAACCACAGGAGCACCATGGGACTGTTTGGGAACACAGCTGGCTGGCTCCCACTCTGAGCGCCCTTCCCTTTCCCACGTCCCTGCCACGTGCTTGTGCCAGCCAGACCGTCCTCAGCACCCACAGGAGATGCTGCCAGCCTGCCCGGGGCCACAGGGCAAGGGGGCCACCACAGCCTGCTCCATCAGAGCCTCCTGCCCCAAGATGCCAGAAGATTGGCATGGATGCTGGCTTGGCACCAGTCCACCTCCCCATCCACACAAGACTTGGAAATAGCCACACAGGTCCAAGCTGCCACCCAGTGATCTCCACCCCATCCCTTGAGGACATGGTTCTTCTGCTACTTTCTGTCCTGTCTCCCCAGGGTGGTATACAACCGAACCTCTCGGAAAATGTCCAATGCCCCAGGGGTGCACATCCGCGTGCCTGGCTTCGGCAAGACCTATTCTGTGGAATACCTGGATCAGAGCAAGCTGGCAGGTGAGAGGAGGAGAGATGGGGGGTGTCCAGGGATCCCATGCACTCCCTGCAAGTGGAGAGGGGTCTCAGTTTCTCCAGGAGGGACTGGTTCTGCAGAGAGCCCAGGTCACCTGGGAGTGAGAGACATTGGCCTCGGGGACACACTCCCTCCAAGTGCGAGCAGGGACCACCCCATCCTTGACCACAATGCACATGGGACACATAGAGCCACTACCTCTGGCTGAGCCACCAGTCTACAGGGCTTACCAGATGACATTGTGGCCATGACCAGAACCAGGGTGGAAAAAGATTGACAGGAGAAGACAGCAGACCTAATTCCCACTTGTTATCTCTGCCTGTAGGTTACCTGCACACCCTGGTGCAGAACCTGGTGAACAACGGCTATGTGAGGGACCAGACAGTTCGGGCAGCCCCCTATGACTGGAGGGTCGGGCCCCGTAAGTACAGGGTTCGTGGCCAGGCCACGTGTGCAGGGAGGGAAGCAGGATGGCTCTCATGGGCTGGGTGAGCCAGCTGGTGTGAAGGAATCCCTGGACAGGGATGGCTGCCCGTGGTGGTGGGTATTTGGCCTTTCACGGTGCTGTTGTGTGAATGCATGGTGGCACTTGTGGCTTCTGCACCTCTCTCTGGTCAGGGCTCCTAGGGTCAGCCCTGGAGCCCTGTGGCCATGAGTGAGCTGGCCAAGAGCTGGTGCCTCTCTTGTCCGCAGAGGAGCAGCCCGAATACTTCCAGAATCTGAAGGCACTGATCGAGGAGATGCATGATGAGTACCAGCGACGCGTCTTCCTCATCGCGCACAGCATGGGCAACCTGAACATCCTGTACTTCTTGCTACAGCAAACGCAAGCCTGGAAAGATCAGTACATCGGGGGTTTCATCTCCCTGGGTGCCCCCTGGGGAGGGTCCGTCAAGCCCCTGCGTGTCCTGGCATCTGGTGGGTGACTCCTTGTGTGCAGCCACCTCTTTACTTTCTTTTCCTCCTGCAGAAATGGAATGGTGGTGGTGGGCAGGGAAAGGACACAGTGGTGGAAGAGGTGCGGGGCAGATAGACAAGGGGTCTGTGGAGGCAGCACTCGTGCTCTGGTGCTGATGCTGCTGCATCCCGCAGTGCAGAAAGCACCACAGAAGTTCCTGCCACAGCCCCAACAGCAGGAGAGTGGCCCAGGGCATGCCCTGGAGCTTACTCTTGTTTCCATGATTGGGGCTGATGGGTTTGTGTGTATGGAAAACTGCTGTCAGAAGGGTCCACCTGCAGCCTGGCCATCCCCCTTCCTCCACACTAGCTCCCTCCAGAAAGCCTGCAGCACACCCTGCACCATGCCCAGGGTCGACTCCTGAGCTAGGGGTGCTCCTTGAAAGCTGAAACACCCATCCTGGGCAAGAAAAGGGCTCAGCCAAAAATCTTGGGGCCAGGGAAGCAGTTTGGGGCATGCTCACCCCCTTCTCGCTGCCTCCCCAGACATCTGCACCTTCACTCCAAACCATACAGCCCTTCTGCAGCAGAGGACATGGAGGCCTCCCAAGGGATACTCACACTCCCCTGCACCACTTGCTTGGATCTCCCTGCATCTCAAAGCCCATCCCCCATAAGCTTTGCTGTCTTCAGGCTTTAATCTCCCTTCGCCCAGTTCCTCTTAAGTCTCTTTTCAGCCCAGAAAGCCACAATCACTTGCCTAATGCTGACAGCCCAGAATATCTACAAGTCACAAGCTGAGCCTCCAAAAATGCATGGAACTAAAATCATGTGCTTGAAGATTTTAACATTGCATCACCCTTAAGTCATCTCCTCCTGTTTTTCTCTGTTGCCGCAAGGGCCAGAGATATTTTTAAGGTAATCTGAGATCATTGCATGGTCTTAGGGCTCCAGACACACCAAAAATGTCAAGGCTTGCAGGATGCATGTGAGTTGGCCACCCGTTGTCAGCACCCTCATCGGGCTCAGCTCTGTCCTGTCCCTTCAGGCAGGCATTGGAGGTGCCAGGGTTGCAAGAGAAGTCCAGGACTGGGTTGGTCAGGGCCATCACATGTCCAGGTTTGTCTACACTCAGCCCCTCCTAGCAGCTAGAGATGTTATGCCAGCCCCAGAAAGTTGCTCTGGATATCTGCAGCCAGAGGGGTGAGGAGAGGACGTACGGCCGTGGGCAGGGCAGGGGTAAGCAGGGGAAGATCTGAGGTAGAACCATACCCCAGAGACAGGTGTGAACCACTGCTTAATGGGTGGATCCCAGCACAGCTGCCCAAGAGGCACCATTTGCGAGGGTACATTTTGGTGCTGTTTCTGATGAGCCCCTGTGTGTCCTGCAGGTGACAATCAGGGTATCCCACTCATGTCCAACATCAAGCTGCGTGAAGAGCAGCGCATGACCACCACCAGCCCCTGGATGTTCCCAACGAGCCTGGCCTGGCCCGAGACCCACGTTTTCATCTCCACGCCCTCTTACAATTACACCTACCGAGACTACCAACGCTTCTTCACTGATGTCAACTTGGAGGATGGTTGGTACATGTGGGAGGACATGAAGGACTTGCTGAAGGGCTTACCTCCTCCTGGGGTGGATACGTATTGCCTCTATGGCACAGGCTACCCCACTGTGGAGACATACATATATGATGAGCGTTTCCCTTATGAGGACCCCGTGGACATGATTTACGGTGATGGGGACGACACCGTCAACACACGCAGTTTGGAGTTGTGCAAGCGATGGCGCAACCAGCAAAAGCAGAAGGTGCATGTCCAGGAGCTGCGAGGTGTCGACCACCTTAACATGGTCTTCAGCAACCTGACACTCAGTTCCATCAACGAAATCCTGCTGGGGAGCCCACGGGAGCAGGGGGAGCAGGGGCAGGTGAGATCCAGCCCAGAGGCAGGGAAGGGGGGGAAGATCCTACCTGGAAAGAAGGTCCTTAAGGAGCCCAAAAAGAACTGAAAGGAATGAGGGCCAGCTTCCCTCTGCGCTGGTAGCCACCACAAGCTGCCATGCAGGGGAGCAAAGGACTTGGAGCTGAGTTTGGAAGGAAAAGGAGCAAGACCAACAGCTCAGGTGGATGGGCTGGCACCCACTTCCACACTGATTGGTTTTTCTTTTGGGAACGGCGATTAATTATACTTCAGAGGCTTGTCACTTCCCACTAGCGGGTGGATAATTAACCGCACTGCCAGCTCATTAACATGACACTTGCGAATTACGGCGTATGCACAAGCCCTCGTCGCTAGCAAGCCATGTTTAGGCACTTTAGACGCTGTGGAGCCCAGGGTGCCATAGCCTCTGCTCACTTGGGACAGAGCAACTCACATAACATGTGTGGGCTCTGGCTTACCAGGGCAGTCACGGGGGTGGCACGGCAGGTACGGCTTGCAAGAGCACCTCTGCCAGCCGTCAGCGTGCAGGCAGCAAACTAGGCTCCCCAACCAAGACTGACTCAAAATCAGCAGATTTACAAAATAATAAACACACTTTGCTTCTGAGCGCTGAGCCTGCCTTGTCCTTGCACAGTGGGTTAGTAAAGCCAGCCATAACAAAAAACAGAGGCGCTCACTGCCCGACGGCACCCCAGGAGCCGTGATTTTGGGAAAAGCCACATGCTTGGTGATGCAATCAGGGCTGGCAATGCAACTGGGCTTGGTGACATGCCTGGGGTGACAATGCAACTGGGGCTGGTGACACGACCAGGGCTGGTGATGTGATCAGGGCTGGCAATGGAACTGGGATTGGTGATGTGACTGGGGCTGGTGACACAACTGGGCTGACAATGCAACTGGGGTTGGTGGCACAACCGGGGCTGGTGACACAATGGGGGGTGGTGATATGACCAGGGCTGGCAATGCATCCAGCTTGGCAATGCAACCACCTCAGCGATGCAACTGGAGCTGGCAAAGCAACCAGGATAGCAATGCAACCAGGCTTGGCCATGCAACTGGGACTGGCAACACAACTGGGAGTGGCGATGCAACCGGGGCAGCAATGCAACCAGGGCTGGCAACGCAGCCGGGGCTGGCGATACAGCCGGGGCTGGGGACGCGCCCGGCGCTCCCCGTGAGGGAGCGCGGCGCCCCTGCGTCCGCTCAGCCGCAGGCAGCGCAGGCTCGGCGCGGGGCGGGACGCAGCGGGGAGGGGCGGGGCGCTCCCCTCAGCGCTCCGCTCCCATTGGCCCTGACGCGCCCGGCCGCGGCGCCGATTGGTGGGGCGCGGCGCGTGCTCGGGGCGGCAGCGCGGAGGTCGGCCCGGCGCAGCCCACGTGCCGCTGCCGCCGCGCTGGAGGCCATGGTGCTGCAGCCGGGGGCGGCGGCGGGCGGCGGGCTGGGCCCCCCGCGCCTGCCCGACCGCCATGGCCCGCCGCTCTGCTCCTGCCCGTCCCCACCAGCACCGGGGCCCCGTTGCCCGCGGGGAACCCGGCGTCTGTCAGAAACCGGCGCCGGGATGCGGCGTAACGACAGCGCGGGTGGGCGTGGGGGGCTGCGCGCCGCCGCCTCCCTGCCGCACATCGCGCGGGGGCGGGGGGCGGAGGAGGGCGGCGGGCGGCGGAGCCCCTGCCTGCTCGTAGCGCTGCGGCCCCGCAACGTGGAGGCGGAACGGGAGCGGTTCTTCCGCGCCAGCTTCGCCTACGACCCGCAGTTTGAGTACGCGGAGCCGGTGCCCGCCGCCGTGCTGGATAAATACGGAGCCGCCTCCGACCGTTTCGTGACTCAGGTGAGGCGGGGCCGGCGGGTCACGCGCTGCCCGCGCCGGGGTGTGGCCGCGTGCTGGCGCGGGGTAGGGGAGGGGCCGGGCATCGGTACGGGCAGCTGCCGTGATTCCCGTGCTGGTACTGCTGCCTCGGGTGGGGGCTGAGCGTTCCCCGGGTGCGGGGAGGGGTGCTCGGCCTGGGAGGGGGAGGAGGAACCGGGGGATCGCCCGTCCCCGCCTTCCTCCCGCCGCGCGAGGGCGGTAACCCAGCGGGTGCAAAGGCGTGGGTGGCCTCGTGCAGGGCGGTGCTGCCGGCTCGGTGCCACCAGCACGGCGGGACCGCTCCGTGGTCGGGCCAGCCGGGAGCTGGTCTGTGCTCCCCGTCAAACCCCCCGGCTGGCTTTCCTCCCCGGCTTCTGCTGCCTGGTCTTGCTCTGCTCGACCCTTTTTGTATCCTGCCTTCAGCACGCTCACCCTGGTGTTTCTTAAACTCTTCTTTAGTTACCTGCAGGAATAGGACATCCTACATGGTTGACATGGGTGCTGGTCGTGTCGGTGCTGGATGATGCTGCTGGCCTCAGGCTGGCTCTTGCTTATGGGTGCATGGCGGTGGTGGGGAGCTGGTGCTCCTTCAGGGACACCTTGCTGGTTTTTTTTTACACTTGTTGCTGTAGAAATGGCAGACAAGGAGCTGGCGTGCGTGGGTGACCGTGTGGGAAGCAGTCCTTAGCCTGAATGGCCTGGTGGTTAAGTCCAGCTTGTTTTCTGGAAGGCCTAAAGGTTGTCCGGTGTGGCAGCATCCTTAACGTATCAGCAGACGTGGTCAATAATGATAAGAGTTGGTGTAGACTCTGCTTAAGGAGTCTGTATATTTTCCTTAACTGCTTCTGTTGCTCATACGCTACTGAAATATTCCCGACTCGCTCTCTGCTGCGGATAGTAATGATGTGTGGATGGATGGCAGCGAGCAAACAGCACCCGGCCGCTTGGAGGGGAGGAAACAGGCAGGAGGAGCGTGCTTTCTTGATGCTCTGCCCGCAAACGAGCCTTGCCTGGATGCAGGCAGAGCGAGGCAGGAATGGAGCTGCAGGCTGCATCCCTTTGCTTTGTGCTTGGAGCCTGGCCGTGCCCCAAAACCAGCTTGCTCCTTGGGCTGGGCATCCTGCCTCTGGCAAGAGCATCCCTTCAGCCACACAGACGTCTCTTAGCTGCATCTGAGGAAGCAGGTTAAAAAACTCTTACAATAAACTGAGACTTGCGTGCCAGAGGCATTTCTTTGCACCTCCTAGTTAGGAGCTTACATCTGGTGTTTCAAATAACTTCTTCACCCATTTATTTATTGGGTTTTTTTAATGTTTACTTATTCTTGCATTACTTCCTATATTATTCCTGAATTATTATCCAGATGATCCAGGCTCTTTCTGTAAACAGCTTTCTAAGCAGTTAGTCATTTCCAGTGCCTGCCGTACCTCTGCCCCAGATAAACTGGTGCCAGCGATGCTGTTGCAGCAGAGACGGTCTGACTGCTGTAAAGACCTTGCTGGCTTTTTTCAATGTTTTCTTCCTGCATTTAAGTGCATTTTGTTCTCTGAGTAATGCGGTAAAAAGAGTTGTTCAGAGCTATTTCTCCCCTTGCTTTCTCTTTTGGTACAGTTGACTTACAATATAGTAAAAGATGAATAATTGAGATTATTTTTCTCTGTGTATTACCTTGAATGAATGAAATTAAGTGTTCGTAACCAGTGTGAATGGTCTCATCCTGGATCTTAAAACCCTTTGCAAGTGATATTAAGCATTGAGTATTTCTACCAATGTTTCTCCAAGTTCTCCCGTGATGGTGCGATGGGACAGTATTCGTGTCACTGTTCCTTTGCTCGTACCCTGCAGTAACCTCCTTCTAGTCTCTTTTATTTTGGGAGACTTCTTCCTTGCCAGCTAACTATTAGCTGTAAACTGCTTTTATTTTAAAAACCTGCATTAATCATGGAGCTTAAATAAATGAGACATTTTGCTAAGCCAGCATCCTTGGACAAGAGCAGACAAACCAACACCGGTTCCCTGCTTCCAGCTTGCTGCTCCACCAGCTGCTCTACATGTGCTTGGGGGGGTTATTTTATTTTTTTTAATAGAAAATTTAAATAAACCAGAAGTATTCTTCTAGCCCCGTGGAGGCTCATCACCCCGGAGATCGCGTTCCTGGTTTGTTGTGTGAACGCCGGCAGCACCAGCACGGAGCTGGGGCTGGAGGATTTGTTATCCCACTGCATATGGTGGGTGCATGATTTTGGCTGCCCAGGGATGCTCAGCACCATCTCAGAAAACTAAACTTGGTATCTTAGGAATTTTGCTCGCTGGGGCGTGTGCTGGAGGTCAGCAGGAAGCGTGCCCTCTGGTCTTTCTTACTCCTGGGCACCAGCTGTGCTGGGTTTCTCTTTGGCTCAGTGCTTTAGGTCCCCTGGGAGGAGAGAGAGCAAGTGGCTGAGCAGAGGTGGGAGGAAGAAATTGTCCTTTTTCTGCTGCAGTCAGCAGGAGGTACCTTGCAGCACTGCAAAAACAATCCTGATCGTTCAGCAAACACAACAAAAAACCCCAAACAAAAAAACCCCCAACAACAACAAAAAACCCCCACCCAAAACCAACAACACAAAAAAACCTGCACAGCTTCTCCTGGAAAGACACAATAAGTGACTTGAGAATAAAAAGCAGCTGTGCAGAGAAGACTGTCCAAGGAAGGAAAATCAGGACCTTCTGCTGGAGCAGAGGAGGCTGCTCACCAGACGTAGACCACAAAGCCCCTCTTCGGTGTTGGGTGGTTTGAGTGCTGGTTACTGGTGGTGAGCACCCATCTCCTGATCCTGGTGACCTTAGGGACAAAGGAGGGGATGGGACCTCCTCTGCAGGGCCCAGCCACTGCCTGGAGACTGTACAAGACCAAAGGGGGTTTGCTCAGCAGGAGGAGTTAAAACCTGCACCGTTCAGGAGCAGCACTTGGTCCTGGGCTGGGAAGCTCAGCAGCAGCTCAGCCAGGTTTACAGATGCAATAAAACTGCTGGAAAAACTCCAGAATTGGTGCAAAGTTGTCGTCATCTGGTTTGGCGTATATATTAATAGACTGGAGAAAGTTATTGCTTGAAAATGTCTACAATGCAAACTCACTTTTGGGGAAGGAAACGTGCTGATAAATGCTCGTATTTTATAGATGCTCCATAAAAGTTAATGCTAATAAAATAGCACGTGCTGCTTTTATTAGAAGGCCGTTGGTGTGCAGCAGGCTGGTGGTGCTGGGACCCTGGCCGAAGAGGAGGAAGTAGCATCGCTGCAAAGGGCAACGCTGATGATGCCCAGCTTTCCTGCTGGGCTTGCAATCTGGCACTGCAATAAGAAACCCTTGGAGTAAAAAGCAAGCTGATAAGCTAGACGTCTTTGTGCAAGCACTAGAGTTTGAAAGGAGAACCGAAAGCAGAAAAGATGAAAATAATCACGGCTTTAACCTCCAGAGGCAGCGTGCTGCGATGATGCCGTTTCACTTCTGCTTTGCCTGGTCCCACAACAGATGCTTACAAGGATGATAAAAAGCGGAAGGAATATACCATGGGTCATGCTGATTGCATTAAGTGTCCGTCTGTCCTGGTGGTCACCTCCAGCTGGCTCAGTCTCCTTGTTTTTTTTTAGATATTGCAAAACCATGTCTCACTTTACAGGCGTTTATCAGGGATTATCTCCACTGGGTTTTATTGCATGTGGGATTTTAAGATGTGTTTATAAGTGGGGAGGGTGTTTGCACTGATGTTTCGTTTCTGCATGCAACAGGCAATCAGGATCATTCGTGCCGTCCTGGAGAAGTACGGGACCTATGAGAGCTTCGAAGTCGCCACAGGTGGGAGGCTGCTGAGCAAGTGCCAGATCTGGTCCGTGATCCGAAAGTACATGCAGAAGGAAGGCTGTGTGGGAGAGGTAATCCACATCCCTGCTTTATCGCTTGTAAAATACAGCTGCAAAATATTTATTTTCTGATAAAAAGGACTCCAATTAAGAAATATTTTGGGTACAAAGAAGAAACTTTTCTACTCTGAGCTGTGGTGTCCTTTCATTTCCAGCTTGGCTGCGTTCTCTGTACCCCAGCGTCAGGATGAGGATGCTGGTTCCCCACCAATTTCCCTTGATTTTTTCAGTGTATACCTCCCTTTTATGCTTGAGAGAGAGAGGGGGGAGCTGCAGCTTGTCTGCGTGGCCATGCAGGGAACATTTTGCTGCGTGCATGAGGCATCAATTACTGCCGTTAGTGGTGGTATGGCAGACATCTCTGACAGCTGCCTTCACTCGCATGTCCAAAAGCAAAGTCAGGGGGAGAGATTTCCTGCTGTCCTGCGGCATGTGCTGGGTTACAACACTTTGAAACTCCAAGCTCAGGTTTTAAGGCTGGGGAATACGTGGTTATGATATGACGGTAGCCATGCAGAATGGAGATGGGGGGGGAAGTTCAGCAACTCTTAATCTGGTTTCTCTGTGCCCCTAGCAGCATCCAGTACGGGATGTCCCCAGCTTCAGTTAAGGGGCTTTTTTACCCCTTCCTGCTAGCAAGGTGTGGGCAAAATGCTTCTACCATCCTGGGTTCAAGTGGTGATAAGGATTTCTGGACCTGGTTTTGCTTTTTTGGCTCACAGGGCTGCCTTTGGTGGTTGGCTGCAGGGCAGAAGGCCATGCAGTGCTGGCTGGCACAGGGGCTTCCTCACCACTGCCTCTTGGCCAGACTATTTTTCCTAGCTCTGCTTTTTCACCTCCATCTCCAAACAGGGTTAGTCATGAGCATTTCCCTGAAGCATCAACTTGCTCGGTGGTACCCAGCGCATTTCATGCCTGCAAAAGCAGGAGTGAGTGGTTCCCCAAGGTCCCACCTGGCCAGGGGATGTTCCTCCTCCAGCCCCCTTGGTTTGCTGTGATCCCTCCCAGGGGTGTCCCTGTGATGTGGATTTGGCGCCTTGGTCCTCCTAAGCCCTTGCTTAGGACGGAAAGGATCTCTGCAAATCTCTTCCTATAATTCAGCTTCCTTTTCGTACCCAGAACCAGTCCCAATACCCAGCCTAGCAGCTGGCCAGTCTTACTTACAGACCTACACTTATGACTTGCTAGTTGTGGTCTATCTCTTGATTTTATTAATTGATTAAATTCAGCTATTTTGCTCTTCTCCGTTAATCTAAACCCGAATTGAGCTCTGGCTAGGCAGAATATCATCTTTTTTTCTTACATGTTGGTGTACAACTGGCTTTTTTCCAGCCCTGTGTAATTTTCCCTTTGCTCAAGGGAACATAGGGTTCAGTAATTATGTTTGCACATTGGTGTGCAAGATATGTGGCTTTATCTGAAACTTCTGCTAAGTGCTTTTAAAATTTTTAAAGTATTGGTTTGTTCGTTGCTACCCATTAGAAATTTTGCTGAATTTCTCTGGGGCAAGGAAGAGGGAAAGGTTTCATCTGCTCTCGATACAGCGATGTTGGCAAAGCTTGCTCCCCATACGGGACAAAAACTTGCTGAAACTTCTGCGTCACTGATAATATAACACCTTGTCAGGGAACTGGGCGGTTTCAGACTTGCATCTCCCTCCCTGGGCCTGTATCTGTAATTCCTGACTTTCCCTTGCTGTATCCCATCTGTTCTGCCATGCTGTTTCCTTCCCTGTTACATATTCATCATGATGGCTTTCTAAAAAAAAAAAAAAGAAACTCTAGCATGGGGGGGTTGTGTTAGTTGAGAGACTGATCTGCTGAAGCGTCAGCTGCCTGTGCTGCCTGCAGGCTGTCCTGGCAGGCAGCATGGCCAGGCTGGTGGCAGTCACTGCAGGCAACTGCCCTTTGTCCCCGGCGCTGAGATCGGCGAAGGCAGGATGCTGCTTTCTGGCACCGCAGGCAGCGTGGTTGTGGGTAAGTATTTGCGCTATAATTAACTTTGCGTCTTCAAAAGCTTCTTTGTTGGGGTGCGAGCTGCAAATCCTGAAGCTCTTCTGCTTTTCTTCTGGCTCAGGACTGAGGTGACACTGTCGGAGCTCAGAGGTCTCCATACGGATTTCAGCAAGCTCCCAGCTTGCAGCAAAGAAACCCCTGGCCCCATTGGTAAGTGCTGCACAGCAGTCCCTGGGGTTGTAAAATGTCATTAGCCTAAATAGCGCTAGCTGGCATCTCCTGGGATCCCATCGGTGGTGCCTCTCCACCCTGGAGCTGCTCAGTGCTGGCGCTTTCTTGACGTGCAAGGTCCTGAGCGGATGAGCAGGGAGCTGGGGAGCAGCAGGAGCCTGTGCTCTGGAGCTGTAGGAGCCGTCAGCAGTCTTCCCTTGGTTCCTGGGGATGAGCTTTTTCTCCATCGTTGCATCCACAAAAGCTGAGCAGGAGCTTCACGGACCACGAGGATGTGCTGGGGATCCTGCTCAGAATGAGAGAGGTCACAAACCTGGAGAGCTGGCGTAGCTGCTCCAGGAATAGGACTTTGGCTGAAGTCGCAGCCCCTGTTGTTGCAGCATCTGCAAAGCTGGATGGTCCTGAAATAAGGCAAGTGGTGCTGCTCAGTGGGCAGAAGGGCTGCTGCAGCCAGAGAAGGGCTGCGGGCAGCGTAACGGGAGCGTGTGAAGCTGTGGTCTCTGGTGATGCTGAGGGTCCCTTCCCATCACTCCCAGCTGGCTGGCTCGGCATGGGGTGGTTCTTGGCACCTCTGTTTAATAAGAAAAAACAACGCATCACTGCATTGTCGAATAAGGGGAAAAAATATAATAACCTAAGCCAATGCCTCTAAAAAGTCGTCAGACTGACATCTGAAGAGTGACATCATGGGGTTTTGCCTGTCTTCTTCTCATCATGGTGGCCCCTGGGCGCATCCATATCGTCGGCTCTCACAGGGAGACTCCAACCTGCAGCTGTACCCATGGCTGCAGGTGCTCTCAGCCTCTCCGAGTGGTGTCTAATCCCATTTCCTGACCCCTGGATCAGTGCATTTCCATCCCTCATTCCCCTGCCCAGCTCTGTCCCAGGATCTTTCCATCCTTAGGACAGGGATGGGGAATTTCTCTTCAGGCTGCAGCAGCCCTGTGTCTTCCCAAGTTGGGGGGTGTTTCTGCCTGCAAAACCCCTGCTGTTAATTTGCCTACCTGATTGTGAACCCTTGCAAATATTGTGCAGCGGGTTGCACCGTTTGCTGATGCTTCTTTGTCTTGAATCTGCTTCCTAATCACTTCACTTGATGCCATCGAGCTCTTGTACAAGGAAAGATAGTTACCACTCCATATAATTGAGTGTTGCTTTTTCTATGTTGCCTTTACCTTTTCTTCACCATTAGAAAGGAAAAAAAACCACCTCCCTCTGACTTGAATGCTTCCTTTAAAGGCTCTGGGGTGTTCTTGCTTGGAGTTGTCCTTCATTCCTGGAAACACAGACTGGTGACTTCAGCTGCACCCTTCCCTCTGTGCTCAGCCTCCAGCAGTGTCTCAGCTTGTTGCAAACTGAATTTTTCTGTGCCCTTGGATCTTTCTCCAGACGCTGTATCCCAGGGAATGCTTCATTCTGCATTTCAGCTCTTGCTGCCTTGCCTAAAAAGGGCTCATGCAAGACCTGGTTTCAGTGCTGAGCATCACATCCTTGAGGCTGCTGAGCATCACATCCTCGTCTACCTCTTATTTTCCAGCTGTTTGCTGCCTGTGCATAGCAATACCAGACAGGAAAAGAAAAAGGAAAAAAATTGGTTTTGGACTGTTCAATCTGCCTCCTGTTCAGGCATGATAGTGAAGACTGAGGCATAGCACTTGCCCAGCACAATTTGGCTGGGCTCATTTGGTGCTCGTGTCATATTGTGTAAGCAGATCATTGATGCTGTGGCTTTAGCCATCTCGGGACAGAAATGCCAAGCCTGGTGACCACTGACTTGTCCTGTAGCATAAAGTTCCCCCAAATTAATATAAAAATCAACTCTTTTAAAGCCAGAGCACTGCGTTGCAAATGTTGCTTAGTGCTTATTAAAGTGGGGTGTATCTCAGCTTTAGGGAAGCTCAGCTCGGGTGCAAGCTTGGGAAGATGCAGCGTAGGATGTGTGACACTGTGTTCCCAGTACAGCAGAGGAAAAAGCCATGGACAGGTGATGGACAGGTATTTGGGTTATAATAAAAGAGTTTTCTTCAGGGGTGGGAATAAGGTGCCAGTGCAGATGGGAAGGGAGAGCTGGAGGTCACCAGCATGGCAGAGATGAACTCCATGGAGCATTTACCCATGTAACACTCAATATAGTTAAACTCCTGGGTTTATACAATATTTCACTTGTGTGAGTGCTCTGAGTGTTGTTTTCAGAGATGGCTTTTGAAATTGCACGAGGGAAACTTGAACAATTTGGAGGATGCCAAGCGAGCCCCAGCCTCCTAAAACCTACCAGCTGGGCTGATCCCACTGCAGCAGGTCCCACTGGTACGAGGGACCGGGAGCTGCTGAATCTGTGTCACCTGGGGATCACGCCTGGAGGAATCCAGCCTGACGTGCCAAGGATGAGCAACTGGAAAATGGAGAAAAGCAGAGAGGAGGAGCTCTGGGAGGGTATTTTTTTTAATAGGCTGGGGGAAGGCAGGTTTCAGAATGAGAGCAGTTTGTTCTAGGGCAGAAGTTAGTTTTTCTGCATCTAGTTTGCTAAATTCCAACCTCCTTGGGTTTTATTTTTTTCATATAGGGGCAATGAAGCATGACAAGACAGCAAGATGTGGACCTGGCCTTGTGGAGCACTCCCAGCCAGCCAAGCATCCTGTATCCTGGTAGCAGAGCTCCAGCTGACACAGGGCATCGTATCCAATGCTCCCTGTAAGAGCCGCAGGTCGGGCAGCCAAGATCTGGGGACCAGGGACTGTCACAGGGTCCAGGCATCAGTTCTGTCCTGCAGCGTCTTCAAGGGAGCAGGAAAAGTGCTGCAATGATGGAATGTATTCCTCATCTTTCTTTTGGTTTAAACTCTGTTCCCTGGCTCGCCCCTTCCCATCCTGCATCCCAGGATTTCAACCTCTGGTAGTCGCACTTGGGATTGCCATGTCGGATGTCTGGGCTGTGTTCCCATCATGCGGAGCTGACCTAAGAGATGAGAATTGGTTAAAATCCTACCAAAACCTGGCTCATTTGTACCTCCTTATTTCTGCTTGCACTGAAGCAGTAACCTTCCTTGCCTGTCATAGCTCCAGACAGGGCTGTTAGCAGAAGCTGGTGCTGCTGCCAAAAGTCTTCTCCCCACCAAGAGCCTCCCATGGGAGCTCATGTGGCCAGGGGTGATGATCTTGCTGGAAACTAACCTAGAGCATAAAACCAGTTTTAGTGTGGATCAGTTCCCTGCCTCAGTTTGTCCCAGGTCACTAAGGACCATGACTGGACCGTTATTTATTTTGACTTGCTTACTGGAGCAGAAGTAAAGCTCAAGGAGATACACACAAGTCAGAAGTGAACAGGCAAGTCTTTCCTCGGAGCTGGAGGGGTTTTCTTTCACGCTGGTGTATGCTAATTGTCGTGGTTTAACCCCAGTCGGCAACTAAGCACCACGCAGCCGCTCACTCACTCCCCCCCGGTGGGATGGGGGAGAGAATCAGAAGGGTAAAAGGGAGAGAACTCGTGGGTTGAGATAAGAACAGTTTAATAATTGAAGTAAAATAAAAGAGAACAGTTAAATAGGTAAAGCAAAAGCTGCGCACGCAAACAAGGCAAAACAAGGAATTAATTCGCTACTTCCCATCGGCAGGCGGGTGTTCGGCCATCCCCAGGAAAGCAGGGTTCCATCACGCGTAACGGTTACGTGGGAAGACACGTAACCCCTTCCTTCTTCTTCCCCCAGCTTATATACTGAGCATGACGTCATATGGTATGGAATAGCCCTTTGGCCAGTCTGGGTCAGCGCCCCTGGCTGTGCTCCCTCCCAGCCCCCCCGTGCACCCGGCAGAGCACGGGAAGCTGAAAAGTCCTTGACCAATGTAAGCGCTACTTAGCGACTATTTAGCGGTACTTAGCATCGACATTGTTCTCAATCTAAACCCAAAACACAGCCCCATACCGGCTACCAGGAAGAAAAGTAACTCTATCCCAGCTGAAACCAGGACACTAATCCAGGTAAGCAGTTGCACTGTAAGTATTTTCTGCTGTTCGTTGGCCCAGTGGTAGACTCTGTTCTGTTACATTGTACTTTTGGCTTTCATGAGCAGCTTTGCACAATAATAAATCTGGGTTAAAGCAAACTTGTTCAGTCTCCTCTCCTTTTTTTAAATAAGAGAGAAGAATTGCTGCATGGTGTGTGTTTGTGCACCTTTTCATCCTGAAAAGTGTCAGCTGTGAAATAATAGATGGTTTTTACAGTTAATATGGATGTGACAGAAGGATTTTGAGATTAAATTGGTATGTGCCCAAAGGTCCTGAGCATTGCTGCTGCCAAACCTCAGATGCAAGAGCTCCCAGGGCTGCAGCAGAGCTGCATGTCTCTTCCAGCAATGCTGCGGCTTCAACTTGCTGCAGATCTGAAGTTGGACGGTCAGAAAATGGTGCTTGGCTGGCACATTAACTCATGTTAATGTAGAGCAGCTGTCTTGGCTCCAGCACTTGCGATAGCCAGGTTTCCCAAAATAGATGTTTTTTTCCGTATAAAGATGTTCTTCAGTCCTGCGCACGCATTGCCCATCCCTGCTGTGAATCATGGCCAGCACGCGTGGTTCCTGCTGTGAGGGTGGGCTGGCGTGGATCCGTCCTCGCTGCTCTTGTCTTGGAGCCTCGAAAGGGAGAATCCGCAGGAGAGTCCATGAAAATGGAGCCAGAGCCTTGGTTCCCTTGTGGGCACTTTATTGGGGGGGTCTAGAGGTTGGACCCATAACAAAGCAGGCACTGTTGGTTTAGAGTGGGGTTGGTTTGATGACCAAATTTACTGCACCGTCCTATGCTAGTGGGGGTGCAGGAATGGGACCAGACATGTCTCTGGAGGATGCCCATCATGTGTGGCCATAAAATTGTGGGGAACCCATGGGAACAAGCTGGGGGAGAGGGGGGAGATGCTGGAGCCAGAGGGATGCTGGAGCCAGGCTGCCCAGGAGCTGCCTGCTCCCCCCATGGTGCCTGCTCAGGTTTGCTGGCTGTAAAATGGTTAAAGAAGTTATTTCATCCCCCCCCCCCGTGGGTTCATCCGTTTCCTCTCAGCATCCCCTCAGCACCAGCAGTGCCCTCCCTGCCTCCTCCTGCTGTCTGTGGTTTCTTTGGGGAGCTGCAGCACAAGTCGGTGATGGTGCAGCAGTGCCGCCCGTGGCATCGGTGACTTTTTCTGACCATCCACCACCATCTCAGCCTCTGCTTAGAGCCAAGACCCAGCTGAGCATCTCCTCCCAGGGCAGTACTGATGCCAATTGCCTCCTTCTTCTGCAGGTGGTGGTGCAGCTCACTGATGACCTCCTGTCCCAGGCAGTGATGATGGTGGAGGATAGCCGGCCGACGTTGGCCATCAACCTGGCTGGAGCCCGGCAGCACTGGCTGGAGGGGATGCTGCGCCACGAGATAGGTCAGCGGGGCAACGGTGGGGCAGAGCAGGGGGATGCTGTGAGCATCCTCTGGTTGTCACCGGGGTAACAGCCTGGGGGCTGCAGGGACCACAGGGCAAGGTGATACCCACCAGGTCCTGCAAGGGCATCCTGGGGGATAGGGTGCTCCTGGGCAGGTTTCGGAAGGGGCTGAGGCCACCTGGGTCCCTCTCCACGTGTGGGGCTGGGGTGTCAGGCACCCACCCATGCACTCGTATGTCTGCCCCCACCCCGGGCACCAGAGCAAGCAGATGTCCCATGGCACCAAGACTGGAGCTGGTATCTGTGGGTGCTGGGTCTCAGCCCCGGTGACTTGGGGGACTGGGGGTCGAGCTTTTTGGAGGCTGCGGCCAATGATGCTCGCTCCCATCCCCCCTCCCCAGGCACTCACTACATCCGGGGGGTGAACAACACCCGCCAGCCCTGGCACAGCTCCGAGGGCCGCAAGCAGTACAGCCTGAAGCCCGCCAACCCCACAGAGGAAGGCTTGGCCAGCCTGCACAGTGTTCTCTTCCGCAAGCAGCCCTTCCTGTGGCGGGCAGCCCTGCTCTACTACACCATCGAGCGGGCCAGCCGCCTCTCCTTCTCCGCCCTCTTCCAGGACCTGGAGCAGTACGTCCAGGATGCCGGCGTCCGGTGGGAGTACTGCGTGCGGGCAAAGCGGGGCCAGACTGACACCTCGCAGCCAGGTACTGCTCGGGAGGTGAAAAGCCTTTGGGTTTTGGAAGGGGTTTTTTTTTTGTTTTTTTTTTTTTTTTTAAAGAAGAACCAGAGGTGGGTATGTTTGCTGGGTGGGCTGAGCATCACTGACCCCATTGTCACAGCAGCCTCTGAAATGGTGGCTCTGCCCACCACCCCCAGCTTCCCTACCCATCCCCGGCACTGCTCTGCTACGAATTTAGCCTTGTCTTTATGGCACTGATCTTTTACAAGCAGCCTTGGCACATCAGCTCTTCGGCTGCTCAGGGTCAGGTGGGGATGGATGGGCCCTGCCCCGGGGAGACCCATAAGGTGGTTGCAGTCTGGTGGGAGTGACTCGTACAAGTTCCTGGGGAAGCAGCAGCCAAAGGAGAGGAAAAAAATGAGCATTTCTGGGGATGCATTTAGATTCTTGCAGTGGTTTAACATTAAAAAAAAAAACCATCAGGAAGAAGGGTGAAAGCATCCCAGTGAGAGGTTTGTCATCCCCCCCAGCCTAGGACTCTTGCTGCACCCAGCTGCCTCTGCAGTTCCCAGCACTGCTCCCCAGCGCTTAGATTGCTCATCCTTTGGGATGCAGCAGTCCTGGCCACAGCACTAGCAATGCCTGAGCCCTGGCACACTGAAGTCACCCCAGTCCAGCACCATCACTCTAATTATTGTGGTCGGCAGACGTTCGGGTGAGCGGAGGGCGGTGGGAGGCCAGCCTCCCGCTCTCCCAGCCTCTCCTGCTCTTCCAGGCTGTTTCAGTAAGGACCAGGTCTACCTGGACGGGATTCTCCGCATCCTGCGCCATCGGCAGACCATCGACTTCCCGCTGCTGGCTGCGCTTGGAAAGGTAACGGCCTGGGGGGAGCGGCTGATCCCAGAGCCCCATCCCATCCTAAAGCTCACGTGGGCTCCCACAGTCCCATGTTTTCCTGAAAACAAGCCCTTGGCTGGAAGCCCTTCAGCTCTTTGCCTTTCCCTGTGCATATGGGTTTCAGTGGAGCAGGGGAAGGCAAGGATGCAAGGAAGGATGGGACAATCTGTCCTCCTCTATGGGAGACCCTTAGGGAGAGGGTTAACCCAGTGGTTTAAGCTCTGCTGGCCATGCTGCTGGCCCTCTGTCTTGACCACACTGGTCCTGCTGTCCCCTCTCCCTGCAGTGACAGAAAAATGACCAAAACCACAAATCCTTGCAAATGCCTCCCTGAGCAGCTCTGCCGGTGCCTCCCCGCAGGCAGGAGGGGTGTTTGGGCAGGGGTGGGTGACTCAGATGGGTTGCAGGGGGGCCAGACCCCCCCTTTCCTTGGATTGGGGAGGCAGGTGCTGACCCCATTTCCCTGCTTCCCATTAGGTCTCCTATGAAGATGTGAATCGGCTGAAGAAATTTGGGGTCCTGGAGAAGGCCCGCATCCCCCATTTCATGCAGGACCTGGAGCAGTACATGAAGCAGCTGGACCACATCGTCACCACCAATGGCCTGAATGAGGAGGAGCTGGAGCAGCTGCTGCCCGACTGAGGGGCGTCCCCCCAAACTGGTGCCCCAAGGGTGTAACTGGTGCTGTTTATTGGGTATTTATTGGGGCTGGAGCCTGGAGGAGAGGGCAGAGCCTGGGCCTCCTCCCCTGCGCCCGGGCGGCCGCTGTGCATGTACCGCTGTGTAGGGTAGCGCGGCCAAGAGGGCCGGTGTGGTTAGTGTTGATGTGTTCCCCCCACACACCGTCCGCTGTGCGTTTTGGGGACGGCTGCGTGGCGCCACGTGGCTTTGGGGAGCCAGAGAAGAGGGTTCAGAGGGAGGGAGGGCAGAGCTGGGGAGATGCGCTGGTCCCCCAGAGGTGCGGGAGGCTGTGCTGGGGTAGCTGCAATGGGGGGGGATGCCCTTAGGGTACCAGGGGTGCTGCCAGCAGCGCGGGGGCATCTGCTCAGGGCCAGCCGATGGGGCCAGGGGCTCTGGGCTGTGCCTGGCAGCCCTGGCAGGGAATAAGGGCTGCCCCATGTATGCATTTCCCACTCCCTACCCCTTCCTTCATGCCCCCCACCAGCAGCGGGAAGGACTTTAATCCCCAAAATACCAACCTCTGCTCTCCTCTCCCTCGTAGATACTTGCCCACAGTTAACCATTGCTCTGCACCCCAAGTACAGCCTGGCTCTGAGACGCAGGAGGACTCAAGGTGGGGATCGGGCTTGATGTAAGGAAAAAGCGTGTAATAAAAATGATGTAATGGAAATAACGTGTGGGCAAAAGGTTGTGGATAGCATCAAAAGCCAGGCTGGCACTGTTGTGAACACTCACACAGGCAAAGCTGCATGGCTCCAAGCTGGTGCGTCAGGAGCGGGAAGGGGTCACCGGAGTGTGTAAAACAACATACTGGGCAGGGACAACATTAATAAATCAAAGCAGGCAAAAGCAGAAGCTGCCCTGAGCTGTTCCTGGTCTCTAACACATGGTCTCTGCAGCAGTCATGGCACCCCGGCTGTGCCACCCCAGGAGAGTTGCTTTAAAAGAAAGAAAGAAAAAAAGAAAAAAAAACCAACACAGATTTAGTTTTGGCTTCTTTTAGCTGTAGCCTTTCATCCTGCTGAGCTCCTGCGAAGGCAGCACAGGCCAATTTGTGGCTCCAGTGAGCCCAGGCTCAAACCCAAGAGTTCCAAGTTTGGCTGCAAGCCCCGTTCACAGCACCCCCAGCTGCTGCACACTCCTGCTCTCTGCAGGCAGGACAGCACAGCGCAAGCTTGGAAAGGGATGAGACCACTTGTCTTGGGCGATTTTGCTTCCCTCTGGTCCAGGTTTCCAAGAATACGCTGGCATTTTTAACAGCTCCCCTCTGCGAGCACCCCTGTATGAACACACTGCCAGGACGGTCAATTAGACTCTGCTCTTTAATGTACTATTTCCTCCAACCTTGCACCCCCCCAACCTTGAACGCAATACAGCGTTGCTTTAAAAAAGTATTTACACACATCCCAGCATCACCTCCCTTGTCATCCCAAGCAGCAAGGCCTCAACGGCGCTAAGAACCAACCAAGGGAAGTCTCTTGCGGCCTTTCTAGCGGAATGGCAGCAATGACAGAGGGCAACATAGCTACTGCGATGGTTTTGAATTGGTTTCGGTTGCATCCCTGATGAAATAACAGCATGGAGGTGAGAGACGGCATTAATCTATCTCCCCAGCCAGGGTTAGAAGCGCTTCATCTGGCGGCGTTCTTGTCGGCGTTGCTTCTTCTCATTTGGTTCCTGACCGGCGGGTGAAGAGTCAGCTGTAAACCAGGGCCCCAGGATGTTCACCCACAGGAGGTAGAGAGCGCGTCCTGGAGCCTGCAAAACACGCGTGGCACAAACTCGGTCACTTTGGGGACAGCTCTGGCAGGGGTGGTGCGACGGTCAGGAGGGCTGGTCATACTGAGGAAGCCAAAGGAGCTGGAATATCTCTACAGGCTGCCTCAGGGGCATCACAGGATGCACGGAAATCAAAGGCAGTGGCAGATGTCCAAAATAAATGGCCTGATTTCATACGGTTTAGGAACTTGCATACGTATACAGCACTTATGCTTCATATATGGAAATCCCAGCATCAGGTCTGAATTACCCAGAAAGATCCAACTGCCCAGACATTCTGCCTCTCCCTCCTTCAGAAAACACACCCACATTTCTCTGAATTAAAAAAAAAAAAAGTGATCCAGATGGTCTCCAGGGGATAATCAAGAGTCTAGGCTGCCCTCTGCCAGGCCAGCTAGAAAGGAACTTACTTGTGCCCAAGGACTGAAATGCAGTAACTTTCTATGCTCCCAAGATTGCCCTTTATACCTTTGTGAGATATACTCAAAGCAACTGTGGGATTTTTTAACTAACTGGAGATTTTTTATCCTTCTGCAAAAGCAGTTTTAGCTGGAGGCACATGACAAATGTTTCAGGAGTCTGGTATGTTAAGGGGAAATCAAAGCCTACGGCATTTGATCTACCAAGCAGCACAGTGTCCAGCAGTTCCCAGCCTCGGTCCGTGCTGGTGAATGACTGAGAAAATGAAACAAGAAGAAGCACAGTCTGTTTGCCACAGTCACAAAAAGGCTCTGCACACAAAGATGGCTTTGATCTGCCTCATGTTTCTTGTTGCCCTTTCCCAGGACCAGAGAGAAAGGCCAAGGCCAGCCTAGTTTTTGTGGGGTTGACCTAGAGGGATCACGCCTTCTTTCCCTTGTACGGCCTCATTTTTAACAAGATTTGACAGGGAGATTAAAAAAATTTATCAGAAAATAGTTTGGGCGTGAAACAGGACACTGAAATGAAATGGATAAATAATGTGCTCAGTCCTGAAGACAGGGAAAGACAGGGACAATGTAGAGCAACAAGGAAAACCGCAGGGGCTTACCAAGAGCCAGAAGTACCAGACGTAGAGCGAGAAGCAGCTCAGCACTTGGACCATGGCTGTCAGCAGGATCACATCCTTGAGGTGCCTGAGGGAAGAAAAGCAAAGCATTAACCTTCTGTTCCAGCCCCTGCTGAACGCACCAGCTCCTCTGCCAACACAGCCCGTTTGCACCACCTCCGGGGAGCGACCCTGCCCGCCCTGACCGAAGGACTGTCCCTGCAGCTATGCTTTGCTACACAAGGTAGTCTAGAAGAATCAGAGCAGTAAACAAAACAATAAATAAATCTGATGAGTTAAAGAGCTAGGCTCCCTCTGAAAAGGGACATTGAGAAAACTGAGAAATGCGGGGGGGGGTGGAAATCAGCAGCAAAACCACCACCCCTGCAGCCTGGAACAGCAGCCAGCACCCGCTGATTTGACACAGATCACAGCATGAAGTACAGCCGCTCACGGCTGGCTGAGGTAGGGGAAGCACGGCTCTTCCCTGTGCCACTGCACAGGCTGACAGACACACTCAGGGTCACCAAAGGGCTGGGGTGCCCCAAGGACAAGCACACCATCACCTGCAAGCTGAGCTACAGCAACAGACGGCTCCGGCTCCCTTCCCCTCCTGCTTATGCAACTGTGGGGTCTTCCACGCCAGCCTGAGGCAGAGCTGAGAGCAGCTATGGACAGGGACAAGCGGCCCACACTGCAACCACCACCCTCAAGGGGACCTGACACCCAGGAGAAGTAAAACGGTATTGTTTTTTTTAACACAAGCCACAGGGAGTGCCATGATGGGTTAGAAAAACACCAGCTTCTTCACTCCCATTAAATCATTATCTGTTGGAGTAAGAAAGGCACGGGTCATATCCAAGAATGGAGTTGAGAAAACAAAGGCAGAGGTAATGGTAATGAAACAGCTTGTCTCGTTTTGGGCAGCACAGCGCAAAACAAAGTGACCAGAAACAACTGGTTTAGGTTGGGACACCATTATTAACTCAAGACACTGCAGAATCCATCAACAGCTCTATGATGAGACACTGAAGTTCAGAAATCTCATCACCGGAGGCCCCAGAGGGGTGGTGGCAGAGCTCCCACCAAACCCAGCTCTCCCAGGGACGAGCAAGAGCAGCCTTCCTCAACCCCAAAACAACACACAGCATGATGCTGGTACAGACAGCACGAGGGAAATGCCGTCAAATCCACAGCCTTCCAAAAGCAGCTCCAAAAGAGGACTCGCTCATCAGCTGTGGCACACTCAGCTGAGAGGCAGGAAAACACCCACTGCTTTCTGAAAGGAACCGCTAGCCTAGGGTGGTTCCCCGATCCCCAAAGCGGTAGTTTAGAGTGCTTCACCTGACAAACGGACACAGTTAGTGGGAGGAGCACTGAGTGTTCGTTAGCACTTCGTGTTCACGTACCAACAGGGTTAAACTAATGAGACTTGCACTCTCACGGCTGAGGGCTCTGCATGGCCTCAGGTACAAAGGCACAGGATAAGGACAGGAACTTCAGCTGTGCAGGTTTTGCTTTTACAGCTGCGCCGCTGAGCTGTGCCACATTTTGCACAGCTTGTGCCTCAGACAAGCATCAATTAATTTTAATGTCTCATAAAACTCACCCCAAGGGTGTATTGCTCAGGCAGAAAAACCTCAGGCCCCAGTACCAAGGGAAGTACTACATGTGCAACCAGGGCTGCAGCGGTGCTACAACTGCGCTCGTCACCTTTTCACAGCAGGTAACGGGACCCCTGTACCAACACCTCTCAGTCATTTTCCCTGACAGTGCCATCGCACCCATGCATGGGGCAGTTATCAGGGCACCCACTCTGCTTCGGTGCCTTACACATCTCCCACGAGCATCTCTCACAGCTAGGAGGATACCCCGGACAACATCAAACTTCTTTATCTTCCTTACTTGACTGTCCCATGTTTTGTTTCACAAAAACTGTATCCAAAACATTTTATGCTTCTACTCTGGAGCGCCAAAACAGTGTAAAACAAGACAAAAGCGCTTGGCTGACCAGCAAGAAAAAGAAGTCACTATAAGATGAAGAGGGTGTAAAGCACTCAGCTCATCACACTAGAAATAACCTCCTCTCGTCCTGGCCACCTCATCCCTTGGCTGAGTCTCTTACACCAGACACCTGAGTCACTCTGGCTGCACATTGGAAATGTACAACCCCACTAACAAACACACAAGATGAGAGCCCATCCTGTGCAGAGACAGCAGGTTCTGTGCTGCACAAGTGGGTCCACCTGCTGGTAACATCCCCGGGCATCTGCTGGCTGCAGAAATAAAACTTCTGTTAAGAAAAATATATAAACCCATTCACCGCCCTTCAGCACAAGAACACTTGATGTGATGCAGAGGGCTCTGCCGGAAACAAGGCCCCACTGTGTTTCTTCAAAAGCCTGGCAGCAAGTGAAAGACAGAGGTAAACCTTAAACTGTAGGACAAGGACATGGGAGGGAAGAGGCTGAGTACCCGGGCACCTCGCTGAGCACATGCTGAAGATCCCCAGCAAAAGCTGGACCAAGAGACAGAGGCTGAGGGCAGGGAGGACAGAGAACAAAGCCTGGCATGTCCACGACTGCCCAGCAGTTTTCTGTAACTAGTTTGAGGCTCGCTGTTGGAAAACATGTAAATCTAGAAGATATTTCTCCTGTTTCAGTACTGTTGTCTCCTTGTTTTATTTAACAGCACTTTGCAGGAATTACTGTTGTGTGTTCCTTGACCAAGGAAAAGAGAATTACAGCACCACCAAGAACACTGGACAGGCAAATGCCTGGCGCTGTCTGCAGACAGACAGAGGGAATGCACAAGCACAGGGGGCAGAAAAGGCTAAGGAGTGAGAGGAGTTGTCTAAGGGAGTAGGAATGTGTTTTAGCATGTAGAACAGTTCAAGACAAGGCCAGTTTGTAGCTGAGATGGGGTAACTGGCAGTGCATGCACTTCAAGCACTACCTGCAGTGCTGGTTAAAAAGAAAATATAAATCTCTGTGTGTTGCAGAAGCATGCATAGTGTCAGCACTCTCTTCACTGAAAGACAGTTGAAAGCTGCTCCGGCCAAACCATTTGGGATGTCCTACCTGTGCGCCTCAGCCCTAAGGACAGTGACCGTTCCAGGCTGACACACCCATGTGGCAGCTCGTGACTAGTACACGCAAGGCCGAGCATTCAGATAGTGAGAACAGTTTAGCTACATTTTTGGAAAAAAAGGCGACAGGCTTCCAGCTCCCCTCATGCCTGCACCAGTGGGCAAACTGAGGTGGGAGCTGAGGCCTGGCCTTCTCCTTCAGGGGCTCTCCTGGCTCTGCGTGCACGCTCAGGCAGCAGGTCCTGCTCACCTGGACTCGTGCGGGTGTGGACACTCACTCTGCCATCCCCTGCTCCATATTCAGGTCAATTCCCCCGTCGGCGAGGCTGCCATCGTCTGCGAAAGATGGCTTTGCCATGGAGTTCATGGACCGGTAGCTGGTACCGTAGACCACCGAGCTGAAGATGAATGCTAGCTGCAACAAGGAAACAGCCGTCAGCTGCAAAAGCCACCGGGCAGAGCGGCAGGGGCCTGCTGGCCTTGCCTGTCGCGACAACCGGGAAAGGACTGGGCGCTCACCCACGTCCAAGCGGAGGCGGCGGGGTAGAAGATCACCAGGTTCACCACGGCGTAGACGGCCTGCGGAGAGAGCACGGCACGGCTGTCTGCCCGGCCCGGCCCCGCCCGGGGCCCGGCCCTCCCCACCGGCCCGGCCCGGCCCCGCGCCCCGCCAGCGCCCTCCCCGGCCGCACTCACGGAGGCCCCCAGGATGATGCGGAGGTAGAAGCGCAGCGTCTCCCGGTTCTCCTCGAAGATCTGCTTCTTGCCCTTGGTGCCCGCCTTCCCCTTGGGCTGCGGAGCCAAGAGAGGCGGTCAGCGGCCGCGCCCGCCCCGGGCCCCCGGGCGCCCGCACCCCCGGCCCCGCCACTCACCGCCATGGCCGCGCCGCTCCGCGATCGGCTTCCGGGCCCCGCCGGAAGTGACCCCCGGAAGTGACCCTGGAAGTGGCGGGGCTGCGCCTGGTACCCGGCGGCCCGGGCCTACCTCAGGCCGGGGAGGGGAGGGGCCGGGCCTGGGGTTCCCCCCGGTCCCCGCCCCCGGGGCCCTCTCGCTCCCCACAGGCCTCCCCTGTCCCCGGGCGGGTTTCTGCGGTTCCCAGCCCCCGAGGCCTTTCCCCCGCCCCCACTGTGCAGCCCAGGGGCTCCGAGTGCCGGTGCCTGCGCTTCCCATCTCGGCCCCCCTCCTCCCCTGTACGGTCCCTTGGCCCGCTTGTGCCTGTTGCCTTCCCTTGGCTCTTAGAAGGTGTCAGGGACCGGCACAGCCATTGGGAGCCTGACCCGAAGCTGAGTGAGCCACGTTGCTCTCAACTCCCTCAGTAGCTCCGCTGGCTCCTGGGAGGCGGTTGGGTGCCTGGGACAAGAGCTGGGGCTGCACAGCCTGGCCCTGCAGAGCGGCAGCCTCAAAGCAACTGCCTTCACCAGCCTCGTCTTTCCTTGCAACAGCTCCTTTATATCCAGGATGCTGCTCTCCAAGCTTCAAGCCCAAGAGGCCCTGGCCCACTTGCAGGAGCTGAGCCTGTCCAGCTTGTTACCAGGACCACCTGCAGTGCTCCTGAGCCTTCCTAGGCTGGAAACAGCTCCATGGCCACCTTCCTCGGAGGTGACTTCACCCCTCGCATGCTCCTCCACTCAGCAGTAGGAACAAAACCTGCCTGCCGGCCATCCTCCAGGCTTCATGCTCTGTGCCACAGCTTCCACAGTGCTGCAGCACAGTCCCAACCTTGCCCGCTTTGGCCCCTTCCCCAAACCTTTGGAAAGGACATGTCCCCGAGTTCTCCGCAAGTGTTTATTGTCCCAATATGCAGGAAGCAGAGGCACAGTCGGATCCCCGGCAACCTGCGGCTGCAGTCACAGGCTACACCCGATGGAGAAGCTGTAGATGCACGAGGAGGTGCGGGGCACCGGGGTGGGAGCTGTGGGGGCCAGGGAGGAGGTAGCTTGTCGTGGTGCAGTAGTGCAGCAGCACAGCTGAAGTGTGCAAGTACCCGCCCAGGGCGGGGGAAGGCACCAGGATTGGCACAAGCACCGGGCAGCAAGGGCAGACCGGGGTCTCCTCCTCGCACGAGGCACGGCAGTAGCGAGCCCCTGCCCAGCTGAAATGGCGCTAGGAGAGGGGGCTTGTAGCCTAAACACCCCCTTCCAGGAGTGGGAGTGCGCAAGGATCAGCAGAAAAATATTTCAGTGCGGCACGGGCCTGGCAGGGCAGGCACACTGTGCTCTGGAGATGCCGTCTGCTCGCCACGCTGAGCAGAAAGGGTGGTTTATCCTTTTTCTAACCACTTTCTTGGCCAGAAAGGATCCCCTATGCTGACGGGGAGAGCCAGGCAGTGCAGATTCGTACCTTTGTAGTGCTGCCCCCCCTCCAGCTGTCCCAGGGCTGCCTGTACCTTTATTCCTGCCCGCATCCTTGTCCTCTCTGCCCAAAGCCTGGCTGGGGTGTGTGGGGGTCAGCACCACCACAGAGGGGTTCAGCTGTCTGGAAAGTATTTTCTCTCACCTGCCTGTGGCAGGGGGGCAAAGCAGTTGGGTCACCCCTCCTTGAACAGGAGCCTTACACTCGGTGGCTCAGCCCCACGCTCTCGCAGGAGGGCAAGACACAGGCAGGGAAGGGTGGGCAGTTTGCCCCGGGATGGGCAAGGTGCAGGCAGCACAGGCCCAAGCCCCCAGCCAGCGCCTGGGCTCGTCCCTTTGGGCAGGAGATGGAGGACAGAGCCTGGAGGAAGGGGTTTGATTTTGGGGGGCGTAGCGGGGGGACAGGGCACAGGGAGGACCTCACTGCTCTGCGTGGTGGAAGTCATAGCAGAAGTTTAAGTTGCTGGGGGGCTTTGGGATGGGGGGTGGGGTGTCGGGGATGCTGATGTTCTCCAGGTCCAGGAGCCGCAGCTTGAGCTCCATGGACAGCAGGACATCGAGGTCCGTCTGCGTTCGCTCACTCGTCATCTCCTTGCCCAGGAGCACGTTCAGCCCATCTGTCCAGAGGCAGAACTGGGGAAGCAGAGCACGGGCATCTCTCGCACCAGTCCTGGGCAGCCAGAGAGCCCACCTCTCGCCACCCTGTGGCTCCCACCCCAGGGAAGCCCAGGAGGGTGGGCTGGGGGGGAGCACACATGACTCCCTTCCCTGCCTGCTGTCCCCTGGCAAGGACATCTGGCTGCAGCGGGCCCTTGGAGCTCACCTCATAGCGGGTGGGGGCAACAAAGTTGAGGCAGTATTCCTCCATGTCATACACGATGGAGAAGGCCAGCTCCAGGACGTCCTGTGGGGACAGCACAGGGGGTAGCTGGCTTCTCAGCTGGACTCTTTCCAGCCCCAGCAGGGTTCAGAGCAGGAGCTGCCTCCCAGCCTCCTCCTCTGCACCCCAGAATACCCAAGATGTCTCCAGTCTCAAGCCATGTCAAAAACCTGCCACCATCCATGAAACCACCCAACCTGCCACCATCTACCCGCCATCAAAAACCATCAGCAGCTGGGGAGGGGAGCGTGCAGGGCCCCCTGCGCAAGGCAGGGCAGGCGGTGCTGACCTTGTTCTGCTTGCCAGAGCTCTTCTCCTTTGTGTGCGGACACTCCTTCCCCACAAGCAGCATCTTCATGTCTGCCACAGGAACTGGGGCAAGCAGAGGAGCTGTGAGTGCCCACTCTCCTCTCCCCCAGGTCCCCAGTGCTCAGAGCCCAGCAGAGCCCGAGTGTGGGGGCTCAGAGCCTGAGAGTGGAGGCTCAGAGCCATCCACAACCAGCAGGCACTGGGCCAGGTGCATGGCAGCCAGGCAGAGGGGCAATTCCCACCTTAAGGCATCCCCAGCCTGTCAGAGCTGGGGTGGGCAGAGGGCTCCCCTCCCTCCTTCCCACCCTCTCCTTCTCCCCATCACCTACTTTTCTCTGGCAGGCTCTCGATGGGGGGAGAGTGCACCCCCTCCTCCACGTCCCCATAGTGCAGGACCTTGTGGTTGGGTGACAGGCGGCAGTACCAGAGCTTGTCTGCGGCAAAAGGGCCATCAGGAAATGCTCAGCCTCCCCCTGCTGAGGTCCTCTTCTCCGGGTGGATGGAGCTGCCCCCTTGCCAGCACGCTCCACCTTGGTCCCACCCCGTGGGTTAGCCCACACCAGCCATCCAGGGAGCCAGGTGTGCTACTCCCTGCACATTAACTGCGACTTCCCCAATGGCAGGGGACGTGGGGACAAGCCTCTGCCCCCCTCCTGGGATCTCCGCCCAGGAGCAGAGGGCTGGCACTCACCCTGCCTGCGGCGGCTGCTGATCTTGCGGAAGAGGGTGCCCTCGCAGAGGTGCAGCAGGCGCTGCTGTCGGACCAGCTCCAGGAGCTCTGGCTTCAGCCTCTTGCGCAACTCCCTGGGGCGAGAGCCAGCAGAAGAGGAGCACAGCCACTTCAGCAGGCGCTCGCTGACATCCTCCAGCCCCACGGCATCCCTCCCCACGGCCCCCCATCGCAGCTCCGGCTCCCTGCCCGCAGCCCACTCACAGCACGGGCACAGCCAGCGTCTCCTCCTGATGCAGCCGCTCTGTCTGCCGCAGCTTCAGGATCTCGCTGTAGTTCAACGCGTTCACTCTGGTCTTGAACAGCTCCAGGGAGGTGGGCTTGAGGGACAGGGTCCTGGTGATCTGCTCCCGCACCACTTGCAGCACCTGCGGGGCCCAGGACGTCACCCCCCCATGGTGACACTCCCTAGAGCCCCTGAGTTTGTGCACAGCCCATGGCCCCAGCTCCCTTCCAGGGCCCCAGCATCTCCTCGCACCTTGTCAAAGTCCTCCTGGGTAGCGCGCATCTCCTTCCAGGTCTTGTTCACCAGCTGGATGCAGATGCAGAAGAGCTCTTCAAAGAAATGATCCTGCCCGAAGAACATAGGGTAAAAGGCCTGAGCCGTCTCCGAGCCTGCAGTGAGAAGGACAGAGATGATGCCAGATGCCCGTTTTTCCAGAGGATTTCAGTATCCAGGAGAACCTGGACGTTTCCCATCCCTACCTCCCCTTCCCCTGCTGTCGGTCACACCAGAGCCTGGTGGCCCCATGTTTGCAGCCCCCTGCCCTGGCAGCTTATCCCCACTCCTGCCAGCTGGCAGGGAGCAGGGCAGGGAGAAGGGCAAGCTGGAGCACACACATACATGGCTCTCCAACGTGCAGGATCTCGCAGAGGATCAGGGTGAGCTGGATGCTGCTTCGAGCGAAGGGGCATTCATGTTTGTCTTCCCGGCTGCTGTTCTCGAGGACAAACTGGAGGAGAGTCGTTGCCTTGTGTTACGTGGGCTATGGACTCGGAGGGTGAGTTGTTCCCCTCCCAGTTGAGCCATCCCTAACAGAAGTAATTCGCTCTCCCCAAAAACCAGCCCCAGGCTCCTCCTTCCCCTGCAGCAGTGCAGGAGCTGACCACAGGCACAGCAGGTCAGAGCGTGGCTAATGCTCTGCAGCCACTGGCTGGTTTTGCCTAACCAAATCACCCTGATTCGCTCAGATATGAACAAGGCCTGGAAGCCAAGCTGTGGGCAAAACACTAAAAATTATGGGGATCCTGCAGTGCCACTGGCCTCAAATGGCTGCTCCTGCCCACAGGGAGGACTCAGCTCCATCTGAAACAGGGCAACAGTAGGACACTTGCCCAAAAGGCAAGTCCTCACCTGGGTTTGGCCAAGGACAGGTCACAGGGAAAGGAAAAGAAGGTGGAGATTCACCAGCACCTCTGTGCCAGGGAGTTCTCCGGGAGAGAGCACGCACCCTGCTGTAGGCATTGGGGGTGTGCCTGGAGAAATACACCATGTTATCAAGGGCAAGGAGTCCCGGCGGGGCACGGCGGAGGTCCTCTGCTGGGTTGCTGTTGTTCTAGGAGGACACAAAAGGATGCAATTTAGCAACTGCTGCTTTCTTCTCTGAGCAGCAGAGTCCTCCTGATGCAACCATAGGGTTTGCCTTTTGAGTCCCGGCAGCTCTGCAGCACTCGATGTTTAGCGGTGCCAAGGGACAAGAAGTACTGCATGGTGGCCCATCAGGATCAACAAGGACACCAGGCTTAGGGGAGCCATCAGAAGGTGCCACCAAGGCCGGGTGGCGGAGCCAGCGTGGGGCTGGGGAGGGACGCACCATGAAGCCCAGCTTGCGAAACTCCTTGGCACACAGGGATCGCCGGCGCTCGGTGCTGAAGTTGCTGGCAGGTGCCTCGCTCTCCGACTCAAAGGCAGTTTGGCGCAGAGACTGGAGGAGCTCCCGCTGTTCCTGGAGGGAGAGTGGAGAGAAGGGGATGCCAGCGAGCTCCACACAAGCAGGTTCTCCCAGGGCAAACCGACGATGAAATCAAATGTGCTGGGTTCACCCAAAGGTGAACCTTCACCCGCCTCTACTTCCACAGGTGGAAGAGAGCAGGGCCATTCTCACAAGGAGAGCGCTCCCAGACCTGTGAGTAGGGATCCATGGAGGTCCTCATGCGGCGCTCGCACAGGTTGAGGCTGACAGACTGCAGCACGTACAGGTAATGGGCCATCTCGTCCCCCAGTGGCTCAGAGCTGTGGATGATGTTCTACAGGAGACCACGAGTGAGCAGGTTCCCCCAGGCTGCTGCTCCTGGTTCCTCCAAGCCCAGGGCAAAACAGCCAAAGCCCAGCAGGTCCTGCTGCTCAGGGGGCCTTAGGAAGCAGGCAGCTCCCCTTGGGGTTGGGCCAGAGCTGGGTGTGCTGAACCGCAGGCAGCCGGGGGTGCAACCCTGGGCATGTGGGTGCCAGCATGGCGGCACCCACAGGAGGCACCAAGGAAGGGGTGTGTGGCATGCAGGCAACCCAGCCAGGCACAGTCACCAAAGGCAGGGCCTGAGGGGACAGGGACTGGGGAGGAAGAACAGAGGATGAAGCACAGAGCAGACCCTTGCACGACCCCAGCTCCTCACCTTGTGGATAAACTGCCTGATATTCTTCTCCCTCAGGTAGTCCATCATGTCCTAGGAAGGGAAGAGGCTGTGAGACGTTCCCCAGCTCAGCACACTACCATTTCCCAAAAAAAGCCAGTGTTCCCTCTGCAGGCCTGCTTCCCCACTATGCCTGGCTTTGGGTCACAGGCAGGGTGGCAACAGAAAGGAACCAGCAGTCTCAGGAGTGACACTGGTGAGCAAGAGACCTGCCCCCCAGCTTCCACTGCCCTGGCAGCCAGGACTAGCCCACCCCAATGGGGCTCAGACAGATCCTGCCCCACCAGGCTGCCAGGACAGGTTGCGTCAGTCAAGAAGAGGCAGAGTGAGGACACTGACGGGAAACATCTCTGGGCACCTCTTGCAGCCCTGCCATCCCAGAGAACACAAACGCTACAGTGGAGGACCCAGCTGCTCAAGCCCCCATCACAGGGGGGGCCCAGCCATGATGGCCCAGATGTGCCAGGCGCTGGGTCTAGGCCATCACGGTCACTGTGCCACCCGCTGCGATACTTCTCCTGTCATCCGAGATCTTGCATCCCCCTAAAACTACTCCGCGGGCAGAGAGCAGCCCCTTACCCGCCGCTCAGCGTCGGTTGCAGCCAGCAGCAGTGCAATGAGCAGGGCCATCGCCTTCAGCTGCAGCTGGGCGTTTGTCCTGTAGAAGGAGGATGATGAGGATGTGGAGAGTCACCAGCTCTGAGGATGGTCTTGTCCTCCCCAAGGCAGAGTCCTCTCCCCCCTTCGCTGCTGGACCCCACTGCGCGGAGCTGAGGGACCCAGAGAGGCCAGAGCCATGAGTGAGCAGCTGGTGACGGCGGGACCGGGGTGAGATGGTCCCCACAGCTGTGACTGCAGAGCACCCACGGATGGGTCAGATATTGCTCTGCACACACCCATGGGTGCAGCATTTTGGAGCTGCAGGAAAACTGGGGGTGAGCAGCAGATTCCAGCCTGGCAGGAGCCCTGGGCACAAGCCTCTCCATTTTCTAGAAAGAAAAACCTCCAAACTGAAGAGATGCAGAGGTATGAGGCAGATGTGGGAACACAGAACCCGCCTTAGCTGAGGGGTTTAACAAACTCCGTTTCTTCAGTACAGCACCATCACCCCACGTTGCAGGGAATATGCCCCCAAATATGCCGGGGAAAGGGAAGGAAGAGCCAACACCACAAAAATGGCAGGTCAGCTCAAGAACTAAAATACCTGAATGAAATAGGTCATGAATGAAGGAATCTGACCTGGAAATAGGATGGTTTCCAGGACAGTCCATCCCTCGCCCAGCAGCGGGGACAGGACAGGCTGCCCACCCACAAGTTGTTTATGAAGGGACAATACAACATTGTGTCAGGGATAATCAGCAACACCCAGAAAAATCCCCTCCATCGCTTCATCCCCACCAGCTTTGTGATGGGGGCGAACGGTGCTCTGGCCTCTCCACTTACACCTGCAGGTGGGTGAGAAGACGATCCAACGTCACTTCTTTTTTGACTAGCTCAAAGAGGAGGCGACTGGCAGGTACCATGTTCTCCAAGATAGACAAAGAGAGCTGCTGGACAGATGTATCCACTGCGTTCATATTGACGTAACTCACTATCTACGAGACACAAAACCATCCGTTGACAGCAGGCTGAGCCTGGGTGACAAGGACAACAAGGAATCCCAAGGGCACAGGCTGGGTAACCTGCAGCAGGCGCTTACCTTCTTGATGAAGGCTGCACTAAGAGTCTCCCAGGAAACAAAATCGTGCTCCATCAGCTCCATGAAGGCCTTCAGGGCGTGAGCTAGCATCTCCCCTGTACTAGAGGAACAGATGAGCAAACACAGTAAAGTGGGTCCAGATATCCCGCAGTCACCGCCATAAGGCAGGAGTACAGTTGCACGTTGGTGGGTATGTTAGAAATAACTAGAAAGGCAGAGAGCAGTGAGCAGAGGAAAGGAAAGAGAGACTGTTGGGTAAGAAATCGGACTCTCGCTTAGTCATCCCAGGAAGTCGAGGCAGGGGAAGTTCAACAGTTTCTGGAAAGCTGCACGGTACAAAGATCACTGCAGACAAGCCCTTGGGAAAGCCAAGCCACCCCAAATCCCTCCCCCTACTTCCAAGAAACACCCACTGTGCTGCCTGGTTTGGGGCTCTGTGAGATAGGAGCTCAGAGGAGATGCACCATCACATCCTGAAAGAGTCAGGCAGGCACTAGTTTGGCAACCAGGGTTTTCCTGAGCTGCCTGCAGACCTCTCACAGCTAAAACCTTGTGGCAGAGGGATTATTCGGGGTGGCAGGAATGAGCAGCAGCAGAGGCTACGATCATCACAGGAGGTCTTCTGGCAGCAAAATTCATGGGGCTGCACATGACCCAGCCAGCGAAGGGATGGGAGGTTAAAGTCTGGGCACATGCATGAGGAGTCAGGTCCACAGACCCCTGGGGACCTTCCCCCAGCTGCCAGCATGTGGGGACATAGCTACATACCTGCAGGTAAGGAGCCTGCAGAGCCAAGCACCCTGCTGCCAGTGCTGCCCTTCGTGCCGCAGCACAGGGATCAACAAGCCAGGAACATGAACCGAGTCCACTCCAACACCTGGCTTGGAGCTCATACAACATTAGCAAGGGCGAAGAAAAGTCAAGAACTGCAAGGAAAGTCCTCTCCTGATACTCACTCATTCCTTTCCTCCACAATATAGAAGATTTGTTTCAAGCCATTCCTGTTGATGAACTCCTGAGCAAAGGTAACGTCTTGGGAGAGGCTTGCAAGCTTCTTCAGCGAGTCAGTCTTCACATCCGAGTTGTTGCTCTGGATCCCGCTGTATAACCTCTCTGCTTCTTGGTCCTACCAGGAAGGAAAGAATCAAGCCAAAGGGGCTCATCAAAAGACAGCAAGAAGCTTGGAGAAGGCTGGAAAAGCTTAAGCACAAATTTTGGAAGGAGGCTCAGGTTAGAGCAGCCCTGGTGAGGAGCTGGACTGAGAGACAGCCATCAGAGCAGAAACCAGCAGGAGCTGAGGAAGGAGGTCAAGCTGGCACAATGCTAGGAACGCTTGATGAGTTGGCCTACGCGTCCAAAGCATCTCAAGATGATTTAGTTTCTCTTCAAACTCCCCCAAGCTCTGCCGAGGGAGAATGAAGGTTCAGACAGGTCTGATGGGTCTGAGGCACCGAGAGGAGCCGTCACGAGCCAGAAGTCGCCGAGCGAGGCAGCTTGGAGCACTGCATTGCCCCCTCACAGGGGGACATCCCACCAGAGCACACGGCGGAGCAGGAGACGGGGGGACAGAGGGATGTACCGGGGAGGTGGTCAGCCGTAAAATGCTCCCGTTCTTAATCTCCCCACGGTTCTGTAAGGAGAAGGGAACCAGTGAGCTGGCAAGCACTGTGCCGGCAGGGCCGGGGAGAGGTCGGGGGACATCTCACCGACTCAGTGATGTAGGTCTGCCGCCCGTCTGCGTACTGCAGGGCGTAGCGCTCGGCGTTGGGCAGGCTCCACCTGCGGCGACGGGCAGCCGGTCACAGTGCCGTACGGCTAGTGCCGGTCGCCACCGGGCCAGCGGCAGCCCGGTCACAGGCTGTCATGACCCGGTGGCGGGTGGCGAGTGCAGTACTCACGCATCGCAGACGTCCTTGAGCACCGAGGCGAGGGGCTTGGTCTGCAAGCGAGAGGGTGGCCATGAGCTGGCGCCAGGGGTCCCGGGGGGGCTGGGGGGTGCCGGGCGGTACCTGCTGGAGCTCGATGAGCTGCGGGATGGCTCCCACCATCTGGATGGCGATCTTCACCACGTCCTTGGGCGGCGGCATGGCTCCGGCGGCGGCACCGTCCCCGCTCGGCACGGCTCCCCGCCCCGCCGCCCCGCAGTTCCGGGTCGCTGCCGCCGCCGCCTCCCGGAGGGCCCCTGCCGCCGGCCCCGAGGCCCTGCTGCCGCCGCCGCCGGTCTCGATGGCGGTGCCAGACCCAGCCCCGAGCAGGCCCGGCCCGGCCCCCTCACCTGAGCTGACGCGGGCTCGGCAGGACCCACCTCCGCGGCCCGGCCGGGGCCTCTCGCCGGGAAAGGGCCCGGCCCCGCCGGTGGGTGCAGGGCACGGCCGGCACCCCGCTTTTCGGGGCACCCCGCCCCTCCGGGCTCAGCAGAGGGGAGGCACAGGCCGAGGCAGGGTGGGAAACTCTGGAAAGTTTTTTGTTTATTCACCTCAGAGAACACTGTACAAATATTACAGGCAATTTTCTTTCCTTGCAAAAAAAAAGTATAAAAATAATCTTTATATATGAATCAAAAGTTCATTTGCAACTGTAAGTTTTTCTCTAGGTATCCTTTTCCAAAGGTTGTCTAACTGGTGGCAAACACGAACACTTGGAAGGAGGGCGAGGGCCAGGCAGGACACGGAGAGCTCAAGCTACACCAAAGCCACGGAGGCTAGCTACCGCGCACGCAGGACCAAGGGTGCCGGTCAGCTTCCATGCGGCGGAGGGAAGGGTCAGGACTGGCTGCATGCGGGCTGGACGCTCACCCCCAGCGGGGTCCCACGCCACGGCTCTCACCGGCAGTAGCTGCCCACTGCCAAACTAGAGCATCCCATTATTCCTCCTGAATTCTTCACGCTTTTCCCAAAGAGGATGTGGGTGCTTCGGGGCTGCAGAGAGGAACAGCTCTTCTGGAGGAGTCCCACACAGAACAGGATGGCCTGAGGAGCCACCTCGGGGACACAGGTCCCAAGCATATACTCTTCTCACCTCTGCGGGCTCCAAGAATTGAAGACTTCACATCCCTTATTGCTGGTGCTCCAGCTGGTTATGTGGTTCACAGGCGGTGAGCAGCTAAGCGGAGAAGTTAAACATCAGCTGTTTATGTGGATGGCTGCAAGCTACCTCTCTGCTATGGCCAGCCACGCTCCTGGCCTGGCTCTCTCTTCGGCAGTTTGTGGAGCAGGAAAGGCAGGACAGCTGCTACCACCGCATCGGCAGGAAGACGTGCAAAACTGAAGACACTCAAATACAGGATCTGACCGAAAACCAAAGTTGGGGCTTGCAAAATACAACACAAATCCATCAGGGTGTTTTACTCCAACTAAAATGCACCAGGGTCCAAGACCGGTACCACCTGATCATCATAACGAACCCAACAGCAGACCTTCCATTACAAAGCAATGAAGAAAATCTTGCGGAAAAATGATGCAGAGAAAGCATCACACTAGGTAGCGACCTGCCCACAGGATCAGGAATTGGGAGCGTGGGTATGGACACTAGAGGAGCAAATTCAAATATACAGAAAGCCTGATCCTGAGCAGATTCTAAGAGAGAAAAAGGGGGGGGGGAAAGCACTATTTTGACAACACCTACATAACTTGTCACGGCAAAGTACTACTGAATTGTTACTGCTTGGTCGCCTTTTAGACAGTTGAAGGCTCAAGTGCAATGGTTGGAGAAGACAGCCATTTGCAAATATGAGCAGGCTCTGACGTACCTGGAGTACCTTACAGGCACCAGCTGGAGCAGTCTTATCCTTTCAAACATCTCTTCACTCAGGCAAAAACAAATAAAAATTAAAAAAAACAAAACAAAACATACTGGCACCTATGCTTTAGCCCTGTAGAACCAGCACAGCTGCTGTACAAGGAGCTGGAACCCCCGGGCTCACACATCAGCAGACTGGTGAATGCAGAACCAGCACTCTTGATGATGCACAAGCAGGGAAAGACTCAGCTCCTGGGTCCTACTAGGAATGCTCAATTCCTGAGACCCACTAGGAGGCACAGCTGGCTAAAAAAAGTGCTTTTTCTTGTAAAACATACTAGCTTGGTCTGGAGTCACTGGAAGAAATGGACACTTTGGTGCCATATTTTTTTTTCCCCTTGTTGTCATTCAGAAATATAACCACTCCAATCTGAACTGCTCACATTGAAAAATCTAGCTAACTACCTCCGGGCTTGTGAACTGACCACGATATTAGGGCTCCTTGTAGCAGCTGGTACCTAGAAGGTGCAAAGTGCCTCTAGGAGTGCAGGAAAAACCAAGGCATGCAGATTTGAGGAAGCTCAGAGAGGCACATGGGCAAACTCTACAGGTGAACTGGGAACACTCAAAACACAGACCCTTTGAAGTGAGGCCCAGGATCCAGTGGAGAGAGAGATGTGGCGGCGCGAGTTGCACGTGCAACAGAAGAGGAAGAAGTTATGGGGAGGCTCCCAACCTGCAAGTCCACATCTCTTGGTTCTGAGTCCATATGACAGCATCTCTGAATCGCTCACTCACTGAGCTCTAGCACAAAAGGAATCCAAAAATAGACACTTTCCAAAGAGTTACAAAATGGTCTGTGTTTGCGAGGCTCACAGCCACGCTGAGAAGTCAGAGGTTGAGGACAGGCACGTCAAAGAGGTCACAGACGCCTTCACTCTCATCCAGGTTATAGATGTAGTCGTGATCTCCAGGTGGAGGGGAGAGGCGGAGCAAGGGAGCAAACACTGGGGAAAGAGAATCCTACAGTTGGTTACAAAACTCGGCACTCCCACACCTAGCCAAGAGCGGCCAATGGGCGCTGAGCTGCGGAGCCACGAGAAGGCCACCTCACAGCAAGAGTCTTTGAACTTGCTTCAAATCAGCCTTGAGATATGGAAGAGATAGGCTCTCCTGGTCCTCACACCTCTCTCAGAGACTGGCAGGACAGTGAGAACGGAGTCTGTGTCCAGAGCCCAGAAAAGATGAGGGCAAGCCTGCAGTCACAAGACTGTCAGCTGGGTAAAGTCACACAAGACAGTCTCCCTCCCCTGGAAAGGCCACACCATGAGGGGGAGATTCAAAGACTCACCTTCCGATGACATCAGCTCTTCCAGCAGCTCAGAGTTCATACATTCTGAGGAAGAGACAAGCATGGTTAAGCAACACACTCTGCTTTCCTGGTCTGCTCCTGTGCAGTATCCCACCCTTCCCAGCCTCTTCTGGCCCTCACCCTTGTTATCCCTAGTCTGGCTAAGGTGCAGCGGGTGCAGCAGGCAGTGGCAAAAGGAGGCTTGGGCCTCCTGCCATGGACAAAGGGAAATCGGTGTCAGACAATTCAAGCTACATCAAAAAATTCTGCAGGAGGTTTCTGTCTGCTTTAGCTCAGCCATACGCCACTCTCCTTCATGTGACGGGCTGTGCCTTACCCCTGCGCTGGCACGCTAGCTGGTGCCCCAAACTCCTCCAAAGGAAACTCTTCAACACGCACCAGAAATTGAGCTGGTAAAGCCTGATGTAGTCATAGTCCTCAATTACCTACCAACTTTGCTAAGGGGACGAAAATTAAAAGCCAAATGAGCTGTTCCGGGAGCAGCAGAACTAATGAACCTCCAGTTTCCTCCAGATTTGTGTCCTTTGTCCCCCTAATTTGCTCTCCTTGCCCCATGGCTGTGCTGTGGCTAATGCAGCCATATGCGCTGGCAGATGCTGGCTGCCCACTGCTGAAGAGAATGAACATCCGAGCTCTGCATATCCTTCCTGAATGGGCCATTAACCCTGCTCTCCCCTCTACTGCACACACGAAACTGTAAAAAAATTAATTATCTCTGAAATGTCATTCCTTCCTCCAGCATTGCTACTCCTGGCTAGTAGGTTCACGAGGCACTTGAAGGGTAGACAGACAAGCACCCAGGCAAAGCATGTGCAAGTCAATCTCTTTTCTTTAAGAAACTGAGCATTTGAAAACAACTTTCTGAATACCTCTTACTTTACCAAGATCGTGAATATCTAACTCAATCTAACTGGGTTGATGAGATACTACCCACACTTGAAATAGGCTTTTTCAAGACGCGTATCCACAGCAGGCTATTTCCTAGAGGACAGGAACCTACCTGTCTAATTCAGTGCCATGAGATGAGAGAATTTCAACATCAAGTGACTAGACAGGACTAATACCAGCTTCGATAAATAGTAATTAAATGCAGAACCTGCAGTCTTAGATCAGGGCTGGTAACATAGCAGGCTGTGTATATGTGCATGTTGAAATTCAGGATTTTTCCAGGATATGAGTTTAAAACAAGCAGTTATTAAGCACCCATTTAAAAGAGAGAGAAAACCATGCAGAAAAAGTAATTCCAATACAAAACACTAAGGAAGAACTCCGAGCTCTTGCAGCTTAAACTGCATAGCCTTAAAGCAGCAGCCAGTGCCAGGGCAACGTTACTGGGATCACACAGAGATGAAAGGGGCTCCATGGAGCACGCTGCAAGGCCCATTTTTCTCCAAGCTCTGTCATGTTGCTTTTTTCCAGTCCTGAGATTTGCCTCTGTAGCTGTCAACTGTTTTGTGCTTTGCTCCCGGATCTCCACCTTCCCCCTCCAAACTGGGAAGAATACTCCACAAAACAACATACATTACCGTAGACAGCAAACATCTCCTTTTTAATAGTGTCCACTTAGTCCCATAGTATAGTTAATTTGGGTTAAGCTAGATCTTCTACACGGGGTGTTTGTTTCAGTTTGTTTCACATTGCAAAGTCAAATTTCCTCTTCAGATGCATTCAGTCATTACCAAGACTTTATCCACTGCCTACAGCAGCGGGTGCTGAGCAAGGAGGAAAGGTGTTCTCCAGGCCGACAGCGGAGCCCAGGGCTCCTAGCACACAGATCAGACAGTTGCGCATGTGCATTTGGGGCTGTGGGGTTTTTACACAAAGACAATGCTTTCACAAAGCGGCTGCTAGAGCACAGACCTAGGGACTGTTGTTGTACATATCCTGTCACCACCACAAAAGTGCTTGTGTGTACTCAGCTCTGCCTAGCTGTGGGGCTAGAAAGTATTCTGCCAGCACTGAAGGGAAATAAATGTGCAGATAAAGAGTTTCCCAGTTTAGGCCTATGTAGACCACATTCCTTCACCTCCCCTGCCCTTAGCCCAGAGCCTGTCCCACCATTAGGCAACGACACCCAGGCATTCCTTGGGCAGAGGCAGAACTTGTAACACAAGTAACAGCGTCCCCTCCCCTACTGGTCCAAAATTACTAGCACCACCAAAACCACGGAAGGATATTTTGGAGAGAGAAGAAATCTCCCTAGATTATTTGCTTGGATTAGCCTCGGGCAGGCTACAGCTGAAACAAGACTAACAGGGATTTTTCTTGTGTGCAGACAAGCTGGAGAAGGAGCATGGGAAGCCAGAGCACAGATTAGCACTGGCATGGGGAAGGGAAAGCCCTCATCTACACACTGTAGGGCAAACTCTTAACAGAACTTGCTGGCAACATGAAGACAGAAAAATACATACAGAAACCAGTAATTTTAAGAGTGCCTAACTACAAGCAGAGAGCCAGCAGCCACCAACGACCACAAGCACCTTACAAAACCACATCCCCAAAATAATCCAAAAGCAAGTGAATAAAACAAACTGTCCCACTTCTGTGGGTAGATGGGCACAGAACAAAGCCGTGGTCAGGGAGTGAACATACCTCTCGTTGGATCAAACATCTCTGACAGCTCTTTGGGAAGTTCCAGTACTGCAAATACAACAAACCAAATGGTTTGCATCGTTACATGAAGAGTCTGAAATGCTTTACAGCATAATCACCTACTGTCCTACTGTACTCCTTACACACCCAAATCATTCTATGCCATCCAGAAATTCTGCTTCCACACCCCATGTCACATAGTTCTGCTGAAATGATAACCAATAAAATACTTAAGCTCGACTACTTTAAAATAGATCTGTAGAAGCCCCGGGACATGAACGTGTTAGCATAGTCAGCAGCTCTATAGTAATTGCCTGTAAATGTAAGCTTCACACGGCGTCAGCTTCTGTACACCACCTCAATTTATGTTGTGTAGGATGAGGGCATGCCTTTAGAGTCAGCACAGGCCCACTGGGCTATGGTAAGCTATACGCACACCAAAGGCCTAATTCCACAATCAAGACTACTCCAAGATGAAGACAGGCAGTTCACGCTTCTCTCAGACATGCTAGCAGCAGAAGCGTGAAAAAAGCACTGTGTGAGCTACATTTGGGCAAGATTTCCTCTTCTAACCATGACTCTCTATCCTAGAGAGTTTCTGCAGTGAAGGTAGGCTTCAAAACATGAAAGCAGCACATCTTACCCAGAAGATGCTCTTCCCTCCTTGGGCCAGCCTGCCATTTCCTGGCATAAAGCTCAAATGTTCCTTTTTTAAAGCCCATTTCACCTCACCAAGCACATCAAGGAGCTCCCCAAATATACACTGTGAGATCATTAAGACCACAAGATCACTAAAGATAGATTAAGTATTCCTGAGTAAAGGAGGAAAACAGAGACAAGAGCTCTCCTAATAAAGGAAAACTCCCCACGAGTTACGAAGGTGCTCTCAGTGACGTCTGGAAATTCTACAGCTTCACACAGTCTCAAAAATTGGACCTAGCGCTACAGAAGGGACTGAAAGGGAATAATCCTACCTATAACAGCAGAGACGTGTGTCATGCAGGTGCCTCTTGCAGATTTTCTAGCACTGGTGCCACAGAAAGCATCAGGACACTAGACATGACACAGTCACCTTCTCACCAGGTTCCCCAGCACCTTCACAGGGAAATGCCTACTCATCCCTTGCAGAGCCTGGCTAACAGCAAAGGCAGAACGGAGTTCAGCTCCCTTCTCCAGGGCCAGAAGCCTTTCCCTCACTCCAAGCAGCATGCTTTTGGAGCAACACATGAAACAAGGGTGCATACTCACTTCCTGTGGGATCGGGCTTGATTGGCTCGAAGGAGGTAGAGGAGCTGGGTAGGACGGAGCTGCTGTCCAGCGAGGCAGAGGACTGTAGCGGCTGGGTATCTAACCCGGCTGGCTGGCCAGATGATGCGGGCGCATTGCTGAGGGGGTCAAAGTCACCGCTGCTCTTGGACTCTGCTGCTGAGACACCACATTCTGGAAAGAGCCACAGAGACACACAGGAATGTCATCTCTCTCCAGCCCCAAAGCAAGCAGCTGCAGCACAGACTCAACCCTCACTGGCCATGCTGGCCAAGCACAGACAGCTGCATAGGAAGAAGGCTTCTTGCTCTCACCCAGTGAAAACCCCCAGGTCCTGCTGCAGCTCTGCTGGAGAGCCGTCTTGGTGGTGCCAGGCTGCACATAACCTAAGACCATGCTCTCACAGCAATTAACACAAGCCAGGTAGTTATCTACACCAGGAGAAGCGTGGCCAGCTCACTGAGGGAAGTTACTATCCTCCTGCTTGGAACTGAGGCTGCACTTGGAATACTGTGTCCAGTTTTGGCCATCCTCCAGTTCAAGAAAGATGTGGAGAAGATCCAGCTGAGGGCTACCAAGTTGGCTATAGGGGTCTAGGGCACATGGCCTACAAGGAGGGGTGGAGGGAGCTGGGCTTGTTCAGTCAGGGAAAGAGAAGTCTAAGGGCAATCTAACAGCAGCTTGCAGCTACCTGAAAGGCAGTTACAAAAATTAAGAACTTCTCAGTGGTGCCAAACGATGTAACAGGCACGAGATGCACCTCAAAGGATCCAGATATCAGGAAAAAGGAATTCACTGAGAGGGTGCTGCAGCCCTGGAAGAGCTCACCAAGGAAGCTGGTGATCTCCACTGCTGGAGGCTTTCAAAATTTGGCTGGACAAAGCCACAACCAACCTAATCTAGTATTTTTGACAGTCTTTTTTCAAACTGAAAGTTAAACTTGAAACTCAGAAAGACCCTTTTACAAACTTCCACTAATCAATGTATCTGCATGATCAGTCTTTCCCCATCACTGCTGCTCCTGCGGGCTGGCACTACCCCCTCAAGACAAGTGTCTTATTTCCATTAACACAGCCAGTCCCACTAATCAAGACAAAAGAAAAGGCTCCCTGCAGCAAAGGCAGAGGTGCCCCCCCTTTGCCAGGAGCTGACAATGCTGCACAACCAGCAGTGCCAGCCCCAGCCAGGCCAAGGAAGGTACTCTCCTTTGTCCACCACCATCCTGTTTCTGCCTCCTGCAACCTCCCTCTCACCTGTGCTTGCAGCTTTCTGCGCAGGAGGGCTATGGTCCTGAGTGCTGGTAGGTGTCGGCGTAGAGGGCTGGGTGCTGCTGGGAACGGATGCCTCCTGGAAGTGGGTGAGCGGTGGGATCTGTGGTTTTGAGGGTGCAACTGCCTGGCACTGAATGAGGTCTTCAGGGGGAGGGACAGGTAGTACGACAGGAGGAGAGCTCCAAGCATCTTTGTTTACTAAGAGAACATCGATGGGACCACTTGTGCTCTTCAGATGGATCTGATATTTCTTCTGCCCATTTAGGCCCTGAGAAAAGTCAAAAACAAAACACAACCATACATTAAATGCCCTTTTCAAACAGAACAGGAATTTCCCAGAGGCAAGACATGCTGTCCAGACAGTTCAGCACGGTTCCACACACAATTCCCCTGACTCCCAGGACTATCTTCTCCCCTGGTGCTCCTGCAATTACTTGCATACTTCTAAACAACAGAGTTTCCTGGCAATTATTTAATATCCAGAGCCTTCCTTGGGTTGCCAGTTGCTCCAACTCTATCAAACCCCTGACTGCCAACTCCCAGCTTGGTCAGTCCAGCAACAACCCCCACCTAAACACACACACACACAGAGACACTCCTACTCTCTGCCCATGCATTTATCACTCACCTCAGGGATGGGAACCTCCAAACGCGTGCCTGATGGGGCTCGAATTGCAAGGAGGGTGTCTCCTGTGAAAACAGACTGGTCAGCACTCGGCGGGCACAAACTATTCTGATGATAATTAAGCACTGACAAAGAGCCCCTCCTCAAAGCCCCCTATCTCCTGTGCTGCCTTCTGTGGAGGATTGCCATTTACACCCACCTGAGCTGCTAAGCATATCGTACAGCTCCCAATGGGCCAACTGCCAGGGCACAAAGAACCTGTGAAGTTTCTCCCAAAGCAACCCTACGGTTTTTTTAGTAGCATCCTTAGCAGGACTAACCTTTCTTTCCCTCAGAAGGGCTGGCTTAAATTCACTCTTAAGAACATCTGAATCCTAAGGGAAGGATACTTCATCCTGTTGTCACAAGCTTTTAGATGTGAATTGTAAACGAATGAGCACACAACTCAAAGAGTTGCACTGCCAGCGGAGAGATGGTGTCCAACTAGGCTCAGGAGCCAGGCTGCCAACAGCACAGCAGCCTCATGCTGGAGTACCAATACCCAAAACCAACATTCTCCAGTCTCTACTGGCAAGAGAGCCATCTGGTGTTAGTTGTACCGGACCCTGCACAGAGCCCAGCACATGCAGGGCTGGAAGCCAGGCTGACAGCATCTTTTCTTTTCAAGTGCTGCAGCTCCTTAAGACCTGTGCCCCTAATAACACAACCGTCACAGGCGACCAGCTTCCATTCCATATCTGGGTTTAGAGAAACGTGAACAGAGAAATACCAGTGCTGTGAACATTAGACGTATTCTGACTGAGCAGGTAGCAGCTTTCACTTTGAATGTTTTAAGCTTTGGTGTGGTTAGTATTCACGCTTCACCAGTATTCTGCATTAAGCTTCACTTGACAATTAACACAGAAGATCCCCAGAGCAATGGGAGAGAGCGGACAGCAGAAGAGCATATCCTTTAATTTCAGGCAGGCAAATAAAGGTCAGATCAGCAAAAGGTACAGGGATTAAAAATACCACAGGATTTGTCAAAAAGTTGGGCTTCCTTTAACAAATCTGTGCTTAAGAAAAATATTGTTAAAAGACATTAAAAATGCATAATCAAGCTTTAAGACCTGTTAGCTTCAAGAATACAGGCGCTGTGTTTCTATCTCCCTTGATAGCTACATCCCAAATACTTTTACAAAACAGTGTACAGTGCGCTTCCACTTCCTTTTTGATTCTGCAAGTGCAAAATGCATCACCGCAACAGATGGGAAAAATATGTTCCCCAGTCACTAAAAGCTAACGCATTCTCACCTTTTTTTAAATTAATCCAAATAATCAATCCATATTTGACAACAGTCCAAGCACGGAAATCTTCAAGCCCTAACTCACTTTAAGAAAGCAAATTCAATAGCAGTCAATCAGAAAACCAAAACAAAGCAGGAGCTGAAATTCAGCCTGCACCACAGTTCAAGCACACAAGAGGTACAAAAAAGAACCTCTGCAAGGCTCAGACACTTCAGGGAGGGGAAAAAAAAAAATGTAAAGCATATTCATACAGCAAAACTGGGCACACACTGAACAGACAATGGAAAAACATGGATCGAGCCTCTGTTCTGGGAGGAATTCAGATCCACCCTCAGTAAGATCTAATCTTCTCTGTGCATTTTGGTGAGGTCTGTCTTCAGACGCAAACTGGTTTACAAAAACCAGGTGCAATAAAATGCAAAACACTCAATCAACCAGGCAGTAAGCTGTCTGCTGGTCTCCACCAAACTTCCAGACTGTTAGAGTTATCTGGCCCTAAGCACTGTCAAACTGAAAACACAATCCCTGCCCCCAAAAAGTGCTAGCTTAAATCAGAAAAACAGTAACGCAAAGGGGGTGGTGATGCATAAGTTACCAGCAGGAACTCAAGCAGTATAAAGTCTGGTGAACACGGAAAGCACACAAAGGCAAAGATGAAAAATAGAAGAGCTGATGAACTGTAGGGTGAGAAGAGTGCTTGGAAGAGAGGAGAGAGTAGGACAAGGGTGAGATTAGGCATGGCCGGGGGAGGTCAGGATAAGTAGCTTCAATCTCTGCTGCAAGCCAGCAGATGCAGGTTGCGCGGGGTCAGGATAGGTCAGGTATCCACCGAAGCAGAAAGGAGCTGCGACTCCATACCGCCACAGCTGAGAACAGTTTATGTACTGCAGAGTGCTGTACTGCACGCTGGCCACTGGGGATTTTTTTTTTTTCATCCTACAGCTATGGTTAAAATTGGCAATAGAGAAGAAACAGAAACTCCTGTGGGTTTTTTTCACTTTTGCCCCACAGAGACAGAGCACATGGCACCTCACAGCTTTAGGAAGGCAGTACACAAGGGAGTGAGGTCACAGCAAGCAGCGTATTCCCTTCTGTCCTGCTCTTCGCTACCTCCTCCTTGCATTCTTGTTGGTAGAGGGCATGATGCACCTGAGGGATCACTTTTAATACTGTTTTCCTGCTTACACTCGGATTTCTGCCATGCAATAAAATTTGCTTCCTATTATTAGAACATTGCCTACCCAAGCCCTCAAAAGCTTCTAACATAACACATACATCCACATAGTGACACCCAGCAAAAAGACTTCCTTAGGAATAGCAGCTATGTTCCTTTAAACACAAGGAAAAGAAACCGCCTGCCACCTCCGATGTTGACAAGAAAGCAACAACTCAGTGGTACACAAACCCAGGAAGGCGTCAGAGCTCGCACTACATTTAACTCGATGCTGTTGGGCAGCCCATGGTCCGCTGCCTCCTCTTTCCTGGAGAAAGGAGAGCAGCTGGGACAGACTGATAGGACGGAAACGTTACATCTTTACAATGGAGCACCATTTCCTCACCTGTGAAGCACTTGCAGATATCTTCATGTGTCACATACGCTAATGTTTCTGAGGTTAAGGAGAAAGGCTGCAGCTTCCTGCGCAGACCAAGAACTCAAAGGGCACCTGGTGTTTCCTTCCCGAGCACAAGAAACGCCATTCCCAGAAGGCTCTCCATGCCACGCTCTGAAGTGGTCTGCAGGCAAGGTCTGCAAGCTCATCAGAGCTGACATCCTAAGACAGGCAAGCCACAAGAGCAGCTCTGCACTCAAGAAAGTGGCACCTGTGGCTCAGAGAGAAGCACTTTTCTCATCATGGTAAACATTACAGTGTTTTTTACTTCAAAAAGGCAGATGAGAAGCCCTGCACCGCAGAGAAAGCTGGTTCCCAGGCTGGACAGAGTCACCTTAATTTCAAAGGCAGGCACTGCTTCTTGACCCTTCCAGTGCAGATCCTCCAGCAACAACAGGTTACCACCACCCCTCTGCCCTGAGCAGGGCAGCACCAACCTGGCCCTCAGGTCTCTGCTTTCCAGGCTGGCAAGCGAACATGGAGACAGAGTAATCAGTTCACACAAAGGATATCGACTGTTCTGCACGTCTTCTGTAACATTTTTGATGCTCTGCTGAACCCACATCTTCTGCTGCTCCAGCTCCTGTTCCCGCTGCTCCAGGTCCTCTATGTCTGCCTTCAGCTCGATAAGTTTGTGAGCTATTTCACGTGTGTTGCAGCCAGGACCCACCCCTCTGCGCAAAGTGAAAAGAAGTGACATGCATCAGCCTCTGGAGGCACCCAGACCAGCTCCAACCCCAACCCCTCAGAGAGGTTGCCACCTCCCTTACTGCCACCTCTGTCATACATCAAGGCCAGATCACCCAGAAAGCCTCATCTGTACCCGCTCTAGATCCCCACCTTCCAGGACAGCAACGTTTGGTACATCTGCCTACATGCCACAGACTGGAAGGGCTCTCCCTCATCTCCAGTGCCATGATAGGCATCTTTTCTAGCCCAAGCCATTGCAAATACTTAGTTTGTACCAAAAGAACAGCTCCGCTGTAAGAGAGACACACCATACGTACTTCAGCTTTCCTCATTACTACCATCAGCATAGCCCAGCTGGGGGAAGTACAAGCATGCACAGACCACCAAGGAACCTTGCTCTGAGCAGGGCATTTTAACCACAGCATCACTTAGACAACAGCCTCACGAAGCCCTGCTTGCCTGAAGAGGAAAAAGGCACCCATCTGACAGGACCTGGGACTAGAAGGGACCTGTGAACGATTTAGAGCTGCTCTGTCACTCACTTCCACTGGATACTGTTCTTGGATTTCTTCTCGATCAACCCGATGCCTTCCAGGACATTCGTGATATCGTAGATCCGTCGCTTCTGTCGCACAGCCAAGGTATCCGCAGCCTGCAAAAAGGTTAGACACTTAACTCCAAACTCTCAGTCATGTTTCACTCCTTCCTGCCTGTCAGATTAATTCCTGGCCAAGCACTCTGCTCGCCATCTCATACCTCTCTTGTCCCAGCGCCTCAAATTACAAAGCCGTGTTCTCAATGTCCTTATGACCATGAGAAGAAGCCACTGCCCCTTCGTTCTTTTTCTTACCCAGCAACTTCCTCACTAAGCACAAACCAAATTCCAGCCATCTCGCTCGCGGTGGGTCCGAAAATCCCCATTCCTCAGCAGCAAAGCAGTGTGAGAAAACACTAGCCTGGCAGCCTAGTCCTCCTTCAGGGTAAAAAATTCAGTACTCCTTCAGGGTAAAAAAGATGGGGATGGGAAGAGGAATGCAGAGAGCCATCTATGCAACTGACAACAGTTTAGCGAAGTCAACATTCAAAAGGTCTTTTCTAAATCTGATCTGATGCCGCTTGATAGAGAATTGACACCTTTTCAAGAGGCAGATTCCTCTGTTTGAAAGGCACAACACCGGGAAGAGAGGAAGCATGGCTGTAAGGGAGGAGCTCCTCAGCAGCCCTGGGACTTCCCTGCCTTGCTCACACGACTCTCCTCCCCCCGGGTTTCAGGACACACCACACTGCACCAATACGCCTGTTTCCACTACCGCGTGGCAACCTAGCACCAGCAACAGTTTAACGGGTGCAGCACTGGCAGAGCCAGGACCAACAACGTCAGCGGCACCGCAGACAGAGCAGGTCAGCAGAGGAATGACATTCCCTCTCACCTACCAGTAACGGACCGGGACTTCAGAGACCCTACACCACACAAACATTCAAACCATGCTAACAAATACGAATCCGCTTAACGGACACTTTAAGCAGGAAAATATTGCCCAAATCCAAAGAGATGACAATTTGGCAGAGGAGAGGACAGAAGCCTACAGCCAGGAGACTCCTCCAGCTCTTGCATCTTCAGGGCTTTCTGGCACTTGACTGCTGCCTGTGAAGGGTCAGAGCGCACTCACACACATACCCATGTAAGAGGGACTTGTAGAAACCACAGCAAAGGAACTTCACCTATAGAAAAGGCCTGGGTTTAAGTACCGTACACACCACAAAGACAGAGTTACTTCCTCTAGGTGAACCTCTTCAAAATGCAGAAGCAAGGCACGTTCACAGGGCACTTCTCCACAGCCTAAAGGCATTGGGGACAACCTTTGGCAGAGATGAACCTGACCACACTCCTCTTCCTGCTGTAAAGTGCAGTAGGGAGGAACAGTCTCTCTGTTTCTATAGGTCTTGGAGGCTTTATAGGGCCGGATTGTTATGGTGCCAGTGATCAAGCAGCACCTGGTGTGGGGCAAGAATGCAACAGAGAATAGGACAGCCAGGCGGAGTTCCCACTGAAGCACACAACGCCTGCAATGTCAGGCAAGCTCCGCTGCCTCCTCTTTGCTGGGGAAAGCAGACCGGCTGGGACGGGCCGAGAGGGTGGGGACACCTGCTGGGAAGGCAGCAGCGGGAGGGAACGCTGGGGCGGCGGGAGCCGGGCCCCTCCGCACCCCGGGGACCCCCGGGACGCCGCCTTCCCTGCGCCCACTGCACCGGGCGCTGCCGTGTCCCGACTCCCCCCTCAAAACCTGCTTCGGCCCCCGGAGGCCCGGGCTCGCCCCCCCCAAAGAAGGGCGCCGGCCGGCGGCGGGACCTCCCGCAGCGCCCGCCCCCGGGGGCCCTCACCGCCCCGCCGGCAGCCCCCGCACCAGCTTGAGGTCGAGCACGCCGTCCTTGGCCTCCTGCAGCAGCGACACGAACTTGGTGGTCAGCAGCCCCAAGCTCTTCTCATGCCGGCTCGGCGCCCCCGCAGCCCCACTCCCACCCCCACCCCCGGGGGGCTGCAGCCCGCACTCCGCCATCTGCCCGCCGCCGCCGCCGGCTCCGGTCCAGCCGCGCTTCCGCTTCCGGGCCGCGGGGCACGACGGGAGCTTCCGGGGCGGGCGGTGGTGGAGCCCAACGGCCGCTCCCTGAGGGGACCCGCCGGCATGGGGGGCGGCGGGGCCGGGCCTTCCTTTCCCTTCCCCCGGCCAGGGGCCGGCGCCTCCCGTCACGGGCACCCCCTCAGCCCGCGGCTGCCTGCGGTTTTACGGCCGGCGATGGCTGCCGGACCCGGGGGGGGGCCAGGGTGAAAGCGGGGTGTGCGTCCAGCCCCGAGCCCGCCGGTGGTACCAAGGCCAAACTCGCACCCTGTACCTGACCGCGGCCCTCGCAGTGCCCGGCTGAAACCGGCGCCCTGCCGCTGCCCGTCACCCTGCTCCGCCCCGAGACACCCCGTGCAGGGGCGAATCCCCCGCCCTGCGCCCGGTGAGGGCGGTTTGTGGCGGGGGCACGTCTCCAGGTCCGTCCCCGCTTCCCCACGCTGCCTTGTCGCAGGCAGACGCTTTGCCGGCTGCTCCGTCCCCGGCCGGGCTCCCACTATGGGTGCGGTGAAAGCCCTGGCCCTGGGCTGGCGTCCGTCGGGGGCATCCCGGGCACCGTCTGTCCTCCCCGCACCAGGCCGGCTGCGAGTGGGGCAGTGCCGGGGGGCACGGAGAGGGGCTGTGTGCCCGGGGGGTGCCGGGAAGGGCACACAGGGCCTGGTGTCCGCTCCCGAGGCCTGCGGCAGCTGCGATGCCTCCCCCTGTGCCCCCCCCTCCCCTCCGCCCCCCGTTCCTGACGTCCTGAGCGTGGCTGCGGGAACACAATGAAGCCCTGAGGAACCCGGCTGCTCCAGCTGAGGAAGCGGCTGCCGGTTTCCTCCGCGCAGCCCTGCCCTGGCCCCCACAGCTTGCGCAGCCTCGAGACCATGGGCATGTCTGCGGAGGACGAGCGTGCCGCAAGCCCCAGAGGTAACGGGGACGATGCGGCCACCCCCGTGGGGAGCTGGTGGTGCTGGGCAGGGAGGGATGCTACTGCTCTTAGCGTGTTTTGGGAGCTCCCCACCCTCTGCTTTACCACCCCTGGACCTTTTCCCTGTGCCGGGACCCCGGTGCCTTGTGCTCTTGGTGGGGGGTGGGAGCCCAGCTCTGCTTCCTGACCTGCACCGGGGGCAGCACTGCTCACCGCACAGCTCGTCCCCAAAGCCGCTGGCATCCTCTAAAGCCCCCCAGTCCCTGAGCGTGCCCGTGCAGGCAGGCTCCCCAGCAGAGCAGGAGCCCGGTTTGGGACTGGGTGACATCCCTGGAGGGCTGCAGCAAGCCCCAAGCTGGGAAGTTGCTGGGGATGGAGCAGGGGGAAATGATGAAACAGGCACTGGGGATGGGGGCTGGCGTGTGATAACTGCGCTGGTTCTCAGCCCTCCGCTCTGGCCAGAAGGCTTCTCACCCTGTGCCAAGGGGGGATGCCATGGCCACCCACAGCTGTGTGGGTGCCTTTGAGAGACCGGGAGCCTCCCATCTTCACCTCAGCCTGGCTGTCCTTCATGCAAGAGCTGCCATCTCTCCATCCCTCCTGCTGACTCACTGCCAAAGCCTCAGCCCTGCCAAGGGCTTCCCGAGTGGCATCAGACCCCCCCAAGACAACCCAGCATTGTGTTTGGGGGGGAGCGACGGGGATGTGCGCTCGACCTGGGGGACAGATCCTTGGGGCAGCCTTCGCCACAGCTGCTGCGACTACCCCAGTCCATGCTGGTGGCATCTGGGGGGGGCACTCGCGGAAGGACCTGCTCACTGCCACACCATCCGGCTTCCTGGCTTGCCACATCTGGGTGTGCTTGGACGTCTGCTGGCAGGCAGCTTCCTGCCTCTGGCCTCAGGGGCCCTTCCTGCCCTGCCAGGAGAGGCTTCGCTGTGCTCGTTAACCTCTGGCTTCGTCCCCAGACGAGGAGTGGCCGGAAGCAGAGAAGGCTGAGAAGTTGGCAAGAGGAGCTGCACTGAAATGGGCTTCAGGGGTGTTTTACTGCCCCGAAAAACTGGAGGGGCTCGGGCAGTACCGGAGCCGAGAGATGCAGAGGAACAGCTCCATCCAGTCCCGGCTGAAGGTGGGTGTTTGCCACAGCCCACCCCATGCATGCCTGCAGCCTCCCCAGGCAGGGACCTCAGCCAGGGTCCCCTCTTCTGCACTGAATCATCTTTTTTTTCCCACTTCTGGAAAAATCTTATCGTTTGGCTGGCGCTTGGTGGGAGAAATGCAATTGTTTGGGGGAAAAGGTCTGATAAACACTACCACCCCCCCTGCCCCCTGAAGTGTTAAAATGGGTCTGAAGTGTTAAAATGGGTCTCCCATCCATCCTTCAAAACAAAACACCAAGGGCTTCTCCTAGCTGAATGTGGGTGAATTGTCCAGGAGGCAACTTGTTTTAAGTGATGTGGCCTCAGAGAAGACAACTTGCTTCTGGTGATACTGGGTAAAAGTGCTTCTTGGCACCAGGAGCTGGGAGTTAAATGGGCATGGAGATGTGCCAGCGCTGCTGCGGGCTGGAAAGGATAGAAATCCATTTTGGAGGAGGGTTCATACGGCCACTGAGGTGTTTCATGCCATTAATATGCCTTGGGGGGCACACAGGGGCCCTCTGGCCTGCAAATATTTTGCAGAAGCAAAGTCATCTTTTAAAACTGAAAGGAGGCATCTGGTTACTGCTCACCCCAAAGTGATGCCCTTCTCTTACCTCCTGCACAGCAGCCATTGCCCCCCACCCCATAAATAGTCACCGTGACTCAGTTTACCCAGAGTGGGGGTGAAATGAGCCATTCCTGCTGCTGGAGCGGGTTTCTTGAAGTTGAGTGTGCTTGGGACTGATGGGATGAGGTCATCACGGAAGGTCTGGGAGATATGATGGCAGAGGCAGATGTGACCTTCTAGGGCTGGGAAAGTGCATGCAAGAGAGACCTGGCAAGGGTGGGGCAAATGGTGTGTGCATCCTCCAGCCTTTGAGAGCTTCTCCACTGCCCCTCCATCCTCTTCTGCTCCCCAGTCAACTGTCCAGTCCTACCTGGAGGGGGTAAGTGCGGGGCTGGAGCAGCTGCGGTCGGCGGCCCAGGAGGTGCAGAGCGTGTGCCAGGACCTGGGGGCTGCACGGTGGGCCCTGCTCGACAGTGCGGACCGCTTCCAGGGCCTCCAGCAGATGCGGGCACTGATGGCGGAGCATGTGCAGCTGGCCTCGGTGGTCCAGGTGCTGCCCCAGCTCTTCTCGGGTAAGGTACTGGCCCCATCCTTGTGGATTTGGGCTGGAAGGCACTGGGGAGAACTCCACTTCAACCCCAGGCTCTGCGCAGGGCTGGGGCAAAGCTAGAGCAGGTTGCTTCGGCTTTGTCGGTTGGGTTTGGAAAGTCTCAGTGGATGGAGATGCCACTGCCTCCCCAGGGCCTGATCCAGCATGGTGTTCCCAGATCCCCAGATCTCAGTCCCTCCCCTGCTAACCCATGCCTGTGACCCCAGTGCTGACCCCCTTTGCCCCCTGCACTCAATCCTGGCATCTCTCCTCCCTCTCTCACAGTCCACGAGGTTTTTTCCCATACCCTGCAGCTGCTCCATGAGCAGCACCTCTTGGAGGCCCATGCGGAGCTCATGATGATGGAGCACCTCCGGGATGACATCCTCTCCCAGCTGCACTTCCGCGGGCTCTCCAGTGCCCAGGCAACTGTCCTGTCCTACTTTGGTGGCCTGCAGGAGCTCAACGAGAGTCTGGCCAAGCAGCTGTGGGACATTGTGGGCAACAGCCTGCGGCTGGTGCGCGAGGACCCAGTTCTCTTCGTCACCGCTGTAAGGATCATCGAGCGGGAGGAGAAAATAGATGATGCTCTGCTCCTGGAGGCCACCTTCCTGCCCCCTGGCCGCCCAAAGGGCTGGAGGCAGAAGTTTTACCATGTGCTCCAGCAGACCATCACAGGAGCCCACTTTCATGCCGCCTGCATGGACGCTGAGGGGCCAGGGCTGGCCAGGCACCTGGCAGCGCTGCAGAAGGGCATCGTGTCTGAGCTGCGTGTGGTGAAGGACCTGATGGTCCAGTGCGTCCCAGCTCACTACAACATCCTCAGCATCTGCACAGCCACCTACCACCAGGCCCTCACTAGCCACCTCCAGGACATCCTCCGAGAGGACCTGGACAAACAGGCGCTCTTCCTCCTCCTTGAGTGGGCGCTTCGTGTGTACCACAGGTGAGCACCACCCCCAGCACCCAGCTGGGTTGTCCACCAGCACACAGGCGGGTTGGGAGAGTGGCTCCAGCTGCCTGAGGATGACCACTGGGAGGGCAGAGGGAGAGGTAGGAATGGCTGGAAAGCACAGGTCTTCCCAGCCCTGTCCCACCTCTGCCCTCTAGCCCAGAGATGATGGGTCACCCTGACCTTCTCCCAGAAGTGGACGTTTCTGCTCTGGGCCCCTTGATGTCCCCTGAGCTTGTGGATCAGACAGAGAGGAAATACGTGGTGAAAGTCAAGGTGAGCGAGTGGAACAGCACGTGGGTACAGGGACCCAGCGACCACCACTGTGCCGGCATCTGCTCTGACAGCAGCAGGAGACCATGAGCCTGTGGGATGAGGCCCAGGACTCGCTGCTGTGCTATGTGTTGGGTCTCAAGGGAGTTGGTACCTGACTTCTTGGGCTGACCGTGGTGGGTGTCCATCCCACAGGCTAGCGTGCTCGAGTGGATGCAGAGGACCCTGGAGGTGGAGTTCAAGGAATGGTTTAGGGAAGAGGAACCTGAGACGGACCATCAGGGCTTCTTCCAGTCAGCCCTCCCCGTCATTGTCATGCAGGTGGGTCTCCAGCACCATGGGCATGGCCATGCCAAGGGCCCCCAAAAAGGAAGTCATGGCATGCAGTCTCCCACTGACTCACCTCCACTCTCCTCTCCCTGTGCAGATGCTGAATGAGAATATCCAGGTAGCTGCCTTGATCACGGACTCTCTGCAACAGAAGGTCTACAACATGGCCTTGGAGGAGCTCGAGGCATTTCTGGGCCGGTCAGTGGAGCCTCTTGCACCCCTGCGCATCCTCAAAGACCATGGGTCCCATGGCCAAGCGCTATAGGCTGATGGTGGAGATCTCTGCCATGGGGCACCCAGTGCTCATCCAGGTCCCAGAAGGCTGTTTATCCATGGGGCTACTGTCTCAGCCCATGGGGTCATCAGCTCCCAGGGCTTGCTGCCACAAGCACCTCTCCAGTAGCGCCAAGCCCTGCTCTCCCAAGGGGTCCAGAATGGGTCCCACTGTCACACTCTACCCAACAACCTGTCACTCTCCAACCTGGTGGCAGGAGCTGGAAAGAGCCAAGTGAGCTGGGAGGGTGGTGGGAGGTCCACGTGCCCCCAGGAGCATCCCAGCTCCAGGTCATTGTGGCAAGACGTCCGGGGCTCTGCCTACCCGTTGTCATTGACTCGCTGTGTTGCAGCCTGCGGGAAGCCCTAGTGCAATGCGGAAAGGAGCACCAGAAGGACCGTACCATACCCAAGTATTATGTCTCCTACCTGCTGGCCATGCTCAACAACAACCTGGCTCTCAGGTAATGTGCACCAGCACCTTGTAGGTCTTGTAGCAGCCCCGCTACTCACTTGCCATCCCCAGGTGGGACCAGTGTCCCCACCGAGCTTTCCAGACTACCTGTCCCCTCCCTTCTTCTCTCTCTCCTAGCTCCTCTGTCTCCTCCCTGCACCCTGACACTGCCCGCAGAGAAGTCCCCACGTCCCTCCAGGCTGCTCTAGACAGGACGCAGAAGAAAGCCTGCCAACTGCTGCTGGAGGAGCTGCTCCTGGACCTGCAGGTACATTTGTCCACAGCCCCCGAGGCTGGCAGGGCTGCAACAAACCCGGCTCAGCAAGAACAGCCCTACTGCTACACCCCCAGGCACAGGTTTATTCCTGCCCAGGATCCCCATCACGTACCCCGTGGCCTGCTATCATCCTGCAGACATCTCGCCATCCAGCACCACCCTGTATCGCTGGGGCAGATGGCTTGTGGCCCCCTAACCCCTAACTGACAGAGGCTGGGAGGCACAGCCCTCCTGGGCTGCCTTGTGCTCCTTTTTGTGGCTGTTTCACGGCAGAAAACCAAACAGGAGAGAGGCAATGTCCGTGCAGAGGATACAAGCCTGTGTGCAACTGCCCAAGTCGTTTCCTGCCAGCGTAGTCAAATTTAGCTTTCCTGGAGTCTGGACCAAAAATCTGGAATAATTAACGGCATTGCTATTTAGGGCTTGAATGCCATGAAAACAAAGGAGCAGCTCAAGGGTGAAACGCTCACAGGCAGAGTGGAGACTGCCATGGCCCCAGCAGAGACATAGAGGGAATGTCTGCCTGCAGGCAGGAAAACTGGCAAGGACAGCAGGGGAGGAGTAGGAGGTCAAAGCCCTCAGCCAAAAACATGTTATGTCCACACAAGGGAAGTGGAGAAGAGTGGAAATTAAAAATAAAATCTCAGCAGGACAGGCCAAAAGCGGGTGTGTGAGGAGCAGCTTGCTGCCCAGGTGCTGCCCAGGTGCTGCCCGCAGTGGGGCATCACAACCCAGATAAAGCCCCAAAATGTGGATCTCTGGCTGTCAGGGTGGGGCAGCCCCAGTGTATTTCCATCATGTCCTAGTCTAGACCACCCTTATATTTTTATGTTGACTTTTGGCTGGCAGTGGGGGCTTGGGGGTTTTGCAAGGCAAAGCGGCCGTGCTGCCAGGCAGCAGGTGGGCAGCGGCTGTGGGATGTTGTGCCACCCTGCAGCTGGCAGCTGCTGTGAGAGCAATGCGATGCAGGGCACTGTACGCTGCTCCTCTGCTTCTTTCAGCCCCTCTGCCTGCAGCTGCCTTCCCGCAAGTGGCTCTCTGGGTCCCAGCTCGTCAACAGCATGTGCGAAGTGATTGACAAGTATGCAAAGGACTTCTCCCACGTCAGGAAACCCATCTTCACGGTACGGGTTGCTGCAGGCTGTCCTTTGAATGGTTGCTTGTCTGTAGGGCAAGGAGGTTGGGCAGTTGGGTGCCATGGTGGGATGCAGAGCACTGGGAGGGGAGCAGGGATGCAGTCACTGCTGGGTTTGCCAGAGAGTCCGTATCCTCCAGAGCAGCCCAGAGGGCACCATCACACTGAAATGTTCAGGGTTTCCCCCAAATTCGGCTACTTTCTCTGCCCCTCCGGCCAGGGGGCTTCCCAGCAGGCTGTCCCCACAGCTTGGTGTTTCATCCAGCCCCTTTCCCCTCTGCCTTTCCCTGGGCAATTGGGGTCCAACACCCAGGCAATGCCCAGCACTAACAGCTCTCACCTGCCCAGCTCCTGCTGATGGAGAGCGAGCTCCTGGTGGTCAGCCAGTACCTGCGGGCACTCATGCAGAAGAAGATGGTGTGCAAGAGTGAGGAGGAGCGGGGCCAGCTCTGCAACCGCCTGCTGCAGGATGCCATGCAGCTCCAGGAGCTCTTCTGTGGCCTGGTAAGAGGTGCCCAGGTGCTGCAGGAAGCCGGGGCTGGGCCATGGGAGGGGAGCATCACTCAGCAAGGTCGGTGCAAGGAGCTCATAGCTCCCCTCCGTCAGCCTCCTGTTCCCCTCCAGCCCACAGCAGATGGGGTGGGTACATCAGCCCACAGACAAGACGGGGCTGTTGCACTTGGGCAGTTGTGAGGCCAAGATGGGAGGAACTGGCTGGATGAGGGACTCGGGGGACCATCCACCCTGCCCAGCCTGGGTCAGCGAGGTTGCACAGCCTCGTCTCGCCTTAGGGTGACCCGGCCCCGATTGGTGGGACACGCTGAGTGGGGAGACACCAGCTGCAGGGGGCCAGGTCCCCACATGGGCACTGAGGACCGGGCTGCCTCTCACTAGCCACCGTGGTGGCCTCTCCCCCATCTTGCACATGACCGCTCTCCCTCCCAGGGTCTGGACCGGAGCCAGCAGAGCCTGGAGGCCGTGTTTGCGCTGCGGGAGCTGATCTGCCTCAAAGACCCGGCACTACTCAGCCTGGAGGTGCTGGGCTTCATCACCAAGTACCCTGATGTCAGGTAAGAAGCCCAGCTCTGCTCTCCCATGAGATGGGGTAGGTGTGAGTTTGCCCATGGGAGCCAGGCTTGGGCTGGACCCCGTGAGGGGTCTGCCTGCAGAGCAGGCAGAAACCTGGGCTTTTTTCTCCCTCCTCCCTGAGGCTTCCTTTTCCTGTGCTCCAGATTTGAGGGGTTCTTGCAAAGTCCCAAGGGCAAAGATGTAAAGGAAAAAGCAGTTCTGCTGTGGCATTCACCTGTCTGTATTTGGTGGCCAAAAAAAGTGTGAGAAATCACAAAACACCAAATCGGAAATGTCAGAATCAGCAGAAACCCATGCAATGTCAAAACCAAATTCACGAGGTTTGTGGGGTTGTTTTCAAGCAAATTTTGAAGTTTGGCTGGTGCAAAGTACCAGCTCTCCCCTGGCCTCAGCTCAGCTTCTCTGGACCATGGGAGGTTTGCGGATGGTGCTGTGGGCCAGCTGCGCCCGGACTCACCTCTTGCTCTCTGCCCAGCGATGAGCACATCACCACCTTGCTGGATCTGCGGGGTGACGTCTCCAGGGAGGTACGGCACATGGTGCTGGAAATGATGGTGCAGCACCCCCAGGTCCTGCCCAAGAGCTACCGGCCCATCTTCAGCACCATCTTGGTCCCCGCGCCGGAGCTGCCCTTCTGCCTTCGCAAGGGCAAGTGTGCCTGACGCCGCCCCACGGCCTGCTCCCCACTGCCCCCCAGGGATGTATGGACCACACAGGACATCTCTGAGGCTGCGTGTGGGGAGAATGGAGATGACACATGGCATCCCCTATGCACAGCACCTTGCCCTGTGTTGGGGACAGTCTGGATACGTGCCGTCCTCCTCTGGTCTTGCCTCACTGAGCCGACTGTCCCCTGCAAGCACCAGCCCCGGGAGACCTGGGTCAGGAGAAAATCAACCTGTAGCTGTTTTGCTGGCCTGCTGAGGGCTGCTCAGGTCTGGCCTATTGCCTGCAGGAGGAAGAGGAGCCACAGAGCAGAGGGCTGGAGCCTGCAGTTGGGGTGAGTCCATGTCTCCGCAGGGCTGCAGAGAGATCTGGGTTTCCCCGAGTCTCCAGCCAGCCTTCTGAGCCAGCGTGTCCTGACCACGGAGTCTGTTATCACCCCAGCTCCAAGACAGACTGGAGCCTTGCTAGATCCAGGCTTGCAGGAGGGTTTTAGCCATGTGAGGTCTTCCTCTATTTTGGCTCAGCCCAGAGGTCTGGTGTTGCTTCTCCAGCAGCCTGGGCCCAGCACGGATGGTGGCAAGGAGCTCAGCCAGCTCATGGCTCACAGCTGCAGAGGCGAAGGGCACAAGGGGCTCTCACCACCTGGGTAGTGCCATCAACCCTGTCCCTGCTGGCGTGAAGGGCCAGCTCTGAGTTCCTGCTGACCTGCCCAACTCCTGGCCCCTGCTCTTCTGCCAGCATCCAAGACAGAACTGGAGTCCAAGACTCTCCAGCCTCCTGGAGAGCACGGTTGCATCTGGTGTGTTGAGCATCCTCCTGTCTCGCGGTTCCTCCATGATGGGCAGCGCCACCCTGTGCACTGGCTCTTCCTCCGTCCCCTGCTGCTGTCCAGCCCTTGGTCATCTCCTCCCCAGGTGCCATGCAAAGACCAGGAGCAAAGCCCATCTCTCTGCCTGCCTCCTTGTGGCCAGCCCCTGCAGCACCTGGGAAACCTCCACGCTCTGCCACGCTTCCTGCCTTGTGGCGGGCCTGATCCTGCTGTCCTTGTGCGGCACCGCTGCCAGAAATAAAGGCCTGAGCTCTGCAATCACTTGCCAGCGTCAAGGCTCTGCTCCCCAGAGGGTCGGGGCAGCGATCAGGGCATGTGGGTGGCACAGAGGGGGGCATCCATCCCCGTGTTCGGCATCACCACAGGGATGGCCCCCTGCACCTGGTGCCACCCCAGGAGCAGCACCCAGGGACAGGGGGATGATGGAGACACTGCGTACCCCTCGTGTCCAGGATGGAGGGGGACTCTTCCTCAGCATGCAGCCCTGGGTGAGGGGTCAGGCAGCTGCAGTGGGGGGGGGGAAGCTCAGCTGGAGGCTCAGCCTCAGGGCAGGGAGGTGCCTGCTGTCCTCCCTGGGGCCACGGTGTGCTTGCCCAGCTCTCCATGGCTCCTGCCTGTCTGGGAAGGTGTCTGCCCTCCCCACCTGCCTCAGCTGGCTCTGGGACACCCTCACCTGCACCAGGGCCATGGTTCAAGGGGTGGCCCTGGGAATGTCCAGCTGGGACCGGCGCTGTCCCAGGCCAGGGCTTCATGGCCACACGGGAAAACAGCCCTGGAGCCAACAGATCTGAAACAGGCCTGGGATGGGCCCACACCCCAGGCACTGGCGCCTGTCCCAGCAGGTCCAGCCCCACTGCGGCCCCAGCTGCGTGCCCAGAAGCAGCCCCCCTGAGCCCCCCATCACAGCCCTGCGGTGCTCTCCCTCTCCAGCTCATTGGGCTGCAGTGAGAACTGACACAACTCATGACAGCGATAGCCCAAGCACCCCAGGGTGCCTTTCGGCAGCGCAGTCTCATGTCCCTGCTTGTGTGGGTAGGTGCCAGGTTTGGCCTGTCACTGCTGCCCGCAGCTGGCAGAAGGCAGCAGGGAGACCTTGCCCTACCTGGCTACGAGCCATGTGGCTCCTGGCTGCTATAAAGCTTGTGGCTCCAGGGGCACAGCTGTGTCCTCCCAGGATGGCGTTTCTGTGGGCAGTTGCCTGCCTGGCCCTTGCCAGCACTGTCTCAGGTAAGCACTTCCCGGGAGGTCCTTGGGGTGCAGCAGGACCGGGGCACCCCGGGTATGGTGACACAGAGCCACCCGCACCGGTGCAGGCAGCCCCTGGGCGTGAGCCCTGAGCTTTCAAGGTCACCCTTGCGCCCCTCTGCCTCTCCCGCAGGCTGCGGGGTGCCCGCCATCAGCCCCTCGGTGCACGACAGTGAGAGGATCATCAACGGGCAGAACGCGGTGGCCGGCTCATGGCCCTGGCAGGTGTCCCTGCAGGTACGGCACCGTCCCGCTCCCCGGGCAGGGGCAGTGTCGGTGCCTGAAGCACCGCAGCGGCACGGCATGGCAAGCCGAGCACTAGAGTCGGGAGGTGGGCAGGCACCAAGGGGACCCGTGACACCCTCTGCCTGTCCCCAGCTCTGTGGGGGCTCAGCCTGCCCAGCCCCAGCTCTTCCTCCCTCTTTCCTCCCCAGACCCGCTTGGGATCCCATTTCTGCGGTGGCTCCTTGATCAACGAGAACTGGGTTGTCACAGCTGCCCACTGCGAATTCAAGTGAGGGGCGACACCCAGCCAGCTCATGCCAGTGCCACCCGGCAGCGGCAGGGGCTTGCGGTGCACTGGGCATCGCCGAGTGGCACTTGGGGCAGCCCCAAAGGCCAGCACCCAAGGAACTGAGCAGCCTGGGGCTCCCTCCCCAGTTGTCCCCATGGTGGCTTCCCTTGGGCACGCAGTGCATCCTGCCCGCGGCAGCCCCCGGCATTGCTCCTACCCTGGGTGCTGGCTGCCGCGCATCCCCCTGACTCCCTGACCTCTTGCAGCCCGTACTCTCACGTCGTCGTCCTCGGGGACTATGACCTCAGTTCCAACAGGGAGTCCGTTCAAGTGAAGACTGTGGCCAGGGTGAGCTGGGCTGACGCGGCCATGGCCCTGGGATGGGGCTGCAGCTCTGCGCTGCGGCTGCTCGCAGAGGGGAAGGATGAAGCGCTACAGTTTTTCTTGGCAGGCCATCACAAACCCCAACTGGGACCCCTACAACCTCAACAATGACATCACCCTGCTGAAGCTCTCCTCGCCCGCCCAGCTGGGACCCCGCGTGTCCCCCGTCTGCCTGCCCCCCACCAACCTGGCTCTGCCCCCCAACCTCCAGTGCGTCACCACTGGCTGGGGCCGCACCAACACCAACTGTGCGTACACCGCAGCTTTGGGGAGGGCTGCATGCGGCTGCCACCCTTCCTGGGGGCTCTGCAGGGTCTGGGGGGGCCCGTGGGCACCTGGGGGGTGACACCTCCTGTGTGTGTGGGAAGGGGGGAGTTGGGCAGTTGAGTAACCCTGTCTGGGTGCATACAAGTGTGCGTACGCATGTGTTGGTGCAAGCACGGGTGTAGGCGTGTGCTCAGGAGGCAGGTGCGTGCATACCCCAGGGGTGATTGTGCACAGGCACAAGCTTGCCCTTGCTCAGGGCTGCTTGCACAAGACGATTGCACCTGGGGAAGAAGGGATCCTTTGGCAAGGAGGGGAAGGTGCTTTGCATGGCAGCACCCATATTTAGGAGCACCATCAGGAGCTTGCCCAGGGTGCCCGTGTGCTCTCAGAGGCCCCAGGAGACCCGCCAACACCGGGGCGATTTAATGGTGCTTCTTTCCCCCAGCCCAAGCCTTGGCAACACGCCTGCAGCAGGTAACCCTGCCCTTGATCTCCCAGAGCCAATGCATGCAGTACTGGGGCAACCGGATCACCAGCTCCATGCTCTGTGCTGGCGGGGTTGGCGCCTCCTCCTGCCAGGTAAGGAGCTGAGGTCCTGCCGCACTGCAGGGAGGGTGGAGGAGGACACATGGGGTCTTGCATCTCTGGAGCCAGAAATTTAAGCTATAGCACCTGGCCACATCCAGGGGCCCAGCTGGCTGGGGTGGCAGGGACCAGTTTGGAGCATGTGCTGGGACCACTAAGCAGGAGGCGTCTTCTCCGTAGGGTGACTCTGGCGGACCTCTGGTGATACAGAGCGGGAATGCCTGGACCCTGATTGGCATCGTCTCCTGGGGAAACAGCAACTGCAATGTCCGCATACCCGCCATCTACACCCGCGTAAGCCAGTTCCGAAACTGGATCGACTACGTTGTTGCTCAGGGGTAGAGCCAGTGCCGGAGGGATCCCTTCGCTGGGCGCTGCTCCTAGCACGGTGAGCTCGGCAGAGCCGGCAAGGGGCTAAGCTGGAAGCAAGGCACCCCACTTCGTAACAGTGTCAGCATTTGCTTGTGCCACACGCTGCCTCTGGCTCCTTTCTTCTCGCGACGCAGACCAGGGTGGAAAGCACACAGGGGAAGCCTGGGGCACCCTGTGGTTGGGTGTTCACTCTTGAACAACTCTCTCTTGTTCACCTCTTGAACCCCAGCACCTCCAGAGCTGGAGCTTGGTGCCCAGCTGGGACCCGCTGGGAGGGTGAACCGATGCGCAGGCCGGGGGGCAGCAGGGCTGGCTGCAGCTCATGGGCTGCTCAGGGGGTCTTCAAGCACAGAGATCTACACCCTGGTACCAGCCCAGAGACCACCGCAGCATTGAGGGTGGGTGATGTTTCCTGCAACGGCCTTGCCACCAACCCAAGTATGAGGTCTCCAGCACCAGCTGGTCCCACCAGCACCAGCTCCTTCAGGAAAGGGAGTGTGGAGCTCACCAGGCTCAGCACGAGCAAGCACTTCTTGGCTTGCGATAGAGGGTGGGTGCATGGGATCTTAAAGATCCCTGCCCACAATTTAAAGCTGTAACTTGTGTAATAGCCTGGGACCACAGAGCTGAAAGGGAGAAATGCCAGTGGCAGCTCCAGCTCTTTGGGAAGGTGGAAGAGGGCAGCTGGAGATCAGCACGCTGCTTCACACGTGCAGATTTGCCACGTAACAGAGCGGGAAATTCAGGGCCATCCCAAAGGAAAATCTGAAGATGAAAACAAAATTAAAAGCCAGGTGACAGGTTTTCAGAAGAAAGCAGTGCTTTCACCCAAACAGGTTCTTGAGATGATGGCGGGGGGGGGGAATGTCTTGTGTTCACAGATGGTTGATGAATTAAAACTTGGTTCCTGGCAGCTCCAAATAGAGCTGGTCATGAGGACAGTGTGGAGAGGAGCAGGATCAGACCGTCCCAACATGAGGCATGGGGGTTTTTTTCTTTACCAGTGATGTGAACGTGATATAAAACCTTTGCTGTGTGAATCACAGCCCCCCAAACGTAATCGCTCTCATATCAAGCAGTCGCAGAGAAAGCACAATGCTACACAGAGACATACCCATGGGAAGGGTTACCTTCCATTCATGACCTGTAAAGACAAATAGTCCGGCCCATATGCTTGAGTTTAAAAAAAAAAAGAAGAAAAAAAGGGCTGCTCAAATACAGCCCAGGGCTGATAAGTTTTAGTTTGGTTGGATAAAATTTAGCTTCATTTAGTGGTCTGCTCTGCAGGGAGCAAGAGCAACTGGAGCAAACTGATGCAGGGGGACAGGGGCTTGCAGAGAAAACTGTGAAGCTGCTGGCTTGGGCTCCCTTGCCTTGGAAAGCCTCACCTGGGACACAGGGGAGAAGGGCACAGGGGCTGAGCTCCTTGCAAATCTCCCCTAAGGCTGGCAGTAGCAGGCGCCCTAGGTACACACCGGTCCTACTGGTCTGCCATGACATTTGAGTGTGCTTTCACTCCATGGTACCTGAAATAAAACCTATCACATGCAAGCAGCACACTCTGTTTTGGCTTTAGTTAGCTCCTAAATGACCTTAAAGACAGCTGAACATCAGAGATGTGGGAACGGGCCATATGGGCAGAAGAAACTGGTGGCCACGTGGAGCTTCAAACAGGAATTGATCAACTGCAGCACTTCGGGTCACTTGCTCTGTGTGTTCAGGTCACTGTCACCCCTACCACTGCTGGGACAGGGTCCCTTGCCCCTGAAAAATCACCTCCCTTCCAGGAGGAGGTGGTTCGAAAGGGGCGTGCATTTTTCACTTGATATTGCAGGTTTTTCTGTTGGCCCATAAAAGCTGCTCAGAGTGAAACTGGAGAGGTGACGAGCTGCTGTGGGCAAACCAGGGTATTTCTCTGGCCCTGTTTGCCACCTTGCAGCTAAAGAAAAGTGAACAAAATATCCTAAAGTGCCTGTTCAGCCTCCAAACCCTGCCTTCCAGCAAGAGGCTGAGTGCCCAGCTCATTCAGAGCATCCCTGTGGACTTCCCAGCACGAGGTCTCCCCTCGGGCAGCTCCTGGCCTGGCAGCTGTGTTAAAGAAACCAGCAAATTCTTTTATGGGCACTTTGGTACCTTCTTGCTCTGCTCCCGGAACACATTAGAGGGGTGAGCAGCTCCTGGCTTTCGATGTGCTTACTGACCATGGTTCACAGCCCGGAAAGCAGCGCCTTTCAGCAGTCAGCCCACACTCCATCCATGAGCCAGAAGTAATGACAGCAGAGCGATGGGGTACACAGAATACATTTACATGTTTAGCAGATCGAGTACACACAATAAATAATTCTGTACACTCTAATCGTAACGTTACAGACTAATTACAATGGTTTGGACCTCATCCTACAAGACAGTCCTTAGTGTAAAGACAGGACTCAAAAGGCAAGTCACAGAACTGGATGCTTCTCAAAACAGCCCTGTTAGGAGACTAATGGGATGGGACCGGAGTTACTTCCAAACTATTCCAACCCAGCACCGGAAATTTGGAGACCAAAAATAACAGCAAGTGCCGGAAGACCTCCAGTCCCGGGAGCTTCCCGGGAGGTGTCTTTCCGTAGTGAAAGGCAACAGGAAAACTCACGGCATCTGGGCATGCTCACAGGAGCTGCTCATTTCTAGCGCACCTCGCTGGGGCCGCAGATCTCCTCCACATTCAGCAGACAAACACAGTGCAATGTTATTTGCAGCAGCAGCAGCGAGTACCTCGCCCATCACACACACGAGGGACCTACAGTATTACCACGCAGGGGAGCACAGCAGGAGAAGGAAAAAAATGTCATCAGGCAGGCAGCAGCCCGTTGCCTCCTGTGATCCCTCCACTATAGGGACACCGAGGGTGGAAGGTCCCAAGCTCCATGATGCCGTTGCCACCGCACATCCCTGCAGCTTCACATATTTTTTTTTTTTTTTTGGCAAATTTACTGCTCAGTAAGGCACAGCTGATGTGCAGGCATCTGCCTCCACAGCACCCAAGAGCTGCGTTTTTAATCTAGGCTGAAAGAGGATACTGAGTGGTCAGAAAAAAGCACCAAAAACCTCCCGAGAGTGGTGTAGGCAACTTGGGGCTGGGTATCCGGCACCGAGTGGTACAGGCACTTTGTGATATTTTCCACAACGGAACCGAGCTGGTGAGAGGCCAGGACACAACCACCCTCCCTGCAGATCCCAGGGCTCACACTGCTGCCAGAGAATGGTTTGCAACTCCTCCAGAGGATGTGATCCCCCCCCCCAAGCCAATCTGTGTTGCTCTGCGTAATTTAGAAAACTAAATTAAGTCAAATGATTGAGATTTTGAGTTACCCTGCCTCAAACTCTCCAAATCTTTAGTATCATCACTTAAACTAGGAATATAGCCCCACGCTGTCTAATAAGAGGCTGGTAAGAGCCACACACTAGTTGTCCTATGTTGTACAAGATCATCTTGAGCTGAGCCTGCACTGCAGGGTCCTCAGAGGGAGCCTTCTCCCACCTGCAAGGCACCATACAGATGCTTTTACCTGGCTCCAGGACTCACCACGGCTCCTGCAGAGCCAAATCCAGACTTGCTGCCCAGTAGCTGAGTTAACCACAATTCCTACTCCAGTTTGTGCATTACATAAAAGTTGACTATATTAGTACTTCAGCCAAATACTCAGGTAGAAAACAGGACTGAGAAATGAAGCAGGGTATAAGAAAGAATGTAAATTACCAGAGCAGAAAATATCGGACCTAAAAGAATATCCAAATCCAAAGAAGTTAAGAGTTTTGAGGGTTTATCATTTCCAAAACAAATATGTAACGCAGGTCCTACACTGCAGCTGGTTTCCACATCACTACCGAAGCCAGCAGGTCAGAGCCCTTTTGTCTGGGCTTACTCTCATCACAAGGCTATAAAGCTGCCCCTCACGTATGGTTGTATGTTTCCAAGAACAACACAGTCCAGGAACTGGCAGGAGCCAGTTTGCTATCACAATCTTGGTGTTAAACAGCACAGACTTCTTCTGGATTGAAGGAAGGGGGGTTTCTACCACCACTGGGTTGACATGTTGGGTTTTAGAAGCTTGAGAAGGGTGAGAAGTAAATCAAACGTGCACAAGTAATTGCTGTTTTAGCAAAATGCATAGAAAAATATGTTACGTACTCAAAAATCTGGATGCAAAGCTTAACAAGTCTGTAGACCACCTTCCATTTCTGGAAGACCTTTTCACATTCATTTCCAATAATCCTCAAAAAAAAAAAAATCAAAGAATCAACAGGCCACATTCTTTGAAGCTGTAATTCTCTCCCCCAAGAGAGCAGCCAAACTCCCAGGACAAAATGATGGGATTGTTTTACACAGTACTGCTAAGTTCCAAAAGACAAACAACCATAACTCCCTCTACTGCTTAAAGCTGCTTTTCCCTGAAACAGAATACGCTGGGAAGCAACACCCTGAACTGCTCCATCGTGTCTCATGATGGGAGAAAGTCCCAAACCTACTGTTTCCAGCCTCAGCATCTTTAGGCTTTGCTTTCTCCTAGCGTCCCCTAAGATGTTTCCCCAGGGCAGGGTGCTGGTGAGCATCTCCTTGAGATATTGGTGGGTTGACCGCACATGTCTTTTCTCCAGCATTGAGCACCCCTTCGGTGGGTGCACGTGGACTCATGCTCATCCTTGTGTGGGCTAAAATGCTGGGGTTTGGGATCAGTATAGGAGAAAATGGTGCCACGCTGAAAAAGCTGTTGAACATCTAGGAGTGCAGGTGTGGTCTAGGACCATCACTCAGCACACCAAACCCAGATTCCTCTTTGTAAACAGCATCTCACCCCAAAACAGTGGGAACATTACCAGAAGAGGGCTGTACTTGGACAAGGACACACTACAATTTGCCACTAGGTGTCATTCCAGCTTCATTTTCACTGTATGAACAGAAGTACAGAAGACAAAAGCACTCATTTACAGAGATTTGCACCCCAGCTAATATAAAGACTGCAACTCAGCAATGGCCTGGAATATGCATTCGTTCTCCCGGCTAATTCAGTACCAGAGGAAGTCTTCCAAAAACCCCTGCGAGCCAAATTAAGAACCACCATTAAGAGCCAAAGAAAGAGATTTAAAAATTAAATGGTAGAAAAGACATTTCAGAGAGATTTTAGCTTCTAAAATCCCCAAACAAGGCACTCCTGAGACTTGAGATAAACTGAGAGCCGAGATGCTCCTGTGGAATATATATGAAGACAGATGATCAAGATAATTCACAGTGAAGAGCTTCTTAGACAGATTGAAAGCACCTGAAATACTCCTCAAAATTACAGCACTTTGCCTGTCCTCCCTGCCAGACCCAGCTGAAAATGTGCCACAACTGCAAGGATAAAAGCACTGAGCAATTGTTCTTGAGCTGGACCTTGCAATGTAGCATTTGGACCATTGCAGTTTTCTGGACAGAGTGAAAACAGAAAGATCACCGAGGGCTCCAAGGGACACTTGGACAGAGCTCTGCTAGTCTCCCCTCTGCGCACACATGTTATTGTCTGGGTTCCTGCAAATACCAAATATAGAAAAAGAAGAGGGATTGAGCCAAGGGTGTTACAATCAAATGATGGAAGGAAAGCCCATAAAGATTCTCCCCATGTTTACATTGGTTTTTCCATGCAAACAAGAAAATATTGCATTTGTAAAGACAATTAGAGTTCTTTTTCTAGAAAAGCCAAAGCCCCTTATGGGATGGACTTGGTCCTCTTTGGTGCAATTCCCCAACAGTGTGATGCCTGAGGACCACATCTCCGTACCACAAAGAGGCAGGAGGCAGCTATCCAGTGTTGCTCATGTATGTGAAGGATCCTTCCTTCTGCCAATTCACCTCCTTGGTCATAGAGTATCATCACAGAAAACTGACACTGTCTGGAACCTATACAGCAACATCTTGCTTCCCAGAACATATTCCACCCCAAACTCACCACGAATGACATTGCTTTGAACTTTTCCTGGTGAAAAACCAATTGCTGAAAAGAGCAATAAAGCAAAAATTGTCATAGATGAGGAGATTCTTGTTCTGCTTTGTGAAGGTGGAGAAACAAGCTTGGTCAGACCAGAGCTCAATGTCGTGACCTCCTGTCCACCTTCACTTATCCCCCACAAGGGAAAGCATGAAGGAACAGTGTGGGTAGACATCTGCACAACATCTGTGCATTTTGATGGTCTAGTGGTTAAAGGAAAGGGTCTCAGGTTCTAGAGGTCCTGGCTCAGTTCATCAGTTTCACCTCCTCGCATAGGCAAAATACCTATTTTAAGGATAAACATGCAAGATAATCTGGGGAGGGCCATGAAAGCACCCAGGAGGGAAAAGAGATCACAGTGCCTGGGTGTGGTGCTCCAAACATGCAGAAGGCTCTTATGAGTGACCACTCAAAATCAGAAGCCCTCCAAGAGGAGCATCCTGCAATCTCTTAACGTTCAGGGGAAGAACAATTTTCCAGCTGATACCTCTTCAAGCAGTTGCTGCTTCTGAAGAGCTGTTTGCAGTAATACGAGGGGCACTGAACTGTTTATGAAGCAAAATGTGGCAAGCTGCCTGTTTTGTCAGAAATCACATCTAGTTTATAGTTCATGGTAACAAACCAGGGAAGACTACATGAGAAGGTAAGAGAAGCAGAAGAAACATTTTCTTTGGCGTCCACAGAGCTGAAAAAACCCCAATTTTTGGTAATTCTGCAGTATCCATTAATGCCGATGGAAGAAAGACTGCATGGGATATGGTAGAATGGCCGCTCAGAGAAAGGGCAGCCTGCAAAGGATCCAGAGTTTTCAAAATAATATGCAAAACCATGCAAAGGATTTAGAATTCACCCCTGCTACACATACTGGCTGTCCTTAGGTTTCCCCTGGTGTATTCCCCACCACACGCTTGGTCACATCAAGCTGTGTTCACAACGGTTATGGCCCATCCCAGCTTTGGGGTGGGAAGCACATCCCTAGAAATTCCCTTTTTTTTTTTTCCTTAAAACAGATAACTCAGTCTTCTCCCACTGAAGCTGCGCTTCTTTGCTGTTTGCTGACCAAGAGGGGCTGTGGCCAGTAGAGTTAGAGCTCCCTGGAGATGCAACCAACCACTTAAAACCTTGCTGACAGTAAAACACAGCAGCAGAGACATCAATCCTGGGTGAAAAGGCCATGCTTGCCAGCTCCTTGAGCTTGCAGAGCCTGCATCTCCAGCCCAGAGCTAAGCAAACACTTCCCAAGTGCACAGCAAGAAGCAAATCGCATGGCTTTGTTTCAAAAACCAGCATTCTCCTTCACTGCAGATCTTGTCTCTGCTATAACAAGAGGCTGAACCCACCCTGAGACTGTGCCATCAGCCCCACTTTGCTACTCTAACTAGCTAGGAAGGTAACTTGGCAGGCTTGCACAAAGCTCAGCTCTACAGACCCCACCTCCCCTGAGAGGTCCTTCACAAGAGGCCCCCACATCACCCATCCAGCACAAGGAAACCTAAAAGGCAGCTTTTTCCTGTTGACTTTAAGTCACACCTTGTTAGGTGCACTTGCTCTAAGGTGTTTGTGCAACATCTCCATTATCACTTCTGACACTCCAGGACTGGACCTCCACTACTCAAGCCCCTACCCTGATGGCTATGGAGCCATTTGTGGCCATCCCAACAGCTCACACCACCACTTCACTGGCCCAGAGCAGGGACAGCAAGACTGGGGCAGAACAGACACGCAAAGCAAGGAGTCCCATAAAATCTGCAGACAGGGATCACTACCTGGAACCACCAAAGTTTTGGTGAAGTGATGCAGTTGGTAACACTAGTCTGAAGGGTGCAAGACATGTAACAGGTCACAGACATGACAGGGCCATGTCACAGCAAGAACAACAAACCCTGCATGGTAGACACTGGTCTTGCTGCAAACAGCAGAAGGATAATTCAAGGGGGACAGCAGGGAACCCCCCAAAAACCTGCCTTGCCAAAGACATCTCTCTGCAAACCATGAAGTTCCTGCAGGATGATGATCCTCTTCCCACCCCTCCAGCAGGAGCTCCTACCCTGTCCGGATCAAAGGAACCAGACTACAGCTCCGAGCTTGCAGCCTGGTTGCCAATTTGCACAGCAGCTCTCACACAGTTTGAGTAAACCCTTGACGTCATCAGGTGGATGGCAGCCCTTGGGGGAAACCTCGCAGCTTCCCAGCCATCACGGAAAACTGCTGTCTGGCATCTCCTCGGTGCCGTATCGGGATGAGGAGCTGGTGGGCAGCATGCCGGTGAGTCAGAGCTATCCTACTTCTAACTGCATGTGACTCATACCAGCTTCACTGCAAAGGTACCACAGAGTCTGACTAAACCAGCTCAAAATTTGTGTATATATAATTTTTAAATACATATACACACCCACACATGTATGTGCACACACATACGTGCATGTACATACACATAAAGTGATTTCTTTTTCTTTTCATATGCAAGTGAGAAACTTAACGGTCTGGAATTAATAAATAAAACTATGAACAACCAAGCTCCTGGGCTACAGAAAGAGCTCTTCTCCCCACGTGGCTCCTTAATTTGTGTATTACTTGAGGCTCTGAGCTGTGCTCTGAGCCCACAAGGGCTCCCCCGTTTCCTGCGCGAGACCCCATGGCACAGCTCACAGGGTGTGATGGCCACCACGAGATTCCCTTTCCTCCACACAGGGGGGACACCTCCTCATGGATGGGGGGGACACCTGGAAGGAGGGAGGGAGGAACCTGGATGTTCCTCACTGAGTGAGTGTGCAGCAAAGGGTGCTGCACACCTACACCACAGAGAAGACATCTGGAAAGACGCCTGGCAGGTCCTAGCCCAGTACTCAGCCAGTGTACTGCTGCTGGTAGCGCAGGTTCAGCTCTCGCAGCTCCCGTTCCCGAACCCGCCGCGATTTGTTGGATTTGGTGGAGCGGCTGGAGCGCGTGGACTGTGCGGACTTGGTGCTCTGGCAGCGGGAAGATGCCCTCTTGAGAAGGTTTTGTGAGATGGAACGGTGCAGGTTCTTCATGGAGGAAGAGGCTGCCATGCTGACCACCCATGGGTGCTTCAGGGCCTGAAGGGCTGTCATCCTGTCACTGGGGTCCACCGTGAGTAGACGATCGATGAAATCCTTGGCCAGGTTGGACACACTTGGCCAGGGCTGAAATACAAAAGAGATGATTAGAATGAAACATTCTGGCACAGCTTTGCTGATTAATTAATTCCTCCCATCCCCAAAAGGTGCTCTGGGGCATTCTGCTTCTTCCATTCTCTCTTTCATCCTCAAATCTTCCAAGTTGTAACCAACAGTATCTGCCCAAGGAGAATGAGACACAATTACTTCAAGAGACTGTTAGGGGGAGAGGCTAAATTAGTGGGAAATGTCTATACGTACGTAGGTGCAGGGATCCCTCCAGCAGCTGGGCTCAAACATAGCCTGCCCAGTAAGCTGACGCTGGATCCCAGTCTTTTCAGCTGCTGGCACCTGGGTGCAGCAAGCACCAAGGCTGCAGGCCCCACTCCAGTTGTGGCACAGACCCCCTCGCTCACACCCTCTGGACCCCTTGCACATGCGGTCTGTTCGGCAGCTGGCCCTGGATCTTCACTCCTCCCAGATGCCTCACCCCTACAGACACCTACACACATTTGTGCAGACACACAAGTGGTCTCAGTCAACCCCCAGACTCAACCGCCTCTCCAGCAGCTGGCTGGGACTTCCCCGGTCCCTCCGGTCCCGCACTTGCCCCATCTGCTGCACCACAGACAGACACGGGCTCCCAGACCTAGGTCCCACTCCAGGTGCTGACCCTGAGACCTCCCACCTCATCTTCTCACATCATCTTCCAAAACCATGCAGCTATTACGAAAAGAACAGTAACCATATCCCACTGAAGACCCCCCTCAGTCCAAGTGCTTTATATCTGACGAAGCCATTACTGCTTGAATGTGAGCCATCTTGCTCACAAAGGACGGATCCTGACACCACACCCCTTGTTCTCTTCTGATCCTTCATCTTAAGACGCACACCTAGCAAGCAAGCATTGACCTCTGCATCAATCCTGAAACCAAGACTAGGGAGAATTTTTTGCCATGGTACTCAGTCTTACTCCCACGTGGAGATCTAGAAGACGTTGCTACTGATCAACCCTGGAACAGCCAACTCAGCCCGGCTGGAAACAACTCCATAAGATGTTCTAAATATACATAAATGTTAGATATAAGGAATTTTCAGGAATGCTTACGAAGGAAACAGGAAGGAATTTTTTGACAAAATACTGGTTTTAAAGAAACAAACCCAGAATAATTAATTACTCCTGCAATAAATTCCTCCTATATCCCCCTAATACACAGAAATACAGCCATAACAACTTAGACAAATGCCTACAGCCACGCATGCTGGAATTGTTTCATTTCTGAAAGAATACCGTATTTGCACTAACGTGAGAAGTGAGAAAATTTCCTTTAGCATGAGGTGAAGGGACAAAGGCTGTGGACAAAGCTAGGAAGAAAACTGTGGCAAAATCCGTGGCAAAATCCACTGTAAGAGTGGAGTGGAGGAGGCAGTATGGCTAGCATAAAAAACCCAAGTGTTGAATGGACCCAGGCAAGAGCAGGTTTCTGCAATCACTGGGTGTTGTATGGGTCTCACCCCTCCTGAAACCACCAATACTGAATTTTTCAAGTACATGGAGACCACATCCCAAGCGGCATTAAAAAAAGCCTGAGCAGATTCATGCTATTAAGTGAAGATTTTGATACAATAATTAAGGTCATGCACAAACACATACGTGTAACTGAGTGGAAACAGCATGTGTGGTTAAAAAAGAAAAAGGCTACTATTCTGTGTCTTTTATTCCTCTCTTCGTTTGGTAAGGAAGAAAAGAACCCAGCTTATTTTAAAATTCGGGGTCCACCAACTGTACAGTCCAATATAATGCCCTTTTCTTGTGCAAAAGGTCTAAAAAAGGTATGTCCTAATTTTTTTGAGGTCTGCAATTTATTGCTACCAAAAGCAATTTTCTCTTTCAAAAGACTCAAAGGCACCAGCAAGAGAGCTAATCCACAGGAGGATTTTGTAATGAAAGGCAGGATGCCCTGAGAGTTACAGCACTGCTCCCGGCCCTGGAGCACGGACTGTCAGTGGCGTGGCCAGGAAAGATGAATTCAAGCTCTAGCTAAGGAACCGGCTACTAGGATGGTCAGGGTACAGAAAGTCTTATTTCACAAGTGATGACTAAGACAGTCTGGCTTACTCAGCTTAGCTAAAGTGGGATATATGATCACTGTCAATAACTATGCAAGAAAAGAGAGTGAAAATTATATGGACTATTTTCTATAAAGAACCGGTACATGAATAAAAAACTATAAATGTTCCTGAACGTATTCAGGATAGTGATACCTGAGAATGTGGATCGAGGCTCCTGGGTGTTCCCCTTTTCCGTTACAAAGCTCTTGAATGCTCCCATTACATAACAAGGGAGAATCCTTGTGGATAATTAAGTTTTGGGCCCCTGAGCACTCCTGTCTAGACAGCTAGGCGACACAAGAACTGAGTCTGCGCAGAAGCAAAGGTCAGTCAGCGAACACGGTGAGGAAGACTATGAGCCTTCGTCTGAAGACCCCCAAAGACCTCCTGAGGACCACCACAGAGGATGACTGCGCATGCGGATCGGACATTTACATATGTTAATAAGTTCCAGGAAATCTCATGTTTATGTAGATGAATTCCCGGAAATCTTATGAATATGTATGTTTTCATGGTATATAGTTGCTGAAAGCCCGTCAAGCCTTCGGAGCACTTACGGTGGAACTATCCCCAGTGCTGCCCGGCGCCGCAATAAAGAATGCCTGCTTTCTAAAACTCCAAAATAAGTTTTAGGGAGTGAACTATTTTGCCGCTTTCCGGTAACAATAGAAATGGAAATACTTCTACTGCCTAGAGCCAGAGTGCTCTGGAAGGAAGCACAGCCTTCTCCTGTGGATCCGACACCACTTCTGTGCTTTGAAACCATGTCCAAAATGCACTCCCCTCCATGTTTCAAGAGCAAAATCAGTTAACAAAATTTTCTCAAAATGCAAGCTTTTCCGTCTACTGTTTTCAAATATAAATTAGTCGCGACCTGACTTAAATCACTTTTTCTTAGCTGATGAAACGCATCTTGACAATGAATGGTAAGAAAAAAACAGGCACTTGCTAGAATAGAACAGGGACAATCTTTGATCAGAGGCTCATTAAAGTGTTCTTTATAAAGAGAACAAATAAAATAGCAAAACACCTTTTCAAATGTAGCAAAAAAAACACAATAAAGGTTACAACTGCAATTGAACACACTGGTCTGTTTCACAGAACTATGGACCCTTTGAAGACCTCAGCTTTTATACTATTTATAACAACAGAACCAAAAAGCCAAATCTGCCTCTGCCATGGTGAAATACAAATTGCATTTCAAACCCATAGGTTTCCTACCAGACTTCTGGATAAGGTGCTTCCTTTGTTAAATAACAGCAAAGGGAATCAACTTGCAGGGTCTGGTCTTTATTGGCATAATCTCAGATAATACGAGCGTCGTACCATATGTCAGCTGGCAGGTCAACACATCACCTTCCTTTTAAACTCCGGATCTCCAGTTACAGACGACCTTTGAGTTCTCTCTTCCATAGACAGATCCAAACAAAACCCAGCAACAAGAGGTTTTGCCTCCACTTTTACCAGGCTTGCCTTCAAAAACTTTAAAAAAACGATTTTCTGTAGCTTTTTTAAGACTCATTTAAGTTACCAGCTATTCGTATAGTTAAAATCACAAATTCACCATTACCTGTCTACACCCCATTAACCTCCAATCACTTCTTTCCTTGTCCTCCTCCTAGCAGACAGGGAGCTCACCACGTTCTGTTTCCTTCATAGAGGACTCATTTTCCACTCTCCAAATAATGCTAATGAGATATCTAAGCTAACAATATGTCTATCCAATTTACCGACTTTAATTCAAAGTGATATTAAATGCTGGTGACAATTCTACTCTCCTTGCAGTGATAACTTTTTAAGAAATCTTTATGACTATCTTCGTTACTGTTACCAGCAACTGAGATGACTGAGATACCTTGAAACAGCTTTTGTCCCACTCAGATGGAGAAAACACATTCACATGAGTCTAACCTTATTGTTTTTCCTGGGGTATTTCTTCCCATCTCTCTAAAATCTTTTACCTTTCTGAATATTGTCCGTCATAGAGATACAATCATGCCAGGATCTCCATCCTCTCTTTTTACCTAAATCAAAGAGATGCAAGAGATGCACTCAAATGAAAAATACTAGAGGACTGACACAACAATACTTCTCTTGGAAAAACATCTTCAGGACATGCAGGAAAGCATTATTTCCTCTTGCAGATGTTAATAACTGCACGGATCTGGAACTTGAGGCAACCTGAGAGCTATTTTGCCATTCAGATGCATTCAAACTTCAGTCAACCAATGGCTGCCCAACACAGAGCAGGAGATTCTGGCAGGAAACAAGCCTCTAAACACCAGGAACAATATTACTTCAATCATTTCAAGTCATATTAAAACATAGAAAATGTGATAATTTAGAATTTGAAGAAATCGATGCAGAACATACCAGTCTGAAGACCTAGAAACTGTGAACACACAACCAGCCTAAGCCTTGAGAGGCCTGTGCATTGCACCAGTCCAGTTTAATGAAACCTAAAGAAGAATAAACTCCAAACAAAAGCAAATTGGATTTCTCATTATTCCAATTACTCTAGTTTCACCACAAACGTTGAATATGGAGTACTTGCAATTAGATTTTTCTTCTGGTCAGCAAACACAAATCAGTTTATTGATCTGTTTATGCAGCCGTAGGTTTCATTTGCTGCACCATACACATCTTTGGTTTTATTTCACTGAAGCCTTTTCTTTAAAAACAACTAAGGCTACATTCTACTGAAGCACTGAGTGGAATGAATTTAGCAATTTTCAGCCCTAGTCCCTGGAGAAATGTATCCACTCTCCAGAAACCTTGCATCAGTTGGCAAAACAGCAGCTTTAACTTCACAAAACCCCAGGAACCCTCCCGATGAATACTGCAAGGCAGCAGCAGGAGTTTGTGTAAGAGCTGAGGAAGGTCGACACTGGCGTGTTTGGGAAGAAGGGTATGTGTGCAGGATACAAGGTGCACTCACATGACAGAACTGAAGCGATCTAGAGGAGATTTTGCCCCTCCACTTCTCTGAGGAGAAACAGAATGACTTGGGAGGAAAATGCTCTCATCCAGTGGCCATGGAACATTGCATCAGCTAAACCCCATCAGATAGCTTTGCCTTTAATCTCACAGCTGCAATGACAAATTCCTCGCTTTTGTGGCACAAAAATGCCACAGAGATGAAGAGAAGTCACCAATACTTGTTCATGTTGCACCCCTGTTCCTCTATGAACTGATTTCAAATGTGATGCAGTTTAAGTATAACTTCTTTGCCATTCCCTCTGTTAGACTGCATTCATCCAGAAGGGAAAGGTACTACAGTAGTTCTGGTGTCTTCCTACATATCTTAAAAAAAGGTAGAACAGTCATATTCTGAGCAGAACCTCAGCAGTACTTGCCAAATGACAGCAGAGACCTCTTACAGGTGACCAGCTTTTCAAACAACTGCAATGAAGTCCTCTGTCTGGGATAGCTGGTGCAGCATCCATTTCACAAACCACATTTCTCACGAGACAAACACTGGACACAGACTGGTTTAACACTGGAGACTATTGGCCCTCATGTTCGAGGGCTGAACATCCTCTGGAAAGTAATGTCTCTAACTCCAAAATTTAGCAGAGTGGCTAAAAACATGATCCAGCAGAACTCAAAAAAAAGGGGCGGGGGAGAAGCAGAAGAGCTGCAGTAAGTAAATCTGAATAGCTCACCCTACTGCAGAAATAACAACGGTCCCTGCAACAACCAAAGGAAACAAACAGTACATCTTTACTCTCGTGTGCAGGTTCAGCAGAGTGTGAAGGAGGATGTCTTGCCATCATTTTGCTTTCCTTTATCTAATCGTCAAGAAGCACTGGTGAAGACTTACCAGATCGTGCTTACAGGACAACGGCTCTGAGGTGCTTGCCCCTGTTCACCAGGCAGGAGCAGGACTGCTGGGCTTCTGAGATCAGAAGAGGTGAGATACAGTAAAGCCCAGTACTACTGTAAGCTGTAAAGGATCCTTAAATTAAAAAAAACCAAACCAAAACAAAAAACCCCCACCAAAACCACATCCTACCTACTAACTAGCACAAACCTTCAGGCATGCGGAGATCCCTAGGAGGCAGGAAAGACTGCTGAACTTTCTCTAGTGACTGCAAAGATATTTGAAACAGAAAAACAGCAATTAGTAACTCATGCTCTTTGAGATGAGCTGTGCAGTCATCCATTCCTCACTTCTATCTTTCATGCAGAGTTACCCTATTCAACAACTGAATCCAAGAGGTTAAGAGGCCTCTCGGGAAGAGGGGAAGGAAGATGGGCTGTAAAGATGTATACGCACATCATCTATCTAAGAACTGCAGTTATTGGTGAAATTCCCTCCTCATCAGATTGCCCATCCCCTTGCATCCCTCCAGGCCCAGGTGACACCTTTCAGCACCCTGCACCTTGGAAGATAACCTAGGGGAGGAACACAGGGTCACTCAGGTGATGTAGGGTCACTCTGTTTGACGCTCAAATTCCAAAGTCTCATCATGCTTTCATTGCCTGGTGAAACCGTGAATGAAGTCTGAGATGGCAACCAGGCAAACTTCAGACAGACTCCTTTCTTACAGGTGACCTGCTTGAGCCTGACTACAGCGTTCTCCAAGCTAACGACAACTCCTCCCTGGCCATCCAAGAGGTCTCCGCGGCTCCACAGGTGCAGCACTCGGTGCACAAGCCTACATGCATACACTGAAGCTCCTTTAAGTATTCCTTAGAGACACAAAGCCGCAGAGGGATTGTCTGGTTAGTCCTGTACAAATAAAAGAACCACCAGTCATCTGACCTCCAAGCTTTGCTTTTGGTCTTGACAGTACCCACTGAAGGAAAAATACACATTGATTTCTTGATTCCTACTCAAGTTACGTGTTGTTTTCAGGAGAACTGACAGGAGCTCTACAGATGACATTATGGGGAAGGTGATGGACACCCAGAACTGCAAAGGCCTGTATCTCCCTTGCCAGTCGGTCTTTACAAAAACATGATGCACAAAGCATGTTATCACAGCTGCAAGAGATCGCTCTTAGGTCAAAAATACTGTATCCCAGTCCCAGTGATTCCTAGGATGAGTCTGATCAAGCGCTAGAGAAGCCTCAAACCACCAGGGAGGCTAAGAAGCCCTACAGCAGCACATGGGTTCCTGCCAGGTTCACCTACAGAAAACCATCAGATGGCTACTTTAAAGTTTTACAAGACAAAAAAGATTTATTGGGAATGAGCCTGCCCCAACAGACAGACTAGGCTGAACATGTCCACTTGGTCAGAGGGATTGCCTTCCCATCATGCCTTTATCGCTGTTAACAGCAACACTCCATGCCACAGAAGATGAGCATGCCATTTCTGTTGTTCATTCCCATTTTGATGCTGCACTCTCCATCATGCCAGCACAGTCGGTTTGGTTTGTGCAACCAAAGTGAGCCAAATCAGGGAGCTTCTGTTAATTTTTCCTACTGGGGTTTTCAGCCACCGTTCCAGCCACCATTCACCAGATGGTTGCAGAAGCAGCTACATCAGCCCAAGTGAGCGACTGGCACAGAGTCCAGAATTAGCAGCACTTCAACCAAGTACAAAACCACCGCCACAGTCTGTTTTACAGCCTTAATGACAAGAGGAGAAACTCCCGCAGTGGAGATTTGTAGCTCAGGAATGACAGCTGTCGCTTCTGAGGTGCGCCAGCATTTCTTACAAAAGCATCTCCTGAACTTCTAAGCTGTATAAAACACGGGGCGCATCGCCGACCTGCAACTTCAGCCCTGCTAGACAATAAACTCGGGGGAAAGCAGCCTCGTTTACAATGCCTTAAAGAGCTTTCAAGTGTGCTATGTTATTCAGATTCAGGCTTCAAGTCTGCAGGAGGAGGAGGACGAAAAGCAAGAGATCCTCCTCTGAGTGTCACTTAAGCTAGGCAATTGCGTGCAGCACTAGGCCCTCTGTGATTAAATCCCACCACCACCCCTGCTTGCTATTCGCATCAGCATAAAAGCTATTGAGGGTGCCGTCCGCACCGGCGCGCAGGGAACAAACAGCACGTTGTTCTCCGGTTTGAACAACTAACCCACCTCTTTCACTTACAGCTGAAGCGAGCACAACCTGGCGTACGCTGGCAGAGGGCTCCCAACACGTGTGTCTGAAATAAAACACTGACCTGTGTTACCAATGTGAGTCTTCTCATCTAACTAAACTAAACCTAGGTGGGGGTGGGAGGCAGCGCTCTGTAGGCAGAGCAGCTTTCTGGGCTGATTTTAGATACTAGAGCAGTGTCCCTGAATTTTACTCTGCCTGTGATGGGAGCGCATGCTGCTGTAAAGCAGTCATAAAAACCTACACTGCAAACAAACTAACAAGACATCTGTTTTATGCTGGCTTTTTACTTGTTTTTAGCTTAAAATACATGGCAAATACGTTTCTGATCCATTTTCCTGTGGGGCACTAGTTCTTTAAAATATTTCTATTATATCCAGGTTTCTAAGTTATGTGTGTGTCCCCCCCCAAGTATTTTTTTTAAATCAGATTTCAGAAGTGCATCCTCCCACAGATACACACTAGTCCCCCTTCAAGGACAGGCCATGCAGATACCATTCTTCAAGAAGCTGCAAAGACCCCTCTGACCTGGGCAGGCAGAATTTTTAATATCAAGGAGTTTGTTCCAGATGTTATTTACATACATCAGGACAAGCCTTTCTTGCCCTGCAGAACCTATGTGGGATGCAAGGCTTGCAACAGCTACTTTCCATGCTATAGACACACCAAGCCATACCACTGCTCAGAATTGTGTACATGTCCCTATATACGTCTCTGCTCTATGTTCGCCAACTGCTGCTGTTTGCAATCCCATTGAAGACACCTGGACCATTAAAAACCATTAACAAGAAAGGCAATCTGGACACAGATGGCACCCAGGTATCACAAATATGAACAGCAAAGGCATTTTTTCACAAAAATTACTCGTTCTAATACATATGGATTACACTGGAGGCAGGGCACATCTCTCCATCTTCTATCATTTTTTGGAGTAGCTGCATTTTAAAATTCCGATGTCTTTGCTGGTAGACAAGTGACATGCTGGTAGTTTTTAAAAATAAATTAATTGAAGGTCCCCAAGTATTCTTTGCATTGCATCCTTCATACATTCACACTAACGTAGCAGCTTTGTCTAATTTAAGAGGTTCCCACATGACTTCAGAAAACAGGAAGCGTCAACACCAAAGGAGCGGGTTGGGGACAGCAACTATGAGACGTCACGTGGTGACCCAGCCTAGGATCGCGCTGAGGCTCCAACAACGAGAGGTTTGCACAGTCCTGGGCATCGTTCAGCCCGCAAGCAGTTGCAAAGGGGTGATCAAAACCAACCAGTTCAAAAGGGCCGGAATAAAAAGTTTCCAATGAAAAGATGTAATGTGCTAAAGTCTGTGCAGGACAGATTCCCAAGCGTTCAGCATTAATTTGTTGATGTGGGGAGGAGGAATAAAGGAAGGATGAAAGAGGAAAATACAACAGCCCTTTAATAATCCACAGCATTATAAGTATTCAGAGCCATCTGGTGCTGTGAACTTCCATAACCCAGCTTTTCGAATGGAAACAGCCAGCTGATTTGCACTGTACAAGCACTGAGTATTCAGCTAGAATCAGGCAGTAAAATTACAGCAGCTACAAAAACAATAAACACAAAGCTTTTCTCTACAGTCAGGGACAGCTCTTCTAACTGTAACGCCTAGGGAAATAACTGGCATGTTAAAATGGGGTAATACCACATTTTAGCTTGGCTTGTTTCACATCCATCTCTTAAAAAACGTGTCAGCAAGTTACAGTTAGACACAGGGGACTTTAACCAATACCTTGACCAAGAAATTGTATATCGAGAAAGCTCAGGGTCAAGAGACCTGGACTCAGAAGAGTACAGGTGAAAAGATGAGATCACTGAGTACAGACTGCTGGAGACTGCCATCAAAAAGGCAAGTGGGGGAAAGAGCCAGAAATTTTCAAAATATTGCTATAGCACCAGTTCACAACAGTATTTGCAGTAACTAAACTGGGAAATACCTTTCCCAATCTGTTCATAACATCTGGGTATCCTGACATCTTCGGTGCTTTTATTCTCAAAAGGGAAACTCAAATTTGACCTGAATGATGTTCTCTCATTCTGAATTATTACCTTAAGAGATGTATTGGCTGAGAACTGGAACTGAAGCTAATACGTGTTTCTATGTACCAATTCAGAGTAACAGTTTAACTAAGAAATGGTGGTCCCCGATGGGGAGGAAAAATCTTCCCCAGGGAGGAAGAATATCTTTTATGACACCGATTAGTGCAGCGGGGGGATGAACAGATAAGCTTATAACCTTCTGCATACCCCCCTCCCCTGCAGGCTTCAAGCTGTCGATGTGCAAGCCCTGGGTGCTTACAAGAGAACAAACAAGGAGGAATAAATCCTAAGACAGTCTTAGCTGCTAGTCCAACCATGCCCTGCTCCCCAGCTGGCACCAGCTCTCCTCTGCCACCTGGGATAGCACAGAGGCTCCTTTAACCTCCTCAAGCCCAAGCACCAAGCGCAGCACGCAGATGAGGAGCTGTGCTGAAAACATCAGTGGTGCTCACGCTCCAGCAGAAGAGCAGCACCTGCCCCGCTGCCCAGCTTGACTTTCCTTTCTTCCTTTCAATTTTAATCAAATCCAACCCAGGCATGGGTCAGAGGAGGTAAAGTAACCCTTCTCCCATCCAAGCATTTCCTAAAAGCCCAGGTTTAGGTACCTAAGTGCTTCCCAAGTTAGGCCAGAATAGCCCAATCTAATGACATTCCTGTTTCTCTCCCAGAAAGCACTTTTTTGGGTAGGCAAGGTGGATATAAACTACTGCCACTTTGAAAATTTTAATGTGCACAAAACATCAGGAGACACTAAAATAGGTTTGCTTGGTCTAACACAGTTCAGTCTAGGGTGACTGGTTTACAGTTGTCTTTCCTGGCATTATCTGGGAAGTTTTTGTTAGAATCCAGAGCAGGACAATTGTTCTGGATCCCATTCCGCCGCCTTTCTCCATATTATCTTCTCAGCCTCTTTCAGCATCCAAACTATTCAGAGATCCTGCTGAACAACAAAGTTTGTCACTGAAACTGCACCAAACTGCATATACAAAAGAAGGAAAAATTAAAGTAGCAAGGACAACCTTAAATCAAACAACCCTAGCTTACACATATCTAATTCTGCAACTATAATCTTACACTGATGTGATTTTATTTTCCTGTTATATCCTACACTGTTGTTTCCTACATTGCATTGTTTTTTTGCTTTTTGTTTTTTTTTTTTTTTTTACAAAAAGAAGATTAAAAGTTTTCAGTTTGCCACGTGGAATCATACTAACTACTGTCAAGCCTGGCCACCCCCCAGTTCAAGAAGGATATGGAGAAGATGCAGGCAAGGGCTGCCAAGATGGCCAGGGGTCTGTGGCACATGGTGTACAAGAAGGGGTGGAAGGAGCCAGGCTTGTTCAGTCTGGTAAAGAGAAGTCTGAGGACAATCTAATAGCAGATTACATTTATTTGAAAGTAGTTACAAGGATTACAGAGCCACACAGCAGGTCCAAAAAATACAAGGGGCAACAGGGTGAAGCTGCACCTCGGAAGGTTCATGTCAGGAAATACTGGGGGGGGGGGTAAAATCAACGGAAGGGTGGTACAGCCCTGGAAAAGGTCACCAGGGAGGTGGGGGATCTCCATCCCCGAAGCCTTTCAAGACTCGGGAAGACAAAGTCACAGCCAACCTGATCTAGTACTGGCAACAGTCCCATCTCAAGCTGAATGGGACTAGAGACCTCCACAGGTCTCTTGTAACCAAGGTTTCTATGATTCTAGTGTATGTGTGTCACATACTCTTCTCCTCGCTGTCCCTGGCCAGCACTGGTATCTCCTCTCCACAGCAGCACATTGCTCCTTCCTACGTGCACTGCTGCCCAGGCTCCATCCCACATGCTTAATAGGGTCAAGTGTGCCATGAGTGGTTCAGAAATAAACATGTGCTGATCGGCTCTCTGGATAAATTTGGACTGATATTTAATTACCTTTCCTGCAGCAAGGATGTGAATTTAGTTCTCTCTCCCATTGAGCCACTGACTTTTATAAAATTCATAGAAACTTCAGGCCTTTGAATTCTCCAAATTGGGCTGAAGTTGACCTTAGAAATTAAGTAGTTAATTGTGGGAGATTGAAAGAGAGAGAGCACAGTTCCATAACCTTTGCTTCCTTGGGAAATCAGGGTAAAACCAGGGCTGCAATGGATGCCCAGGGATCATCCAATCCATCCCACAGTCCCCAAAGGATCCACTGCAGATGCATCATTCCTGACAGATGACTGCCTAACTTGTTCTTCAAGACAGCTTCAGCAATCCTCCTGGTAGGTATTTTTTTCTTTAGGAACAGGAGACACTAGTAAAGTGTTGTACAAGGTCTAATGTGAATCTTTTGAAGTGCAATTTAAGGCTCTTTTTTACCATAATCTGGAAAAGAGATTATTCCTTTTCCTCTTCAAAGCAGCCTTGTGCATATTTGCAAACTGCTATGACAACACCTTTAGGCCAAACAGCCAAAAATGTTTCAATCTTCTGAAGACCGTGGTTTTTTGACTCACAATTGTTTTTGTCGATCTTCTGTCACGTCCCTCCGCTTGGCCCGTGGTGTTTTTGAAGTCCGCTGCGCAGAAGCGTCAGAGCTTCAGGTCGGCATGCTGCTTCAGCCACTAAATGCAGCAGGATTACACCACACACAGCCTCTCTTTCTGTTCATACACCTCAGTACGTTTGTCTTTTTCCACAAGCTTGATAGCGCTGTCTCACATAATAGTTTGTGATTCATAGACAGATCCATTTCTGAGAAGCCAACACCTCCTTATCTTCTGTTCTTCACCTATTTTTGTGCAGTAACTTACTCTTATTTTAAAAGTTTTGCAACCTATATTGAACTGCTCAAATTTGTTAGGGCCATCTGGAATTCAAGACACTTAGCAGCCCTCCCAGTTCAATGTTATCTGCAAATATAATGAACATAACCCCCTTCCCTCACCCGGGTTAGTCAACAAAGCCCCAAATACCACTGGACCTTTGGCAATTTCTAGAGAACCACGCTTACTACATATTCTACTTTGTTGATGAGCCACTGGTAAGTAAATGCCAATTTTAACACAATAGGTTTGGGGAAATACAAAATTTAGTCCCCATGCTCTCCCTGCTTCACCTGTGGCAGATTTTGAAAGCGACAAAGAGCAGAATCTGCCTGCTGGCTTCTATCCCCAGGAAGACCGGAGGACGTTATTTTCCTAGCTTCTAGGCAAAAAAGTTTTGCTCAGCATGAAGGGCAGATGAGGACAAAATAGTTTGTAGCAGTACGTGGAAAAGCATAGTTTTTCCTAGTGCCAAACCCCCTCTCCCACAGTACTCCTCGCCCATTGACACAGAAGATATCAGCTGATGCAGAGGATGTGTGAGGCAATTCTGCTTGCCCAAAGCCAGGCAGAGGAGAAAGCTGCTTGCTTTCGGAAGATGAGCAACACTTCAAATCCTGCCTCTCCTTTGCCTGCAGATGTGGGTAATTAATTCACCATCTCTGTTTGTTAAGAACAGTTATCGCACTTACTCATTGGATTTACCCATATTGAGTATTTGGGAGCTCCATGTGCCTGGCACACATTCAGCGCACACAGGTTTCCAAAGCAAGGCTGTCAAGTGCTACAGTGCATTTCCAAACAGATTTCCAGAGACCATGGAACACTTCCGTGAAATATCTAAAGATACCTCCAATGCCAGATCCATCCTTGCCAAGCCCCTGTGCCAGACACTGGAGGTATGGGAACTCCTATGATTTTTGGAAGATGAGAATGCCATGAAATGATTTTACATTCTCATCCGAGAGCCAAGCTAGTTTTCCTTAATTTTTCAAAATCAGCCTCTTGAGCAAAAAGGTAGCTTAAGAATGTCACCAAGAATTCCTGAAGCTTGCAAAGCTAAAAGCAAATGAAAAAAAAAAAAAAAGACGGAAGACTAAGTGGAAAAATATAAGAAACTGTAACTTAGGCATTCCTATCAGCATCTGATGTAACAGTATACATAGTCTTTTGAGTCATCCCAGCTATATTCTCAAAATTATCAGAGCGTGAAAGAATGCCTTAGAAATTATTCTTCAGACACACACAAAGGTAGGAAACATGCAAATACTTTCCTTCTCAGACAGCTCAATTCTACTTTTTGTTAGGTACGAAATCAAACTCTTCAGTTAATCACTCAAAGTGCCTGAAATGCTGGGTGCATTTGATGCGTAGGGTGTATTGTGCTGATGGAAGTTCACAAGCTATAGACACACAGCCAGGCATACGTCCACACCAGCAGTTAGGTGTATGATGCATTAACAGCAGGTATCTCTTCAATAGCCACTACCAGAACGTCCTGCTTCTCCTCAACTTGTCCGCATGGCTCCCATTTCACCAATCAACACTAATCTGGTGTATTAGTAAAAGCTCAGTTTTCAGGAAAATCCATAAAAGCATCCACTTAAATAACAAATGTATTGGAAAACATGCCTGGGATTTCTATGCTAGCACTCACTCGGGGCAGCAGGAGGGCGAAGCAGCAGGGTGGTGAGAATGAAGAGAGCAGAAGAGCCAGCGCTGAAGCTCATGCTCCAAACCAGGGAACTCAGATGCACTGCTGTTGGCTTGAGCCACCCCTTCCAGCTCAAAACAGCTAACCCAGTTCCCTTGTGCCTACCAGCCTGAAGCTTCAGTTGCAATCTTGTCAGATTTAGGGATTTCAGGGATTAGGTAAAGAGACTACCAAGAAAAACTCCAGGCTTAGGAAGCACCTTTTTAGTCCTCCAGCTCAGCACCAACAGAAGCTCCCCAAAACAATTTTTGCAGCTGAAAAGAGATCTTAACTATCTGAAATCAAAATCTTGACTTCCTACCTATGCCACATATGCTGGTTAACTCCTCCTTTGTCTCATCCCAGGGCAGGAGCACACTGCAACTGCTAGGGAAGTCCCAAATTTTGGTCAGAGGAAATCTGAGACATCTTTCAACAGCAGATCGTTCCAAACGTATCAGGTCCAACTGCCTCTCTGTAAGGCAGGGTCAATTACAGGCCAGAAAATTATTTGCAACATGGGGCACGTTCACAGTCCTTCTTTGCAGAGCTCAGCTCTGATTAATTAAAACTAGCTTTTAACCTGCAGCAGGAACAGAAGCTGAAACTACGGCCAGGTGCCAGCTCTTCAAAACCTCAAAGTCTGGTGCCCAGGGGCTCAGATGGGAGCTAGGAAGATGCTGTAGCTGTCTCCGGAGTGCAACACATTCACAGCACCCACCCAAAACCTCACTTTAAAAACATTTTACAGGTGCCAGTCAGGGCTCCCTGTGCCTCTAGAGTCACACTGCTGTTCTAGTTTTATATTTCCATACGATCTTCTGGAGCCATAGCACCCTCAGGTCTTTGGCAGACCAGGCCTAGCAAATCCAGCTGAAGGAGTTTAAGACATTACCCCCATCCAGTCATCCCACAACTTTTGTGATAAACTCCCACATATGTCACAGCAACAATAGAACCAGCCAAGTGCTTGCACCCTGCTCAAGGGTTGCACCCAGCTCAAGCCCTGCTCCAGGAGCAGCTGAACTTCAAACACAGCTTTGCCCAGAAGCACAGTCTTCCACCCCATGGCAATCATCTCCAACAAAGGGGAGGAGAGGACAGCTGTTGTATTTATAACAGGCCAGGTTTGCACAGATCACCTCTCAAAGCCCGTAGAGCTGCAGTAAGCACTTACTCTTTGTGCTTCCCACAGTCTTGTAGGAAACTCAACTTTTCTACCACATTCACTGGTGGAAATACAAGAAGACAGCAAGGTGTTATCAGTCCTCCTGCATCCTCAATGCAACGTAGCCCATTTACAAGCGAAACGCTGGATGCAGATGAGCTAGCATGGTCAAGCGTAAACCATCCTCCCAGTGGGTAACAGTGGTTTCTTGCAGATCGTAGCTCCTTCCACTGCAGAATTAACATATATTCTCATTCATTGAACACTGGTCCTAAGCAAACAAGCATGTAGCAGCACATCTTGCCACTCAAAATATACCTCCACTAAGGTATCGGAAAAACAACACATCTGAGCCACAGGTAGAAAGCAAAGGATAAAATCAGCCAAAGGTAGAAGAGGAAACTGCCTAGTTTATTTTTAGGGAACTGTAAAGGAGTCAAAGACACCAGTGGTAGTTGATAGTTCAAATCCTTTCTGTTAATAATGTATATTCTGCATAGAGGCGGCTTAATATCCTTCTTCTACTCTACCAATGCCCCTTTATCCCTACATTCCTAATTCTGCAGAAATACTATTCTGCCATTAACAGGATTTTATAGGGCCCAGAGATGCAAGAATGAAAATATATCAAATCACAGCATTATTGCAAGTCCTTTTCCCTCAGATGTGGCTCCTGCCTTCTTCCATCCTTATAATAATTACGTGCCGTACACTGTGCACCACTTTCCCAAACCCATTCATTCACCCAAAAATCTTAACCAAAATGCTCATCTGCTGCCCTTCACCCTCCCTTGAACCCGCAGGTGCTACTGGTATAGAGAGCAGCTCCAGGGACAAGGGGCTGTGAATTAAATTACTGGGAAAAGACACATTGCTCTTCTCCACAGAGATTCACTCCCTACTTGCTTTGTTTCTAGGGGCTTCGAGGCTTAGATAGTTTCTACCCTGGGCTCCTCCGCTTAACACACTGGAATAAATCTGAGCATTACAGTGCAAACAAGCCACCACAGTGAAGCATGTGGTGTCTCCACCTCGTTGTTTCAATAGATGCTTCCAGCTGCAGAAACCACAAATCCAAACTAAGGGGAAGCCCAGCAACTCACCTGCCACGAGCCACTGACTCAGAAAATTCCCTGACCTGATGACATGCACAATTCCGTGAAATATAAACTCTTAATGGGCTGTTGTAGACTGTAGCTGTATGGAAACAAAAGATGTATGCAGAGAAAGATCACCCCTCTCCCTGCTTACCCTGCCCTAGGATTTGGAGTTATCTTCACAGCTGAGTTTCAACGTAAGCTGAAGTACACAGTAAAAAGGCAAAAGGAATGATTTTGAGAAAGGTCCTTGCAACACACCAATTCCATCAGAGAAAAGAACCTTCGAAAAAAACCTCAAGGAGCAGCCAAAGCGAAGGGGAATTGATTTTTAAATGCATACATTGGTTTCAAAGCCCTTTTACTCGAAAAGGTGTTTCTTTACCTGTAAATAAAGTATTTTCCAATACAGCAAGCTAAAGTTTTGCAGGAGTGTGGTCACTGATACATGCAGGAGGCTGGAGGATTTTCCAGGTTTTAACTGAGTTTATCGTGTTTCAGAGAGCCTAACACGTCTGCTCCTGCAGCAGGAGAGATCTGGACAAACACTTCAGCTCTCAGATACGTATGGAGCAACACAAATCCACCTATACTCACACCCACTAAGCAGGTGCATTAAAAGAAAGCAGAAGCTAAGAGAAGTACATTTCTATGGCTGGCCTTGGTGTTTTGTGCCAGGCTAGGAGAGGCACACTTTCATCCTCTTCAAGTGTTTCAGCTCTTCAAAGCAAAGCATAGTGCCCTTTTCAACAGAGAGCCATCTGACTGCATCTCACCAACACTTTTTGCTCTACTTAAAAATCACCGCATTCTTACAGCCATATGAAATGCAAAAGCACATTCTTCTGTAAATTGATTTTTTCTTCTTTTTCCAGGCAAGGGGCTCAGCAATTTATATAAAAAACAATTCTTCCTTACATGGAAAAAATAAATCTCTAATTTTTAGGAAAAAATGCATGCATTTCTCTAATGACAGGACTATTGTAAAACACTTCTACTGTCTAATGTGGCTCACAGGAAAAAAACATACCAGCTGCTACAATAAAAAACCCTCTTTCTTCCTCTGAGAAGGCTAAAACATGGGCCCAGAGACTTGTATGATCATGCAAATGAGTTCTGCAAATATGGTTTAAAACCTTGCCTTCAACTGCCCTGTGCCTGTTTTCCCTGTTATTTCCTTGTTAATTCCTTTCAACAGCTTGGGACACTCAAAATCCAGGGAGAAGACTGAAAATTGGCTGGTTTGAAATCTATTCTCTCTTCTGTCAGGAAGATCAGAGGCCAAGGTGATGACCATGTCTTGCAAAAGCCTCTAATGGGTCTAAAGGCCAACTGGCATAGCCAGGGAGGGCAGCACCATCGGTCACTGCGACCAGCCGGGGTCCCCATGAGCAAGGGGTCCCACTGCATCCGGACCCTCCCAGGCACTGAGCCAACAGAGAACTTCCACAAGAATTACGTGCCTTTGCAAGGAGCGTGTTTTAGAGCAAAGGGCAGCACAGGACACCATGCAAAAGTAAATCTTCGATAAATGCGAGACAGACACTAGCTTGCATGGCCTCTTGTGGATACATGACTATCTCCTGTATTAAAAAAAAAATAAAGGACCAATGGGAACATTAGAGGGCAGTGGTGCTTCTCTGTTCTTGGCAATTTTTTTAATCTGCTTTGAATGTTTTCCAGAAGACATACTCTAGTCCAAATTCAGGGAAGCCAGGCTGCCTTACTGCCCATCTTAAACAGAAGATGTATTAGGAGGAAGTCACCAGAGGGAGAGTTTTCCCCCTTTCAAGGCTGTTGCTACCCTATAACCAATTTAATTAGCATATAACATATTACACAAAGCTTTATGATATATACCAAAGCTATAGTTATGAACTGCAGGAAAAAAACTGGACAAACTTCTGGGGCAAACAAAGCATAAAATAGAAAATAAAGCTAATACATTATGAAACATTTGATTTTTTTCTAAATTGGTATTTTTTTCTAAAGTAGTTATACTTTTTGTCACCAAAACAACAAAAGATGGATTTTTTTTTTTAACTACATAAGCATATGTAATTAATTCTAAGCGACCAGAAGTGCAAACACGCAGGAGCCATTTCAGGACTGGCAGCCAGACAGTCAAGGATCACACCTGCTGCAGCATCAATGCAAAACTTCTGTTCTTTAAAAAGCCACATCCAAAATTTGAGAACATTTGTCCTATACTGACTGGACTCTCCTGCAAAGCAATAGGGATTGTGGAGAGATGTTTTCTGTGATATGCAAGTATAATTTTTTTCCTCTCCTACAGGAAATTAGTTTCTACACTAAAATACAAGTATGCAAAATAGAAAGTTGAGTTGGGTTTTCTTCCTGTGGATCTCTGCCACTACACATTTCCATCTGCAGCTTTTAGGGGAAGGAGGTTACCAAGAGTAATTGCTGTTTCTTTTTATTCCTTGTGCCTTTTTTAGAACAAGATTGCAATTTGATAGACAATCTGACCACAGGCCTCATAATACAATCACTGATCGGTCCCTTTGGAGAGGAACAGGTGCTTCAGTAACCAGTACCCACTGAGTCAGAAGAAGCCTGTGTTGAAGCTCTACCCCATTCCCTCTCAGAAAGTTGAATAAATGCAGGAAATTAATATTAAAAGTTGACAAGACTGTCATCCGTCTCCTCCATTATGTGTCGCAAGGGATTTGAGGGGTTACAAGTCCTCTGCAGTCTTTTAACCAGCCTCCAAAATGAGGACAATTACAAGAATACTTTCAGACATACCAGTGTACTTGGGGTAAGAACTCATCCTGTAAGCATGCATCAGCTGGTCTGAAATTGCTTCTCGTATTTTTATCTTGCTCTCTGTCAGGCAGCAGCTAATAGCACAGGCACACAGTTTGTTTGCTAATGCACTGCCAGCACTCTTCATGCTTCCTGCTTCTGTTATCACCTGCAGGCAGGGAAAACTGTTTGGGGACAGTGTGTTTCATTTCTTTACTTACATGGACCGAGTTAGTCATCACGGGAACACCATTCACACTACTCCACTCATCTTCTACTAGGGTAACTCGTTTTTCATGTAATTAAGTGCATTCTTCCAGCCTGAATCTATCCATAGCAGTATTTGCAGAGTGTACTCAATATCTGCATTTAACTCGGCACTTTCAACTCCAAGCTAGGGCAGATGATTGTTAAGATGCTGAATGCTCAAAAAGAGAAAAAAGAAATGCTATGCACATACAATCTGTACGTTAAGCCTCTCCTTTGGTTCTGCTCTGAAGCCATTTGAGCTGCGAATCTCTCTTTACCATTAAAATTTTTAGTACTTGCGTCTTGGTTGCTTTTGACCAAGACTTGGAGGAGTTGTTATGCAGGAGGGCAGGACTGCCATCCAGAAGGACCTCAACTAGCTGGAGAAACGGGATCCACCTGCATCTGCCAGTACTGTCAGGGCAGTTACAGAGATGACACCACACCAGATGTCTCGGAGATGCTCAGTGAAACGGCAAGCAGTGACTGTCAAGCTGCAACCATTCCATCTGGATGTAAAGAAAAAACACACTTCCCACCAGATTGGGGCCCAGAAAGGTGGTGATATCTCCATCCTTGTAAACTTTCAAGGCTTGAGTGAACAAGGTGCTAAGCAACCTCATCTAGCTTTAAGTTTAGCCCTGCTCTGAACAGGGGTTTGGACCAGAGACTTCCCGAGGTCACTTTGTGCCTAAACCTTCCTGTAATTTTAAGTTTAGTGGTATGCATTGCAACACTGTTCTGCAGGAAGTCAGACCAACTGTTTGTTGATGCTGTCTCAACTGGAGCTTGCCAGTTTGTTGCAAAATAAAAAGCAGAACAAATTCATTAATGCCATCAATTTCTTCATAAAGTTATCACAAATAATGGCACCTAGATTTAGAAATAGGTGCTCTTTATTTGACTTGACAAAACTTCAAAAGGTGACATCACTACAAATATACTATAAAATTGTTACTCACGTTACTTTTATGTGCATCTTAGTTATTTTTCCATATTACAACCCCCCGAAGCCCATGTATATGAACAAGTCTCCAGTCTTGTTGGTTATCCTAGAAAGGTGCCATCCACTGCAGGGACAGACTAATGGACCACAGCACTCCCTTTCAGCATTACAATCTTTGCTAACAAGCAGCCACAGACCAGGTGAACCTAGGTTGCAAAGGAGCCTAGGTAATCCAAATAAAGAGATGGAGAAGAAGAAATCTGAGTGGACGTGGTCAAGGAAATAAGCTATACAAAAAATGTACAGCAGAGATCTGCATGTGTGAGAACAGAGCAAGAGTGTACTTGTCAAGTCAGGAGAAGGGGATGCTGCAAAGGTTCAAACTTAAAATGAGAGCCTGGCTGAAGGGCTTGCTGTTTAGATAGAGAGGAAAGGCCAGTTTTTAAATGAAGAATGAGCAAGCCTTAAAAATTAGACTTTGGTGAAGACCCACAAGAATCCTTGGTTTGAAGGGGACATGTTTCTAAGTAGGCCTTCATGTGAAAGGGACTTATGTTTCTGAAACTACAGAAGGGTTTATGTTCCACGTGAAGTCAGTGGGGAAAAGCACCACACACTCACGGGATCAGAAAGAACTGCTTAAAAACTTATACACAGGGCTTTAGCAGCCATCCCAAAATTGCTGTCACCCTTGCACATCTGACAGTCGAAGCAACAGGGAAGACAGCATCTTGGAATGTTGTTGGGAGTGTAAAGAAAGAAAGTAAGCAGAACCCTAAACGGCAACACTAACTAGCAAGGGAAGCTGTCAACAAATGAAGCCATCTGAATGAGTCATCAAACAGAGAAGGGCAGAGTCACAAGCAGAATGCAATTCACACTACATTTTCCTTTATAGATGTATAATGTCAAGACAGACTCATTTCTCCCAAGGGGGGGGGACAACAAAACATTTCTGTAGGAGAAGGGGAATTTAAAACTAATTTTATCATCTGCAAAATACACTTTTTATTACTACTTAGTCTGTGTATGTTACCTGCTTTTTTACCTGCCTACAGGGGAACTCCAGCATGGGTCATAATGAAAGAGTTCAAGAACATTTCCATTTAATAGGAAATGTTTACCGTCCTCACTTTTTACATGTCTAAGCCTTTCCAAAGGAGTATTATATAGCAAGTAAAATTAGCCTGTGGGAGTTGATAAGCCTTGGGATTGATTTCCGATTTTCAGACTCCGTTGAAATAACGCTGCCTCCAAACCACAAGCTAAAGCCACACGAGACGTGCAGTACCTGCTCCATCAATGTCTGATGGGACCACTGAACACCCCCAGCACATAGGCAGGTGCCCCAAATGCTGCACGCACAACCTCAGAGCACCATCTGCTCTGTAGGCTGCCTATTACTCAGCTCAATAACTCTTGGGAGTGGATGAAGCCCCCAACTGAGGGATGAAATGACACAAGGAAAGACTGGCACCTCTAAAAGGACTGAAGGTTACTGGATCAAAGATCTAGCCAGTCCAGTATGGTGTCTCCAACATCAGCTGACAGCAGATACAGAGGGAGAGCCCAAAAAAACCACTCCCTATGTTGCAATTAACACCCCACCCCCCCCATACTCTCAAGCCTCAAAAATGTGTGGCTTAGGGACCTCTTTATCCATACTTAGGGCTTTTTAATATCATTCTCTCCACTGATCTATCTTCCATGAATTCGTCCAGTTGCTCTTCTAACTCAGGTAAACTTCTAAGGAGGTCCACAGCAGCCTGCTGTGGAGGTCCACAGCCCTCATTTTCACCATCTGAAGAACTCTGTATCATCAGCAACTGCACAGCTTCATTAGTGGACTTTGCCCTGATCACTTTAGGGCACAAGGGAACAGATCCTTCAAACTTCACTGTTTTTTCCTTCCCCGTAGAACTGACCATGTATTTCAACTTTGTGCTTATCTTCAGCAAATTGCTGATCCATGCAAAGGCCACTTTCTCATTACAGCTGCAAAGCTCCTTCAAGAGCCTTTGGTGAGGAATTTTATAAAACACCACTGGAAAATCTAAGCAAACCACACAAAGCCAGATCATCTCGCTGCATGGCTGCTAAGTCCCTCGCAGAGCTCCTACAGACTTGCAATGCCCAGCTTCCTTCATATATCAAACATGTCTCTCCTTATGTCACATTTAGCAATGTATCCACTAGCACCATTACTTGGAACAAGCTTTTTGGTTTTAAACTGATTAAGAGATGTTCCCATACGGTGAACATGCCACAAAAAGCTGACTGTTTTATGAATAGGAAAACAGACTACAAGGGGAAATGATTTGCCCAGGTGAGATATTAAAACCAGAACAATCCCTAGCTCAGTTTCCAAATTTATCCACAACACATATTATCTTCCACTTCTTCCAGCAAGTTTCCCAGGTGTGTAAAGCAACATAAAAGTATCAGTATTCAAGAGAAGGACAAGCTTTGAAACAGAACCAGAGCAAGCCTGTCTTAGCAGGATAATGATGGTCTGATGTTCATTTCTGCACTTTCAGATTCAAAGGAAACTGTGAATGGAATTCCAGCTTTATTCCTCAGTCAACTTTTTAAGCTACAAAGAGATCCCCAGAAATCAGTTTTATCCCCAAGATTTCAATTAAAATATTGCCAAATTTTCTTTTTAGTGAGTTCTGACAAAACAAGTGAAAGAGAATGACTTTGTAGCAGACTACATCAAATGCAGTCTCAATAGCCCACGTAACCCTTACCCAGAGATGCTCAGAAAAAAGCATACCAAGCTACAAAGCCAGCTTTTCTTCGTTCCTCACCCTACCCATTACTCCAAGCAGTTCGGAAAGTACAGAAGAAGATACAAGAGATAATCAGAGCAGTGATGTCAGCAGTACCTGAATGAGCTATTATGGGAGACCTCTCCTATTGATCTGCTAATAGCCTCTTCAAACAGACCTCACACTCCAGGAAACGGAGAGCGGTGGTAAGAGGGTCCCAGTCAGAAAGCAATTACATTATCTGGACATGAGCTCACTTGTTTTGCAAGAAGATGGAACTACTTCTCAGGTCAGTGTGCATCTTGGCTTTTATTTCTCTCTCAATATGGCTTTGTCCTCTCTGACCAGGTTTTGAGGCCAGACCTTTGAAAAAGTGGGACTTGGCACAGATTCTCGGCAAACTCACGGCACTGCGAACATGGCCATACAGTTCGGAAGACAGCTCCCTCCTTCCCGGCTGAAACCTGTCTCAGCTGCACAGCTCAAGCTGTCAGCTCTGGGCACTTTACTTTGCAGGCTTCTTTTAACGTCTCCTCTTCCATTTCACATCTTCAAAGTTCACATTACAGAGAAGAAAAGCAGTTGTTCCCCTGAAATCCCTGCTTCTGCATCTATCAGAGACAGACAGTTCTGCAATGCAGTCCAGTATTCCACCCATTCTTGTTCCAAATAAACCAGGACTTATGGCTCCTGCCATTTCCATCAGTCTGACGAACTTACCAACAGCCTCATTTCTGACATCTTCCAGTGTAACACAAAAAAAGAAGAGCAATTTTCTCTGATCATCAGAAATTTGGAAGCATTTAGAAGTTCAGAAGATGGCTTTAAGAAAGCTGGCAAGGTTGTGGGAAACAAGCCAGACACCTCTTAGTCTCTGGCTCACTTTGTTTCCACCTAGAATTTACTCACAAAGTGGGCAGCCTGTTACTGCATCTCCTGCCAATACCTGCCTACAGTCAAACACACCTGCAATTTAGGAGTATAGGCTTAATTACACTGGTAAATTAAATCATCCGTTTTCCCTGGCTCTGGAAGAACAGAAAGCATCTGGTCAAAACATACAGGGTATTGGCTGACACATATTTGCTTTCCAAGCAGTAAAACATCTACAGCTTTCCAAAACAACCACTCATGTCACACATAGTATCCATAACAGCCTCCTAAAGTATGCCATTTGTGGTGGGACAACAAGTAAAATGCTTCAGGCTTGTGCACTGGCACTTTCAAAATATATAGTCTAATGCTTTCTCTGTGGCACATGTGCTACCTTTGCGTACACAGCCTACAAGCATCCAGTGGCCCTAGTTGCAATGAAGTCACAAAATTTCTCAAAATAGTTCCATTCTGGCACAAGGACCAGAGGACATCAAATTAAATTACCCCAGGGAACACTCAAAACAGTTACTCTCTATTCACTCTCCCTGTTCTGCCTATGGCTGTACTGAGTTTGGTCAGAGGCCCCCCTCAAACATTTATTTTTCTGGAGGAAGGGCCCTAGCCTACTCACTCGTTCTTCAAATGGAAGCCAGCCCATACCTTTGATTATTCAGGCTGCCCTTCTTCATATGCTTTTTAATTCTGTATTTTTTTTCAGGGGGAAACAGAACTGCACTCAACATTCAAGTACAGGTGGATGATGGGCGTGGCACAGCAAGGACACCGGCAATAATAATGCTAATGACTGACAGCCACCTAAACATGAGCCAGCAGTGTGCCCAGGTGGCCAAGAGGGCCAATGGCATCCTGGCTTGTATCAGGAATAGCATGGCCAGCAGGACCAGGGAGGTGATAGTGCCCCTGTATTCAGCACTGGTGAGGCCACACCTCGAGTACTGTGTTCAGTTTTGGGCCCCTCACTTCAAGAAGGACACTGAGGTGCTGGAGCGCGTCCAGAGAAGGGCAACAAGGTTGGTGAAGGGTCTAGAGAACAAGTCTTATGAGGAGCGGCTGAGGGAGCTGGGGTTGTTTAGTCTGGAGAAGAGGAGGCTGAGGGGAGACCTTATTGCTCTCTACAACTGCCTGAAAGGAGGTTGTAGAGAGGTGGGGGTTGATCTCTTCTCCCAAGTAACAAGGGATAGGACGAGAGGAAACGGCCTCAAGCTGCACCAGGGAAAGTTTAGGTTGGATATTAGGAAAAACTTCTTCACTGAAAGAGTAGTCAGGCACTGGAACAGGCTGCCCAGGGAAGTGGTTGAGTCTCCATCCCTGGAGGTATTTAAAAGACGGGTAGATGTGGTGCTTGAGGACATGGTTTAGTGGTGGACTTGGCGGCGGTAGGTTAACGGTTGGACCTGATGATCTTAAGGGTCTTTTCCAACCTTAACAATTCTATGATTCTATAATTCCTAATATCAGTTGGCTTTTGACCACAAGTATCGAGATGATGTTTAGAAGTGTTTAACCTCAGATTGTTTCTTCTCATGGGCAAGAAGCACCTCCAGGGCCCACCATTATTTACAGAAAATTCAAACAGCTCGTCCTCCTATGGGACCAGTTCAAGTTTGTCCACACCGAACATCGGCCAATTTATCATGCGGTCTCTCACTACTTCCTGCATCATGCCTCAGCTTTGTTTTTAACCTCAACAGCTCAGTATCATCAGCATCATTTATCAGGTGTCAAACCTGTATCCTACCACTTGCTTCTAAGACTCCAAAATTACCACATTTCACAGTAACGGGCAGAACCTGTCCTGGATAGCATGCTAAACTTCATTAAAAAAATTCTGCAAAAAGGTAAAAATAGCAAGTGACAAAATTGAATGACAGTCACAAAATTCCATGTCACTAAACACAAGCTCATGCATTGAGGGGTGAAGACATTAGAGGGAATGCACCAAATTATGTAGACACCATGACATCCCCAAATCAGCTATGAACACTCAGGAAACCTCTTGGAGTCACAGTGGACCGCTCTCTATATCATCAGCCAAATATTCAGAGGTGTCTAAGAAAGAATTATAGTATCAGAAACCCTGCTGGGAAGAAGTAGTGAACAACAAGAGAGGCCTTGCTATGCCACGACACAAAGCCACAGTGCTCACATATTACCCCGTCTCAAAGATTAGAAGTAGCCTAGAGAAGGGTAAAAGCAAAAAATCAGATCTATGGAATATATTCCATAGGAGGCACTAAACATAATTGGGTCTTCAGCCTCAAAAAAAGAAGGAACCTAAAGAAGTAGAAAGATAACTGACAAGTGGACACAGAAAAGTTACTCACTACTTTCTCAAGTAAAAGGGATTAAGGAGATGTACATAGAAAAATACCAGTTAAATGAACAGAGGCAGATAAAAACTAAGAGAACAGCTTTTCCATGTGTTTTTTAAATAAACTATGGAACTCATTATCACAACATGCTAGTGAGATTAAGAATAAAAGCAGGTCCCCAATGGAAAGAAGCAAATTCAGCACCAACGGTCTCACTGACCTTCTGGCACCTTGAGGCATGGGGCTGACACAGAACTAGGGAATCAAAAAAAGAAAAAAAAAGGGAGAACTTTCTCCAAAAAAACCCCACCACACTGCTTCTTCAAAATAAAAGAACTGGAAGGAGAGGAGAAAAATGAACGGCCAAGATGAACACAATGGAGTGAGCTAAAAAGGACCAAACTTGAGTTTAGCCAAGGAATCTAGAAAGCTCCAAAATCTGCTGTCTAGAGGCCAACATCCAGGCTGAGCCAAACCAGCACCAAGCGACTGCTTGAATGGGAAACTACAAGGAGGTGCATGCACTTGAAATGAGTTCTGCTACACAACAAACGTCAGAGTGAACTGGGCTTTTCACATCGGAAAAATCATTTAACATATCTACTACCACTGGTTATAAGGTAAACTAGGACTTTGCCTTTCAGTGTGGCCCTGCAGATGTTACATGCGGCTAGTAATCTCTTTCTGCATTAGGATAACTCAACTGCATTCTTAAAACTCTGCAACTGGTTAACAAATTATATTAACACGGCAAATTAACAAAAGAAGCAAAGGCTACCAAAGTCAGCTGAAGCATGGAGTTCAAGGAAGCAGTTGACAGAATACATTTGGCAAGAACCTAATCAAGCACTGCACTTTTTAAAGGAAGTAACACACTTGGTCCAGAAAGTGCCAAATTTGGGGGTTTATGACTCCTCACTTTTGCCTCTCCTCTGCACACCAGGGACTTTCTGAGGAGCACTCACGGGAAGAACTAAAAGATTCACAAAGGTGTCATATCTGAACTCTCCTCAGTGATCTCCTATGCAAACACCAATATTCCTCAGCTTCATTTAACTTGGATATTCCAACTATTAACACAAGCTGGCCTGACAGCTTTGAAGTATAAAAGACTTACTGACACCTCTGAAAACCCTTCAGAGAGTGATTTTTTTTTTTTAAAACACAATCCTAAAGCAGCTTAATATGCTTAAAAACTTAACATGTTAGACTCCTTTCATCCATCATTAAAATGCCAACATACCTGTCACACCTAAGAATACAAGAACACTCATTAATTTATTCTGGTTTTTTTAGTTATTTTACTGTCATTTCAGAATCATAAACTTAGCCACTCTAACACTTTCCCAGTGGGCTTCATCTCACAAAGTCATGGCATTCAGGAATCTAAACACTCTCTTACAAGAGAGAAAGAGGTTATAAAAGCTTCATTTTTTTAATATTTCCAGTGAGGGACAGAGGCAGAAATGCAGCTTGCAAATTTGGATACCCCCACTTTCTATAAGCGTGATTCTTAGTGAGGTTATACCTACACTTGGCAATCATGCTAGTAGAGGAGCTGGCTGGTAATCGAGATCTCCCACCTTCACCAGGAGCAAGTTGTTGGCAGGAGCTGGGTCAGCCTGGCACCCGGCCATTGTGCAGAGTGATGGGACTCTGGGAGGGCAGGGGTACCCATCTTCTGCCTAAAATCTACCCCTCAAGGTTCCTCTTTCCATAGTTACCTAAGAGAACTATCCTTAAACCCTCAATTTCGTCACATACTAAGCTCAAGAGACAATGCAGATCAACTTCAGAAATGCTCACATCTCCAGATCTAAGCAGCAAGTGCCCCTTTGTCTGCCATAACCTTATCTTTCAGCAAAGGTATTTTTCAGGCTACACTTGGATTTGTATCAGAAATCAGACTAGGTTTGTACATGCTACATTTCAAACACTCACCCTGACACGAGTTTCAACAGTGAAGCATCAAGCAGCAGCTTACCACAGCTGAGGTCTCCCCAGGTAGAAACCCACAAGCATCCCAGTTCTGTTCTACAGGAAGAGATCTCTCTTTCTCCACATACACATTTTTTTAAAGGAGCTCACTATGCTGCACTGGAAGCAGTTTTGGAAAGCAGACAGAAAACAGGAAAGGATTTTAAAAGCCAGAATCACGGATTTTTTTAACCTTGGTATTGTTACCATCCTGCACATGACAGCCAGCTTATGGTCATCACGAAGACCCACCTACGGAGAGCCGCTTGTTTGACTTCCCCTCACCGTAACCCCTGCCACACTCACCTCGCCTGAGTAACTGTATTTTCCTTTCAGGATCTGCCGATATAAGCGGGTGCGGTTGTCATCTTCAAAGGGCATAGTGCCACTCAGGAGAATGTACGAGATAACACCCAGTGCCCACATGTCCACAGAGTTCGTGTATGGCTTCCTGACCAGGATCTCAGGAGCAATGTACTCTGGGGTCCCACACGTGGTTTTCATCAGGCAGTCATCTCCCTTCTTCCGAGCACTTGCCAGTCCAAAGTCCGTAATCATGATTTTGGAATCTGTTCCTGGATGGTAGTACAGCAGATTCTCTGGTTTTAAGTCCCGGTGTGTGATACCCAGAGTATGCAAGTACTTCACACCATCCAATACCATCTGCAGCACACGCGTAGCATCTCTCTCAGTGAAGGAACCTTTAGCAATGATGCGATCAAACAGTTCTCCTCCGGTCGCCAGTTCCATCACCATGTACACACGGTCCTGGGTCTCAAACACCTCAATAAGCTGGATGATATTGGTGTGCCGAACCCGCCGTAGCACACTAAGCTCCGACTCGCACACTTCCCTCCCCTCCCGGTATTTGGTCTCTATCATCTTAATTGCATAGGGCTGCTTGGTAGCCTTGTGTTCCACCCGTACAACGCGGCTAAAACTCCCTCTCCCAATCAGGGCTTTAATGTCATACTTGGCTGTCACTCTGGGGTCAAATTTGGCGCGGTATTTAGCCACTTTGTTCTTGCGGGGTTCGGGCTGGTCCACATGGGCAGGCAGGTGGTTCCCAGGGTATGGGTTAGCATGACGTGGAGGTGAGGGAGAGCCAGCTTTGATGACAGTCCCACAGTCATCTTTGATGAAATGCTTGTATATGTCATTGTGGCCTGTGTAAGGTTCGACTTTTTTAACCAGGTCTAGCTGCACATCTTTGGGGGGCTCGGGAAGCACTTTGCTTGTCCCACAGCCCATCACTGAATGGCATTAATTCCCTATCAAGGCATTTTCCCAGGGCAGCGTCAGCAGCAACCACATCCAGGACAATTCCCACATTTGAACCTCAGGAAAAGAATGAGAAGAAACAGATAAACAGGAATCAATATAGGAAAGTTTCAAACGGGGAAAAAAACGCAAGTGGTTCACGTCTCAACGGAGCCATGCTACTGCGAACTAAGAGTATGGGATTTTCACTGTACAGAGCATGCGCAGTGCTTTGCCGCTTTCATGAACAAGCTAGTGAAGACAGTGCCTATAAAAGAAAGTCATAGTCAGAACAGATGTCTGTGGAAACTACACAGTACCTCTTCTTATTAAGCAGGTTAATGCTCCCAGCTGAGCACCGAATCACAGAGTCACAAAACAGTTGAGGTTGGAAGAGACCTCTGGAGGTCATCTTGTCCAGCCTCAATCGCTTAATAAAAATCAAATTAAGGAAGAGTTGAGCATTTTCCTTAATTTTGTTTCATCTGCTCAACTTCATAAGACAGCAGCCACTCTGAATCTTACAGTTTTGAAATTTCTCACTAGAAACTCCACAAAGTATCTCAGCAACTTGTTCACTTAACAAATCTTCCTAAGATTTTCTTTATATTTAACTGGTACTGGTGTCTTAAACATCTCACTACTTTGCCCCCGGGGATCAATGAAACTGTGCAGCAGGCAGGGATTACGGAGACAGAGGCACACTGTTTTTAAGATGCACTTTATCAATTAACTCTCTGCATTCCCTGCAAAAAGGCAGCCCTCATTTAACCAGAGCAGCTTTTAGCTGGCCATTCCCTCACCCTCCAAACACTAAGAAATCAAGGTGGGTTTCAGTATCTTTTAACATCCTGACTCAGCTTTGCTTTCTTTTGCATCTTCAGGTACGAAGTGGCACTTCTGTTTTTCCATATGGAGCTGGGTGTAGGAAGTGGAATTTCTACCAGCTGCTCCAGACTAGAGCAAAGGGAGCTCTTGCTCATCACACTATATTCCAGCAGAACCAAATCAGCTGCACTTCAGCATGTCTTTAGGTGCTGATTAAAACAATACAACTGGTCAGGAGATGGAGAAACTGCCTGCATGCATTCTGGCAGTTAGCCGACCAGTTTTAAATTTCTACTCTTTGGCTCAGAGCCCATCAATACGGTGCCTGAGCCTTCACAGAAGGCTACAGAAAAGCCATTAGCCTTGAAATGCAATCATACACCTTACCATCACCGAGCTTATCTTCACTCATTCACCACCTCTCCAAGCAACTATTCAGCATGAACAGCAGAAAGGGAACCCCGGTTGGTCTTCCATCAGGAGAATTACGTGGAGAAACAAGAAATGTTTTAGAGGGACACCCGGAAGAAGTTTAGACTCTACCTCCAACCTGGAAAGAAAACAAGGCACTAATTAAGACTCAATTTTAAAATCAGGCACCAACAAAGTCATTTCTCACGTAAGACCTTCTGGCAGCACCGTGAAGTCAAGCACACCAATCATGCACAAACATGCCTATACAAGGGTGCAAGCAGTAAAAATAAAAAACAACTTCACAGAAAGCTTAACTGACATTTGAATTTCACCAAGGGCTGTCCTGTAATTAGGTGTCCCTTCAGATTAAAGTACCATGCCAAAAAATAAATAAAATACCATAGCTATTCCTGAATAATGCCTCACACGGACAGTTTTTCCCAGCATTATTAAAGCATACTAGGTTAACAGATAAATGGAACGAGAGCATTTGCAAACAAGGTCATTACAGAGTAATTCCACACGTAGAGAAGCACTTGTGTAAAATGTCCCACCCATAAACAAAACCAATGAGAAGGATCAAACGCTGAGCTTGAAAACATTGTATATAAATCCACCGCCACTAATAACATGAACTGAGATCAGGCATCAACTAACAGTACGTCAGGGGCTCGTCCTCAAACACATAAAGGCTCGCGACAGTGGAGCCTACAGAACCCGAGCTGCACGCCACAGCCAGCAACAAAATGCCTAACTCCATGTCAGTGCAGGTGGAAACACTCCTGTGTAATAATCACCACGAGTTTGGGAGAAGGAACTAATGCATTAGAGAAATGAAGCATTACAAGCCCCCTCTGAGCAGGAAATCACATACTCGGCAGGTGCCAAACTATTTGAGAGAGGACAGCGCGCACCTGAGCTGCGGTTGTAAGTGGCGGGAAGGAACACTGGGTTTATGCTTCAATGCCTGCCCACTCCCCTCCTTGGACAGCCAGCCCGGTGCGCCCCACAGCTCCGCAGGGCAACACCTCAGCTCCTGCTGATTCAGGAGCGGCCTCCACCTCTCCGAAAACATCAGGGCCTGAGTGGTTTCATACCTGAGGGTGTCCCCATGCATGAGGGGGGTCAGCCACCTCACTGACCCACCTGAGGCCTAGCAAGCCTTCTACCACCAATTAAATATCTCATGACTTGAAGCTATTTAATTTTGCTTTTCTACAAGATGCCAGTAAGGAAATTTGAAGATACCAGCTCTTAACTAAATAAGAAATGCTCACACACAGCAACCTTCAAATCACACCTATGCCAACACAGCATATGAGGGAAAAAAGGCCTGAAAGCACCTTACCTTTAGTTTTACTAATAAATTTTAAAGTGCACCTTGTTGCCTGACATAAGCCTGGTATTACCAGTCGCTTGGCTGGCAGTGTGAGCCTTCGGCGGGTTTCTGAGAGGAAACCCGGGGCTGGGGCTGCTGCAGCACTCCAGGCGGCCGTGCCGGAGCCGCTGGCAAGCCAGAATCGGTCGAACCACCCGGGACTTCCAAAACTCTGATTGTTTTTCATAGCTTAACCCAAACTAGACCGTTTCCCCCCATCCTTTCCAGGGAGCAGACCCAGGGCCGGGCCGGTGCCAGTAGCTCGTCCCGCAGGCCAGGGAAGCACCGCACCCGGCCCGGCCCGGCGAGGGGACGCTCCGGGAGGCGGTCAGGGCCTCCCTCCCCGGCTCGCCCGTGCCTGCGGCCCAGCGCCCCGGGGCAGCGGCAGGGCTGAGGCGCCGGGGCCCGCCGACGCTCGCGCCTCCCGGGCCGCACCGCTGCCGCGCCGCGGGGCCGAGTCGCCGCCGCCCCGGGAGGGAAGAGGAGGGAGGGGCAGCCGGAGACGGGGCTGCCCTGCCCGCCCCGCCCCGGCGGAGCGCAGCGGGCGGCCCCGGGCGGCGGCCGGTCCCGCACTCACCTGGGCCCGCTCCGGCCCGCGGCTCGGCGCCGCCTCCTGACGTCATCCCCGAGCGCCGGAGCGTCCCGGGGGGGCGGGGACATCGCGCACGGCGATTGGCGGAGGCGGCTGTGGTGGGCGGGGCCGGGGTGGTGGGCGCGGCCGCGGGGCGGTGGGGAGGGGGCGCTGTTCCGCCGTCCCTCGTTCTACCGCCCCCTGTCCGGGCCGCCGGGAGCACGCGCCCCGGGGCCGCCCGCCGCCGGCCCCCCTCAGCCCCCGCCGGCCCCGGGACCCCTTCAGGCCCACAGAGCCCCGGGACCCCCTTGGGCCCACGGGCTCTGGGACCCCCCTTAAGCCCCAGGGGCTCCGGGACCCACTCAGCCCCACAGAGCCCCAAGACTCCCTCAGCCCCATGCGTCCCAGGAGCCCCCAGAGCCCCCCTCGCCTCCTTTTGGAGCCAAACCCAGCCCAAATCGATCCCCAGCGGCGCCTGGGAGCACTGCTCCCACCAAGCGGCTCCGAGGGCTCCCCGCTGGGCTGCGGGGCTCTGGAAAAACACTCCCTTTGCAAGAAAATCGCCCGGAAGCATCGGCCCTTTTCCTTGGCAGGGAAAACCGGGTCCCTGTGGGCTAGCTCTTGTGCACAGCAGAATAACGAGGCACATTCCTTTCTCCTTTCTTTTCCTCAGCTACTAAGTGCCACAAAACCCACAAAGCTTGCTTGGTAACTGCTGGTGGATTTTCTTCCTCATACCCTTTCCCCATCCTTAAACCAAACACTCCACGTTTCAGCCCTAGATGACCTGAAAGCAGCGAGACGAGGGCTGACACCTTCTTGCAGAGATGCTGACGGCACTTCTTTCTACGGGGAAGATACAAACGCGACACTGTCAAGCTTGTTTTCCAGCCTGGCTGTCACGTCATTCCCGACGCGGTTCGAGTGGAGAGGGGCTATTTTCACACTCCTACCATGCTTTTAAAAATAGCTGGTTTTATTTTAACACTCCTGGGCTCTTTGGCTGTTTAAAATGCTTAGTAAGTCATACTATAATAAAAGTTATACCTGCTGATGCATGCTATTGTCATCAGCTTCTTTCCCATGTAATTCCAGATAAGGCACGGAGACATGTGACAGGTCTGAGATGGAGCTGCTTGGGCTGTACTCAGCAGATTGGTGAGCTGTACAGTTTCCTGCAAGGGAAATTATCTGGTTCTTGTTGTCCCACACAGTAATGGTGCTGCTGGTACCTTTTCAGCCCTATAACCCCCCATTTTCTTTCTGGAGATGTTTCCACAGCCACACATCCCCCGCACTGTCCCTGGGAGGTGGCTTAGCCTGTGCCCAACATGTAAAGCCTTGCATGTGTCCCTATTAAAGTTGATCCCGTTATTTTAAGCTGTTTCTCAAGGTCATCCCAGCTTGGTGCCACCAGCAAATTAAAAAGTGTGCGCCTCTCCTTGTCAGCCCGGCTGCTACAGGTGGGCGTACAGCAGTGCGCTGCCTCACCTTGGCCACAGCTGCTCGGACAGGGATAACCGCTCCTGAAGGATGGGTTTTCCTCAGGGTTTTGCGTCTTCCATTAGTCACTTCCTCACAGCTTTGTTTCCTGCCTGGCTCATGAGAACATCCAATGAGGCAGTTACAGGTCCATCACCACTGCTAATTGTCAGCGCAAAAATGTCAAAGAGCCAGCACATATTGAACTCTTGGGCCAGAACCATGGAATTCTGAGAACTTCAATCAGAGTGGCTCTTTCTTGTATTATTTATGCCATGGTAGTGCTCCGAGACCCACCGGAGCCAAGAGAACATCACACCAGACATCTGCACAAAGCCAACATATCCGCCCGGCAAACTACCCAGGGACAAGGCCGGGAAGGACCCGTAGCTCGCTGCAGAAGGTCTGGGGAAAGTGTGAAACCTGTGATGGGGCTTGAGAGCGGGCAGGGATCTCAGAGAACCCTCCTCTCAGCTATGTGATCCACTGCCTGCTGGTCTGGGCACCCGATTTGAGTTTGGGATCAGTGTCAGTTGATGCCTGAAACCTGCTATTCAGTCTAGAGTCATTTCTCCAGCAAGAAATGTTTCATGACCAGGGTAAGCATCTTGCCGCTGGGGGTGCTGGCTGCAGGCCGCTGTCGTGGTTTAACCCCAGTCGGCAACTAAGCACCACGCAGCCGCTCACTCACTCCCCCCCGGTGGGATGGGGGAGAGAATCAGAAGGGTAAAAGGGAGAGAACTCGTGGGTTGAGATAAGAACAGTTTAATAGTTGAAGTAAAATAAAATAGAACAGTTAAATAGGTAAAGCAAAAGCTGCGCACGCAAACAAGGCAAAACAAGGAATTCATTCGCTACTTCCTGTGGGCAGGCGGGTGTTCGGCCATCCCCAGGAAAGCAGGGTTCCATCACGCGTAACGGTTACGTGGGAAGACACGTAACCCCTTCCTTCTTCTTCCCCCAGCTTATATACTGAGCATTACGTCATATGGTATGGAATAGCCCTTTGGCCAGTCTGGGTCAGCGCCCCTGGCTGTGCTCCCTCCCAGCCCCCCCGTGCACCGGGCAGAGCACGGGAAGCTGAAAAGTCCTTGACCAATGTAAGCGCTACTTAGCGACTATTTAGCGGTACTTAGCATCGACATTGTTCTCAATCTAAACCCAAAACACAGCCCCATACCGGCTACCAGGAAGAAAATTAACTCTATCCCAGCTGAAACCAGGACAGCCGCAAAGCTCCGAGCACCAGGGAGGCTCTGCAGCCTCTCACCCCGCTGTCAACGGGCTGTCATCTTCTTCTTTCTTCATTGACTTTCACCTGGTTCTGCCTCCTCCCTTCCAAGATGTTGCTCTCCCAAGAGAGGAGCCTCACCCTGCTCCTCCTTGCTTGCCCCTTCAGAAATCCTCTGCCAGCTCTCACCCCCCAGGACCCACAGCCTGCCTCCAGCGCCATGGGAAGGATCCAGCCCATCAAGGCAGGGATCTCTACAAAGAAGCAACAGCACAGGTGGCCCCGCAGCCTGTCTGCTCCCTCCTGGCAACCACCATCCCTCTGCAAGGATGGGTTCTCCTTAGGGTTTTGCATCTCCCATTCTCCTGTGGAAGCTGCTAAAGACAGGCTGGGACCACCGGGTACTAAGAGAGGTGGAGAATCCTCCCTCCTTGGAGATGCACAGCTCCCCTGGAGGCGAACTCTGCTTGGAAGCAGGAGCTCCAATGAGAGCCCTCCGGAGCTCCCTTTGTATCCAACGCCTGCCTGCAGCGCTGCCATCTGAATCTGGAGTCTCCCTGGGGTGCAACGAGCTGTAATTTCCTGTGGAGGGATGGAAATGTCCAACACCACCTCCAGCATCCCCCACACCCCCAAGCTGCCTGGGACATTGCTGCACATCCAGGGCATGGGGCAATTTGGGGAGCCCAGGGCTTCCTCCTGTGCTGGGCCATAGGAAGCCAGAAGACGAGGAGAACGGGGTCCCTCATCTGCCATCAAATGGACACATGGTGAAGCGAGAATCCTGGATTTCCTCCAAGCCACATCCTAGCCCCATGTGGCGGTGAGCCTGTGCCTCAGCGGCCATGCCGGGCCAGAGCTCAAGGTTGTCCTAGCAAGGCTGAGCAGAGGTCGGAGAGGGAGGATGTTCAATTAAAGCTGCTTAAAAAAGAAATCCAACTTTCCATATGCCTCTTTGGAGAAAAAAACCCCAAAGCTGAGCACAAACGGGGTGCCAGGCTGGGGGCTGAGTGAGGCCCCAGTGGCAGAGGTGACTCCGGCTCAGCTGTTCCCGCTGCATCCGATCCGCGGGGATTGAGGTTGCCTTTTGGTGTTTCCTTATGGAAAGTTGGACATTTGGCTCGGCAGAAATCCCCACGCGAGCTCGGACAGCGGCCAGCCCTGTGACATAGTGTCCTCCAGGCTACACACGGCTCCCGACGCTCCCTCTGCCCTGGCGTGCTGGGGTGCCAGCGATGCTGGAGGCAGCTCTGCCTGGCAAGGCTGGTGCCTGGGTGTGCTCCTCCACGGGGACAGTGCATTGGGATGGTGGCATTGGGGACCATGCGAGGGCAAGGAGCTGTCCCATCTCCACTGGTGGCCCTGGCACAGCTTCAGCCCATCCTGTTGGAGAAACCTAAGTGCATCCCCACAGACGAGAAGTCGTTCCCCAGCTGGCACCTTCACCAGGAGGAATTTCCCTGGGCAAAGGAATGGAGGATTCATCCATCGCGTGGCGGAGGCAGCGGGCGGCGTGGCAGGGAGGTTGGCCCTCATGTCGCCGTGCCACATGTGCCGTCCCGCTCACACAGCTGCCCAGAATAGTGTCACCATCTGGTTCCAGCTGCCTGGGGACATGGGGGCCTCCCCGGCCCCTTCTGCGATTACAAAAAGTGAATTCAAACATCAACTCAACCTAACTCGGCCTTCCTTTATCCCCTTTTCTTTTTTTTTTTAATAATTCAGGTTTGTCTCTTAGAAAAGAGAGAGGGAGATAATGTCTGCAGAGCATTTAATCTGCTGCCCAAAGAACAGCAGAGAGCAAATTAGGATCTACTCCAATTAATTTGCCTTGATGGGCAAAACCTGGAGAGCGGCCATATCTGGGAATTAAGAACAAAAGCGGGGAGTGTAAAGTAGGTCGCTGGAGTTTCATAACCGGAGCGATGGGTTTTCACAGCACACCGGGTGCTCAGAGGTGCCCAGTGCCGGGGGCCACTGGTCCCCGACTCCCCCCGTCCAGCGACCATGGGTTTCAGCCTGGGCAGTTGCTTTAAGATGCCGGCCAGCACGCAGGGAGCCAGCTGTCCAGTTTTAGGGGCAAGAACGAGGATGTTGTCCCTTCCCACAACGGGACATGGCTGCAGGACTGTCCCGAACCCTAGAACCCAACAGGAGGATGGACACTGGCTGCTTGTCCCAATTTTGGAGCACTCGGAGAGCTTTCCCCAGGGCTGGCATGCCCATCCTTGCAGTCATGCTGCCATTCCCGGCCTTACAGGCAGCTCCTTGAAGGAGGACTGGGGGTGACACAGTGACAGTGGGCTTAGGGCAGCGCTCTGCTATGGACCCTTGCCCCATGGGGCGTCACCAGGTAGCGGTGACCCACAGGCCCGTCCTAGCCCGGCATCCCCAAATCCCAGCCCCAGCTCCCTGGAACCATCAGTGCCTGCAGGCTGTGCGGTGACATGCTCTGGTGTCACATATGGTGACACCTTCCAGCTGCAGGACATGTGTGGTAGCACAGCCAAGGGGGCGGGCCATGGGTGGTGACATGCGCTGGTGCGCAGGACACGTGGTGACATAGCCAAGGGTGTGGGACACGTGCGGTGACGTCTTCCAGGGCACAGGACATGTGCAGCGTGTCTTTCTGCGTGCAGGATCAAACGCCCAGAGTGTTTGGTGGGTGTTTGCAGATCTTCCCAAACACCCACAAGCTCCCAGCTGGATTGAAGTGGCACGGTTTGTTGCACGCCGGTGTCACCATTGCAGTGACGGCCTGGCAGAGCACGGCTTCGGTGGCCCTCCAGCTCCCCGGCCACCTCCCACCACCCTGCTGGAGGACGGTGGGGAGCAGCCCATGGTGGCGAGCCCACCGGTCCTGGCCCCATGGAGGTGCCGGAGAGGCGACGGGCACTGCGTGGTGCGTGGCTGGCGCCTGTCCGGCGTTTATCCTCTTAGCCACCCTGCGAGGATCCAGCACTAATTCACCCTTAAACACCGGATTGTCAGGAACTGGAAAGGAAAGAATTGGCAGATTATCCCCCCGACGCTGGCGTTAAACATGGGGAGCGGCAGCTGCCGGCCAAGGAGAGCCGGGACAGCATTTTGCCCCGTGTCCTGTGGGGGACCTGGCCCTGGGCTCGGCGCCGTCCCCCAGCAAAGGCTGCAGGCAGCCTGTCCCTGCTCCTCTCCAGGTGATGTTTTGTGTCCCCCCCAAGCCAGCTCCAGGCTGGTTAATGAAATAAACAGCATGAAATAAACACAGGATCCCCCCATAAAGCTGAGGGGTCAGCAGCGATGGCTCAGCCCCCCAGGATGCACCATGGCACAACAAACTGGGCAGCATTTCCTGGTCCCGGATGCCGGCAGGTGACTGGGGCAGCCACGGTGACATCCCAGAGGTCAGGGATCACACGTTTAAGTGACCAGACCTCGCAGGAAGAGGTTTTGCAATGAAACGAGCAATAATTTTCCCCGGCTCAATGAGGACAGCAATAATTAAGCTTCTTGCTTGCACACCGATGACTTTCAGACACAGGCCAGCGTGCAAACACTTCCCTGGACCGAAACCACAACCGTGCCCCGTGACCGGCCGCGGGGGTGTTTCTGGGACAGAAGTCACCCCGGGAATCAAAGACACTGCAGCAACTCGCTGCTCACGACACGTAGCTGCTTTTCTCATCGCTGCTGCTTGCAGCTGAGCCTTGCATGGTCCACGGTGTGGTGGCACGCATGTTGGCCGGAGGATTTTGGCAGTCGGGGTGCTGTTGCCTTTACCAAGTGTGATGGTGTCCCATGTGCTGGCCAGATCTACCTGCTGCGACTGCCGGGAGCCTTGGGGCCGTGCCAGTGAGGAGCCCTTGACCTGTGCAATAGATGGGGTGGCCCATTTGCAATTTTAATGTCCCTTTATGTGGTGGGTGAGGGGAGATGGCTGTTCCCTGGAGAGCAGCGAGGTCGCCTTGCCAACCTGCGTCTAGGGGAACTGGTTTGCCATGATGGGTTTTAGTACACTAGAAAAAAAAAATCTGAAGTTTGCAGTGTAACAGCAACAGGGATGGGAATAACAGCATCTTCCATTGATTGTCACAATTTTAACCAAGTTAAACTCCAGCACATCAGCTTGCTTTAACTTCAGCGAGTCCCTCTTGGACCTGGATGAGAGCTTCAGTTCCCTGTTTTTTCACCTATATCATCTCCTCTGTCCTGGTTTCAGCTGGGATAGAGTTAATTTTCTTCCTAGTAGCTGGTATAGTGCTGTGTTTTGGATTTAGCATGAGAATAATATTGATAAGGAACTGATGTTTTAGTGGTTGCTAAGTGGTGCTTACACTAGTCAAGGACTTTTTCAGCTTCCCATGCTCTGCCCGGTGCACAAGAAGCTGGGAGGGAGCACAGCCAGGGCAGCTGACCCAGACCGGCCAAAGGGCTATTCCATATCGTATGATGTCATACCCAGTATATAAACCGGGGGGTTGGCTGGGGGGCAGCGATCGCTGCTTGGGGACTGGCTGGGCATCGGTCAATGGGTCAGCAGTTGCATCACTTGTTTTTCCTGGGTTTTGTTTCTCTCGCTCTCTCTTGTTGTTTTCCTTTTCATTACAATATTATTATTATTATTATTATTATTATTATTATTATTATTATCATTATCATTATCATTATCATTATCATTATCATTACTATTATTACCATTATCATTATTTCAATTTTTAAATTGTTCTTATCTCAACCCACGAGTTTTCTTACTTTTCTTCTTCAGATTCTCTCCCCCATCCCACCTGGGTGGGAGGGTGAGTGAGCGGCTGTGTGGTGCTTAGTTGCTGACTGGGGCTAAACCACGACATTGTCTAAAAAAACCTCCTCTTTTCCCTGCACCCCCAATTTCCTTGATGACCATTAATAGGACCAAATATAGCAGGACCAAAATACAAGGGATGGAAAATGGGATTTCTTTCAGAAAATTGTCTGATGTTGCTGGAGTTACCCATCGGAGGGCAAGGTATCAGCTGCCAAAAAGAAAAAAAGAGAAATACACACACTGTGTTTTCCTAAGATGCCCTTTAAAATAAATAAATTTGACCCATCTCTAAAGGGAATATCCTTTATGCCTAGCCCTGAAAAGCAGCTGTCAGGTGACGGCAGGGCGGTGGGAATCCCCAGTCCAGCCCTCCCTGGGGCCGTCGGGGTCCCGTGGGCTGCCCAGCGTGGCTGCGGGCAATGCACCGGGGACACAGAGCCACAGAGCCCCCTGGTGACCCTCTCCAGGGACCGGTCCAGGGAGCATCTCCCCTCCAATCCCCAGAGCAAACCCAGAGCTTGGGAAGAATGCGAGGGGCATCCCACAGCAGAGAGACAGGAGAAATGTAAAAGCGTCTTTTAATATAAATATAAATCCATCTGAAGGGCTACAGGAGAGGACCGTGCCCTGCAAGGGATGCCTGGGGGGGAGGTGGGCTCAGCGGGGACCACGGGTGCCGGTGCCCAGCCAGCGCCAGGGGACTGACCCAGGGCATCAGCTGGGCACCCCGCGGGCAGGCAGGGCTAGAGCCGGGGCACCAGCAGCGGCAGGGCCAGCAGGGCCAGGAGCCGGGGGCGCGGGGGGGGTGGCCGAGCCCCGCAGTGTGGCCTGGTTGGTCTCGGCGGCCGGCGAGCCGCCGGTGCTGGCCAGGCGTCCCCGGGCACTGCACAGCTCCTGCAGGTTCCCCTGGAACTGGATCTTGCGGGACTCCTGGCGCAGCGATTCCCAGATGGCAGCCGCTTCCTCGGGGCAGCTAGACAGCACCTTGCTGGCGCAGGCGTGGAAGTCATCCCAGGACCTGGGAAGACGGGCAGGAGTGAGGGGGACGGCTGGTGGCAGGTCACCTGGCCGTCCCAGCAGCTCCCACGGGGATGGGGACACTCACTTGCAGATGGTGTCCAGCTCCTGCGCCTCCTCGCCGCCCTCCTCCCGCTGCCGCCAGACACTCTGGGCCATGCTGTCCCCCAGGCTGATGAGGCAGCCGGCAAAGCCCTGGTAGATGGTGTCACACTTCCCCGCCATGCTGACGGACTCCTGGCTCGCGGCTGCGGGGAACAGGAGAGATGGAGCTGAGCCTCTGCGGACCCCCCGGACAGACATTGCCCGCCCGGCTCAGGGATGCATGGGGTGCAGGTGTCACCGGGTGGGGGTGACACTGGGCTCTGAAATGTGTCAGGGGACTGGCACCCCCTTTGCATCCCACCAGATCCCCAGCGTCCTCTCCCCAGGCGCTCAGAGTGAAACTTCACTCCTGGTCTAGGAGCCCGACGTGGCACGATGCAATGACCCCACAAGTGATGCTGCCATTAGCCACAGGGGAAGAGCTGCGTGCCGGCCGCTTTGCCTCAGGCCTCCCGGGCTCTCCCCAGAGCCATCTGTCCTGGCTTTTATCCCCTAACAGCAAAGATTAATTTGTGACTACAACAGAAAAAAAAAACAAAAGCAAAGGCTCGGCAAGCTGGAGTCCCTGCTCCTACTGCAGCGGGAGGGAAAGGGATAGGGGAAGGGGAAAGGGTAAGGAGAATGGGGAAGGAGAAAGGAGAAGGGGGAATGAGGGCAAGGGAAAGGGGAAGGGGAAAGAGGAATGAGGGAAGGGGGAAGGGGAAAGAGGAAAGGGGAAAGAGGGAAGGGGAAAGGAGAAGGGGGAAGGAGAAAGGGAAGGAGAAAGGGGAAGGGGGAAAGAGGGAAGAGGAAAGGGAAGGAAAAGCACAAAAGGAAGAGGCACAAGTGCAACTCCGGCTGCTTCACCCTGGGAAGTCCCAATTCCCTGCTCTGCCCTGGAAGGGATGAACCACCGGGAGTGGCCGAACCCCGGTGCCAGCCACGGGATGGTGGGTGACAGGGTGTGTTGGGGATGACTGTGAGTGCCATCCACAGCTGGGGGGAAGCCCAAAAGGAGCCAGTGTGCGGCTGGGTCACAGGGAAATGCTGCGCAGCCGGCTTGGCTCTGCCCTGGGGGTCCCGCAGGGCCATGTCACGGGAGGCGTGAGGCTTTGGGAAGTGCCATGGGTGTGCGCCCAGGAGCTCTCTAACCTGAGGATGCTAAAAAGGCGTGAGGACAGTCCCAGAGGGGTCCCCTGTGGGAAGGTGACCCCAGAAGCAGTCAAGTTGTCCAGCGCCTGCCAAGGCAGCCAGGATGTCTCCAGGGAGCCGTGTGCTGTGCCGCTGGCATCCCATGCTTGTGCCCCTGGAACAAGGCCCTGAGCAAAGTGGCTGTGGCCGAGACTAGTGCCAGGGCAAGCCTGAAACCTCAGCCCGTCACAGGACACAGTGGGTGTTCGCGACGAGAAACCCCGCAAACACATCACCGAGGAAAGTCTCAGATTGATAGCAGCCACGCGGGTGACAAATATCACAGGTATCGGTAGAGAAAGTGGGATCTGTTGCTCTTCTTTTGACCCAGCCAGGCAACAAGTGTGTCTCCCACCAGCCCAGGGACACACCGGGTGGTAGGGCTAGCAAATGCCTTCCCTTGGCCAGCTGGTCCCTGCCGCAGGCTGGGTTTTGGCCTCCTGGGCTCCTCTAATGCCCGGCCCAAGCCCTCCCTTCCTCCCAGCGCCCTCGGCACCAGGCTGGGCAGGGCAGGCAAGGAAGGAGAATCAAGGAGGGCAAATCATCTCTGCTACCCTGCTGCAAAACCAGGTGGGAAAAACCTGCCCTTGGCTGCGTCAGGGAGAGAGCCCCAAGGGAAAGGCGGGGAGGGGGCCCAGGGTGCTGCAGGGCATCGCTGGCTCCAAGCAAGCGCTGAGGCAGCCGTCCTGCTTCTGGGGAAGGGCCTGAATCATCCACCCTCTGAGCCCAGAAACTGCCCCAGGCTTGGCAGTCCCCATCCTCCACCTTCTGCGCAGCGCCGGACCAGCTTAGCCCCGGGCTCCTGCCTCCCTCTTCGGGGCAGGGATGCCACTGGGTACTGCTGCGCCCAGAGCTGGATGGTGTCCTCCTTCGGCTCTGGGAGGAGTGGGAGAGCGTGGAGGTGGCACGTTGGTGCCGGATCTGCCGGCCAGGCGTTCCCCGGCGGGCAGGATGCCCTCCGGTCCCCTGGTGCAGGAGGGCAGGCAGGGAAAGCCACCAGGAGCACGGGGTCGGCTTGGGGCACTGCTCCGGGCTGGAGAGCCGGAGCCTGGGGACTGTCCCTGTCTGAGCAGAGGCACCGCTGGGCAGTGCTGTGAAGCCACTTTCCTCCTTGCCCGGCACTGCAGGACGGGGCGACAGCGGACCGCTGAGCCTCGGGGCAACCGGGCACCCCGCTACCCGCAGCTGGAGAGGGCAGGGGCGCCGAGGCGGCCAGGTGTCCCGCTCCCGCCCGCCCGCCTCCCCCGGGTCCCGGGGGCACTCACCGAGGTGCAGGAGCAGCGGGCACACGACGCCCAGCAGCCGCCAGCAGCCGCCGCCCATGGTGCGGACCCCGCCGCCGTGTGCTCCGCGCCGCGCCCCGCCGCCCCCGGCAGCCTCGGCCCCGCCGCCCCGCCCCCGGCCCCGCCCCCGGCCCCCCCCCGGTGCCGGGCCCCGGCGCGGGAGGAGCCCCCGGGGCTGAGCCCAGGCTCTGCAGCGCCAGGAGCCGCTTTTGCTGTGAAAAGGGGAATCCGGTCTCCGTGCTGGGGCGGGCAGAGCACCGCCGCCATCCCTGACAAAGCCTCCCGGGAGGGACAGACCCCCGCGCCTGGCTGGGCTCGCACACCAAAGCTCAAGCAGAGAGTCGGGAAAATCTGGGAAAAGAAAGGGCATCCCAGCCCCTCGCCTCGGGCTCCAGCCCGGAGGTTGTCTCTCCAAGACATTTCACGTGCTCCAGGACTGCTTCCAAAGGCCAAGCAGTCTGTGGCACAACAGCAGTTCCCCACTTTTTTTTCTCAAAAAGTTGTTTATTGAATTGTTCTTAATGTTATTTCAAAAAAAAAAAATTCAAAATTTAGATAAAAAGAAAAACCCTGGTGTAAAACCAAAACTAACATCTGAACCATGGACATGCTCCGATACACAACAGAAGCAATGGCCCCCAGGGGCTCTCGCAGCTTGCTGCTGCCTGACCATCCCGACCCAGAGCACCTCCTCGGGTCACTCCAGAGGCACGCATGCGCAGACCCCCTGCCCAAACCCACCTGCCCCACGCAGCATGAGGCTGGGCACCCCACTGCGGTGGCAGTGCAGATCTGGAGTCAATGAAACCCCCTTCCTGCTTGGCTGATGTCCTCCCAGCTACTCAACCCACCAGGGAGGAGGAGTTTGAGTCCTTGACTAAGATACAGGTGCTAGTTTCTGGTCACCAAGGAGCACGTGTCCCTGGCAGCCCCCTTGCTCGGGGCTCAGTGCGCACCTCCCTTCTCCTGCTCATGGCAGCAGACTCCAAACTAAAGGGGTAAGAAATCCACCAGCTTCTGCTGAATGCAACCTGGACTGCCAGCCAGGCCTCAGGGACGGATGGGCAGGTGAAGAGGAGACTTAATTCTCTCAAAAAGAGGCTATTTAGGAAATTAAGCCAAGTGAGCGTTCAGTGACTATTTGGGACTATACACAGATGGCGTTTGCCTTAGAGACATCACACACATGTTGATAGATTTCCTGGCAAGAGCTCTTAGCACAAGCCATATGTGGTTAGTAACTACTGGATCTGCTGGGTGGGCTTCCCTGGAGCAGCCCACAAGATAGCCAGGTCCTCCTAGGTCATGCCAGGGGTGACCAGGCCCTGGAGCATGATCATGAGGCGACGGGCAGGCTTGCTCAGTGTGTTGTGGGGTTCCACCTGGAGGAACTGGAAGAGCTTCTGCCGCACCTGGTTCATGACTGACCCCATGTGGTCTCGGGTGATGGGGTCACTGTGGTCCAGGTGCATCACTGCTTCCTCCAAGTAACTGAAGGAGAGAGACCAGGGTTAGAACCAAACCCAACACGCAATCCCAATCTGATTCAGTTCATTTTAGTACTGAAGATGTATAATTCTGCTCCCTCACCCACCCAAAGTCAGTGCAGTATGTTCAGCCATCAGAAAATAAACGTTACTGACTCATAGCAGAGTCCACCTATCCCTTCTTCAACGTGTAAGGGCAGCCTATGCATTTTCCAGCCTGCGGTACATGCAACACAACCTGGCTGCCTGAACCAAGCAGGCACAACAGCAAGCTAGAACTCCCCGCAGAGCTGGAGGTGGCACTTGGCCACAGGCCATGCCTGGTCACAGCTCTGTAGATATTTTCTTTGATGCCTTTTTAGCATAAGCAGAATTAGTCACTTATTAGACAGTAAAAATCCTCAGCAGTGAGGCTTATTTCATGTAGGGATATATTTAAGGTCTTCTTCCAATATGTCTATCCAGGAAGGGGTGGAGGAAGAGCAAGAATTTTACCGACAAGCTATTCTGAAGTTCAGATGAGCCATAAACTTCCAAACCACAGCCTGACAGTAAGGCAATGTGGTCACTGCAAAAGGTTTTCACTAACAGACCAGCTTGAACTTAACAGCAGCAACTTTAACTCTGATTACCAGCTTGTCGATAACTTAAAGCTCTTTTTCAGTTTTTCTAGCTTGCTTAATCCCTATTGTTAACTTGAGTTAAAAACTCCATTTAAGCCATTTTTCCATACAAGCCATGGTTAAAACCTGCAGGTACCTTAACAAGTTAGGTTTTTAGGAGAGATAACAGGGTTTTGACTCACTCACTAAAAATGTTCATGGCAAGTATCAGCACAGTCACTATTTTGTCACACGAGCTTTGCTTAGAACATCTAACAGACATTACTTCCAGTAGGTCCCGCTGCCACCTCCCACTGAGCCTGTCTGGCAGTCACGACAAGAAACTGCCAACACAAAGTCCAGCGACAGGTTAAGATTTGAGGACAAAGCATAGTTGCTCTGGATATTAAGCTATCCAGGAAACGTGGCACTATCCCTCCTTTTACCTCCACAGGGGAATTGTTCCTTGGTTAAAGGAGATCACTGCACAGGACCGCATATAATATTTACAGACTACAATCCAGGAGGTAACAGCACCTACAGCTGGGTACCCCTTCTCCTACTACCTCTGGGCAGCAAAGCTTTCTGGGGCAATGCCTACATCTTTTTCCAAGTCATTGCTGGTTGTTCACACACCAGTAACAGGCTACAGAAGCTCCAACCTTCATTGAAGCACCACCTTCCACTTCCAGGCAGTGAATTTAAAGCCAGGGCGAGGAACAGGTCTGCACAAGTTCAGACCCAGTGCTCTGATCATACTCACTTCAACTTCAGTTCCGTACGAGTACCCAAATCTGAGGAGAGCTGCTGAATGAGAGAGAGCAGCACAGGCTGGGACAGCGGGCACGGATGCTGTCCGAATACTTGGTGAGTATCCACAGTCTCACAGACATACAGGACCAGGTTGAGATCAGCTGCTGTTAGAGCCTGCAAGGAAGACACAGCTAGAAATGCAGAGGAAACAACAGGCAGGTGAGGGACACAGGACAGAGCACAAGGCAGCCCTCTGCCTTGGGGCAGCTGAATGGCTCACCAGCCTCCTCTGGAAGAAGTCTCTGCAAACCCTGCTGTACATGCAAGCAGGACCGTGTTTAGGCTCTCAGTCTATGCTCAGAGGACGCCTGTGTCTGTTCTAAGCTGAACAGACCACAGCCAGCCAGAGGGGAGCAGGTTACAGTTAGCAGCACAGAGCAGGGCCATGTTTGCATCCCCTGCCAGCCCAGCGGCACGGCACTGCTGTTATTCCCAAAGGAGTTTGCCTGCAGCAGCTCAAATGGATCTGCCTACAAATTCAAAGGCAAAGGCAAGGTCAGGCCCCAGCTGGTAGATCTGCCTGGAGAGGCTTATGAAGCTGTTGCTCTTCAGGGGTGCACCACATGCCACCGCTGATGGCAAAACACTCTGGCTTACTGGAGCACTTACGCTGTCCTGACAGGGCATGGGCAGGGAAGAAGGAACTCAACTGCCACCAAATCATGGAATTGGCACAACTCTGGCTCAATCTGCATGAGAATTCAACTGCACCCCTTGAGCAGTCTGCTGCCACAGGTCTTTTCAGGCAACTCCTGTATGAGTTGTGGGATTATGTCCCCAGCTCAAGGAGCCCTTTTTCCCCCCACTCTATCCCCCAAGAAGCAGTGATGCCCACTACTAGGAAGCCTAGGTACCTGCTGGAAAGCTTGGTTGAGGTGTCCCTGCTGGAGCAGCTGAAGGATGTGAGTTTGCTGAGACTGGAAATCCAAGTGAGCAGAGGGGATCGGAGTCCCGGCTGCTGAGCGCATTGCCTGGACGATGCTCGAGGTGACAGCTGCTTGCTGCTCCTTCATAGCCAGGCTCACTTCTCCTTTAATGACTCTCTGCACCTGGGCCAAAATAGACTCCTGCATGCTAAAACAAACAAACAAACAAAAAAACAACAAACAGGCATCTCTGAAAATGAAGACCTGAGGGACAACATTGCACAAAGCTTGTACCAGTGAGAAAGCATAGGCTGGCTTGCTTGCTTATTGTAGTGTGGCTACCAAAGGGTTAATGCAAATTGCTCTGAGGCACAGGCATCAGAAGCACACCGCACAAGGTAGCTCTGTGGCCAACATCAAGGAAGATGCTGGGATTCTGTGCGGGAAAGTGATGTTTCAGGGAACTAAGTCTCTCATTACACAGGGTTTTAAATCTTTAATGTGTCTGGCTTACAAGCAAGGCTACTAAGCTCTAGGTTCATCCGTGAATGGGCCCAGCTTTCTGTATCAGATCTGTTAGATGCAGTTTCCTATCCTGCAGTTGACACCTTTAGAATGAGAACACACTTCCACTGAGCCTCTGACTTCTCTACACAAGACCAGTTCACAGTGCAGGCTCCGCTGCTGTGTTACACCTTTCCCCCCCCCCCAAGGGCTGGATCCTCCCCTCTTACAAAGGGTCCAAAGCATCAAACCTGCTCTACCACAGGTAGAATAGCAGGACTTCCCTGGGAGCAACTACAGCCCATGCAACAAGACCAGAATTTAGTCTGGTAGCCTTCCTGGCAAGTGTGGTCTGCATCGAAGACCCCAAGGAGCTCTGACATATGTTCTAGTGGCTTAAAATAGACAGGGGCATTCTGACCCGCAGGTGACCACCGGCCATTCTTAATGCCTGGCAACCTGCCACCAGCTTCATGGTGTGAACATACTGAAGGCACCGCCAGGATCACATCTTGAAACCAGGATGGCCAAGTACAAATTGCTGCAGAGCAGTTGGGAGGACAGAGTAGCCTGCAGAAACTGTTGGTATGCCTGAGGACACAGAGTAAAGAAGAAAAGCCCTCACAAGATCAGAAGAACATTTCAGAACAGGAAGGCTAGTCAGAATTGAGTGCGCTTTTGGGCTGCCTTAGGTCCTTCTGTCCCTCCAACACGTACATGGGATGCCAGAAAAAGCAGGCCCTGAGCTCCCACACACAGCAGGGATAAATCTGGTTGTTAGAAACCTTCTGTGGTCTTTGTTTTGTGCCCTATAGGGCAACAGTTACACCAGCCCACATGCTTTGTCATACTGCACACAGAGCCAACAAGCAACCCTACAGCAGCAAAGGGCTCGTTCCACAATTAGCAGGGAGAGGTTTTTGTTACGCACATGTATACCTCACTGAGATCCCTTTCCACAAGTCCAGCTGCCAACTTACTTGCCCACGATAATATGCAGCTGATGCTGCACCTCTGCATGGACACTGGCTGCGACAGTGGAAGCCAGCTGCTCGGTGGTGCTCTGAAAGGTGCTGATGAGCTGTCGAAGCTGATTCAGCAGCGGGTCCCGGGCCTCCTGTTCTCGTACCTTCTTGTTCTTCAAGTGAGTCTCAAGCTGCTGGATATCTGAAACAACGAGAGAGAAAGACGTTTGTGCCTTCGCTACCTGTGGAAATGGTCAGGGCAGAAATCCAGCTGCCAGGCTCTACACTTTCTCCAGCAGAAACAATTACTGAGCCAGCGTATGAGTGCAGGAGAGGGGAGAACACACAAGCCTTGTTTTGGGCTGCGTTACACTAACCTAGAAACCCTGCTTCCAGCCTCCCCATCATGCAGGATTACATGACACAGCAACAAAGCCACGAGTTCTCTTGCGACAGACCTTTACAGGCACTGTTTAATCAGGGCAAGATAAAGGTGGGAGTGAGTGTATTTTACTTCATACACAGTGTGAGCTGTGATCTGCATTAGTAACGGAGTTCAATGCCAATGACGGAAGAGGAGGAACATTTCTAACAAAAAAATAATCACATCTGCAGAGATCAAAATGCTGCATTTTAAAATACATTTTATGAACTGGTCTGATCAAAAAGGATCAGAATATAAGCTCTATGTACTTTTGGGAGACTTGTGAGGAAAAGGAAGGGTGCAAAATAAACAGCAGCTGGAGACACTGCAGATCTATGGACAACAGAAGTCGCTGTACCAGCACTAGCCAACTTCAGGCCCCCTCAGAAACCAGCTCTGCAGAGTAACACCTGCTGGCCTCCCAGAAGGCCAAGGAACTGGATGCCAAGCCTGAGAAGAGTAAAGATCTTCTCCAGTGCATCAGTGTACAATTTTCCTTACTTAAGAGTATAGTTTTCTTTTTTCCAGCCTGACCATGTCTGTCCACACTGTTCAGCCACTATTTAACTTTTGATCATCCCTGTACCCTTCTCTAAACCTTCCCCAATTCCATTACCCCTCTGAGATGAGGGCCCAGCTGCAGGACTGCTACCCTCTCCATACATCATCTTCCTGATGTCAGGATGCGGTAATGCTACAGCTGGGCTTTTCTACTCAAGGGATGAAGTCACAGATTCACAGAATGAAGCCAAGTGTTTCGCTGCATGGGCTACAAAGACCAGAGGTAATCTCTGTTCTTATAGCACCATCCACAAAAACCTCCTCGCTTCTGTTCCTATTTCCCAAGAGTGAAATGGAGCATGCAGATGGACTAAGAGGTTAAACACTCACCAGTGAAACTCTGAAAGGCAAAGATATAAGAAAAGGCCAACTTGTTATCAGCTGCTAATGCAAATAGGCTGTGCAGAGAAAACTCAGAGAAGAAAACCTACTCACATTCCTGTGTGCCCTGCTTGAAGGTGTCATTGATTTGCTGGAACATGGACTGGCAGCTCTTCTCAAAGGCTGGCAACACGACACTCTGAAACGCTTCCCTGTAAGCTGACTGGATCGGCCCCTGCAGGGTATCGGCCGTTGCCTTCACAATGGTATCTGTAAGGTTCTTATAAGCAGACACAGAAGAGATTCCAGAAAATTAACAACAGCCTGCTGCAGACTAAATATGTGAACAAACACTGTAGGCCCCTGCAACACACCCACACCAGATGAGGACAGCCCAGCGTCAGAAGCGTGTATTCCCTCAGCTCTTTCCACTGACCAGGCTGCACCATGACTCCAGCAGGCAGATCACCTGCTTGCTGAGGGACTGCCCAAGAACATCACGATTTCCCTGTAGTTAAGCTGTAGAGCAAGGGAAGGTGGCACAGTCAGGCATGGCTCCTTTCCCCTTCCCCTGCTTCCCTCCCACAATCCACCATTCCCTGCCAAGGTAAGTAACAAGCTTCTGCTCCCTAAATAATGTAGAAATGGAGAACAGAGTGGAGAGCAGAAGAGCCAGTCAAACTTTCACCACTTGGCTGATTGAGATGGCCCTTAAAAACACTGCTGTAGTGAGAATTCTCTACTCTAGTAGAAAATGAACAACTTGGCAAATGAAAGAAAGAGCTGATGAGGCAAAGCGGGCAGAGGAGTTTGTTGTGTACAACAAGCTTGCGCTCTGGATGAGACCAGGAAAGAGCTTTGACCACTTGCAACTAAACTGACCTTACCTGGAGATATAAGTGAAGGAAAGAGGTATGAGGAATCACTACCCAGGCAGGTACAGTCTGGTTCTCCTTACCTTTGATTTCACTAGCTTGGTGATACTCTCTTTCAGTGTTCCCTCAACAGCAGTGAGCTTGGCGGCGATAGTATTACTTAGCTGGCCAGCAATAGGGTCCATGCTCTTGGAAATGCCTAGGCACAAAACAAACATTTCAAAGTTGCAGCTTTAAGCCTAGAGTCACACTTCAAAACCCGAAAAAGAAAGTGAAGTCAAACTCTTCTTGGATATGACACAGCAAGGGGCAATGGTCACAAGCTCTGGCTTGGGAAGCTAAGGTTGGTCATTAGGAGAAACTTTTTGCTAGGAAGGTGGTACAGCTCTGGAAGTCACCAGAGAAGCTGTGGAATCTCCAGTCTTGAAGGTTTTCAATACTTGCCCCAACAAAGTCACAGCTGACCTGACCTAGGATAGTGGGTAGCCCTGCTTCAAGCAGAACAGTGGACACTAATAGCCACAGAAGGCTTTCCCACCAGCATTTCTTTGAACATTTCCTTACATGGATGGTGCTAGTGCATCAAGGAAGGGCAAAGACAAGTTTACATTTGCTCCAGTCAAGTCTCAACACTTCCAAACTCATTAGCCTCTTTTGCCTTCCTCCACTGAATAGACTCCAGAAGCTTTATGGATTATAATGGAAGGTCAGACCACGCTCTCTGGAAAGACATTCCCCCTGGAAGCCTCATACTCCTTCCAAACCACAACTCCTCTTCTCAGATTACAGTGGGGCCCGCAACAGTTTAAAGTGCAGTGACTAGTCTTCATGTAACCTAACTCCTACTTCATATAGAGCCAACACTTTTACGCAGCATGCTTTCATTCCCTACGGGGTTAACTGTAAGGATCCACCTTCAAAACACAGGCAGCAACACTCACACTGGGGTATGGTCTTCTTCATCTCCTCACGAATGGTTCTCTCCAGACGGTTACACACAGCAGTGGAAAGGGACTGAGAGAGCTGCTGAGAAAGATGCTCCTGGAGCTGCCCATTGCGCTGCTGTCCTTCTGTCAGCGCTCGGTCTAGTCTTCTCTCTAATGAGAATGCATGTTAAGAAGGCCAAACAACAGATTTCCTCTCTACCCTCAATACTCCTGTCCACAAAAATGGATGGTAGCCTCACCTCCAGAGGCTCAATGAGAGTAAATTTGCAGCTCTGGTGAAAGAGGGGTCTAATAACATTGTTGATGTCTTCCTGTAAACAACAGGGTGATCTTAAACAAATGATCAGGGGAAGAGAAGAGCTCTGGAAGGTGTGGTAGAAAAGCCAAACAGCTAAAAGCAGCTTGACAGTAGTGTTCCCTACATATTGTGGGTTAACTTAGCTGCCCCCATAGGCAGCTCAGCCCCACACAGCTGCTCAGTCACTCCTCTGCAGCGGGATGGGGGAGAGAACAGGAACAGTAAAGTGAGAAAGCTCACAGGTTGAGATAAAGACAGCTTAACAGGTAAAGCAAAAGCTGCACATGCAAGCCAAGCAAAATAAGGAATTCATTTACTACTTCCCATCGGCGGGCAGGTGTTCAGCCATCCCCAGGAAGGCAGGGATCCATCATGTGTAACGGTGACTTGGGAAGACCAACGCCATCACTCTGAACGTCCCCTCTTCCTCCTCCTTTCCCCCAGCTTTTACTACTGAGCACAACGTCATACAGTATGGGACATCCCTTTGGTCAGCTGAGGTCAGCTGCCCCAGCTGTGTCTCCTCCCTACTTCTTGCCCACCCCCAGCCTGCTTGCTGGTGAAGCAGCATGAGAAACAGAGAAGGCCTTGACAGGGTTTAGCAACAGCCAAAGCATCAGCCTGTTATCAACATTGTTTTCCTCACAAATCCAAAACATACCGCCATACCAGCTGCTATGAAGAAAATTAACTCTATCCCAGCCAAAACCAATACAGAAACCAAGAAGCCCAATATCCATAAAAAGCAAGTTGGTGATAACATTTCTACAGGATGGAATTGGTGGACATAAGCGATATAGCGCACAGGAGCAAACCCAGGCTTAATAAAGCAGGAAGCAGGTCAAGGGAGGTGATTCTGCCCCTCTACTCCGTGAGACCCTACCTGCAGTACTGCGTCCAGCTCTGGAGTCCTCAGTACAAGAAGGACATATACCTGTTGGAGGGGGTCCAGAGGAGGGCCACAAAAATGATCAGAGGGATGGAGCACCCCTGCTATGAGGAAAGGCTGAAAGAGCTGGGGTTGTTCAGCCTGGAGAAGATTAGGCTGCAGGGAGACCTTATTGCAGCCTTTCAGTACTTAAAGGAGGCTTATAAGAAAGATAGGGACAGACTTTTTAGCAGGGCCAATAGCGGTAGGACAAGGGGTAATGGTTTTAACCTAAAAGAGGGTGGATTCAGACTAGATATAAGGAAGAAATTTTTTTACAATGAGGGTAGTGAAACACTGGAACGGGTTGCCCAGAGAGGTGGTAGATGCCCCATCCTCGGAAACATTCAAGGCCAGGCTGGATGGGGCTCTGAGCAACCTGATCTAGTTGAAGATGTCCCTGCCCATTGCACGGGGGATGGACTAGCTGACCTTTAAAGGTCCCTTCCATCCCAAAGCATTCTATCATTCTATGATAAAAGCTAGTCATACCTCATGAAGCAACCAAGCTCTCTGAAGGAGCCAACACACAAACACTGAGATGCATGTGTATCTTAAAAAAAAAAAAACAACAACAAAAAAAAAACCAACCACAAAACCAAAACACCAACCAAAACAAAAAAAAACCCAACAAAACAAACAGTGAAAAGACTTTTCAGCTGCTGACAAAATTCAGTGCAGATACGAAGTTGTGCAGATAGTGAAAAATTATTCTAATATTACAATATAGTGCTAGACTTCGAACTTCAGTAGAACTCTATCTGAATTATCTATGAAGATATCAGCCTGATGGTTAAAAAGGAAAATCCAAGACTAATTAATAGAGAAAACAGAAATCATTGTCATGTCATAGAAGTTAAGAGTGGTTTCAGACATGAAACAGGCTAGAGCTGCGCAGTTTGGGGAACATGACTAAATTTAGTGCAGCAAAAGATGTACAGGAACTGACTACTCACAATGCAATAAAAATAATTGGATACCAGGTTTGAAAACACCAAAAGAAAGTACTTTTCAGACAACACACAAGGGACCTGTGGACCACCAGATGTATATATGGGTACAGACAAGATAATTCTGTATTCAGCTATGCAGTATGGCAGCCAGATGCTATTTCTGGTGCAAGTACTGACTTGCCTTAAGGAGGAAAGGAAGGAAAGGATCACCCCATAATTACTCTTGTGCAACTGGCCACTACCTGATGTAGGATAATGCGTTAGGTGCACCTCTAGTCTACTCCAGCGTTGCAGCACTTACAGTCTTAATGGGTAACTAGAAGATTTAGTGGCATGGAAGAAGTATCAGTTCTTCTCCGTTATATTTCTGAGTTTCTTGCCCTTAGAAAGGGACCGAGAGGAACTGAAATAGTTATATTGCAGCCAGGCAATTTTACTGCACATATGGCCCAGGCTACCAAGATCCTTGAACTTTCTTAGCCTTCCTCATGTCTCTAGTCTGCCTTGAAGCCTTCCACTCCTTAACTACCACACAACATTTGCAAATAAGGATACGCTCCTGCTCCTGCTGGGAGTCAATCACCCTCTCCACATGGCCCATAAGGGAGCTCTGAATGGCATCAAGGTGATCCGTGAGTCTCTGCAGCAGCTCCATCTGATTCTGACGCAGCTCAGAGAGCTCTCGCTGTTGGCTCCTCAATATGCACATCAGCTCATCCTGGAATTCTGGTGTCACCTATGCGTGGAGAGGACAAGCATTCATTTCTAACAGGATTGGAAGTCAGTCGAGCTTTCTGCTAGGTATTAAGTCAACCCCTGTGCCTAGGACTGAAGCATAACACACAAAGCAGAAAACAGGCCCAGCTTAATGCCTATTTCTAAGACTTTTGTCCCAAGAAATAAACTGATAAAGCAAGGTCCATGAAGTTCCTGCACAGAATTAAAAAATGGTTGCTTAGAATATCAGCTGTTTAGATTCAAGACCCCCCCTCAAAGCTCTGGCATCTAACAGAAGAAAACAGATCCTATTCACTTTTGGCCAGGTATGAGTGTTTAGGCCTCCGAATGTAAATAATGACCTCAAACACTTAGGAAAGAGCTGTGCAATCAGTAGGGTAAGAAGGAGGTTTCCCAGAGCACTTTTTCAGCTCTTTCACTTATTTATGAATAACCAAACAACTGGAGAAGTATACATCTATAGTTCATTGTCTCTTCACCTGCTCAAAATATCTAAAGGCGGCACACACATCAAGGGCAGTTTAAGATGTGTACGCAACTTGGCTGAGAGCTTTTTCTGCCAGATATGAAGGTACTATCAACAGGGATGAGAAATTCCAACAGGCCAGTCCCACTGTGACCCTTACTTTGCTGGGAACAGCTTATCCTGCTGCCAATGCACGCGGGTCATCTCAGCAGGGAAGAAGAAATGAGTGGTAGCATCTTAGATGATATAGAGCTTGTGAGAACACAGAAATGCACATCGATATGCAAAGGTGAGAAAGAAGCCATCAGTCTGGATAGCACTGAGCAGCTCCTTCTCTGCTGCGCAAGTCAGAGAACAGAGTGTGCCAAGCGCAAGTGCAGCCCCACCTCAGCCTGCTTGGGCACAGCAGGGGCCCATGGTACTTCAAGGAACTGGGATGAACTTCCTCTAAGGTCTTTAGTAAGACAGTAAATAGAACTGAAGCATCGTGCCCTTGGGACACGCAGAGCAGCTCTGACTCACCTGGTTGTTAGATGATCTTGGCGACTGGTTCACATCCCTGGAAATAAAAAGAGAAAAAACCAGTAATCCAATTATGTCAATTAACCGCTCTTAGTATCCAAGTCTTCTGCCAAAACAGATCACACATTTTACAGTTGGTTTAGATTTTACACTCCAGCTCATACTTCTGTTTTGCGTAGTATAACAGGAAGAGTGATGGGAACGTGATGAAATCCCAGTCCTTACAGCACTGTGACTCCATCGTTTGCACTATCCACAGGCCCTGAAGTTCCTTATAGACTGGTCCCTTCACAGGGAGGAGATTTGAACCAAGTCTTAATGAGAACTGTTACAAGGAACAATGAACACTGATTTTTCAGTTTTGTCCAAATTCAAGGCCAGGGAAGTCTTTGCCAAATAGCTTTTGAAGGTCTCCTGATATTTTACACAGAAAAACCAAGCACACATTTGTTAAATATAGAATTAATGAGCTTCAATCATCTAGAATGATTCCAGGTCTCAAGGTGAAGAAATTAGTGATGCACTCCAGCATATACAGCAGAATAAAGAAAAACACTGAACTGATCCACTAATATTGCATGTCTCCATCAAAGTCACAGATCTATGAATATTCAAACACTACCAGAAGGAAAGTAAACATTTGTTGTTCCCAGACAGCATCCATTCAGTAACTTTAAAAGGACTGAGGCAGGAAAACTGAAAGTCATTTCAGAGGCTAAGAGCTTCTGGGTGTCACAATACAGGACCACAGCCAGAAACTTAATGCCATAGCCCATCTTTGTTGTAATCTGCACAGCCAGAGATCCAAATCATGGAGCTATGGGAACACAAGAAGAGGAGAGAGCCCCATGCAGAAGCTGTGCTGCTCTCCTCACATTAATGCAGAGGGGTTGGTCTAATTTGCCATAGGCAGACCTTTCCAGTCATCAATTTTCACTTACAAGACATTCATATGGGCACGTTTAGAAACACACAAAAGCAGCAAGCAAGTAACAAATGATAGATATTGTTGAACAAAGGCACTGCGCCATCGTTCAGAAGCCAATTAGAAATGGAGGCCTTGTTCAGCTATACTCACAGCGTCACAGTTCCAATGAAGCCTTCACTGAAACCAGCAAATGGATCCAGTGTCCTCCCAGAATGTGCAATTTACCTTCCACGCATTTTCTGAAGCCCAGGCTGTATTTTGGATTTTGAGTCCCAGCTGGAAAGGTAATGCAGAGCCTACTCCCACACCCCTGAGTGGCAGCCAGTGTCTGAGTAACCAGCAACACTTTCTGTGGGGTCACCACCATTTGCAAAATGGGGTGAGGGTTGGGAGCACTTGGCCGCTGCCCAGCCTCCGACCCTAGTCTCGCTGCTAATGGCTACATCAGGTTGTGGCCCTGCATAGCTGGTCCCACAGCCACCTGTATTCTGGCAAGCCCAGCGTACCCGTCATCTTTCTTGCCCTTCCGCTTTAGCTTTGGGGAAGCCCGAGGGGATGCCTTGGCTTTCCAGTCCTTCACAGGCAGCCTCTGTGTAGACGCTTTGGCACCAAATCCACCTGATGTAGAAGCCAAGCTTGCAACTTCATCATCATGGTCACTATGAAGGAACAGCAGGGGAGAGGACATCACTTGCAATACTGGACAGCGTTAGCCTTCACTAAGGGGAGGGGATTCACACTCTGCTCTTCATCCACACATGGCCAGAGTCACTCAGCTAAGGACGCCTGCCACCTTGATGTTTAACACAGAGACCTCTACAGAGCTCAGCACATGCTGCTCCGTTTTGATCCAGGTCTGCTCAGGCTGAGCTCGAGTGCTGCATAACAAGACTTGAAGGGTCTCTGCATTAGGGACCACTGTGGTCAGGCAGTGTGGCGGAATGATGCCTGTTCTTGCAGCATACACACACTAGCACATAAGCCCTAGGATGTGACACTGACCCAGCAGGGAACCCAAGCATAGCATATCCTTACAGCTTTACAGGCAGAAAGCACTTAACGCAGCAAGTATTGTGGGAACAGAGGAGAATCAGGTTGAGCCTAGGAAGCATGTGATCCTCAGTGCCTTCGAGTCTTTCAGCTGCTGACCAGCCATCCAATACAGGCTGTATGTTTCAGTCTGAATTGAAGTGCGGATGAACAAATCCTCAGCTGTCAAAGAGGGCTGAACTTGCCAGGCACACAGAATGTGCCCACGGAGCTTTGGGGTGGCTCATGAGGGAGCAAAGATGTCAAAAGCAAGAAACTAACTCCTGAGATACCCTTGCTACCTCATCTAAGGCACAGTATTTGGAAACTCATCCTGTAATATGTTTTCACTGGTAATTAAACCAAGCTTGGTCCCTGGTCTTACGGGCAGCACAGATAGTAAATTTGACGATGCCCAGAGGCCAATCTTGTGATCAGCTGAAGCCATCAGAACATTATGGAAGCTGGACTGCATACACACATTAAGTCAGGAGACAAAGCAAAGACATTCACCCCACACGTGAAGGCTTGCTGGGGACAGAAGCACGAATGCAGCCTGAACTGAGTCCATGCAGGGCGAGAGAGGGGGCTGAGCACTCTGGTACCTTTGTTCCGCACTAGCATCCTGGCTGTCATGCTGCAGCAGGTGGTAGCTGTGTCGATGATAGGAAGAGCTCTTGTGCTTTTCTTCAACCTCATCCCTTGGGCTACGGGAGGGAAAAAAAGAAAATACCATCATGAAAGTCTCTTTCAGCTTGGATATTTGCTCACTCCACTTCTCATGGGAGATCTTGATAGAAGATCTAAACCAAACAAAAACCCCACACCTATCTGCACAGATCCAGAAAGTGGCAGGTGTTATTTAGAGGCACTAAACACTCAAACTTCTCCATGCATTTTTCTGGGGGCCTTAAGAAGGGAGAAGCAGCTCAGCTGTGCTTCAAGAACTAACCAAGAATAATCTCCCAACAGACATTCATGCAAGACAAGTAAGCCACTACTCCAAATGGGCAGTAGAGCGTACTTCAGTGAATAGCATCATCTTGCGTTTGTTTTTCCTCAAGTAATACTGATCACTGGGGCAAAAATCATCAGCGATTCTCAGTTCTTTCAAGTGTCTGAAGAAGTGTGTGAATTTGATAGGTTAGCTCTACCAGACAGAACAGAATTCTAACGGTGAATCCAGTCCAAGTTTCATAAAGAATTTGAAAGCAAATTGCACATGCTTCTAAGCTGTAAACTAGGTCTATCTGAATTCAGCTTGCAGGAAGATCTTTAGACAGAAGTGAGCACTTGTTACTTTCACATAGGCTGATGGTTTGACTGAGCTGGAATGTAAAGAAAAAATTCTCAGATACAGAGATATCTGATCTGATATTCTGATATAAGAAGTCCTGAAGAATTCAAAGACAGAGTGGGACTGAGGGGAGTTGCAATCTCCTGTAAGTATTTTCTCAACTTCAAATTATGAGCAAAAGCAAAAACACTGCATAGAGACACTGCCTCAGTGCCCTCACCAGAGCCATCAGAACTGAGGTTGTTTCCTGAAGCAGCATCCTCAAGGTGTGGAGGCACAAGGTGAGGCCTTTCTCTTGCAATTCTGATGGGAGGGAACAGCCCCCGATAGTCTGAGGGACAACACTGACACTCTCAGCCTGCTAGCCTGGTTGAAAAGGAAGGTGTTTGCAGGCTCTCATGGTGCATGCAGCCCTGACCTACACAGACTCTGGAGGTGCCAGATGCATCTCTCTGTTCCTGTCCCACTACAAGACAGGGACACTAATTCTGTGATGAATCCTAGCACTGCTCCGGTGTAATAGTTTGCTCCTGGTAAGCAGGCATATGTGACGTGGCCCCATTCTGCATGCCTGCTCCACAGAGACATTGCCATTCATTTTCTGACTTTTAAAGTACTTTGTTTATAATGCTAGCTGCACAGAGCCAATCCTAGAAGACATACAATTAACCTATAATCAAACCTGTCAATTACGTGCTAATTGATTCTTTTCAACAAAAGCATGCAGTAATGCATCACCTGGGGCAGAATTTAGCTTGTACTGGTTTTATTTCCAGAGTACAAAAAAAAAAAATCTCATCTCAAGTCTCCATTCCCTGGTGAACAAGGCGGCCAATAAAGTATACTTTTCACCTTCTTAACAGAGATCCTTTATGCTGCAAGGGGCGTTAGAGAGCACAAATTGTTAGAGCTGGCCTAGGAAGCTCAGGACACAGCATATACAGACCAAGCACACAGGAAGGTCGAATCATCAGATCCTTTAAGGAAAGGAGGGAAGGAGAACTGCTCTGGTTTAATCACAACATAAGAGCTTTTCACCAAGCTAGCAATTTGGCAAGTGCAAAGAAATTGCCCTAAGCAAGACAAACCCAAGTGATTACCTGTCTGCCATGCTGTTCCTGGTTTCTCTGGTTATGTCAGGAGCTGCTGGCCATGGCTGACTCACAACACTGTCAGAAGATGCATTTTCCTGAGTTAAAGCAGTCTCCAGTAATGATGGAGCATTCAGTCTGTCCACCTCCACTGGAGGCATGTCCAAAGAGTGGTGGCTGTGCTCTGAATTGTGCCGGTTCCTTGGAGACAGCAAATGTAAGGCTGAGGCAGCAGATGCCATACTGTCTGCATGATGACTGGGCTCCAGCACCTCTGTAGGTAGCCCTGATGGAGCTGCTGCAAAGCTACGTTGCAAGGTCTCAGAAGCAATCTCTGGGATATCTTGGGACATGGCTGTGGAAGCAGAGGAAATGACATCTGGCGAGCGCTCACGGGTGGGAGAAGCCTGGGGCACCACCAAGGGCTCCACCTCCTGCAGTTCCAGTGCTAGGGAGGGGTTTCCTGGTGTGACCTGAATTCAAAAATCAAACAAGAGGCTTTAGGGTAATGTGGAGACACCCCAAGAACCCCTGGTACCTTACATCAACCACCTCTGGAAACAGCCAGCTGTATCCTTTCCTCACGTGATCCCTGTGCTCCCACTTTATTCAACAGACAGAGAAGGGCCCCAAGACTTGTAATGGGCTCTCAGCTGGGCTAGCAACACACTTAAGCCAATGCTAGTTTGAATACACTTTCAAAAGAAAACTTAACACCAGTTCTACCTCCCTGCTCTGCTCCAGCATCCCTTCTCTTTGAGGGAAAAAGTTAGTTTTAACATTGAATATCTCCTGGACTGAAAGCTTATTTCAATTTCAAGCTTTGGTCATAATCTGTTTTACATCACACCTGGAAAGAAAAATTTAGGAATAGGAAATGATTGTTTCAGACCTGTCAGACCAATAAGGAAGAAGAAACCTTTCCAGGTAGCACTGCCTCCTAACACAAAGGCTGACCATGTCCAACCATTGTGATAGTGACAGCACAAGCTAGAGCTGTCTCTAGTTTTCAGAGACGTGCTGTTTTACATGACGTCAAGTTCCGTTAACATGGGTAGAAACCTGGCTGCAGATCTGTGCCAGCAGCTGTGTTTTCCGAAGGGCAGATGCTGGCCCTGTTAATATCCAAATAAGTCTAATTTCAGCTTGCATAGGCCCATAGAGAGAGGTCCCTTGGCCCACGAGGAGAAGGACGGGAGCAGCATTTGGAGCCTTACTGGAACAGGTGCCTTTGGTGTTAGCTTGTCAGAGAGGCCTGGGATAAGAACTGAATGGCTCCTAGGACTAGTCTGGAGACTGCTGCTGCTGCTACTCAGTGTGAGGCTGGTATCCAGCTGCATCTTGGGGCTCACAGTCAAGTCTTCCGATGCCCTGCAGAAAACAGAGACACAAACAAATCAAGCAGGCCAACCTAATGATACAGGTCTGCATCAAACACTCGAGGTGAGGAGATGGGATCCACAGGTCAATGGAGGAGCCCAACCCAAACTTCACTAGTGTTCTCCAAGCCCTTGCTCTTTCCACCACGGTCAGCTACTCCCTGTCAACTAGCACCTGCATCTCCTAGTCCCCATACAGCCCAAAGAGATACCAGGTGGAAACAAACAAAAAAAAAACCAAACAAAAAAAAGAGGTGCATCACAATCTCTTAGAATTCGAGGGGTCAATGAGAGAAGAGACCAGTTATATCTTCAGGGCACACTGTACCAAGTTTAGGGAGAAATAGGACACTATGGGATAGGTCTTTGTCCTTTTCCCAGCCCCCAGAAGTGAAGTTTTCACCTGTTACGCAGCCCAGCCCACCGCAACGCTAGTAAGATTTTCCTAACAGTCCCAATTATCTCCCTGTCCTTGGTGGCTGCAGTGTTCTCTTACCTGTAAACAATGACAGCCCTTTGGGAGAAGCATGTAAAGCAACAAAACTGAGATGCAGTAAGAGAATCCCTGTGAGGCACAAATGAAACACTATTGTCGGCCCCTTGGATGACAACAGGCATGCTCCAAGCTGCATTAGAGATGCAAACAGTCACCCATATAGGGATGCTGGGACTCAGGCCAGTTTCTAACTCTGGTTACAATCTCCCCTCCTACAAGGTATGCTACAGCTCTGTGCCACACTGAAGGACAGTATCAGTTCAGCTGCAGATATATTATTTAATACATGCACTATTTACCTGGGCATAGAGGCATCCGTGACAGAAGTGCTACTCATGGCTGTGACTGCAGTCAGGGAACTGACACTGCTGCCTGGAGATACAGCGATCTATAAGAAAATGCACAGCGGTCAGGATGTGACAGAAGAGTCCAACAGCAGAACTTAACCTGAGAATGCTGGCCCTAGAAGAACTCCTAAAGAGTCTTTGGTGAAGAGGGAACAGGAAAAAAAAAAAAAAAAATAGGTCGAGTTGTACTGCTAGGGTGCTCAGGTGCTGGTCAAAGGCAAGCCCCAATACATCCTCATCACATGAATCATGACTGCTTTTATTGAGCAATTGCTCTCCCAAAACAGGGCTCTGCACAGATCCCCATTTTGTTCTTTGAGCTAGACTGCCCTTGTTAAGGTCTGTTGCCACTAGTGAGGCCAGAGTCTGTATGGGGTTCAGGTCCTGCACTGCCGATCCATGGAAGTAGAATGCTCCAATGCACGAGAAGAGGTATTGCTCATCTAGCTAGCTGGCTAGCAGTGAAGAGTACGGGGGATATGCTGGCTCCCACTGCTGCTTCTGGCTACCAAGTAACACCTACAGAGAACACCAACATAAGCACACAAGTACTCAGCTGGGAAAGTCGGTGTGGCCAAGCTTCTTACGCTTGACAGTGCTTAGGGCAGAGAGCAGAGATTGAGCTAAACTCAAGGCTGCATCCACCCTACAGTGGTCCTGGGGCCAGCAGGAAAAAGCCTGCCATGAAATAGGTAGCAGTAAAAAGTCAGGTTTAAACTGAACAGTTACACTGTTTAAACTGAAGAGTGAGCTGCTCCTTGCAGCAAACAGTACGCGCAACCATCAGACCATCAACAACTTCCCTCTGCTCCCTTGGGACATCTTTGCATTGGGAAGGCTACCCACCCTCAGGCACATAATTAACTCCTGCACTCAGCAACTTTGCCAGCAACATCAAAACCTTTAGGAGGAGTTTAATTTATTCTTTGCTCCCCAAGTTGTCGCCGGGGTGGCTCTCTCTCATTAGTCAACTCAGCATGAACTCCATTTCTGCGCATCTCCGTGTGCTGCCCATCCTCATCCAGGCTCCTCCAGTACACATTCAAACTGTGGTGACAACCATGCGCTCCTCCCTTGGAGGGGGAAGCCCTGCCTTAGGATGTGTACGTGGAGTGCTGCTCACAAGCACTCTCCTCCTTGCCTGTAAGAACTCTATCAGCATGGCAAATAACTGCTGACAGTTAATTTCTCACAGGAAGGCAGAGAAAACACAAACAGCACAGCTTCTCACCAGTGGAATCCATACCTTGTAATTAAGTTGCAGATCACTTTTCTTAAAGGATGCACTTTTAAAAATACTTTTTAATTTATGTCTACTCCCATTCTAAAAGCACATGGAGAAAACTACACAGTCACAAATTCAGTACAGAGGCACAGAAGCAGGCTATGAAGCAAGAATATCTGAGTGGGTTTAAGAGAAACTGACATGACGCTTGGATACAGAGTGCCCAAGAAATAGTGAGCTCCTGCACTTCTGCTTGTTGGCATAACCAAGAAGGGGCACCAGAAACCTGCGCTGAGTTAGACAGATGCACACTGTCAGTGTCAGACAGCCTCTAGAAATGCCCAGCAGGACCCATGATGTAGCACTGCTGGCCATGCACATGTGACAGAGCATTAAGAAGAATTCTGTTTTCTGACTGCTCCATCAGAGCCCCACTGAGGAGAAAATGCATGCTTATGGCTCTTCACCAAGACACTCTGCTATCCTTTGCAGAGGTCACCAAATCCTGAGGAATGCTTCACATGCTTCCTGATACCAAAATCCCTGGCAAAAGCACAGAAGACTTGCCTTCTGTGCAAGTTCAGGCCTGCTGTGTTAGATTCAAAAAAACCCACCAAGCTACCGGATCAACGATTTGCAGATCTCATGCAGAAGATGCTACAGTCCCATCTACCTACCTGATCATTTCAGACATGTATTCCCACAGGATCCCATCAGACAGGATATGCAGAGATGGCACATTTTCTTCCATTATAGTTATATCACAACCCCAAACAACATGTGTAAACCAGCCTCCCAGTTATTTAGCAAACCCGTATTTCTACACAACACAGCTAAATCAGCAGTTTTGCAGCTAAACACAGCACTCGCAACACAAGCTTAGGCCAGCTTAGCACTTTAGATGTGCCAACATGTCTTTACTCAGTTTGGTCACTTGCACAGAGTTTCCTGTGGGCTCTGCATTCAGCTAGCATAGCCTATCAGAGTCACTACTGCCTAGGAAAAGTTCCCAAAAGTATCAAAATCCAAACCCACCCCTTGTACCACGACTAAGTGCCACTCTCTGGTTACCTGCTGAAGAGATGTACTTGGTGTCATGAATGCATCTGGAGTCATCAGCTTAGGTTTGGCATCATTTGAGAGAGACAGAAAGTCTGCTGGTACAGGCAGATCAGCAATACGCCGCAGGTCTGGTTGAGAGCCATGCACTGATCCTTTTTCAGATCCCAGCCCTTCTGTGCTTAGATCAGCCATGTGGTCTGGAAAGGCTTCCAAGGGAGAAATACAAGTCAATTTACAGGAACGTCCCCCAAAAGCTAAAGCTTTAATTCCACAAAGTATGAATTTATGCCATTGTCTGCCATACTGGATTCCAAAAGAACAAGTGAAAACCCTGCAACAAACTAATTAAAGCTAAGGGCAAGGCAAACCCTGTGTCACGCTTACTCTTTGTAGGCTAAACAGTGGATGTTATCAAGCTTTGATAATAAGAGATCCAAGCTTCCTTTCTTCCGGAAATGCAAGGCCAGTTTCACAGCCACATCCCAGAATGGTGAATGAACTGAAAGAGCACGCTACACACAGCCCAGTCCCCTCTACTCCCAAAGCTCTGCTGTCACTGTAATCTCTTCCACCTGACAAGAGACAAACGTCAAGTTTCTGGCACAAGTACCAATTCACCAAGGAAGGTGAACTCAAGTGCACACAAAGCATTAGCACTCCTAGCCTAACACGTCCCCATGCTCCATACTCACACCAGGCTCTAATCAAGTGGCCTGCTTCATAGCTGGTCCATATTCAGAACCCTTTATGCAATAACACCACTCTAGTCTATTACAAAGAGGCACCAAAGCTGCTCTCCTGCTGCCCCACTTCCAACAACCTTTAAAAGTTCAGCAACACTGAAGATTGATTTAACACAAATGCTCACCAAATTCTTCATGAGAGCCATGGGAAGGCATGGATGCACTCATGTCAGGGCTATGAAGAGGCTGGAATCTAATCTGCACATCCTGTAGGGCCCTGGAAAAAAACCAGGTATCTCTGATTAGTTTATGAATCACCAAGAGAAGTCTAATGCTTAGAAGATTCCTCTTCACGTAACTGATTCCCTTGGAATATGCTTTAGTGTTTTCTGCCCATGACAGAAGAAGTGGAAGCTGATCCTTATTCAGCTGTGCCACCCAGTTCTGGCATCCAGGGTATTCAAGAGATGTTTCCCAGCACTTACACATGAGCACAACTCTTAAGTCACTCTGTACTCGTGGAGACAAAAATACTAGCTTGCCACAGCACCATGCAAGGCTACTCCCTGGTAAGACCATAATGAACACACCACAGCTAGAAGTTTATACGGGTCCAAGTAGATTTTGTTATGAGCAAAAGGAATTGGTAAGTTAAATTTCTATAGGTCAGTGCAGGATTAGGACAACCATAGACAGCTGCCCATGGTAGCTGCTACGCATACTCACTTGGTGTGCACACAGAAGAGTTTTATCAGCACGCCTGCTGCTGATTCAATAGCCCCGGCTCCCTGAGCACCTTCTGTAAATGAGACAAAAGTAAAATATGAAGCTGGATGGAAACTGCAGACAAACTAGTAGAAAAACATCATATCAGATGAACCAGCAGCAGAGAAACAGCACAATACAGCTTCATCACTTCTACACTTCAGAGGTAGATTCCCCCTGTTAAGGGAAAGTGTATCCTACACTCCCTCCCTTTACTTTTCAAAGTGAGAGCAATCAAATTTGCTCTAGTCCAGTCAAATAAGCCTCAAGGAAGGGTGCGGGGCGGGGGGGGGGAGGAATACCTCACTAGGTAAAGAGGAGGAAGCTGAGGTCTGGAGCTGTCAGCGATTTGTTCTGGCTGTTGAAGAGACTGGTTAGATATATTTTAAGAGACACACACTAGCTTATATCATACAGAAGTTCGGACTAGGGCTCAACCATCCTTCCTGGCTGTAACCAGCTGCAGCTATGAAGAGCTCTGCAATAACTTCCCATGAGCCAGCACTGACAACATTCACTCAACACCTGTATCAGTCTCATTGCTAACAAAGCTAAGGAGGCTGAGTAGAAAAGATAAACCTAACAGCCCATAAAAAAATATATTAGGCATTCCTATGCAAATTGTCCTAATTATCTGAGCACCAATCAGGGACCTGAAGCTTCAGACCCAGTCTGCTCCTGACTTGCTACATGTAGCTGTCATTTTTACTTCTGCATTTCAGAGCAATGCCACTAATATTGACAGAAATATGAATTAACTATAGTTATGTACAAGAAGTGGCATAGGGAAGCACATCAGCTGTATCTTTCTAACAGGAAATATGTTGATGTTATTCAAAGCATCTTTCCAAATTTTACTAACAGAAAGGTAGGAGAGCAGGAGCAAATCAACAGTTGAAGAGGGGCAGCGGTCAAGGAATGTCTACATAGGACAGTTCTCCACAGCATTCACTATCATATTCACTGTAGCAACAGCCAGAACAAGACATCTCATGTGTTTCTCCTCTAAAAAGAGTCACTTGTTCATTTCTGTTGCAAGAAGCTTTATGGCTTGGGAATATGCCTTCCAGAAGTGATGGAGAAGAATCCCACCCTTTCCCTCAACTCAGACTGCGTACTGTCCTCACATCTGTCACAGCTCAGGTAGCACAATTCAGAAGCAACCGTTTTCTCAGACCACGTGCTCACACCTCTGATGTTTAATTACACAGTTTACTCAGACAAACAGTCACAGAAATATATCCTGCCAGTTCTTCCAGGAACCCTTTTGCTCCTGTAAGCTTGCATCAACCTGTGCCGGAGGGAAACTCAGCCCTGCGCTGCCAGAAGTTGTCCCCTGTGTTCTGCTGGGGGCAACAATGCTATGCAATGGCAAAACTGTCACAGCTCAGATACCGAGCAGCTAATCTTTTACCTTACCTTAACCAAAATGTCATTTGCAGTCACTTAAGCCCACACAGCCCTGGAATGCTTTTTTAATAACAGAAACACCCCAGGGGAGTTTCTGTGTGGTAAGGGGCAATGGCTACAACCTGGGTTGGGAGGTTCAGGTTCAATATTAAGAAATATTTTCTTTAGGAAGGGGTGCAGCCCTGGGACAGGGCACCAGAGCAGAGACAGAAGTCTCATGTTTGGGGGCCTTCAACATGCAACTAGATGAAGCCATAGGTGACCTGATCTGCCACCAGCAGTAGTCCTGCTTCAAGCAGCAGGCTGGACCAGAGACCTCCAGAGGTCCCTTGTAACCAACTCTACTGTGTTTCCCTGAAGTCCTCTAGCTACACAGGATGTATTTCATACAGACTAAGAGAAAAAGAGAGCCAGCCTTGCATGAGAATGCCAGAACCAGTCAGGAAAGGAGTCCTGATCTCACAGCAGCCAAATTCTCTTCATCACCTACCTACACTCAAGTTGTCATTTTCCTCTTCTGCTGGGAGCACTTCGGTGTGCCTTAACCGGCAGCGGCTCACTGCCTGGATGCCAAAGCTTAGGACTGGGTGGGTAAGGAGAAACTCTGAGATGGAGCTGAAGTAAGCTTTGCCCTCCTCTTGGTTCTGCATCAGCTCCATCACATACAAGACCTGGAAGAATCAGAAACAGTAAGTCACTGGGCTTTCAGAGCAGACCATGCGTACGTGTATGTGGACTACAAAGCCTAGCACCTCAACGAGATTTTGGAACAATGGAAATAACATGAGGAATAAAGCCTGGACCATTTAAATGTGAAACAGAACACCCAAGGCAACCACAATAAGCACAGTCCTGTCTGAGTCAATGCTGATCAGGAACTCAATCATACTGTTCCAGACACAGGAGTCTCCACATGAGAGCTTTCCTTTAGAGTGAGAAATAATCCTTAAGGCTCCTCAGGATTAAATCAGCTGAATTGTTACCATTCGCCATCTTATGGTGAAATAGCTGAGGCCAGCCTCTGCATTTTTAGCTATTAACGTGCAAATCCTAGACCTAGGCAGCAGAATCAGTCACACAGATCGTCATTTCTCCTTCTGTCAGCGTTAGCCACACAGCCAGCAATAAAATGAACCACCTACTTTCCTCTGCACATCGCTCAGTATCAGATATTCAGCGGAGAGGTCCAGGCAGACTTTCAGGCTGGGAAGAATACTCGTGGAGCTGAAGATATCAGGAGAAAAGCTAGATCCACAAACAAGGGGGGGGGGGGGGTGTGTGTGCAGAAAGCAAGGCAGATTAGCACAACGACTACTATGAAACTGCACTATTTTAAAAAAAAAATCTTAAGGAGTTTACAGCCATATTACAGTGCAACCACCCACTAGAACAAAAACATCATTGCAGAAATCAGTGCTGACTTCAGCTAAGAGACCAGCATGGAGATCACAGAATAGGATCTAGATATAGATTCTGAACATTTAAATGAAAGATGACAGTTTGTCATTACTTAACATGTTCCACATTCATAGGAGGACAAGAGCCAATGCTACAGATTTAAAAACAAAAATCCACCAAACCAAAATAACCCTTCTATAGGTTTTGGACCTTATGTAGTATGAGGTGGAAAAAGCAGCACTCAGCTGTATGCCATATTCTTCTCATTTTAAGAGGGCAATTCACAAGTGGCTTTACACATGCATGTGATCTGAGAGGCCACAATCCACCAGCAGAAAAGTAATACCAAAGAACATAAGTTGAGTGAAGGGATGGACTAAAGTGGAATTTGAACTTCTGGACCTATATAGGTCTGCAAATAAGCCCTGTGTAACTGCTTAAGCTCTGTCAACATAGCAGTCTCTCGTTATTTAAATTGGAAAAAGCAATAAGAGGAAGACATCCTAGATTGGTTTTTAATATCTAGTATTTTTACAGAAGAAAGCTCTCAAGAAGTGCAATTTGGAATGTCTCTCCTCATGCTACAGGTATGTCCGTGTTCTACAGACCAAAGTGAAGACAAACAGGTCTCGGTAACACCAAGGAGACTGTATAAAAGGATGGACCTCCTCTGTCTTGCCAAAGCTTGACCTGACAGTCTGTCACAGCCCTGATAGCTTTCAACAGATAGATTGGATTGGCAAAGGAGGAGGCTCTAACTGGGGCTGGAGTAGACTCCATTGGAGATCAAGGATCACCTTTGCAAAGTAAGTATACCTGGACACTGAGAGCTTTGTTACGATCCACTGCTCATCAAAGTAAATCCAGCCCTTCAGGGGAGCTGGCATATCAACACCTACCGGACAGTCTGCAGACAGGTCCAAGACACAGTGCACCACATCTTCAGTTCTCTATTCTGATCTGCTCCTGTGATGAGAAATCTCCAGAAGGGAACCCTGCAGGCACAACAGAATTCAGTTCTCTTAAAGAAGATCTGGTCCTTCCTACAAGGCCGTCTCACAGAAAAGTTCCTCACAAGCTGCCCATAGCTGATTTTGCCCAACCATGTGTTAAAGTTCCCAGAAAATCTCTACTTCTGAGGCAGATTAGAAACCACTATAGCTCTCATAGCTCTCAAGAACCTTAAGGCCACAACTGACTGAAGAAAGAATAAAAATTAAAAAAACAAAACAAAAGTTACTTTTTAATCAACTGCAGTAGAAATTTGGAGGATTACAGGCCAGTTAGAACTGACCATACCACAAACCTGAAAGGACTAATCAATTTAGAATTTTCATTGCTTTCAGGGAATTGACACTAGAATTAAGGTCACTTCATACTGTGCTCCAGAGCCTTATTTATTTTTCCATCACTAGAAAACTGACTACAAAGAGGACAGGACTTGCTCCTGCCACAACCCTAATTTTTTACAAGTACAATGCAGTTACAAGGAACCCTCCAAAGGTAGAGTTAGAATACACTACTAAACTTTGATAATCCAAGTATGGGATTGGGAACTTACTCTGGGTCTTGTTTTTTATGGTTGTCACAGAAAAGCAGGCAGGAAAGAGGCCTACCATCATGGGGTTTCCACTCATGAAGACACCTAAGAAAAAAATCAGAAAAGATTGAGCATGCAGGGAGTAGTAAATAAGGAATATATAAGGTGGGTGCTGAACACATTACCGCTTGTCCAAAGACAGCATTAAGTCAGCAGCCACCAAGTGTTATCAGCTTGTAGCTGTTTACAGGCTTATATAAAATAAGGAGATCACAGCCCATGCAGCCATAGATTGTGACAAAAAAAAAAAAGAAAAAAGAAATCACGTGTCGGCATTTGGTTTGGTGTCTTAACGAGGGCACAATAGAGAAAAGAAGTCAATATTGAGAAGAACAGCTCAGAGAAGCTTTCTGCATTTACAGGAACAGTGCAAGAGTTCGACTACAGCCTATGCAAAGCACAGAGCTTCTGCTACCAGACATAGCTCTTCGCTTTTCTTCCTAAGTTCACCAAACCTTGAGCACACGTGATATTCAGCGATACAACTCTTTTGCAACAAATTACTTTACAAACATTCACCCTATATCTCTATAACGTCCTGAGAATGACCATCGCAGGTGATTCTGTAACAAGGAAATTCTCACAGAGAAAATGCTGCTCTCTGTTCCAAGATTCTTCATTTTCTAATTCTCCAGTTACCTTGGCTCATCTTGCCCCTCGATATAGATCTGCCAGAATTTGACAAAACCATCATGACTTGCTGTGGCCAAAACAGTTCCATCTGGAGAAAGTGCTCCCTCGCTCAGGCACTACACAAAAAAGAAAAAGACAGAGAAGTGATTTTATAGCTGTTCATGGAGAAAGAGTACTCTCTTCAAACAGGAATTTGACTAACAGTCTGATAGTACATGAGGTCAGAGTGATTTCCAACAGACATGTCACCAGGCAACTTAACCATTCACAGAAGAATTGACAGGGCTTTTTTTTGTAATAATAATTAACAATCACCTTTTCCAAACAGCAAATTTTAAGTACAATGGATTGTTCTGCTACTGTTCCCACTGTTACTCATGTTATGAGCAGAGCCCATTTTGGTTTTGGGATCTTCTGGCTTTTCACACTGATTATCATCTCATAATTGTTTCATCTAAGCGATACAATTACTTTGTCATCACCCTGTTCAAGAAGTGAAATCGGACTCTTTCCAGTTGTTTATTTTATAGTCAAAATATCACCCACTGGATACTCAGCTGCAGTCCTGGTCCACTGTACTCACAGATATAACTATACTCATTAGGGAAATCATAGAAGAATAAAGATGACATTGGGCTTAATTTTCCCCTTCTCATCCAGCAGTAAACCACTGCAGTGTTAAGTGTTCCATTTACCAGCAGATATAACAAAATAGTCGAAATAGAGCCCAGGTTGTCAAATAGGCCCTTGGAAACACAGATGAGTTTTTTCAAGAGCCATTTTCAAAGCAAATGACTACACATTCACCTTGGCTCTTTAAACAAAGCTTACTTACCAGTAGTGTGTGCACATAGCCAGCAGGTTGTGGGTGATAGTGTGGATGGGTAAGAAACTTTTTTTTTTTTTACAGTCAACTGTCCTAAGAACTGCAGCTCCTGAGACACTATAACCCAAAGAAAACCTAAGTGATCTGCAGCGATCACCTATGTGATAGCAGTAAAGAAAGCAAAACAGGTTTATACCGTGCTATGGCCTTTCACTACGATGAAGCCTTCTTTGATGCTAGGCACTTCCACTGGCCAGGAGCTGTTGTTCGTTCGGATAATGTCCAAATCCCACACCTCTGCCTGGAAAACAAACATGTGGGCACACAGGTTTATTTCTACAACTACTGATCTGATCCAGTAGAGAATTTCTAATATCCTTGTCTTATATCCTGACATACCAGCCCAATGGCAAATATGTGACATAAACCTTCACACTGCCATCCAATTTGGCCATTAGATGCTTTCCTGACACCCAGCTATACATAAGTACAGGGAACTGCTCTTGGCAGTTGTAGCTGTGGCTCACCAATCCCCCTCCCCTGGGAACTGGCTCAGCCTGAGCAGATGAGTGAACCCTCTGGCCCTCCACATCATTGTTTCTAGTGGTCCTGCTATTTGATGGTAAACAGAAGTTATCACTTTCCTTCCTCCTGAAGAAAGATCAGTATGACCTCTCCTTGGAAGAGAGGAATCCCACATATCATATTATGGGAGGATCCCCAGCACAGACTAGACAGGAGCCTTTACATCTCTGATCGTATCAGTTCTTTCCTTCATTAGATTCTCTCCCTTTCATAAGGGACAACATTTCAAAAGCAAGGTTTCCTTACCCTGTCCTCATGCAACAATGCCAGTGTCTGACTTCCCTCTTCACCACTCTCCTCATTATCATCTGGGATGAAAGGGCACCAGATGATTCTTCGAGAGGTGTTCAATGGGGTATTGTCAGGTCGCTTGATGTTAACCAAGATCTCCTCTCTGATCACCATGGTTAAGAAACATAACATTCTGGCAGCACTACTGACACTCAGCAATAACCTGTTCAGGTGTGGTCCTCCAGTAAATATTACTAAACCTCAAGATTTTTTGGATCATTGAGATTCAAAAAGAAATCAGATAAAAGGATTCCACTAAGAAAGGTGGCAAGCTAGCACTTCTTCACTGGCAGAAGACATTAAGCTTACAAAAGTTAGTAGAGTCTCATCATTTTCTCTTGCAGGCTGCAGACAGGGATAAGATAAGCATAACAGGAGCACACACACACCCCCTGAACGTGCAATCCACGTGACTGCTAATGGACAGATTAAATGATTTCAGCTAGCATAGCAACACTACCACAGAAAGACAGAAAAGCTACCACGTTGCCCCAGACTGAGTGCTCTGGTCCACCCATACAAATCAGATCTTAAACAACTACAACCACCTTTGCTCCAGTTACTTTTGAAATGATGGTATACGATTAAAATTAAGAAGGCACAACCTAAGACAACATATCCCACAGACTGACTTAATTCCCAAAAGCACTGAGCAGTGACTCCTAGCAATTAAAAGGAAAATATTTAGGGCAATGAATCAAACACTGAAAATACATTTCAGAACCACCAAAAGAGGGATGACAGGTTTGGAAGGAAGACAGTGAGCGGGAGGGAAGAATTACATCCTCTTCCCCAGACAAGTAACTGAGGAAAAGAGCTAGAACCAGACAAGTGTGAGTAAAAAGCTTTGTCACATGGTTGAGGTGCCACTGTCCATGTGTAAGGCCAGCTAGTACAGACTGACACTTCTCACTGACTACTTTTGCCTGGACCAGAAGGAGCACTGAGGTGTCACTCCTAGAATTTCAAATTACGTGCAATTTCACATAATGATTGTGCTGAATACAGGCACAGGTTGATTGATTTGATACTCTGGAAGAGGCAGAACTATTGACCTTCCCCCTACAAGCTGCTATTCTGAAAAGGCTACAAAATGAGTTGCAATTTTGAGGTTGCATTCACATCTAACCATTACACAAAGACTGTTACGAGGCGTATTTTGACAAGATACTGGATTTTTTCTTTATCCATGGCCAGGCGCCAGACAAAAAGGTTGCCAGCCTCATCCAGGCACGCCAGCTGGTTGGAGTTGAGATGAGCAAAAGCCAGGTCTGCCACGCCGCCTGTGAATCCTTTCAGCAAGGTCCGCTCAGCAGCGCTGACGCTCAACACCCGCACCATAGCGGAGCCATTAGTGGCAGCTGCAGAAAAGAGAGAGGGAGAAGTCATCATTTATCTGTGCTGTTTCCCCACAGGACTGCCTTTGTTTCCAGCCATCGGCTTGTCATTTCCAGCACCCATCCTGCCATCAGCTGTCACTGGCAACACACTGAAAACCCATATCAGTGGGTACCAAGTTAACAGCCCCTTTCAAGACCCAGGACACATGCATAAATATTCACTGCACTTTTCAGCTTTGGTGCAGAAGACTGGAACAGCAGCATCAAGGAGTTTGCCTGCCTTGTAAAGGGCAGCTTAATTCCCCATATCTTCTACAATTTCTTGAGCACCTCAATTTCTGAGTTGCTCTACTTAAAAAGTCAACAGAAGTTGGCTTCTTGTGATTCCCAGGATTATTCTTGTGAAAAATGCCTTCATTAAATGTAAGGCCTCAATCTTTATCCTGGGCTCATGACAAAGCCACCAAAGGCTCCAAGGCTGACCTCTAGTGACAGTGAATTAATTTTAATTGCAATTTCATTTTCAGTAAGTGGAGAAAAGGAGTCACTGAGAGGATGGAGCTCAAATATATCTTCTGTAAGGGGAATGTAAAAAGCATAAACACTTACTTGGCAAAAAGTACTGCTTTTTGCCTTGCATGACTGAAAAGACCACACTTTAGAGCATGCACATACCAAGCAAAGTTTCCAACTTCCCCATTTCAGACAAACATCACTATAATGCAGGCAGTCTTATGGAGACCCTATTGTTTCCACTTCTTAATGCCCAAGCCAGCCCTAGCAGACCACTCAGCTTTCCATAGTGTTACTGCACCCAAGCTTTAATACTTTAGAAAAGGGTGAGACACTCTAAAGCTGCTCTAAAATAACTTCACCTACGAAAAAACACAAGAGTAGTAGATTTCATAAAAGGCCAGACAAACCAATGGGTGTTAGAACTAAGAAGAAAGGGAAGAGCTGATGGAGCCCCAAACGCTGTGTGCTTATATGAGAGCAGAAAGAGGCACTGGAGATGACTAAGTGTTCATTTGTTTCATGTTTGTTGTGAAACAATCTTTCCCTGTGTTGTTCTGCTTTTCTCTCCCTTCTTATTGCAATATACACTGCATCTACATTGCTCTTTGGCTCCTCTAAATTTAGCCTTAAACTCAACTCTAAATTCATGCAAGCAAATCCATTGCAAACATTTATCTGCTCAAATTACCATGGGGCTGTTTCTGTGCTTAGCTACAGAGAAGCTTGTTTACTGCAGAAATATTTAATTAGAGGAGTAATCTGAACATCAGCTTACTGTCCAGTGAAACCAATGTAATACTTCAACTTTTCCTCCATCCCCAGTGAGTCCTCCTCTTTCTTTTATTTCTAACTTCAGAAAAGCTTTCCTTCTCACTGGAAACTCTCCTACACCACCAACTCTTCCCTCCCCTGTAGCTCCAGCTTCACTTGTACTCCCACTACAACAGCACCCTGATCTTGGTATTCCAAGAAGCGTTTCAATTATTGCCAGTTACCTTCTTCTGATGCAAACTTTTCCTCTTTTAGAGATACACAGAACAAAAGAATACAAATCACATCCAAGACAAGAAGGTATCTCACCTCTAATGGCATAAGCCAGGTAAGAGTTTGAAACAGCTATCAGATTGCCATAATAGTATTTCTGCTCCCAGTCATATCTAGCAACAGGCTGTATTTTCACCTGCTCAAGAGAAAGAAAACAAAATATGAGAAATGTCTGGAATTAACTTTTTCCTGGAACAAACTTGCAAATATACGATTTCCTCCTGGGAAGATCTGTAATGCTTAATAGGAAACTATTAGAAGCAGCAGTTGGTAAGGAGAACATTGAATACCAGGCAGCAGAGCCCTGAACATTCAAAGTTCTGGAGGCTGATGAATATTTCCTTCCATTGTAAGAAGGAATGCAACTCGCTGAATTTGTCACACTGCAGAACAACACTCTACCCTGCAACTACAGCAAAGCAGCCTTTACCTCTTTATTACCACTGTGTCTGGATTCCCAGTTATTGGAAACTTTTTTGAAATACAGAAACACATTTGCTGCATGGGCACTTGCTTTTTACTTTTAATACTGCTTTCCAAGAAACTGAGAGTCCTGGTCTTATTTCATAAGCATTGCCTCTGTGAGCAAAGAATTAAGAAATACTATGGAAATTATGGCAGTGATACTCCTTTTCATTTTTATCTTCAGTATTATCTATGAAAAATAATGATAACACAGTACAGTATTCATTTACTATCTCTGTGGTCCCTTAATTCACTGCACATCGAGGAACAAAATGATATAAAAAAACTGCTGTGAGGATCAAGAACACAGTCCTCTCTCCCAATTATTAGCATTTGTTCTCAGCATGTCTTCATATTCTGCTACAGCACTAGTTCTAATCTCAGCACATTGGTTCTTCTGCAGCTCTGATCTGCTGAGTGGAGCCCTCGGCAGGACTGAGGCTAGCAGGCTATCAAGAGCAACCCTCCCTCCATAGTGAGGACCTTCCAGTGAAGAAACAATCAGTAGGGAAAGCTTGTTTGTGAAGGAAGGGCACCTTCCCAGGAACCTACAGTTTAGATCATGGACTTATTCCTGAAAATTAGATGATAAATTGGCCAGACTCTGGAATCAATCAGCTAACAAGATATCACTCCAATTTCTTCTCCCCTTGTCAAGCTCCTTGACAAACGTCTACCTAATTACAAGCTCCTATAACACAGGAAAGACGACAGTAATTTCTGTTTAAAATATTCAAGCATGAGCTGATGTGACTAAAAAAGAGACAGAACTATGCTTTCTCTTGCTCCTTACCTTGTTACTCCCTCTGGCCTTACTGGTGATGCTGGAATCACTGCTGGCCACTATCTCCACATCTTTTGCTGATATCACTACACAAGTGGAGCTGTCATCACCGGAAAGGCAGCTTTTAATAAAAACAAAGGGAAAAAAAACCACTCAGACAGGACTCACAAGAAGAGAACAGAGGTCAGATATTTACTATTCATAATTTTAACGGCAATGCAGAAGGAATATCTGTGCATCTAGGAGGTTTGAACCGAACAACTGAAAACAGACACTACCTGCAGTTAAGAGTTTCCCTTCCCCATGTGTCACAGATTTGAGAGAGCCAAACACCTGGTTTGTTCAGCTTAAAAACCTCCAGTCTCTTCTCACAGTCCATTAGTCTATTTGACTTGAGCACAGAACTACATCTGATTAAAGTAGCCTTGACTACTACCCAACATTGGAAGGTGCAAAGAGACTGCAGCCAACCAGCCGAACCTCATCAACAACAGTGCACACTGCTCATGGTTCTCACAGCATCCTCTCCCAAAACTATGACCAGAGAAGCCAAACAAAAGCTATTTACATGAGCTCTGATGTTAAGAGTCAGCACATGAAGCCAAGCATTACACTAGTTAGACTGATGTGAATTTGTAGCTGTGGATTTGTATTATTAGTCCCATGACAAATCCAAAGTGTTCTATATGCATATGTTCTCTCACATATAAGCGGTAAAAGCACATGTACTGTCCAAAACACGTTGATGTATACGCACAACTCAGCAAAAAGTTAGGTAGAAATCTAGCTCAGGATCATTTGTCCTGTTTTAAGTTATGTGGAGAGAAATACTTCGACAAGTGCAAGGTCTACAAACTGGTGTAAGTCACCACTTAGGTAACTTGGGTCCCTGAAAGAGTCCAGCTGGAGGTCTACGTGAGAACGCTAAGTTCCACCCAGAGCTCTGCTAATTTACCTTCATTCTGACTTGCAATGTCTGCCACGCAACCAATCCTGCTCCCCATCTCCCTAAACAGCTCTGCTGATATTCTTCAGTTCCTGAGCAGCAGGGATGGCAGGCTCCATCCATCAGCATCGCAAAAGCTACAAAAGCTCTAACCAATAGCATGGACTCACAAATGCCACCTGAATTCAACGTAAAACTCACTGTCAGATCCCCAGCATGCTTGTCCAGGCTCACCAGAACTAATTTTTAACCATTTTTGGTTAAAAAGCCTTTTTTTGACAAAACTTACATGACTTGCTTCTCCTGCAGGGCTCCCAGAGAAATGCTGCGATGCACTGGCTTAGCCAAAGAAGGTCCATCTCCAGCCACGATGGGATCAGGCACCAGCAGTCCATTCAGGTCTCCATTATACGAATTTGACTGTCTCTGGTTCTCATTCACTGAACCTAGGGAAAAGCATGACCAACTGTGCACAATCTCCATTTAAAAGAAATAGCACTGCGTGAAATACACTACCTCCACATGTTTTTTGTCAGGTTCTACTTGTCTATCAGGTAGAATATGCTGAATTGGTTGGGAAAAGTATTCTTCTCCAAAAAGGATGTGTAAGAGACCTCCCATGTAAGAAACTTATCTCCACACAAACGAATGAAGTCATAGGTTTTTTCTTACACAAGCAATCCCAGCAGACCAGAAAAACACCAAAGAACAGGTACAAGGAACTTACCAGGTTTACAGTCCTAGATCAGAAAGACTAAGCTGGTGATTCAGATTTACTGAATCAAGTGCCAGACCAAAAGGTTCTTGAAGGGTCATTTCTAACCCTCATGCCTGCAGAGATCTCTCTGAAGTCCAGCAACACAGTGGTCAGCTGCAACATTTGGGGTTGGCTGGAAATAATACATTTGTTACTTTCCAAAACTGGCTTCTGACTGCAAGACCTGACCTCAAAGCCCAGGCGTTCAAGTAACTTAGCTATGAAACCATGCAGCTGTGCCTACGGGATTCCCATATTTTTCCCTTGGTCGACTAGTTACTTAGAAGTTTACAGCACTCAAGTTTTACATAAAGCAACCATTTGTTCAGAGTTTCAGCTGTGCTTTCAAGAGTGCATGTGCCCTGACTTCATGTATTTGGCCTAGCACAAGTTGCCTGGTGGCCTCCGTGCCTTTTGAAGGCTTTTAGAAGGGGACAGGTGTAACAGGGGATGAAGACGACCCTTCTCTCTATTTCCCTAGCAAATAGTAAATAGTTGACAATCCCCACTGGAGAGCAAGCCCACTCCATCTGCACTTACACATCAGTACACCGAAGTCAAAGTCTCCTGTCTCAGCAAAATCCTCACTTGAAATTTTCACTGGTTTTGAAAACTGGAATTTCGTATACTGTTGCCAGGTAACAACTGCTGCTGAGCTCTTGCAAAATGGCTGCTCCCAGGACCAGAAGCTCCACTGTTACTGGCACACATAACAAACCTAAACATAACTGTGGGCACGAGGCATGTCCTTTGAAAGTAAGGCAAGCTTTCAGTTACCAAGTAGGCTTTAACATATCAGGATGAGTGCTGCTGCCTACGGAAATAACTGTGACTATTATTCATTTGCCAGAAGAATATTTAAAACTTGCCTGTTTACGAACAGAGTCATTAAATCAGTAACTATGCTATGGGCACAAAAAGCCTGTGCAGCGACAGGGTATCCTGATGCAGAGACCATTTCAGTGCTCACCTCAGTTTACCTGCACTGCATGAAGAAAACAGCAGCGGCGCTCACACAGCACAAGGAAGCTTCAGGCCAGGGAACACAATCCTGTAACCGCCTAACACATTTGTGCTGTGCTTGCTGTTGCAAGATTAAGATGTGCCCCTTATTCCTATAGCATGTGGTCGGTGCTTGTCCACTTGCAGCAACTTCCATCAACTGCAATTTATCCTTTGTGCCCAAAAGCAGGAAAATATTCACTACAGAAAAAGCATCCTGGCTACCAGAGAAAGAGTATACATTCTTTGCTCTTTTTGCAGCAACAGGAATGGCTCATGTAAGTATCTCTGCTCTTTTCTGGACAGCAGGACAGTGACATTCGCTCCATGGGAAAGGGAAGGAGGAAACCCTCCACAGAGACGGATGGGCACAACAACAGTACACCAACGTTCAGGAATGGGCTTAGTCCATCACTCTGTCTTAGTGGGAGCCAGACAAAGAGAGTTGCTGCCTGCACACTGTCCTGAAGGCATAAAAGAAGGGAAAAGGCTCAGTGTTTAGCAAGTATATGAACAAAACAAAATATTAACGTAGACTAGTACTGGCCTTCAAACGGAAAAAAGTGCGACTGTATTCATTACCTTTTTAAAGAGTAAGAAAGCAGGAGCAATCTGTGCCAAGATCCTGAACTCTTCCTGCTCCCACCCCCTGCTGCATCGGGGACACTACTTTGTACTGAATGGTGACTTCCCTGATAAACGCCACATGAGCAGGGTGAGCCCACGTAACACCTGGTTACCAGCAAAGATTTCAGCACAGATTGAAGGATCCTGCCCACAACCCCAGCAGGGACTCTCCTCCACAGCACGCGGCCATTGATGGCCTGTCTACGTGCCCCAGCTGGGAGGTCTGTGGTTTGATCATGCACCTTCCCCTTGCTGAGGGCACGGCATCAAAAAAGGGCAAGGGCTTCTGAAGCAATGGATGATGTTTGCTGAAACTGGGAGAAAACTCAAAGAGAGTTTTTGAGAGTCTCTCAAGTGAGAGACTTCAAAAAGTCAAGAGAGACTTGGGTAGTGGATTGCATTTTCACAATCACCAAACACAGCAGAACTAAAGAAGTGCTGTGACAGTTGTAAACTCTTTAGAGAGGGGAGTGTTTCTTGTCATCTGCCTGGACAGGACCCAGAATAACATAATGCTGCTCATACCTCCGTGCACCTAGTACTGCAAAACCTTCTTCGTGGCAGCAACCTTGGAAAGCAGCTACACTAGTCTCTGCTGGATATTAAGTGAAAACCCAGGGTGTAACAGAAACTAGAACTAGAGAGGACCTTGACCACAGCAACTTTATGCCAGATAAGACTAGGCCTATGCATGCAATTCATGAGGCTGCTTCTATTCTCTTTCAAAAGCCTTGAAGAATCCCCCAGTTTCCCTTTCCTCTGACATCCTAACAGGATTTTCAGAGGCTTTCAGTTAACAAACAAGTACTCTCGCTCTTCACTTTGCTGTGTCCAGTTCTTTCAAGTCTATTTGCAGTGATTCACCCAGGCAGTGATTTCTGCTGAGAACAAGTACAGGTTCCTTACTGCTTGACTTACTGTCCATTTGCTCCTTTTCCTCTCAACTGCCTTCTTGTGTGCTAGAGTTGACAGAAAAGGTATAAAGAGAATGAATAGGAAAGAAGAAAAATGAAAAGAAATAAGCCATACTCAGTAAATAACTCCTTTGCTTCAACCAGCAAGAGAAGCTGCTTCAGGGGAAAGTCAAATTATCTTGAAAGAACAGAAACACCTCCAACCATTTCCCAACCATGACGTATCCTTTCAGTTCAGAAACTGCTTTTGAAAAAAGCATTCCTCATCCCTGCACTGAGTTCTCCTTTCAGTCTTTTAAGTATAGAGTGCTGCACTGTGAAGGAAAAACATATTTTCTTATAAGAATTATAATCTGGGAGCACCCAAGCACTCCAGAAACAAGAGAAACTACTTCAGGTAATGAGAAGTTTGTCTATGGGTAGTAAAACTAACGAAGCTGGCTTCCTGTAGGTTTGCTCCATCACCCCACGTGCCTCTACACGCCTCCCACAACAATCCTGCATCCAACCTCTCACCCTTTTGGCCAAGCAAAAGGCAGCACATGTGGCAGTTGCTCTGGGGGTAGCACATTCATATTGACTCTCAAGACACATAAAAGCTACATTTTTCCTGCCTTTTCCTCAACAGGCGCACAACACAGGCATAAATTCTGTCCTCTACCCAGAGGCTAAGGTTTTTTTTTTTTTTTTCTTTTCAAAATATTCATGGTCTCAGTTTCCTTCAGACCGTTACCTCATCAGGTTTGAGGATGGCACTGATCTCAGAGAGGCCTGATAGCCCCTTCCACTGAGCCCGGCAAGACACCTTGGGAAAAACTCAAAGTATTCTTAACCAGGAGGGAGACTTGGGTCGAGGAGATCAGTGCTGATCAGTTCTCAGTGGCAATACCTCTCGGATGAAAAGAGCCCAGGGACTTGCAGCAGCGGCGAGCTCAGGGTCCGAGCTGCTCCCACTCTGCTCAACGACAAAAATCCTCTCCCATATGCGAGGGTCCTCAAGCTGGATCGCTGGCTCCTCTCCTTGCCCAGTTGGTACAGGCCTCCCCGCTGGCTCCCGGGCTCTTCGGGGAGCGGGGCAGGGCCGAGCGGGACCCCCCGCCCCGGGCGGGACGGAGCTGGCGGAGGGCGATGCCACCGGCGCCCCGAGGGAGACGGGCCCAGCCCCGGAGCGCGGCTACCTGACAGACGGCGGAGCCGCGGCGCACCGGCCGAGGAGGGTCCCGCAGCCCCTGCCCGGGACAGGGCAGCGCGGCCGCCGGCCCTGTGCCGCGGCCCCGCCCAGGCCCGCCGGCGGCGGCCTCCCGCGCCCCCTCGGTCCCGGCCCCTCACCTCCCGGCCGGTCCAGCTTGAGGATGTCCCGCAGGTGCTGGGTCGCGTCCTCGATGTCGATGCTGGAGGAGGAGGCCATGGGACCCGGCCCGCTTCCCGCCGCTGCCGCCACCCGCACAACCGACACCGCGCTGCCCCGGCCCGGCCCGCCGCCCACGCTTCCGCCTCCGGTCCGGGCCTGGTGCGCCGGGCGGAAACCGCCGCCGGGACGGAGGGTTCCGGGCTCGGCGGGGGCGGAGCCAGCTCGGCCCCGGGCGGCAGGCCAGGACCGGCGGCCCCGGCCCCTTCCCTCGGCGGGAGCTCCCCCGCCGCCCCCTTCCTCCTCCCCGCGGGGCGGGGACTCCGCTGGCCCCGGCGGGGCAGCCGGGCGGGCCGCTGCCGCCAGCCCGGGCACTGAGGGCGAGCCGGCTGCCGCAGGCCTCAAGGGCCTACACGGGCCCTGGCCCCCGCGGGCGTTATAGCCAACATGATTCCCCACTACATGCGATACCATGAGGGGACGCCTGAAGTCTCACTCATAAAGGGTTAAGTCAGGTTGTTTAGGGGGGAAAAATAATCCCATACAGCTGCCCGGCCTTCCCTCCACCACAGGCTGCTTTCGCCATCTCTCCACACAGGCCTCCTGACCCAGGAGGCGACTGCTGGGCTTGGTCTATCACTTGCAGTAAGCATGGGCATGAAAAACAAGAGTGAAGAGACAGCAAATCTGTTCAGGCCTCAAAAGTGACCTGCAGGTGTTAATATTAGTAAGCAATACTGATTTAGAAACTCTAGTGTTTGTCTCCTCCAGGTAAGGAACCAGGAGTGAATGACTGTGTGGAGAAAGGCAGGAAAAAGAGCCCCAGAAAGACCTACACAGCTGATTTTAGAGGATAACTGCTTTGAACTTTTAATGGCCTAAAAGAATCTCATTTTAGATAGTTTTTAAACTAACACCTGCCACAAATGTTGTTCCTTGAACCTGACTTTTAAGCAAGCTCTCTCTTGGCATACTGAGCTCATTATTCAAAGGACTACCCTGACCTCACGCACCAGATCCTTCCGCAGGGCAAGGTTCATAAGCCAGAGCTATTCTTAGATTCTCCCTCCTCTGCCAGGCTTCATTTAGATCTGAGCTACAATATCAGCATCCTTGTTTGCAGTGACCACGCAAAATGCCTGTTTCTACTGAAAGAGCTCACCTCTTCAAGTGATTAATTTTGAGTGCAACTTCCATAGCATAGAAGCAGCAACAGAACAATCCTGTATTTGAAACAGGGAATAGATGAAAATGCTGCAATACGGAACAGGAGGGCCCTAACATCAGCTTTGAAGAAAGCTCTGTTGCAATTCAAATGCCAAAGCAGCCAGATTTGAGAAATGACCAGCTTAAGCATACCCCATCCCAGGCTTTCCTGACAAGTCTCAAAAAGGGAAATGCCAACTTCATGTACTTCAACAGTGAGCCCAGCGAGGTGTGCTAATCCCTTGAAAATTGGGGCCTAATGGCTTAGTCAGGTCTGAAGGTAAAGCAAATGCGATTCTGCTCCTGTGCTGTCTCATATGCTGGAAAGATTAATTTAATAAATTCCTTCACTGGTGGAACACCGCCACCTCCAGGGTGGAGGACACATGACAGCCAAGCACATGTAAAAACCTGCACAGCAAACGCTGGACAACCAACCAGCTCAAATGATAATGCAGGGATGCTAGAACGACAACACGGAGCACAAATCTGGCCAGGGCTTTAGAGCTGGCTACAAACTCCAGGAGGGCAGCGCTGGATTGACATCCTGTGTGTCTGCCTATGAAGAAAATACAGCTGTCCTGTTCAGCTTTGAGGGTGAACACAATAGAGGTCATGAAGATTAACTACAGGCTACCATGACTGTTGTCATCCTTGTGTATTATTTTAGGCTTTTGCCTTGGTAAGATACAACAGCTGAGAACTAACCGGTCAATGTTAAAACTGAGCTAGAAGTCTGTTACAAAAGCTGCTGAGAGGGAGGGAAAAAGAAGTTGTATGGCCAAGGGCATACCTGAACTGCCTTCATTGGTAAAACTATCAAGTGCTCTTCAGCTTGAGAGTTTTAGGTTTGTAAACATTTCCCCACCAGGTAGACAGAGGGTATACAAAGCACATGGTACCATATACTCCATATCCAACTCATTAAAACAATTTAAACTGTTAAGAAAATCTCATGGTTTTATTGTGTAATGTAGCATTGAAACATCTGAACAAATCAGTATCTGGGCTGTACAGGCTGCTGTTCTTTCATTCATTTCTTTGGGTTATAGAGCATCTTGTCAGTACATAAACAACAACCTTTTGCATTATAAATTCTTTCCGAGGCATGCTGGTAGAACACAAATTTCTCTTGTCAAATGCAGCTAAGTCTAACTTCCAAACATCATGCACAAGAAACTCATCTAGTGACAACGTAAACTCAGCAGAAGGGCAGGTCACAGGTCTTGCTTGCTCACGCTCTGCAGTGCTGCAGGTTTGTGTATGATATTTGGAATGTTCCGTGAGTGTGAATAATACCAGTAAGAGGAGAGGAGGGGGGAAAAAAAAAAAAGCATGGGTGCCTCGGGGTTGCCAGCTCAGCCAAAGTTGTGCAATGCTAGCCTGAACATGTCATTGGTGCAAACCCAGGCATCGTTGATGTTCTTTAATAGAAATATCTGGTGGAATCCCATGATAGGGTCTTCATCAGCCTGTAGAAAGAGAGGAAAAAAGTTCAAAAAGCTCTTTTTTGAGAAATGTATTCCGAAACTCATGATAAGACAACTTAAAAAGCTAACGTTAACAGTGATGTCACATGCTGTAAGATGCCTAGTACCTCAAGAGAGACTAATACAACCAGAGGTTCTGTTCCAAGGTGCTTTGCAGACAAATGCCTAGGGCCCAATGACACAGAAATCCTGCAATGGCATCTAGAGTTGGGGGTTTCTGGAAGACTTGCAGACACCTCATTCCAGCAGCTTCACAACACTGGTAAGATGCATGCCTACCTCAGTGTTGAATGACAAATTTTCTTTGGGCCTTGCCCAGGAACCAAGTATAAAACAAGGTGTTTCAAAATTAGTTTGTAGCTGCTGTACTTTGGATTAATAACAGAAGGGAGTTTCTGTAGAAGTCAGTATCAACTATATTGCCTGAATGATCTATGTAATGATCTAGGCTTTTGAAAGCTTTCCCAGAGCAGGTACAGCTGGCCAGTGACATAGTACTTCCCACTTCCACTGTCCAGGAACAGCTCAAAGGGAGTGAAGTATCTGCTGTGGCTGCGACGAGATGTTCTAAGCACAGGCATCTTTGCAGCTGTGCCTCAACTCCTGCCCTAGACAATTCATCTAGGCGGGTTATAGTGCCTGCAGTCTATTTACTATATTACTACTAAAGTAGAAAATAGTATTAGAGGGAGACTAGTTCTCCCACTTAGTTTGCCAGTCTCCTCAGAGACATCATGCAGGAATTAAAACCTCAAAATAACATAAATGATTCCCAAATCAGCTGGAAATCACATAATAGGATTTAATCTGAACAGCACACAGGACCCAGCTACAAAACAATCTTCTGATACTGACCACAGTGTATTCAATTCAGCGTTTTTGGAGGATTTTACAATCTATTCTTTCAGCACACAACTATTCAGCTTCAGAAAAGGGGGGAAATGCATTAAAAGAAAAGGCATTAAAAAGCAGCAGCCAGAGGAGCACATGAAACAGACTGTCAAAGTGCTGAATGTTTAATTCTCAATGCTCTGCTGCTGCCCATCAAGAAAAGCAAGTGAAAAGGTTGAAGAGCAAAGCAGATTACAAAATAAACAACAAAAAATCTTTACTTAAAAAGTAATATTCATGTAAGTGATAAATTGACTGTGAAACAAGTCAGCTTTGAGGAGCAACTTGCTAAGGACATCAGTTATATCACAAAACAGCAAGTCTGCCAGAGCACTGGTAGGATTAAGTGCATGTAAAAAGCAGTATTCAAATCTAAAACCACTGCAAGGATTTCACAGTGACAACTGCCTAGGAAATAAAATGGTGTAGATGAAGTGCAGTTTCAGTAAGCATATGCTAATCCATAGAGGAAAACCAGAAGGGCCCTAGATTAGCTATGGCCTCTCAGGAAAGTGATACTGAAATCATGATGGACAATTATTTTTATTGTTTTTGAAACCAGCTCAGAGCTCAACAGCTATCAAGGCAAGCACAGTGTTAGCAGTTATTAGGAAAGGAGCAGCGAACCAAAACCCGTAAGCAAGCAACAACATAAATGCACAGAGCACCCACATATCAAATCCTGCATGCACTTCTTATCATTTAACAAAAATTAAAAGAGTAGAATAGGCAAAGACCAGAGAAGGGCAAGAAAGATAAGCCAGCTACAGAACAGTTTCCTACTGAAGAAAGTAAATTGAGTATGACACTCTAGCTTGCAAAAGTGCGATCAGGGTGGGGAGAACGGGCAAGATATCAAATTAGTATAAAACCACAAAGGACAAAGTGAATGAGAAAAGTACTACAGCCAGAAATTGAGAAGGTAACAAGTAAGGCCAGAAGTACGAGCAAGTCTAAGTGTTCAGCAGACGAATGAAAGAAAAATCCTCAAGCAAGACAAGTGCCAATGAAGTCACTGTTCAACAGGTTGATTAACTGGGCTTTTTGTCACTTTGATATATGCCTCCTTTTGCATTAGGCAGAGGCTCCATAATAGCACAATGTGAACACACGCAATTATGCTGGATTAGACCAGCTGTCTGTCTAGTTTATTAGCACATATGACAGCAGTCGTGCCAATTATTTCAGGGGAAGTATTACCATTAGTAGATCTGCCCAGAAAAAGATGCTTGCATATCCATGCTGAAGAGGTGGCCTGTGCACTGAAACCCATGGGAAACCCTTTTCTAGCTTTTCCTAGGTACCAAATGTAACACTTACATCCTAGTATAGTCTCACTACTGCTTGAGAGTTGGTAGGCTCCTGGGCATGAAGGAATCTTTAAGAAAACTGAGTAGGATCAGAGCTCTGTACATTAAAGTTTGACATACAACTTTGTAAAGCATCTTACTAATGCTATCCCTTTTGACTAAGTTGGAATGAATTCATATTAGTGTCAGCTCCTTTCTAATGGCTTAGTTTAAATCAGCCAGGCAGAATCATTTCAGCTTGAATCACTTCCAATCAACACTATTAATAAGCATTTAGTATACTCTCAGTTGCCCTACAGTCTCCTCTTCTTAGGTCACTGAGGCATCTATTATAAGTTGCACAAGTAGTTTTCACACCAAATTTGAGCATGCCATTACTGACATGAGTACACTTTAAAAATATACCTCTGGGGGGAAAAAAAAAAAAAGATACCACCACCAGAGTAGTTTTAGTGTAGGTTTCCTCAATTTATGATAAGTCTAGCTGCACTGCAGCTCTTGGTGCTTTGGCTTGAGGAAAATTTCCTCCTTTCTTATGCAATTCAGGACTGGACACAGGAAAAAAGATTAAAAGGGAATTCTTCCCCAAACACTTGCTATTGTACATATGGCAAATTTTCAGAATGAAGTCACACATTATTGCTTTTTTTATTCCTTTCATGTTATGTCTTCACAGCATAGAGTAGCATATATACTATAAATATAATATACTATACTATATATAAATATATTTTAAAAACAAGGAAAATCCTAGACTATATTTAAGGCAAATGAAATAATTTAGTCTGTTTCCAAAATTCTGAATATGTCCTATTAACATATAGCAAAGACCCACAGTTGAGTGACTTGAGATGCTCTAGAAGGCATAGACTAAACCTATCCCATTTTATTTTGGATCTTCATCACAGCTCAGATAACATCACTGAAACTCTTTACCCTTACTTTCCACTCCAAATTCAGCTATGTCCAACTCAAAATTTGCACTCCAGATGTGAGCCCAGGCTTCAAACACAGGGGCTTTATTTTTCCTACAAAGCTTTTCTTCGTGCAGTTCAAATTATTTCATGACATCCTTGAATTAAAATAAACATTTTAAAAAGTCACAGAATCAGATTGGAAGGATCCTTTGGTTTCCAGTCCAGCCTCATGCTCAGCATGAGCATGGACTACCAGCAGCACTGCATCAGCCACAGCTTTGTCTAGCAGAGTCTTCCAAGACTCCAAGAACAGACGTTTCACAAGGTGTCCAGGCACCATTTCCCAGGGTTTCAGCCTTCCAGTGCAAAGCTTTCACTTGTGTCCAATCTGAACCTCCCAAGTTATGGTTTGCAACCGCTGTCCCTTGTTACACTGTCTGACACCACCAAGAACAGTTTGATTTCAGGTTATTGGAAGTACTCAACTACTTTGCACCTACATTTCCGGCAGATTGCCCTTAGCCGCCTCCTCTCCTAGCTCCACAAGCTCTCAAGCACTGGCAATCTTGGCAGCTTTTTGACCTCTTCCAGTTTTTCTACATCCCTTGCGTCCTGCAGGCTCAAAACTGTAGGAAGTCCTCAGCTCACAGAGCCGTGGGTCATGTCAGAGTATTAAATGCAACACTACTTTGCAATCCAAGTTTAGCTGCACAACTTTTCACCTCTTGTCTGGTCAGAGACAGCTTTACTGTTTCACCAGCACCCCACAGCAACTGTTGATTGAGCTGCAGGCTTGCAGCTATCCTTATCTCAAGGGAAAGGCTACTTACTTAAGATAGCAGGTTCTTTCAGATGTTAAGCCTCATTTAACAGGCTTTAAGCAAGGCTTTAAGTGTTCACCATGCATTACAAAAAACATCCAGTGATTTTAACTGCAAATTTCCTTTCCCTTTTAAGGCTAGGAAACACTGCATAACAATTAGTTATTCACAATTAATTCTGCAACAATCAGAATTCACACTCCGGGGGAGAGCCACAGATCTGCCACATTGCTCTGAGAAAGCGCAAACCACAGCCATGCTTCTCAGCCGAGCTCAAGTGACAGAAGAGGGAGAAGAGAGCACTCCTTACTCAACCAGGACAGCGAGGACTGCATGGAAGAGAGGTAAGGCAGAGGGTTAAACGTTGTGGAGGGCTAGCCTGAAGACTTCATTGGTGCACACCCAGGCACCTTGAAAACTTTTCAACAAAAAAGTTTGGTGGAAGCCTAGAACCTGGTCATCATCTGCCTGAGCATGACAGGAGAAATACGTTACTAGGTGAAGCACACTGAAAATACTGGGTGACATTCTGGATGAACATTGGCGAAGTAGCATCACACAAAGTGAAACTCACTCCTAAAGGCTTAAACTGATGCTTACTCCTCCTAGTTGAAGCAAGCAAGCATGCACCCAGACAATGAATAGCAATAAAAAAATTATTACAGAATTAGAATAAGTGGAAACATACTTATTATACCTCTACAAAAGGATAAAAACCCATTACTACCTATCCCAACATCCATTAAAGAGGATGTTTACTTGAAAATATGCTTTTCAATTAAAGGAATTACAGTACTGCTTCTGCCAGCGAGGTAGATCCTCGCTAGTGACATTCACCCTACTTAGATGCTCTATTCCTCTCCAACGTTTCCAAGAAGCTGTTGTGTCCAGTCCCCTCAGTGCAGATGATTGCTGCAAAAGATGTTGCTTTTTTATTTACAGTTCATATTGGTATTAGTATGCTGGGCTGTAGACCGGAACAGCACAGAGGCAGATACACATCCTGACCTTGTCACAGGGCAGTAATGATTTCAACTGACCCCAGTTAAATCCCCCTCCAGCAGGGGAGGCCAAAGGCCTAAAACAATCCAAATCCGCAGGTTTGCTTAAGGCATAATACTCTGCTAAAGGAAATACAGAGTTTGACAGTAATAGTCCTTGACCCCATTATTTCTTCAGAACTATTCTTGTACAGTTAAGAAGAGAGGTGAGGCTTTGTGACAATTTGGTAGCAGTTCACCCCACAGTATATGCAAGGAGAGTAGAAGGTTTTTCTGCTTTGGGTTGTTTTTTTTTTTCCCCCCGCTAAAATCAAAGAAGATCAAAATATAATGGTTTAAGGAAGAAATACAAGATGTGCCCAGCTCACTTAATGAGTTTCCACTGAATTTTTGGGACTAGCAATTCAAGCAACTAAGGCCTCAGAAAATACATTTGAATATCATGCCAAGAATGACTTCTTAGAGAGGGCATGTTACAGGTATTTTAGCATTATTATTTTCTTGGATTACTCTATTAAAAGCATTATGCATGCTCCTTCATTACATAAAACAATGCAAGTTTTGAAAAACCACACAGGATTCAAAAGTGTATGCATTAATTGTACTGGGCTTTGAAGAATTTGGCTCACAGTCCCATGAAAAGGATAACCGAATAGTAAGCAGGAAGCATGTCTTTTCCCTTCAAACCCTGCTACTGATGGTCTTTAAAGTCCCCTTCCTTGTGCAACTTTCTCTACATTTTTCCTTGAGACCAACAGATGCGAACTCTGCAGAACAGCCACACCATTAAGGCGGCAACCTTTAAATAAAACTAAATATGCTGCTCCATGTTTGTGTGTTAAAGTGTATCCCATTCAACTGGAGCTATAGATGAGCCGCTTGTTAAAATGCACTAACTGAACCCAGTTGTTCTCGGTTACTGTATTGTATCGAGAACAGCACCGGGATGCATTAAAATGGATGCCAACACCTACCTATTAGCACAAGAAAAAGCATTCTCTACATATGACAACCAGGTTCGTGTAGTGGCAGAAATGATTACTGTATGTCATGCTACAGACTCATTATTTCATTTGTCTACCTGTGTAAGTATCATACAAGGCAGAAGCAAGAAGTCAAAGTTCTAAGTTGAGTTTGACTTTCTGGACACTTCCTCAGTGAGGAGCAGCATTTCCCAGGCATTAAAATGTGCTTCTTAAAGGTAAGATTGGAGAGACATACACATGAAGAGTGGAAAAAAGTTGCCTCTCCTACTAAAAATTCACAAACAAGTTGGATTTGATAATGACAATAGGCATACTTTAATCCAGTATGTTCTTTCCAAGTACCTAGACGCACTATCACATGATCTATGAAGTATTCAGAGGATAAAAACAGCACAGTAAGAAATACTACTCCAAGCCATGGTATTTATGGAAAGCTCCCAGACTGCATCTAACAACCATACTAAAGGATGAGAAAACCCAAAAGCTTTACAGAATCTTTAAGAACTTGGTATCTTGCCACAGGATTCAACACAATCACTGTTTCAAGCTGTGATCTGCTTAATGATTATGCAATAGCCTTAAAAATGTGACTGTGCAAAACCAGGTGCAGATGTGAGTGGCCCAAGATACTGAGTCAAAAAGTCTTGGTCACATCACTGAGTTTTGCGCACACCCAAGAGTAAGACAGATGAGATCAGCATGTCTGACTTCATACCTGTCCTGCACTTCAGTGCTTTCCATGGCCACGTGTGACTGTCTTTCCTCGGAGTGTGTGCAGGTGGGATTGAGCAACAAGAAAGCTGGAATCCAACTTGCAGCTAGGAAGCAGGAGCAGCTTTAATGAGAGCCAAAGCTATCTATGTTAGGCTTAGAAGTGGATGCAATACACTGGGAACTGCTCTTCTCAACTGCCCAGCCCAAAACAATTAAGAATAGCTAAGCAAGCAGATTCAAGCTTTCAGTCCTGTGTTTGCTTCGTTAACAGTACAGTCAGTGGAAGTTTGAATGTTTTGATACTAGAGGTGCCATTCAGAGTTAACAGGAAAAGGAAACCTAAACAGCTATTTTAAAAGAACTGGGTTCAAGTAACTCTAAAGACTGGATGGCTTTAGAGTCCTGACTTGACAGCATGGCTGGACAAAACTAAGTCTAATTATTTTAACTATTCTTATGTAATGTCACACTTTTTAAACAAACACTGCCTACTGTGATCAAGTTCTGCCTACAGCTGACTTTACATACAGAGTATTTTTTGCAGATTCCAGGACAACTTCTTTCATTGATAGCTAGTGTAATTAGCTTACAAGTCTGTGGCCTTGGTATATTTAGATCCAACATTTCCTCAAAAGAACAGGAGACTGGGTGAGTCTACGCAGTTCAGTAGTATAACATAAACAGCAATATAATCATACTACAGCCTGAAAAATAATCTGATTTCTTCACAAGAAGAAGCTGTTTCAACAACAAGCATTTGATCTCAGAGGTAACACTCCCATTGCTGAACCAGTTTTGACCACAGGGGTACTGGACTGCATTAACACCAGAACCTTATTCTTGTGTCCTGTGACAGCAAAGAAAAAGCACAGTCTTACTGAAGGGTTGTCAGCTAACAAAAAATGTCTGCTAGATCACAGCTCAATGCATATGTTACATCAAAGAGCACATTAAATGAGATGTGCTTATGTTGCCTAAGAACACTGTAATAATGCTCTTAAATGCAGAGGACACTGAAACCTTACTGTATCAGGGTAAGGGAAATATTGATGCTTCTAGAGCCCGTATTTGTATGCGGAGTAAAAACCATGGTAGCTTTGCTTGGCAGGAACATATGACTATCAAATTATAGGTGGTTTACCTAGTGCTGGTTACCTGAAGGGATGAGCAGTTTCTTGACAGTCTTGAACAGTAGAAAAATGACATCCCAATGCAAGCTTACCAGTGTTCCTTCCCCACCCAAGAGAGCATTTTAACGTTTCCAGAAATTGGATGATTTAGAATCCTGCAAATATCTAAGACATAAGCATTTGTTAACCTGTAATGGAAAGAGTTTACCTTAAGCTGTCCCACTACCATACTGAGTATACAGCTGTCAGGTGTAGGTTGGTGGTCTTGTGCTGTGATGCTGTGTTGTATTTTTTGGAAAGGGAGGCTCTGCAACGAAAAGAACGCAAAATAAGGAAATGTACAGTCATTGCATTATTTAACTTACAAAACAAAGATCAAGCAAATCCAACATTATGAAGCATTAGACTATTTTGGTAGAACTGCATGGAGAGTTGTTGCAACTCGACACTACTCAGGCTGGATTGATCATAACAGTTGTGTTTTTCAAGCACCAAGACGTGAAATAATATGTCACCATATAGGTTAAGCAGTACCTTTTCCTACTCTAATTACAGTGCTTACAGAGCTTCAGTTTATCTACAAGCTGAAGGATCATATGATAAAGACACAAAGCTTCTCTGCTCTGAACAGTGTTAAAAGATTGTTTTACCAGACAACTCCAAATTTGCTTCTTTGTTAAAATGGCTATGAATATAAATGAAAGGTGATTGACCAAGAACCAGTGTTCAGGACTTGAAATCCACATATCCACCTTTCCCCTTTTTTCTTTTCTTCAAAACAGCACCTGAGGGGAACCAACACAGCAACAGGCACCATCTTTGCCATGTACGAAGCAGGAGCAGAAGGAAAGGAGGAGGTGGAGATCAAAAGCGCACATATTGAAAAGAAAAAAAGCTTTCCATGCTCATGTAGCAGATGCAAGTATATCTGGAGTTAAGTGTGCAAGGAACACACCTTGAGAAACACCAGACATTGGGGAGTAAATCCTCTCTTTCAACTTATACCACATTCACATTCCAACCACAGATGACTCCAAGCAGTGAACATCAAATACCTGAGGGATCTGAGTCCTGTCATGCAAACGCAATTTTGGCATTGTTCTATCAAAAGCTGCATTAATACTAGATGCTTTAGAAGCGGCAGTTCAGCACAGATGGAGCTCCGAGTGACCACACTGCTGATACCCGGAGTCCATGCACTGCACAGGACAGCAGCACGCAGTCATTTAAACCTCAGGTTGTACTTTGATGCCTTTGCTCCATTTCCTCTATTTGTTAACAGGTTGAGGTACACCCAAGCATGTACTTTGACAAGTTCTGCATTTCACTCTAGTGGAAGGAGCCTGAAAGACTAGAAGACTGAAAGACTTCTTGTACCTAGAAGGCCTAGGTACAAGACACGAGTCCTACTGTCAAGGATGTGAAGTACAGACTTGGCCCTGACAAGCATAAGACTTCAGGAAGAATACCAGGAAGCTAAATACTTGCGTAACAGAGAACACAAACTGTGGAAGGATTGGTACCTGTGGAAGCAAAGGAAGTGTACAGAGCAGCCCTCTAATCACAGAGGGACACTATTCAAGAACACTCTCTAATAAAGCCTGCAGTGTTTCCTCTTGGCTAGGAAAACAATCCCAATCTACCATGAACTGCAAAGTGAACCATTGGTTTGTAATATGGAATAGACATTTAGTAACAAAAAAAAAATTCCAAAGCAGTCTTTTCTGAACTACCAGCAGAGTATTTTCCAGGGTCACCATCCCAAACTTGAATGTGTCTGCACAGCCTGCACAAGCATAGGCTGGGACATTGCACATCCTTCCTTTGACAAAAAAGAGTACTATGAAACTTGGTCTCACCTCAGCACAACAGCTTCTTGTTGAACAAGTCCTGCAGGAAAAGTCTCTTGAAAAGGCAGAGAGATGAAGGGGAATGAATGTGCTTGTATCCAGAACCCAGCTTCCAGTGTGACAAGATGCCAATGAGAGGTGAGACTGGGGAGACAGGGAGGAAGGAAAGGCTTCAGAGTCAAGAGCCCTGCAAAATGGTGACAAGGACACAAAGAAAAGGCTGGGTAAAATGGTGCCTGTTTCAAGTATCCGATTGTCCCCTTCTGAGAGAAAGACCCCAATGACTGGCCAGCCGAGTGAGCTACTCCTCATGTGATACAGTGGGGGAAATCCCACTGGAAAGAGTAGGGTCAGCTGATAGGAAAGGTCACCGATTTTTAGGACGGAGAGAAGCTACCTCAAAAGGATGGTTGCTTATGGACATCCATCTGTACTGGAAAGAAGCATTTCTTGATATGAAGTGTACAATAAAAGCAACTAACAAGCTAAACACTGAAAAGCCACAGAACAACCAAGGCTTTTAGTGTCCTCTGACACTAAAACTTGTCTGGGCTTTCACTACCAAAACCATGGAATGCTCCTTGAAGTCAGGTAAGAGAAATTCTGCAAGAATAAAGTCAAGTAGCTTAAACTCACTCCTGGCAACAAAGCTACCTGTCCCAGCTTCCTCCTTGGTCCAGGAGGTTCACAGAACTACAGGATTATCTCAAATGCTCAATGTAAATCAGGCTGCCCCCTGATTAGGGCAGGCACTCTGTTTGAAACAACTCCTAAGTACAGCACCAATGAAGACAGAAGGAACAAGTGTCAGCTCCCAGTCTGTAACAAGGTACAGGTGCACCAGTGCTAGCAAAGCAATGTCTTTACAACCTTGCCCTACTGTATTAGCATCATCTGACAGAGTAGGTTGGAAAGGTGCCATAGTCTTGCTGTTATACAGCAGAGAATTTGCTGTAAAAGAAAATCCTGCCCCTTGGCACTTAAACCGATTCATCAGCCAGGCACTGAAGAACACAAGACTGCACAAGTGCAAAAGAATTCCAGTGTCAAACTTTCAGTGATCTGCTCAACTGACTAAGAAGCTCCAGAAGCACAGACAGAGTAGGTGAGGACATTAAGTTGAAACAGCAAATGGAGCCCAACTAGCTCAGTGCTGACAGGGGTGTGCTGAAAGACATTAGAGTCACAGTACGTTGATACAGCCCCACAATGAGCCATGGCAGTGGAAGGGCATGGAATAATTTTACTGCATTTCTTCCTTACTTTAAGCAGATGGATACAAGTCAGAAAAACTTTCCCTGAGGCAAAGTAGCATGCCTTCAGTCACCAAGCAAGACTGTGTAGCAGGCACATGAATCCAGAAAGTCCAACTGGCACCACAGACAGGGAAGGTAAAGATGAGTAATGCTCTGGTGGGAAATGGGCTGATCTGCACTGGGCCAGATCCAAGGCAGCAGCCTGAGACACTGTGGCCAAGCAAATGCTTAGCTGGTTGGGTATCTAAATGGCTGCTAGCCCAGAAGTCTAAAGAACACTGAGTACACAAACAAGCAGCTCTGGAGCTGGAGTATCTCCTCATCTAGAAGCGAGCAGTTGAAAGCTGTGCTATTCTGAGGTGTGTGGCCTTCTCAAAGGCAATGCAGGCACCTAAAACACAGATCCAAGCGCAAACCTCAGCCTTCACATTTAAAGATGTTTTGGATGAAAGCAGTGATTCCAAAATGCAGGAGCAGTAGCTATACAACAAGACAAGCATTGAAGTTACAAAGATTTTTCTTCTCAATGTGTAATAAAAATAGTATATCTGTCTGGTACACCATGCTCTGAGCAGAATATCTGAGGACCTAAAGCATGCCCTCCATGTACCTTGCAAGAGAAAAACTCTCTAGTTTCATGACAGGTTATAAGAACACCCAATTTTATAACAGAAGCATGGATTTACCCAAAAGGTAAAACTACTCCAAGTTTAACTAAATGAACATGGAGAGAGAGATTCAATCTCTATACAGTAAGAAAAGCTTTCCTCTCACTGGGTGAAGAGGAAACACTGGTTTCAAAAGTCCTGAACCACAACCACTCATATCTGAACAACTGACAAATGCTGCATTGAGGATAAGCCAGGTTTTCCACCATAGAATTTATTTGCAGTTTATGTATCAGAAAACAAATTGTTCCTTGCAATAACATGTTTAGCCTCTATCACAGGCAGATCCAAATAACAGGTTTGTTATTGCTACTTCCTTGGCATGCTTTAAAAGAAAAAAAAAAAACACCTTTCATTCCTCTAGGTTGCAGGGTCAGCTTATGAACTATACTTTTTTTTAAAATAAATTAATAATGACAAATGCAATTGCAGTCACAAAATAACCTCGCAAACTAAGAGTCAATTAACATTCCACCATTAGAGCCACCAATGGAACGCCCCACTACATAGAATTAAATCACAAGTAACATTTTTTGAAGACCAAAAGTTGGAAGCACAAGTCCTGTATTCAACAGTTTTAAACTGCTGAAGTCTAACTCAAATTTTCAGAAGCAATTAATTTATAGTCTTCAGAACTGTTTCCCAAAACATTCAGTAAGGATTACAGACTTACAGAGAGTTTTTCAACAATAGCTGCTTTGCCCTGGAACTGCTGTCCTTCCCACGTAAGGCATGATGCATCAATCTGGGGGGAAAAGAAAAAAATTCATCAACCTGCTTAGGTAACCCTTAAGTAATACTGGGAAGAGAATTTGTTTACTTGGCATATATCCTTAGAATCCAGCTATTTGGAAACTACCTCAAAGGGAATGGAAAGAAACCACAAAGTATAACTGAAAAAATTTGGAATACTCAACTAGAAATTAAGTTGATTAAATTCTATTATCGTGATTCTACCAGCAAAAAAAGTTCCTGCCTTTGGATCAAAGAAGAAAATCTAAAGGATACAAAAAAAAATTCTACGGACACAAAGTCAAGCATGTAGAGAGACAAAAATATATGAAGAAATCTGACAAAATGAGTTGCATGATCAGTTTGGTTTTTTTCCTCTCAGGTATTGACTCACATATCTTACACTCAGAAAAATAGAATGTGCCTCTAAACGTCTTCTAACAGACTGTCCTGTGTGGCATGAAGTGATTGAGGTGCTTCAGCCTACAAGCACTTCCAGTATGAGGGAGGGCGCTCTGAGCATGCGATGTCAGGTGCAACAGCAAAAGGCAAGCAGCTGTCTATTCAGCTTGGGATACTCTGTTTAAACCACAGTCACAATATCCTGTTGTTGACATAGCTCTGCCTTCTCAAATCCAGTTTTAAACCTTGGCAATCAGACTTAAATTTAAATTGGTTTCCGTTGATCTCAAAGTCTGCCTGCTGCCATCTCCGAACAGCACCCTCACCTTCTACCTGAGAGCCCAAGTTCTTGGGTACCCTATCACAGATGGCTATTCCTTCCACCTTTTTGAGTTTAAATACCTCCAGGAACATGATTCCCAGCAATTTCCCACCCAATCTTCAACTCTCACTGAAGCTCTGAATGTCTCAGCAGAAAATGGCATATTCCAAAGAACTCCATTTGTAGGCTCTCTGGTAGATTTTCCAGGCCCTGTTTTTGAACCACACCATATCAAAAAGCCACTTCTTTCAGCCAGATGTGCTGTGCTGAACCTGCACAACAGCACGACTGCTCTAAAAAAATCTTCTGGTCCTCCATGTATCATCAGAAGGAACTATACAGTGCAGCAAGAGCCAACAGAACAAAGAAGAGCACCAGGGGCAACAGCATGAAGCACTTCAGGGTCACAGATACAACCAAAAGCAGTATTAAGAGCCCCTGAATACAGCATCCTCTTGAGTGTGGACATGTCCCTTGTAGGAGGAAATAGACTTAGACTGTGTCATCTAAAGTCACACAGCAAGTCATCTGGCTGACACAGTTTGTATCTTACATGACATCAACCCCTGATGTTGATAACTTGAGAAGCCAGGTGATGGTACCAGGGAAGGAAACTATCCTCTCAAGCATTCAAATTGCAGCCTTCAAATATGGAAAGCCACAAAAGCAGAGGGGGACCCAAAACCTGCCTTACTGAATCCACTTTGGCAATCAGCAGGTGAGCACACAGTGGTGCAGAACCCTCCTGATGTTTCAAAGAGTAGCAAAGCACATAGATTAAGTTGGTGAGGGAAATACGCTCTTCCTGAAACACACCACAACTTCACATTGTACCTAATTAGTGTCCACCTGACTCTCTGCTACAGGTGACCTCTTAGCCACTTGTTGTATCAACAGTCTGTGAGCAACTGCTTCTAGAACAAAAAGCATCCCCTCCTCTATCCCAAAAGCCCTACAGATGAGAAAACAGCATAAAAATAAGAAAATATTTCATTATAAATAGCCACACACCCAAAGCAGAGGAAAAGAGTAGCTACAGCATTTTCCTGCAAAACAACTGCAGGGGGATAACTACAAACCAAATCTTTGACTTAGTGCTCCAACTCACTTAACTCAAGCAATTCATAGTGGCTGGCCCAGTTCCCTACCTGGAATAGGTGACAAAAGCTCAACTGACTTGGATTACACCACTAAAGGAGAAAACTGAACCTTGTGGTGGAAGTAGCAATACAGGAATGCAAAACAAATCCCAGAGCTCCCTGCTGCATTCCTGCATGCTATAAAATTTGTTTGCTCCCACAGGGTCTCAGAAGGCAAAAAGCTCATCAGTAAAAGTGCATTTCTGCAGAACCTCCTCTAATTTAAACAAGTTGTGACCTTAGTGCATTTTAGCCACACAAAACAGGGTCCCATCCTCCACAGTTTAGGAACTCCACAAAACAATACATCGGTAATCTGTGTAACAGCTCTCCTGACTACATTTGCATAGGTATCTCCATTGAATGATGAAAGGCAGAAAGACCCTAAGGGTGGAAAAAGCCCAGGAGTTCATTGTGTGGAAGGCCACATTTCCAAGAATTTAAATTAGCCTGTACTTATCACCAGTCTTCTGAGGATTTAATGTGTTTTTGTAATAACATGACAGAAACTGCTAAGTGCCTTCATATTTAGTAGCTGTGGATTGAGCACAGGCTACTTATTTTTCTTGCTTTATAGGCTCTCTGTACACAGCTTCTTGGCCAAAATAAAGCAACGTTCTAGCAGGTAGTACATACACAGTAATCCAAAGAGCAAACGCTATCAGTGCTGATGGATACTGCTGAGGTATAAGGAGGGGTGTCAGATGGTGCTGGTGCAACAGTTTCAACCCTCAGGAGCTCGGTGAAGCTTCAAACAATTCATCCAGCAGATGAAAAACGCATCAGAAGAACAGGATATGCTATGAAGACTTGTAAGACTTGAGTGTCTTGCTGAAATGCCTCAGCCACCCAGCAGCATTCCTCACCATCAGTAATCAACTCCACAGGCAGAGCACTTTGCATGTTCTGGAGGAGTCTTCCCTCGAAGCTAAAAGCTGATGTTCCTTGGGTTTGTTAGTTACAGTCTTTAATTTTGGAAACCAGACCTATTTTGCCCCAATAAGGAGCAAAAATAAAAACCTAATTTTTGAAGAAATCTAAACTTAATTTAAATTTTAAAAAGTCTAAATATTTAAACTGGATTCAAAATTTTAAATCTATTTTAATGTTCTGAGGATTAATACAGCATGAGATCCAAGAAACACCTGCAAGAACTGCTAAACACAGAGTAGGCCTTAAATCACATCCCACTTCAGAGAGGGATCCAAGCAAATCCGTGCCAGTAAATGAACGGCAAACTAAGGCTAGCATATTTGCTTTTACAGATAATTTCATTACAGGATCACCACCAGCCCCTTCCACTACAAGCCACTGTCGACAGCCAGCTGGGGGTTTTGTGAGTCTTACTGCCTATAGATAAAGCAGACAAAGCTCAAAATAGAAGTGAAATGTAAAAGAAACACAATAAATAAAAGTTGAACAAGTGTGATTGCACTGACTGACATTCTGGAGTCAGGATAAAGCCCACTATTCCACCCTGTGTATTCCCACACATCAAAACAGAGAAACCTAGACAGATCATGGGACAGAGCCCCAGCCCCCTTTTTGTAGATACTTACATATATTGCTCCTAACTGAGTCCTGTCTGCATCAAAAAGCTGGTAATAATGTTGTACGAAGCTGGACCCAATCTGCTCCCAGATAGGCTTGTCTCCCATTCTGAATCCTCACCTAAAGCCAGTGACTGTAAAACAAAAAAACAAAAAATCATCAGAAAGAACAATCACGTAATTAAGCATAGCACTTGGCTTTAGTATTAAGCATCAGTAAACACAGATCCTCTTAGCTGGCCAAATTTTTCTTTGGAAGAAGTAGGACAAGTCTCACTTCTGTATCCTAAACTTCTGTGAAACAAAAACCTTGGATACCAAATGGTTTCTTATTACAGTATTTGCTGATTTCTAGAGCTATTTCAGTGTGAGGTCACAACTCACGTACAAAAGCGGAAAGCAACAAAAATGAGTGTTACCACCTTATATTCACTGATTTCAAAAATTACACCATCTGAAAAAGTTGGCAAGCGCTTGCTATTTCAACTTGATCTCATTTACTGTAAACAACTGACATGTTAGTATGGATTGTCTGCAAGTGGCTTACAGCAACTGATTTATCTATTCAGCTCCTCGGGTATTTCACCGTCCACAGGCCATTCTAAGGAAGAGTGTTCTTTCAATGGTACACAGCAGGAGTTAATTCACTAGCTCTTTGCTTAACACAAGCTTACTTTCCTCTTCTATCCTGTCACTAAGGCTGAAGTACACTTGACATTTATGCTTGAACCTGTAGTAATTTCAAGATAGAAACCATGATTTTTCACAGTGGTGAGAATCTGCAGTTCCCAGTGAAGGTACTGGAAGCTCAGAGGCATCCCACACTTCTGAACCCTCTGCTTTAGAGGGATTAAACATACAGCATGGGCAGCAGTCCAGACAGACCCAGTCAAGAAATTATCATGCATGATCAGTACAGATGATCACTTTCCCATGCCATTGAATTTTTCAAGAAAGCAAATTCATTTTTTCTTTATCCTGATATCTCTCTAAAAGACTGAAGAATTATGCTAAAATTCAAAACACAACAATGCTGTGCTCAAAACCCGCTACATTACATTTTAAGATCTGAGTTTACTTCAAGCAAACTAAATTATACTTGCTAAATGTCAAGATCTGTCAGCTACTGGTCCCTCTTTGCAAACCCTGACCAGGAAGCCTTGAGCTACAGGTCTGTATTACACTGCGAGTCTGGCAAGGCATGAAATTGTGTTTTAGGACACAGGATATGACAGTTATTTTGGCTTCCTTTAGATGTCCATTACTCACACACCTGTTTAAGATTTGATAAATTCCTAAGAGAAGCAAAAAACCATATTCCTAAGATCTCCACAGCAAGCACTACCAGCCCTAGCTTTTGGTGCACAGTCAGACAAGAAAGCTCTTTTCTATTTTAGGCCTTTGGCTGTTTGAGCTTTACTCATACAAATGGGAACTGAAATGGGTTCAAACTCTAGGCCAGAAGTTTTTAAGGTTACACAAATTTGGCCAGACTTACAGAAGAACAAATAACTTTTATTAGATCAATGGCATAACAGGAGGTAGCATACAAGTTTTCAGGACAGTAAATTCAAGTACCAAAGTAAAATACAAACCAAGAACAACTCCTAGAGCTTAGACACCCAAACTACTTGAGGGAGAAAATGGTTGGCATCTGTGGAGCAGAGAATGTGACAGCACAGAGAGCTGGCAAGGTGGTTCTCCCTGCTCAGAAAGGGATGCTTTGCAGCCTGTGAAAAGAGGAGAGGTTCAGCAGGAGGAGCTTTGGTTGTGACAACGCACTACAAAAGCATGGCACAGACTCCGTGGTTTTTGACATCCAACTGATGCTGGCTGCATGCTAGTTCTCAAGGGCACCTTAGAAATTTATTTTATTCAAGGATGAGGTAAAAAATGAACTTAGGATAGAAACATACCTATCCCATTTTTAAACATCCTTATTTCAATATCAGCCACCTAGGCAATACAGTCAACATCAAATTCAGTAACCCTGCACACTAACACAGACAAAAAATTCAAAGACTTTTTGCCACATAACTAATATTTGAACCGCTCCAGAAAGATCTACAGTCTGGCATCAGTCACCATCACATGTGCTCCACTAATACTTGCAATATATGACTCAGTCTGAAGGAGTTTTACCCAGTGTGGTCACTCCTCTGGGAAAATAGATCACAAATTAAAAATCCATCCAAGTACAACAGGTTTAAAAAACAAAACACACCAAACAGCTTAAGCCTACTTCTTTACCAGAGAAAAAGTTTTATTGATTGCACATCCATAATTGCCGCATACCAGCCTAACCTGCAGAAGATGTAGAAATCAAACAACTTCAGCTTTTATTAAAGGATTTTATGCTGAAAGATAACCACCCTAAAGCCATCACACCAACTCCCTGGAAACTTTATGAGTGATGCCCACCCTACTATTGGGGAGGACTCTCATGTCTTGTTTGGAAAACTGAAAGAACTAGTATTTAGTTTTGAAGTCTGCTGTTTCCATTCCAGACCTGCAGGTACCTGGAGGTGCGTAGTTTGGGAAGGCTGTGGTGGAGCCAACAATCAGTCCAAGTGAAACTCACTTCTATTCACTTTTTATGGATTGTCATAGCTTCAGTTTCAACCCATGAACTCTCATCACTATCAGATATTCTTCCTAAACATTTCAAGTGCAAATCTACTTGACAGTATTGATGGTAAACAGCCACACATCTAACATTGAGATGACGTAATGAACAGCAAAAAAACACCAGCTTATTCTCCTGAAGCTGAAGTTAGCTATTGCTAAATTAAATTTCACACACACAATGTGTATTCACCCTTAACAGCTCACTGTACCATCATACAAACCCAAGATCACGCTGTATGCTAGCACTGCACCTCATTTAGACCCAGAGGCTTTCAACTCCTCAAGGCACAACAGCCTCACTCAAGCACCAGATGCCTTCTGTTCAATCCTGAAACTGTGAGAAAGCCTTTACGACTGCAAGAAATTAAGGAATTCATATTTTAAATACAGAAAGCAGTATTACAGTTTCTAAAACTGAAAATTAGTATGCTGGCTTGCTATCTCCTTCTAAAAAAAAAGTATTTGTATTTTGGCAGGTAAAATACCATTAAATAAAAAAAACAGCATAAATTTGACCAGTTATAATGTTGATTTTGCCAGAAGTGAGAACCAAACAAAAAAAAATGCTGCTGAAATTAACGATCCTTGATAATTTTTTTTTCTTTTTTTTGTTACAATCTTGCTCTTTTTCCTGTTCCATTCATATATGGTTTTGTTGAATACTCTCACTCTCCCTGGGAAGGTTTTTTATTTTCCTTTTCTGATTTGTCACCTTTTCCTCCATGATGTCTTATGTTTTCTGCCTGTCATCACAGATGTAAGAAGCTTAGAGACATACCTAAAGAAAGAACAAGATAGGAATGATCTTGTGTGTCATCAAGCCCAGTTCCCTTCAATGAGATACAATCCATATAAGATTGTATTGATACAGTTATCAGGTTGTTTTAATGAAATAATTGTAATATAAAAGGCTTTTAACATCTGTTCCAAAGCTAGGAAGAATGCACATGTTCTGATGTTGTCAAAAACTAGGACAACACAGCTGTGCCTCAGAGCCATCCAGCCAAATGTATCCATAGCTCACTCAAAGTTTGGTTACAGAGGCTAGAATATTCAGTTAGTATTAAGCCAGATAAAAGAAGTTTCAATAAGCTGGAAAGCACGTAAGATGTGGCACACTTGTCCTTTTAAAGGCACCTGCTGAAAGTTACCACTGTATAAGTCTATTATTGGATAGTCCACCTTAATTCCCAATGGAAAATGAGACAGTTTCCTTAAGCTAATTAATTTTCTTTCCTTTCTCACTTCAAACCAAACCTGCCTCATTGCATCCACTTAAGAACATTGCAGCCCATTTGATTAACAGCTTCTTCGCAGAAGCACAGCAGCAAAGCTGAGCTACCAACACAGGATGTAATACTTTAACTCACATTACTCCATTTCTTGGAATCTACTCATATTAGAGAATTTATCCCCACCTCAAATACCACCCAGCAGTCAGGGCTCAAGCTGAAACCCAATACAGTGCACAAAAGCTGCAGCTGCCAGCAACTCTCTCTTCAACAGGTATACGCTGACACTGAAGAACTGGGATTGCTGCTCCACAGGGGACTTTTCCTCAGTGATGTGTAAATCAAATTTTCCAATACCTTTGCCAGGCTGCACACTGACACATCCTCAAGTGTAAGCTCCGTCCCTCTGCACACCTCTCACCACACTTCCTATAGCTCTCATCCTACATGGCAGCATGGTATCCCCAGTACCCTCATCGTGGCGCTGCCACTGCTGCACAACGCGTTGGGGTACGCAGCATCCCTGAACACACGGCGAAGCTCCTGTGTTCAGCATCCCACAGCACAGGAGAGGGAATTCATACCCTAAACCATGCAGAACTTCCCAGTTCCACATGACACAGGCTTTTCTACATGCAGTTACAAACTCCCCCACATCAACAGGACTTCTGTAGGGCCCCACAATCCTGGCAGCCCAGCCCACGCAGTCTATACTGCCCAGTGCTTCTGTCGCTGCTCGACCTTGCCAAATCATCCAAGGCTACCCGGAAGCCTCTCTCCCTCCTTTCCCCACAGGCTCCTCCAGCTTGCTGTGTCCTGTGCTGCCAGCCATGCTGGTCCAGGAGGGAGACAACTGCCAGAATTAGGCTCCCCCTCATCTGCTTTGGCACATGGCAGATGGCACCAATGTGATGTGAAGCTGCGTGACCCAAACAGTAGTAGCACCAGGAGGAAAGAAAGGCATGAGACAGAGGAGGACTGGAAGAAAAAGGAGCCTTCACAGGGGCCATGAGTGACCTTGAATTAGACTAGGGTTACACTGGCCTCAGGCAACAGATCTTCTGTCCACAAAATCCAGAAACACAGAATCTTTCCCATCGCCTGTCACAGCTTAGATGTTTGTATCTACACTCATCCCTCTTCCTTCTCTGACTTAACTCTGGGCATGACAGATCAGCCCTAACACACCAAGACTGCCCATAACTCCTCGGGGGAACACAGTCCTTAAAAGACCCATTTTTGCAAAAGGTCTGGATGAAAACTCTTCCCATTGCTTCCTTCAACAAACAAGAAACGACAAAGCCACCTGGCGATGATTCTCTGTCAGCATGCTGCAGCACAAAGTCCATTTTTCTGCTCCAGCAGCATCACCAGAGCTACTCGGAGGTGTAACTTGAGGAAAAGCCACCTTTTTACTTGGCAAAAGTAGAGTGAGTCTTCTGCTGACAGACAAATAAACAGATAGCTTTTTCCTGAAACATGAAAGCACCAGTGACATTCGGAGCATTTGGGTTATCAGTACATCTCTGCAGTATGGAGAAAGACCAAATAATTGTTTCAACCAGCAGCTGCGTTTACTGCATTATCAGACCTGAACGTATGTAGGCTTACTGATATCAATTAAAAAAATAAGTCTTTTTGAATTCAAGCATGGCAGACCTGCACTTCTATAAAAATCCTCCATTTTCCGAAAATGTCAAAAAAACTAGTATAAGCAATAGTAAAGTATAATGTAAATTGCTAAAGAAAACGAAGGTGGTCTCCCAGGGATTGACACATTTAAAAAGCAAGCTGCATTCGAAGAATCAATGAACAACCATCACAGGCAAATAAGCTCAGTAAAGACTTTCTGATCTGTGGAACACCAAGAAAGAAAACACTGAATTTAAAGAGGAAAACCCTCAAGCTAATACATTCTAACACGCTAATGGAGAAAAAAAATTGCCATCTATTATCCAGTTATGACTACACTTATTCCATAAGTAATCAGAGCATACCACACTCCTTGGATATTACAGCTGGCCCTACACACCACTGCACCAAAGTCAAACTCTCTTAAGATTGAATTCAATCTTGTTTCCTGGAAGATTTGAAAATCAGTGTAACAAAAGAGCACCGATGCTCCCTTTAAATTGGTGCTATTGGTCCAGGGGCACATGTGAATCCATGGCAAACATGATTCAGACCATCAGTTGCTGCACCCTTCACTACTGATTAACAAGAGTAAATAAGGACAATGAAAGAGCTCTCAGTTGTTTCAGTTCCTGTTGTTCATGCAATTTCTACCATGCATGCATTTTTGATCGCTCGGATTAAAAAAAAGAGTGACCAGTCTTTAGACTGCAGTAAAAAAAGTAAAGCAGCAAACAGTTTTTAGACTATTTTTCCTTCAATCTCTTTTCTATTGCTGCTAAAACTTAGAAAGATAGGAGCGTCTCCTGTGCACACTTTCTAGGAACACAACGGAACCAGCATCACAGGACCAGTTAATCTTCTCTCAAACAGATCACCTATTCAACTACACCAAGAATCACTTGATAACAGATCATCTTCCTTTAGCAAAGGCATACACCCTCAACAAAAGAAACTATGCAAATTATCAGAGAATAATTCAGGTTGTACGGGATCTCCTCCAGCTCAAAGCAGGGTCAGCTAGGAGATCAGATCAGGTTGCCCACACCTTTATCCACTTTGATCCTCAAAAGCTCTGATGCTGGAGACTACATAACCTCTGTGGGCAACCTGCTCCAATGCTTGACTGTCCTCATGCAGAGGGCAGCTCTCCCGTGTCCAGCCAGAATCGCTTCTGTTCCAAGGTATGCCCCTTGTCTCCTGTGCTCCCACCAAGTACCGCTGTGAAAAGCCTCGCTCCATTTTGCTGATAACAGTCTGACAGATATTGGAGGCCAGGATTAAGCCCCGCTCAAACCTTCTCTTCTCTAGGCTAAACAAGCCCAGGCCAGGCAGAATGCACGTTAACACGGGAACGATAAATACTGGAACTTACTTGGGGACATCATACATCATCAGTCATTTATCTTAAACACACTGTACCTCTTTCTGAGAAATTCCAATTTAGTGGTCAATCTTTCTCCATTTGAAAACCTAAGAAATTTCCAGTTGAGGAGCAAACTCATGCTTTCAGAGACTGAAAGAAAGAAAGTGCTTCTCTTGGGTATCTTCACTATCATCTCCACAGTATCTGACTGATCCATGGAGGTTAACAATCTGAAAATTACCGCTCCAGGACAATCAGAAATTACTGATTTCAACACAGACCTTCACCTTGTAATTGCTATGGGCTGCGCTGTGTGAGAAATTACATTATTCTAAATAGGCTTTCAGATCTAAAAATAATTAAGTCTAGATATGTGAACAGTAGAACGATGGAAAGGGAGAAAGGAGAAGAGTGACAAGGCGTAGACTGTTTCCTTCTGAAAAATATGGAAAATAAATTAACTTCCCCTTCTCGGTCTTTTTATTCCTCTACTCCAACTTCATTAAAACAAATTAATGCAGAAATTATGCCAACCTGAAGTATATTTTTTTTGTTACAGATGTCAGCAAGTACAAGGCCACTAGTAAATAAAACACATTGGGAGGACTCTGGAAAAGCTTTCACTGTGCCTACAGCTTGATGCTCATCCTGTCTGCAACCTGGCAACTCAATAGAGTCTCAAGGAGTCAGCAGAGATGATTTTCAAATATATAGATATATATTACATACAATTGGATAGGAAGACATAAGGTTTTGTTGTTAAGCAATAGCCACAATGCTACACATCTGGCATTTTTTTCCACAGTGTTCTTGCTACAAATCCAAAAACTGAATTCAAGTTTACATGGCTGAAGTTGCATCTCTTTTCCCCAGAACGAACCCTAGACTGCTCAGTTTTAAAGTAACAAAGGAGGCAATGGGGGAGGGAAGGGGAAAACTGCTGCACCACATTTTTCTTTACCTTATAGGCACAGTAACATAACATTTAATCTCCAAGAAACAGCAGAATAAGATCTATCTTATCCATCTCTGACTACCATGACAGCTGTTTCAGGTTAAGAGAAAATTAGGAACTGATTTTTAAGTTACAGAAGCAAAGATGTCATACTACAGTTATAACCCTTTTTTCTCTACCAAATCATTGCTTAAAAGTTAACCAGGTTTGAAATAATATTCAGCATTAATTTTTATTCTAAATAGAACTTCTATCAAAACCTGCAGTTTAATCCTTGCAACTTTTCTTGTGGTTCACAACCAAAGTTTGGCACATTTGAAAACAATCACTGATGTACATTTGTTAAAAGTAGCCAGTTGTGTAAATAACAGCCCTGAATTAGATAGCACAAAGGTAGTCACCCCTAAAAATATAACCCTAGGTACCTTGGTGCAGCGATAAATGCAAGAGGACCTAGATGACATTGCTATTTTGCATTATATTACCCCATAATTTTAGGTTTAGCCACAGCATTCCTGTACTATTGATTGGCAGCATTCAAAGTATGGAAAATTTTCTCCAACATGCTATATGACCCACAAGCTTTTCATGTGTGTAAGCAAGGCATGTTATACCTCATCTCTAAATGACTGGCCTCCAAATCTTTTTGAGCTCCAAATTTCCAAAATCCACCTAAAAAAAAGTCACCGAAACTTTTCGTATGGTATCTACCTATCCACCTTACACTTCCAAAACCATGCTTCCTGTCCTGCTTTGCTTCCTTTTTTTCCTCCCCTGCAACACACAATAGCCCTGCTTCCAGCAACATGGTGTACAAGCGCACAAATTGGTTGTGCACAAATATGACTATCAAAACTGCCTGTGATGCCCCAATATGTAGGAGTTTTAAAAAAACTGAAAGAAACCATACTTACAAATGTTACCAGTTATTAGCATATATTGCAATCCTTACACAAAACATACTCAACATCACCACTAACTAGACAAACCTATTATTAATGACAGAGACAAAAGAAACCCCAACAGAGGGAACTACAGAAAGTTGCTACCATTTGCATTTTTCTAGAGAACTGAACAGACACAGATGTTAAATATATTTCAAATCACCTATCAAACAACTTGCAACCTTTTATGGAGGAACATGAAATAATAACTAGGGCCCCTGTTGGAAAATAGTTAAATAGTCCAAAAGTAAGCCAAAACGGCATTGTACTTTGAATTAGATTATGTTTTTCACCAATAAGGATATTATATACAGTAATTTCTCTACTTCTGTGCAGAGATATGTGAAACACCTTTTTTGTTGCTGCTAAAAGAAAACTTAAAGTCACCACACACAAACACAGAAAGCATTGCTTGAACACAACTTCTCCCAGGAAAAGAGAAATCAAAAAAGTACCAGCTTGAGAAGGTGGCTGATTCAGCAATCAGATTTAACTTTCAAGCAACAGTTCTGCAACTGATTCCTATTCCTCGTCAAGCATTTACCTGGGCTTTGCTCCCGTTTGACTGCAATACAATGCATATGCCACAAATCCAACTTTAAAATACAAATTTACACTGAAAGTGATGGACTTCAAATGAGAACAAACAGCTGAAGCCTTAGACAGGGAGTTAAATTTGAATTGCAAGAACAGTGTCTTTGGGACTTAATGACTTCAGAAAGCTTTCTCATATTAACAAAATGCAACATACACTCCTTGCTACCGTAATTTTTTGCAGGTTTTGATTGTTTTTAAAGCTAAAAAGTGACAATGGCTATAGAGGTGGAAGAAAAAAAAATCATCATTTGTAGAATCACACTGGAAACTGGCAACTTAAAGGAAAAACCTAGATGGCTACAGCAGATCACCGAGCACACGCACTTTTCTAGTTTTACTCCAAGGAAGCGTGAACGTCTTGTTTTCTACATGACAAAGTGATTCAACCACATCACAGGTCACAACCACAGGTTCAGCCCTCGCACAACCTTCTGGCAAGACAACATACATGAAGAACATCAAAATAAGACAAAATACATCAAGAACATCAAAATAGCAAGAACATAAAAAAACACTCGAAGCAGAAAGCAGGCTCAAGTACACCTTTCACACTCCACAAACCATCTCCTTGCGGCTCTGAGCGTTCATCCCCTCTGCCTTTCCTCCCTGCGATACCAAGCCATCACAAAGCAAAGCAGAAGCATCGCGGGGCACCGGGCTCGCTGCCGCGAAGTCCCGGTGCCTCACACCGTCCCGACGGCAAAGCCTTGGGCAAGGACGGCGCTCCCGGGAAGAGCCGCTTGCTGCCGCAGGTTGGGTGCGCCGGTGCTCCCCGTTACCTACCGGCCACCCGCCGGAGGGATCTGCTCCGTGAGCCTGCGGCCCAGGCTCGCCCCGGCGGAGGCCTCTCGCTCCCCGCAGCCAGCCGGAGGAGCTGGGCCGGGGGCCTTCCACCCCCCTCAGCCCGCCCGCCCACACGCAGGGCCCCGCCGAGCCGCGCCCGGCCCCCCCAGCCCCGGGCAGAGCCGGCGGCGGCGGCTCGGCTCCCTCAGCCGGTGAGCGCGGGCGCCGGGCCCCGGCCGCCGCCCCTCAGGGACCGCGCTGCCGGCGCCTCAAAGACGGGGAAGGTCAGGGTGGCTCCAGCCGCCGGCTCCCGCCCAGCCCAGCCCAGCCCGGCCCGGGGCTGCCGGCAGCGCCCCACGGCGGGGCCGGACCACGGGGCCGCGGCCGGCGAGCGCGGGATGGGGCGGCGCCATGTGCCGGCCCGCGGGCGGGCGGCCGGGCCCGCTCCCGCCGCCCCGCCACCGCTCCGCCCCCCGGACTCACCCCGCGGCTCCCACTATGGCGGCGGCGGCGGCACCGTGCGCGGCGCGAACCCCCTCAGCCTCTCTCGCCCGCGCTCCCCGCCCCGCCCCGCCTCGCTCCGCCCCGGCGGCCCCACTCCCGCGGCACGCCGGGACAGCGAGTCCCGTCGGCCGCCGGAGCGCGCACCGGGAGGGACGTGGAGGACTACAACTCCCGACGTGCCCCGCGCCGCCGCCCGCCGTGGCTCATTTGAATGAAGGGAAGGGGACCGCGCATCGCTGGCCCCGCAGGCGGTGCCCCGGAGCACTGTGGGATAGTGGCGGAGCGTGGAGTGGCGGGGGAGGGGAAGGAGCGCAGCCTCCCGCGCCTCAGCGGGGCTCTCCCGCGCCTCAGCGGGGCTCTCCCGCCCCGGGCCCGCCGCCCGGTGTCCGCCGTCAGGGCCTCCTGGCAAACGGCCTGTCCCGGGGCCACCCAGGCTGTCCTCGGGCGGGAGGCCTTGTCTTACGGGGAGGCTCCAGCGGGCCCTGTCAGCCCCGCGGGCCGGCGGCAGGAGGGCAGTCGCGGCTCTGGTGGCTGAGGGGACTCTCAGCCCGCCCTGGGCCCGTCTCGCCCGCTCCGGCTGCAGCTGTCCCTGGGTTGTAACGGTGACAGGGTTTCATGCTGCAGAGGGAGGCGAGGAGGGCTTCCACCCAAGGCCGGCCAGGCCCAGCTTCAGAGGGCCATCGGCCCTGGGCAACGAGCCGCAGCCAGATCCTGAAATTCATTTTTAACACCCCTCACAAGAGCTATGCAACGAAAAATCTTATTAAAAAAAGGAATTACTCAGCTTGCTTGCAGTGAAAGAAGTTAGCACAGAAGGTGGTAGAAAAAACCCTTCAAATAAACAGTTGCAAACATAAGTGATCTAAAACCCATGGTCTCGCTGGAGGCCCGCACCACGTTCACTCAAGTGGCAGCAGAGAGGGCTTACAAAGGTGCAGAATCTTTGTTACCGGGCAGTTCAGATCATGGAGCTGGGCCTGAAAGACAGCTCAGTGGTTGTCCTGTACTGAGTATGGCATTCTGGCCCAGCTCCGAAGGCTCCCGTGTCTTGCCAGCAAACCTGAGCGTTACCTGTCTGCTTCTTAGAGAGAAGCGGCATTGCACAACCCTGGAAAGAGATGAGTCCACAACGCATTTGTCCGGGCTTATTGCTGAAGGCAACACTACGAAAGGAGATAAGAAGTGGCTGACATTGAGCCTCTTAGATGCTAATGTTGCACTAACAATGTCTTCCAACAGGTTTCTCCTATTCAGAAAAGGCAAACCTGAGTGCCAATGCTGTGTCAGTCACTATCTCATGGCATCTTACCCCACGTGGCCTGGAAATGGAGACTGCAGGGAGCTGATACTCCACTGAGTAGAAATTAAGAGTAGCTGAACAATAAATAAATGATTTTCTTTTCCCTCTCTCACCCTTGTTTTGTGACTGAGGTGCTGGTTCATGCCTGGGAGAAAATTATGAGCTTTTTCATTGCCTTTATCATGATGTTCTCAGATCTCCAGCTGCCAGCCTGAGACGTGTTCATGTGCTCTGCACCTTGTGGCTGATGCTGCTGTCTCTTCCCCAGGGAGAAAGATGTCAGTGGAACGACTGGCACCATCCTGACCACGGTTCTTTGTGGACTCAGCTTAAGCATTTGTGTCATGGACAAAACCAGTTCTTTAAATTGTGGAGGCTGTGAGACTCTTACACAGGTAAACGGTTTGTGCGCAGCAGCCCTGACACATCAGATTTATCCTGGAAGATCTAGGAACTGGTTTGATTACACACCAATGCAAGGCTGAAAGAAAAAGCTACTTCTCATTTGTTCTTCATATGGAAAGACAAAGGAGAAGGATTTGCATGGTATGGATCACGTGGGGTCCCTTGTTCTAGCTGATGTGTTGTGGAGTAAGTTCCAAACATAGGACCCAAGCCTGGAATTTGCAGGCTTTGGGATAAAATGGTGTTGATTTTCCTTCTGCTGTTCCTGTAGTAGCCACTATAGTGGGATAAGTATCTTTTTAGGATGTGACTACCTGGCTGTAGCAGTGCCTTTCTGCTCTGTGCAGTGTGGTTTTTCATTTTTGAAGGAGAGATGCAGTAAAAATTCGAGGGAGAATTGCTGACTGATTTGGGAGGAAAAGTAGAAATGAGATGTTGAGAGCTGAATGGAGCATCCTGAGAAAGAGGTAACTGGGTTTTAGGGATGTTTTGCTTGTGTTAGATCCATTTCTAAATCATATTCCATCAGAAAGTACATACCCAGAGAGAAGTGAAGCAGTGAAGGTCCGTCAGGAGATGGTAACCTCACCACCCTCAAGAGCACACAATTTTTGTTCTTCTCCTGCGTAGTGATTCCCAGATGAGTTGTGGGACCAGCGCAGGTGTGGCTGGTGCCTTGCAGTTGCCCGTCTGGTCTCTGGGGCTGTCCCAGCACGCCTATCTGAACTGTAATATTTCTGCGGGGAAAACGTCAGCCCTTTGAAGTGAGAACTGACTGAGCAGCAGCTGAATTATGCTGATTCTTTTTTTTTTTAGCAGAGGTTAAGAAGGGTATCACCTAGGACTCTAGGCAGCATTGAAGCCCTGCTTTGCTGGGCACTACGTGTAAGTGGACAAGAGAGATGATTTTTACTCTAGAAAATGTGCGATCTAAAAACCATAGAATAATCAAGGCAATGAAGACGGGACTGTGCTATGAAGCGCATGACAAAAGTGCACACTCGGCTTGGTAGCATCCATCCTGACCAGAGGTGAGAGAATTTTCCTTTGCTGCTTCTCACCCAGCCCTTAGGTGATGATGAGTTTGTGATGCTGGGACCCTGGGAGTGCTCCTGCGTTCTGCTCTGGAGGAAAGTGAAAGTTTGGATGCTTCCTCCTTGCTGCGGGTCCTGGGAGGCTGCCACTGCTTTCTGGGAATGATACAAGGAGCCTGTCAGGCTGCCTGGGCTCTGATCGAGAATAGCAAGGGGAGCCAGCCCCAAGAATGGGCCTCAACACCCCTTGTCATGGGAGTAAAAAGAGGCCATGTGGTAAGATGCAGAGAAGGAAAAGAAGGGCAAGGAGAAGGTTGCGGGTTTTGGTGCCATCTCTCAATTTAGCCTTGATTTAGCCCAGAATTTCAGCATTTCTGCTGTCTGTATAGAAAGGAGGGAAGTCTGAGGCTGTATCAGAGAGAAGAACTGCAGGTAAAGAGTTTGGGCAGAACACTGGAGAATATTCCTTGTGGAGGAACCCACCCTGCGAAAGATGCTGGGTTAGAGGTCATGAAAACAGTCATCTGTCCAATAATTTAATGGGAGCGATACTGATCTCTAAAATACCGGTGAACTAAGCAAGCCTTGTGCATGTGCAGAGAAGATGGTTAGGGTTTCAGCTACAGGAGAGAGGGTTTTGCATGGGAGAGAAGCTTCTCTGTCTTTCTCCTGTTTGGTTCTGCTTGTTAATGTTTCTTGTCACATGAGAGCCCCTCTGTCCCTTCCCATCCATACCTGATCACAAAGAACTCAACACAGAGCTCAGGCTACAGGTCACCACCTTGCTCTCACAGGGGCTTCGTGGCCAAAGCTCTTTTTATACTCCCCTCTCACAAAGACTGATTTTCCCTTATTAAAGTTCAGAAATCTTAGTCCTTGGAAATGCAAACACTTTGGGTAGAGTCAAGTGATTAGGTGCACTGCCTTCAGAGAAATGTCTCTTCTGTTTAATTAGAGGTGTGGATCGCATGGCTTGCACAGATGCGTAGAGCCATTAGGTAAAGACTACGTGTGTTAGAATGCTGTTTTCACTCAGTCTAGCCTGAGCTTCAACTAGTCATGGTGTGATTTTGGCAGCTAGTTTGGGAAACCGGGGAAGGAGTGACCAGAAACTCTACAGATATCAAAAACCCCATCAGCCAGCTGATCACCTGATTAGCCACTCTCCCCGTTATAGGCAGGCTATGTTATCCTCATCCACATTGCCAGGGTTTTAGGATTGCACGGCTAAATGTGCCAGAGATGGAGTTACATTTCTAGATTTCTTGTCTAACTGGGAAGCTGACCCAGCAGGTGAACTTGTAGCACAACACTGGATATAGGCTACTTACAGAATACATGACCTGTTTAGTGCTTGAGCTCTGCAGCTGGAGGATGTCGAGCAAGAATGCGTGATCTTAAGTAAAATAAAGTTATTCACCCACTGGGTTAAAGGCTATCATATTATGACAGAAAAACTTAAAAATAGGTACAGAACCCAGAAAGGGAGTTACTATTAATCTCTAGGGGTGATTGTTATAAACATATTTTTTCCCTTAGAACTATAAAAGCCATTTTAAATAAACATTCTTCAAGTCCCCTTTTAAGGCTAACACTTGATAATATACACACAGAGGAATGTGGCAACCAAAAATAGTTAAAGCTGGTAGAAGAAAAATACCACGAGGGTATAGGCTAGATTAGAATACAGGATGCAGAAAGGTAAGGAGTTGAAATGGAAGAAAAAGCATTTGCATTGAGCAGTAATACAGTTTATTTGTTAGCATATTAAGGTGCCTTCCTACAGAATTAGCCTCTTAATTCACTGCCAGTGCCGTTGCTCACTGACCTTAATTTAGCAACAAAGGGGGGAAGTGTGTATGAGGATAAGTGTTCGTTTTTGTCATGCAGCTTCATTTCACATTCCCAGTTCAGCCCAAAAATGTGACGTTTGAAGCACAGCTGAATTTTTTTGCCACTTACAATTGTTCAAGACTAATAGTTCTAAACCAACCTGAAATTAGGAACTTTGGGAAGTGGAATTACAAATTTAAAGATACTACAGGCTAGCTCCTCCCTACACTGGGCTGGTCCGCAGGAGGCCATGCCTTCTCCTTTCTCCACCAAGCGTTGGATGGGAGACTCGTGCTGTCCCTCCAGCAGAAGCCCTGTGTGGGAAGCCTGGCTCTCCTGCTCAAATCGCTCCAGGCTATTTAGAGAGCACCCCTGTCCTAACAGCTGTTTGCTCATCAAAAGGGCTCTAACCCCTGTGCAGGCAGGCAGGTAATACACTGAATAGACCTTTAACTCCTCTTCCTCACCCTACACGAATGTAAAGATATTCATGCTGTTGCAGCCATGGAGTTCAGGAGGAATTAAAAAACATTGCAAAAGAGAAGACAAGCTACAGCCACCAACCTTTCAGAAATATACATATACAGCACAGAAACAGGAAACATAACAAAACAAAATATACTTTATTAAAATTAAGCATGTTAGCACCTCAGTGTAACCTGGAGAAGTCAAACAGTCCAGCAGTTAACCAGTCCAGCAGGCCAAATGGCTGAACGTCCTGAAGTGCATTCCAATGGTAGAAAAAGTACCACGACTGTTACGACACGCACGTTGTTCGCAAGAAGCTAGGACGCACAACCGGTCTTGTTTGTAAGGAGAGACGTCGTGCTGCCTATTGTCTTGATGGGAGCATAGATCTGCTGGACCAATTACATACGTTAAATCAGATGGTGTAGCAGGTATCTGGTTTCCCTACAAAAAAGAAAAAAACAAAACAAACAAACAAAAAAATCGCTGCTTACTTGACTCACAGGAAACTCAGTATACCACGGAGCTGAAGTTAAGCGCTACATATCAGATTGAAGAAAATAAATTAAAATGGAATAATGGGAAATACTTAGTACATGAATAGACCTGTAGTATCCTTACGGTCAACCATCCAACTCAGCACACACGTTAATAGAAGAATGACCCATGCATCACATAGCAGGCTGTGACAACCAATGCCTTTAGCTGAACGGGCTACATGATCAATCGATAAACCTCCAGCTACCAAATCCCACTGTGCCCTTTTGTTCAGTCATACAGAGTATCGAAATGGACAGTTGTAAAGCTACGTTAGCCAGTGTTACAAAGATTACAATATTTTCAAACTAAAGATACTTTTTACATTTAGAAAATACTTCTATAAAATTTAGTAAACTGACATCCCAATCTACCGAGTGTAACGCACTCTGATTACAGGAGAAATCTCACAGACCCAGAAGACACCTGGGCATTCCTCCCTCGAATGTAATTACGGGCACACTGTGGTGAACTGCCTTTTGTTTTCAACATCCATCGCTATCGAAGCTGTACCCCCTAAGTACGTGTGGCCACAGAGCTATGCAGGTGCACCAGATACCCTCCTCTTCCTCCTCCTCCTCCAAAGCGCTGAGGTATCTGTTCCACCGGCCAACCTGGAAGTACATATTCAAGCCAAACAAGTAGCTTCGCTACCCTGACTCCACCCTCTTTCTAGCCAACATTGATTTGGTTTCTTGTTGCTGAAAGTGAGGGGACTAGTGCTGGCTAGAAACAGAAACTACACAATCATTCCACATAGATTTGTTACAATACTCTTAAATCTTGGTTTAGAACACGCAAGCACGTTTCAGTAAGGTCTTGCCTAATGTACAGATTATTAGTCATGCCAACTAGTTTAGGATTAGACAGCAAGGATTTGCAACCACTGCAGATAAACTCGCTTCGCTTCTGTTTCAACCCGGTTCTCTGAACGAAAGCCAAGGATTTAAATTCCGTCACGTTACAAAGCCTCTGTTTCATGAGAGGGAGTTCTTAAGCCAATGAGATAAACTACAGCCGTCAAATGCCACTGGGTTCTTTGTACCAGGTCATAATCCTTACTAGTGTTGAGAGCATCAAGACATCTGTAACAAATATGTATGTACTGCGGAGAAAGCAAAAACTACATAGTACAAGAGCACTCTTTAATCTGAGGATTCTTTCACACTAGAAACAGCAGTCTTTTATGGCATCAGTAATTTACTGAAGAAACACATCACCCTGAGAGGGTTTCTAAAGCTTTCCTCATGCCTCTGCTAAGCGAGGCCAAACACATCGTTGTTTGTTCCTATGAAGGGTACAGTGCCAACCACGCTTTCGGACACGCCTTCTCCAGGGGGTAGTGTTGCTGCTACCTCACTTAACGCAGAGCGAGTTTATTTGCTGAAAACTGATACCCTACGTCCACTTAGTGGTGACATGGGTCCCATCTACACTAAAAGAAGCGCTTTACGCCGCTGCCGGCACAGAGAGGGTGTGGATGGGCCCGGCGTAGACAGGACACCGGCAGGCATCTGCAGTACCGGCTCTGGGGTAACGCTGGATTGGTAACGGGGCTCGGCACTGAGCTGACAGCAGCCGCCCCGTCTAGGCAGGGGAATCCGATGGCGCGGGCTTGCCCGGCCAGGGTCAGGAGGGACCGGGCAGCGAGAGCCGGGAGGGCCGTGGGGCCGCAGCCCATCCCGTCTCCGCTCCGTCCGGGCACCTCACCGAGGGCGGCAGAGGCTCCGGGGTGGAGAGCCCCGGGCCGGGCCGGGCCCCCCCCGGCCCAGGCCGGGCCCCGGCGGCCCTCAGAGGCCGTGGCGCTTGCGGGTCCCGGCGCTGGCGGCGTGGAGCAGCCGGTCCTTCTCGCGGATCTCCTCACGGAGCTGGGCCTCAGCCAGGCGCAGGCGGCGGATGCTGCCCTTCATCTCCTTCATCTTCACCTCCAGCAAGGCGATGATGTCACGCTGTTCGTTCAGCTTCCTCAGCAGCTCCTCCGACGTGGTGCCCGACGACAAGGAGTACGAGTGGTCCGGGGGGCCGCCCTCCACCGGGCCCTCCTCCACCGCCGCCGCCGCCGGTAGCCTCCCGGGGCCGGGCCCAGCGCTCGCCCCGGGCCCGAGCTCCACCTGCACCGTCAGGTCGATGGGCTTCACGTCCTCGGCCGCGCCCCCTGCCGGGGCCTCGGCGGCGGCGGCACCGGGGCCCTGCGCGGCGGCAGCGGCGGCGGCGGAGGCGGCGGCGGCAGCAGCGGCGGCGGGGCGGGGGCGGCGGGCGGCCCGCTGCGCCTTGCGCTCGTTGACGCCCCGCAAGGGGAAGATGGTGGGGACCCGCACCAGGTAGGACTTGCGGCCGCCCTGGAAGTGCTCGCTGCAGACGCGGTGGCCTGTGGTGGGCTGGAAGGTGCTGAAGCAGCCGCTGACGCCCGCCCGGGAGACGTTCTTCAGCCAGAGGCGCCGCAGCTCCTCGTCCTTGGGGAAGGTGTAGAAGTGCAGCGCCTTGTCGCGGTGCGAGTTGTTGTAGCAGCCCGGTACGCAGCAGGTGAAGCCCGGCATGGCGGGGAGGCCTCCCGGGGAGGGGGGGGACACCCCTGGGCGGCCCCGGCGGCGGGGAGAGCGGGCGCGAGGGGGCCCCCGCCGAACTACAGCTCCCACAAGGCCAACCGCGGCCTCTCGCCGCCCGCCGACGCCGCCCGCCCGCCGCCGTACCGGAACTACGCGGACCACAATGCACCGCGGCGGGCGGCGCCGCGCCGGAACTACCCGCCCCACACTGCGCCGCGCCCCCGCCCCTCGCCGACTACCGCCCCCAAGGGGGCGCCGCGGCGCCACGCCCCGTCGGCGGGCCCCGCCCCTCCCGTGCGGCGCCGCGCGGGGGGCCTCGCGAGAGGAGGCCATCTCGCGAGGCCGACCGGCGGCGCGGCCGTTACCCCGCCATGGCCGACAGCCGTCCGCCGCCTTGCCGCGGGGCCAGGCGCAGCGGCCGCCATGCAGCTCCGGCGAAGGTGGCGGAACGGGGGTCTGGCAGCCCCGCCGCGGGCTGGGCGGGAGGGGTGGGGAGGGTGGCGGAGAGGCGCTGTCGGGACCGGCCGGCCCCGGCCGGCCCGCGGGGCTCGCCCGGCGCTGTCCGCCCCTTCCCGCTCGGTGTGAGGCTGAAGCGAGGCCCTTGGAGCGGGGGAGCAAAGGATTCTGCCTTGCCCTTGTTCTCCTTTAAACGTGGAAAATGGGCTGAAACCCCTGAATTTCGCGCTCGCTGAACAGCCAGGTCATTGGCGTGGGCAGGGCCGTTGCAGCCTTGCACCTCGGTTCTGTTTTTCTTCTGTTCCTCCTTTTTGGGTTGCTTTAGGTCAGGGCTGTGAGGAGTGAAGGGCCTGAGTCCCTCAGGCTTTTGTCTGTGGTGAGACTTGTGCATTCAAACCCGCCTTGATGACAGCTGTGAATTGTCTTCCACCCAAAAATGAAGTGCCAGCATTGTTAGAAAGCAAATGGGCACGATTTCTTTTTGGGAATTTGGAAAATATTTCATGTTAGCCAGCTCAGACTTTTATTAGAAGACAGATGATGAATACTTTTGATGCTAAGATTCATCTTTAATGATGAAAATATGATTTTTGAATTGCGCGTCTCTGATTTCACTCTTTAGACTGTATCTCATTCAGGAAAGGAGAAGAATTCTGGCAGAAGCACCTTGCTGAAGCAGAGACCGACTGTGTTCCCTGATCCTGACAATGACACGCCACGGATTATGCTCAAGAGAATCATCCGGACCCGTAAGTATCTTTTTTCAGGAAAACAGAACAGGACAATGTTTTGGTGTAGTTGAGGACAGGAGGTGTTCTTTTGTAGCATGTTATTCTTACCCCGTTATGTGGAACAGAAATCCAGACCATTGTATGACCGATTTATGTAAAAAAGGAGGAATCGCTGCAGTGGCAGCTGAACGAGGTCGTGCGATACAGACCAGGTCTTACATTGATGAAAACATACTCTTGAAAATCTTCTTCACTCAGACGTCTTATCCTGGTGAGCAAGCATGTAATCTTTGTGCTGCCTTTAGCTGTAGGATCATGTGTAAATTATAGAAGCATGTGCTGTTGCCAGCCTCAGCTCAGCTCTGCCGCAGTATGTGGAACCCCCATGCTGCTATTCGCCACTGTTGGCTTCGTCATTGTACGTGCCAGCCTTCCTAGGAGTATAACCCAAATAGTTTTCACCGGGTCTTTATTTTAACCTGTTAAGAAATGTAATTTATGGAATGTAGTGTAGATTTGACACTCTGCTGTATTTTGGCATTCTTGCTGGATTGAATTGTGAAAAGGAAATGTTTTGGTTTCTTGGCAGAACCACAAGTTTCACCTCTAGCACCTCAGATATCTAAACATGAAAAAACAGAAGAAGCTCGATCAGAACTCCCATCTAAGAGGGTTTCCAGCATGTAAGTAATATTTGTGGTTTTTTACACTACCAGGTACAGCTGCAGTTCCTGCAGTGGGATTGGGGAGCAGGATTTCTTCTGTTTCAGTGATCAGAATTGTGTTCTGTCAGGTGGCATTTTCAGAAATACTTCTTTGGCGTTAAAAGTTGCATAGGAATCACTGGGACTGGGGAACTGAATAGTAAATACTTCAGGCTTGTGCTTAGTCCCCCTTCTTAAATCCAGACTTTTAGTACCTTTTTGCAGTGGAACTGCTGGATACAATAAGTCTCTTGATGGAAGCCTACTTTTCTTAGTTGTCTGTGACAGATACTAAACTAGATCTCTCCAAGGCTACAGGCCATGTGCTGGCGATGCTGAGGTGTAACGAGTGACTGCTGGGGCTTGTATTCAGAACGCAGGCTGCTGTAGCTTTTTATGGTTTTACTGCTTCTTGGTTGTCCTTGTTTTGGGCTGCTAGGGGTTACTGCCTTCCTATAGAGTGGTTTGGAGGTGAGGTTTGCCTGAGGCTCAGCTGCTTTTATTCATGTTTAGTCTCCATTAATATTTTAAGTTAATAGGCCTGACTGAGAGGCTGAAGTGTGGTTTGTTACCTTCCACTTTGCTATGAAATAGAAGAAAACTAGTAGTGGTGGCAGGTTTTAATTTGCTTTAGCCATTTTTTCACAACACTTATGTGTGGTTTTGCTTACTGCAAAATGGGAAAGACAGTTCTAAATAACGTGATTTCCTTTGATTTGTCTTTAGAGCTAAACTTCTTGTATTGACTGTAAGCAGCCTTAAACAGCTCATCTAACGTATTAGGTAACTTCTGTCTTTCTGATCTTTTTAACAGAGGAAGAAAAACCTGAGTTTTCTATAAGTGTGGTAACTTGATGGTTTTGTTTGTTTGTTTTTTCTAAATTAAAAAAGATGAGCAGTATTATTTTAACTCCTTCTTGATTTTGCTTGTTGTAGTTCTTTAACATCTCTGAATGTGCTTCTCGTCAGCCTGTCTTAAATGAAAAGATCAGATGGTTGGATCTTTGCAGGGTTTTATACTCCATATGTTAGCTAGTTGTTGAAGTTAAACAGGTATAGACTTATAAAAATATTTTAAAGTTTTTAAGTATTTTTTTTTTAAATTCCCTCACAGCCTGCCTTCAGTTGATGTGAACTTTCTTGAACTTGGAGAGGCACTGCTTTCCCTAAGTTGTAATAGCATCTTCCAGGATAGATGCACAAAATGAGAAATCTTTTTTTCCCTACCGCTTTACATTTGATCCCCTTTACAAGCCAGTTGATTCTAATGCTTAGGCCTACATTATGCTCATAATACAGTAATGAAACTTAGCCACCTTTCTGACTGGTAGAGAATGTATTTTGTAAGAGGAAAAGACCCATAAACGTGATCACCGTACCGTTCTTGCTATATTGAGGCCACGTTTGTTGCAGCAAAGGATACTGAATGCGGGCTCTTGGCTGGCGGGGGGACACTCTCTGCTCTAGTTCTGCAGGAGAGTGTGGAGCGCTGGCAGCAGCTCACTGCCTGAATGAGAGGGGTTTCTTGGAACTCCTCAGTAAAGGGGGAAAACAACTCAGAAATTTACTTTCTGATCCTGATCCAGTGCCTGACTGGGATATTACAAGTCTGTTCTGTGTACCAGCTTTGTGATACCTAACGTTGTTTCATGATGATGGCTTTTCCATTGCCACCATAATGACTGACAAATCTAATTGCTGTTGTGTGCTGTTAGGAGAAGAGAGCTATGGAGCTTGTTGGAAGTCCAAGCTTTCACTCCAGTCTGACCTTTCTCAGCCCTGTTGTTTTGAATGTACGCTCAAGTTTTGATTCTCTTACTATGTGAAGTTTACTTTGATTTAGTAGGAAGGAATGATGCGTTCCTGCATTTGTTGAGCAGATCGCTGATTAGCTCCTGCTGCTGCAGCAAGAACAAATAATTTCTATTTGTTTTTCACTGACATTACAGAGACCCTTCTAAGGTAGCTAAGAAGCTAAAGTCCTGTGTTAAAGGCTTGGTTTGTATTGGTAGGGGGGAAATGCAACTGCCAGACCTTGTTCCTGAGGACACATCTATCACCACATTCCATATGACAAAGAAGAGAAAGAAACTCAGCATTTCTGAATTTGAGAGAGCAGCAGACAAACGACTTCCTCAGAACCAAGGTAAGGCAACAGTCAAAAATGACCTTGTTCAGCACTGCATTTGCTGTCAGTTGATTTTCATCTGCTGCAGTTTGGTTCTTAGTAATTTCTCAGCTGGGCAGTTGTACGTTTGGAAGCAAGACTGCAGTGTCTTGTGCAAAGGGGATAGCGGAGAAGGTAAAAGCCCCTCCTATCAAATTGAAAAAGAGCCTTTTTGAGCTGAGTTACTGGCTCTGCCCTGGCTGTATATAACTTCTTGACTATTTTTCCAACTTGGTGCTCTTTGAGTTTTGAAGTGTCTCCAAAGGAAGGAATCCTTGTCGTCTTCTCAGTTCCAGAAACTTGAAAATAGAACAAGCTGTATACTTTTTGTTGCATTTACGTCAAATAAGTTATAAAGTTCTTGATCGAGATAAAAGGGTCTTGTAGTTTTATAAAAGCAATAGTATTTTATATTGGAATGAATCTTCCCTTTAAACATAAATTTGCAAATTTGGTAAATATAACTTTTATTTTAGTTGCAGTTTAACAGAGGCAGATAAAACACCTCACCTTGGTTTACATACCCTATTGGCAGCAGCAATGGGAGTAGAATTCAAGGGTGGGATTCAGCTCCAAATTACAGACACCTGTACCTCAGCTCCGAATTACAGACACTCTGTGTCTCTGTGTACACTAGGTAACTGAAGTCCTCCTAAAGTTTAGGGGAGATCTAGTCAGTGGAGTCTGGAGGGTGATTCAGCTCACCCTCACCTACATTTGATTAGTTGTGTTTGGGTATTTTAATCTGGAGCTGAATCCCACCTGGACTCACCTGTAGTCACAAAATTAACTTGTCTGTCTTTAGCCTGATACCTCATCTGAACATGTTCTGATGAGGGCAGCCCTGTAAAAGCAGAGGGGGCATGCTCTAGTATTTTCTAGTATGAGCATGATTATGTCACTGCTCTCCAGATTTGCTTTTGGATTTTTAGGACTTTTTGAGTAGAACAGGTTTGAGTTACAGTTTCACCAACAATCTGTGGAGTAGCTATCTGTATTTCTAAAGCTTCCAGATGCTTCAGTGTTTGGGAGGTAAAGTTTTGCTGAAGGGTTGTTGTGACTGAGGCTCTAGCCTATCTTACTATTAATGTGGTAAGATTAATATTATTGAGTGTGAGGGCATGTGCCATATTTAAATTACATTTGAAATAACTGTTTTATTACCCTTTCAGAAATTGCTTCTAAGAATTCTAATACTCAGTTCTGAAATGCAGACGAGAAATTGTGAAGTGAACCTGTCGTCTAATTCTGTTCTCACGAAAATGTAACTTTTGAGGATTGTAGCATAACTGGGTCTAGAAAGAGGAAGATCCATTGGGGTGTTCCTGTAGTCTGTTGTGTAGAAGGTAATTTCTCAGCTAGCGTGATTTCTCACCTAATGTGTCACCAACTTTTTCTAGCTCAGTCAACGTTGGACAGCACTACTTTGGCTCGGTGAGTTTAAACTAAAATGTCTTAATTTCTGACTGTCTTAGCTATAGCTGCCTTGATTCAGCACCTCTGTAGTTGTGATGAATGGTATAGATAGCTGGGTTCATGATTAAGACCTGTGTTAGTAATAACACAATCATCTCCCACTCTGGTGATGGAATTTGAAGGTGTTACACCACATATCTTGTGCTTTTCAGAAATTGTGGCTCTGCACTCTATGCCCAGGTTGGTCTAGCTTGTATTGCTGTTGCTCCTCTTTTTGCTTGTTAGGATCATTCCTTTTTTCCTTTCATTCTCATGTTTCCAACAGTAAATCAGTACACAATATACCTTGCCTGTTAATTGATGACCTTAGAATATTATCTCATCCTGTTAATTGACTCATCACATCAGTTACATCTATGCAGTCTTTAGTCCAACTTTCCTGGACTTTAAAGGCTTTTTAGCAAGTCAAAGAACTTCTTTTCCTGTGTTGCCGTTGTACTTCGCTAATGGTCCTAGCCATAATTAGCAATTTATTTCACCTTTCTCACTGCAGCCCTTGCTCGTGGTCCCATGCAAGGTGATTCATAGGGCTGCATCCTGTACTTCCTACCTGTGAATCCTCTGAATCCCCTTTTTGATTGGGCTACCTACAGAGAGGGACAGGAGGTAGCTGAGCATGGCCAGTCTCTTTAGGGTGCAAAATATGAACATTGAGATACACCTTTTCCCACACTTCGCATGTTGCTATCTTAGCTCCCATCTCAAAAAAGTTAACAGTGTGTTGGTAGCTGTACTTTGCTGTGAATAGATACTATAAGAGGCTTTTTAGACTTGTTCTGAAGACCTCCTACCACCCTGCTGTCATCTAGAGGACACCTTTACTCTCAAACATTTGTTTTCCCTTTTTTTTTTTTGTTATTTAAAATTTTTAGAATTCCTGAACCTTTTGTCAGATATATTGTTGCAGCCCTCTCGAGGTAGGAGGCTGTAAAGCAGTCTGTTTCCTGATCTCTGTGATACATATCCTGATGTTAGGTGGTATCGTGAAATTAAACTATTTGTTTAAAGTAGACTGGCTTGTAATCTTCAAGGGTTTTTTTGGGAAATTCCTCCTAGCTAAGGGATTTGTGAAATGTCTCACTGTTAGTGGCACCATGTCTGTAGTCTAAGGGTAAAAGGGGAGTGTGTAAGTTTGGAAAACTATTTCTTCCGTCCTCTTTCTACAGATCTCTTCGCATGTCTCTTGGTTCCTTGATCCCACCAGAGACTATTGAAAAGAGAGGCTTGCTCCGGAGGCCAAAAAATCGCAAAGCTATTGACATGGAAGCTTTTGAAGGCAGAGTGGAACAGAACATGCTGAAGAGAAAAGGTTTCTTCTGTGTTGTTACTTCTCTTTTGGGAGGGAGGGCCTTACATAAGGTGGCTTTTAGAAGCAGTTACTGAAGTGTGGTCTGTATTTTAGGATTTAAAGGCTACTAGCGCGTTCACAGAAGTCCAGTGTAATTTGGGAGGCAAGATTAGAATGAGGCTCTGCATCTGTAGCTGCTTTGATTCTATGCACTTAAATATGCGCTTCACCTGGTTTGGTGATTTATACCACGGGAATTGTTTGGGATCGTGTTCATAACTGTGGAGAAGGTTTGGTAGAGAAAGTTAGGGGCACTGAAGTGTAGTGATACAGTTTCAGTGTTTGTTCTGTGGAGGATGAATAAAATTCGGTTGAATGACCTAAATTTGAATTATGCAAGTCCTGGTAATAAATGTGTGTCCCTATGACCTTGAACATTTTTCACATAAAACTTGTTTTAAAACTTTATCTAAACAGCACAGAACTATCTTGTGGACTCACAAACAGCATCTGGGATTCGAACAGCCATGCTGACAAGTGATGCGGAAATCATGCTGAGTAACACGGAGCTCTTTGTTCAGCCTCAGTTTGATGAACAGAGCCAAAATAAGCTTTCTGCGCTTGAACCACAGCTATCAGATTCAAAAACTTCAGCACAGAGAAGCAAGATTTCTGATGCAGCTCAAGAGGAAGCAAGGCTGGCGGATCTGGTATCCAGTGTGGGCACAAATGAGGGAAGGATCCAAAGATATTCTGAGGACTTAATCCTTGATCATGTGCATGTTGACAGAATGACTCGTGTATCTCCAAAAACACCTGCAAACCAGACAGAAGATAAGCAAGACCATTCCCAGCAGAGTAACCCAATGGAGCAGCTTTCTGTTTCAGAAGAGGTGGTGGTTGGCAGTGAGTACTATGGGTTAGGACTTGGGGCTTAGCAGGTATTATCTGAAATGACAGAATGGTTGAGGTAGGAAGGGACCTCTGGAGGTCATCTTCTCCAATCCCCCTGCTCAAGCAAGTCCACCTAGAGCAGGTTGCCCAGGACCGTGTCCAGGCACTTTTTACATGTCTCCAAGGATGGAGACTGCAACTCTGGGCAACCTGTTCCAGTGCTCAGTAACCCTCAGAGTGAAAAAGGTGTTTCCTTGTGTTCAGACAAAGCCTTCTGTGTTCCAGTTTGTGCCCATTGCCTCTTGTCCTGGCACTGGTCACCACTAAAATGAGCCTGGCTCCATCTGCTTAACACCCTCCCTTCAGATCCTTGCGTATATTGATGCAATCCCCCTGACCCTTCTCTTCTTCAGGCTGAACAGTCCCAGCTCTTTCAGCCTTTCCTCCTAGAAGAGATGCTCCAGTCCCTTAATTGTCCTAGTCGCCCTTTCCTGGACTCTCTCCAGTATGGCCATCTCTCTGTTCTACTGGAGAGCCCAGGAGTGGACGCTGTAAATTGGTCACAAACATGGTGAGATAAGGAGAAAATGTGTAGGAACTGTAGACAGAGTTAGGAGGAGTCTCAGGAGGTTACTAGTCTACAGCTTTACCCTGGTAAGGTCATTTATATGTCACAGCTAACCTCTTTGCTTTCTCCAGGGCCTTAAAAATCCCTTGGACAGAGGTAGTCACTGCCCTGGTCACTCTGTACCAATGCTTTGCAAGTCCTATCACTTGCTGTTTTTTCCCTGATGTCTGGTATCTGTCTTCTGCATTCATTTCCCTGTAAATACCTTGTCCTGGCTGTGTAAATGGGAGCACATTTTCCCCATGTTGCATAGACCAGGCCCCAGGGCATGGTTGTAACCCTAAAATTTTCTGCTTAGTGACCCTGAGGCAGCTAGCCAGGACAGGATCTGCTGTAGTAAATAGGTTCATGCAGTTCTTCAATTGAAACTCCTTATACTTTCCATGAAGTATGGACAGCTAATGTTTCTTTTTCCTTTAGTTTTTTTTATGATCCTTTGTCAAAAGGGCCACAGAAATGGTATTTAAAGAATGGTTGGTGTATTCAGTACTGCTCAACCCAGGAGAGGAGTTCTTGCCATGGAAAGCTTAGAAATTAATTAATGCCTGGTGTCCTGGTGGACAATACTCTACTTCTGGAGGGTTGTCTGTGGCAATCTTGGTGGGAAAAGTTGTTTTGAAAGGACAAGGGAAAAGATGAACAGAAAAAAAAGGTTAGTTGCTCTGAGGAGTCCAATGGTAGGCACTTTTAGGACAAATGGGTAGATAATGTGGAGAAAAGTGTGGAGGAGGATGGAATAGGGGACTGGATCAAATGAGAGGAAGAGGAGTGGGAGCGACAGCATATCTTAAAGGTGCTGGCGTTTGTAAGGCATTAATGTCAAATGTTAATGGTTACATAGTTCTGCTGTTTTACCAAAGGTAGCTGATGTCAGTGTTGCTCCTCAGTGTGAACTGAAAAGTAGTTGCAAGGACTTTTCCAACTGGTTCGTTCCTAAGATACAATGTGAACTCCCTAAACTGTTTAAGTAAAGGAAGAGCGTTTTCTCGTGTTTATTCCTCTCTCTGCTTGGTTGGTTTTTTACTTACCAGGAAAGCTAAAAGAAAATTTAAAAAGATACTGGGGGCACATTAATGCTCTCAATTTCTAGCTGTTAATAGATGGAGCTCCTCTTTGCCATCCAGAAGTCCAAGTAAATATTTGGGATCCCCAGTCACTCTAAAGCCCAAGAGATCTTTCAGCACATCTTTGAGAGAAGTTGTGTCCCATATAATTGAAGACCTAGATGTAAGTGATGCAGAAGAAGAGATGGCTAATACAGTGAATGAAGTGGAACAGGAAGAGATTTTCAGAGAGGGTAAGAAGTGCTTTCAGTGTTGCAAGGGAATGGAGTACTTTAGTCTGATTAAAACCAAGAGTTTTTCAGGTGACTTGCAGGGTAAAATAAGACTTTATTCTGCAGTAGATGCTGGAGATAATTTAATTCAAGTCGTATCAGAGACACTGTGAGCATTTCCAGACAAGCTTTCTAAAAGTAGGCTGAGACTTCCTCATGTGCTTTCTTGTCAGTGTTTGCCTTATTCACAGTGACTGCAAATGGAACAAATTTTCATATTTTTTGGTAGGTTTGTAGTGCTACTCATCTTCCCATAGGAGAGATGAATAGCTCCCTCTTGGCAAGAAATATGTCTGGCTAATCATTCTTTTTGTTTCTATACATTTTAATGTTTTACTATATTTATTTAAGCCATGTTCGCCATTATCTTTCTCCAGTACTAACCAGCATCTTTTTCTCTTAAGACGAGGGCTTGAAGGTTGCCCCCCATTAAGTAATAAAGATTGTCACTAGTAGGTTAGGTCTTAATACCTCCTTGTTTCTGGAAGAGAGCAAGTCATGCAAGTTGCCTGCTTTCACGAGCGTGTTCTCAGATCTTTCTGAAATCCTTAGAATAGACAGTAAAAACTCTGCACAGTAAAAAATACTGCCTTAGAATAAGACAGTAAAAACTCTGCACAGATGCCGAACTTGGCAGGTGTTACCCAGTCATTACATAAAGCTTTGGGTACTCGTGGACACAAATTCCTGTGTTTTGTTGAATTTCATTTTCCAGACTACAGTTTTAGGATCCATTTTAAGTCTTTCCCATTGTTCCTTCGACAATGTCTGGAAATGAGAGAAGACCATTGCAAACGCGGGTTTGCTTTCCCTGGGCTTAATTACATGTCTGAACTTTCATATGAATTACCTTATGGCAGTATGGAAGCTGAACAGTCTACGGCACGAACAGTTTTGTTATTGGAATTTTAAACTGAATCCTTGCAGTTCCCATAAGTAACTGCTTGCACATATCAGCAAAATTAGTTATATTGCCTTTTTATCATGATAATACAGCCTTCTGTTGTAAACAGTTCTTCTAGAGTAGTTCACTAAGGTAGCAGATACTCTCCACCTCTAAATTTACAGTTGCGTAAGGCTGGCATCCTTTAATCTTTCTTGATTCTTTTGTCCTGTTATATTTTTACTTGGGTGCACCTCTGGAGTGTGATGTTTAAAGGGGATGTGACTGTTGAGATTGATGAAAGTCAGCTCAGAATTGTTGCAGTTCTGTGAACACCAGCTCCAAGCTTGGGGAATGGTCAGAAAAGGAAATAACATGCAAAAATTATTATGAAAGGAAGAGATGACAGAACGTCACTGTGCCGCTACGGAAATGATTGTAATGCTCACCTTTTGAATACTGCATGCAGTACTAACCTCTCCATCTCTAAATAGATTTAACAGAACTAGAGAAGGTGCAGAGAAAAACAATTTTACCATTAATGATGATCAAATATATGGAGCAGTTTCTGTACATTGAATGACTAAAGATAAGGACTGCTCAGCCTGGAAAAAAGACAATGGCTGTGAGAGTGAAATATAAGAAGTTTAAAAAGAAAAGCCTTGAGCACCATGGAGGAGGTGATTCAGCAAACATATTGAAACAAACAGCTCCCTGATCTGTCAGTGCAGAAACTAGAGAGGAGCGACTGGCACTAACCACTGGCATGTTATACCAAACTACAGGAGGTATTGCTACTAGCTGTGGGTGAGGAAATCGGTAAAAAGTAAGACTTGAATGTGTCAATAGCATCTGGTACTCCACTGTTAAAGGACTGTATCCCAGCAAAGATCCAGTAGTGTGGGAGATTTGCTGGTGCCTGTCTGCCTTAGGCAATCTTAATGTAGAGCTGAATTTTTGTCTTCTCCTGGTTAATATTTTACTTAACTTTAGACAAGATTTTGCCCTGTGTTGGTGTAGGGAGCCCAATGTTCTGGTTAGTGAGATTGGTATTACTGATTTTTGTACCACCTTTGGCCAAATTTCCTTGTCCCCTTCACGGGGGCTTGGGGCTCCCAAGACATTGATGCTTGTACTTTTGAGTGTGAAAACTCCCAGTCACTGGAGAGGATGGTAAAAATCCACTTCTGCAGCTTCTGGTTCTAAGCTCAGCCAAGATTTCCAAACCCTTCAGCAAGTGACAGTACTACGAGAGTTCCCAGTAAGATTTCTCCAAATAATTACTTGTGTGGGTTTCTGAGCTACATGGTAACAGACATGTGGACTATAGATTTAGTGTGTAGGGAAAAGGAGTACTTAAGTACTCTTCAGTACTTTGGTAGCTACTTCAGTAGCTGAAGTTTTTGAAGACATGCAAATCACATGCCCATTTATTTCTCCTCATCCTGCCTGCTAGAGGCTTGTCCGGGATGGTTAAAACCACTGCTAGGAGGCGCTCTCCTCTTTGTAGTGCAATGTGTCTCTTCCAAAATTGTTTATTCAGAAAAACTGAGGAAATGGGGAGGAGAATCTGAGTGCAAACTCCATGTATTGTTAGATTTAAAGGAAAACAAATTGGCCTTTCACAAAATCACCAAAAGTGAGAATAGACGTAGAGATGGCAGATCTTGAGGAGCTCTGCGTACTGATAAGTAAAATTCCTTCGTTGGTATCTGATGTGCACCCTAATTAGGTGGCTGTAGAGCCAACACAGGAGAAGTTGTGCATTTTTCAGCTGTAAACTTTTGGAAGGGAACTGCATCTTCTTCCCTTATTTATAGCTTATGGCTATTGCTGAGTTTACTTACCATGAGTAAATTCTAGTGGTTGTTAAACTGTATGCTGGTGGTTGATTGGGGTTTTTTTTTTTTTGAAGGTAAGATTGATGATAGAATTTCCTATTTTAGATGCAGAGCATCGTGCGAATGCTCGATATTCTGAACATTTGGAGAAGAAACTGACCAAAGAAGCAGAATCACAGATAACTACAGCACAGGATGCTAGAGTCGAAACAGAAACGGCCCCTTCAGAAGAAGAGGGAATAGCAGAAGGCAGTGTTGAACACCAAGGCCCTCCCAAAGCTGGTGAGGACAACCTCTGATACTGGAGACTATCTCTAATGCCAAAGACCTCTCATGCTGCATTATTGGCATCAGCGCTGGGAGAAAGTCTTGTTAACTCTCTTTCCATTCTGGAATCTGGGCTAGATACTGGGAAAGTATCGAAATAATGTTGGCATGTTAAGCTGAAAGACTGCATTCTGCTCAAATAGAAACCAAAATTGCATTGGCAATAGTGTTTAGAAAGATATAATTGCAGAAGGCATCTCTTAATTAAAATTTACTAGTGGAAGTTCCAGAATCAGGCAAAGATTGATAAAATTTGGAGACCTTCTGAGTGTGTTGGCACATCAGGGTCTCTGAAGTTACTTTTCCTGAATTGCAGGGTCTCCTGTGTTCAACATGCTGCACTAAGGCTTTCGTAAGACTTCTTTTGAGATAAAAGTTCTTATTAAAGGAAGCTCATTTAAAAGGAGCTCAGATAAAAATTTCACTCAAATCTCATGGGCTTCTCTACATTACCAAGTGCTATTTTTTTGTGTGACCTCTGCACACCTAGATGTAGCAGAGGGAAAAGTTGAGGATTCATCAGTGCTTTAGCTTATCTAGCTTAGTGTATTGGCACCCTAATCCTTGAAGATAGGAATATAATCGGTGGCAACATTGTCAGGAATGGAAAGTTGGGTTTCATTCTTATTAGTGCTCTGAAATTTTGGCTATGATACTTGTTTCAGTGGTGTATTTTTCCTGTTTTGGAAATCTAGAACGTGAGATTGCCAAAGATATTGGAGTTGGAAGTCTGGGCAGGCATTCTCATGCTTTTTCCTCCTCTGAAAAATCTGGGATGAAGCCATTAAAGGAAGCTGTTGAACAAGCAGATGAACTAGAGGACCAGGCTATTATGGTAGAATTGGATGATCCGGAAGAGGAGCCTGCTGAGGATGAAGCCAAAGACCCTGAGAGTGAAGGTAAGAAAACTATTGCAGCAGTAGCAGAAAGCATTTGAAGAAATTTTTCCCTGTTATCAATCGACAGGTTGAGAAACAACATAGGTTAATAACATTATTAACTGTTTAGTCCGTCAGATAGTCCAGGGGAAGCTGTTGGCTGCTATTCCTAGGGCCAGATTGTTACTGGCTCATTAGGTGCTTCAGGGACTGAGATAATCTTGTACTTTTTGGGGTGAAGGTAATGGAAGTGCACAGATAGACAAAACTGAGTGCAAAGTGGTTTTATACAGTGACGTAGGTATATCCTCCATTTTATTCTTCCTTCCTTCCTGACTCCTAACTTCATGCCGCTGTTTTAATATCTTAGCATTGAACTGCTGTTTCCACAGCCAGTTACGTGACTCCAGACTTGAAACCTACTTTAGAACCCCATATTTTGTACCTGTAGTTACAGATTTCCTTTCCAGTTAACCAAAAGAGTAGGCTGGCTTTCCAGAAAGCTGAGAGGAAGTGTCTGTTTCTGAACAGTTCTTCAGACACTGCATCAGTCTGCTCTGTTGTCCCAAGAGTGCTTATGCCTTTTGGAAGAACATATACGTCAGACTGAGTTCTCTTCAATCAATGCTACGGTTGAGAATGCCCAGAGTGTGTTTTAGTGGTGACTTTTGGGACTGGTCTTAAAGTCTTTCGAAGCACAATACACCCTGAAATAAAAAAAAACCCTGAACTAAGGACATCCTAAAAGAGTCCAGTTGCCAGGATTTGAGGCATTGTGGGGAAATACAGCTGTAATGAGATTATCAATGCCTGTATGTATTTGTGCAGTGTGGAAGGCACAAAGATGACTGTTAAACTAGTACACTTTTGTCACAAGGAAAGCTGTAGGTGTTCTTGGGGTGTCTACAATAGTGTGTCAATATGCTTATCTTTAACACAGCTGTATGAAGAGATGGAAAGATCTTAATGAAGGGATCTCTGCTGATAGGGTGGGACAGTAAGAGTAGCATCTTAGAGGTCTCATTGGACAAGGAGAGGAAGAAAAGCAGGAAGAAAGGATGAAAAATTATGCACTCTTGTCATAAAACTTACCTCGGAAACCTCAGCATAACTAGTCTCTTCCCCTGCATCCTGCTCCCTGTCCCTCCAGCACACAGAAATATTTCTTCAGAAGAAGCTAGTGCGAGGAACCACGGTAGTTCACCCAGCCCTGCTTTCTCTGAGAGGCTCCTGCCCCTTTGAGTTGTGGAGTTTAACTAGTAGTAACTAAGTAGTACTTGAGGCCTCTAGTAGTTGGGCTTGTCTTTTATAATGGGACAGGTGTCCTAGCTCTTAGGGAGGGTTGCAAAGTTGACACCATTACCAGACATGCTGGATTCTTGGGCTGCACTCAGCTTGCAAGGGAAGCTGGCAGGCAAGAAGCCCTCCATGACCACTCCTCTTCTAGACAGGAAGCTGCTCAGCACTTCAGTTCTGTTAACATTGTTTTCTTTCCTGCTCTTGCTTGTTAAGAAGTGAAGAAGTTAAAAGAGTGAAGTTAGAGGATGCAGATTAGACTTGGAGAAAACCGATATGGGTAGTTTACAGCAAAGAGGGGGTGAGGTACTGACTATAACCTGAGCCTTAGCTGGAGGGAATTTATGAAAATCTGTGAATATGGGAGATGCTCATAGACTGACCCTTGTAATGTGATTTTGTTGGTCTGCTCGTCCCTGTGTTCAAGAGAATTTGCCACTGATTTAGCAGGATGGCAATGAGGTAGCTTGCAGACTTTGAAGTTCTCTCTGGGAAAAGAGGCGGCAGCTTCTTGGCAGCCGAAGTCGACCCTGCCATCAGCCCCTGCAGCCTGGCCCCGAATGTGTGTTCCTACACCCTGCCCAGCCTGCTGGCCCAGCACAGGGGCCAATGGGCCGGACCCGACGTGAGGGAGGGAAGTCACCAGCCTGTGTGGCAGGAGGCAGGGTGGGTGGAATTGCTGCAGCCAGCGGCCACGCTGGTTCAGGGTGCCATGGAGCCACAGCCTGAGTGCAGGCGGTGTGGCACTGGACTAGATGTGTGGAAGGCTGGCTGGGCTTCTGTCTGCTGCTGCAGCACTGCTTGCTGCAGGAACTCTGAAAATAGAGTTCGGTTCCTCCAGTACTTTTTTTTCCTCCTAGATGTTTCCATGAAGACGCCCACATTTGTCCGTGCTGCAGCCTACAAGCCACTGCTGTCAACTCCACGTCCTGCAAAGCCTGCTGCTCCCAAGTTGTCAACTCCACATCCCACAAAACCTGCTGCTCCCAAGTAAGTATAAGCCACCTTCAGCAGTGGCCTGGTAGAAGTGTGTCTGGGAGGTGTAAGTGCTAGCAGGAGAGAGCCGAGCCCAGCTTCATCAGTTGTTTTGTGCTCTATCAGCTGTAGCAGGGAGTAAGCAGTCCTGAAGTCTTTAGTTCATTCACTGCTTTAGCAGCTGAATAAAGAGTTCTATCAAGTGAATGTCAGTACTCTCCCAGAGCAGATCTGGTGCCTCAGGGCTTTCCAGTGAACATTCTTGTAATATTTTCTTCTGCTGAAGGCCAAAACCTTTTCCTAGGAGTTTTTCAGCTGGTAAGCTACCCCGGAGCCATAGACTCCAGTATGGGAAGCAGAGGCCCTTGCAGAAGAGCAGAAATTACAGATTGTGTTACATTGATCACACAAAATGACATATTTGTATTGACCTTAGAAGCCTAAAGCTGTATGTGGTTGCCATGTGCTGAGTATAAAATGAAGCTTGCCTAGAGGCAGGAAGTGAACCTGTCCTCTGCATTACTCCAAATTAATTAACATTTGTCACCCTCTTAACTAGAAATTTGGTGAAGCCCTGCGCTTCATGAGAACCAGTAACACTGGGTCCCAGGGAACAGGAGGAATTTTCTAGCCCATGACTCTAGATTTTTGTTTATTGAAGCAATAAACAATAAAACCAAATTCTTGTGCCCTTTACTGCTGTGAACGGAGATGAATGATGCTTACAGAAGGTGCCAGATGATTGCTCTGATCACAAATAGTAAAATATATTTATAAAATAGAAAAAGAAGTCTTTGATACTCTGCTGAAGTGGAACTGAATGAATGCAGATTTGCTTTGGGATTTTGCACTGGGACGTGCTCTTTATATATACATATATATATATATATATATATATGGAATGTCTGAATACTGATTCTTTTGTAGAGAGTGCCAGTCCTCATTGGCAAAAAAAGTCCATGTATTTGGATGCATATTCTTTATAGGAATTTCTGGACGTTAATAGACTGACAGATTTTCAGGCTTTCAAGGTGTACTGAGATGATCATAATTACAGGTTCAGAGCCTAGACTGCAGAAAGTTGTTGCACAAAAAATGCATGCACTTTATGTAATGCAGTGTGACCCTGAGTTGGCCTGCTTGCTTCCTGAGAGAGCAATGCTCAGGTTAAAAGCCTGAGGAATGCTCTAGGTTATGTGGTGGAGCAATAACCATGTGAGAGCCACAGTTAAGGCATTCTGCTATAAAATAATCTCTTTATACTGGTACAATTCTACTGTGATCAGCTATACCAGATTAGGGCCACAGAACTTTTCATTCAGAAACACCAAAGTCTCATACAGTCACTAAACTTCAATTTTGCCCTGATCCTGTGAACCAAACATTCATATATAATCATTCACAAATGGGCAAACTGAGGCATAGAAACAGTAACCAAGATGACTTAAATAGTGACTGGTTTTTTTTCTCACTGCTATGCGTACTTTGTCTCTGGGGCTGATCTCTTCCAGCTGCCCCTGGGGTTCTGACAGAAACGTGCAGGTGGGTTGGAGAGAGAATGAAATGATACATGCACTCTGTGGGTTTTGCATTCATTAGCCTGAGATTTCAGGTCTTTTCTGTTGTTTTCCATTTGTCTACCGGGTGAATCCAGGGATTTCAGTTCCCCTTTTCGTGTTACAATTTTTCCTCTTTAGAATGGAAAACAGTAGTAGTTTCCTTTGGGACTTACAGTCTTGTTAAGGAAAAAAAAACCCAATGAAACAAACCCCCAAAAACCCCACTAAACAAAACATTCATAATAGTGTAAAAATTGTTGTGGATGTCTGTTCTGTGGAAGGAGATTGTATAAAAAGAGGAGCTTCTGGTGAGTCTTGTCCACAGACAAAAATTGTGGATGCATCAAACTTTGTGCATTCCTGGAGAGTGAAAACTGCAGGGATGCAGTGAAAACTGCATTTATGTATTGGAGAGAACTATGGTTTGCTGATTGTTATGCTAGCATGATTATCTCTGAAAACTTGAGCCTGGATTGCTTCTCTCAAGGTCATAATGCCATGTGAATTGTACTTCGTGGGCATGTGGGTTTTGAAGAATCGGGAGGGAGAAAGAATTAAGAGCTCAAGGTAGCTCTTACCCCTTCCAATTCAGCATAAGGTTTGCCCAAACTCAGCCTGGTATTCTCTGCCTCTCCCCCGTGTTTGTTCATTTGATGTGTGAATTTTCAATTTCTCTCAAAGGTCTCCCCTGCAGATGCTGCAGGCTAAGCCAGTTCCAAAGAGCTCGGGAGCATCACGGAGGAAAACGCGTGAGCCTGAAGTAGCAAGTAGTTTGATAAAGAAGATATTTAGCCATTATGTGAAAATGCCGGTGGCCAGAGATGCAGTTAAAATTGTTGAAAAATGGTAAGCAGCAACAAACCGCTCCTCTTCCCACTCTTTTTAGTCTTTTTTTCATTCTTTTCTCTCCTGAAATAACAAACCTGTCAGGAGTGCTGCTGCCAAGCTGACAGCCCTCCCTGTTCGGCTGGGGAGAGTCACGGGAGGTCTGACTGAAAGTAGGACAGAAATGTGCTAGGTGCTTTTGGCCGCTGTGGGGGTATCTGTGACCAACGCAACCTTGCAGGAGCTTCTGGGTTTTGTCCCAACCAGTACAGATTGCACCATTCACAATCTGCTCTAGCTAACAGCACACTAATATCATTGGCACTCTCTGTGAGCGGGATAGCTCTGGAGAACAGTCAGTGTGCCGGGCAAGGTGAAGCTGTTCCAGCTGTGCGCTTTCTGTTGAATATGTCTGAATCCAGATTTCTCAGCTTTTTGAAACCACAGACCATGTTATCTTCATGAGTAAAATCTGCAGAATGTTTTAACAGTGTCACCATAAGAGCCGTGATTGTCTACTTAATCCTCAGTGCTGATTTTTCACTTGTGTTAATACCTGTTCTTACATGCGTGGGAATTTTGGGAAAGGTTCCAGTTGTCAAACGTGCAGCTGTTTCACAGCTATCTTGGCTGTGAAGTTCCAGGGAGCCCAGGCTGAGAAGCCATACTTCGTTCCGTGGGCCAGCGAGTTTCTTCTCCCGCAGTTTTCCCTGGCAGGCTGTGACCTGCACAGCGAGCAGCTGTAGTGCATCTTGCCCTATAGAAGTTCACACACTCCACAGCCTGATTTATTTCCCTCCTCAATCCTACTTCAGCTCTGAGAGATACTTCAAGCAGCTGAGCAATGATCTGGAAGCTTACAGCAAGCATGCAGGGAGGAAGACAGTGGAGATGGCTGACCTGGAAGTCCTCATGAGAAGGTAAAGGGAGGGTCATTATTAACCTGTAGTAGTGTTTGGTGGTGCTTTGATAGCCCAGTAAGACTGTCCTTGCTAAGGTGTGCAGCAGCAGTAAGTATTTCCATGGTAAGTGTGGTATCTTGTGATTTAATCTGCATGATGCCACTTGGCCTTCTGTCCCAGGAGGGCATTCGTGGACTTGGGTTTTTCTGCTCCACCATGAAGGTGGTGGAGGGGCAAGAGGAAGTAGCAAGGTGTTGGGAGTGCAGGAGGAGTCTGAGGAACAAGTAGCAAGAGGAGGGGAATGTGTGCAAGGGTGAAGCAGTTATGGCTGGGAAAGGAGTGGTGTCAGTAGAAAAAGCAGAGTAACAGTAAGCACGAGGCTGGGCTGCACCGTTTGCATCCCTGAGCGATCTCTTTGCTCAGAGCGCTTGCAACTGAAATAGTGTGAGTGTTTTCACATGCCCTGCTCTGTGTTTTGATGACTTGTTCTTCCAAACAAAATCCTGCTCTTCCTGCTTCTGCAAAAGCTGATATCAAGGGTTCAAACTGACCGTTCCTTGCCAGAGCAGGAAAAGGAGCCTCCAGCCTGGCAGGCCAGGACTGGCCTCTCCTAACAACTGTGTTCCCCTTCGTGCTGCCCGTTCGAGACCCTGCAGAGGGGCAGGCTGGCCAGCAGCCTGGATGAACTGTTCTCAGAGCCTCTCCACTGCTGCTCTTTCCTGTGGGCTCCCTCAGCTCCCCCGTCTCATGACTGAATTTACTTTGTCCTGTGACCAAATGCAAGGGATTTGTTCTGGGCTTGGGAGCCCTCTGTAAAACTCTGTGGGGCCTGAAACAAATTCATCACTCCTCATTTAAAGTCATTACTCCAAGTTGTTACTCCTTGTCTCCACTGGGAGAGTTTCAGATGTGATACTAAAGTCATCTGAGTGATTTTGCGGACACATCTGATTAAAGGCATTGGCTTTGCATGGGCCAGAGATTGTCATTTTCCCACCTGACAGGTGTGTGCTGAAAATGAGTATGAGCAGGCTGAGAGGTGCAATGGTTTAGTTGGCCAGGTTTGAGGATTCTGTACGCTTGTTATTTTACCTTTTTCTAGATGTCTTTATGCCTTTCCACTGCCTCATAAAGGGATCAGGAATTGTTGCTGGTTTGTGAATAACAGTATTTCTGTTCCTTCCACAAGGAAAGCATGAATAAATGCTGCTTTTTTTTTTTCCTCTCTACAAGACTAGGAGATGCTGATTTTTTCAGGCCAATCAGCTAAATGGTGTACTAGAAAACTACACGGCCTGCACAGGTGAAAAATGCCAACCACCTCTGAATTGTGAATGTAAAAAATCTGCTGGGTAATGGGCTATTTGCTTCTGTTACATCATTGTGTGTGTGTCTTTAAATAGCAAAATTTATCCTGTGGCAGGTGGATTGTGAATTTAAAAAGCAATGAGCTTATGCTTTGGTATAGATCAATATGCTGACTCTCACTGTGATAAACACGTACCTCTGTGGGAGGCTGGTCTGCGGTAACCCTCTTGGTCCACTTCCATGTTGAGGCAAGCCTGGTGCCTGCACCGTACGCAGGACCCTAGTGCATCACCTGAGAAAGTTGCCTGCAAAGAGAAGTTTATAGCTTTTCTGTCACTAGCAGCCATAGCATTTCAGCTATTAAATGCAAAAATGTCACTGCAAGAAAACTTTAAAAACTTTACTCTGACACTAAGTCTGAGTGGAAACACTTTTTGCTAACAATTCTCTGTTCTTCTCTGCTCTCTTTTTGAACAAAGACAAGGGCTGGTGACAGACAAGATGCCATTGCGTGTGCTGATAGAGCGTTACCTCCCTCTGGAGTACAGGAAGCTCCTGATTCCGGTTGCTGTGAGTGGAAATAAAGTGATCCCCTGCAAATGAACGTGCCCCTCCGGCAGCGGTGGCTCCTGTGGGTGGGAAGATGGCTGCTCGCAGAGGCTGGCTGTAGGTTGTTCCGTGTAACTGCTCCGTGTGACGGTTTTCTGCCAGTAACTAGTGGGGCAATAAACAATTGACGTTCTCCTGAACTGATGCAGGTTGTGCTGTGGCTGTCACGCCAGCCTGCTGCATCTCACCAACTATTATTACAAGTAATTTGACTATCCTGAATTTTTTATGTTACCTTTGAATACTTGTACAGCTCTGATAAATAAAATATTGTATGTATCCTGCGTGACACAAATGCTGCTTATTTCAGTGAGCTGAAAGGCTACTGCATCGTGTTGTTCAAAATGCTCCTAATAGACATTTAGCTGTGTTGATGCTCTTCATACTACCTAGTTGTTTGCTCGAAGGAGAAAAGTTATAGACTGCCTTACGGAAAGAAGCAGATCTTTGTTGCAGCTGTGTATTTTTCTAGAGCAGGGGCTTTCAAACTTGCAGTCTTGTCCCCTTTTTCAAGTCTAGTCTACTGTGTCAACAGTAGATTATAACCCATCTGTGACCACAGCTGTTTACTGATGTAAATTGAAATGGGAAAATATACTTTATATTTCATATATATATCTCAGGGGAAATTAGTAAGCAATAATTTAAGACCACTTGAGAGGTGAAATTTTCTGGTGTGCATGTGGTAGATGAAGGACTGAGAGAGATTGATTCAGATGGGGTTAATTGTGTGTATTTGGTTTATGTGGGAAGGTTTTGGTAGTGGGGTGGGAGGTGGGTGCTGCAGAAGCCAGGACCCGCCCCCATGTCAGAGCCGGCTCCAGAATGGACTCGCTGCTGGCCAAAGCTGAGCCCATCAGCGATTCTGGTGGTGCCTCTGGTAATGTATTTAAGAAAGGGTAAAAACGCTGCACAGCAGCTGTGGGAGGGAGGAGTAAGGAGAAAAATGTGAGAGAAACAACCTTGCAGACACCAAGGTCAGTGAAGAAGGAGATGCTGGAGCAGAGATTGCGCTGCAGCCTGTGGAGGAGACCATGGGGAAGCAGGTTGTCCCCATGCAGCCCATGGAGGACCATGGTGGAGCAGACACCCGCATGCAGCCTTTGGAGGACCCCACGCTGCAGCAGGTGGACGTGCCCTGCAAGAAGCTGCAGCCTGTGCAGAGGAGCCCATGCAGGAGCAGGTTTGCTGGCAGGGACCCATGGGGGACCCACGCTGGAGCAATTCTTGAAGGACTGTATCGCATGGGAGGGACCCCACGCTGGAGCAGGAGAAGGGTGTGAGGAAGGAGCAGCAGAGATGGAGTGTTATGGATTGACTGAAACCTCCCTTTCTCTGTGCACTGCTTGGCAGGGAGGAGATAGTTGGGCCTGGGAAGAAGGAGGGGTGGGGGGAAGATCTTTTTAGTTTTGTCTCTGTTTCTCGCTATCCTAATCTATTTTTAATTGGCAATTAATTAATCTTCCCCAAGTCAAGTCTGTTTTGGCCATGCTGGTAATTGGTGAGCAATCTCCCTGTCTTTATCTTAACCCATGAGCTTTTTTATTTTATTTCCTCCCCACCCTGTTGAGGAGGGGGAGCGAGAGAGTGGCTGGGGGGGTGACTGGCAGCCAGCTATGGTCAGACCACCCCATTGCAGGTGGTGTAACCACACAGCTGAAGGCTTCACTTCCACAGCTGTTTTCTGCCAGCCCTGGTGCTGTCCTCTGTCTATGTACAGAAATGTACCTGGAAAGTCACCGCGGAGGCAGGCAGTGCCAGAAGCCGCTCTGTGAAGCGGGGTCCAGCTCCGAGAGCTGCGGTTTGCTCTGCAGAGGTCAGCCTGCTTGTGGGTCACGGTGGTGTTGTGTGCTGGCATCCCACGTCATGATCCAAAGCCGCAAGATCCAAGCAGTGACTCTGTGTAACAAGCGCAAATCAACCCTCTGCGTGTTCGACACACCCGTGTGGTTTCTGCTGCTCCGCTCCGGGTGTGAGCCGGGTGCCACTTGGCTTCCTGCCTGTGGTTTCATACAGGCGGTTGCTGCACAGAGGGGCTGGTCCATGCTGTGCTCCCTTGTGTTCCTCAAGTAGGGAAAACAATAAAAGCAGAATTCTTGTGTATGATTTTACTGCTTACAGTGAACATAAACCACGCCAGGAATGAGGTCAGCCACAGCAGAGGATTTCAGGTGCAAAGGACTGACTTTGTAAAACAATTCACAAGCTGGGAAAGAATGATGCGTGTCACACATACCGGTTTTGGAGGGATGGATATGGATATCAAACTTTCTCTCACAAGTTTTTCTTCAGTGTCTTTCCAGGGAGTCAGTCATGTGCTACCAACATGCTAGTGTGGTTTCCTTTTATTTAGCTAGCCTGTAATGCCCAAGGTAAGACATGGTGCTTATTTAATTTCTGAGAAAAATTAATAGATGTTATTTTTTCCCCCCTAATTCTTAGCATCTCTGTCTTGAACTTGAAAACCTTGAGCCTTTAAATTGATTAATTTGACTTAGACTTGAGTCTTTAAATTGATTAATTAATTTCCAGATGTCTGTGAAGAAGGGATGGCGCAAGGCTGCTGCTTTGCAGTCCCAAACAGGACAGAGCGGGGCTGAGCGTGGTCAGCACGTCCAGTCGGGTAAGTCAGAGCTCAGCACAAACACCATCTTGCTGGTGGCTCTTCTGAGGCTGCCGGGGCGGGACAGTCTGCGCAGGCTCCGAGGGCACTGGTGCAGCTGCTCTGATGGTCATGCCAGATGCCTGCCACCCTCTAGCTGTTTTTCCCCATCCTGAGCCTGTCCTAAATCCCCCTGCAAGTATGGATCCTTGTCTCTGGATTAAGCAGTGTGGGCAGTGTAATTTCCCAAAACTACAGCCAAATGGCGCAGTTAATAAGGACTCCTGGAAATCCAACCCAGCTCTTGGCAGCAACACTTGCAAGTTAAACAGGTTTTGCACAACACTAAAGGAAATAATGACCAATATAGCTAAAATCTCTTTGGCAGGCAATAGCAATACAAAGGTCAGTCACTTTTCAAGTGTGTTTTTTTTAAGTAATTCCATTAATATAACAAAGGGGATTTTTTGCAATATTCAAAAGGAAATAGCTTTGTTGGTTTAACAAACATATTGCAAAACTTGTACTTTTAAAATACATTTTCTGCCATTATGGGATTTTTTGAGTGTCCTCAAGACTGCATGACAGAGTTTGACAATTTTGATCTGAAGTAGTAATGAAGTTTCCAACTTCTTTTCTCTGTGTTGCTGAAGCACCTGAGAACCCTCTTTTCCTAAGGAGAGAACGGAGAGAGCCTCCCAGGAAGAAGCTGCTGGTTCCTCTTTCCGTCCATTGTGTTGTCTCCTCATGCAGCCATCCTGCTGGGACACACGTCTGCAGCCAGCTTCCTCAGCTGCTGGGTAATGGCCTCCAGCTGAAGGCAGGGGGGATGGGGCTTCGATGGCTGGGAATGTTGTGAGAGGGAGAGCTAAGATTCCCCATCTGGTCTTTCTCTTCTGTTGAGATGTGTTCAGCATCTAGTCGCAGTAAAGTCAGGGCTAACTAAATTCAAGATTTTTAGGGACACATTGTTCAAGTCCTAACAATGTAACTGGAAGGGCAAAAGAAAGAGATACCTGGCACTACGAACAGCAGTTAACTTTTTGGGATCTGAAGTCCTCAGGGTGAAGCAAAACAAGTGATTCCTGCTCTCTGTAGCCAAATGTTCCCCATTAGGGGCTTTCTTCAAAAGCTATGCAAATCTGATGTTCATCTACCAGACACTTTCTCTGTGTTGAAGTTCCCTGTTCTTTTTAGATATACTGAATTTTGCCATATTACAACTCCTCCTTTCAGACTACCCCTAGAGATACTTGCAGTTAGGACATTTGGTTTCTAGCTAGATGATGCATCTCCCTTTCAATCCTTCTATCGTTCCCTTCCTGGTATTTTGCAATTTGTACCGAAGGTGCTCAGCACCAAATTCAGTACTCAAGGCAGAAATCCCAGGGGCCTCATACCTCTGGGTGGTACTCTGCCACGCAGGCTGTGATGCCTTTCCAGTTTACAAATGCAATCACTTTTTGCAAGATGCCTTCCTTTGTTAGGAAGGCATCTTCTGATTTCGGCTTCCCTCTTTCTACTTTTCAAACTATGTTACAAGAAAAAGAACAGGTTTTGCTTCTCGGGTTTGTTCCACTTACTCGGCAAAACCATAGCAGAGCTGCTTTCCTATGGGGTTTTTCTTTCAAGAACCCTTATTCCATTCCCTGGAGGGGGCTATGTACTGGATAGAGAGGACACAAATGAATAGGAAAGATTAACTGATGCCAGTGGTTGGAAAGGCAGTAACCAGAATCATAGAATCACTTAGGTTGGAAAAGACCTTTAAGATCAAGTTGAAGCATTAACCTGGCACTGCCAAGTCCACCACTAAACCATGTCCCTAAGCACCACATCTACCCGTCTTTTAAATACCTCCAGGGATGGGCACTCAACCACTTCCCTGGGCAGCCTGTTCCAGTGCCAGACCACCCTTTCAGTGAAGAAGTTTTTCCTAATATCCAACTTAAACCTCCCCTGGTGCAACTTGAGGCCATTTCCTCTCATTCTATCACTTGTTACTTGGCAGAAGAGACCGACCCCCGCCTTGCTACAGCCTCCTTTCAGGTAGTTGTAGAGAGCGATAAGGTCTCCCCTCAGTCTCCTCTTCTCCAGGCTAAACAACCCCAGCTCCCTCAGCCGCTCCTCATCAGACTTGTGCTCTAGACCCTTCACCAGCCTCGTTGCCCTTCTCTGGACGCGCTCCAGCACCTCAGTGTCCTTCTTGAATTGAGGGGCCCAAAACTGAACACAGTATTCGAGATATGTACAGGGAGATGATCGCTTCCCTGGTCCTGCTGGCCACACTATTTCTGATGCAAGCCAGGATGCCATTGGCCCTCTTGGCCACCTGGGCACGCTGCTGGCTCACGTTCAGCCAGCTGTCAACCAACACCCCCAGGTCCTTTTCAGCCAGGCAGCTCTCCAGCCACTCCTCCCCAAGCCTGTAGCGTTGCCTGGGGTTGTTGTGACCCAAGTGGAGGACCCGGCACTGAGCCTTGTTAAACCTCATACAGTTGGCCTTGGCACATTGATCCAGCCTGTCCAGATCCTTCTGTAGAGCCTTCCTACCCTCCAGCAGATCAACACTCTCAGCCAATGCATATGGTGTCTTCCTTGAAGAGAGCTTTCAGTGTTTCTGTGCTTGGATTACTCTTCCAGCTCAGAGTTTGGTTAAACCTACTTGTGGGGCAGTACTTGAATGTCTTTGAAAGTGACTTCACACTGGACAACAGCAGCTACACCAAGATAAAATTATCCTTGGGGACAGGCATGATAGCAAATGTGCTGTGGGCTGAATTCACCTTTCATTTGCACCCTGACTGTGCTGATGTCACCTTATTTTGCAAATGTACCTTTGAAACCCTCCCTCTTTGAGCCAAGGAACCATAAGGCCAAAGGGCTAAAGCAGCCACATTGCAGCCTGGGGATCAGGCAGCCTCCCACTGCAAGTCTCGCTGAGCTGAAATGACTCTGCATTGGCTGCAAAGTTGTATTGGAATGCTTCGCTGCTGAAAGTGCTTCTGATAGTTCAAGCTAGCCTATCCTCTCTACTGTGAGTTACTAGGTGTATCTCTGTATGCATGGGAAGAAGTATTTAGCGCAGTAATTCTGACTCTCAGCTTGGTATCCAAACCTGAAGATCAAACCGTCCATTTATTCTTAATACTGGACGTCTCCTTACTCTCCTTCAAAGTCTGCTGTGCTTCCCTCCCGGGGTGAGGGCCCTACTCGTCTCACATCTCCAGCGAGTAGTCTCTCAAGTGCAGTTTCCACAGGGACAACTTCTTGGTCTGGCTGTTCTCGTCGGACCTGATAAGCCAGGCCAATGTAGGTATCTAGTGTCTGATCATCAATATTGGGATCGATTCTGCAGAAGGCAGTCTTCAGATCATCTGCGTTCACCTCTCTGTTCAAAAACAACTCAGTCACTGCTATGCTGTGATACGTGAAAGGAATATTTATGTATTTATGCCACAGTGAGAATCCATGCTGCTTGAATTGCAGAGCAGAGATGACTTTTGATATTGTTATCTCTGCCTCTACTAGTATCCCTTTGTTTTTTAAATATGCACATAATAAAGACTGCTAAGTACTAAATTTCAAACTGAACAGAAGTTAGGAAATGTTAGACTTGTGATAACCTGGGAAGACGTTAAATTCACTCTGTGCACCGTGATATCCTTTGTTACGCAACTACATTGTGCCCACGCTGGACAGTACTTAACTTCATGGGCATCCACCTATCTTCAGTGTTCCCCTCAGCACTCGGTGCCTGGCACCACCTGTTTTTCCTATGCAGTAACTGCCTCTTCTTTATCTTGTTTTAAGGTAGAATTATTTCTTTAAATCTGCAGTTGTCAGTCCTGTTCACTCTTCCCACCCCTCAGAACCAGCCTCTGAGGATGTACAAGATTTTACTGCTGTTTTTGGAGAGCTGAGGAGTGTTGAGATATGAGGCTTCAAGTACTGAAAGGGATTATTGGTACAACCAATCTTCTCTGCTCACTGCCTGCCATATCCAAGTCCTTTGGGTCAAGAACTGACACTGTGCAATGTTTTGTAGAGCAGGACTCAGCCAGGTTTTGGTATTTGCTGCAATATTCACAGCTGGGGCCTTCTGATAGCGCAGGGGGCCCTGTGCTGGCCACGCGCTCCTGTGTCCACAGCGGGGTTCCCTCTGCACGCGCTGTCCTGATCTGCTGTCCCCAGCAGCCCCTTCCCTCCGTACTTACATTAAGTCTCCCAGCTTGTTCTTCAGCTGTCTCAGGTACTCGTGCTTCTCCCTGACATACTGGCTCCTGAGCTTTGCAACGAAAGGTTCAGCGTTCCCCTCCTCATCCTGAAAGGAATTACAGGTGCGTTAGCACTGAACACGTGTTCCAGTCTGGATAGGAGCTGCCCCCCAATGTGTATTAAAATAACTCAGGTCTCCTAGAAATGGAATTTCCACATGAAAAGTGGGAATAAAGAGAGAGAATATGGAAGCAAAACTATCACAGAAAAGGCACAAGCTTGCATTGCTGTTGTCTGCAGATGGCCTTCGGGTGTTAGAGCTTGTGGTGGGCACTGCAACTTTGTTAGTCTGATAAGACTAATTTAAGCCATAAATTAGGCTTAATCTGAATCAAAAGGAAAACTTAAGTAACATCATCTTACTTCTTTGAATAAGGATATGTAGTCAATGAGGTCTTCAGTGCTGTCCAGCTTGTATCTGCTGGCGTCCACTAGTTCTTGGATTGACTCTCTCCTTTTCAGGGGAAAAGCTTCCCTCACAGCCATGCTGTATGGAGACAGGCAACACGGACTGAAGTGTGTATGCTGTTACAGTACGAGCACTTAATGACTGCCAGTGTGGCTGGCTGTTTTTTAGGCTACCAGTCTGCACATGTATTCCATGGGCCAGATCTTCAAAAATTCATTGCTTTCACGGGAAACACATTTCAAGAAGCACATGTAAAAAAAAGGGCAAAGCTTTCAGCAGATCTTAGGACTCAGGTGAGCGTTGGATGCTAAGCCATGTGGGAAACTCTGAATGCAACCGTGAGTATGGGTTAGCTGGTAGCCCAGACCGAATTGGTTAGCATGTTTGTACCAGAGCCGCATTCCCAGTTAAGTGCTGGAAATGGCTGATGCTTCTCTTCTGTGCTATGGCCCAAAGAAATGCTGTATTTAGAATTTCACTTATGAAGACACAGCTGATTGATTAACTGGGAGAGGACTGACCAACCTTGCACCTGTCACAAAGCATTTCTGTGAATTTTGCTACCTACAATAGGAGCTTGTAGGGTCCCGTGTCCCCTCAGGGAGCATGGCAGGGTGCAGGGGCTGCCAGCCTGTCCCACTGCATGTGTGAAGCACCCCATGGCCACTCTCAGGCCTCTTCAGTTGCACTACTCAGAACTTGCAGTATTCACATTATTCTAAACCTAATGCAGAGGTTAACAAGTATAGACTTGCTAGAGCTGTCCGCACAGGAATTTAAAAGACAGAAAAATCCTCCTCCTCTGGCTGCGCTGGCAGATAAGCAAAGCAGACAGACTCAGCATATCACAACATCTGACGTGTGCCAGATGTGAGCAGAGCTCGGTGGGCAACAGTCAGCCTCTTGCCTGAACTGCTGGCTGGTCAGGGATCCGCTGTTTGAGCTGTCACAGGCAGCCAGCTCCTTTTGCAGGTTGGAAATCAGCTGATTCTGGCCATGGTACTGTTCTTCGCCCACCTGTGAAACAGGGAAGGTTCACAGGTCAGTAACCGCCCCGTCTGTTCCTTGGACTACATTCAAGAGGGAAGCAAAACTGCAAAAGGACTGTGCTCGCTTCTAAAGCAACTTTTACCTGAGTGGCTTTTAGTGATTTACAAATAATTAAGCAAGCAACACAGTGGCTTGCAGGGTGGCTGTTCACAGTGGCTTCTTGCTGAACAACTTGCTTGAACTGTTAAGCCCTGAGGTGCAGATGCACGCCCTGGATCCCCCAGAATGGCAGCAGCCTCCCTGCTCAGATGGTGGCACTTGGTCCCAGCCACTTTTCCATCTCTAGGCAAGACCTAAGTAGGGCAAGTATAAGAGCACCTGGGGGGGGCTACATGTCTTTGTGTTACAGGAGATGGAAAGATGTGGCCACGTAGCTAGAGATCTCCAGCTCTGACATGGTGCTGGGGAGCAGGGAGCAAGGCTGCCAGGGCTGGCATGGTGCTGCAGTTCAGAGATTGTGTCCTGATCTTCACAAACGCTACACAGGGACAGACCATGAGCTGTTTCAGGGAAGACCTGCTGAGAGAAAGAGGCTTGCATGTAAGCCTTGCAAACAGAAGCCTCTCATCAGAGAGAGCAGATACGATGTGACTAAAGTGTTTGAAAGAAATCGGGTCTTCTAGAAACTCTTTTGGGAGCAGTAAGAGCCTGCCATGTCTTGCACGGACAGGATTCCCTTCTCTAGTGTGTGTCAGTGTTTACTTTTATTCTCATAAGAAGGCCACCTTCCCAGGGGGAGGAATGGGAGTTGAAGCTGCTTTGCAGAAGAATGCTTCCCTTGCCTGCTGCCTGTCACACCGGGGATGTCTGGGCAGAGGTGTGGCATTGGGTTGCAGGGTGCCTACCTTCCCAGTGAGTATGTCATAGAATGAGCTCAGGACGTGGTTTGATCGACAGAGTCGCATGGTCTCATAGAGGGTGTAAGACCATTCCATGGCAGCGGCATCTCCGTACTTCTTCTGGAGGTAGCTGAGAAAGAACTCGGGAAGACTGGATCGCTTCCCCATCTGCGAATAACAAGTGAGTAACTCCCATAAGCAGCAGAACTAAATCAAATCTGCCCATTTGATTCTAGCTGTTTGTGTACAGATCTTGTATACAGATGTCTATACATCTTGCGTACAGATGTCTGTCTTTTGGGGATCTCACACAGTGCTAACACAGTGCTAGTGCTGGCTGGAGTCTTCCCCATTATTAGATCATTCAAAATGTTTCTCCCAGGTTTGTTCTCTAAATGTGGGTAAGCTTACAATGAAGCTCTTCTGTTGCTGAGACCACTGATAAAGTCTCTCTTCTCCTACCTATTTTTGTGAAATATGTAGGAACTTGCTACCTGTGAGGCGCTACCCTCTGTCAGATTTAGCTGAGCTTGGCTCATGGGTTGAGAAATGGCAGCAGTTATTGCAGAAAAGTAGAGCCACACAGTGATTGCAGCAATGCTATTTCCCCAGAAACTCAAGCTGAAAGTAAAAGACAGCTGCCCTAGAAAACATTAAGCCATTTAGGGCTGATTTCAGAGATGTTTCTAGGCTTCTAGCTCAAGAGAAGAAATCTGTAAAGTGACTCTGCCTCTCTCAAGGTTGCTCTCATGTGACTGAGGCACAGTAACAGGGCTTGTCCAGTATCTGGGGAGATGGTATCATACTTGTCCCTAATATGGGAAGAATTAAACAGCCACTTTTATCCTCTTTTTGAGTCTTGTATCACCCCAGACAGGCAACCCATAATGTCTGCTGTGGCAGAGAACACACACCTCACCCCTTTGGCCTCCAGTTGTCACTCCCAACCCACCCTGGACAAAGGAGGGGAAATTCTCTGGGTTTTGTGTAACAAAACCAAAGCGCTTTTATATTAATTCATTCATCAATATAAATTATTTTTTGTCCCTGCTCCTCATTTTTCCTCCAGTGCCACCTGTTCTCTTGTATGGGCACAAACACTATGGAGTTTAACAATGGATTGACATGGGTTAAAATCAACCCAGCAAAAAAACATGGCCTTGCTTTGGCTGCAGGGATGTTGCTGAGGTTTCCACCACCTAAGAACAGACACTGCATAGTCATGATGGCATGCCGGTCTGCAGAGCACCATCACACCCCAGAATAGCAGCAGTCAGTCTAGCTAAGGTCTCAGACTCAAGAGCATGGCTGATTTAGCTCAGGGTGACTGCTGCAGTGGTTTCTTCCCTGGGCACCCTGCCTTGTGGAGGAATCTTCAGGGACAGCTCAAGCTGCTCTTGCAACAACTGCTGGACCACTGCAGTTTACAGCCCTGGGCGTCAAAGCAACCAGTGCTGACTTTGGTTTCCTGAATGCCTCTGAATTTGCAGTGGTTGGCTGGGCATCAGCTGCTTCATGAGCACTCAGCTGTCCCAGGAGCTGCAGAAGAAGCCTCTTAGGCCTGGGATGGAGCTACTCCAGTTATCCACGTGACACTGTCCTAATTCATGAGTCAGATCCCTGGGGAGCCCTGCCAGGCACGGGGTTACTGCCAGCTGAGGCAGTTTGTTCTTGCAATGTTTTATGCAGCTTGACTCAGATGGAACACTAGGCAGGACATGGGTGAGACCCTGGCTTCCCAAACTGGACTGACTGCCATAGCAAATGCTGTTTGTGGAGAAGGAAAATGGGACAAACCTGCTGTTCTAGTGCAATTTTCTCCTTCCAGACATCCTTCAGGATGTTCACCACATCCTTCTTAGTCAGCTTTTTGTTCTTGACTTCACCTTCATGCCTCAGGTACACAGGCACCTTGTTCCCTTTGCCCTATGCAATGGAAAAGAAACACAGATACAGGTAAGGCATTCGCCTCACTGGCAGTGATGCAGCACCAAAGCCATGTTCTCAGCATCTAAAGCCATTAAAAGAGTCATCTGTGTGGGTCTCATTCCCAGTACTATAAAACACATCTGTCAGCACCTCTGCAGTGTGTCTCAAGTGCTCCAGGGTGGATAAAATGGGACTGTGCAAGAGGTTCTGCCCAGCAAAAACAGAAGAGGAAGGATATTCCTTGGAAATATCTTCCCAGAATGGCAGGGCAAACAGTTCAAGCTTCTGGAAAGGCTGAGGAAGAGATGTTGAAGGACCAAAGAAATGCTACTCTGTCCCTGAGAAAACCTTTGGATACAGTCATGCTTGGTATGATGTGAAGAATCCTTGTAACATTTCCTTGTCCCTGTATCATTTCCTGATTCCCCCACGTGCTGGGGTGCAGTGCAATGGGACAGCGTGAGTTGAATTAACTTCCTGATGCCACGAAAAGTAGTAATTCCCTTCTATGTAGTCTTGCTTCTTACTCTTAGTCATTCTAGTGCTTTGTCTGAGTTCATCTCATCAGCAGAGAACTAAACTGGGACAAAACGAATACTGCTCTGCTGGATACTTTCCTGTTGCTGCAGCCAGTACCAGGGGGTAGGGACAGGAGAGAAGGACAAGGCGCTTCAGCAGGAGGAAGCTGTTAATTTGTTTCAGCCATATAGTGGAGCATTAGTAAGAGGCTCTGGCCTGCTAGTACGACCTGCATGTCTGATGATTCATTGTAAAGTGTGGCTACTTCAGCTGTGTCTTCAGTATGCTCACACTCAGTTTCAGCTTTTCTATTGCACCTGAGTTTTCCTAGCTTTAAAGTTTTTGGTGGTTACGCTAATGGGAAGGTGCATGTTGAAGACACCAGTCGTGAAAGCAATTCTCCCACCTTTCTAATGGATCTTTATTGCCAATTAATCTCAGTGGAAACAAGCAGAGAAGAAAGCTTACACATACCCATCCAGGGAAGACATTTATCTCTTTTAGCGCCCCTGTTCTTATTTCTTCCAGGAGCACATCCACTAGCTGAGCGCTGGTCTTCCCCTCAGCCAGACAGCCCCACCGGTCAGCTCCACCAGGAATCACCTCTGCAACAGCAAAAAGATGCTGAGAAGAGGAGAATGCACCCACGTATACTGCTTTTGTGTGACTCCCACTAGGAGTCTTATGATAGATACAGATCTCTAGACATCCGGTTTGTCTCCTAAGATGTCTAAGGCAAAATGGAATACCCTGCAAGCTCCTATTTCTCAGCCCACTGCCTAAAAGCCTAGGAGAAAATGGGGTGTTGCAGGTAAGAAATGCACCATAGCAAAGTGTTTAAAGATGAGCTGCCTTAAGCAAACCACTGCTGAATACATTTGGCACCTGAACACTTTGCCCAGTTTGGCCGGGGTGTGCAGTTGTGCTGAACTCGCTGGAGTTCTGCGCAGAAGTTGTCTCGCTCTTCTGCAGTCTCTCTGTGGCTTTCCAGCAGTGTTTCATATTCCTTATGGAGCTGATCAAAGTCCTTCTGCAGAGTCTTCATCTAAAGTATACAGAAAGGAGGATTGTAACAAACTAACCCAAGTAGCAGAAATTTTCTGTTGTTGTCAGACAGCTCCAGTGAGCAGTCAGCGTAGTCCATAGACTTACAGAGAGCTGTCCCTGGCTAATTGCTTCTAGATCAGAAGAAAAATAAATAATTTATTAAATTTTATTGTTACCATTTACAAAAACTTCTGACAAAACATGTCAATGACCCTTTTATACCCATTTTTGTGTTTAAAAATAGATGTTAATCCACTAGGAGAGAGCAAGAGAAACATAGGGTTTTGTTCTAGAAATGTTTACATGCATCCCCTTCAGATCCACTATATTTTATTCAGAAAGTGTTTCTTTTTTATATGATTTATCTTTGCTCTACTATTACAAAGGTACCTCCTGATTCAGAGGTAACCACATCTCTAGGCTAGGTTTTGAGGGCTGTGTCTGTACTTATTATGCCACGATGCAGGGACATGAGCAGTGGATCAAGCTGTGCTGAAGGTCAGGGCTGGAATGGAGCTGCCAATGGAGCTACCAATGGCCCAAATTTATCTGGGAGAGCCCAGCACTGCTTTTCTGAAGCACAAAGGTGGGCAGTACTTTTTTGCCTTAATGGACGTTTTCATTCATCCCTCTTCACAGCTGTGCACTATGTGGTGGGATCCAATATGTTCTCTTTTTCATCTCCTGTGTCACTCTGCCACTGCGGGGTTGGAAGCAGACCCCATCCTAGCCACTGGTGTGTGTCATCCCTTCGCTGTCCTGCATGTGATGTGGCATTGCTCCTGTGCAGCTCCAGTGCAAGCCAAGCAAACACTTATTCTGAAAAGGCAGCAAACAGATACAACATGAGGAACCTAGTCCAGTTCTTTCACAGCTGGAAAATGCATTGATCAGCCTCACAGTTGGGTTGATGACCTTGGAGTTTCAGTAGGCTAAAGAAGCCATTTAATGCTACTGGAAAAGGCAAAAACCCAGCTAGACAGACGAGCATTAGTAGCCCAGCAGTAGTTTCAGTTAGCTGTGGTTTGGACAAAACTGTGCAATGTATGTGATGAGAACCTAGTTCATTTATTTATATATATGATGACTTCAGACAGTAGTTCTCAAGCTGTAATCTGTGGGCTCTTGGTGGTCTGTGGGCCATTATTGGTTTTACTGTGTTAATTAATCTAAAACTGATGTTAAGGGTTTGTGATGGTACACTAATTTTGAGTGCTCTGGTAGCATGAGATTCCAACAGATAGGGAGCTTTTGGGGATTAGAAGACAGTGGCTTTTCATGTATGTACAAAACTCAAAGAAATGCCCATATGTGAGCTCTAGGTTTACTGAGTCCCTATCCCAACCTGAATACTGAAGCATCATGTTATGTTTGTATTTATGTGGTATAGCTTGAAAATTAGGAGCCTATGCTCACCTCCTGAAGTAAATCAGAGTATTTTTTCTCCAGTGATTCAAAATCTCTCCTGGGCACAACATCTCTGTAGTCTGCTATCACTGTGTTCAGCTTCACCTGGGATTTTGTGAGGTCCTGCCGAGCTATCTTTAGTGCCAAAGTTAACTTCACCACATCTTCACCCTTGACGTCTTTAAACAACAGCCATTGATGAAAGCCCATGACAGTAAAATTGCAGTCGTAGTTTTCTAAATTGTCTATTAAGCTTTTAGACCACATAACCTTACAAAGGGTCATCAACAGCTGAATGGGTGTAGACTGTACTGTTATTAAAGAACTGCAAGTCCAGGAGTATATTGCAGTGTTCGCATTCCCACCCACTGTCTTGCCTCCTCTCCCATGCACACATACATAGTCAAAGACTCAGGCTTGCTTTTGATTAACGGAAGGGATCACAGGCGGGGAGAGCCTTACACAGATGCCATGGCTACAGCCAGCGAGTAAGAAGCAGTAGCACTATGGGCACCTGTAACCAGACTGTGGATCAACAGAGTAACCTCTGTGCCAGGTATTTGCGACACCTGAGTTTCACCAGTTTTGTCTGTCCTTGTGGACAGGCACAAAGCTGGCAGCTGTGGCTGGGTGAGACATGCTGACAGTTGGCACTGGAGTCAAAAAACAGAAGGAACCTTTGCATTGGGCAGCTGCTGCCTTCAATTTACCTGTTGTGCTAAGCAAGAGTGTAGGAGAATACAAGCAATGACTTACTGAATCAGATCAGTCTATTAGGTATATCCCTGCCTATTCCCTTTCCTACCTGTTTATGACTTTTTGGCCATGAATTTGTCTAACTTCTTTTAAGAATCAAAGCATATCTGAAGATATTTTAGAGACAGATACTCTGAATTTTTACTGCAGCGCTGTACCCATGGATGTGCATTTGGGTCTCTGTGCAGGACAGGTTCTTACAGAGATCTGCTTTCTCTACCTTGGGCCTGGCGACGTGTCATGTCCAGCCGTTCATTATGCATATAATTCAGTTTTGCTAGAAGCAGTTTGCGGGCACCGTACTCATTGAGATAGCGAGCATACTCCTCAGCTACACTTGTCTGCAGATGCTCCACCTGCAGGAAACAGAGGCTTGAATTGATAAGGAGCATGGCATCAGTGGGAACTCTTGGGCTGGTTTGGTGGGTCTAGAGCAGAAACTAAGGAGCACGGAGTGGGATAAAGGAAGCAAAATGGGAAAAACTGCAGCAGGAGAGTGGGCAAGAGATAACTGTAGAAAAGGATGGACCGGATGGAAATATGACAGAAGAGTTCAAACTCAGATGTAGTGTGCAAAGGGGTGCTCCGTCTGAGTGTTTAGCCTTCTAGAGAGTGAATTATATACGTGTCATCATCTGAGTTACACCACTTCTCTGTTGTAAGCCTGTATCTAGAAAACATTCCAGCAACTTATTCTGTCCCTGTTGTTGGTCACACAGGAGAAAAAAAGCTGCTACTCTTGCCAATTTAGTCCACTGGAACTGGTGACGGAAATGTATCTTGGATGGCAACATGGGATTGTATTTGTGCTGTATGATTAATTTTTTGCTGTAATTTTTAATTTTAATTGCATTTTAAATTAGTGGCAAAGTAAAACTATCAGAAATCTGGAAGTCTAAGAACTGGGATTATGTGTAAAACCATAGCTTATTCCCATGATGTGCATTTCATTACATGATCACATCCTGTCACTGCCAATGCCTGCCTCATCTGCTGGATAGGGAATGAATCAAGTTGGTGTTTTACTTGTTGCTCAGAAGACAACTAGTGCCTTGGGGAACTCTAACTGGTCTGATTCTGATGAGAATTCTGAATCCTGTTAGTCTCATAAAAATACAAGCCCTCTGTAACAATACTGTTTTGCCTGTGTTCCTACACTATCATAGCCACAGCCACGCTGCCACCAGCAGACAAGTCAGCAGCTTAGGTGGATCTTTCCAAGGAATTTTTGAATATCTAACCATGCCACAGTTAGAATGTTTGAATGCTGTCTCAAAAATGGAATTCCGGTTTTAGCAGAATTATTTTTCCTAACCTCCTTCACACAAATTGCAAAACTTAAATAGCCCAAACTAGAATTTGGATTCTGGGCTCTATTCTTAGGTAAGGCAAGTATAACTTCACATAAATTCTTGGTTGCTCCTTTCAGAGAAGGTTCTCTATGGCTCTATGAAGCACTGAGGCCTGTGAGTAACAAGTGGAACTGGCTAGTTCTAGGACTGCAAATGGAAGAGATATTTATGAGCATTTTGATCTAGCTAGTGAAACTAAAGCCTCTGAGGTTCACCAAGTGCTAGCTAGATGAATAGGGAGCCTACATAGTCTGTCCTGAAGCTTGTTCTTCTTCACCTTTACCACTTAGTACTTTTAAACTAGTGGATGAAAGCAAGTTCAGGCAGAGTTCCTCATGCTGTTATCACACCTCTGACTACACCAGAATTGCTGTGTGACAAGGACAATTTGTTTCTTCCTCCTGCTCATTTTTCACCAGGAGGATGGTACAACCCTGGAACAGGCTGCCCAGGGAGGTGGAGGATCTCAAAACTCAAGCCAGACAAGTTCATGGCTGATCTGATGTAACATAGGCAATAGTTCTGCTTCACGTGGAAGGCTGGGCTGGAGGCTCTAGATGTTCCTTCAAACTAACACTTCTTTGATACTTCCTGAATTAGCTACAGTAGCTGTCAGGGCCCCAAGAACCTTAATTGTCCTGATCAGCCTCAGCTGGACCCTCTACCCATATACCATCTGCCCACAGGCAAGGAGCTCTGTTTAAGCTCAGGCTGAGGCTTTTGGTCTTTGTTGAGCTATGTTGTAGGTGTATCTGCCTCCAGTCCTGTCTCTGTATCCTAACTGGACCTTGGACTGATGTTGTAGGTAGCTCTTCTCCTGGATGGACCCCCTTGGATGTCTGTTGCAGTTTTGTCTCCAGTCCTGACTCTGGCCCTATCTTCTGCTACTCCAGAGTGCTTGCTTCCTCCTCCCCCAACAGATGGATCCGGGCTTAAATGCCTCATCTGGAACTGCTGAGGACAACTGCTACCAGCCCCTTGCTTGGTGCTGTGAGACTGTGCTCTGGTTGGTGGGGCGCTGACTTGCAGTTGCCCTCAGCTCCTTGCTCATCCTTTCTCATGCAGCAGCCCTGCTCTTGTTGCTCTCCAACAGCAGTGTCATTTCAGCCTGAGTAGCTGAAACTGTTCAAGAACTGTATAAAGTGGTAATTTAAATTAGAAAGACTTAACTAATCTTGTCTATAGATGTCAATGTGACCACACCAGCAGTAAGATGAATGATACAGATTTAAAGATGCTAAGGGTACAATGTCATAAAAGAGTGCATGTACTTTTACATAAGAACTTAAAACATTATTACCAGGAAGATATTTATTTCCTCCCATCTTCAAATGTGACACTGGAAGAGCCAGATGGTACAAGAGATACAAGTGAAGACTTCTGACAGCAGCAGCACAGCCTGTCCCAAGAGAACAGGATATTCTCTGGAGCTGGCCAAGATCCAGCATCACTACTCTGCCAGATGTTCAGTGCCTGCTCCAGAACTTCTGCTGGCATTAAAGGACAAGAGGCTGGGAGGTAAGAGATCGGATGTATAAAATACATTCAACTGAAGTTGGGAAACGTTTGATTCATCATTGTCTAATTTACCTGAGTCTGAAGAGAATTGTTTTCTTCCTTCATGTTGTCAATGAACTTTAATAAATGTTGTTTCTCTTGCTTTAACATATTTATTTCATCTTTCTCCTTTTCCTGCAGTGCCAGTATCTGCCGGGTGCACTCCTCGGAGACAGTTGTGACCATAGCCTTCAGGGGCTCTAGGGCACGGATTGTCTTCCTCTGATGAGCTAAAGAAAGCAGAGGTGGGGTCTGACAATGAGCAACAAAGCCTGAATTTTACTCAGCTGGGCTGTTGGATATTCAACCTCAAAACAGTGCTGGTGGGAAGTGGGACTGAACACGGAGCTTTTACTGCTTGGCCTTGTGAGTGTCTAAGGACTGGGAGTAGTATCTTTTAGGATTATATCTTCTTGTTTATCCAGCTGTGCGTATCATAAAGATTTCTGATTTCAGCTCGTGCTATTTATCCTGGTTTGGAAAACAAAGGATGAACAGTATTTTATTTTGTTTTCTTGAGTACTTAAGGTTTTAATAAGATATAATGAGCACTGATGGCTTCGTCATGTTGCACTAGGTGGGAAGGTGTCACCATTTAAGCACAGGCAACGTGGGGCTAAAGACAGCTGGTAATTAGCAATTTACCCTCTTTTGTGAAGGCAGGTTGCTTATGAACTTCAGTCTGCTTTCTTGTTTCCAAATGCATGGTCTCATGCAACCTTTTGTATACAAATTTGTTGTCTACCCACTCTCCCCTCTTTTTAGGTATGCCTTGATCTCTCTTCTTTTGCCTTTCTCTTCAGCACATCTAGTAAAGAACTCATGTGTTGTTCTTTGCTTTCTCTGCTGTAACGTGTGCTTTTCACTCTCAGCTATTATTTCCCCTTTGACTTGAAAATTTTTCTTAAACGTATTTGCCTGAGGAACCTAGAGACAGTACTTGACTTGGGTCCCACATCCTACTTACAGTTACATGGTAGCATTTCATCTGATGCCACCTGCTTGGTGTGGAGGCTTGTTGTTATGACTAGATGGAATTCCACCAGGAGAATAAAAGGATCAAAGACAGGATATGGTGTGATTCAAATGGGGCTGTGAGCAAGCCTTATTTTGTTTGTGAATAACTGCATTATTCAGCAATCAAAACTGTTCACTCCCTCTCCTGAACAGAAGAATAGAAATGCTGGTGGATGCTGAATAATCTGACTTGGAGGTTTTTTTCTCCTCAATAAAACCTGGTATTAGTATTTCTGTACAAATACTATGCAACAGATTTTGCATTTTTCAAGTTAAAACGCATACATAAATCTAAGAACAGGAACTACTTTTCTTATTATACTTGGGTGTGAATTTCCTTCCCACGCTATAACTGTGCCAAAGGTTTTGCAAAACTCTTACACTACGATACTTGTATCGGGACAAGAGATGGCAAAAATTAGAGTGTTAGCACAGGTATTCTGCCACTGTGCTGTTTGATTGCTCAGTGTGACCATGTTAAAACTTCAGCAGACTTGTTTTGAGGCGTAGTTTGAGTGTTTAACAACTGACTCCTGACCACAAGCAAACCCCTTTAAATTAAGAGCAACGGTATTTTTAATTGTAGCTGCCCAGTATGTCAGTGCAATCTGAGAACATTAGCTCTCTGATGACCTCTCATAACTCTCCCTGTGCCAAGAAAGGATAGACATTCTCCCAGTTGGAAAAAATTCAGGCTGTGGTGCAGCTCATTGCACATACAGAATTGCTGGATGGACCCAGAAGTCTTAGCACCACAAAGGAGTCAATGTGAAGGCCCTGTGGACAAAGCAACCTGAGTATTATTTTAATCAAGGCATGGATTCAGCTGTGGATAACATCACCATGAAGACCTATACTGTCACTCAATTTTGTCTTAAAGGAGCTCCCAGCAACATAATCTTTATCTCAGATCAAGGTTACAGCTGTAGGGACTTGATGGCTGTCTTCTCCATAGTGCTATGTTCCAAATTCTGCTTAGTACGTTCACATTCATGTGGATTTACTCCAGAAACAATGCCATAAAGCCTCAGTACTGGCTCAGCACAACCTTCACACCCAAAGGAGCTACAGCTGCAGTTGTATGTCTGGTTCTGGCAGAAGACACACAGTTGCAAGCAGCCAGTACAGGCTGCACATCTCTGTTCCCATCTGAGGCAGCTGCCTTCTCTGGCCTGCATGTTCAGCTATGCATGTGCTAGCTACTTCAAATGTCATGCTGCCAACATGATACAGCTAAATATACAGTGTAAGCAGTACAGTTTTAGGACAACATTTAATAATACTTTTTAAAAAAAAAAAAAAAACCAAACATTATTCTGATTGAACTGGAAATACGTTGTAATGCTAGCAGATTTAGGGGGAGAACCCGCCCGGTAGTGGGTGCAGTGGTGAACACCTTAAACATCATATAGGCTAAGCTAGTACAGGATGGCAGAAAAAACAAAGTAAGACATAGCTGCTAAACCAGATTGCAAAGATAATATCCAGTTGGCTGAGAAATACAATGCTGTGGTGTAAAGGAGGTTTAGGTACAGTTTCAAAGGGAGGTGAAATCCTACAGATAGAGTATCCATGTTAGGTGACTCCACCTGAGACATCTCTCTAAGCAAATTGTCCCATTTATCTGCAGCTTAAGACTCCAAGCACTGTAGTGAGGGACTATAAACAGAATATAAAATTCTGACATCAGGAGCCCTCAGAATGGCCACCTCTCACAGATTTTAAATAAGTTGGTTTTGATAAGCACAGTCAGACATAATTTAAGAATAAAGATAAGTACTTAGAAGTACAGTTCTACAAATCAGTAAATTTCCTTCCTTTTTCTTTTTTTACTCTTTCTGCTCTCAGACACTTGCGTTTGTCTTTTCCTTAGCACAGACACTTCTGTGAGCAATTCAGCTCGCTAAACCAACAGGAAACCTTGCAGCTCGTGGTCTTTGTTTTTCCTGCTGGGTGAGTTGACTCAGCTCATAGAGGTATCCAGTGAGTGGCAGAGCTGGTGCAGCCTAAGCTGTGGGAGCACACTATCAGGACTGGGGAAGTGGGACCTTCTAGTTTCCGTGGCCATGAGTTGTTGGGTTGGATTAGATCACTGCTTCCTTGGCCAGGCAGGTGAGCTGCTCTCTGTGCTAGGCAGGGAGTAGGAGGCCTGGAAATCACTTACAGATAACCCCATTCAATACCCTTATCTAAAAGGGGATGGATATTATGAAGGCCTTGTTAGCAAGGTAAAATCTGTAATTAGGAAAATGAGTCCTCAATATACAGCAAAGTGGAGGATCCCAATCCCAACTTAAAAAAAATATTCCATTTGTTTTATTCTTAGAGCTTCAAGTACACTTGCTACCATGGCATATTTGTTCACTGGCATTCAGTTGCTTTCCAAAAATAAAGCTATCATAAAAGATATGTTTTGCTGGGTATCCAGAGATTTCAACGAAAAAAAGGGAAATATCACATCCAAGCAATATGGAGGAGTCAGTAAATAAATGCTTAAAAAAAAAAAAAGCTTCAGAAAGCAGTACAATATAGGCAACAGCATGGACACCAGTAACCTCTCTGGGAGCTGAAGCAAAGAAATGTCTACTAAAGAGTTCTGGAAGGAAACTGATTTTAAAAAAATGTTTTTAGATAATTATTAAAATTGACTTATTCACCTGGTTGAAGTACACTGTGCAAAGAAAGATTTTTGTCTATACTGAGGGACTATGATTAGGTAGCCCAGGTAACAGGTACTGGGATAAACAATATATATCCTTTAAGAGACTGTCCCAGTAGAAAACTGTTGACATTTGATAGCTACTCGGTGCCCAGTGTGAAATGAGCTCCTGGTTACAGTCTATTTCTAGCCCTCTGTGATTGTTTACAAAGTACTGGTATCACTGTGGCATCTGAATGCCAAGCAAAGTTTAAAGCACACTAAGAATGGACAGGGAACAGCCAGTGCAGTTCTCTGCCCTGCCTTCCTTCGGAAGTAATTCAAGCTTCAAGTTAACAGAGCAAGTGTATCCAAATACATTAGTATGATACGCTCCACTACAAATGTGATTGTCCCAGAAAAACCTTGAGATACTGCTGTTGCCTGAATGGTGTATGTGATGAATATTTTAAAAAAAATCTAAAAATCTGAAATATTATAGGAAAAAAACCCCTCCAACAACTTCATCTTATCTATGAAGGAAACAGACCTAACGGACCAGAAAGATAGTTTTACCAGCTGACATCTGTTGAGGCTGTTCATCCCATATATGTATCCAACAGAACTAAGCTCTGTAAGAACATGTCTCCATTAGTGTATTTTCCCCACAGGTCAAAGTCCAAGAGCTTACCCAAAGTAACTTCATATTCCTTCTTTATAGCTGACAGCAAGGGCTTATAGGTCTTGAAGTTGTCTATGAAGAATTCAAAGATCTCTCTGTAGGGCTGAGAGAAGAAAGAGAGCTTGAGAAAACATTCAGTGGCACATTTTCCAGAATTCAGAGATAGCTGTTTTGTCCAACACAAATGGCATCTAATGACAGTGAGAATAAGTATAAAAATACTGCTACCACATATTATTTTTTCTGCCATCCCAAATATGTCATATGAAGGTGGAGTTCTCTCCCTGTGGATCGGCACTGCAGCATGATGGAGAGCAAACATTTTAGCGGCCAAAGAGAAGCTTTGACTGTCAGGGCACAGCTCCAAAATTAAAATGATACTGTTCAGATGGAGCTGACTAGAACTCAAGTTACAATATGGATGTTAAAGATACGTAACAAGATCATATTGCTGCTTTTGTTGCCTATTTTGTTAAGTTAAATGGCAAGCTCTGCAGAGCAGAGAGAGTCTCTCTGCAGATGTCTTTCTCAGCAGAATAAAACTTGTTCACAGAGGATAGTCAAACTCCCATGTTGTACCTGGGCCATGGAAAGACTTAGCAATAAGTAATGTTCTCATTGAGTGTACCTCACTATTAAATACCATTAAACATGTCATGTAAGACAGTAAAAATATTTTAAAAGCATAAACACAGTTATGAGATCTCTATTTTCTCTTGCTATTAGTTACTCTTTGTTTCCCTCCATTCTCTTCCATCTACCACTTTCTTTCCCCGTCACTACAGGATTCCTTTGGGAATGAGAATTTGAATTAATTTGTGCAGAGAAAATCAAATCTAAACTTCCCAGTCTGCATAAATGCTCAAATTGCAGGATATTACAAAACCAGGAGTACCCACTCCTACTCTATCTGTGTTTCAAATTAAAGTGGTGGTTCTCAATGTCTCCATGAGGTGTATCCTCAAACACTCAGAACAAACCCACCAGGATCAGACCCATTAGAAGCTGCAAATTTTGGGTATCCTGATTAGGCTCAGGCAAGAGCTAGATGAAAAAGCCCCTTCTTGTCACATGCAGAAACCTAACTTCAGAAATTAGAGGTTTTGCAGTGAAAATTTGGGAACCTACACACTTGCTGCTTGATGGGTTTACACCAGAATCTTCAGGAATTTAGTGACTAAATTCTGTTTCAGATCCATTTTAGATTACCATGTCTTTTTGAAGATTGAGCTTTGATTTGAAAATGGAAACAGTTACAGAAGATGCAGAGTACACAAGAAAATGTGAACAATTCTGTGCCTACGAAGATCACGGAACCAATTCTCCTAGAAGCTATGCTAAGGCACATAGAGGACAGGAAGGTGATTCAAGACAGCCAGCATGGCTTCACCAAGGCCAAGTCGTGCCTGACCAACCTAGTGGCCTTCAGTGATGGAGTGATTACAGCAGTGGATGAGGGAAGAGCTATGGATGTCGTCTATCTGGACTTCTGTAAGGCCTTTGACATGGTCCCCCACAACATCCTTCTCTCTAGATTAGAGAGAGGAGGATTTGATGGGTGGACTATTCAGTGGGTGACGAATTGGTTGGATGGTCGCATCCAGAGGGTAGTGGTCAATGGCTCAATCTCCAGATGGAGATTGGTGACAAGTGGTGTCCCTCAGGGATCCATACTAGGACCAGTACTGTTTAATATCTTCATCAGTGACACAGACAGTGGGATCGAGTGCATCCTCAGCAAGTTTGCAGATGACACCAAGCTGAGTCGTGTGGTTGACACGCTTGAGGGATGGGATGCCATCCAGAGGGACCTAGACAAGCTCAAGAAGTGGTTCAACAAGGCCAAGTGCAGGGTCCTGCACCTGGACTGGGGCAATCCCTGGTATCAGTACAAGCTGGGGGATCACGGGATCGAGAGCAGCCCTGCTGAGAAGGACTTTGGGGTATTGGTGGATGAAAAGCGGCACACAAGCTGGCAATGTGTGTTCACAGCCCAGAAGGCCAACCATATCCTGGGCTGCATCCAAAGAAGTGTGGCCAGCAGGTTGAGGGAGGTGATTCTGCCCCTCTACTCTGCTCTGGTGAGACCCTACCTGGAGTGCTGCATCCAGCTCTGGAGTCCTCGGGAAAGACACAGACCTGTTGGAGCGGAGGAGGAGGCCACAAAAATGATCAGAGGGATGGAGCAACTTTCCTATGAGGAAAGGCTGAGAGAGTTGGGGTTGGTCAGCCTGGAGAAGAGAAGGCTCTGGGGAGACCTTATTGCGGCCTTTCAGTACTTAAAGGGGGCTTACCAGAAAGATGGGGACAGACTTTTTAGTAGGGCCTGTTGCAATAGGAGAAGGGGTAATGGTTTTAAACTAAAAGAGGGCAGATTCAGACTAGATAGAAGGAAGAAATTGTTTACAATGAGGGTGGTGGAACAGGTTGCCCAGAGAGGTGGTAGATGCCCCATCCCTGGAAACATTCAAGGTCAGGTTGGACGGGGCTCCAAGCAACCTGATTTAGTTGAAGATGTCCCTGCTCATTGCAGGGGGGGTGGACTAGATGACCTTTAAACGTCCTTTCCAACTCAAACTATTCTATGATTCTATATAAACCCAACATGCAAACAACAGCAACCCAACGTATAAATGATCTGCTTTCTGTGCAAGTTCCCTAACATGAGCTGCAAACCCACTTATCCAATACTACCCATAGGCACCTACTCTTCTCATCTGCTTTTTCCTTTGGATGGCCAATTTAAGTAATCCACCTCAGCATGTAGTTTCAAGTCAAGAGAACCTTGTATCAGACCTGTAACTTCAGTTCCTGGGAGTTCTTTTTAGTCAGATCAAGAGACTGCAGCTCTTTCCTTAAGTAGGACTCCAGTTCCTCCAAGTATCGTGGCTTTGGAAAGGTGAGAAGGGCCTGTTTATTGCTGCAGATACACAGGAAAAGAATGGACTTATGTGTGTCATATGTATAAGAATGAACTCATAATAAATCAGCTCAAGGATCTTGGTTTTCTTCCTACTGCCCATTGCTTCACAGCACGACTTTATTATTTTCCCTTACATGAGAGAATATATATGTACTACAGTAAAAAAAAAAAAAAGCATACAACGGCCAATTTCAAATTCCTTGATGGAGCAGGAGGCTATTCAAGACATCCTGCTATTACTACGCTTCAGTTTAAGAACTTCATGATGCTTTTTGATATAAAAAGCCAGGTGAGTGGGTTCTCTGTGGCAGAAAAGAAAAAATGCTAATTACATTATTTGAAACGCGTCAAGAAAAACAGCCATTTGAAAAGAGAACTGGTAACATACTACATCTCCCGAGGTTCTAGGTTCCTCAGGAGGTTCTAGGCTAAATGTCCCTTTGCTGGATGTTATCATGCATATTTCATATTAAAACCAGCTAGAATTAAAACTAAAAAGCACAACTATCCTTATTATATCACCCACAACTGTGTCCTGTAGTCTGTCAGAGCCCTGAGTGCACCAACAGGCTCTGCAACCCCTACCCCTAGGGGCTTAGGTGCCTGTGCTCAAGGGGAGCTGGGACCCTACAGGGTGACAGCAAGGCAACCAGGGACAATGACCTGCCCAGCAGGGCACAATGCCATGGGACTTGAACAACAATAGCAAAGCAGGCCCCTTGATGGCAGCCGGGGTCATTCATCGTTCAGTGATGGTCAGGCAAATCTGCAGCGATGAGGAAGGTCCAATGCCAAGCTGGGATGTCAAGGCAGCAGGCCAGGGTCAGTGAGGTACAAGACAGACATGGCTACATGATAGCCTTGGCAAGAACAAAAGGTGAGTGAGCCTGAGTAAAAGCTTCTCACATCTCTTTCTCACACCGCTCTTTTTACAGCACCCGGTCCCAGGTTACCCAGCTGTGCCATATCAGAACTGATCTTGAGCCCTGGCACCCAAATGCCTAGGACTGGAGAAGAGCTTGCAGAGCCTGTTGGTGTGCTTGGGGCCCTGACAGGATCCTGTATCATGTCAGTCAATGAATCATTAAATGATAGCATTTTGTGGTAATGTTTATACCAAGCATGACTCACTATTACATAAATACTTGACATCTCCTATAGAGCTGCTAGTCAGAACCAGCAATGTCTTCTCTGTTGTGCTGAAGTCTTGTGGGGTAACCCAACATTATTGTTCTCACTAGCGCTGGAAAAGGTTCTGCTCTGTAAGGTTTTGACTCTCAAAAACTGTTTCCAGCAATCCTGGTGACTTAGCCAATAGTACAGTCTGAACTTACCTAGACTGTCTCTCCTCTGGGGCACAGCAGGGTTTGTGGTTCCTTAGGACGGTCTGCCCAGATGGAAATGCAGGCCACGTGGACCAATGGCCTCTAGCAGAAAGCTGAAAAGATTGAAAGGAAAAAATCCCTTTGCTGTATCTGAGCACTACAGACTCACAACAAAGAGCCAAAATCCAGAATCAATACAACTGCTTATGAGTACAGTCAAATAGAAAGACAAGGGCTGTACCATGAAACTTCTCAGCCAGGACTGACCACACCTAAAAAACAAGTAAACTTTTTTTGTTCTCTGAAGAAATCATCTTCCCAGACTAGTACCATTTGTTAAACACCTCTGAACAATCTCCTGGTAGCTATTGTTCATGCTGCCTAGATGACATGACTGTGGGAAAGGGTTCACATCTTTGGGTGAAAAATGGTTTCTTGGTCTACACTGGGACCACTGGAAAATAAAGCATCACACAAACAAATCAGAATCTTGCATTAATCCAGATAAAAACCAAAACGACAGGTTTGACTTAGGTCTTGTTTCCACTGGGGAGTTTTGCACTGGGGTGTGCCTTAGTAAGGGCTCACTGAGCTAGGTTAACTCATACAGATTATGAGTTTTAAATGCAGGTTGGTGACCCTACACAAGACAGCTGAATTTGCATCAGTGTAGAACGTAATGAAGATAAGGTCTGAGGAACAGGAAAAAGAACACGATGGATGAAATTTCCATCAGAAACTGTAAGTTCTTCTGAAATCAAAATCTTGTTAATTTTAAGGGGCTGTTAAATTCTATCTTGGAACTTTCTCAGTATTTCTCTGGGGGGAGAAAAAGCCAGCTCTGCTGGATTGCTCTACTTTATCTTCATTATTACAACAAACTAATCAATTTGCAATTGTCCAATACCAATCCACCCCTATTCTGGCTGTAAAATTTACAAAAAATTAATCATGGGCAAACAGAAGGGTTTGACTTTCAAAACCCAAACTTCAGACTGACCAAGCCTTGAAACAGTTAAATATAAAGCCTCAGAAGTTTAAATGCCCTAATTTCAGTTCAAGAAGCAGGAAAATTACATTGGAGAAACAGTAAGATACCAATTTATTGAGTTGAAAATCTTTTATGCAATGAGGAAAGTGCTTCCAGAATGTCCCAGTTTTAGGGACAAAATAATGCTTTAATTTCTTGTGCTAATGTAGCACATACAGCTTGTCATAGAAGTGGCAAATTTCTGAAACACAACCAAAATGCTAATGAAAAAAAAACCCTAAAAATAAATAACATGATTTTTATAGACCTTAACCTCCCATTAGTTTGTTGGTACACATGTTCCTGGAATTTATTTTCTCATAATTTGGATATAGATTTTCCCCATGCTCATTTATTTTATTTACTAAGATTGATACATACTAGGGAGCAGATGTTCCTGTAGGATGCCCTTATCCTATGATTAAACAGCATGCAGTCATGTGGTTTCTTTTTTTCTAAAACTATATGGGTCAAATTCTGGCTTCAGTATTTGGCATGTATGTCCACTCAAAAGGTTGCAGCCAAGAACAACATTTATATTCCTCTCCTCTTTCCTCCACCCTTAAAAATGCAGTAATTAATTCACAAAGATGACATCTGAATCTGAAATTCAAGAGTTAGCAGCAACATACAGATTTTCTCTATATATGTATATTAAAGAAAGATTAAAATGATTGGAACTTGCTTGGCTTTCTAATAGTTTGGGATGGTCCCTGGGCTTCCAGCAAGATTCAAAGTTGACCAAGTTAGCTAAAGTTTGGACGTTTCTCTGGAATTCTTCAACTCACCGGAGTCTTCTGTTTCTTGGACAGGATGTATTTCAGACTGTTGATATATGTTTGGCAATCTGGAGTCTCAGAGGAAGATTCAGGAGTGGTCCTGTGCAATGGCAAGAAAGAAACATTTAAAAATATACAGAATTAACTAAATATGCAGTTGGAGTTTGAGAGTCCATTTTATGTATACCTAAGGTAAAAAGCCAATTATGACATCCCTCATGGATGAAAATACCCAATAGGATAATGCACAGGGAGGGACTGATGGAAATATTTGTGGTGTAGCCGAACTCCAGGATTTGCTATTTGATAACTGGCACAACATTTGGTATCCTCCTCACTGTCCCAGTGGGAGCAACCAGGCTGAACTCTGCAGCTGGACGAGGCTGAGCGAATTGGTCTTCTGAAGAGGAGAGACTAGAAAAGAGCTAGAAAACCTGTTACCCATGGGTCAAGAACTGGGATTTGGGGTCCCAAAAGTGCCTGCACAGCCAGTTCTCTGGGGTGACAGTAATGCCATGGCACAGATGGCCTGACAACCAGTAGAACTGGCAAACCATGGAACAAATATAACCAGGAACTCTCTTTCCTAGACTAGAAACTGGCATGTATAGGTAAAAGGCCTTTTAAGAAATAAACACAGTTACATGTGTATTTTAGGGAAAATGAGGGTGGTCGTGATATAGTAAAGCAATCCAGAGATCACAGTGAATTTGCAGGTGCTGCACTGGCACAACGTGACCACAGGCTTGGCTTGATATCTGAGCATTGGCTTCAGCTGCCAGCATGGTTTCACGCTCAGGTGGCAGGGAGCTGTTATACCTTCCGTAGATCGAGCTCTCCAACCACCCGCTTTCCTGGGGTGGTGTGCGTAGGGTGAGCTGGACTAGCTTTCAGGAATCCACCAAGGGCCAGCACAGCGCTGGGGTGAGAGATCGTATCTGGTGGGCTGTTGGATCCCCCAGCCTCAAGCTGCAGCTTTGTAAACTGTGGTAACAGCTCAGCACTGCTGAAAGGGGAGGTCCTATTTCTCCCCCTCACCACAACAGGCTCCTGATGCCTAGGTGGTGTTAGCTCTACTCTATGCTGGGCAACTCTCTGAGCCATTTCAGTTTGCCAATCCAAGGGAAAACCTGCAGTTACCCAGTTTAGACCGACTAAAAACATAACATGCAAATTCACCCCTCAGTGGGGGAGCGATTCTGCAGCTGGCAGTGAGGATGGAGATGGAAACCCCAAGCAGCTGGGTCAGCCAGCCCAAGAAACCACACCTTTGGGTGAGATTCCCTGAGACACCGTGAGCTGATCTAGCAGCTTACTGCTCTTGAAAAGCCATACCATCTCCTCCTCCTAGTTGTGTCCTCCTGCTGTTTACCCTGTGCTGCTGCCACTGCTCATCAGACATCTTTATAAGCTGCTTTAAGGCATCACCTCAACAGAAAACTAACCCAGCATCATCTTTTAATTTGGCTTAGTGATCATAGACACACAGAAGACACTTTGTTCTTGTGAGAAGATTGTACCTGGCACAACATGCTTTCATGGCACAGTTCCACTGGCATGAGGAAGCCGTGGAAGCTTGTGCTGTGTGCCTGGCTACAGGGAGGCATGGAAAAGCAGCGGCAACCGGAAGCCATGCCTGAGAAGATCAAACTCCACTGGCCAGGGACGTGCCAGGAGCAGGATGAGTATGAAGTGGCCTATGGTCAAAATTGCAGAGTGTTTTGAAAGTCTCCAATATATAACAGACCATTAAGCATATAGTAACTCATGTTTTAGAATCTGAAGGGCACTTTTCGTGCATTTAAACAAAATAAGGTTCCTAACTATACAGAAATGCATCTTCTTCTTATCTGCAGGTAAACTTGCCACCAGTTTGATACTCAAAGTACTGAGCACTCTTTGCTTCCATTTGCTTTCATAAAAGCCAAGAGAACTTACCACTCAAGACCATATATTTGGTTTTTTTTCTTGCAGGATGGGATTTTAAGATAACGGCAATCTTTACAGCCACATCAGTCAGCACACTACCAGCCAGGACAGCTTTTAACTCGCCTGACAAAAGCAGGGTCTCCGACTACAAGATGGCCCACGTTTGGAAATTAAAAGGTGCCTGTTCCCAGGCAATGACATTAAGTGAAAAAAAGAAGTACCTACGACTTTTCCCATGAGTGAGAATGATTATTACTTGGACTGTGGTACAGACAGCCTGGATTTGGTACTGATGGCTTTTTCAGCATTGTGAAAGCTAGCAAAATTGAAGCAAGAAAAACTTGCTTGTTTGATGAAAGGTACTTCCCAGAGTACAAAACATACGACTTCAGTACAATCAAAGTTGCTTTTACTATATGTAAATTTTCTTGAATGGGTGTAGACATGGCTGTCCATATTGCAGCTCTCCAGCAGAAAAGGCAGTGATAGCATGCTTTTAGACTACCATACAAGTCTGAGATCTGAAGATAAAAACCTATCTGTGGGTATAAATTAGGCCTTCGCTGTGCCAGAAGGAGGCTTAAGACATACACAGAAAAGTAGGCTTGGCCACGAACACACCAGAATTTTCCTTTTGAGGCAGCCTGGGCAGTTGTCAGAGCCTCCAATGGGCCTTAATTACCCAGACCAGCCTCAGCTGAGACCCTCACCCGTGCACCCTCCTGCCAGTTGGTCCAGGAGCTCCATTTAAGCTCAGGCCTCGGCCTTCACACCTTGCCTGAGCTGCTTTGTAGTTGTAACTATCTACCTTCAGCCCTGTCTCCCGGATGTGCCTTGGACCTACACTGTAGCCTTGTCTGCAGTCCTGTCTCTGAGCTGCTCACCCTGCCCCTGATTCACTGCTTGGCCTTGCCTAGGGCCGGAGGTAAGCACTGCTGGGCAGGTCCTGGCCAGTGCTGCAGTCGCCTTCGGCAGCCACCTCGCCCTCCCCGGGAGAGCAGCACTGTGCCCTCAGAAGGCAGGTAAAGGGCGGCCAGCGGAACAAAGACCCATGTGCTGGATGACACCATCCCCTTCCAGGATAGGAAAAGAAAGGAGACTTCTCCGCTTTTATAACTATTCTGAACTATTCAGACTAACTAGAACAAGGTATTGATGGTAGAGGCAGATGCTTTGATAAAGGAATGGTATGGAAAACAACTAGTAGGGAGAGGCACTGCTTTCTGAACTATAAACTAACTGTAGCTAACCAGCAACAGCTGGCTATAAACAGTAACAATGGCAAGGTGAATACCACAGGAATCGCTCAACAAGCTGCACTGTGAGTGAGCGTGGCCCTTGCTACAGCAATGTTGTCCCCTGAAGTCCCAAGAGCAGTCCTTGAAAGCGTTCCCCGCTATTTATTCACCCTTCCAGACAGGCCGCTGCGGCGAACCATGTCCTGCTGCCCCCGCTCCGCTCTGACGCCGGCTCTCGGCGGGCACGGTGACGGCGCCCGCGACCTCCCAGCCCCTACCTGTAGCAGGGCCGGGGAGGCCCCGCGGGAAGGGAAGGGCAGGGCTCTGCCCGGCTCTCCCTCCCTCCGGCCCAGCCCTTACTCGCCCGGCGGAGCGCGGCCCGCCACCATGGTCCGCACCGCCCGCGCTGTTTACACCCGTCGCCACGGAGACGCTTCCCTCCGCCAGGACCCTCCCGCGTGCCGCCATAGCTGCCCCGGCAGCGCCTGACGCAATGGTGCCGCTCGCCAGCCGCGGCCGCCCCGGCGCAGCCCAGCCCCGCCCCGGCGGGAGGCGGGCTCTGAGGAGCGGCCGGGCCCGGGGCGATGCCGCGGGAGCGGCGCTGCCCGCCCCCCTGGCGGGGAGGCAGGAACCGGCCCCTGCGCGGAGGAGGGCGGCGGACGCCGGCAGGAGCGAGGCGGCCCCTCGGCTCCGCTGTGCCGCAGAGCACGCTGGGAGCGGGAGTCCCGAGCCCGGCGGCACTCGCTGGAGCCGAGTGGCGGGGGGACACGCTTCCCAGCATACAGCGCGCCGAGGGGAGGGGCGGGGCTTGGGGCGCGGTGCCTGTCGGGACCTGCAGTCCCAGCGAGGGCGAGAGGCGGGCGGGCGGGAGCGGCGCGGACTCCGCTTCCCGTCGGGCAGTGCGGCCCCATTGTGGCCACGCTCGCTCCCCATTGGCCGGCGCCCGGAGCTGGGCCTCGCTCCCCGCCCGGTGACACAAAGCGAATCCAAGATGGCGGATGCGGGCGCGGGGAGCCTGCACGGGGGGGACGCGGCGCTGCCGTACCCGCCCGAGGAGCAGGAGCTGAGCCAGCGCCTCCGCCGCCTCTACCCCGCCGTCAACCAGGAGGAGACGCCGCTGCCGCGGTCCTGGAGCCCCAAGGACAAATACAACTACATCGGCCTCTCGCAGGGCAACCTGCGCGTCCACTACAAAGGTGCCGGGCTGGGGGGGCGGCGGCGCCGGGTTCGTCCTCGGCCTGCATCGGGGCGGCCCTCGGCCGGGCCGGGGGGGCGGCGGGATGGGGCCGGCAGCCCGGGCCTCCGCTGGGGCGGCCGCGGGTCTGTCAGCCCCGGGGGAAGGGGCGGGGAGGGGAGGCCGGCGGGCTCCGGCGGTGGGGCGGGCTGCTCGTCTGGGTGCTGTGGCCGGACTCCAGCCCGGAGCGGGGTTTCCCCGGGCTGGGGAAGCGGAGGCGGTCTGGGGCCGAGGGCTCGTCCCCCGGCGGGGTGTGCTGCCTTATGTAAGGCTCTGCAGTGCCACCAGCCCGGGCCCGAGCCCGAGCCCGTCCGTGCAGCCGGATCGTCTGTTTACTCTGTCATCCTGCTTAAGACCCGGCCAAGGGGCGGGATGGCATCGACACGCTGCGTAACCAGGGCTTCGGCTCCTTGAGCTGACACAAAATAGATGCTTGCAGACTTCTAGGACTTGGGGAATCACAGTGGTGTTTTTCTTGCTTGCTATTGGAGGCTGTTCTCCCTACCCACCCAGCAGAGGTCTGATCATTCCTTTTCCTGCCTGGTTAGTAAACACTGATGTCATTCCCCTCTTGTGTAATCATTTTTGTCTTCTGTTTGTGTACGTGGGTCTTCAAATGACGTATGTGGGGAGGGGGAGAGGTAGTGCTGTGAGTCTTTCTCAGTAACTTCACAGTGAAAACAAAGGAAAAACTACAGTGCTCGTAGTGTAGGGATTGTTCGTGGTGGCAGTGCAGGATTGTATATTCTAGTTCTCTGAAACGTGTGCTTTAAATTGTTGGCTATATGTAGAAACAGATCCCTGCTGTGTTCGGATAGCGGTGTTTTAGAACAAAATGCGGGAGAGTTCAAATCCCATCAGCGCTTACATTTCTGTTCTTTCCTAGGTCACGGTAAAAATCACAAAGATGCTGCCTCGGTCAGGGCTACGCACCCTATACCTGCAGCCTGTGGCATTTATTACTTTGAAGTGAAGATCGTCAGTAAAGGTAGAGATGGGTAAGTGCCTTATTCCAGTTCAGTGCTTGGTGATGTGTATTTAGCAGTTCTGCTGTACTCTGATCTCCTTTCCGGAAAGGTTAGAGGTCCCGTGGCTGCTGGGTGTAACAGACAGGTACATCATGGGGAGGTTATATTCTCTTGGTTAACAGATGTGAATGTGGTAGAATGCACTGGAAGCAGAGGCACTTACACAGCTGCTTTCTGTGCTGTTTGATACAGGCAGTTTTAAACTTTTAGGAAACTTTGGGTCTCCGGTGCAATTTGAATTAAAATAGTTTTTCCTCTTGCTAGCTAGGTCTAGTCACTCAGATTTCTGGAATTCTGATGCCTCAGAAGTGGAGTGAAAGAGAAGGGAGGAACCTTGAACTGAATTTTGGACTGTTAGAGGGTTGTTTGCGTGGTGAAGAGTAGTCATAGCAGTACTCGAGCACTCGAAGGAGAACTTCTGAGACTGTTTTTTAGAAACCCCATATGCATGATGAAGGAAAAGATGTTCAAAGAGAGGGAAATGAGATGATTGTGAATATAGGCTGGAATCTGCACTCCTTCTGTCATCTCTAGTTCAGGACCTGAATTTGGACTCAAGTCGTTATTTCAGGATAGACTGCACCACAGAGTATTGTGCCAGATAACAGCTGTGGAAGCTTGGCAGACTATGCAGGAACCAGAATGCTAAATATGAGAAGGTTTTTCCTGACCGAATAATTTTTTGTGGTAGCATTTAATATTGTAGGCTGTTGTTGAGACTTTGTTTGCCCTATCAGTCTATACTACTTTGAACAGTAGCAAGTGGAAGAACTGCAGCAGCAGCAAATCCTATTGGTAGCATTAGATATAGCCATACTTTACTAGGTGGCACCTCAGTGAACTGAACTGGCAGTGGGTTTTGAATCTCATCCAGTCTTGCGGTCACTGTATTGGGCATTATTTTGATCCAAAATGTAACTGAACCAGGATGTATGTGGAGTTCCTTTAAAGCCATATTTAGGATGTTGGGAAATGTGGGAAAGCAATAAAAGGGCATTTCTAACAAGGTCTGGGTTTCTACTGCTAGTGTAGATTTAATTTTTAATCATTATAAAGGTATCAGCCTGCTGTGTGTGTGTATGTGTTTGGCATTTTTCATTGCTGAAGGATGAATATCGCAGATACAGCTATCCAGAAGGGAAAGCTGCACAGGAGAAGGTATGGAGTGTAATTAATTAATCCAGTCCTTAAAGAATAACATTTGAACTCTGGCCGGTTTAGGAGTCTTAGGGAAGGGCAGCAAACATTCCTACTAGAAACCAAATTAAAGTCATAATTTCTCACTGTTGAATTTTTTTGCTGTCATTGTTGAATTGAGAAGTGGCCTATTTGTGAAGGGACTTGCAAAGGATCTTGAATTGTTCTGCATTTAGGCCTGTAATAATTATTAGGTTATCTGTGCAGAGGTGGATGCTGGGCTGAATGCTTTACAAATGCAGTGAAAAGACCATCTTTATTCTTTCAGTTCACTGACTTGGCGATTAACTGCTTGTCTGTTTTGAAATCCTGTGCTTGATTAGTTTATGTAGCTGCTAAAATTAAAATAATTTACAGTGAACTTCAAGACAATTTTCCAAAGAAATCACATTACGAAAGGTCACTGAACAGCACTTAATCCTTACTGCATTCTAGATCAATCTTACAGGGATAATGGAATTTGCTGCTTGTTTCCCAAGATCAGTTTTCTATATTAATAGTCCATTTTTGTTTTTACTGTATTCTGTAAGTACAACTACTTTCCAGGAATACTTTCAAAGATATGGAACTGTGTGTATTAACATTATAGCAATACGAACATGAGACGTTGATAGCCACGATCCAAAGTCAGTGCAGCGGTGAGCCTTTGAGAGCTTGTCTGATGTCTTGGCCATTCCTCTGCCTTGTTTTTCTTTTGCTGGTAGAGAGAGCTCCAACTTTTATCTTTCATACTGTTGTCGTGGTTTAACCCCAGCTAGCAACTAAGCACCACGCAGCCGCTCGCTCACTCCCCCCTTGGGATGGGGGAGAGAATCAGAAGGGTAAAAGGGAGAGAACTCATGGGTTGAGATAAGAACAGTTTAATAATTGAAGTAAAATAAAATAGAACAGTTAAATAGGTAAAGCAAAAGCTGCGCACGCAAACAAAGCAAAGCAAGGAATTAATTTGCTACTTCCCATGGGCAGGCGGGTGTTCGGCCATCCCCAGGAAAGCAGGGCTCCATCACGCGTAACGGTTATGTGGGAAGACAAACGCCATCACGCCAGATGTCCCCCCCTTCCTTCTTCCCCCAGCTTATATACTGAGCATGACATCATGTGGTATGGAATAACTCTTTGGCCAGTCTGGGTCAGCGCCCCTGGCTGTGCTCCCTCCCAGCCCCCCGTGCACCGGGCAGAGCACGGGAAGCTGAAAAGTCCTTGACCAATGTAAGCGCTACTTAGCGACTACTTAGCGGTACTTAGCATCGACATTGTTCTCAATCTAAACCCAAAACACAGCCCCATACCGGCTACCAGGAAGAAAATTAACTCTATCCCAGCTGAAACCAGGACAACTGTGGTGCTGGGGATTTGTAATTGTGAATTTATATTGTAGCTGCTGCCTGTCTGTCACTTAAGAAGGTACTCCTGTGTGTCTAATAGCTTGAAGTCTGCCCATTGGAGGCTCAGTATGTTGTAATAGTGAACTGCGGCAGAGACATCTTTCTTCTTAGGAAGCTCCCCAGTGTTTATTACGCCATGGTGGCTTCAGTTTAAAGGAATAAAAGTCCAGAAATCTAAAGAAGGGATTGGAGGGAATGAAAGGAATTTTTCAAATGGCATAAGTGGTAAAGCATGTCCCTAGGAACTCAACTGGAAGCCCTTTAGCAAGGGAAGAGGCATCTTTCTGAGCTCATTTCTAGAATGGGTACTTCAGGTTTAAAGTCTCTGCTCTGTAGCTTGTTACTTGCTTTATGCTTTACGGAGTAGTGAGGTAAGGATCGTGTGATGTTATTCACTGTGTCTCTCTTGCTGTACTTTGTGATACCTTTTCACATTTAGGTTTAAAATGTGAGCGATCAGGTTTCAAAACAAGACTTACTCAAAAAATACTGTGGTGGAACAAATTTCAGGAAGTGTGCTTTGAAGAGTTCTGATTGATTTTTTTTTTTTTTTTTTTTTTTTTTTTTTTTTGCTCAGTAACTCAAAGCTATCATCTTTCTGTGCTAATAAATTGTTAGTCTAGCACTCTACACTCTGGTTAGATGCTGATAGTTGCTAATAAACAACAGAAACTAGGGTTGCAGGTAAGAAGTGGGATAGAAGCTCCCAGTGGCTCTTACTGGAGATGTAAGAATCTTGAAGCTCACATGATGACTTTTGGCAGCTGACAAGTGATGTTGCCCGTATATGATATGCTGTGATAAGAGGGTTCTTGAATTGGCATCAGGCAGTGCCAGTTCTGGATTGCTGGCGTCACCGTGGTAGAGAAACCTGAGCTATAGAGACAACTGAGCTATCAGTACCATGTTTTTAAATTCTCCCTTCTGTTACTTTCATGGGGCTAAGGTGATTTAAATCCAGTATGCTGTGGTTCTCCCCTTTGTTTCCTCCCACCACACTGTATCCTAGCAGTAAAAACAAACACGCTCACGTCCCCCCATTTTTCAGGCAGATTACTTCTCTGCTCAGTTTTGCAAACCTCAGTGCCAGCGCAAGGGAAGAGGGAGGGACTGCAGCAGCACAGACACAAGTTGCTTTAGACTGCCAGGGCACTGCACCCGTAGCTGGCAGAAAAGCTTCCTCTTTTGCATTGTCTTTCTCCCCTGCCCTTTAATGCACTGCTCCATAAAGGTGCTTTTCTTAAAGAAGCAAGTGAAATGGTTTATGAAAATTCTCCCTTTACCATCGCTAGACTTTTCTGCCTCAGCATTGGTAAAATCTAGTTTAGTTTACTGGCGGATATTTCAAAGGAAGTACAGCATGCAAAAAGTCCATTTGGTACACTTAAGAAACTTTTAAGATTTATCAGCTTTTCTTAGCTTTGGATCTTCCACTGCTCATGCACTGAGGTATCACCACAATCCTTTGAGTTAAAGAAAGATGATTGAGACTTAGTTTTAGCTGAATGGTTATCATTGCTCATCCTGGTGTTTTTAGTCTTTGTTGATAAGAGGTCATGTTTATTTAATTTTTTTTTTTGTGTTTTGTTTGTTTGGTTTGTTTTTTCTGGGAGAGGGGAGGCTGCCAGGCTACCATTGAAAAATTGTCTTAACAAGGAGGCTAGGTAACACGTAACAAATCAGATCTGTCAGTAGATTGATCTGTTGTTTGTGCTACTCTTTGTTTGGGGAGATGGTTCTTATCCTCAGGGTAGAGGAGAATTTAGTTTGCAGTCTCTAGTTCCAGCCCTTTTCTCACCTTCTTATCTGCGGTGAACACACAGGGAGTGGTTCCACAACACTTTAAGATGATACAAGTCAGGACTGCGGGATTCTGCCCTTCCATTTGCTATACATTTCTGTGCCTTCCCTCATACTGACAGTCTGCTACCCAGTCCTGTGGTGAGCTGGTTCAACAAGATAACTGGTTGAAAGTTGGCCACATCAAAATAATGATGATGATTTAATCTATTGATGTCACTGTCAGAAATTGCTGCTTTTTTTTTTTTAATTGAGGACTACTTTTCGGGGTTCTGCTCCCTGACGTGGGTTGAAGGCGAGTCAATAAAGGGATGGGCTGAGCTGGGAGAGGGAAGGGTAGGATTGCAGCAACCCTCATTTAGTTCCATTCAAAGTGTTGTTGAACAGTTTTGTCTTAAGACTTGTTGGGTACTTCATTTCCTGAGCCATTGTGTGGGCGTCTCCTGAGTGTTGTCAATTGGAACAAAAGGACAAGAGGCAATGGGTCACAAGTTGTGGCAAGGGAAATGCCAGCTGGACATAAGAAAGAATCTTCCTCGTGAAAATAGTTAAGCACCAGAACAGGATGCCTGGAGAGGCTGTGGCATTTCCATCTTCAAGGTCCCAAGGTCCCTTGCAGTCCAAACCTCTCCGTGGTTCTGTGGATGGCTTGCTTTCAGCATTCCTCAAATGGGCAGACTGGCAGAAATGTATGTGACTCTTATGTTCCCGAGCTGCCACAAATAACTTATGCTTTTATCATGGTGGTGTTTATAACAGTTCAACCTTAACTATATTTGAAGCACTGGGCTCTTATCCCCTCTCTCTCTCTCAAATACACGTTTCTGTTCACTGTTGATTTGTCAGCACATCTCACAGCTTCTGTTTCCCCATTAGATGATCTCTGCTTGGTAAACAGGAACACTCTAAGACTCATCAGGGTAGGGCAGTCAACTCACAACTTACAGGCTGTTGTGACTCAAGAGGACAATTCATCTTTGTTGTCCTCTTTATGCTGGGGCAAGGTGAATTGTCTCATGGGTGGCAGTGCTTGTTCCTGACCGCCATTTCAGTTTCTTGACCTGTTTTACCTCCCCCAGCCATGCGGTGGGTTGTAATGGAGTGTGACTGGGGAGGACATCCCGGAGGCTGACCCTGATTGTGCATGGATTCCTGATTCTAGCAAAACTCACCTGTCCTGCAGCCTTTTCTCCATTTCTGAGCTTCTCCTGGGAAAGACAGTCCAGCAGCCTGTGGATTGTCTTTGCAATGGCAGTTTGCTGTTGACAGCTGTCTTTTCTGGTAATTGTTTGGTTATGGATAGTGGCTTACTCGCAGATACTTTGGCATGCTGGCGTTCTGCAGCAAGTGTGACCTCTCTGGCGGTGGCAGAGCCCGCTGCCTGTCCACGGTGGCTCTGCATGTTCTGTGCAAACAGAGCAAGTGTGGTCTGCAGGCAGAGGAGGTGCCAAGTGGCACAGCCCTCTGTGCCAGGGCGGCCAGGCAGTTTCACGAGGACTTTGAGCCATCTCAGGACGGCTGCCGAAAAAGCCAGTCTAGGTTTTCTTCTTGCGGTGATTTTTTTTTTTTTTTTTTAAAAACCCTTTCCTTTGTGCCAGCACTAGTGACTGTGTAATGAGCTGCATCATGTTAACTGTCTTTTTGCTGGATCAGTCCTTGATACAGTGCTTTCTGTGCATTAAGTGGGGAAGAGGAGGCCCAGAAGGGCAGAAGGAGAGTGGAAAGGCATGGGGAACAGAATGTGTTGGTACCCTTCTTCCACCAGCTTGAACTGTTTCACAGTTGCTGTGTGATGTGCAGCCTGTTGTCCAGAGCTGTTGGTCAGCGCTAGCTTATCTTGCAGGCATTTTTCTGAGAGAGGGAGGAAAGAGTACTTTGAGGAGAGTGGTCAAAGAGCTAATTTAGCTTAGTCCATACCATAGTTTATTTCAAATCTTCCTTTAGCTTTCTTACATAAGTGCACCATATCCCAGACTTAAAAATAGCTTAGTTTCTCTCTGACTGAAAAAGAAAAATAAAGGTCAGATGTGTTGGTAGTTTAGCAGTCTTTACATTAGTAACAAGTAATCTGCCCCTCTCTTTCTTGCTTATGCTTCTCCTTGCCAACTTTCCATTTCTCTTCAGCATATGGTGAGTGTGATTGCTCTTTGAAAAGCCTTTCACTTGTGTGCTCTAATGGTTTCCAGATGCGGATAGAAGGCCTGTCCATGAAGCGTTGTGACATCGATGGCTTTAACGGCTTGGTTGTCTTTGTACATCCATTGGCTGGTTATACTGAGGACATCTTATAATTTCATGCATGCCTGGATGTGGCTGTAGGGAACGCTAAGGAATATTCTGGGGCAACTGAGGATTTCTAGTGTCTGCACATGCTGTGTGATCCCTTATTTGTATCTGATAAGCCTGTAAATAATTGATTTCCTCCCCCTTTTTATTTTTTCTATCCTGGTTTCCAAGAATCCAAAACCAGCACAGAGAGGGGGTTGTTCTTCTGTTTGCAGGTATGTCTGCTTACTTGAATTTATGCTGTTCCGCAGACATTCATTTAAACAAACCAACACATAAATAAATCCCCCCAAGTAGATTCAATAAACAGTTCTCACCTTGTTCCCATTTGCAAACAGTCTTGCCCAAGCAAGTCTTGCTTGCTCAGCTACTGACTGGCTGAGCTTTGGTGCTCTGAAGTGTAGAGAGACACTCATTTTCTGTGGAGGTTTCACGTCAATTGATGACATCTCCTATAAGCTGTTATTTTTTGTCGTTGTTCTGCTAAACTCTTGCAAAAGGGAGTAATATTGAGAGTAGCTTTTCCAATGTAAAGCAAGTTGTGATTGGAATGTCTGATTTGCAGTTGATAACTTTTTTAAATTGCCTTTTTTTTTAAAAAAAAAAAATCAATGGAAAGTAAAACTCAGTGCTTTATAGCAGTATCATGGGCCCATCCATTGTAATGGTAGAATATAAATTTCTCATTAAAATAATTTGTGAAATTAGGAAACAAAATGGAAGTAGTGATGGTGATGTGTAACTTTTTTACTTTTGATGTGTGCATTTAGGTACACCTGCAGTATGAGATCTCCTAGATTTCAGGCTGTGATAACTTTCTTCCTGTTAATTTTTCTTTTTTTCCTTTTTTTTTTTTGTGTCCAATTAGAGTTGTGAGATTTTGCACAGTAAAGAAGAAAAATTTCAGGAAAAGTTGTTCATGTTTTTTTTTTTTTTTCCTTCTCGCTCCTCCCCCTGCTATTTCTGAATATCTGTTATAGAAAAGGTAGGAATAAGGCAAAAGTAAACTTTAGCAAAATCAATGGAACATCTTTAGAATATGTGTAAAACATTGTTATGCTTCAGTTCTTCAGAATATGTTTACAGTTAATAAATCATAGAATAATGGGAGCTAATTGTTTAAATGTTCTAGACTTATACATCTAAGCAATTCTCTGTTTAATAATTAAATTGTACAAATTGCATAGCTTTTATAGAGGGGAAACTTCTTTCCTTCACTTAAAAAGCTGGGATGATGAACTGCTAAGCAATTCATCATCTGCTGTGAAGCTTGACTCTTTCTTTAGCTCTGCCACTGGCCCTGTAAAGCTGAATTGTGGTAAGTGCGTTATATTGACTGCGCTGCAAGATTCATTTTCTTAACTGCTTTTCTAGGAAGGGGGTTTACATTGTACCTGTGGTAAGACTGGATCTCTGTTTCCACACTACAGTTTCAATCCTAGAGATACAATCTTCCTTCTTGTTTACAAGTTGTTTGTATTGATGCTCTCCACATCTACGAGCCTTTGTTCCTTGTTATGGAAATGTCAGCATGTAAAGATCTGTGAATTCAGTGTGTGTTGCTTTCCCAGTGCTCTCCCTAACTCTGGCTATTTGTTATTGTTTTAAAGAGAAAGTATTCTTATTTCATAAATACATCTGTCAAAACTTTGTGTGTTACTTTTTCTGTAATGCGTTTTCCACATTAAAAAAATAGTTCTTATGTAAATATTGCAGTTATTTTTTTTCCGTAATTTCATGAAAACTTGTGTCAGCAGGTAAATCCTCCTCGCATAAGAATGGTTACTATCGATTTCCTGATTGAAGCCTAAACCAGAGCAAATTAGCCTATAAGGATGGGAGAATACCTCTTAAGAGAACTAGCTACCTGGCAGCAGAGTGTTTTCTTCTGATTTGGGTATTGCGTTTACATTGTTCCCCCTGTGTTTTAGTGCAGACAACAGGAAAACTCAACCTGCTGTTTGAAGCTGACTGTTAATGATGGACTGAAAGGCAAGATTAGTCTTCAGTGTGAAACTTGTAGTCTTTATATGACTTGCCCTCTTTTGGATGCCTTTCTGTTAGATATTTGCGGTATCTCTAGTGTCTTTCTTTACTGTTTTCTAGGCTTTGGTCATGCCAGGAAAAATGGCCTGTTGCTTAGATGGGCAGTCAAACAATCTTAAGTCCATTCAGTCATGGAAACCTGTTTAACTTCCCTAATATATTGGATAAAAATTTTCAGCAACTCTGAAAAGTGCGTTTGGAAGTGAGGTTTGTTAATCATCAGGACAAAGTGAACAAAAATTCTACTTATTCAGTTGCGTGTAACCAGAATAAATAATCAGAGAATTAATATCAGTTATGCTTTATACTGTTCCCAGACTGAATGCACCGTTTGCCATTGACATGGTTTATATGAACTTTGTTGAATACCGGCTGACTTAGAGGACGAGTCAGCTGTTAAGAGTGAAAAATCTGAAGTTGGGAAACGTAAGTTGGTGGGAGACCTTAGCTTCAGATACAGTTGGTTTCGACCCGAGTACATTGCAGGGTTTGGGGTCCTATGGGATGTGATGGTGCTTGGGGTGGCAGATGGAGAACAGGTTATTCTGGCCAGATCCTAGTGGTGATTTTAGCCTGGTGAGGCTTGTATTACACCTTTTCTTTCTTAAATGGTGCTCAAGTCAAGTCTTCACCTCTGATCTGTATTTTCTGTCTTTCAGTATTCCTACATATATTGCTAATCTACATCATCAGTCTTTTCTCTTCCTAAAGGTAACACAGAAAAGGGACAGATTTGACTCTTCCTACAGCTGACAGATACCAGTTGAACGTGATCCTAAAATTGGAAGGGAGCTGGGAATCTGATACCTTGGTCTAGCAAAAATAGTTTTTTATTCTTCCTGTGTAGTTTTGTCAGTATTTATTCATAAACAGCCTGAGAAGATGTGTTACATTACCAGATTGCTGCCTCTTAATTTTGTTCTGCTCACTCGCCTTCTCTTCCATGTTCTTTGGCTTTTAGAGCTTCTCTGCCTTTCTAAGGGCTGATGTGCAGTGGACTCCTCCATGCCTCAGGATACTTGTAGTTGTTTTTAATGAGCTCTTAAGAATTTTATTTTCTTGCCTTTATCTTCTTTTCAGCCTTGCATTATTTGTCTTTACTGACCTCTGCTTGGGGAATTGGGATTCTGAAGCCTGTCAGTGCTATTTCTAAAGCGCTGTTACAGAACAGCACAATATCCACGAATAAAACCAGAACCTTTTCCACTTTAGAGATTCACTATATTCCATTATGAAGTAGTTCCAGAATATTTATTGTTAGACTGAGGAGTCAGAGGCAGTTGGAATCCAGTATTTTATGTGCCATAGGTAATTTTTTTAAACAGTTGTAACTTGTTTTTTCACTGCTTTAAAATAACACACCCCTTCCCCCACCGTAACTGCGACAATGTGGTTTCAGGTGGTGAATTGATACGGGTTATCATCTCTCACCACTCTTTAAACCTGGCGTGAAGTCAGGGCCTACCTCAGACAAGAATGATAGTTCAGAGCTTTGCACGAGAGACTGTGAAAGTCTCTGAAATGCCACCAGTGTGACGGGGTGTATTATTAATCTCTTAATTAGTAATTTAGCTTGATAATTTTAGACTTAGCTGTGTGTGTTGAAAGAGTGGGGTACATGATAGCTGGGAGGACAGGATTCCTACCAGATAGATGCGGTTATTAGAAAAAATTGGAGGATACTGTAAGCCTTTGAATCACAAACTCAAGGCTAGAAGAGAGCAACATCCCTTGTTTAACTGGTGGCTAAGCTGGGTTGCTTTGTCTTGGCTGAGCCACGTAATAAAATGCCAATCCCAGGAATTTCTACCGCATGTTAGTGATATTGTTAGTTCACCAACTGAGCAGGGAACGACTGCTTTACTGGAAGTCATGGCCTACAAAACAAATTATTTAACGTCTCTGTTTTTAACTCTTTAAGTTTGGGCCTCAGTGTGTCTTGGCACACCCAGTAAAGCATGCTCTAAGGAGAGACTGCTGCGTCAGGATGTTAGTGGCACAGTAAAGAAGAGTTCTAGGCTTGTGACCGTTGGATAACCAACCAATGCTAAACTGATGTCTTTTTCCACCTTCATTTCCCCAGCTTTCAGATGGTGTGAACTTTGTCTGCCTTCTAGGTAAACTTCACAGGCACTTGGAATAGTCACCATCCTGACTTGGTAACTTTCAACATGTTAAGAAATAAAGGGGAAATATAGTATCTTTCTTTTCATGACAGAGCCTTAAAAAATCTGCTCTGCTAAGTGTCAGAACTAGCATTTGAGATGAGTACTCTTAAGTTTCTTGGAGAAAGTCTTGTAGCGTTTTGGGTAAAGAAATACCTGCTTCTTTGTTTAAGCATACTGCCCTGGTCCAATTATGACCATGGACTAATTGCTTTCTCCCTCCTTCTGCCCCACCTTTATTTTGTGTATAGCAATGCCTCTGAAGTGCTGGGTGCTTTCCAGACATTCAAAGGGAGATGTTCTTTGCTCCTGGGGTCTTTAAAACTGAAGAATATATAAAGTACAGGTATACATGAGTTCTGTTGCTGTGTTCTCCTCTGTTCTACCCAACTGAGTTCTTCATTCCTACACTTGAAAAGCCAAATAGATGCAAGTACTGGAATTTCAGCATTAGCTACTTGTAGTCAAAGGGCAGGTCTGTTTTTCTGCTGGGTTCATGAGGATTTTTGTGGGTTGTTCGCACAAAGTAGCTTTAGACTAGCCAAAAAACTTTTCTTACATTGACTTTTTGGCAGGCTCTGTGGGTATCATGTTTATTCTGAAGAAACGTCTTTTGACTCAAAGAATTGCTTGTCACATGGGTGGATTCCCCTTCTGGGGACAAACCAAACGCAGTCATCAGTGTACTCCTCTACTTGTATGACTGTGTAGAACAGCCTCTTTAAGAGAGCCCTTTGTTTTAATTTAGTTTAGTCAAATATTGTCATTCCTGTGAAATAACTTTTCTTGTAGCTTTTTGGATAATTTCTGTCCAGTGACAATATGTAATGGTTCCTGGCTGAGTCAGTGCATCTGAGATCTTTTGTATCTTTACAAGTTAAATTTCAATTTAGAAATACAGTCATCATTTTGGCTCTTTCCATCTCTTTTCCAGGGAAAGTCTCTTATTGGCAGAAGCAAAGAAAAAAAAAAGTATTTTTTTTTAAATGTACAAATTTAAATTGCAGCATTGAAAATATCTGCACTGCACAACCCAGCACACAACTTCTCTTAGGAGCCAAAAGTGAATGCTGTCCTATTTAAACGTCACCGTGCTGGAGTAGCATACATGCTGATGTTTACTGCTGAAGTACTTGGGAACTGGGGGAGGGAGCCAAAAAGCTTTGTCTCTTTGAACTTAATCTTACCATGGTCACAGTGCTGTAAGATCTAGAGGGAAAAATATTGGCAATCCTGCAGGTCGTGTGCTGTGCAGAGGCGTGTGTGGAGCCAGCGTCTTTTGGCATGAGGGCTTGCTACCAAGGTCCTTCATTCATCTGCTGTGGCCAAGGAGAGCTGGTGCATGGATAAAAGAGGCAGAGTTGTGATGTTGTGACTGGTGGTTAGTGTGGCTGATTCAGTCTATTCAAATTTTAAAAAGCAATGAGTATTGACTGGGCAGGGCTGAGGTGCAGCAGAAGTCTGGAAAAATTTGGTGCTATGGTAACTGCTGAGGCTGCTGGTAAGTGGAAACAAGACTTCTGATTGAATCACTAGCATGTGTCTGCATTTATTTTTGTCTCTGTGCTCTATTTGGAATTGATCTACTGATGCAGCATTTTTGAAGCTTCTGATTGGGTGGGGCGGGCAGTTCCAAGTTTTCAGTGTTCACTGCTGAGAAGATGGTTTTAGGATGTCACTTTTGCCTGGCTTTAGTTAAGGTATATATCTTATGTATGATGGATAATGGATTTAAATGTATCATTACCCAAACACTAAAACAAGATTTTTTTTTTTTTCCCCCTGTTTGAAAGTGGGTGCTAATGTTTCTTACGTTTCTTCTGTACTGCTGTATCAGTGCTTCACTTGCTGTGCATCCTCTTCTAACAGTCTCTTTGAATCCCTCATGAAGTGGCTCTGGTTAATGGATACCCCATATGGAGTTCGTCCATACCTGAAACCTCTAAAACCAATGATGATGCATGCAGGAAGTCTCTGTAGAGATTTATGTTGGATGATATTGAATGTTATAATTTATTCATTTAAAAAAACAAGCAGTAGGTTGTGCTTGAGGATGCCCACAAGTACTGTTTAACTAGTTTGGAGCATTTGGAATCGAGGAAGTGAGAAGCTGTTCTGCACCAAGAAGTTCAGAAAGCATCTGATGCTTTTGGTGGTGGAGTAGTTGAAGAGTTGTTTGTTTTTCTCAATTTTCAAGAGAACAGAGCGATTTTTTTAAAATCCGAGGCTTTGTAAGTCTCAAAGCTCATTTCATCCATCACTTCTGATATGTTAATTGGTAGTAGATGGGAAAAGCAATGTAGCTAGCATCTTTTAAAACAATAACCAGCAATCATATATATGACAATTTGGAGTTCTGGATATAAGCTGTAGGCTGTGGAGTTGAAACCCAGCATGGTGAGAGAGTCTTATTTTATTTTAGGTTGTCTGCAAATTCTGTGTACAGTTCTACAGTCATTATGGTCTTCTTTTTAAAGTTTGTCTTAAGCTTTAAATGGGAGCATAAGTTGAAGAGCAAAATTTTGTGAACCAGGAAGGGTTGTGGTCATGTTCTCCCCCCCCCCCCCCCCGACATATTTCCATGGTGTTGTGTATCTAGATTAAAGTGTAATCTTAAATGTAGAATTTCTGGATTTGTAGTACTTGCTTTTTATAAAAATACAAGCTTCTAGCCCTAATTTAAAGCTATGTTGTCTGAAAATGGAAAGATACTGTTGTATGCATTTTTGCTCTTGGTTATGTGCATGGGATTTGCTGCAGTACACAAAAGCGGGAAGATGAATCTGCATAGAAAATAATAAAGTTAAGCAGGATAAGCTGAAGTGGGAGATGACCTATTTTATCCGAGTTCAACAATTATGTTATTTCTTGTAATTTCCAACAGTTTGCTCAGTATTGGCACCCTTATGGTAGCAATGCAGTGCAATGACCCAATGAGGGACAGGGACAGAAGGGAAGCCATCAAAACGCTGCAGCCCTGATTCTGATGAAGCTGTGTGCCAAGGTTGCCTGCAGGAGTGGTGTCCACTCTCTGTTAAATTCCAGGTGTGCTAATGTCAACAGCAGCAGAAGTAGAGGCAGAGGAACAGGGACGGAGTTGGCCAGTGGCCCTATGCCAGCGGAGCTGTGCTGTGTGGGACTGAAGCTGAGGAAGCTGACACCACCACATGACGAAGCTGCACTAGAGGAGACAAAGTGGCCACAGTTTTACCGTGTTTCACCTTCAGCTCAGCCAAATAGATCAGGACATAAGAAACATTCCCTATGCTGAGAGGCATGTGCTGCTCATTGAACAAAATTTGGCAGCTGCCAGCAAATCCAGGAGGTCTTGTGCTTGCTAATGTGAGCAGGTGAAGGTGGTGGGGATCGTTCTGCCAGAGTAATTGAGTGGTCTGCTCCTGGACAGATTTTTGCGAAGTTTTTTCGGGCCTGCCAGTGTCAGGACCAAGCACTCTGGTATTATTGCACTAGGCTTAGATGGTGCCTTTATTGTGTGTTCAAACAGTTTGGGACCTTGAATCACAGCTCCCCTGAGGCTTGAACAGTTGGCAGAGGTGGCACTTCTCACTGCTCTCTGAAGCAATATAAACCTGGAACGTAGTTCGAGCTGTGGACTGTGATCCCAACTGCTCGCACACGTAGTTGAAAAAAAAAATCAAACCAGCAAAACCTACCATGTAGCAAGGAAAACTCTGTAGCAGCAGAAGGTTCCAGACTCAGTAGGAATAAGAAAATTGAAATGCTAACAAGCACGCTGTCTTATCTGCCAATGCGCTAAGAAGGTGGCAAGGAAGACCTAGAGCGCTCCCTGCAGATATAGGGAGAAATCTTCCATATTGTGCCTGGAAAGCTGTAAACATATCCTTGAAATTCAGTTTATTCTTTACAGATGTTTGTATGTCACATTACTGTGTGAGAGTAAACTTTTAGATACCAAAAATGACTGCTTCAGAGAGGCTAGTCAGGGAACTCATGAGAAAGGTTGTAACTTCTGACTCATGCTCTGAGCAGTGCAGAAAATGTTTATACAAAATGTGTGTTTATAAGTTGCTCTGCAGCACTGACCATAAGTACTCATGTTTAGCGTCCTTTGAGAAGCACTATAAAAAGGCCCCCAAACCCTACCACTTCAGTGTTCATCAAAAAAACCCCACCACCAACCAAAAAAGCTAGAAAACAAACCTGTATGAATTGAAGAAGCTTGTTTGAGAAGAGTTAATAAAAAGATGCAATCAGAAAGGTAAAATGCTTTCAGATGGTATGGAGACTGTTTAAGGAGACAACATATTGGAGGATCAGAGTAAAAGTGTGTGAACTATTGGAGAGACTCAAAATGACCCGGCAGTTGACATAATTAGACATGAGGGTGAGAGAGGATGGGGATACACTCTCCGAAAGTTGAAATTTTATTAGATGAGAAAAATGGAAAGAACAAACTTTTAAGTTTAAAAAAAACCAATAAAGTTGACCAAAATGACTTGAGGGACATCTGCCTCAAGATCTGAAATGTTAAAGAAGTATTTTTCCCTCCCAAAACATCAGGGTTGGGAAGCAAGCTGGAGAGTCTGTAAAACCAAGATATGATTCAGGAGAACTTTTTATTAAGGGCTCTGAAAAGGAAGGAATGTTTAGAGGCTCCCAAATGCCAGTCTTTGCTTTTAAAGGATTATCTGGCTCAAGTCAAAGAGTTAATACAACAACGTCATTTGTCAATAAAACACATGCCAGTCTTTGTTTTTAAATTATTATCTGGCTCCTGTTGAAGGGTTAATACAACAACAGTGTTATTTATCCATGAAACACAGGAACAAATCATTAGGGGTTATCTGGTCTTCATTCAAGAGTTCTAAAGAATGAAGTAGCTGAGCCATTAATTGTGGAGTGTGATGTTTAAAAAGTCTTGATTACAGAGAAGAAGAGATGTGTGTGTGGCTTTTTTTTTTAAGGGATCCAAAGGAATGAGTTCACATAGTGCTTTCTCTTGAGGTCTCTTCTATCCTTGAGAACTCTACATCAGAGCAGAACCTTCCTTGTTGCTTTTCTTCAAGTGGACACTAGGTTCAGGAGCCCTTCAGCTGAAGAGCTAAAAGGCTCATGGTGATGTGCCAGGCAGCAGTCATCATGGCGTGTTTTGTTTGTGAGTTCAAGGTTGTTCTGTAGATCAGGAACTGGTCTTTCCTGGATGATCTATTCTTCTTGATGACTAGGAAGAAGGCTGGTTTCAGCTGGTCTGACCAGATCAGGACTTAGCTTGTGGTATATGTGCGTGCCTCAGGAAGTTCTGTCTTTTCTCAACTTGGTCAATATCCACTGCTTTATGCACTGCTAGCCAAGAGTTTGCTGCCTGTCAGCAAAACTGTCCTGAAGTCAAGATATCATTGAATAATTTAGGTTGGAAAGGGTCTCTGTAGGTCATCCAGTTCAGCTCCCCACTCAAAGCGGGGCCAACTTCAAAGTTAGATCAGGTTCCTCGGGTCAATGTGCAGTCTTTTTGACTATTTCTAAGAGTGGAGATGTAGTGGTATTTCTGGGCCCTTCATCCAGTGTTTGATCACCCTCATGGTTAAAATATTTTTAGTAATGTCTAATTGGAATCTTCTTTGTTACAAGTTGTCTATTGTTTCTCATGATTTTGGTTTGTGTGTGGGGTGTGTGTGTGTATGAAGTCTGGCTCCACCTTCCCTGTGCTCTCCCATTAGGTAGCTACAGACAGCAATGAGATCGCCACTTTGTATGAACACATTTCCCTCAGTGTCTCTTCATATATCATGTGGTTTGAGCCCTCTAACTGTCTTTTGCTGCACTCACTCCAGTTTGTTACTCTTCCTTGTATTGGAGATCCTGAAACTGAATATGATACTCACAGGTGCTGGATAGAGAGGGGCAAATCCCTTCCCTTGACCTGCTGTCTGCACTCGCAGGATGTGGTTGGTGGGAGTAGTTCTTCTTTATTGTATTGTTTAGTCAGGGTGGTCTTCCCCCCCAACTCTTTCTTTTCCTCCCTTTTTTTTTCTTGACTTTCCCAAATCTCCTCTTCAAGTCACAGGTATTTGTCCTGAGCCTGTAATATGAGGTCTTTACCTCATGTCTGTGTTCCTGCAAGCATTTCTCTTTCCCTTGGTCTTCTGTCATTTAAACTGGTTACTAGTTTGTGAGGTAACTTTCTTCTTACACCAAGATAATCTCTTTAAAATCTTCTGGTGAAGGACTTTATTAAAACCTCTCTGCGTTCCAGCAGTTGTAATTTGCTTATGGTGCTCCAAAGTCCTTTCTTGTCCTTTTCATGGCAGTTGTTGATGCTGGAGGGTCCTTGGGTAGAGGTGTTTTGCAGGCCGTATTTTCTGTTGTAATAGGGAAGTGGAGACCAGCAATTGATCTCTGTTCATAAAAAGCTGAACACTTTCACTGATACATAAGATCAGAATAGCGACTAGCTGCTGTTGTCTTAGCTGATAATTGCCACGATGCTGTCCTTTGCATCTCTGCTCAGGTGCATTTCAAAGGAGTTCCTAGGCCAAAGATGAAACAAAATCTTCCCCTCTGGACTCTGTGCAACAAAGGCACTAGCAGTTATGGTATCCCTCCTCAGATGAAACAGGTTTTTTCCTGTTTACACTGAGTTACTGAGGAGTAGATAGTCTAGAGGATAGGTTCTGTCATCCTTACAGTTCTTTGCAAGTTTAGGTTTTGGGATGAATGCCCAAAAGTCTGTCTTTGTCTCTGTCCAGTTCATGTATCTTTTGAAGCAATGCTGGTCTTTACCATTGACCTTTCTACTTCAGGACATACTACAGATGATGCAGGGCTTGATTTTATATGAATCTTCCCCACTCCAGTCTTTTGTTGTATCTTGCCTGGCTACTCTGTGGCATGCGGCAGCAGAAACCTTTGGGATGTCTTTTGTTAGGCTGTATCTTGACAGCCTCTAATCCCTCCTTGGAGGAGTGCATGCCCAGGCAGATGCTAGCTGACCTTTGGCTGACAGTTCCCTGAGCACAGGTGAAGTGATCCCTGTTTGTGCTGGAGGAGCAGGTTAGCCTGCGGTAGGGAAGGTGGTGCCCTTGAGCTTCTTCCATCTTGACCAAGCAAGATGAGGAGGATTATCTCCAGGGTGGGGCCAGTCAGATATAAAAGCTTAGGGCTACTGTCTGCAGCAAGTAGTCATTTCACCTGTGTCCTGGGACTTGGAGCAGTGCAAAATACACTCAGGGCATTTGTTTGCATTTCTACCTGCACTATGTCCAAGCTCTGTTGCACTGGAGTGTCTGCTGTCCTGTCTCAACAAGCAGAGTGCCTTGAGCTCTTATTTTTGTAGACAGACTGCAGGCTTTCAGCATTTCTGTGGAGAATATCAGATGTGCTATGTAATAATGTACATCCTAGGTATTTTGGAAACCCTCACAAATCTCTCTTTATCCTCCTAAATGAGAAATAGGAAATCCAGCCAAATGTCCTGGAATCTGTCCTGTGACTGGAGAGTTTGCAAGATAAACTTGTTTGCCCTACATGCCATCAGGAGATTCAAATCATCTGCTCCTGAACTGGCTGCTGCCGAAGCCTTTTTTGGGTATTTTTCTAGGTTCAGTGATCTTATTTCCTTTATCAAACACTAGCGCTTTCTTGGTGCTTGTGTAGTTGCATAATGTATACATGGTGAGAGCTGACAGACCTGGGCTGGCCTTTCTTGGGTGTAGCTGGCTGTTACATTGGCGTAGCCCTGTTTGTCAGCGTTCACCCCAAGAAACTTTGAAGAGTCCTAGTCTTGCAGCAGGAAAACACTGAGCTGGGTCAAGTGAAGTTACAAGTCCAGCAATAGATTCTCCATATCATGATCATGTTATCGTTTTCCTCTGAAGATAACCCTAAAAGGACAGGGGCCAGCTAAAAGGAAAAGGCGGACTATATAATGGTTAGTAATTCAGTGATCAAGTATATAGATAACTGGGTTTGTGACTCCAGGGAGGATGGCATCATGGCTTGGCTGGTAGACGCAAAGTACACAGCTTTTCCAAGGCATCTGAATATTGTACCAGTTGCTGAATGTGAAGGGATAGCTGTGGTCCCTGTGGTGCTGAAGGCATAGGGAAGAGCAGAAAAGGTTCTGTATGTAAAACTTTTAACTATTACATAGGAAGTTGAAAAACAGGACCTCTGCTGTAGCAGTTTCCAAAATGCTGTTCTTCACCTTTGCACAGTACTGTGCTTTGCCCAGTACCAGAAAGAGAGGTGAGGAGAAACAGTTCTGGTATGTTGCTGAGGAATTGGTCTGAGGAGGAGGGGTCTGGATCTTCTGGAAGCTGGGGCACTTCTGAAATAAAACATGTTTTTTAAAGAAGGGACTGACTTAATTTAAAACACTGTAAAACTGGGTTTCAAGTTTTTAAAATCTGGAAGGTCATGCTACCAAGATGTGAAGTGTACAAGAAAGAAAGTTGTCCATGTTTGTGAAGATGTGGTGCTATTTATTAAAGAGATTATGGACTAAGATCTGATAAACTTAGAGATCTCTAAGGATTAAAATTTCTGTGTAACCAAGAAATAAAAATCAGCTATTACCATTTCCATGCTATTGATTGGGGTGGTGACAAGGATTGAGATGGAGAAGTTAAGGGCAGGGAACTGTTGCTGCAGGAGACTCAACCCATGTGGCTTGAAGAAATGTAACTTTGGGGTCAAGTTCTGAAATAATATTTTTAGATATGGTTAATGTTTTATGGAGCAGGTGGTTGAGGAAGCCACAGGAAGAAAACTGATACTGTGAAACAATAGCAGGACACTGGCTGTAGTCTGTTTGGATTTATACCTTTACATGAACAAGAGCCCAACAGCAACTGTTAATTTCAAAGTGTGGTAACATAAAAATATGGAAGCTTGTTAAAAACAAACTGAGCAGGGCAGCTGTTTCTGTGGTTCCAGGGCATATTAAGAGAATTACAGACCATGCAAATTAGCAGAAATAGAACAAACAAAATGGGTATGTGTATAAATATTGCAGTGAGGAAGAAGAGCCTTTGTGAAGGCTGGCTATGCCTTACAGTCCTGCTGAATGGAGAATTATTTAAAGATCAGTCTGCCTGGATTTGCAAAAGCCATTTGGCAAGGTCCAGTCTCAGAAATTCTTGAGGAAGGTAAAAAAACCGTGGGATAGAGTGAAGGAGCTTGTGTGGTTGAATGATCGGTTAGACGATTAGCTAACAGGTAGGAAGCAGGGCAGAGAAATGAATGGCCCATGTGTGTGTGTCATGCCCCTTCTCCTCCCTGCAGCTGAGGATGTTCACCAGTGGATTTCTGTGGGGATGTGCACTACACCTCTGATGTTCACTACCTTAATAAATGATCTGGAAGTGAAATTAACAGTAAGATGATATTTTTTGCTGATGATATGAAGCTAGCTAGAGTTGTAAAATCAAGGGCTGACTACAGATGATAAAATGAAAGACGCAGTTCAGGCTGGATAGATATAAAATGATTCTCATGGGGGGAGAATAAACAATCCAAACTTGACACACAAAGTGGTCTCTGAGCTGCCTCTTACAGTGCAAGGACAAGTTCTTTGTGTCCTGGTTCCATTGAAAAATCAGCTCAGTTCTCATCTGCAGTCAAAAAATAAATGGAATAATAGAGACCGGGAGGGGGAGGAATAGAAACCAAAATGGAGAACATCATTATACTGTTGTCTGTAATAATCACTGTGTGTTTGTGTTGTGAATGATGCTTGTGGTTCTGGTTTCCCCCTGCTTCTCAAAGAAGATACAGAACTGGAAGTGTGGCAAGAATATTAAGAGGTATAGATCAGCTTCTAAAAGAGGAACAAGCGAGTAGATTGCAAGTAGTCAGCCCTGAGAAGAGACCATTGGGGAGCAGGGTATGAATGAGGACTTTAAAATCCTTGATAAAGTTAAGAGAGAAATGCTATTCCTCTCTCTTCCAATTCTAAAAATGCAAGTACTAAGCAAAACTAGCTTGGACAGTAACTGAATGGTGGAGCTGCAGGATATTGCCTTTTCACAGAGCTTACAAAGGTTGAGAAAGTGATCAGTTTAATGGAGGAAAGTCTATTGGAGTGTGAAATACAGAAAGACCACCTTTTCCTTAGGAAATTCTGTAAAATATATGTTGGACAATGAAAGAATGTTCTTGGAAAGTACAACTGTTTGCTCTGTCCTGTGCATCCACTACCAGCTATTTCTGGAGACAATATATTAGGCTAGATGGACAATTGTTCTCATATACTGTATCTGCCCTTATGTGTTTGGTTTTTTTTTTTTTACTCTTTTGTTAATCACCTATATACATATTTTTTTTCTGATATATGGGGGGGAAACCATCCACCCAAACACAGAAATTTAATTGCTGATTGTTTTCCAGTCTTCTTCCTACCAATTAAGAGCTAAAAAGTAGCTGTAGTTGTGTATCAGAAAGCTGTCAATCACTAAAGCAGACTGACATTTTATCTTGGATTCAAGAGAAGACTAAAAAAGTAATGGAAAATCTTTAGTGAATTCAACTTTCTTACCTTAAATGATTTGTGGATCCCCCCCCGCCCCGCTATATTTCTGCTGCAGAAAATCTTGTGGATTGGCCGTTCTGTGCTTGACTGATATTTTGTTTGGGTTTTTTTGAAGGTACATGGGAATAGGACTTTCTGCTCAAGGGGTCAACATGAACAGACTTCCTGGTAAGTCACTGTTAAGATTTGGTTTGGCTTACAGTCTGTGTGAAATGTTCATTTGAAATAAAGTTTTAATTTATGAATTAGTGAATGTGTGTTTCTGTTAATAAAGTGTCATGACTATAAGTGTTTTATATCGGAAAGTTTCAAACTATTGAGTGTTATCCTAAACTGAGTTACTAGTATTGTTAATGTAGCCATGATGATTTTAGCAGATAATAGAAATTAATATTAAACTAATGAGCAATGGGTAAAATGATGAGCTTTCAGACATGCAAGCTCTTCTTTACGTCTGAAAAATAAGTAGCAAAATAGTTTGAGACTTAATCTGTATATCCCACTTGACAAATTTACATGAAAGAATCTGAAAAAGACAGGAATAGCCTGTCATACTGTCTCTCCTCTCTTCTTTCCCTCTTCCCACTGAAAAACTAGAAGAATGTGGTAGAGTGGTATTTCCAGTTAATATTGTTGCTTCCTTTGTTTGAAATGTTTGGTTTTAGGGTATCTTCTAAGTTGGTGAAGTAGCTTCTTTTTAAAAATAAATAAGTGGTAATCTTTCTTTAACAATATCCAATTTATTAGGTAAAATTATAATTTCTAGATTTGGATCAACATAGTGACTTCTGTAGCAGGAATTCTTTCAGCTGGGTTTGGAAGTTGTCTGTGTTTGGTAGAAAGTAAATGTTCTTCAAGTGCCAGAATGAATGATAGCTGGTTCCCAACGGTGGAAGGTTTTTTTGGTCTTGAGTGTGATTTACTTCTGGTGGAGTTGTTTTAAAGCTGAAATCTGTGTTCAACCCTTATAACGCATCTTGGTATTTCCAAAGGAGAATGTTTTGTGAATGCCCTAACAAAAGGAAGAGCTTCCATAGGGTTTGCACTAAGACCCTTGTGAATTCACTTCTCAGTGAGGATTTTGCTTTCATCTTCACTGGTAACTCGCGTATTCAGAAAGTGCAACATGCTTGTTTTTTTCCTTATAACCTCCAACTGAAAATGTTGCAGCATTGGAGCAAAATGCCTGACTATTCTGTTAGGAAAATATGTGATTCTGTAGCTCTGTTATAAATTTCTGAAATGTATATTTCTATAGCTATGTTTCTGAAATTATGCTAAGACTGCAGATGGAGTCTCAGCAGGAAGACGAAAAGGAGACTAAGACAGCCAGGGTCCTTGGATGGTTTCAGAAAATACCCAGCTTTCTGGTGCCCATTGTTTTAATTGTAAATCTGCTACCGAATTTTGCAATGGAACAGCTGCCTTGTCTTGTTACTGAGGAGAAGCATGGAGATCTTGGAATGCATGAGGGAGCACCTGGGACCTTTTGCATTGATAAAGAAGAAATTTGGAATTATAGGCTAATTGCTTTAGTTAATTAGTTCAATTAAAATTTCACCAGTGAAACAATAAGCATTGTTGTGTTAGTGACAAATGTTGGTGCAGCGTGTGCGCCGTTCATAAATGACAACCATGCTTAACAGTTGCAGGCAGACTTTCCTTTTCCAGGTACCCTTTGATCATGTTTGATCGACCTTGAGAGTCTTCTTTTGGCCACTTTCAGAGGCAAGTCCTAAGACCTGTTGGTCTGACTTGGGCACAACCTTCCTTGCATCTGTTTTTCTCCGGTAATTTCAGACCTGCCCAGAGAGCTTGTGGAACCTCTAACTTTGGAGATAGTTAGGACTCAGGTGGACATGGCCTTGACCAACCTGATCTAATTAGACCTCTTTTGAGCAGGGGTTGGACCAGGTGACTTCTGGAGGTCCCCTCCCTCCTTAGTTATTCTACGCTTCTATGATAACTCTGGTTTTGGGAGAATGGTTTCAGTGACACCCATGTTTTAAAGAATTTGCATCTTACTGCAAGCTGGATTTCTTAATAATTGTTATGACAACTACAGCATGTATGCATTGGAGGGAGGATTAAGGTCACAGGTCTTTATCCACTCAGAACTAGCCCAGAGAAGGAGGAAGGCTGCCAGTTTTCTCAAGTGATACTTGGTTGCAGAAGGGTAGGGAATGTCTAGATCAAGATGATCTGGTATCAACAAGTAATAGAAGTCTCAGTTTTCAGACTCCTCCTCTCTGTGTGCTCCCTCCCAACCCAAGTGGGTTGTGTGCTTGTACAAGATGAAGCATGAGTCTAGTCCCATCATCTCTTCCCCGGGTTGAAGTCCTTGGTTCCTTGGAAGAGGAGTTGTTTGGAAAGATGGGTGGGATTGTCTTGTAGACTTGGCGTGTAGACTGCTGGTTGGATTATGCTTAACCTGGGATTCTCCTGGGATTATAACACGGTTATATATGTGTGTGTATATATATAAAACCACAGCTGAATACTAACCTGAGATGATGTGTACTGAATGTCATAGGTGTGTTGTCCTGAAATTGAACAGCCAACACAATTTCTTTTTTTGTTGCTGCCCCCCCCCCCCCCGCCCTTTCAGAGACTAAAAATTAGCCAAACCACTTCTGATAAATGGCTTTAAAGCCTAAGAGCTACATGGGCAGTATTTTGTGGCCAGTTTGAATCAAAGTGCCTGTATACTTCTATTATTTCTAGAGTGTATGTGGCAAATGTGGAATTCTTTTCTCTGAATGAAATAAAATGTAAAGTGAACTTGAGACTTCAGATAGCACTTATTTAGCAATGAATTACACAAATTTGATCCTGTGAACCTGTTGTTTGTTTGATCACATGCAGATTACGCTGCCAGGAGTGATTCTGCGGGCATAGTTAGGTTGATCTCCCATCATCTGTGTAAAATGAATCTGCATGGCTCTGTATTACTGCTCAATAAGTATCTTGCTGGCTTTTGGAGAATGAGTCTGATTTATTTTTTATAATATTAGAGTATATATTGCTCAAGTAACTGAAGTGAGAAACATGGATCAGGCTTAACCGTTACCAGGCCCTTCACAGCACAGAGTAGGTGAGAGCTCACAAAGAAGTGACAGACTTTGGAGTCTTGACTTGGCTTCATGTCAAAGTGTAATTTTAAGTTTTTGTGACCTGAAACCCTTCCAGGTTTGTCTCCTTAGACCATTTCTAAGTCACTTCTGCTCTAACAGATCAATTTTTGCTTGGCATGCTGGCAGTATGTGACCCACTGCAAGTGGTGGTTTGGGAGCCCAAAGGCTAGTATGGGAGCCAAAGTTGGTCCCTTTCTTGTTCCCACTTTCAGTGGGAATCCTTAGCACCCTGTCAGCCCTAATTCAAAGAACAATCTTGTTGCTGGGTTCTGTCTCAAAGTCCTCCCCTGCCACCCCGAGACCAATGGCCATATCCAGTTCCAAGTCAGGGCATTTGTGCTTTGTGCCAAATTTATTTTGGCTTCTGCCCAGCTCTGTGCTGGTAGGGGTAGTGCTGAGTTTTCTCTGAAGGTTGGAAGTGTGGTTGGAGCAACCTGAGCATTTCCTTAAACTACGCCTCTCTGCGTTGTGAACAGAGACTGCTTTTAAAAGGAGGGAGCTCTATCCCTGTTCAACTCATGTTTGCTCACTTCTTACCCCAGATACAACTTTTTTTCATGTGTGCTCAGCATTTTGGTATCTGAGGATGAAATTACATGTTACAGCTGAACTGATCTAACTCACTGTCATCAAAGGAAAGAAACCTGACCTTCCTCCCCCCCACCTACAGCTGCACAGTCCCTCTTCTTCCCTTGTGCAAGCTCCAGGCTCTGGCACTTGTCACCTCCTTTGCCAGGCCAGCTCTTGGGCCTGGCAGGAACCTTCCTGCTTTTCTGCTGTGTTGGAGTTGTGGCAGGCTGGTTCCTTCAGAGCTCATGGAGCAATGCTCTTACCTTTGCATCCTGAATGTAACATCTGAAACATCCTTTTTTTTGTTTTGTTTTGGTGTGGTTTTTTTTTTAATTATTTAGCCCTCCATTTTTCTGAGCCCAGCTGAAAATGCATTGGTGGTTTGCTACAGGTTTCACCTAACCTTCATAAAAGGGTGAAGATAGGTGTTCCTGTCTTTAATATGGATGAGATGTGCACACTGCAAATTATTCTCCCCTGCATGTGGTGTTCTGCATTGGTTTGAACCAAATGAAGTCCTTCATGCTGTTGAGAGATAACGTTTCATTTGTTCTAGCTCTTCGAGGGTAACCCAGGAACATACAGCCAGGCAGAGAGGAAAGAAGGGAGGATTCTCTACGGTAGCAGCAAGGTCTTAATTCAGCCTAAAATGTGAAACCATACCCTTAGGCATACCCTGCTTCAGTTTCTGAAAGAGCATAGATAGGATCTGACCAATCACTTTTAGAGACTTTAAACACCCTCTGGTTAATAACTGACTTGCCCTGCTATGCAGCATTGCACATGTTAAAGGAAGTGCCAGCTTTCACTCACCATTGTTTGGTTTTATGAAACTTTGATTCCCCCCCCCCCCCTTACTTTTCAAATGCAAAGATACTGCTTGGCTTATTCACTATCTGCCTGCTTCAAATTCCCTATTAAAAGAACAAGCTTTCAAATTCAAGAATGTTTTATACACTTAAATTAGAGTGCAGCCAGATAAACCAGCAGAATTTGGTGTACAGAAACCTGCTCCATATTGGGGTTTGGCTTCTGGGACTGCAATGCCTTAAGCCAGGTGAGCAAAACCAGAAACAGTTTGTCCAGCTGCCCTGTGTCTTTGTTCAACAAAGGGTCCTTGTGAGTGATCTGTTTCTGTAGACATTGAGATAAAATAAAAATGAGCACTGGGAGTTAAGACTTCCCCATGCTCCCCTCCTCTGTGAAAGCCATCCATCCTCCTCTGTAAGCCACCAACATGGTGAACAGGCTTTGTTTGAGATCCCTTCCTTTCCTTTGCATTCTCCTCTTGCTGATAGGTTTCTGTTGACACCTGTAGATAGGACTTTATTTCTTCTCAGCTTATCTTGCATGTTATCAGAGGAGATGCAAGCAGGGGAACAAGGCTATTGAGGAATCTGTCTTCCTGTTCTGCCTTTGAGAGGAAAAAGATACTGGTTTCTCCCCTAGGGATGCTCACAAGGGTTTTTCAGGAAGGTGTGCTCCTTTCTGGGGGCAACCAGAGAAGGGAGGCTGGATAGATGTTGTATTGTAGGAACCAGTGAGAAACTAAAGGAACTGGGCTTGTTCAGCCTGGAGAAGAAGAGGCAGAGAAGAGATCTAGTAGCAGCCTTTCACTATCTAAAGGAGCTTGCAGAGAACATGGACCCAGACTCTTGTCAGTACAAGGAAGAGAGGCAACGAGCGCTAGCTGCAACAAATAAAATTCTTATGGGAAATAAGATATTATTTCTCATCAGAGTTGGGGATGTGTTACTAGAGAGGCTCTATCCTCAAGAGATTTTCTAACCTCAATTGGACAATGCTCTAGGCAACCTAATATAACTCTTAAGTTAACCCTGCTATGAGTGGGAAGTTTGGCTAGAGACCTCCAGATGTTCCTTCTAGCCAGTTTTGATTTGGTGTTTTGGGGTTCCCCCCACCCTGATTGCCAGGGGATCTTTCTACTTCTAATGTGTTTAAAGAACTTCATTTCCATGTATCAGCTTATGCTTTGGGTTGTCACTTTCTGTGACTTCAATGACAAATGAAGGACCTGTGCTAAAGGACTTAGTCCCAGTGGTAAATATAATAATTATAGAAGATGAGACCTCACAAAATCATCTGATCTGAAGCTAATTCAATTATGCATCAGTCCTGCCTGACAGGTGTGTGTCTAAACCAGTCTTTCATTATCTTTCTGGCAACTTCTTCCAATACTGTCCTTATGTTGGAAACTTTTCCTGATGACTAAGCTGAATATCCCATGTAGTCTAAGTCCAGTACTCTTGGATTGTGTGGCGGTGGAGAATAATTAATGTCTTTCCCCTTTGTAGCTGTATCCATGAAGACTTCTATCACTGCTTTGTGGTCTTCTTGCTAGACATCCCTGGCTCTTCACCCTGTCCCTGTTTGTCATGTTTTCTTGATTTGTGACAACTCTTGTTGACCTCTTCTGAACTCTAACCACTGGGTGCATCACAAGCACCAGTGTCTTACTCCCTATAGTAAAAGAAAACATTAAAATTCAGAGCAAGTCCAGGAAGTGGCTCTTATCCCACACTGCCAACAAGGGCAAAGGAAAACCCTTGCCAAGCTTGCACAATTTCTAAGGCTTAAGCAGAAAGGGGAAGGGAGGGGAAGAAGCTAGATGGTTAACTGGGAAAAGAAGGGCCTTCCCCCTTGGCTTCTAGAGCAACCAGCGAAAGCCGCGAAGTATGGGATTAAATGTATGAACAGTATGTGGCAAACAAATAGTGAATCAGTCTGCTTTCAGATCCTCCTGGCTAAATCAGCATTTTGGACACCCAAATTACTTCTGTCTTTAGAAGTAATTTCTATTAAGTTTGTTTAACTATTTATGCAGCTGATCAAGCTCTGTCTTGAAATACCTTATGGTATTGTCCTGCTGCAAAGCTTTTCCAGAACTATCCTTAAAAATAGTTGACCAAAATGGCACGTGGGATTTCCATACGGTGTCTTAGTAAAGTCTTATACAATGGTATTTTTACTTCCTTGTCTCTTTAGTAAATATACCTGAGATGTAACTTTTCTTCTACTCTATTTGCTGTGTTGAGGAAATAGAGCAAATCAAAGTTTTGCTTTTAGTTTAGATGTAATTTTAATTATGTAGTCTATCCTTATTGCAACTTGTTGACACATGAGGAAGGCAGATGGGTGGAAAAAAGGACGAGAAAGCAGTGGCAGTCCAAGCTGCTGTTAGTGTAGATTCCACGTGTCAAGGCTGAGCGAGCAGACATCAGGCTATGGGCAGGCTGCCTGTTGTGCTCAATGCATGTCAGGTTGAAGTAAAGCTACTCATGGTTGATGCCTGTGGACTGTGTAGGGAACCTTGGAGCACCATGGAGAAACCTGAATTCTGTTCCTCCCCTGCGTTATTATCCATAAGGAAGGCTTAATGCTGTTAAGAAGCATGGAGACATTTAATTTACCTCCCCCTTGACCCCTGTTTTGTTCTTAGTGTTGCTGTGGCTTGTCATGGAGAACTTGAGACCACTGAGGTTTCTAGTTAAACCACTCAAATTATTCAAGAATGGCTGAAGGAAGCCTTGTGACTTCTTAGAAGCAGTCTGAGTACTTGCTTTTACATGAGCATTGCTTATAGTTTTCTCTTTCTTGCCTGTTTTCCTTGTATTTTCTACTTGCACTTTGTTGGGTCCTCTTCAGGACTAAGCACCATGGAAACCTTTGAGTACTATTTGATAGAGTTTTGGGATAAGAATGGTTACTTGAGTAATTTAATCAAAGTGGTACCAAAATGTATACTTGGTTCAACATTTAATCTTTTTTTTTATGGCAATTTGGATCTGTTAACATTACTTCTACTAGATTGGTAATGGCAATACCGTCTATACTGTGTCCTGCTGGAGTTATTCAATGAAGAGTTAGTATATAACCCAGCTCTGCTTGCCATTCCATGTTTAAACCTTTCCCCTTGCTAGCCAGGAAGAGATTTGACTTGTCAGGAATTTTATTTTATTTTGTTTGTGCAGTAAGTATAACCCAGCTTGAATAGTACCCAAATGTTCATATTGATGTGTGATTTGGGTGGACATAGGGTGGATATTGATTTTTTTTTTTTTTAATAAATAAATAATACATAAATGTGCATTCCCCCAAAACTACTTATGGAAGCACCTCCAGGACTTAGTTACACATGCAGTCCTTCAGCTGGCTGTGCTAGTTCCTATCCACAAACTTGCTTACACTTCTGGTACCCTCTCATTTATCCTAGCAAACCAGTTTGTGGGGCTGCATATGAACTGGGTCATGTAATTGGGTTAATAATAATGGGTGAGGGACACTGCTTGATTTTTGGGGTTGTTATTAACTTGGATCTGTTCTGTTGCCCTGTTGATCACACAGGTAGTGCTGGTTGAAACAAGTCCTCTGTGAAACTTTATTCTACAGAAATATGTGGGTAACAGTGGTCTGAGATTATTTTTGATAGAAACAAATATTACTCTCACATGAGATATGTGCTGAAAACCTTAATTAAAGACTGAGTGTTCCCTCCAATTACCAGTTATCCAGCTGATCATGGAGACTGTTTTTTATGAAGGAGCATCTTGCTAGGGCATACTGGGCTGAAGCTAGTTTGGCTGGCTGTGTCTCTCTAGTTTTTTATCTGTCTCTGTCTTTTTTCAAGTTGTTTGAAGATGATGGCTGGATACCTTTTATTTTGGTGATTAGTGAGATGATATTTGAACTTCGTTGGATTTTTTTTTTTTCTTCACTGAGCTTTGTTTCATTCAGTCACATAGTAAAGCATGGAAAACAAATGTCAATGAAAGCGTATTCTTATTTTGCTGTTAGCTATCTGATACCTTATAGTTCAATGATCAAGGGACTGAAGGTTTGTAAAGCTACTGAGCTCAGAAGGGTTATTAGCTATTATTAGAAGGGCTGTGTGCTAATAGTGGCAATACCTGGGCTATGGAAGGGTGTCATAAGGAAAACTCAAACGTGGGTGATGGAGGAGAATCTTATCTTGGGAAATTTCTGGGCCAAATGCCTTCTAGCTGTGTCTGGTTTGTTGCTGGTGATACGTTAAAGAGGCTGTGATGTGTGTGCCATGGTTATAAACGCTCTAGAGTATGATGGGATGAAAACATCTGCAGAAGTCTCCCCGGTGGTAGTGGAGGAAGCTGTTTGAAATCAAAGGACAGTGACTTCCTGCAAAGAAAGTGTATTGTAGAGGAGTCCAGTGGTAGTCTGAAGTAGAGGCCACCAGAAGTTCATTCACAATAAATCGAGGGGGATGCTATTAATCACCCCAAAATACAAAGGGATGTGAAAGATCGAAGCAGAGAGAACCTCTGACCTGCGGTGGCTGCAGAAGGAGGGCTACGATCCTACCACTGCTGTCTCTGCCTCCCCAGGCTGAGCAAACCCCACAAATGTATTTTGTGCAAGACACAGTGGAGCATCTAGGAAAGTGTCCTGTTGCTTAAATGCAGGTAACTTGGGAGCAGTTAGCCATGCCAAAAATCTGAAGTTCAGTAGGAGCTGAGGGGACAAAGCAGCCTCAGAACTGCTCCAAAAACTTCACTTGGGTAGCCTTGTTGCTGCCAACTTAACTAGGTTTTGACCTGGAAAAGTAATTTGTATCCGTCTTCAACATCCTAAGAGGTTATCGGTATGTTTAGAAATTGCAGAGTTTTGGTGCTGTGTAATGGAAGAAATGAGAGCGAAGTGGGTCAGTGTGTTTGGTTCACCTCTGGAGTTAGTGATCCTTTTGTGCAGAATGGATTTTTAGAAGGATTCCTCACCACTCGAGAGCTCATCCGGATGAGTGAAGATGATGGTGGAGCTTAGAACAGTGGTGGATAATAAACATACACTGCCAAGAAAAAGATACACATTACAATAGATTTAAGATTTCTGGCCTTTGTAAGTCAGAGCTTTTTGGATTTGTCTACATGAGTCTCTTATTTTTTGGAAGTGGGGTGTATTTTTTAAGTGAATCTCCTGGTTGTCACCATTTGTTGTACTTCTATTTACATCTTCAGTTGTGCTACCCTTTTTTCTTCTAAACTAAACTGAAAGATGTGCTCACAGTTAGTGCACTCCAGCCGCTAATAACTATTCAGTCCACAGGACAAGGCTATATGAGGTACCCATCTCCATTTAAAAAAAATAATTAAAAAATCTCATACTGGAGAAATAGTGTCCTGAGACTGGTTGAAACTGGTTGTTTCGTTCTCCAAATCTGCTCTTACTGTGCTCCACCATGTGCTATTTTCAAAATAGCTTTTTTTTTTTTTTTTTAAATTTAGATCCAAATGAAGGTCATGCTAAAGAAATGGATAAGAAATTTAGGCTTCTTATAATAAAACAAAAGGATTTCCTTTGAACTTAAGCTTTCACATAATTTTAGTGAAAGACTTTTTGCCATATGGAATCAATTTCATATGCTCAGTGTATGTAAAACTTTATCATAGGAAAGTAATCTGAGAAATACTCATCTTCTGTTTATTCTGGGCGTCTCTGGTTCATTTATATTGTTTCGTTTTTTGTCTTCACTCTCAGTTCTATGTGTATGCAGTGCCTGACCAAATTTTAAATGCACCATGGGTCCCCTGCTGCATCTGTCATGAAGAATCATGATCTCTGAGTTCCTCTGGCATTACTTAACTAACCCGCATCTTGTTTTCTCTTCTGCTTCTATTCTCTGCAGATCAGTAAACACTCTTTAGAAAGGTTGTGCTTTCTCAAAATTGTACGATCTTTATTTAAAAAAAAAAAAGGTTCTATATATCTTTGAATCTTGTGTTTTATGATTGACCTATCCGCTACCAATCGAGGTCTGCCGAGCTCCACTTAATTGCTCAATCATCTTCTCTTCATCCCGTGTAAGCTCTCTTACTTTCTGGTCAGTTTTCTTAGATCCTAGTCTGCATGCTGAAGTCGCTTGAACTTGTATGAAAATTCCAGCTTGAATATTGAAATGGATTTGATCCATTTGCTGTGAATTCATTCATATCCCATCTTCAGCTCCTAGAAGAACTGGAAGTTCGTTCTTTCACATTCTTCAATTAGATTCTTCAATTTTTCATATATCAATAGTGGGCTTGCTGACAAAGTTTGGATTTGCAAGATCTAAATTTTGGAGACATCCGAAGTTAAAACTTACCAGTATATGATTAAAAGAATTAATTGTGTGTACTGTGTGTGGGTGCATTGTGGTATGGGAGGGGAAGGTTTTGGACTGAATTGGTTTACAAGGATGGCTGTGATGGTTTTGTTATAAAATACAGGTTATGTGAATTGATATTTTAGATTGTGTTGTTAGGGAGTTTGAATAACCTGCATTCAGATCAGCCATTCTTTTAAAATGTGTATATTCTCTTGAAATCAGTAGTTGCAAGCAAAGATTATTGGTCTTCAGGCGTGTGGTAGCATTTATCTTTCCTGCTGTTCCTTTGTCTGGGCATGGTGTCCTGCACGTGGCTGGCCTCATCTGGGGAAACAGCTTTTATGCAGCCTGGCAAAGGTCAGCTCATGTCTTGTTTACCCATAGTCAGCACTGGAAAAAGAGCTTGATGTCTACAGCACCTGAGAATCAAAGAATCGTTTAGGTTGGAAAAGACCTTTAAGACCTTCAAGTCCAACCGTTAACCTATCACTGCCAAGTCCACCACTAAACCATGTCCCTAAGCACCACAGCTGCCAGTCTTTTAAATATTTCCAGGTATGGAGATTCAGCCACTTCCCTGGGCAGCCTGTTCCAGTGCCTGATCACCCTTTCAGTGAAGAAATTTTTCCTAATATCCAACCTAAACCTCCCCTGGCACAACTTGAGGCCATTTCCTCTTGTCCTATTGCTTATTACTTGGCAGAAGAGACCGATCCCCACCTGGCTACAGCCTCCTTTCAGGCAGTTGTAGAGAGCGATAAGGTCTCCCTTCAGCCTCCTCTTCTCCAGGCTAAACAACCCCAGCTCCCTCAGCCACTCCTCATAAGACTTATTCTCTAGACCCTTCACCAGCCTTGTTGCCCTTCTTTGGACACGCTTCAGCACCTCGATGTCCTTCTTGTAGTGAGGGGCCCAAAACTGAACACAGTATTCGAGGTGCGGCCTCACCAGTGGAAGGGAAGTTGTAGGGGCATGGAGAAGTCCAGCTTAGGAAGCTTGAGCTATCCTGTTGGGTAGATCCTTAACTAACTTCACCACTACGAACATGCTGTGCAGGAATTGCAAGAAATGCACAAATTAGTATGTTAATTTATATACCATTCCCTTTTTCTTCCCAACAGGTTTTGTTTTTTGGAGTCACTGTGCTGGTGTGTAGGATCTGTAGTTTATAGTGGATGGACCCGCACAGTTTTTATAAGCTGTCGAGAATAAGCAAAACAAATGCTGAACTGGCAGCTATGTTTGTACCTGGAAGCATGTGCAATTTCTTTCTTTACCCTGATGGCTGTCATAGCCTCTGTCCCTATGCAATCCAGTGCTCTGCTCATTAGGTGTTCCTCCCCTAATTAGGTTATCTTGCACATAGCGGGATACAACTTGTTTAGGTGGGACATGTTCTAAAACATGAGCCTTCTGCTAAGAGCTGATACTGGGTGAGTTGGCATGGCATGGAAGAGTTGGGCAGATATCTTAAGTACACTGAATTACACTTGCTAGAGAGTGACAACAGAGTGGTGATGATCAGTTCCTCAAATGAGGTCAGACATGACGCTCCTCATGTGGCCAGACCTGACACTCTCTATCAGATGTGTTCAGAGCTGGAGAGTAACAAAACCAGCTCCTGAACCACAGAATTGTGGTGAATAACCTTCTGAATTTAGGTTAAATTTAATCTCATGTTTTATTTATGGCTATTTATGTGAAAATTAGGATTGTATAAAGTAAAAGTTACTGCCTTTTTCCCCTTCAGACCCACTTCAGTTCATGTGTTTGCTTGTATTGATTGTATTGATTGCCCTGTCTGCAGCCAGAAAAACTGCCTCCAGCCATTTGGTCAGGTTTTTAGGGAGGCATTGTTTTTATTTTCTTTCTTTCTTTTCTTTTTCTTTTGGTCTTTTTAATTAGACTAGCTTTTGGGCACAAAGACTTCAGGTTTGAATGGAGGAGGCAGACCGAAAGCCGAGCTTTCAGTAACCATGCTTCACCCTGGAATATTTGGAAAAGTGCTTAGCCACATCATTCAAGCTGAACAAAACCATCAATCAGTATTTCAAGGCAGTAACCCTGGCCTTGGAAGATTAATCAAAGAAAGTGTTTCCACTGGCTATTAAGTGCTCAGGCATCATTGTGGGTAAGAAGTGATTCTTACTCGGGGGTATGTCTGTCCTGCACTTTTCCATGCCCTGATTTCTGTGCCGTAACTTTTGGAGATGGGCTGGCTGCTTGTAGAGGTTCTGCACTCTTCTCATGCAACATGTTCCCAGAAATGCATGCTATGGGTATTTTGGAGCCTGCCTTTGCGTGGGGCTTTCTGTCATCCAGCAGGTTGCATTGGTTTTGTGCCATGTGAAAACAGTTTCCAAAGCGGAGTGGAGATGGCATTGCATAGTGGGGTGTTTGATTTGGCCTTTACCAACATTCCAGGTTGCACCTCCAGCTGTAGCACAGATTATGGACAATCCAGGTAATCTTAGTGACAGTTAAGAGTTGACTAGCAATTTAGAGACAGCAATTTCGCTGTCAGCAAGAGTTGTAATCGGCACAATTTGTTTTTCAGATTAAAAAAAAAAATTCTTTGTAGTGGCTGTACCTACTATTTGAGCCTTTCAGATAACATCAACACAAACCTAAATTTCACTACAACTCAAACTGATGGATAGCAGCTATTTTTACTGATGGATAAATATGATCCTCTTCAGAAAACCCTGCTGCTTTACCTTAATTGATGTGGAAAGTAAGGAACCTCCGTTGAGAATTTAGAAGGCCTTGTTGCAACCCCTTAATATCATGAGATGCACTGCCTCTGGAAGACTTCTCTCTCCATAAGGTCTTGTGTTTATATAAATGTGTTTTGTTCATAATTTTCTTACCTCATTAAATACCATTTAGGGTTGTTTTTAATACTAGCTGGATGCTGGGCCCCTGCATTCTGCAGTGAGCTCTGACATCGCTTTTGGCTGAGTCATTTAACTGCTCTGCCTCAGTGTCTCTGTAAAATGACTCATGTCCATTAGCTTGCAAGATTTTTCTGAAGGTTTCGTAATATTTTATAATGGCATTCTTGCCCATCAGCTAAAAGTTGAAAAGTTGGCTTATAAATGAAAATGTGAATTATTTAGTATGATGAGACTTGAAACTTGTGTATGTGATAAGCTTCTGTATCCAACTTGTTCTTTGCCCCTGCCACTTAATAGATAAATGGCAAAACTCCTCATCTGACTTTTTTTGTTGTTGTTGTTTTTAGTCCCTGTCCTACATTGTTTGGCACCCCTGCACTTCCCCCCACCCCCTCCAGTGTGGTGTGTCAGGGAATATAATAAATATAGTAGTGCAGTGGTGACCTGATCATGCTAGAGAGCTTTTTGAGCCTTGCCTTTGTAGATAGAACCAACCTGTTTTGTAGTTGTGCTTTAACGGTGTTGTGCTCTTTACAGGGCTATAAATGGCCTGTAGCTTGTCTTGACCTCTCCAGTATAGGGAAGACCAGATAATGTTCTGACTCTGGCAGAAGATGACCCATCAAGCTTGTAAGTTAGGAGGGATTGCCATCTTTATTCATTCAAGGAAGGAGGATTTTTATCTTGATTACTGTATTCTGTGGTGAGGTGCATGCTAAATAGTAGTGAAATGGATTCATAAACAAATCTCTGGGGCAGGTGGAACAGACCATTCCTGTTGACAAGGTATTGCCTGTGTTGCAGCCATCCAGATCCTTCTGGTTTTGTTTTTTTCTCTTTATGAGTTAGTCAAGGGGTAGTCATTTTATATAATTAAGTGTAGACTGTGGTTTGATGTTGTTTCAAAGCCTAGTTAACATGCAGTAGCTGTCAAATGGTAGGAATTGCTGATCTGGTCTAAAAATTGCCATGCCAGATCAATAGTGTTAAAAAGGAAATCTTACAGTATTACTTTCTGTTTGTAGTCTCTGTGGTGGATCAGGCAACGCTTGTTAGCACCCATGTTCTGCTGGACCTCCCAAACTCTTGCAAGCTTTTTTAGCTGTCTTTTTTGGAGTCTTTTTGATCTTTGGGTCACTGTGTCCTTTTGTTCCTGCTCTCTGTTAATATGAGAGAGGTGCTGTGATTTCCTCCCCCCCTTTCTTTGGATGCTTGCCACATTTAAGTCCTTCTACCGTGAGGATTTGGTCTGAGCTTTGTCTCTTTTACAGATGCAAGTGCAAGTACTTTATTCAAAAACATGGAATAGCCTCTGAGCCAAACCTACAGCCAGGCCTGCCAAGAGTCCTGCACTCTTGAATTAGCATCATCTGGTGTTGCTCTGTAGGGGCCAAACTGGCCTTAGATGAGTCTGCTTGATCTGCTGGAAACTGGGGTGAGAGGGAGGCCATTCTACAGCAGTCCCTCATTGGGATGTGCACAGTGGTGCGGTGCACTGCACTGTTACCTTGTACATGATTCAGTGTGATACCACAAAGATTGAGAGCTGAGCATGTCCAATCCCTACTTTAAGAATTTTGTCCTCCATGAGGTGAAATGGTTTTACTTTCCATATACACATTGGTCTTGCAGTGCAGCGTCTGGGCCACTACTGCATTCAAAGTTATTTTGCCACTTTGCAGAAGTAGGAGCTGTTCTGAGACAGAAGGTGCATGGATAAAAAGTTGGGGTGTTACTAGCTAGGGTTTCTTCATTTCCTGGTGCCCCTAGGTAAGTGGGGTTTGGGGATGGTTTTTTTTTTTTTCCCCTTGACACTTTCTGGGCAGATGTCCAGGCCTTTGAAGTTCTGCCAGGACCATGCCTCCCCTATTCCCACCACTCCAAATCTATAGCATAGGTTGCTGTGGCCACTGAGCAGCTATTTTTGTAGGCTGGATATGAAAACAGAAATGTATGTTGCAACAGTAATAGTTGATTTGATTCTGAAGCATGGTTGAATGAAGAAAAACAAAGCTACCTCCTTGCTCTCATCCAAGCATCTGATGTTTGTGCAATTTCATATGGTTTGGCATAAAGGCTATAAAACTGAACTGCAGCTGAGATGCTGCAGCACCCCAGATGCTTCTTGGGGCAACAGGCTTTTCTTGACCAGACATTTAGCTTCTAAGGCTGTAGGAGCACAGGGGCTTGCTCAGCCTTCCCTTTGTTAGGGGCAAAGGCATGCTTTCACTCTCTGGGCTAACGTACAGCAAAGGCACATCCACTGACAGAGCCAAATCCACTGCAGGATGGTAGAGCAGTCAATAGAAGGTGCTTCTGCTTCTGCTGTGATAACTGCTTCTTCCCCATAGTTATTTTTGTCCTGTCCCCTCAGACACCAGTCCCTGCCTGAGACTGCTCTGCCCAGGACGTTGTAGAAGCAACTCTCAACAGTAACATCCTGCTTCTCCCTGCACCATATTCATCTGTTCAGCCTCTGTTTAATGTACTTTCCCCTCCACTGACATCAGGCTCTGCTGCTGCCAAAGACCCAGAGCTGGCTGAGCAAGAGCAGCCTGCACAGCACAGTGCATGGAAATGGCCCTGCCTCCAGCTGGAACATGGTCCAGCAGTGACTCTGGGCTCCGTAGCTGGCTCCACCCTCAATATCCCATTCCCCAAGCACTGTACAAGCAAAGTTTGTACATCTGTTTCTGCTGGACTTTGGATTCAATAAATCTTATTAAAATTATTTTGTTTGGTTTATTTCAGTGTGTTTACACAAGTTTTGTCCCTCTGCAGCTAGTGTTTGCACACTACTTGCCCTGGCATGGGCAGCTGTGGGAAGCTAGGATTGCTGGCCAGAAGAGTGGGAAGAGGAATGCCACAGGCAAAATACTGGACAAGAACAGGGAGGGGAGAAAAAGTGCTTCAAAATACAAAAGAGAGAAAGTAGGTAGAGGTAAAATTTTGAAAGATGCAGGCACTGTGAAGACTGTAGAGCATTCACTGGGGTCTGTCCTGAAGAATAAGCCTCCAAACTCACATTACTCAGGATACAACAGACACAAACGCTATTTGCAAATCTTCGGCTTCTTTCTGAGGAGCTTCCATCTACTCTTCATATGGCCAAATGCGTACTTCACCAACATTACTTACGATTTCAGATGTTTCAGGTTTTCCTGATTGCAGGTCACTGCAGACCACTGAATTGGTTGTGAGCAAAGCCCTGTTCTTTGCAGCAGTTTCTGCACCAGGTACTGATTACCTTGAATGTATGGGCTGAGCTGCAGTGGAACATGTTTCTCCCCTGGAATGTGCATGGACAGGGAATGGTCCATGTGTCAATGGTAAAGTCCATCTGTCTGCCATCATTTTAAGCCTGGCAAGTGGCAGAGCAGGAAGAGTCTGAGGTGTCAGGCTGTAACTTACTGGAAAAACCATCTCTTCCATGATCACTGGGCCTTGCACGTCTGTCCTTTGGCATGCCATCAGAGGAGAGCTCAGTATGGATCCCTGTGAATGTTGCCTTCCCCATTCTCCTGTGCCCACTGGTGAGTCTGGCATGTTTGAACCTCGATGCACAGGGGGATGTCATCAGTTTGCTTTCTTCTCCGTACTCTGTAGAAGGAGCTGCAGGCCAGCAAAGACAAAATGAAAATATTGCTCTTGGTAATTTCCATCAGGGCATCCTGCGTTGTGTTGCCTCTGTGTTGTATATGGACTGATGCTACACACTTCCAGAGTTGAGCAGCATATTCAGGTCCTGGTGTTCCTAGATGTGTGATGTAACCATGATGCCAGTTTTACCCAGTGCCTACCAGAAGTTCTGTGTATGTTGCTGGCACTCTTGAAATGGAAAGCTAAAATGCCATGTTATTTCCACAGTGCTAAGAGGTAAATGGTGTCCCAGCCCAATAGTACCATTTCCCAGTGGCTGCTTTGTGAGGTGGAGCCTGATATCAGTTATAGAAGTTAGGCCCATCACAGGATCTGCCCAAAAAATCAAAACAAGGCTGACATTGAATGGGCATGGTGGGATCGAACAGGGATGGATGTAGGATAATAGGGGTACTAGTGGCACACCTCATCTAACTCCAATGCTCACTTAACAAGCATTTATGAGTTGATCCTGTAACTGTGTCCTGAAGTAACTCAAGTCTTTTCTGCCACGTGGTCTGGCATTGCATAATTCTGTCCTGTTTATCAAGTAGCAGCAATGGAACTTGCTGTTCATTTTTTTTCACTGTGTGTGGGGACCAAGATAGTCTGCCAAGAAGATCAACATATCTGCTTTTTCTTGTTAGCAGGCCAAACAGAACTTCAGTTTGGTGCTGAACATATGAAAATGTCCCCCCAAGCTACTCATGGTTTCTGTTTTTCTTTCTTTCTTCTCTGGTTGACTGCACAGTCTGAGCTATTCTGCACCTGTCTGGCTGTTAATAAATACTATACCTATATTTTGGATTTAGGGGTTGAAGTGTTCAAAGGGATGTCATTTTAACCTTTTTGTTCACTAGCTGCTGAGGTCCTACCTGAGTGGTTCTGCCTGTATATTTGCATGTTCAAGGTGCACTTGTCTTCAAAATGAGCTGTAGTGAAAACAGGAGCCTTAGGAGGCAGGATGTTTAGGTTCTGCTTTGACCACTGCCGTGGGCCAGGTGGCCAGGTCCTTTCTGTTCTCTGCCTGTCTCTTGGAGACAGGAGGTCCATGATCTACTTTTTATAACAAAAAGAAAAGCACATTCTTCAATCTTGTTGTCCAGATTTCTGAAATTTTCTGAAACAGGAATCTGCATTTGCACTTGAGAATTTTTAGACTTGGTCAGCTGCACATAGGTGTGAAGAGTCCATTGCTCTAGATGTCAGCTATCACCAAGAGACTGAAATGGGATGTTATTTAAACCACATAGCCTTATTGGAATGAGTTACCAGTCAGAAACTGTTCATGCATGGGTATTCCCAGGGTTTTCTTAGAAGCAGCTGCCTGCACCTTGCTAGCCCAGGGTGGACCACTCTAGCTGTTGAGGACTGCGAGCCCCTGAGGGTGGTAAGGGAAGCTGAAGAGTACAGATAAAGGTAAAGGTGCTGAAGAGGAGCTGTGGGAGTGAGCTGAGGCTGAGTGCACTGGTGGTGAGATGGCAGATGGGAATTGGCGCAGAGAGAGCATTGTCACAAGAGTGATGATGCGTTTTGGAGTGATTACAGTAGCTTCATGGAAACATCAGTTCGGTGGTAGAAAGGATAATAAAGGGGGAAATGCTAGGATTAACTCACAAAGGGCTAGGGAACAGTACAGAGAACAACTACAGCCTGCTTCCCTTCTCCATGGTGCACCTTCATCTGCATTCTCAAAAGCAACGCTATGAATCCAGAAAAGGTTCAGATGATGATGGTCAGAAATGCAGGGAGTAGCTAAATAAGCCCAGAGTCATCAGTCTGGAAAAGGGATGATTATGGGGCATTTTGTAGAGGTCTATATAGTGATGTATGTCCTGGAGAGACTGAATACATAGTTTGCATCTTCTCCAGTGCAACAACTACAGGGTATCAGATACAAGTAGGAGGAGGAGGTGCATTTTCATGCAGCTTGTAGTCACACTGTGAAACTCCTTGTTGCAGGATACAGTAGATGGTATGAATGTTTATGTGTTTAAAGGAGGATTGGACAATTTAGTGGAAAGAAAATCCTTTGAGAAGTACTAAGTGAACAGAATCTCCATCTGGCTCAGTATGTCTCTGTGCTGCGGGTGGTTGGAAAGTGGTAACGCTGTTCAGTAAGAGCATGATACATGCATGTCCTGTGCTTATGCTGTCTCACTTCTTGAAGAGGATCCTTGTCTGGGTTCACCCCATATCCCGTGTGGCCAGGCTTTTTAAGAACATACAGATAACGTCTCATCTCTGCCTTCTGGGTCACAACAGTGGATTCTGGAAGTACTTGAGTACAAGTGGCATGAAGGTTAAAATGTCTGGAGAATTTGCAGATGTAAGTGTGGGGAAGTCTGATTCAGCTCTTATTAAAACAGTGTTAGATTTTGTAAAGGAAGAAGCTATTGAGTAACTGGAGGCGTGAATAGTGTTGTAGGAGTCAAAGAAAAGGTTGTAATATCATAGACCTATTACTAGGTGGCGATAGTAAATTGTTAATGATGCAGAAAAGTCCCAAGTTTTCAGCAAGTGTTTTTGTATTTGGAGAGAAGTTGGAGGATGTATTTGCAAAATACATGTGATGAGTTACTGCCTGCTCTGCTGGTAATCCAAGATAATGCCAAGCACTTCAATAGGGATACACTATTTATATCAATAGGCCCAGATAACTTTGATCTAGAACTATTAGAAGACCTGATTGTTATTTTTAATTCAGATTATTAGGAGATTTCAGAAGACTGGCTGAAGTTGGCCAGTGCTGGAATGACCTGGGTGCCATTGCCCTCATGTTTATTCTGGGCAGAATTTTAGAAATACTGGTACATTATTTGATTAATGGGTAACAAAAGGTTAGGCGTATAATTAACGCCACTCAGCTTATGTTTACGGTGAGTACAGTTAAGTTCCCTCAAACAAATCTGGCTTGTTTTTTTCAGATGACTGTGGTGATTTGATTTAAAACACTTAGCGTCATGTCAGGTCCAGATTCAGCACTACACAACATTTGAGCTGAAAAAGTTAACTCTGTATGTCATTAGCAAAGTGCTGGGTGAACAAGATTTCCTTAACTTGTGATATTAGTGGTTGTCTGTGGAGAACAAGATTCAAATCAAGCTTTTTCCAGGCACTGTTGCAATGCATACCAAATTTGACACTGTCCTCAAAGCCTTTATTCAGTTACTTCTCGTTGGAGTTCATCTCATCAATGTGTTCATCACCACCTTTAGTGGTACAGCAAGGACTGATGCTGTGAAGCACAAGTCTTACAGCAGCAGGAGGAGGTTTTTTCAGTAGGATCAGTCGTGATCTGTAGGTAATGAAACCTTTTTTTCTTATACTACAGAACCTGTAGTGCCTGCATTGGCACATGTATTTTGTGAAATTGTCCTCACGGTTGGGCACGCTGTTGTGTTTCTAATGGTAGCCCTGGTGCATGATGTGTAAGCATCTGACTGCTTAGATGTAATTGATGCCAAGTTCTTATTAAATGCATTGTAATGCTAGGAATGTTTTTTTTAATGCAGAAGAGTTAGAAGTTTGTATTTGGATTGTGTTATTAAGTAGCTTAGGAGATAAATTGATTAAAGTTATCATCTGAAGTTGCGAAGCAGCTTCATTAGAGACGTTCTGAACTGACACACATGTAACAGTTCCATGTTTGGGGAGACGAAAACAATAAATTAGCGATGGCAGTCTTTCACAGGCCAGCAGCAGAGAAAATAAAAGGGATAGTGGAAAGGAGCCATAGTGTTAAAACCTCAATATTTCAATGATACTTTTACTGGATGGAGTCTTAGAAGCAGAAGTTTGACAACAGACTCTAGAGCCCCTATCACTCCCTCCTTTGTTTTTGGCAAAGCAATTTGGCATTGTTTTTGAGGTAGCTGAGGGTGCTGCCTGTGCTGTTGTCCCTGTCTTTCATGAAGATATTAAACAGGACTGGTGCTACTGTCAACAGCTTGTTTGGAGCCAGTCCTAGGGAAGACAGAGCTGACTCTTGGGACATCTCAGTCTGTTCCTGTGGGTGTGTGGGATTTAACAGAGGAAATTATTCTCCATTTCTAGACTAGGATTTGCTAGGAGTCCTTCACACCTTTTACTCCCAAACTTTGCCCTGAGGTCCAAAATCTTGGACTGTGGCATGTTTCAGTCTTGCTCCGTTCCCTGACTTTCCTGTTGGCATTCATGCAGTGTGGTGCAATAAACGGAGAGCCTTGGGCGTGCACTGAATGTTTCATGCGTTTCTGAGAAACCCTGAGCATGTGGGTCCGCTGATGATAAGATACCTGAGTGCATGTAACTGAGCACCATTTTACAGGATTAAATTTCTAGTGCCCTCATGTTGTTGTTGGTTTTGTAGGAAAATCATGGTTTGCAGAAGTGCTCCAGCCCACCTTCACAGGGCTCCTCTCTGTGGTTTGCAGTGTGCTCAGTCTTTTTTTGCCTTATTGCAGAATGTGTGCTTTCTATTTTTTTAACCCCTCTCCTCTCATACTCTTTGCATTTCTTCTGTAGTCCTTTTGCCAAAACCATTGCTCCACATTTAACAGATTCTGCGCTACCCTTAGGTTGTATAAGGTCAGTAGGTGGTCAAAGCACCTTCTTTCACTTCCGCTTCAGTTGGTATGATCTGCTGAAGGATCCAACTGTATCCATTTAAAACACAGGTGGTTATTAATGTTGTGTCTATCTCAGGCTTTTTGATAGAAGTACATCTCTCTGTGAGATGTGGTTTTGATTGCATAATTCATAGGAATGCTCCAAAGAGCTGGAGAAGATCCTGATTCTTCTTGAAGTCTTATTATAAGACAGTGTGTCATGCTTTCTTTAAACTCTCTGGTAAGAGGACTGTTCCTCAGGACTCCCTACCTGCTGTAGCTGGTTTCCTAAGAGAGGAAAGGATAAGCCATCTTGAGCAGGAGTGGCAACTGAAGTTGGCAGGTATGGGTTAGTAGATTCAGGTGGCATTTGCTGAATCACTCAGTGGCCACAACCATGGGAGCACTGTCCTCTCGTCTGCAAGAGGGAGATGAGAGTCCTGAAAAGAGAAGACCAGTGTGTTGCCTGAAGAACACTTCAGTTTTTAAAGGACAGATTAATCTCTCTTCTTTGCAATAGTTTGCAGTTATATCTGGCATTTCTACATGTAAGAAATTCACAAAAGCATTTACAACAGAATTGGGGTGGAACAGGAAAAAAGTCAGGAACTCAGAATGATGGAATTACTGTGAGATGTAGAAAAGAGCAAGTGGGCAGAGTGCAGTCCCTGAGCTCAACTTTAACTCTAGGCACTGGCAGAAGAAATAAAAGATATTAATGTTAGAATTGATCACTTTGAAAATTGCCCATTGACATTTAAGGGTTGTATTTTAAGCTGTCCACAGAATGGGAAATTTGTTGCCCAAGGGGAACACAGAAATCCTTATAAACTGTTAGAAGGGAAATGTAAATGTGAGAGTGCAAAAATTGCCTCAAGCTGTTCAGTTACGCCTGTGAGCAGCACTTACGGGCAAAGCTGCAATTGGACCAGAATTATTTTATTAAATGGTTTTGATGAAAGATTGTATTAGTGAGAAACACAAATGTTTTACAAAGAGGAGCTTGTTTCACTGCAGGCAAGATAAAACAGAAACAGGGGTTTTAAAACAAAAAATCTTTGTCAAAATGACTTTTGGCAATCTGTTCTTTTTATTATTTCTCATAAGGGACAAATGAGGTTGAAATGCAAATGATGTGTTGATTGATGATCATTAATTTCTTTTCAGTTACTGGTATGTGAAAATTAATATTGGGATTAATCAAGAGTGGGAATCAAAATTTCGAATTTCCTACCAGAAAATTGTGTCCTGAGAGCTGTAGTTGCCATGTTAAACTGGCTTCATTGCTGACCTGTTCTTTTGTCTTGTCTTTTGCAGGATGGGATAAACATTCTTATGGGTACCATGGTGACGATGGGCACTCTTTCTGTTCTTCGGGGACAGGACAGCCCTACGGCCCTACGTTCACCACTGGAGATGTGATCGGCTGCTGTGTTAACCTTATCAATAATACCTGCTTTTACACGAAAAATGGCCACAGTTTAGGTAAGTAAAGAAATGTGTTCTCAGGAGAGGGATGCTCCTGCCTTGCTCTCGCTGCTGCTGTTTAATACTTTGCATGTGGTGTAACTCTTGTCCTGCATTTGTGGGTAAGATTTAAGAAACAGGAGAGAAAAAGAGCACTAAGTGGCAGTTAGGAGATATAAATTGGCTCCAAGACATAAATACTTCCAGCATGTAAAATGGTTTCTGTGCTGCTCCATTTTTTTAAGTAGGTTAGGATTGCATCTCCAGCTTCTGCTCCTTTCCTCTGCTACTCCACAGCCTGTGGGAGGTTGGATAAGATGGCTAATGGCTGGGCAACAGGGAAATAAAGAATTGGGAAGTTTAGTTAGTGTATTATTCAACTGACTACAAAGCCACTGTATCGGTGTCTTTTCACTTTTTAAAGGGGCTTGTCCATCTGTAAGCCTTAACACGTTGGTCCAAGCATTCCCACAGCTAGACATCAATTCAGCATAAGAAGTCTTACTTAAGCACTGACCTATAATTTGGTTCATTCCACAGTTGTTTCAGTAGTTCCTCTAAAGTTAAGGACTTCAAAATTTTGCCCAAAAGAATATCTCACAGATGTTTTCCAGGCATCCATCGTATCTGATTTGTCTAAAATAGAAAGTTGTGGCCATTTTCACCTAAAATGTCTCTCCCTTGGATGACATATTCTCCACTCTGGATAAACTGTCTTTTTTTTTTTTTGTCACATAAGACATGCAGTAAATTTTGATAAGTTCATCTCCCTTTTTGCGCTGGAATTCATTTGGTTTGGTAGGGACAGGCACTCCTTTCCTTTGCTTCTCCTTGCTGTGTCAATTCTGCTTTGCTGAATTCAAGATGAAGAAGCTGGTAGAAAAATACCCCACTCAAAACATTTATCAGAACAGAAGTTGTTCTGAGTTACTGGCTGGGCGAAGGAAGGAGTGGGATTGGACTGCAGTGTGTGTCTGGAGAGTGCATAATTTCTGGTGAGCTCTTGGGAAAAGTACTGGGCTCCCCCATACGAGAGAGAGATGGACATACTGTAGAGAGCAGCGAAGGGCTGTTAAGATAGTTAGGGGACTGGAGCATCTCTCCTGGCAGGGTAGGCTGAGAGAGCTGGTACTGCTCAGCCTTGAGAAGACAAGGCTCAGGGGGGATCTCATCAATGTATATAAATACCTGAAGGGAGGCTGCAAAGAGGACAGAGCTACACTCTTCTCAGTGGTGCCCAGTGCCAGGACCAGAAGCAACGGGCACAAACTGAAACACAGAGGGTTGGCACAAACTGAAACCCCGGAATTTCCCTCTGAACATCAGGAAACACTTTTTCACTGTGAGGGTGACTGAGCACTGGCACAGGTTGCCTGGGGAGGCTGTGGAGTCTCCATCCTTGGAGATATTCAGAAGTCACCTGGACATGGTTCTGAGCCACCAGCTCTGGGTGGCCCTGCTTGAGCAGAGGGGTTGGACCAGATGACCTCCAGAGCTGCCTCCAACCTCAGCCAGTCTGTGATTCTGTGGAAGTAGCATGCTATGTTACAGGTATAGCAGAGATGTGGATCTGAGATGTGGGCTTTTCCCCCTCAAATCTCAAGAAGGATCCTTCTTACGAGGCAGATGCAGAAAGGCCTGGTGCTCATGCAGACAGAACTTCTTTTGGAAATTTGTTTTCAGTTTTCCTCTAATTTCATACCCACCATTTGTTGATTTGTAAGGGGCCTAGAAATGAAGCATGTGCCTTCTGAAGAAGCATTCTGGGTTGAGTCTGTGACCGTGCATTCAGCAACTAGTCCTGAGGCTTTGCAACATGTCAAGAGGCCTTCAGCCCTGAATGGAAAAAAACAATTCTTTGAGCATCCTTTGAGAGTTGTTTTTAACATTCTAAATAAATGGAGCCTTGCTCAGAAGCCCAGTGGGGAGCTGCTCAGAGTTGAGTGTCTGATCTGGCTTCTTTTTTGAAATTATAACTGTCAGCCAGGCTATGTGTGATGCTGGGGACTCCTAGTGAAGACTTGTGGCTTACTACCTAGCGAGGTCAGTCACTAGTGGAGACATTAGCAGTCATTTGTAGTCCTTAAGTATTAGTTAATTGCCCAGATTTCTAATAGCTGGATTATTCTAAATTTAACTCATAATCTGTGGACATTGCCCTTGTCAGTCCTGTACTGGTGTCATGGTTTAACCCCAGCCAGCAACTAAGCACCACACAGCCACTTGCTCACTCCCCCCCTGGTGGGATGGGGGGAAGAGTAAAAGTGAGAAAACTCATGGGTTGAGATAAAGACAGTTTAGTAGGTAAAGCAAAAGCTGTGCATGCCAGCAAAGCAAACCAAGGAATTCATTCACTACTTCCCATCTGCAGGCAGGTGTTCAGCCATCTCCAGGAAAGCAGGGCTCCATCATGTGTAACAGTGACTTGGGAAGACAAACGCCATCACTCCCAACATCCCCCCCTTCCTTCTTCTTCCCCCAGCTTTATATACTGAACATGACATCATATGTTATGGAATATCCCTTTGGCCAGTCTGGGTCAGCTGTCCTGGCTGTGCCCCCTCCCAGCTTCTTGTGCACCTGGCAGAGCATGGGAAGCTGAAAAGTCCTTGACTTAGTGTAAGCACTACTTAGTAACCACTAAAACATCAGTTCCTTATCAAAATTATTCTCATGCTAAATCCAAAACACAGCACTATACCAGCTACTAAGAAGAAAATTAACTCTATCCCAGCTGAAACCAGGACAACTGGGAAGACAAATAGAGGTATGAAAGCAACAGCTGATGGTGTAGAGCAGGAGGTGTTGCTTAGGAATGAGATGATTTCACCATACACAGCAACTAAGGTGCTGAAAGAGTTAAAAAGATTTCACAAAATCTCTCATTTGAGTCACTGTCCTTGATTTTTAGTGTGTATTTGCACAGAAGTAGTGTGGTGGTTTGTGCTGTGCCCCTCTGGCTGTTTCCCTTTGTTTGAGTGGGTGGTTTTCCAGCTTCACCATTTTTTAGCCTGACAGTGCTGTTACTTTTTGACACAATGAAAGTATAACGGTCAGGAAGAGGCTAGGTCTTCTATTTAATGAATATGAATTTGTTCATGTGAAATTTAATTTCTTTTTAGTGACCAGGAGTCTGCAGAGGAGAAGGGGTGTCGGTTGAAAAGTTGTGCCTGGGTATCTGGGCAGATGAAGCCAAACAAAGATCACTGTTCAGTAACTTCTGTATTGCATTTCATCATTACTGTCCTCTGATTCGTTGCCTCATGTCCTGCTCAGAGATTTGTTTTGTTTGGGACATGTGGAGGTCTTTACAGCAATGAAGTTACTTGGTCTTCCTTTCTTGATTTTTACCGCTCCTTTTCCTTCAGCAATGGATTTTTTGGGTGGAAAGCTTGTGTTTTCTAATCTGACACTGAATGATCTCTTGGGGAGCAGCCTACCCCAGCGGTGAACAATGCCAGTGGGAAGAAACAGGAAAGGAAGGGAATTAAATTACACTGTGCTTTGAGAACAACAGTAGATTAAAAGCTTTGCTCTCTCCTGGGTATCCTCCTCTTGGGCTCTTCAGATGTATGGTACAAGACATGAGACGGATGAGAAGATTATAGGCAGGAGACTCTCCTGAGCATTCACAACTGGCTCATTCGTGTTCCAGCTTCTCTTTGAGCTGTAGTGTCTGAGCCCCATAAGACCACAGATCCCAGTCATCTGGCTTCTCATGAGCACTGAACAGGTAGATGTGAGAGAGGGGGTGAGGCAGGTCTCAGCAGAGCAACCAAGACCAGATGAAGGCAGGAGCAATGATTTATTTGAAAGTCAGAGCACTTTCTGCCCCAGTGGAAGCATCTCCATGAAGATGTTGGACATTTCATGATGCTTATGCTAACCTGAGAATCTCATTTCTGTGTTGTGTAAACCCGAGATTTACCAGGAAGGGGATGAATGTGCTTTTTCTTGATGTTCCCTGACACAAAGCAGCTGAAGCTATAGATCTCTCCTTTTAGGAAATTGGGTCATTATGTAATCCTGCTGCAGATATAAAAAAATATTAATGAGACTAATCAGCCCCTTTGTGATGCCAGTTAGCTTGACAGCAGGGTTTCAGGGCTCTGCCTCTGGGCATTTGAATTTGTCTCTCTTTTAATGGAATTACTGTAGCTTTCTCTTTCCCTAAAGATGATACTCTCTCTTCACCGTTTCTCTCTTCACTATTTCATCCTCTCCTTTTTATCTGTTAATTAGACACCCACCCCTTTGTTTTCCTTGGAATTTGTCCTGTTGCTTAACTACGATCTTCCATTGTCTTCATACTTTTCCTTTTAATTAGATCCAGCAGGAACACTGTATAAGAACTGTTTTCTTGGCCATCACAAATTCTGGATGTTCTGGTTGGAGCTAAGTCTTGAACTTTGTTTGGAGACGTCACATGAAAACTGTTTGACATCATATGTAGTCTTAATTCTCTGTTCTGGAAAATGTCTTGAATGTCTTCTGGTTGCTGATGAAATGCATTTGACAAGTTCTGAGCAGAGTCCTGGCAGTAAAAAATATGATGAGATGTGGCTAGAAGTGTGATGAGGGTGAATTAGGAGAAAAAGAGGGAGAAATGTGAGAAATGTTGGGGCTCCAGCCATTAAGTAGAGAATCTTGGACGTAGAAAATGGTATGGGAATGAGACTGCTACAGGTCTCTGGGATTAAGTGGATGAGTTTGCTCAGGGACTAAGGTACGAGTGTTTCAGATCTCAGACTTTGACAGCAGACCAAGGTAAATGGAGCAGCAGGGCTATAAAAAGAGCATGCAACCCCCTGAAGTCTTGGCATAGAAAACTTCCTGTAGTCTGTCTGAGTTCTGGTGCAGGCCCTTGGAAAGACCAAGTTAACCTGTAAAGTAAAATACCCATTCTGCAACCAGTTTAGAGATTAACAGGAACATTAAGGGTAATGAAGAAATCTTGTCATAGAGATCCACAGATGTCCATCCCAGGTTTAATAGGCTTGTCCTCAAACCTTCAAATGAAGTTTGCAGAGAGCAAGAGCATTGGGAGATTTAAAACAAGATGAACCAAATTTAAAATTAATGGAAAATATCAAACTTGGCTACAGCCTTGTTTCTCTGTAAGAACAATTTTACCTGAGTGGCTTGATTGGAGGATAACTGTTTCCAAGAGCATGTAGAGCTGTGTGGGTGTAATAGTGCTTCTCAGCAGCAAGTTGTAGTATTTCAGGTATTTTATGGGTTGACATTTCTAGTCTGCTCTTTAAGATGCCCATCTTGCTGAATGTGTTGTTGCTTATTGCAGTCCATCAGCACTGCTTTTCCATCCTCTGAATTATGGTTACCTAACCAGATGCTGGAGGAGTACCCTGCCATATATAAAGTGGAGTGTTGTGGCTGATCACCCAAATGTATGTTGTCTTGTGCAAATTGAATTCTGAAATGTATTGTGAAGAAAATGGCCAGCTGTGAGGCAGACAGCATGGTTATTGCTGGATGGAAGGTAGAGTTGGGCTAGAAGGTCCACAAGCATGTTGTATGCATGGGGATGTGTATAAAAGTGTGTGTTAGTCACGGAAAGGTGAAAGTCCTTTGATTAGATGGCAGGTGAAGGTGTCGATCACTGAACCCTGCACTGAACCTTCATTTCATGTCTTTATATCACTGCCTTGATGATCAGGTTAACATCGTGGACTTACAAGAGAGGCTCTTCACAAGAGAGGCTCTTCACATGCTTGCTCATGCTTCCTGACCTCTTGAGCTGTCCAGTTCTTAGGTCTTTAAATTTATTAAGTTTGTTATTTTAAATCGGATCTAAGCTTTGGAGGTGCTGCAGAGAAGGAGTGTAGTTTCAAACTCAGCTGCCTAGTTAAGAGCTGTGATTCTTTCACTTTCTGCTGTTGACTTTGTTGGATGCAGGTGTGTAGCCATACAGTTTCAGGGTGAACTCTCTAAGCAAACATATTTGTGCAACAGATCTAGTTCTGTATGCATGAAGCATTTTATTGGTCTTAGTTACGTAATAGAGGATGCAAAACATGTAAGTGCCTTAATTTAAAGGCAGTGTAATAAGTTTATTTATAGAATCATAGAGTAATTTTCATTGGGAGGGATTTCTGGAGGTCATGCATCCAACGCCCTGCTGAAAGCAGGACCAACTAGGTCACATTACTCAGAAACTCGTCAAGTTTTTACTGTCTCCAAGAATGGAGATTCCCCAGGGGGCTTTTCCGGTCCCCTGATTCAGTGTTTGACCACATTCATGCTGAATTTTTCCCCCCGATATCTAATCAGAATTTCCCATGTTGCAACTTGTCTCTGTTGCCTCCTGTGTCCTGTCACCATGCATCTCTGGGAAAAGTCTGGCTCTGTCTTTTCTATACCCTCCCATTAGGTAGCTGTAGGCAACAGTAAGTGTCTGAACAACCCCTGAATAAGACTGAACAACCCAATTTCCCATAGCCTCTCTTCATCTTGTTGGCCTCTGCTGGACTCACTCCAGTTTTGCTGTCTGTCTTGTATTGGAGAGCCCAAAAGTGAACATCATACTCCAAATTTAGACCCACAAGTGTTGAAGAGAAGGGAGCAATCCCTTCCTTTAACCTACACTCTTACTAATACAGCCCAGCTTACTAATACAGCTCCAGCTACACTCTTACTAATACAGCCCAGGATGTGGTCGACCGGCTTCACTGCAAGGACCCACTGCTGACTCCTCAACTTGTTGCCTAGCAGGATCCCTTGCATCCTTTTCTGCAGATTTGCTTTCTCTGCATTCAGCCCCAGCCTGTCCTGTTTTCTGGGAATATTACAACCTGGTGGAAGGGCTCTTCAGTTGCTTTTGTTGAGCTTCATGAGGTTTGTGCTGGATCATTTCTCCAGCCTGTTGAGGTCCTTCTGAATAGTAGTATGCCCTCCAGCATGTTGTTGACTCTCCTGTTTGGTGACATCTGTGAACCTGCTGAGAGTGCACGCCGTCCCATCGTCCAGGTCACTACTAGAGACATTAAACAGTATTGGCCCTACCATCGATCCCTGAGGGACAGCGCTTGGACTTTGAGCTGCTGATCACAACCCTTCAATCCTGACAGTCCAGCCAATTTTCCACCCACCTTGTAGTTCACTCAAAAATCGTATGCTTGCCCATGTGCTGGATGCAGCTCCCAGCCGTACAGCTACACGAGTCGTCATGGGAAAGCCAGGCCACCTTTGGCTCTGGGTGATCTTGGGTGGCAGAGGAGGACTCCAGTGGGCTGCAGACTCAAGAAGGTTGGCCTTATTCTGGTGTAAGGGTAGAAACAAGCTTTCATCCAGCTGACCAAAAGAAGTGTGAAGTGAAAAACAGGTTTGAGTGAGGAACAATATTTGGGCAAAGTGCTGGGGTGAGAGAGAGAAATGCTTACTGAACATTTTTCTCAGCCAGGTATTCAACATCACCTGTATACACAATTTTTGGTTGGGTTGTAGAGAGGGTACTCAAGAGACAAGGTCCAAACTGCCATGATTTTAATTAAACCGTATTGGCTATCTGCCAGGATGTTAATTAGACCTTATTGGCTATTTATTTAGTAAAATATTCAGGATTTTTTTCCAAGCATTTGATTTTGGATCTGTGCTGTTTCGAATGGTAACTATTTGTTTCCTATGTTGACTCCTAAAATTGGTTTAAGTTACCATTTCAGGCTGATCTGGTAACATTATATTGCAGCTCTTGGTTAAAGTAATCCTAACATTAAAAATGGAGAAGGATGTGCTCTTTTTTCTGGGCAGCTATTTCATTGCCACCCAGAAGGGACTGCTGCGTGGCTGAGAGGTGGGATGTGTGTGAGAACTGGGCATACTGGTGTGGATACCAGCCTTCCTCTGGCTGGGGACCGAAAGCATTTCTGGGAGCGCGTGTGGGGCAAGACCGCAGCTTCCAGATTGACTCCTGAAATGTTAGCTTAAAACATTAATTAAGCTCAGCCTGATAAGGTGAACAGGGCACGGCCGCAGTTTCCCCTGTGCTGTTGGTGAGGGTGATCCAAAACCTGTGGGTTAGAGCTGCTGTCGCTGGCTGATCCATCTCACCATGCTGCTGCCCAGCTGCTGGATCTCACCCGTGGCGGATGCAGGGAGACACGCCGCGGGAGAGGGAGGAGAGGCAGCCTCCTTCCGAGTGGTAGCTCACATCTAAATTGGATGCAGAGCATTTCAGAGCTGTGCCCAGGGGTAGCCTGACTCTGCAGCTGAGTGTGGTCTCTGGCCACAACTCTGTTAGTGATCCTAGGCAATGGCTGCCTCTGCTTAAGTAGATATCTCTTTTCTGGCATGCCAAATGTAAATGAAAAGGGAAATCATACACTTTTTTCCATCTCTTATATTTGGAACTGTAGCAGCGTAGTTGAGGATGAAGCTGTTCTTTGCACAGTTATTTCTCAGGTGCTCCTGGCTGCAGCTTGGTCCTGTCGCAAGGCTGTGCCCCAGCTGCAATGCAATGCATTGAATGTTCATTCCTGTCTCTCTGGCTGGTAAGGAGAAGTAGTTATAGCCTAAACCGAAGCAACGTTATAGTAAAACTCTGTTTCTGAAGCCACAGTGAGTCTTGAAAACCACCTCCTTCATAGTAACAAAGGGAGAAGCAAAGAAAAGAGGAGTTGCTTTTTAGAAAATCCAGTTTCCGGGAGAGATGTCTTAAACATTTGGGCTTTTCCCTGAACCTTTCTCCAGATGGAAAACCTTGCCGAGGAGGGGACCGGGGAGGGAAGTTACTTCTAAATATAACAGGTGGTGAAATGCAGGGTCAGAGCTGGGATTTATAGAAGTGCAGTAACGTTTTGTAGAGTGTTACGGATGTAGCCAAGCAGGGAAAAAAATCCTTTGTCTTTTTAATTCTAATATTTTTCCCCCCACAGGTATAGCCTTTACAGACCTCCCTGTAAGTACACCAATTTTCAGTATTTTAACTAAAGATGCAAACAAAAGGGAGGGGGAAGAGTATGGGGGGTGATTTTTTTTTTTTCTGTTTGATGCCGTTAAAAAATGGTAACGCACATTACTGAATGGTGTGGATGCTCCTTTTTCTGAAACTTCATAATCCTGTGGCTGGGTTTGTAGGCTACTCACATGCCTCCTCTCATCCCTCGCCACCTCTAAGAATATGTTGCTCCTTCTCCTGGAATTAGAGCAAGGATTCAAACTTCAGTACAAGTCACTGTCTTCCAAATGCAACTTCGACTGTGGGCAGTGTATGTGCAAAGTCATTGAGTAGCCTCTCATGTCCCATCATCAGAGAGCCCAAAAATGCCTAATGATACTATTCTCAGCTTCTTCCTGTCTCATCCAAGTCTTGTAGCCATGGTGGAGTCGTTCCCTTTCCACGGTGCAGTTAGGGAAAGGTATTTCTGAGAATGCAGGTCAGGCTCAGCTGGCCTATTGCACAGATTTTTGTCAAGCCTCAGCCCATGATGAGTAACCAGCTCATGGAATTGCTGGAGGAATGTATTTGGCACCCGTGTGGGGTTGATAGTTACTCCTCTGCTTCACCAGCCCCAATACTGAGTTACTCTTGAGTGCAGTGACACCAGCTGAGTTATACCAGGCAGTGACATCTAGTTGGGTCTTACAAAAACACAACTTTCACAGTGGGTCATGAACAAAAAAATGGTTGCTCTTTTTCAGACCCAAGTGTTCCTGGACAAGGAGCATTTGTCTAGGAAAAGAAGATAAAACCAGGTCAGGCATACACCAATACATCCACTGCATCCATTTCTCTCATACATGGAACTTCGTGTCCCAGAGGTTGCACTCCTGTCTTTGTACTTAATAACCCCAAATGAATTTCCTCTGAGGAAGTTCTTAGTTTCCATAACTTGTTTAGGCCTCCAAAGTGATTGATTTTCTTGACTGGGTCGGACTCTGATCTCAGAGGTCCTTTCCAACCTTAATGATTCTATGATTCTATGAAGAAAGCTTGTTTTTCTTTGTTTTGCACCTCTTGCAAAAAAATTTATTTTGTTCCTCTAATTTTTGTGTTGTGAAAAATAATGACTAGCACTCCCTGTTCACCTTCCCAATGGGATTTATGGCTTTACAGATCTCTCCCATACCCCTGCCAGTGTCTGTGCTGAAGGACGTTCCAGTTATTTAATTTGCCTTTTCACATCAGCTGTCAATACAGCTTTTTTTTTTGTTCCTAGGCTCTTTGAACTTGGTAACGTTGCAGTGTATTCTAAACCAGAAACCCTCTTTATGGGGCTTGTTTCACAGTAGTTCATTCACTTGGTCCAAGTACAGTTTATTAAAGTAAAAGAATATTTTACCTGTCCATGTATATTAACCTTTCGGTGTGAGGTCTTGTGACAACCTTGCATCCAAGATATAGAATGTAATGTGTTTTCTTCACCTGCTAAAGCTGCAGTCTAAAAATTTAACTGCAAACGGGAATGGAAACAGCAGTCTTACCTGAGTGACCCTTGAGGTTCTCTGGTTTGAGCAGCTCGACATGCATTTTTTGGCTCTGGCTCTGTTCCATTCCTTATTACTGAAATCCCCTGGGGAGGGTCTGTAGGTTGAAAGCTTTTTCTTGCATTACAGCCTATGTGATGTTGAAGCTGACTGGTAGCATACATCAGTGAGAAGCTTGGCCAGTAAGCTCCATGACTTTTACACCTTTCAAGTTTAAATAACTTTTAGGGTTGGCATGTCAGTGAGATTACACAAGGAATTAATTTGACCCTTCAAAACATTACCAGTCTACAAATTGTTTCCTTGAAATGCTTACTGCAAAATTCCCCTTTCAGAGGCAAATGATGAAGGCAATATTTTGCAATATTTGCAATATTAGGAAGTTGAAATGGATACTTTCAGTTGAAAACCATATTTTGTTGTGATAATTCTCACACACAGTGAAGTGTATTTGCTTCAGCTTGTTTCAGTTCCCTCTAAAGTGTCTTTGCATCTGTACAAATACACAGCAAGGGAAAAAAATCACATTTTGGCTTCTCACAGGTTGAAGTTATACAAAAATAACTACTTGCAAATAGAAGTGAATATCCCACAGAGGGACTTTTCCCCTTTTTCACCAATTTAAGTCAATGCTTAGGCCTAACTCTCTTATTTACACAAGCCCATATCAGGTTTATCCTGCCTGGCAGTTTGCTGAAACAGTAGGAAATGTAAAAAAGCAGAATGTGGAAGAGCCCAGGGTGGGATTGCGGGGGCACAAAGGGACAAGGAGGTTAAAAAACAAGTCAGGATGAACTAAGGGGTTGTAACTGGCCACCGACATCAGAGGCAAGAGGTGGTCCAAAAGTCATGGGGAAGGTGTGCCTGAAGAACTTGGCAGAAGCATCTGCCTGATCTGTGGGCTCTGGGGTGATGTCTCCCTGCGTCTGGCAGGGTGGTGGAGATACATCTACTTCCCAACAGCTGCTAAACAGAAAGGACACATCCTATATGTGAAAAATGGAATTTTAACTCAGATGATTTGAGACAAGTTGGAGGTAGCCAGCTTCCCCTCAAAGATGAACATACCCAAAAGTGGCTGAAAAATACGGGTTTTTTTACTTCTAACTTCCAAGTATTTTGGGGATCTGATCCTGGCTTTGGAAGTCCTTGGGTTCATACTACTAAAAAGTTAAATTAATAAAAAGGTCTGAAGTATGGACTGTGGAAAAGATCTGATCCCTCATTAGAGCTATTTCCTTGTCAGCTAGGTTTGAAAGAAAGGAGAGACTGACTTTAAATACAGCATTTTCCTCTGGTAGCTCCTCCTTCATCGTGCTGTATTTTCTTTGCACAGCTCTCTAACCCAACTACTTCCTTGCTGTGAGAATAGGAAAGGAGGAGGTGTGCTGAGTCAGCAGTGATGCAATCATCCTGATTTCTGATTTCAATTTCAAGCCTGTATTTATAGATTCATTTTTTCCTTTGTTTTTTGAGATTTGATAATTTTGAAGGTAGAGAAGGTTGGTCAGGACCTTATCCAGTTGAGTTTTGAAAATCTCTGAGGACAGAGATGCTGCATCTCCCTGGGAACCTGTTCCAGTCTTTAATCATCCTTACAAGAAAGAATTTCTTTCTTATGCCCCACCAGAATTTCCCTGGCTGCAACTTGTGCCCATTGCCATTTCACTGAGCACCTCTGAGAGCAATCTGTCTCTGCCTTTTTTATCACCTCCCTTTTGGGAGTGGAAGACTTGCAGTAAGATTTTCCCTTTTGCCTTCTCTTCTCCAAGCTAATTCCCTCAGGCTCTCCTTGTATGCTGTGTGCTCTAGCCCTCTGAGCATCTTAGCAGAACTCTGCTCGACACCATTTGTGAATGTCTTTCTTGTCCTGGGGATGTGGATGTGGAGGGAGTGAACCAATTAAGTATTGCAGCTGTAGCCACGCCAGTGAAAGCAGAGAGAAGTAATCACTTCCCACGACATGCTGGCTCCATTTTTGCTAATGTGATCAGGATTCTGCTGAATTCCACCTCGTAACAATCTTAATACCTTTAGTAAAAAGTAAAATCCACAACTACAGTAGGTCTCAAGGGGAGATCTATGACATTACCAATGTTTCAGATCTCTGCAATAGTGAAAAATTAGTTGAATAGATTTTCCAGACAATTGTAGGAAAGCCCATGCTCCTTGCTATAGGGGAGGAAAGAATCATCCTAGCTTTCTTTAGAATGACCATCTAACCATCAGTACTAGTTCTCACTGATTTGACCTTGAGAGAGAGGCCTGCTCCTCCACTGATCTAATGTCTGACATGGATTCAACCATGAGCAAGACACCGCAACCAGGCACCCTCCAGACTTCAGTTTCACTACGTGCATCCATGTGCCTTGCCCAGTGGCTGGTTTCTGGCTGTGGCAGTCTCCAGTGTGTTAAAACAAAGTGAAAAAACCCAACACCAAACAGTTCGTGAGTGGCATGAGAGAGGTTTCTTCCTACACTCCGCAGGCTATCAGCAGATGCTCTGAAGCAGAGGATTAGTGAAGTCTGTGTTGCAAACAGAAAAGTAATTTGTGCTGCAGAAAAGTGACATGACAGTGAATGGAACATGCTCTTAAAAAATGTGATCCAAAGTGAGAACCAGACATCTCTCCACCTTTTCTGATGCCCTTTCGTTTTCTGATATTTAAGTGGGCTCAGGGATTCAATTTGTATCCCTAAGCTTATTCTTAAAATAGCCTGAATTCAGAGAACTTCTAGATAGACTTTTACCACCTGTTTTCAATTAGATCATCTTCTTTGGAAGCTGAATTACTGGATGAATTTTAGAGGTATTTTCACAGCAGTAACGTTTTTCTTTTCCCCATGTTTTGGGGCAGAGCAGGTGTCAGAACTCCCATTTGGATCCATATGGTTGTTCTTAAAATGAAATTCATTTATCAGTACTGGAATTTCTTGTGTGGATGGCTTGCTGTCTTGGGATCATCAAAGACCTCACCTCAGAGCTCCACTACTACCTGTTCCCTTTCAATCAAAGATGTAAAATATTTAGACAGCAGCTTCCAAGGAATAAGAGAGTTCAGTTGAAACAGTGGAAAACGCTTAGATCTGCCGATTGAGATGATGCCTCTCTCATTTTTTTATTATTATTATTTATTGACTGTTGAACTTTGGTAGAAATTGCAGAAAACTAAGCCAGAAAGTGGGCACACCATAGACAGCAGTCGTGGCATCTATCACAGACTGCTGGAGGATTGATCCCATTCTTCTGGTTTTATGCAATAACTTTTAATAACTGAACAATAAGTCATGGGGTTCCTTGAGGGGTACTTAAAGGGCTGTTGCCCCTTCCTCTTCCATTACATGTTTCAATTTAAAGAGCAGCACTTTTTCTTACCAAACCATGCAACTGGAACCAGAAGGAGAAAGCTGGGTTTAATATAGGTTTCTTTTTCTTCCTTCCCAGTCAAATCTCTACCCTACAGTGGGTCTTCAGACTCCAGGAGAGATAGTCGATGCCAACTTTGGGCAGCAGCCATTTGTGTTCGACATTGAGGACTACATGAGGGAGTGGCGAGCGAAGATTCAGAGCACCATTAAGCGGTTTCCCATAGGAGACAGACTAGGCGAGTGGCAAGCCATGCTGCAGAAGTAAGTCACTGTTCTGGTGTTCAGCTTATTTTGTTTTCTTAGGATTTAAATACTTTTTTATGCTAATTTATGCTTTCTTATGGCAAAAATTGCCAGTTGGTACATTTTGCTCAAATTGTTTTACCCTCTGTTTTGTTGTTTAATAGTCTTTCCTGTGTAGATTGCTGCTGTTTCAAATGTAAAAGATATGGGAGAAGTTATCAGCCAAAGACTGCATGAAAGCTTGTAGGAATGGAAGAACATACACTTTGAGGTGATGCACTGGGGGAAGGGGAGTGGAGAGGACACCACAAAAATACTAACATAGGAGAAAAGCCAGGACGTAAGTCAGCTGAATTCAGAAATGAAAGAGCAAGAAATAGCCTAAACCAAAGGCTTCCAAACCCAACCTAACTGAAAACGCAATTATAACACTTTATAAATTTATGACTATTGAATGCATTTCCCATTGCACAAAGGATTGTGTGGAACTCGATGAGAACAATTGACAAGAGTTCTCAGAGGTCAGGAGTATCTTCTGCCTGAAGAAAGACAGAGCTGACTAAGGCTCCACAGCTTGGAAAGAGGTAACTGAGGGAGATGGACTGTAGTTGTCTGTCAGTCACTTATATATACCATGAAGAGTATGGCTAGGAAGTGATTATTCACTGTTTCTCAAAACACAAGAATTAGAGAAAAAGCACCTTCTGGCTTAAAAAAAAAATATTTTTTTCACTAAGTATATGGTGAAACTGTGGGACTTGCTGCTGCAGAAAGTTGTGGTAGTTTAAATATAATTGGATTTCAAAAGAGGCACATTTAAATATTCACAAGTAATTCATGGAGGCCAATTCCATAGTTATATTTTAACCCCCCAAATTTATGGCTGTTGCTTCTGTTTCTGATTACAGATAGCTCTGTGTTTCACCTTTTTATTATATTCTTTCCCTAAACACCTGATACTGGTCACTGTCATCCAGGAGGCTTAGATGCAGTGATGATTGCATCCATGTGATCGTTCTTGTTTTCTACTAGTCTTGTATTTAGTTATTTGCAGATAATTCAGGCCCACCAGCAAAGCCTTTGAAAAGCAACTAGCAGAAGCTATTGAAAATAATAACAGTATCTTTCTTCAAGAAAATCAGGAGCAGGAAGCCTGCAACAGAGTTTGTAGGGCCTGTAGAGGATTGCAGTATAAAAAGAGACCGTGGGGAAGATAAGACCATATCCAATTGAATTCTTTGCCTCTGTGTCCAGAAATCAGGTAGGTTGTCATGCTGGGACGCTTCTTTGTGAGGGACTTGGCAGAGGCTGTGTCTGGGATTGAAGTGTCTGTCAAAGAAGCGCTGGAAGAAATAGGTGAGGGGAAGTGGACAAAGTCTCTGGGATCAGATATTTACCCAGAGTCCTAACAGGACTCAAGGAGAAAACAGGTGAGCTTGTGGCTGTGGAACAAAGTTTCTCTCCAAACTGCCTTGGTTCAAGAGAAGGGGAGGATGGTGCGTATGGTGCCATGTTTCATGAAGGGTTTCAGAAGAGAGTCAGGCAGCGATGGGCTGAGAGAACCTTGATGTCTGGCTTGGACAAACCCGTAGAAGCACTACTGAAGTGTAGATGCATTGGGCACATGGAGAAATAGGATGTGGGTTTTGCAAAGAGGAGCCAGCAGACACGTGGATATGGTTCTTGGGCTGCTGTCTTTGTCTTGGAAGTCCAAAAGGCTTTTGAGAAGTTTCCTTGCTGCAAACTAAGGGGGAGCTCTGCAGCCAGAGGCTGAGGGCATGTGTCCCGATGTGGATTATGAGGTTTTTTAAAGAGAGACAAGAGAGGGAATGAGTGGGTAAGGGATGGTCACTTTGGGAGGAGGAGATTGTAGAGAGGCTTGGATGCACGCTGGTAGTGTCTGTGGTGTTGAGGGTGTTCAGAAATGGCTGGGAAGAAGGGACCCTCCAGGAAGGAATGAGATCTTTGGGTTATGGTGAATCATTGCACTGAAATGTAAGCTCATTTTTTTGGTAGCAAGCCAAAAAAAAAGCTAGGATATGTTAGGGGAAAAATAGAGGACAAAAATAATTCTGTCACTGTGTAAACATGTGCTGCACCCTTAACTTGAATACTGTGTGATGTTTCAGTTCTTGTCTCCAAAAGTATGTAGTAGAAGTGAGAAAAGCATGGGAAAAAAAAACAGGCAGGATGTGCAAAGGTATGGAGTGGGTGTAAGGCAAGGAACAAATATACAGACCCATAGCATTGAAGAATATGATTGTGAGGGGTAAGGCAGAAGTGTGAAGAAAAAAAAACAAACCTTGAGTAGCCTGCAGAAGGAGCTGAAGGAACAATCGTTCATTGTTTTCTCTACTGCAAGAATTAAGGGGCATCAAGAAAAGTTAGCCGGATGGCACATTTAGGAAAAATAAAGGAAGTTTTTTTTTCACACACTCTGCCATAAGATACCGTGAAAACGGCATGGATTCAGAAAGTGACTGGAGATGTTATTAGGAAGAAAAATCTATCAGAGCTACGATGTAGAGAGATACCACCTCTAGGACGGGAAGTATCTGACAAATCATTGGAAGCTGGAAGGGTTATGGGGAAAAGTATCATTTCATATGTACGTTATTCCTTTATTTTTTCCTAGGCATTTGCTTTTGCCAGTTGGGAGGTACAAGTACTGGGTTAACTGGATGTTTGGTCTGACCCAGCATGGATGTGCTCAGAGACTTAAAACTTTGTGAAGTTGTTGACTTTAACGTTAATTTTCATTCTGATGTACTGGATTGTTGACTTTATGGGTCATTTCAGTCTCTGCAATGCATCTTGTCAGGCTGTGGAAAGACAGGATGCGCTTTTGGAAAGCTTGCTTAGCAGCCAAAGAGAATGAAGAGGTTCAGTGATATTTAAATGGAAATACTTAGTGCTCAAAAGGCAACTTATTCAGAAAAAGGTGTGTGTCCTGCATCTTTGAACATAAAAGCACCTTCATTGGGTGAGAGCACTGGTCCATCAAGCTTAGTTTTATGAATATGTTAATAGCACAGGTTTCTGCAGCACTAGAGTGTTTTTTCCTTTCCCTGGTAAAACTGATCATTTTTTGCCACCCCATTATTTAACTGAATATTTAGCTATGTTTTATCACATGGTAACACAGTTTCTTTGAGAGGCTTTGCTGAAAGACTCTGTGAAATATGTTTGGACAACGAAGTGGACTGCAAAAGTATCTCTTTTCTGCTTGCTTCCAGACTCCCTCCAAAAATGTCACCAAATTAGAGAGCCATGACTTCCCTTTACAAAAGCTGTTCATTCTTCTGCAATAGGACCAGTGCATCCCTGTATTTGTTCCTTGTGTTCTCCAGAATTGTTTCTTCTGATGTGCATGGTGGAGGTGTCAGGGTCACTGATCTGGAGTACTTCGTTCGTCCTTTGGACTTCTTTTTAAGAATCAGCATTACATTTCCCATCTTCCTCCTCTCCGTAGGCAGGCTTAAGTCAGAGCTCATCCTCACGTTAGTGGTACAGTGGTTTCAGGTTGGAGCTCCCTTGGAGCTCTTGGGACCATGTTATCTTGTCCTGTGGCTTTGGTGGGTTTCGTAGTATCTTATTTAATCTCTAACCGTGCAGGTAGGCATCGCAAGATGCATCACATCATGCGTTCATCTGTGTTGCACTCCTGGATATGCTGTCACCGGAGGGGCTGATCTGACAAGGTTTCCAAGGGCTCAAAACCTTGAAGGGGACTCACATGGATAACTCGTCTTCTTTGTGTGTTGTTACAGTCTTATAGGATCTCTAATCTTTTAATCTGAGTAGGAATCATCTGAGACTTGAGATCAGCTGGTGTGGTTGATCATGGGAGGAGGAATGGTGTAGATCCTTATTTCTGATAAAGTGGGAGGACTTTGTATTGTTCATTTAAGAATCTAAGTGGTACCATGCAGAACGAGGAGAACTTTATGTAATTTGTACAGAGAAGCATGCAGTTGAGTTCTGTTTTGGAGAAGAAAAGCCACAGATGGTACAAGTCTCTCTACCACCACCATGGCCACTCTAGGTGAGAGAAGCACCCCTAGGTGCAGCACAGAGAGAGCTGCTCCTGTGATTTGAGCACTTCTGCTCTAAACAAGTTTCAACCATTGCTCCCAAGCGGTAAAAACTGTTCCTTTGGAGAACCTGGGATTCTGAAAAGTTTTTGTTGTCTGCATGAACATGTCACATAGGTCACAGTGGAGTGCGATAATGTTCCCCCAGAACTTCAGGAGAGGTACCCCTGGATGCAAACATGCTGCTGAATGTTTGAGAGTGTGCAGCACTGCTGTAGTGTGTAGCTGAGACACAGAACTGATAAGTCATTGCTTAAAAATAGCCTGGCATAGTGACCGGCGTGTAGTACTGCTGCGTACCCACGCAGGGACGCTTCCTGTGATGCCACAGGCAGAAGTTTTTGTGCAGCTTTATAGAGCATTTAAATCTTTGCAGTGTTGAGCCTCCGACTCTGACTACTGAATTACACTGAAGCAAGAGTTGGCTTTTCCCCTCTGTTCCTGCCAGCCTGGATCGCTGTGTTCAGTGTTTCAGCCTGGCTGAGCCAGGGTACCCTGGCTCTGTGCTTGACACAGAGAGCGATGCACTTTATTATGCCTGTCTGTACCATGCTAAGGGCAAAGGGCATGTCTTGTACCAAGTGGTCAGAAGCACTTGTCTTTAAAACAAGTTTTAAAAATTACACGCCTGCTTACAATGTTACACCTGAAAATTATTGCTGACTCATAAAATACTTCTTTCTTGTACTGAAAATAGCTAAGTTGAATGCTTGTTTTGAGCTGTGACTTGATTGGATCAATACCAGCTTTATCATGAGAAGCCTTGAAATCCTCTGCTGGCATTTCAGGTTTTGTTAGAAGTCCAGTGAGCATTAACACTTACCTGACATATCCTGGGAAGGCAGAAGTGCTTTAGAAATGGTCTGTTCAGAAAGATGTTTATGTTGTGTTTGTTTTCTGACAGTGATACTACTTCCTCACCCACCTCCCAACATTTTTTGAAAGTACAACTTAATGTTTGTAAAATCAATGCTGACAGTCTACTCTTTGTAAATCAGCAGATAAAAGTATCTGCAAATGTGTAGAATTCATAAGGAGGTTCAACTACCAAAGATATAATTGCTGGCAAAATAAGGGATGGAAGAAATTCAGGACCAGAATCTCTTTTTTTGAGATCTACTTGAAAGCCATTAGCCTCTCTGAGGTTCAGATTTGATGTCTACGTAGGATGTCACTATAACACAGTACTGAACTGTTACAAGTGACATTTGGACAGCAGTAATTAAATAAATAAATACCGTGTATGCATTGGGAGACTTAATTTTTTTTTTTTCTGTAAGGTGAATTTAGAGCCTCCCTCCTGTTTGCTGAGGACCAGGTGCCTATGTTGTAAATTTACGCTGTCTGGACCCAGAAGTAGGACCCTGGTTATGTCCTAAGCAAGCTGAGTTCGGTCACTGAAATTGCAACTTCTGTTGTGTTGATTTTTTTTTTTTTCTCCAGTGTGATTACCCTGTTTTACCAATGCCTCTTCATCTGTTTGTATGTTCTTATTTTCTAGTATGGTTTCGTCGTATTTGGTTCATCATGGGTACTGTTCAACAGCAACTGCCTTTGCCAGAGTCACAGACACCACAATCCAGGAAGAACAGACCTCAATAAAGAATAGACAAAGTAAGTCTCTTGGGTAGTTGTTCCAAAGTGTGGCATGCTGCCCACGTGTTGTCTTCAGGACTGTGCAGAGAAAATGAAGTGCTGTGGAAGTAGAAGAGTTATTCCACAACAGTACAAAGCTGTCCGCAGCACGCTGCTGACTTAGTGTTGCTGCCTGTGGGTCAGTAGAACTTGGGGACCACAGCTGGGAGTGCTTTTCCCATCATCACTGTGTCCCCTCCACCCTCTGCCCTCTTTGCCTGAAGAACTGCTCTATTGTTTCCTTTACCTATCTGCTCTGAGAAATGACCTGCACACCTGACAGTGTTGAGTATGCTAAGTTGCCTGATCAACTTGGTTAATTTTCCTCAGTCTTGTTGAAAATGAATAGCTGAATCCTGGAAGAGATGAGGTGACCCTCAGCTTTGAGTCCAGCAGTTTCACACATCAGGCTAAATGTAATACCCAAGGCAGAAGGTCCTTTCTTGGAGGTAGTGCCAAATTGGTGGAGAAAGGAAGGGGTTACCTTGCACTTTACTTGAACTGAGCTCACTGTGCACCAGAGATGCCTTTGGATTTGGGTTCTTTGATGCAGTCTGTTGCAGCAGGGGCAGTTTCCTTAGCATGGTCATAGGGACCCAGACACATCCATCTATTTTGACTACAGCTCCCAGAGCTAATGAGTCTTCCAGTCCCTCTACACATTTTGTCTTCAGGTAAATTTTTTGCATACTAAGTGTTTTGCAAATTAATGGTTGGACCTGATGATCCTAAGGGTCTTTTCCAACCTTAACAATTCTATGATTCTATGATTCCCAGCCAACGTGTTTAGCTCACACTAGGTGAAGAATTTGTATTCTGTGTCTGTTTTGATTACTGCTGTTTCCTCCAAAGTGATTCATCTCTCAGTTGGTAAGGCTGCAATGCTTTTGGTTCCTGCAGAACAAGGCTCGCAGCTTTCTCCTGCTGTACTTTTTTTTTTTAGCTTTTCTATTCACAGGCTCAGACTGCAGAGTCACAGAACATTGGTGTGTTTTCTGCATTCTCCTGGCTATTGAATACAGGCTGTGTCCCGCTCTGTGCATTTCTCTTCCCTTTGTGAACTGTTTCTCATGTGACTGTTATGTATCAGGAGCATCATGCCCTTTTGTAGCTTGCTCTCCATACATTACATACGCTTAGCAAGCATTCAGGTTCACCTGGGGACCCTGTTTAGTACCCAAAATAACTTGTAGTTGCTGCCCGTTAGTGCTGATGGGCTTTGTGCTCTCCAGGTCATGCGTTAGGCAACCCTGACCCCCAGTGTTCTTGCTGGTGTAGTTTTAATTGGTAAAGCCTTACAGGAAGCACGTGAGACAGTGCAGTCTTGCTTTTCTGAGGACAGGTGACAAGGCAGATGGAGGGAAGAAATATAGAGCTCTGAAGTTGGGCCTTAAATAAAAGGTGTGAGGAAAACACAGATGGGAAAACAAAAAGAGGGGAAAATATAAAAGGCAGTGACATCTGTGAGAGTTGCCAAACAAGGCAAAGAAGAGAGCTGTCAAAAGCAGCGAGACATGAAAACGGACATGCCAGTCAGTAGAAGAAACAGAGAGTGAAATGAAGGAGACTGTGCAACACACATTGGTGTGAGAGCCACGTCTTTGGTTTTAGCTTTCAGCTACACTAACAAGCAAATAGACACTGAGAAGTGGCAGCCAAGACAAGTCATTGCAGATTGTTACTGGAGATTGCTAATGAGGATCACCGGGCTGGGCTTCCAACTGCTCATGACTTGTGAAAGTCACAGCCTGTTGTTATTAGAGCCTCTGCTTGCAAAGCACCTCACAGGCGATTCAAAACCTCCGCTCTGTTGTTTGTAAGGAGTCCTGGAAAAACAGAGAGGGAAGTGCAATGCATTTTTTGTTTTAGGTACACTTAGTTTTTAGTTTTAAGTACACCTAGGAAAAACAATGTGGACCTCTGTAGATCAGCAGCTTCTCTGAGTGTTCAGGGGTGGGATCTCAAGTTAAGTCTTGCTCTTGTGTCTTCTGACCCACTGAAGGAACATACGTGGGACATGAACACCCAGGACAATAGATGGCTTCTGCCTTGTATCTTTGCACCTCCTAGAAGTGTACAACCTGTTGAGCTGTTTCTAGCTTAGTCAGTAGCTGATTCTTGGAGCTAGCTTACAGATGCCACATCCTCATTGCAGGTCAGGTTACTTCTCTTGGGAATAGATTGAGGTGGGACTTGCAGGAACCCAGTTTTGTTGGTATAATTGCTTCTACTTAGAGGTAGGGATACTGGGGAAACAGTACTGTGTTGTGGTTTAAGCCCACAGACCCTCTAAGAATACTCTGCTTATCTGATGCTCAGCCATATATATGCTTCCAAGTGTGAACCAGCCAGAGGATGTAACGTGGGGGTGACCTAGGGGCTTCCCCTCTGAAATTGTCATTTCCCCAGCAACCTCCTTGCTCCCATCCAGCTGTCGTGTCCTGCTTTGTTTTCCATTGCTGCATAGCTCTGTGACTAAAGGACTAAAGTCCCAGACCACCCCACCCCAGTGCACCCACATCATTTCAGATCCTTCTACTCTTGGTTTTTCTGAGCTACTAACAGATTCTCCCTCATTTTCACAGGCTTTTCCTCATCCATAATAAACAGAATGTGGTCCCCATTTCTTCCTAACCCTTGTGCAAGGTGGTAGTGGGGAGCTGTGTGGCATATGTGAGACAACTCTTCTGGCCATTCTGGTCCCGTGCGTCAATAAGTCTCCTTTTGCTTTCAGGAATACAGAAGCTAGTATTAGCAGGCAGAGTGGGAGAGGCTATAGAAGCCACCCAGCAGCTCTATCCTGGCCTCCTAGAACATAACCCCAACTTGCTCTTCATGTTAAAGTAAGTATGAATAGCTTTATACTCCCTAATGCTGAAATGGGTAGATGAAGGAGAAGAAAGAGGCTGTCCAGCATCCAGTCTGGCTGTACACCTCAGTCTGAATTCAAACTGTTTGAGATCCCTTTGGGAGCAGGTGGGAGAGAACATAGGTTCAGTCCTTTGCACAGTGCTTGTAGCAATGTAGACGTAGCCCTTTGGTTCCTGCTCAGACCCAGTATGGCTCTGCCTCATAAGGTCAGGCAGAGGTGGGTCTTCCCAGCCTCCTGAGTTGGGTAAGGACAGTTCCTAGTAAAGCTAAATGGGAAGCTGTCCTCACTGTCACGGTGGATATTGCATTTTTTACCCTTCCTTGTCTATTTTCCATTGGCCACCAGTATTTCTAGGTTGTTGGAGTAGTGGGGGAACTATGATGTTTGGCAGGTTTAGTATCTTCTCATGAAAAAAAACCCCACAATTCAGTTTTGGAGTACCTGCAGAGGTGGTGGAGATGAAAGCATGCTGTAATGAACAGTTTCTTCTTAGCACAATGGAAATAAACTTGCTTTTTGGGAATGTCTCAACATGTATTAGCATCAAAGTTGCAGTTTCTGAACTCCTTCCTCCCATAGCATTATCAGAGCACTTGCAATACAAAGGTATCAGGAGTCTGAAATGTCTTTTTTGAAGCCAAGAAGTTTAACTGCTATGCAGTTTCTAGGACTTCTCCACTCAGTAACAAAGGAAACCTCAATGCAGAGCATCCTGGCTGTCACGCACCCTTTTCTCCTTCTTCCCTCTTATGAAATCAGGTGTCGGCAGTTTGTGGAGATGGTGAATGGAACAGACAGTGAAGTACGTTGTTTCAGTGCTCGCAGCCCCAGATCCCAGGACAGTTACCCTGGGTCCCCCAGCTTAAGTCCTAGACATGGATCAAGCAACTCACACGTTCATAGTACCGGTAAGTGTGTTTTCTGTGTCTCCTGGTGAGAAGAGCAAATGTTAAAGGTCGACTGCTGTCTGTTACCTGCTACTTTCTGTACATTATTCTATGAAATGCTCCTTTCCTTTCTGATATCCAGCTGAGAGGACATCCTGTTGTCATGGGTGTCTCTATACTGTTATAAAATTGGTTTTGCATTAGTTATTTTCCACAGACAATTGTCTGCAGAGCCGTTTTTTTTCAGAATAAAGAAGCCTTTGAAGGTGGCCTTCTAGTGCAGCCACTAGTGACTCAGTGTTTCACTGGCTGAGCTGTAAGAGGAGGTCTGGAAGACAAAGCCTGTTTCCTGTACCTTGGAGTCTGCAAAATAATTGCTTTCCAGTAAGGACCGAGCAGAAGATGCACTGTTGTGGCCAACTGATCAAAAGGCTAGGGGGATGCCTTGAATGAGAGCTTCTCCTTCTCCCACAGACTCTACCTTGCAAGCTCTAAACATGTGAGAAGGGAACAGTTCTGCAAAACCCATCTCTGAAGCATCAACTCTTTGCAGTTTGGGAAATGAAACTTTAGGATTTGAAATAGAAAGAACAAGATAAACCAGGACACCCAAGCTATCTGCCCTAGGTAATTACTGACTACAGCTTTGAAGATGGAGTGGGCCAGGGGGTATGACCTGCAGAGCCCCTGAAAACAGTCTGAGCTGCTTCACTGAGCCTTGAGCTGCTCACAGCCATCCGAGTGTATTTTGTTTCGGTATTCCCACTGCTGCATGTGACAAACTGTGGACAGACAAACATTTAAGGGAAAGGAAGACAATTACTTGAATGCCTCCAAGCTGTCACTCACCTTCCCCAGCCAGTATCTTTGTGTTGCAAGAAACCATGGGTATGTTTCTCTGACTAGATAGTCAGAATGATCCCATCAGTCCACAAAAGCTCTTGGTAATACCTGTTTTCAACCAGGAGATGCCTACATAAAAAAAACTTGCAACACAAGGCAGCATTCATGTATAGAATCATAGAATAGTTTGGGTCAGAAGGGACCTTTGAAGGTCATCTAGTCCAGCCTCCCTGCAATGAGTGGGGACATTTTCAACTAAATCAGGTTGCTCAGAGCCCCGTCCAACCTGACCTTGAATGTTTCCTTCCAGGGATGGGGCATCTACCACCTCTCTGGGCAACCTGTTCCACCACCCTCATCGTAAACAATTTCTTCCTTCTATCTAGTCTGAATCTGCCCTCTTTTAGTTTAAAACCATTACCCCTTCTCCTATTGCAACAGGCCCTACTAAAAAGTCTGTCCCTATCTTTCTGGTAAGCCTCCTTTAAGTACTGAAAGGCCGCAATAAGGTCTCCCCAGAGCCTTCTCTTCTCCAGGCTGACCAACCCCAACTCTCTCACAGCCTTTCCTGATAGGAGAGGTGTTCCATCCCTCTGACCATCTTCATGGCCCTCCTCTGGACCTGCTCCAACAGGTCCATGTCTTTCCTGTACTGAGGACTCCAGAGCTGGACGCAGTACTCCAGGAGGGGTCTCACCAGAGCAGAGTAGAGGGGCAGAATCACCTCCCTTGACCTGCTGGCCATGCTGCTGGTGATGCAGCCCAGGATACGGGGCAGCTTTTCATCCACCAGTGCCCCGAAGTCCTTCTCAGCAGGGCTGCTCTCAATCCTGTCATCCCCCAGCCTGTATTGATACCAGGGATTGCCCCAGTCCAGGTGCAGGACCCTGCACTTGGACTTGTTGAACCTCATGAGGTTCACACAGGCCCACTTCTCGAGCTTGTCCGGGTCCCTCTTGATGGTATCCCATCCCTCAGGCATGTCAACCGCAATACAGCAGTTGGTGTCATCTGCAAACTTGCTGAGGGTGTGCTTGATCCCACTGTCTATGTCACTGATGAAGATATTAAACAGTACTGGTCCTAGTACGGATCCCTGAGGGACACCACTTGTCACCAATCTCCATCTGGAGATTGAGCCATTGACCACTACCCTCTGGATGCGACCATCCAACCAATTCATCATCCACTGAACAGTCCACCCATCAAATCCTCCTCTCTCTAATCTAGAGAGAAGGATGTTGTGGGGGACCGTGTCAAAGGCCTTACAGAAGTCCAGATAGACGACATCCGTAGCTCTTCCCTCATCCACTGCTGTAGTCACTCCATCACTGAAGGCCACTAGGTCGGTCAGGCACGACTTGGCCTTGGTGAAGCCATGCTGGCTGTCTTGAATCACCTTTCTGTCCTCTATGTGCCTTAGCATAGCTTCTAGGAGGATCTGTTCCATGATCTTCCCAGGCACTGAGGTGAGGCTGACAGGTTGGTAGTTCCCAGGGTCCTCCTTTCTACCCTTTTTAAAAATGGGTGCAATGTTTCCCTTTTTGCAGTCAGCAGGGACTTCACCTGACTGCCATGACTTTTCAAGTATCATGGAGAGTGGCTTGGCAACTACATCAGCCAATTCCCTCAGGACTCTGGGATGCATCTCATCAGGTCCCATAGATTTATGTATATTCAGGTTCCTCAGGTGGTCACAAACCTTATCTTCTCTTATAGTGGTAGGGACTTTGCTCCCCCAGTCCCTGCCTTGCGGTCCACCCACTCAAGAGGTTGGGAAGAGAGGCTGCCAGTGAAGATTGAGGCAAAAAAGTTGTTGAGTACCTCAGCCTTCTCCTCGTCCATTGTTACCTGTTTGCCAGTCTTGCTCATCATCACACTTTCTTTGACCTTCCTTTTCTGGGTGACATACCTGTAGAAGCCCTTCTTATTATTCTTTGCATCCCTTGCCAAGTTCAGCTCCATCCACACCTTGGCCTTCCTGACCCCATCCCTAGACAACCAGGCAGCGTCCCTGTTCTCTTCCCAGGATACCTGTCCCTGCTTTCACTGCCTGTGCATTTCCTTCTTACCCTTTAGTTTGACCAGCAGGTCTCAACTCAGCCATGCCAATCTCTTGCTTTCCTTGCCTGATTTCTTGCACCTGGGGATCAAGAGCTCTTGCGCTCTATGGAAAGCATCCTTAAAGATCTGCCAGCTCTGTTCTGCTCACTTGTCCTTGAGGGCAGTTTCCTGGGGGGTCCTGTTGACTAATTTCTTGAACAACTGGAAGTTTGCTTTCCTAAAATTCAGGGTCCTGACTTTACTCTTTGCCTGACCCATATCCGTCAGAACTGCGAACTCCACCAGAGCATGATCACTGCAGCCCAGGCTGCCTCCAATCTTGACACCACCGATTAGCTCCCTGGCATTGGTGACGATCAGGTCCAGTATCACATCCCCTCTGGTAGGGCTGTCTGTTACCTGGCTTAAGAAGTTATCCTTAATGCATTCCAGGAGTCTCCTGGATTGCCTACAGCTCGCCATGCTACTTTTCCAGCAGATGTTGGGGTGGTTGAAGTCCCCCAGCAGGACAAGAGCCTGCGAGCACAATGCCTCCTGTAGCTGGAGTAAGAAGGCTTCATCAATAGGCTCCCCTTAATGGGTCAGCCTGTAGTAGACACCAACCACAAGGTTCCCTTTGTTGCCTCGGTCTCTGATTCTTACCCATAAGCTTTCAACCTGCTCGTGACTGTTCTTCAGAGACAGCTCTTCACACTCTATCCATTTCTTGATGTAGCAGGCAGCCCCTCCACCCCTCCTTCCTTGCCTGTCCCTTCTGAACAGCCTGTAGCCATCGGTAGCTGCACTCCAGTCACAGGATTCGTCCCACCAAGTTTCAGTAATGGCAACTAGGTCGTAGCTTTCTAGCAGCACAGTAGCTTCCACCTCCTCCTGTTTGTTGCCCATGCTGGGCTGTCAGCCCTGTCACCTTCTTAGAGGAACACCCCTTAATTCCTTTGTTGGCTCCTATTACCTCAGGAGCCCCTGGCTCATCTCTGTAAGACTTAAGTGTGCTGCAGTGTAGTCAGCACATCTCTGAGCAATAGGCTGAGGGCCCTTGCTAGCACCCCGTCCCTCTAACCTTGGCGTGTCATCCCACAGCTTGTCACAGGCAAGCCTAATATTATCCTCCTTCCGCTTCAAGTCTAGTTTAAAGCTCTGTCAATGAGCCCCACTAGCTCGTGAGCAAAGACCCTCTTCCCCCTTTGAGAAAGGTGAATCCCGTCTGATGCCAGCAAGCCTGGTGCTGTGTAGGCCATCCCATTATTGAGAAACCCAAAATTGTTGCGGTGACACCAGCCATGGAGCCATGTATTAATAGGCTGGGTCCATCTGTTTCTTCCAATGTCGCTGCCTGCAACTGGAAGGAGAGAGGAAAAAATAACCTGTGCTCCAGATTCCTTCACCAACCATCCCATCGTGATAAAAATATAAATAAACTCCCTAGGTATTAACTATAATTGTGGGATCAGCTGATGAATTTGGATATATCACCATCACTTCTGGAGGAACAGCCATGCCAGGCCACATCATCTTGTCAAGATCCTGTGGTCAGTATTGGTTGCCTAGGAAGAAGGCAAGCCCGTAGTGAGGTTTTTCCAAAATATTATTTGAGCCCCTAATGATTTGCAGTTGTCTTGGTATTAAATAGCCCCTGTAAGTTTCGCCAGTAATTTTTGAATCCATATAAAACTTGTAATGACCAAAGGTTTGTGTCCTGTATCAGCAAGTTCCACAGCTTGATAGGCACCTTTTGTGGGGAAGGGAATGAGATTTCAAGCCTGACTCTTCTTTCAGTGGTGTCTGTTCTCCTGAACGAGGAAGGTTAGCTTGTGATTTTTAAGAGTATTGTTGTTACTTGCTGAGTGTTATGTGAATCAAGTGTATCCCTAATGTAAGATAAGGTGTGGAAAGCCTGGGAAGTTCTGCTTGCAAAGAGTTCTCCTTGTGGCCCAGTTTTCACCTGGATAGAGGGTTTATGAGAAATATTTGGGTTGGTGAGAAGAGAGTTTGTAAACTTCTTTACAAACCATCCATGCTTCATATTTCAACAATAATTTCAATGCTTGTGTGAGCTGGTTCTGCCGATCTCTTATTTACAGCCCATTTTTGGAACTTAACCTTAGGATGCTGCTGGTGAGCAGTGGGTTTCCTTCCATATTCATTTGTGTTTTCTCTAAACCCTATTGAATTTAAGAATGATGAATAATAATTTAAGATCTGCAGTATTATTTTGCTTTCTTCCTTTGGGGTCTGCTTCTCTTGCTAAATTGTTGACTTCACAATAGAGTGATGTTGTCAGTCTGGTCTCATTTTTCCCTTTCTTCTTGACTTTCAGGAGCAGATAGTCCAACCTGTAGCAACGGAGTCATGTCCACAAAAAGTAAACAGAGTCACAGTAAATACCCAACACTGAGTTCATCATCTTCATCTTCCTCCTCCTCCTCCCCCTCATCTGTGAACTACTCTGAGTCCAATTCTACAGATTCTACCAAATCTCAGCAGCACAGTAGTACGAGTAACCAAGAAACCAGGTATTTTTTTTTTCCTTTGTAGATGCCTGAGGAGGGTGAGATGGTGGGAGAGGGCTCAGTCTGCTTTCTGAGGAGACAGAAGGGCATCTGTCCTGCTCTTCAGAACAACAGAGTAACTTTGTATCTACAACGTCACTACTATTCCCAGCAGACACAAGCCTGTTCCAGTTCCCCTGCTCTGGCTCAGGCTTGGAGGCTTATCTCATAAGGAATATTATAATGCTCTTGTTTCACGCACCAAGCTGTCCCATTAAACTGATGCCATCAGAGCCCAACATGATCGTTTGCATGGAAGCTCTCCCACTGAGCTGTTACTGCTGCCTCAGCCAGTCGATTACTGCTGCTAAGCAGCTTGCCTGCTTTTTAGCACGTGAGGCAGCAGCTCAGGTGGTTACTGGGTTGGTGCATTGCCCTCTTGAGTTAATTTTCTTGGGCTACCTCTACCTGTTGCCCACTTCCTTCCAGACAAGTCTCTGAATCAGCAGTAATTTGTGTCATGCTTCTGACAGCAAGTCAGACCTCTAAAAAGCCTCCCTCCTTCAAGAAGCCATAGGCAGTCCAGGAGAGGGGATAGTTACTGCTGCATTTACTGGAGTGTGAAGCATGTTGAGCCGTGATGAGAACTGAGCTTCCTTTGGGCTCACTTTCCAGGTCGGTGTTGCAGGGCTGTCTGAGGCCCTGCTGGAGCAGAGGATATCCTTGTGATTAGTAGAATCTCTTGCTAATTGCAGCTGGCCTTCATCCTCTGCGTACTGTGCTGAGCACAGTTTGCAGGACAGTTTGTAGTCTCTATCGTGACGTCTTGAGAGCTATACAGCACGTAACTGAGTGAGAAACACTTGTTCAGACTCAGTTCACCAGAATAATTTGATAATGCTGGATTTATGATTCTTTTTTTTTTCTAAATGTAGAGCCCAAGTCCCAACAAGATTTTCTCATTGTTTCGGTTAATCAGCAATCTCATTCAGATTGCTGTCTTGAACATTTAAGCCTAGAGCCCTTGAATGTTCTGCATTGCACTTTTTACAAGGGTTGATGGCTTACCACAGCCAAGATTTCCCTCCTGTTTAGTATGTTAGTACGTTATCTGTTGTCTGCCTGCTGTTCACTGTACCATAGATGACTGCTTCTTGAAGGGAAGATGATAAGCACTCTGCACCTGTAATTATGACAGACCCTTTTGAAACAGAAACCGGTTTCATAAATTGTCTTCAGAAGCCTGCAACAATTTTTGCTACACTGAATTAGACCATCTGGCTCCCTGTAGTCTAACTGATACCTTTCCTGGTTTAATGGCCATTACTGGGCATCATTTGGCATCTGAGGTCTTAATTTCTAATTTAGACATCTGACCTTTCTTTCCTCCTTTCACCTCAGTGACAGCGAGATGGAAATGGAGGCTGAGCATTACCCCAATGGAGTCCTTGAAAATTCATCCACCAGGATAATGAATGGCACCTACAAACACGAAGACATCCTGCAGACGGATGAATCCAGCATGGGTAGGGCCTCAGAAGCAGGAGGAGTAAAGGGAAATAGGAAGAGCTGACATCGAGAGTTAAAGTTGTGATTGGATTGTGGGGAAAAAACATGTACTTTGGGTTTCTTTCCCCACCCCAGTGAATGAAGTTCTCAAGATGCCTGTTTCATGGGGAAAATGAACCTGTCCTGGAACTAAAACTAGGTCTGGCTTTTCATAGTCTTGCAGCAGTGCTGGTGATGTTGTGGAGCAGGGAAAGCAATAGGATTCAAACGTTTGTTCAGTGCTGGTCATGATTTCCAGCTCAGAGCAGTCTTGGCTGAGGAAGTGAATTGAGCCATGAAAGGCTGGCTGATGTCCAGCTGCAAAGTGTCCTCGGCACAGTGCAGTCAGCTACAACTGTCTTGTTTGTGGCTGCTTTAGCCAAGAGGGAGAGGAAAAATTAGCTACACTACCTCTGAAACTGGGGATTCCTTCAGTTATAGTGGGTCTTGTGGCCACCTAATACTGAGAAGTTGGTGGTGTTGGCATCTCTGACTGAAAGTTTTCCGAGTCCAGGATTTATTAGACCAGGGGTTTCCATGTTGCGTATGTTGTATCATACACATGAAAGGGTAACACAGCTGGAGTTGCAAGCTCCCATGATTTTATCAGAATACTTGATTTGTACGTAGTCCTCAGGCATTAAACAAACTGAGCTCAAGTTTTCCCTGTACCTAACAGGTGCTATGAAAAAAACACTACTGGCCGTTGTAGTGCAGTGATCAGAAAAAGCTCCCACTGGGATAAACTTAGAGCAGGGAGCAGCTACCTGTTCTGGAAGGGGTAGGAGCTTATGGGTAGCATGACACAGAGTGGGCAATGGTGGGGAATGAGAGATGATTGTTACTTCTCCACTGCCTTCCTTCTAGAAGACAGCTGCCCCCAGAGGCAGCTCTGTGGAGGGAACCATGCTGCCACGGAGCGAATGATCCAGTTTGGACGGGAGCTGCAGATGCTGAGCGAGCAGCTTTGCAGAGAATATGGGAAGAACACAATGCACAAAAAGATGCTTCAGGTAAGCCTGGGCCTTGTGCTGCATTGCAGCAGTTCTCTGGGCCAGGACTGGGGATGTGGGTTCTCTTGCAGAGCTCTGGGTGGCCCCCACTTCTGCACCTGGTGAGGAAGAGGGGGCCTGCATGGGGATCAGAGGTCAAAACTCAGTGAACGTAGAGCATCTAGACCCAGTTCTCGGCACAGGAGAGACACATATAGCTCCTGCCTGCCTTCGCTCTTCTTCTCTCCAGGTGACACTCTACCTGCCTTCCCGTGCTGGCTCCCTTGCCAGGTGGAGGGGGCACCCTTTTTAATCCACTATTTTGATGGCCCAGTGTGGTCCCTTGCTGCCAAGAAGAAAAGGGCCATTTCTTTTCAGGAGGTAGGCACCTGTCACCTTGGTGATGGCAGGAGGTGCCCTGGCTGACGGACCTGGTGGTTTTCCTGTGTGTTTGCAGCCATGCATGACCTTACTGTGCCTTTCTGTTCTCTCACACAGGACGCATTTAGCTTGTTAGCTTACTCAGACCCTTGGAACTGCCCCGTTGGTCAACAGCTGGACCCAATCCAGAGGGAACCTGTGTGTGCTGCTCTTAATAGTGCTATATTGGGTAAGGCCTGGTTCCTATGTGAGCACTACCCACTGGACATACCTGCTCTCAAGGGATGTCCTGTGGCAGGCAAGCCTGTAAGTGTTAGGAAAAGTTCAGAAATACTCCTATTTCACTTTTGCCTCTCTTTCTGTTGCTGGGGACTGACAGGGCAGAAATGCAGGAAGGGAGGCAGGAGGGAAGCCTGCAGAGAAGGGATCCTCTTGATCTGATCATTTGGCTCCCTTCCTTGGGTCTTCCTTAATGCTGCTTCCAAGGATGCTCCTCGGGATTTTCTTCCCCTACTTACTGAGGAAGCCAAGATGTCTTTGATGCGTTCCCTGCCCCTCTTCCTTCTTGCTCCGAACCCACCTGAATCAGTTCACTGGCATTAGCAGGGCTCTTTTCCATGCAGTTTAGGTTGTCAGAGTTTTGTCCTGGCATCATCCTGTGTTCTGGTAGGGAATGTAGTTGCTCTGTTGCAGCAGCTCGTAAGTAAAGCCACTTTCCATAGTGTTGGCTCTAAAGCAGAGGGGAGCCATAAATCCAGTTACCTTTGAGATCATCTTGGACATTCAGAGTTAAATGGGTCTGTCTTCCCTTGGAGCATTGCCTCTGCATGTTCCCATCATGTGCTATGCTGCTAGAGCCCAGAGAGCCTGGCTGCCTGCAGTCCAGCATTGAAATGGGGGCTGTGGTAATGGTCCAGCCCTGTTGCTCTTTCCCTTCTGGTTGTAACTGTGCTGGGAGGACCCTGCTCTGTGCAGAGATCTGGTTATAGGTTGGTTTTCTTCAGCTAGCAAGACAGCTCCCCTTTTTCTGATGAGCTTTGCTCTTTGTGTCAGCAGGATGGGTCATGGTTGGATCCAAGTATGAGGAGTCTTTTGCATTCAGAGCTGAATGTTTATGCCTGCTCTTCCATTTTCCTTAAACAAGCATTTTCCTTGGCCCAACAGCTGTGCCATTTACTCTCCTGTCTTGAACCTGGTGTAGTAAATGCAGTAGCTTTCCCTGATGGAAATCTTGTGCTTGCAATCAATGAGTTGCCATGTCATTGCTGACCCTCCTGGCATCTTCAGCTACAGAAAATCCCATGGTGGAGAAACGGGTATAGTGATAATGAGGTTATGGCGGGCCACTGGTCTGCAAGAAAGGGATTGTTTCATTCTAGGCAGGGCCCTTAATCCTGTCACCACACCCTGCACGTGCTGTGTCATTGCTCAGGTAACTTCACAGAACACTCCCCAGTCTGGGTTAGCTCAGTCCATCCGCAGCCAGCCAAATGCTGTCCACTGGACAGCTTCTCTGTCTTGGAAATCTGTGCTTGACTCTTGTGCGCAGTCTAGCTCACTGTGCCCAGACGTATTGCCTAGTGGGTCTGTGCACCTCACGTTGAGTGTGCCAGAAGGTGATTTAGAGATTGTCTTCTGGAGGAAGGAACAGCTTGATGGACAAACCCATGACGGCTCCTGTTCTGTCTGAGTAAAGGAACAGAAATGATATGGCTTTGGAAGGAGAGTCCCTTCCCCTGACAGTCAGCATGGGCAGGTGTCCAGCAGGGTGGCTCAGTTCAGCCATTGTTTGTCCAGTGCTTGAGGAGCATGGATAAGTTGCTGAGAGGTGTCACCAGGGAGATGTGAAAGATGGTGTCTCAACATGCTTTGTCACACAGGTTGCAGGACACCTTGTCTAGCTGAGCTGAGGATTCCCTCTTGTATACATAGCAAACATTAAGTTGAAAAGAAGCAGTGACCAGTGAGCTTGGACTACTGTGTAGACTTGCACGAGTGGGAGAGATGGAGAGGTTGCCTCTCACTTGGTGCCAATTTCTCCTGCCTTTCCTTATTCTTCCATGGTTTGATCTGTCATGCTTTGAGGGTTTTCTGGCAGACACTGAGGTAGCAGGAGCTCCACTACCTATTTCTTGCTCTGGCCACCACAGCAGCACTTTCTCAAAGGCCCTGTTGAGCTGTGGCCCTATGTGGGATGTGTCATGGGTGGGGTGTGCAGAGGAGCAGTGGTGCAGAGCCAGCATTTCTCAGGATTAGCTTCCTTCCGGAGCCAGCGCCTTCTGCCAGGGATGCCAGGCTTGGTGCCCAGGTGGGACTGAGAGGGACCCGAGTGCAGGTGAGCTGGTATGCAGCCAGGACGCCACTTCTAAACAGATTTCTTTTTTTGCCCCCACAGAATCTCAGAACCTGCCAAAGCAGCCCCCGCTGATGCTTGCCCTGGGCCAGGCCTCGGAGTGTTTGCGGCTCATGGCTCGCGTGGGCTTGGGCTCCTGCTCCTTTGCCAGAGTAGACGACTATTTGCACTAGCCAGCAGAGCAAGATGGAGTTGACATCGTTGAGTGGTGCCCTTCACCCTCTGTTGCTGCCACTCTACACCACCACCTCGTTCGATAGCCTGACCTCCCTGCCACCAACACCCCCTCTAGCACACACACACACACTGCCTGTGAAAGGATTGAGTGAGTCCCTCACTGTGTGGCTATTCCTGGCCCCAGGAATGACTGGCAGATCTTACCTGTCTCCCTGCCATTGCTGTGGCTCCAGCGGCACTCAGTATTTCGCTGGTAATTCTAATGTAGCGCCTTCCGATGTAGGGATTTCTCTTTATTTTGATTTGAGTTGTTTCTCATGGATCCACCAGTATTTTATCTGGAGAGTTTTGCTGAGCTGGTTTCTGCTGATTTACTGAGGAAGCTCATCAAGTTGGTGACAGCTTGTTCTTTTCTTCCCTTCTCCCTCCATCGTGCACATACAGCATCATCTTCTGTGCTAGTTATCTGAACTCTTCTCTCAGTGGCAGTTCAGAGGGATTTTTTTAATTTTATTTGAATCCTGTTTATTAAAAAGGTCTCTTCCACCTCCACAAAGTCATTGATGTATTTATTGCCCACAGACTCGGTCCCAGCCATACACATCATACAACCCCACAGGAGACCTGGTGAGGTAGGTCCTGTCACGCACTAATGATGGGAATTGGAGAAGCTTGGTCCTTCATGGTGCATGCCTCTCCAAGAGCCCAAGGCTCTCAAACGCTTGTCTTTGTGAGTGGGAAGAGTAGAAGACTCAACATTGCCTATGTTAGTGGCTGCACTGTAGAAGCATCTCACAGCCCAGAGAAATAGGTAAATCCAGCTCTTACAGCAGCTAGAGGGACAGGACTGATGAATATGGAGTCATCTACCACTGTATTGGTAGAAGCAGGTCATGTTAGCCTGCAAGAAACATACGTGGGTGCTGCCTGGTTGGGCTGTCAGGTTTTGTGTTAAATCACAAATCCCCCTTTTTCTCCATATAGGAGGGCTCTGTCACTAAGACTCAGTAATAATAGTATTTACTAACCCTTCCACGTAACACTGATCTAAATGAGCACTTCTAAATTTTGGAAGTGTCTTGAGAACACTAGTGTGAACTGTGCTCACCCGTGCAGGTTGCAAATGCCAAGATCAGGTTGTGGGTTAGGGTCAGTACTAGCTTTGTAAGGTCTGAGCCGGTCAGAGGGGAGCAGCAATCTTTCTTTAAGGATTACTAAGAAAATTATTTTAGTTTCAGGTCCAAAAGTGACCAGCAAGGATCTGTGGGTGAGTAACATCCAAGTAAGATGGACTAACGTGTCACTGCTGCAGTATGTATCAGGGTCAGGGACTCAAGTGCTGCTAAGCTTTTGGCATTTAAACCATCTGCCTCTAAGTGTTTCTGAGCATGTACTTTGAACTGGTGAGGCCGTGTAGCAGGACCACATGCTTTGCATCCTCTGGTGTACCGTTAGGAGACTTCAGGTTCAGTCTGGCTGCACAGGAGGAATTGTAATTCTGCACCAAATGAATTTTAGGTCAGTAGCTCTGAGGATGACCCAAAGGAGCTCAGACCCAACATGTACAGCTGTTCTTGAATTTTTTTTTTTTTTGGAAGGCTCAATGAAAGATGAACAGATTGTGTTGAAGTTTGCCCTTAAAATGGAGGTTAGCCTGTGCCAGGGCTTCAACTAGCAAGACAGCTTGTGTGCCGCTGAAGAAGGGAAGGTGGTGTGTGACCTCTGTGCAGTAGCCCAGAGCTTTAAGGATTTGCTGCATTTGCAGGCTTGATTTGTAGCTGGAACATGAGGTCTGAAATCAAGGCAGAGCAGGGGGGCAGGTGTCCCCTGCACTGCAGAAGACTGTGGCAGTGAATGTGCAGATGGTGTTGGAGGTGGTTGGGAATGCCTATCACTACCTTTTGGTGAAGGTTTTGAAGCAGTGCTAGAGCTGTGGTGGTCTAAGAAAGCAGGCAACACGAGGTTTTAGAGATGGAGGAGAGATTTTTATTAGATCAGCTTGTATAGTTCAAAAAAGCAGAGGGAGCTCTGCGTACTGAAGCCTTTCTTCTGGGCAGACAGAAGCAGAGGTCTGCACTAAGCAGAAAAACTTAACTTGCAAATCTGGGGCTTCTGTTTCAATTCTGGGGAACAGCTCATGTGCCTGAAAGCTCATCTCTTGATTTTCAACTCTGCTCGTTGTCCTAGTGGTGGATGAATATCCCCATCCTGCAGTCCTTACCTCACTGCAATTGCAGAGACACTTTAACTCAGTGGGCAGGCCTCCTTTCTGGAGCCTCTGATGCCAGACCTGCCAGGCTGCCCAGCCTAACCCATTGTGCCTCAGTGCTGTTGCTGAACCTGAGGCAGCATATGAACTTGCCCTGGTGAGAGATTCTTCTGAAGGCTCTCCGTTTCTTAGACCCAGGCTTAGGGGACACTGATGGGCTGATTGTGGGAACTTAGGTTGGAAATACTCCAGTACCTGGCTTTGCCATTCACATTTGGTGACTTCCTCTGCTGTTGGTCACCATTTAGCTTGCTGCTGTCTGGCTGCAGTTGGACCTGTCTTTTGTCTTTGTAGCAACACCATCTTTATCTCTTTCTGAGTTTTCTTTGTTCCTTCTCTTTGTCGTTCCTTTAAGCCAAGTCTCTTTGTCATGTGTCATATAAATGCCCCACTTGGTCTCTCAGCAAAGATGTGCTGACTATCCTAGAGCATTTTTTTTGTTTAGGTTTCCCTTTCACTACAAAAAAAACCCAAGAGGTGCTCCTAGATACCTGGTTATTCTGGTGCCAAGAAATGCATGATGGGATGGTTTGTCTGGCTTCTCATGGAGACCGTTCCTGTGGTAGAAACCACCTTGCTGTTGTGTCAAGGTTAGTGCTGAGAAGCCACACTCTTAATAATGATTGCCCCTCACTCTTCCTGCCCCTGACAATGTGCATCAGATAGTGGCAGTAGATCCCTGTAGACTAGACAACAGTGATGCCTTCCACTTCTTGCACTCACCAGCTCTTGTACCTGGTGTCCTGATTCTGGTTTTTGGGGAGTGAAGCAGCTTTTCTGCTGTGACATATCTGTCCCATACCTGTTGCTTTTTTTCATTTCAAGTGTTCTTGCAGTTTCACTGATGGTTTCTGCTTGTTGTGCTCAGATGCTGACTAATGTGGTCATGACTCATTGTGAGGAAGAGAAATGTGTTTGCAGTGTGTGGTGGAGGTATAGGCTTCAACCTACCAGTGATTCCTAGATGAGATTTCTGACTTGGTTATTTTTCAAAGCCTCTTGGTCTTTGAATGTCACTGGCTGCTCCTTGATGGTTCGTGTCAGCTGAGACTTGGTTTGAATTGTTGCGGTCTTTTTAAAAAACAAACAGAACTAAATTGAATTGAGGTCTTTAACTTTGAATGCAGTTGTACACCTAACCAGAGGCTTCATGCAGTTTAAAAATTACTTTTATAAAAAGTGATTTGGGATTTGTTATTCCAGGTGCCTCATGCTTTGCTCAGAAACAGATGAGCTAAGAACACCCCAGCTGAGACTCTGCTTCATCTGGGCAGTCCCTCACAGTGTCACTTCTCCCAAGAGCCCTTCAGTAAAGCCATGTAAATGATTGTGTAGCCCATAGTAGAAACTGCTGGCTTCCCATTTCTTGGTGAGAGTGACAAGGTCTCAGCTACGGCCCAGCATTATAACACTGATGGCATTGGGTATAGGACTTCCGTCACATGAGGTTGGCACTTAGGTTGCTCTGTGCTGGGCTGACTTCAGATCCTAGAAGGTTTTCCAAACCACAGCCAGACACTGCTCACAGGCAACATTTCTCACCACGCAGCCCCAAGAGAGGCTTTCTAGTTGTGGCATCCTTCCTAGGACCTGTGAAATGCTGCAGCTGTAACAACTAAACCTCTTCCAGCTCTGCTGTGTCTACACAATCATAGGGTCTGAGCTCTCAACTGATAAGTCCAGTGTCACCACCAAAGAGCTGTAATCAACACGGTGGAAGGCACCCTCCAGCTGTGTACTCTGGACTCCAACCACTCCACCTACCTTCCTCAAACTCAGCATTGCAGCAAGGGCCTCTCAGAAGGATAACATTTCACAGGGACCTGGTGGAAACCTGCTTTCAAGGGTGGTGGACTGCAGCCCTGCACATCATGGGCTTTGGTTTTGAGCCCAGTGCCCTGCCTGTTAACATTTTGGGAACTCCAGACCTAGAGCCTTGGTTAAAGTGTCCTTCAGTGGTTCTGCAGAGAGAGCTTCATGGAGCTGAATTTCATCACTAGGCTTTTCTTACCATGGACAAGGGTTTGTGCTGCTGTCCCCACAAGCAGTGAAAGCAATCACATCAACAGTAATGTGGGAGAACTTCAGAGTGAGATGAGGGATTGATTCAGGAGTTGGAGGCATTAGAGTAGCTGGGATAAGTGTTTCTGGGAGGTGTATCCACCTCATACACCTTGCACTCCAGCCTCTGACCATCTTAGTGGCCTCTGCTGGATGCATTCCAGTTTGTGGACATCTCTCCTGTACCAGGGGAGCCAAATCTTGTTCCTTGTGGTTCCTCTTGTTCCTTTTGAAACCATCTTGTTCCACGATTCCTCTTGCTGCTCCGTGATCCTGTCCTAGCAGGTGTTTAACAAAAGCTGATTCAAGACTTACAGGGTTGAGTGATCTCTCAGTCAACCTCTCCTGTGAGCGTGGAGGGCAGCAGTCTTATTTCCTATAGCTTGTCTTGGGAAAACTTCTCACTGCTACCAGCTCTCCCTTCTGCTCCTTTGCCTCCTACAATCCCAGTATTCTCCCACCTGTGCGACCACCAGAAGTGGTATCTGCAGTGTTTGGCACTGCAGGAGCTGCTTTGGGACCAGAGTCAGCATTACGGCCTGTGCCAACAACACGTTTGTCGAGCATGGACGTGGCAACTCCAACTGCTCTTCCTGGGCTTGCTTCTGCTGCGCTGGCCTAAAGGTGCAGATCTGTGTGGGACAATCCCTTTTTGTCACCATACAGGATCCCATCAACCTGCAGCTGGGCTGGCTGTAGCATTTCTACCATTCTTTTGGAATCTGGTTAGAAATTAAGCCTTTGCGTGTGGCCAGCAGAATGGAGAGGGGCCTCCACAGTGAAGCACTGGGTACGCGGCATACAGCCGGCGGGGGAGGTTGTCCAGTGGCTGCTCTCCCTCCCCTCCAGCCCCCCATGTGTACCAGAACTGTAGCTCATTGCTTTGGGATACATGGAAGAGGTGTGGTTGTTGGTGCTATAGCCTGTTTCTGTTTCCAACATCCTGGTGGTGCTCGCCATGCTGCTGCCAACCTGATTCAGATGCCAGGAGATGCAGCTGTGACTGGTGCAGAGAATGGGCTCCTTCAGGAGTATCGTTCCTCGTGGTTGCGTACACCTAGGATTTTCCCATCTGCTTTCTTATTCCTTCTGTTTTTTTACAGTGACATCTCTACCTGTCCTGAAGCTGTGTCCTTATTTTTCATGTAGTCTTATTAAGGCATCTTCACCATTCCTTAAATAGCTTTGTTCTTGAGGCTCCCTTGAACAACTGGAACAGTGGAGCTGGTGTAACGAGCTCCAGGGATTGGATTTATCATTTTCCTCCTCAGGCATCAGGCATGATGAACTGTTTCCTTCTCCAGCAAAGCAAACGTTGTTGGATTGCTGTGATGCTGCTGTGCTTTGGTACCTTAATACTCACGTAGCACGTGCTGCTTAGGTGCAAGTTTCAGAGTTCCTTCTGCCATCGTGGGGTTGATTGAGAAGGTGAACCGTGATAGCCAGGCTGTGTAGCAGTGTGTAAATGCCATGAAGCTCCATGGCGCACAACACGGTATTGGGAAGTTCTTTCCATGAAGAAGCATTGTGCAGTCTTCAACTGCCCCACAGGGCAGCAAGCGGAGAGGTCCATCACACTTCAGTCCTGGGCACAGTGCGGCCCCATGGATCTGGTCACAGCATGAGGAAAGGAACACATTCCTTGGAAAGGTGGTCCTGGTGCACCCAGGAGTCCCCTTTGCAGAAGGAGCAACTTCCTTCAAACCCTGCTCGTGTTAGAGCAGCCTGAGGGGTGGATCTGGAGGGGAGTAGATCTCTTGTAGAGAGCTGGTGGTGGGACTCCAGCTGTACATCTCTGTCCCTAGATGTTTCTGCAAAAGGGCTGGAGGGGGACATGACAGGGGACATGTGCTGTGTGCTGCTGGGACCCTTCTGCCCCAGAAGAGTGACTGATGGAGGGAACTGCAGTGCAGCAGCTCTTACTCAGAGCCAAAAGCTGCCTGTGAGCCATGTCCCATCTGCTGTGTAGGTCAGAGAGCTGGAGGAAGTGTTGGCGGGGAGCGTGTGGGAGGAGCTACAGCAGATTTGGGAAGGAAAGGGGAGAGGTTGCGAGCCTGGAGGCCTCTTCCAGAGAAAGCACTAGCTCCACCATCAACATTCCACCATTCTTCCCTGCATCAAGAGGTGGCAGGTGATGGATGAGTGGACATGGCATGTCTCACCCTCTCCCTGCATCCCACACCAGATCGAGCTCTGCAGCTTGCAGCCTTGAGCTGTGGCAGTGCCCAGCAAGCCGAGGGTTCATCCAGGCTTGAGCACATGTCCCGTCAGCTGTTTTTATTTCCAAGAAGGAGGCTTAACTCTCTCCTGCTCGCAAGAAGCTGAGTCCCATGTGGGATTTACAGTCACATGGCCGCAGAAACGTTCCTGGAGCCCATGCAGACCTCTGCTCCTTGTTGAACTTCCCCTGGCCAGGCCTCTGGTCACTCCACTTGGGTCCAGGCACGTGCTCTGACCCCTTTGCTTGGGAGGGCTTTAGCTGCATCCTTCCCCTGGGAGGGAGCACAGAGGATTTTTTGCAGGCTGGGCTTCTCACAAGCTCAAACTTGGAGAAAGGAGAAGCAGCAGTGGCTCTGGGGATAATCAGGATTTTAAAGAAAATTTAAAAAAAAACAGTGTGGTGACTCTTCCAGACCAAGGACACTGCACAGGCGTTTGACTGGGATGGTCTCTCTCAGTCCTACCTGTGCACACTCTTCATGGCTCTCCAGCCAGGGGAGGCAGGAGGAGGCTGCCGGCACCTGAAGCTCTTGCACGCAACCTGTTCGGCGTTGCAAGCCCCAGGACCTGCCCACCACGCAGTTAACTCTCTTCTGCTGGTTGCTCAAAACTCAGGTATGAAATGCTCAGCTGGAGCATGGGGTGCGAGGCCTTTGCAGGTTTCCAACCAGCCCTGGAGGAATGGCCACCGTTGGGCTGCGACAGAGCAGATCTCCCTCTGCCACTCCAGACTTCTCATCACCTTTGGAGGGGGGGTTTTCTCCTCTTTGGTACAACATCAGCTAAATGGACATCACACAAATTGTGCACATTGGTTCAGTCTAAGCTTAGTATTTGTGAATTAAGTTATCTGATGCTTCGCATGAAAACTTCAAAAAGGGGAAGGGGGGATTTTAACTGAGAAAAAGCCTATGAAAATATACTGGAAATATGGTAAAGAAATCGACGTTCTGCTGTATATTGACAGAATTATTTTTATTAAAATACACATCCATGTGCAAGAGCTAGCATGGAGCCGTGTGCTTTGTCAGTGGTGGGGAAGGCGAGCGGCAGAGCCGGCACAGGCGGCAGCTTGTGTCCCCTCTGACACGGGATGGGGTCCGTCCCTGCCGTTGGGCAGGGCGGTGGGATGGTTAGCGCAGCGATGCCCCACAGCTCGGGAGACATCAGCCCTGGGACCGCTTGGTGGAAGGAGCTGGGCTCTCCCCAACAAAGACGAGCTGGCTCCGGGATCAGTTTTCCCCATCCAGGCGTGCGCAGATGCCAGCAGAAACACGTCCCTGTCATTACGCAGGTTGCCTGGCAGTCAGGGCAGGCTCTTGGCTCGGGCATTCTTGCCTCACATACAATTATTAGAGGGGAACAAGCAATTATCGGTAAGACTTTCAGGTAAGTCCTACCCAGATTTGATAACAGGGTATTTGAGGGGCAGTTCATGATGCAGCAGCTGCCGACACCTATATATTTTTCTGCTGATGCTTATATATATTTCTGCTACACCATTTTCTCAGCATAGCAGAAAGCACATGATGGTTGTTCTACAACACTTCTTACAAAGCAGCTTCTCCCACAGTTGCTAAGCCCTGCCAGAAACAGTGGAAAAGCGACGCTTCCAGCACACGCTTGTGATCGAACCCCTAGGGCAGACCCTGGAAATTTTCAGTCGGTGCCCTTTTCTCCTGGACCACCTCTTGCCTCTTGGGTCCTGATGCCATGAGTTCAGGAACGTTCCCACCTGGCAGCAGCTCACTTGTCAGCTCACGTGAGTGGTCCCCGAGCAGGAGGTCCCTGGGGTCTGAATGAGTCCCACAATTCCATTCCCCGTCACCCAAAACAGGCCATCGGGGTGGTGAAATCCTCAGGAATAATGTTTGCGTGCCCAGTGGAGTGTTGTTTTCTTTTGTTAATGAAGGGATAGAGACTAGTAAAAACATAATAATGATTTTTTTCATCAGGGGCTTCTCTGTAATATGGGCAGACGGCATTTGTCCCACATTTTCATCACCACCTTTCTCACAGAGGGTGCAATGTGTCATCCCTATAATACTCCTAGATGATCTGCTGGTCTTCCTCAACATTTTCGCATCTTGTTGACAATAGCATCTAGTAACACCTTTCACATCTTGTCAACACAGCTGTTTTTGCTGGTCAAAAATTTCGGGGTTAGCTGCGTGCCAAGGCAAGAATTGCTTTTTCTCTTTGAGCATCATGTTGTCCACTTGTAATATTCTGGTTGTGGGCCTACAGGATTTTGATTTTCAGTGCTGTTTAAAAAAAAAATAGGGGAAATAATCTTTGCAACCCTCAAATTCAAATGATTGGGGAAGGCTGCTTAGTAAGTAAAATGCTTAAAGAGTCTCTGAAATACAGACTGGGGGTGTCTATCCACAAGCTTACCACCTTGTATGGCTACTTGTGCATCCATTTTTTCTTTCAGAAGACAACACGGTCATCATAGGCATCGGTGTTATGTGCTGTGAAGGTGTAACCCTGGAACTTCGTGTCTATCAACAGCCAAGCTAATCCATGAGACGTTTGTCCCCCAAAATCTGATTCTGCTTCAGCTTTCCTTTCCACCACTGCCTTATCTTATGCTTATGATTCGTGGGCAAAACTGTCATTTAGGATGTTTTTTCCTGTCCCCTGCCTACATTCAATATCCTAGAAAATACAACCCTGCCCTGTTTTCTAATTGTGAGTATAAAACACTGATGAAGCTTTAGGTTGAGGATCACTCCATGGCATCTATGATATTTCTTACGCTCACCTTTCTGAGGTTTTTGCATGTGGACTTTGCACGTCTCACATGAAATGATGGACCATCAGCCTGGTGTTCACAGCCGGGGATGTGTGCTGCTCCCACCCTCCCCAGCCCTGCAGAGGGTCTGCAGCAGGGGCATCTCTTCTCCTGCCCAGCTGAAGGGGGTTGTGTCCTCACCCTCCTGGCACTGTGGACATTGTTTTTCACCTCCCTCACTTATTTTGTAGTGGCCACCAGCATATTTGGAGGCTGACAAGGTATTAAGGGTTTGGCAGATCAGTATCTTCTCCCTGAACCCTCCACTCCTGACCACCTAATTTTGGAGCACCTGCAAAGCCCGTGGAGCTGAGCGCATGCTGTAAGGATGTATAGCCTTACCTATGGGTAAGGGTAACCTCACCTATGGGTCCTTGACCTATGGGTCAAGACCTGGCCCCACTATCATGTTCCCAATAAAGCACGCTGTGACCAGGCAGAGTTTGCTCCAAGCCTGGAGAAACACGTGCTCATAGCAAAGGGGTTTTTTGGTCACACCATGCTCTGGGCTTGAGGGATCTGCTCCTTGGGCTGAAGAATCAGGAAAAATTCAAAGAACAGCTTGTGGAAATGAGTCTTTATTATAAATATTTGCTCCACTGGGCACATCCTGGCAGGGCAGTAACAGCAGGAGGGACTTGGTGGCCGGCTGCTCCATGCTGCTGTGACACCCGGTCCCGCCGGGGTACAGGCTAGCTCCGCCTGCGGCGCCGGCACCCACTGCCACAGCACCCTTTGGAGAAGTGCCGTGAGCGCTGTCCGCTCCCTCCAGAGACAGGAGGACTGGATGTGCGGGTAGGACTGTGGATGGCAGAAGGAGGATTTCATTTTTTCCTTTGAAGCTTTTTCATGGCTTTCTTCACCCAGGACTGCTCGGGGTCAGCACAGACCTCGGCACCGGTAGCAGCCACAATCCTGCAGTGAGAAAGTGAGGAAAGAAAGTGAAAACATGAACCATGAGCCGTTCCCTTCCCGTGCACTACTTCTTCCCTCCCTGTGTGCAGCCCCATCCTGGATGGAGGCTTGGAGCCATCTCCAGCAGCCCATGCCCTCCTTGGGCTGACGGGGCATGTCTGGGTCTTCCCAGACCACTGGCGTTAGCAGAAAGCACCAAAACCTAATTTCCCCCCACTCTGCCCACCCCACAGAGCTAGTCTCCTGCCACAGCCCCCGCCTAGGGAGGTGCACCCAGCTGGGACCGGGCTGTCTGCGGGGCAGGACGGATGGGGAGAGCTGCTCTAGCTCCCAACTGTGACGCGGTGCCAGCGGTGGGAGGCAAACCCCAGGTGTACTCACACAACTGCAGGCAAGGAGCAGTCGCTGGGCGTCTCATAGAAACCCTTCATGTGTCGAATGGGTTTTTGCGCATACTCAAAGCAGCATTCGGTGGGCGTGAATTTGGCTGTGAAAGGAAGGGAGAGATGCTGTGAATGCCCTTGGCAGCATTTTGCAACTAACTGCATCACCAGACAGGACATTGAACACAGGATGGAGGCCGTGGAGCTTCTCAGCAGTTCCCACAGCATCCCACGTCAGGGATTCATTTCCCTTCATGGCAGCAAGCACAGGACTGGGAAACGTGGACAGCAGTGGGGAGGGGAATGGCGTGGGACCTGGCACCCCACAGCCCACTGCAGCTGCCAAAGTGCACGGTGAGGTCGGGGTGCTCAATCTGGGGATGAGGTTTTGGGGGTTTCCAAGGTGGGAGCACAACTTGCAAGGTGTTTTGGAAGGCTCCAAACAGCTGCACATGCTCCTCCCCCTCCAACCACTTGCTCATCCAGCTGAGATGTGGGCAATTCTGCCAGAGTCTCCTCCAGGCTCCTGCAGCATCTCCCCAGGGCTGTCTTTGCTGAGGCCACCAGCACCCTCTCCATCCTTCCCTGCACCCCGGGACGTGCATCCCTGCCCCAACCAGGCGGTTGCTCCTCCTGCCAGCAGCACTGTCCCTGCCCCCCGCTGGGGTTTCTTGCCTGAGCTCCCCAACGGGATGTCCCCAGTGGGGACCCTGAGCCCCAACCTGCAGTGGTGGCCCATGAAGTGCCTTACCTGCGGCGCGGTGCAGGGAGAAGGTGAGGAGCAGCATGAACAGCAGGACCGTCCTTGCAACGAGCATGGTGGCTGAGTGAGGCTCTTCCTCCGTCCTGCTTTGTGCCACCCTGCCCAGTGTCCATGGCTTTGGCTCTCGCTGCACCGTAATTTATCCTCTGCATGCCGCCCACTTTAACCACTTTTCCAAAAATTTCAGATGCATTCTAAGAAGCAGGGACAAGGGGATTTCTGTCATTGTTTATTTTGGTGGCACATCCAGTGGCGGGTGGAAGAGGCCAAGATGGGGGGCAGCCACTTCTGCTTTCTGCAGAAGAGCCATGAGGCTGAGAGGGGCTTCCAGGACACTTTGGGGGAACTGAAATTTACCCAGGAAAGCAGATTAAAAACAACTTTCTGTGAAGGCAAGACATCAAGTCTAATGCTTGCCTGTTTATTTCTAACAGGAGAGACAACCCAAAATCTCTGAGCAGCAACAGATGCAGTGCGGGCTGCAGGCTGTTACCATGTCAGGCAGAGGCAAGGGCGGGAAGGGGCTCGGCAAGGGAGGCGCCAAGCGCCACCGCAAGGTGCTGCACAACAACATCCAGGACATCACCAAGCCGGCCATCCGCCGCCTGGCTCGGCGCGGCGGCGTGAAGTGCATCTCGGGGCTCATCTACGAGGAGACACACAGCGTGCTGAAGGTCTTCCTGGAGAACATGATGCCATCACCTACACCAAGCATGCCAAGAGGAAGACAGTGACAGCCATGGATGTGGTCTAGGCCCTCAAGCACCAGGGACACACCCTCTATGGCTTTGGTGGCTAAACTTGAATTGCAAATCTCACACTGTTAAAAACACAAAGTCTCTTTTCAGAGCCACGTGACCCCATGCAACGCTACCGGCTTGGGGAGGAGTGGCTGGAAAGCTGCCTGGCTGAAAAGGACCTGGGGGTGTTGGTTGACAGCCGCCTAAACATGAGCCAGCAGTGTGCCCAGGTGGCCAAGAGGGCCAATGGCATCCTGGCTTTCATCAGGACTAGTGTGGCCAGCAGGACCAGGGAGGTGATAGTGCCCCTGTACTCAGCACTGGTGAGGCTGCACCTTGAGTACTGTGTTCAGTTTTGGGCCCCCCACTAGAGGAAGGACATTGAGGTGCTGGAGCGTGTCCAGAGAAGGGCAACAAGGCTGGTGAAGGGTCTAGAGAATAAGTCTGATGAGGAGTGGCTGAGGGAGCTGGGGTTGTTTAGTTTGGAGAAGAGGAGACTGAGGGGAGACCTTATCGCTCTCTGCAACTGCCTGAAAGGAGGTTGTAGAGAGGTGGGGGTTGATCTCTTCTCTCAAGTAACAAGGGACAGGATGAGAGGAAACGGCCTCAAGCTGCGCCAGGGAAAGTTTACGTTGGATATTAGGAAAAACTTTTTCACTGAAAGGGTGATCAGGCACTGGAACAGGCTGCCCAGGGAAGTGGTTGAGTCCCCATCCCTGGAGGTATTTAAAAGACGGGTAGATGTGGTGCTTGAGGACATGGTTTAGTGGTGGACTTGGCAGTGATAGGTTAACAGTTGGACTCAATGATCTTAAGGGTCTTTTCCAGCCTTAACAATTCTATGATTCTATAGGTCATCAATGGGTTTAGCTGGTTTGCCTGAGTCGTCAAAGGTAAGTGACTAACGAGTCCCTTCCAAACCAGCCTCCCCAGTGCCCCTGGCCATATCAAGGGCACTGGGTTACGCAGTGAATCACTGCCTAACATGGGATGGGATGGGATTTTGTCAGGCAGAAAAAGCCACACTGGACCAAACTAGGAGAGACCCCAGAGCAGGGGGTGGAAGAGATGCTTTTGGTGGGTTCAGGAAACTTTATAGAAGGGGAAGAAATGGGGCAATGGCAGTGGGGCATCTGAGGAGGGGTCTGATCCCAAGTCTGAGCCCAAGCATTGCCTCTGCCTCCTACGCTGGCAATGGGATTGAAATGAGAGGGTGAGAGGGATGGAGGCTTTTGGTCATCAGTGCACAGATGGGTCATTTCTGCAGGGAGATGTGACAAACCCTACCACAACCCCAAGAGAGTCATCTCAGACCCCAGAGAGGACCCCAAGGGCAGAAGGGGCAGGTAGCACAGACCCTGATGGCAGCACCATGGACCAGTGGGTGGCCATCAGCCCGACTTCCATGCAGAGATCTGCACCCCAGGAAGGCAGGATGCAGCTGCGGTCTACATGCAAGGAGGGGGTGAGGACCTGGTGGGAACCCACATGGGATGATGGTGAGTGGGACCACGGGAGGGGACCTGGCTGTGGCTTGGGGATGAGGCAAGCCAGGGCTTCTTGGAGGAGAAGAAAGGTGGAAACAGACCTCCTTGAAGATTAGCTCATGTTTGCATGACTTCTCTGGAAGAAGAAAGCAGAAGGAAACAAATCAAATGTGCTGATGATGTTGGTTTGGAAGATGTGGTCTGCAGGACATCGGGTCTGGTGGCCTGGCATGGCGTCAGGATGGCCATACAGAGAGCTGGGCACGGCACCACTGGTTTCTAATGCCACTTTCCCCAGGAAATGGCTCCGCAGGAAGAAAACACCTGATACACAGTCCCTGAGCCCCCTTCTACAGTCTCTGCACCTCCCCCCGGCTCTCCCAACTTCCCTTTTGCAGCTCCTGCCACGTCCCCGATGTACAGATCCTCAAGCCCAGCAAGCCACCAGGGTCACACCACCTCCTAGACATCAGTTAAAAGCGAAGGGCTGTAATTAAGGGAGAACTGAGCTAATGGCTTTTTCCAGCCAGCATCTCCTCACACAGAAAACCTCATGTGCCAAGCTCTGAGCTCCCTTTTGAGGCTTGTCTGAGACACACGGTTGCTCCTCCTTTCCCTTAGCTAAGTAATCCTGTCCACAGTCCCATCAGAAGCATTAGTAGATGCCTCCACTATCTGCTCTTCATGAAGCAAATCAGTGCATGTGGGGTATTTGAAGGCCTGGAGAGGCCCCATGAGGCTCTCTGGAGGACTGGGCTTTCCTCTGTGTCCCTGCCCCAGCAGTGGACCTTTGGGCTTGGCTTTAGTCTTCTCCAGCCCCTTCAAAACTGCCATGCCTGGGGTGCTCCCGACAACCTCCTAAGCCATCCCCACTGGTGGCACAGCCTCTTCTCCAGGTGTGGAGCTCCAGGGCCTCCCCCAGATCTGCCTGGTTAGGCAAATGCAAAGGCAAGTAGCGATCTGTGTAGAGAGAAGAGGAGGGACGGGCTGTGCACATGATTTTATTAGTGTCCAGACCAACTGCAACCTCACTATAATTTAAACCCTCCTCTCGATGGGCTCAGCTGGGGCTGAGGTCATGGTGATGTTGGTTCTGTGCCAGCAGGTCTCTGCTGGCAGCTGGTGCTGGGGAAGGTGGATGAAGGACCAGGATGGAGGTGAGGCGCTGCTCGGCCCCAGCACCAGCTCCTCCAGGTGATGGGATGCTCCTCCTTGCTCGGCTCTGGGCTCCCGGCACGCTGCGCTCACACCATGCTCACCTGGGCTGGACTTCCTCATCCAGTTGGAGCCCTGGGGTCTGTGCTGCATCCATGCCACAGCTGTCAGGAGAGGGCACCAAGACCAAGCAAACAGGGTGTCTCCATGGTCTGAAAGCTCCTGAAGAGTAAATGCAACAGTTTAAAACACTTCCTCAAGCTGAAGCACCTCTTGGTGCACCCCAGAGATCTCCACCTGCCTCTTGGTGCCCATAAGACATTTGGCTCCCAGACCCACAGTGTGTCAGGGTCATCCTTCAGGCCTGGATGGGTTTTGCCTCTGCCATGAAAGCATCCCTGGAGGTGCTGCAGCCAAAATCCCATTCCCTGGGAGCTGGGAGTATCGGCAGTGGGGCTGCCAGGGTGGCTGTTGCTCAGGGACTGGCTGGGTATTGGCCAGCTGGTGGCAAGTGATGGCTGTTGCATCACGTGGTGGTTTTTTTTTTTTTGGTGGTTTTCTTTTTTTGGTTGGTTGGTTTTCTCTCCCCCCCCCCCCCCCCCAACTGTCTCAGGGAAAGAAGGAGGAAGTGGGGGGACATTTGGAGTTACAGCATTTGTCTTCCCAAGTCACTGTGATGGAGTCCTGCTCTGTTGGCAATGGATGAACATCTGCCCACTGGTGAGGAGTGAATGAATCCCTTATTCCACTTCACTTGTGTGTGCAGCTTTTGCTTTACCTATGAAACTGTCTTTATCTCAATCCACGAGTTTTCTCACCTTTGCCCTTCCAACTCTCCTTCGCATCCTAAAACCCTGGCAGGGATCACTGGTGAGCTCCCTGTGGCCCCTGGCATGGAGGGGATTTCCACAGCTGTACATGGGTGAATCCCTTGTCTGCTTTAGCATCCCCTGCCTGTTCTACCTGCCCAGGGAGCTCTGCAGAGAAATCCTTCCTCTGCAGCACAACTCAGATATATTAAAGTCCTGGGAAAGATGTGGCAGCTGGGCTGTGCTCATGTATAGCATGCATGGGCCAATGCAAGGACAAGCTGAAAGCTTTCAGCCCAAAACCAATGGCAGTTTTGCACATAAAAGCCCTCAGAGGAGTCTCCAGCCCCTTTTGGGTCCCTTTGAAGCAAGTACCCAAATGCCCAGAGAATCCATGCAGGACCCTCCCACCCCCCTCCCTGCCTGCCCCAGTGAGACCCATGAAGTTTTAGAAGGCAGTGGGAAAAGCCTCCATCCCACCCCAGCCCCTTGGCTGGCTCCATGACCAGCCAGCAGCAGTATAGTTGCTGGAGCTAGGAGAAGAAAGGACACCACTCTCCAATACCAGATGAAGTAAACCTTTATTTTGTGGCTGTGCTCAGAGGGCAAGTGCTGGAAGGGCTGGCAGCACCCCAGGACCTGATGCCCAGCTGGTCAATGTGGTGCAGAGCTCTGGGGAGTCAGTGCCATCCCTCAGCATCAGGGACCTCTGCAGGCCTTTCCAGGATGATGACTATAAACTTTCCTTCCTATGAGGATGCTGGGTAGCCTGAACCAGGGCAGCTGCTCTACATCATGGGGCACAAAGTTCTTTCTTTTTTTGAAGCCTCTCAACTGTTTTCTCCACCCAAGTTAGCTTTGGGTTTGCACAGACCTTGGTCCCATTCCCAGTCTCAAACCTGCTAAGATGAAAGGTGAAGCTTGGTGAGAAATGACAGCTGTAATCCCACTCGTGTCCATGCCATCCTCCTTTCCCTGCACTCCTTCTTCTTTCCCTTTGGCCTTGCACACTGCCCCTGGGCACTTGGTGTCCTACAAGCAGTTCATCCTGCAGCCCCATGCCTCTAGAGCCTGTGCAGAGCCTTCAGGAGCTGCAATGGACTTGTGTCCTTAACTCTGCCCTGTAGAAGTGGCCAGACAGTCGTGTCCTCCCCTCTTCATGCTGTAAGACAGCCACTCGTGGAGGCCATGCAGACCTGGCCCAGTCCTGTCCCCAGGTGGGATGGATGACCTGAACCCATAGTGGCCTAGGAGACAGCACAGAGGTGGGGTAATTACTAGGACTTACACAATTGCTGGGGAAAAACACCCCTCGGGAGTTACGTAGAAACCTGTCAGGTTAGCCAGCTCCAGAGAGGACTTTACGTAACTGAAGCAGCACTCGGACGGTGTGACAAGGCTGATGCACACAACATCCCCCAAGTTCTGCAGATGCTGCCATGAGGAGCCCCAGGGACCCTCCTCCCTTCCCAGGGCAGGAGGATGCTCCAGGTTCTCATCCAGCAGCAACAGCCCTGCAGCCAGCTTTGCTGAAGCCACCCAGCCCTGGGAGCAGTCTCCATCCTTCCCTGCACCCCAGAACATGCAGCCCTGCCCCAACCAGGGGATCGCTCCTCCTGCCAGCAGCATCATCCCCACTCCCCGCTGGGGTTTCTTGCCTGACCTCCCCAATGGGACAACCCCGAGCCCCGACCCACAGCCCATGAGGTGCCTTACTACAGTGTACAGGGAGGATGAGTAGCATCATGAGCACTAGGACCATCCTTGCACCAAGCATGATGGCTGCGTCAGGGCTCTTCCTCACAGGGTGCTGCTCTGCCTCTTTGGAGGAGATCAACTGAGAGCTCAGGCAAGGACGTGATAGAATTTGTCCTCTCCACCCCCTCCCCACATCAGCCCTTTTCCAAAGAATTTTGACCAAATTCAAGCAAAAGCCCTGTATGTTTTCTTTGGCCAAGGGGATTTCCATGTCATGTGGGATCTTCAGGGTTACCAACCAAGACGATACCTAGAAAGGCTAAACAGACTTCATCAACTTCTGCACTTATCGAGACGGGTCTGTGGGAAAGCCACAGGGTCCACAACGGAATTGAAATCCTCCTCCACAGAGGTTTACACTCGAGGGCTCCCAAACCCACAGAGAGGGGATTCACGGCAATCGGAAAGGCAAAGCCCAGCTTTCTGTGCAAAATCACTTTTCAGCCCCAGAGGCAACATAAGTGTGCTGGAGACATTTGGATGGCTTGTGAACTCCCTGGGAGGAGTAGGTTAAGCCGGAATGCGGCGACCGCTGCTGCCACCAGCCCTCTGTGGCTTGAAAGCTGCAAGATGTCAAATACTGCCAGAAATTGCATCACATTCAATCCTGTTCCTATGGAGAGGAACACAAGTTTTCCAGCAAAAATCCCTGTTTATAGCTGGGAAGCGTGGGGTGAAAGGTCGAAGCCCTCCCTTGCAAATGAGGCTGGCTAAGCCCCTTGGCTTCAGGACAGGGCAGGAGGCTGAATCAGGCTGAGGGAAATGGAAGGAGATGTTGGTGCTCAAAGTTCTTTGGTGTTTTTCCAACATCTTCCTCCCTTTGCATCCTTGAAGCCTCCCAGATCCTGCAGGGACCTGCACAAAGGGTGTCAGCCTCTCTGTGTTAACCTGGGATAGCTTCTACCCGCTGTGCTTGACTCCCCCTTCCTCACCCAGCCACTCAGACCACCAGGCCCTTCTGCAGGTCCTTGCCAGTCATGCACAGCCCCTGCTCTGAAGCTTATTTCCCCATTCCGGAACTCTTTTTTTCCAGGCTGTAAGTAGATGCATGGAGCAGCAGGGTCCCATGCAGATCCCCAGGGCACCACGGTCCCCCCTCACCCACTGTGAGCTACCCAAGGGGCCACCTCAAACCCTTCTTCACATTGGCATCCCCCAGCCACCCTCTGGCCCTTTGGAGCAGGGCATTATGCCTGGGACTGTGTCATCCCTGGGTGCCTTTTAAAAAACTTGAGGGAAAAACCACCCAATGCTGAGAACTGTTGTGGTCATGCCCAGGTCTCCTCAAGCCCAGTTGCAGTAGGAGACACATCTCCTGCTGATGAAGGCTCAAGGAGCCCAGGGGGTTATGCCAAGGCTCTTCCCAACCTAGTAGAAATGATTAAAATACATACTCAGACCCCTGTAGCTGCTGTGCTTTGGCTCAGCTCCTGTGGAGAGATGGAGTCCCTATGTCTCAAAAGCATGACTTGGCCCAGGAGGAGCTGCCATGAGGCCACCCATGCTGTGTAGCTGCCAGAGGACTAAAAATAAAGCATTTCTAAACAGGTCCCACAACCCCTATGGACAGTGCCATTCCTTCCTGCTTGTGTTCAACCCAGCGACTCAGTGTCTCCCTGGGCTGTCATAAACTCCTCATGCCCTCCTGCTGATCCCCGAAAGCACCTTTCCTTTCTCCCACAGCTCTGTGGATGCTCCCTCCCCTTCTTGGCCACCTCCCCACCTCTGCTCTGCCCCAGGCTCCCTTCTTGCAGGCTTGTGTGCCACTCCAGGAGCCTCTCCCCAAACCTGGGCCACAGCTGCTGGGACCAGAGTAGTCTCCCATCCCACGGAGACTGTCCCAGCAGGCAGCCTTTTGGAGACCACGACACTCTGCAAGCTGCAGCCAAACTGGCAACGCCAAGCTGACAATATGGGCCATATCGCTGCTCCCGATGCATTTTTGTCTTGCCTGTGGTGTGCACAGGAGCTGGGCCACCAAGTGCAGGTGGCATGATGCTGTCATACTCATGGCAGATGTCCTCAAGCTAGGGGAACACAGGCTCCCCTGCAGCCACGGACCAAGGGAGCGCACAGCCTGCCCTAACCACGCCTGGGGCAAAGCCACCATCCAAGGGCTGGACCCTGATCAACACCGAAGGATTTTGGGAATGGATAGGCATGGTCTTGCTGCATGTCTCCCTGTGGCCTGGGGCTTCACGCAACCACTCCTCATCTCTGGGGGATGCTTTGGGTGGGCAGCCAGGGCAGCACATAGTACTGGTAGCTGAACAAGTACAGGGGCAGCCAGCAGCTAGGGTCAGGGAAGAGGGAAGAGACTGCTTTGCATGGAGAGGACCTTGAGAAGTAAAAATACTAGTGGGGGCCTACTTCTGCAGAGTTGTGCTTGCTTATCTGGCAGAAGATCTGGCCTGGGATGCTCTACTTCCTCTTTCTCAGGTTTTCAAGCCGTCACTATTGCAACCAGAAGATTCACAACTCCCTGGAGACCCTTTGACGTTTATTTTTTTACTTTTTGGAAGGGAAAGGCTTCTTTCTATTATTTTTTAAAATTATTTGCTTTGTGGCCTTGTAGCTCACCTGGCAGAATTTAAGGGTGCTTCAGAAATGAAGCTTCCTCCATCACCCGAGATGGTCACTGAAGAGGTATGGCCCTGAGAGTCCTGACAACCTCTGTGTTTACCCAAGAGGAAATTCAGCTACAAGAGTAGCCCTTGCAGTGACATGAACAGGGACACAATCCTCTTGAAAGTGGAGATTAAGCAAACGCAAAGCATGGAAGAACCACAGCCACACAGCAGAACTGCGGCTGTGTAACCAGAGAGCCAAAGCAGCTAAGGGGACATCCTGCATTTTGCTAAACCAGCATTATGAAAGTGGTGGTATGTTAGCCTGACCAGAGGCTGCCCTGAGCACGAGCATGCTTACGCAACATTTCATAGAAAAAACACCGCACTGAGCAGGGACAGACATTTCATAAGCCACAATCCAAGCCTCAGACCAGAGAAGATGGAGACTGCAGGGTCTCTGCATCACAGGAATAACCGTGCTCCTCATGCATTACCCTGGAGAGAAGTCAGGGCTTGGAGAAGACAATGGCAGAGGCATCTTACTGCCAGGTCCAGACTGCAGGGAGCAGTGAGAGGGGAATAAGCCAGGAGCCGACGGTGACTCCAGCACAGGCACTTATCCCCTGGGCCAAATTCTACACCTGAGGCAGCTCATGGACCTCCAGGAGGAGCACAGGAAGGTGCATGTTTGGACATCCTTTGCACAAGCTCTTTCTCTGCACCATCAGACATAAAGAAGCCAGGGAATAGCAGCAAAGCCGGCAAGTGTGTGCAACCAGCCAGCCAAGGGACCGGGCAGCCAAAAGCTCCCACAGTGCTCTGGAACCGCAAGTCCCCACACGGCCCCGCACTGGCTCCTGCGCTCGCTCTGCATGTCGGAAATGATCAATATCTGTCGGGGCCGACGTTTACACAGCCTCCCCATCCCTCGCCCACCCTCTCCCCATAACAGAGAAGAGGAAAGAAAAGAAAAAATGTGCTTCTCTTTCCACAGAGCTTCTTATCCCCCAGATCACCTTTCTGGCCTGGTAATTCATCTGGGGGAAGTTTTCACGGGCCTCGCCATCTTCCCAGCACACTGGCAGTGCCGGAGCATGGGGCAGGGCGGGCACGCGGCACAGGGCTGGGGCATGGCTGGGACGAGGGCTCCTGGGATGCAGGGGAGATGTTCGTCCCTGACCCTCTTGCTCCTTCCAAATCCCCACTCCAGGCAAGTATCTGGGCACTGACTCTGGTATTGCATTGCCTTTCCCACCTCTCCTCCCCAACACTAGAGAGCAGCACACAAGGGCAGCCCAAGCCCTGGCTGGGGTGGGAGAGGTCCTAGCTCAGCCCTTGGCCTCTTGTCCCCTTACAGAACAGACTTGGAGCGTAACATTTGTTTTCTGTGGGTTGCTGTTCAGTTGTAGCTTTGCTTAAACAAAGCAAAAACCTGGCTGTTTTTTCCATATTGCCTTAGCAGGATGGGAAATGTGACTCCCTGTGAGAAAATATATTCCCTGCAATTTTTTGGCAAGACCAAAGCCCTTAAACAATGAAGAGGAGGAGCAATAGCCCAGCTGCATCAGCTGTGCTGGCTTTGCCATCTCTCGAGGATGCTGGGATTCCCTCCCCATGGTGCTTAACCATATGTGTTCATCCTCACACCTCTGCAGGGACCAGGCTTGGTCACCCAGACCTGGGCTGAATCCCCTGAGGACAAGAGTTTTTAGCATAAGGACTTTATTACTTTTACTTCTAAAAAAAGGTGGAGAACATATATCTCATGCACATACTCATATATCCTCAATACACAAATCAGAGCTTGTAACAATGACAATTTTAAGCCCTAGGAACAGTGACAGCCACAGGCTCTGTTCTTATGCACCAGCATTCACCTTGTGCCCTCCCAGACTGCCCATCACACGGCGTAAAGCAAGGAGAACAGTGGTCGTCCCCCGCCCCAGGTTTTAACTGCCCCCCATGAGGGCTGCCAGTGCCCTGCCTGCAAACAGCCTGGAAACAGGAGAGGGGAGTAAGGCGAGCACAAGGATGGATCCAGGCTGGACGAGCAGCTCCTCCTGATGAGTGCCAGCATGACCATGGCAGCTGGAAGATGGTGGGAGCCAACCAGGGAGCTGAAAACGGTGTCCTTACAAATACCATGGTGGGTCTCAAAGTGATCAGATCTGCCTGGTGCACATTCATCTCCCCAGCATTGCTCCAAGCTGAGGACTTCACCCATAGCCAGACAAGCGTCCACTCCATTTGTTGTAGTGCCTGGAGAGCGACCCAGGTCCCATGGATGTGCACAAGCCATTCAAGACCAGCAAGAAAATAGACAAAGCATAGTGTTTTCCATTGTTCCCAGAAAGGTCTTGACTCTGCGATGCTCCAGTAGCAAGGTCAGGACATTACATACATTCAAATGGCTACAAAACTTTACTACAAAAATAACATTTCCAGTGTTTCATATAAAAATAATGCCACAGTACACCGCCTCACAAACTGCGAGGCCACGAACCCCAGCTGTGCATGAGTGGTACCCTCCAGGTAATTCAACCCCAGCCAGTGTTACACAGCTGGGCTGCACAGGAGTGCCACTGCACAAGGAGGGGTTTTACCCCAAATTCCTAATTACAATTAATCTGATTGCATTCTGTACTTGCAAAGCCTGAGAAGAATCCCTGGCTCCCCTCTCTCAAGTCAACAAAATACAGTAATAAGGGATTGAATGATGGCAGAAAACAAACACCGTTACAGTCTATCCTCTCCACCTCCAGTGCTGGATGGATCCCTGAAGGTGCGATCTGATGGATCTAATAGGCCGCCTTCCTCTAGCTCTGCTTTACAGCTGGCGCATCATTTTTGCTTTGATTATCTTGCTGTCGTGGTTTAACCCCAGCCAGCAACTAAGCACCACGCAGCCGCTCGCTCACCCCCCCACCGGCGGGATGGGGAAGAGGATCAGAAGGGCAAAAGGGGAAAACTCGTGAGTTGAGATAAAAACAGTTTAATAACTAAAGTAAAATAAAAAAAAAATAGAACAGTAGTAATACAAAGCAAGCGGTACACTGTACAATTGCTCACCACCCGCCGACCGATGCCCAGCACATCCCCCAAGCAGCGACCGAACCCCTCCTCGGCCAACTCCCCTGCTTATATACTGAGCATGATGTCACATGGTATGGAATAGCCCCCGCCCAGTCTGAGTCAGCTGCCCCAGCTGTGCCCCTCCCAGCCTCCCGTGCCCCTGGCAGAGCATGGGAAGCTGAAAAGTCCTTGACCAGTGTGAGCACCACTTAGCAAGTACTTAGCAAGAACCAAAACATCAGTGTATCATCGACATTGTTCTCAACCTAAACCCAGAACACAGCCCCATACCAGCTACCAGGAAGAAAACCAACTCCATCCCAGCCAAAACCAGGACACTTGCTTATTATGTGGTTTTGCTTTCTTTTTTCTACATGCATATTTATACTTTGGGATCTGATCCACTAGGGTTGGTTAGAGGAGGATCTGACCCTTGATACGTATCTCTACCTACAAAGCATCATATCATGAAGATCTTTGCATGCTCCAGCAAAATTCATACTGGAGTCAATGTTTAATAAAGGCTTTCAGGAACTGATCACAAATAAAAGATAAGGCTTACATACAGCAATGTCTAGATGTGTAATAATCAAAAGCAACTTGGGTTAAAAAAGGCCTGGTACTATTACGGTGCTTTAATAACGTAGTGATCAGTGCTGTACAAAAAAAAAAACTAAAATGCAGCTGAAGTGTAGGACCATGAACAGGCTTTTTGTGCTTTTTTTTGTGGCTCAGCAAATGTGCCTATTTCTAGAGAGAATATGGGACCAGAAGGATGATACGTCTGCTGTGGTGGAGTAATTCCTATATGACTAAATCCAGAATTGCATTTAGCTCCTCCAAGAGCATATTTCCTGGGTTTTGCGCTTGCAGAGAACAGCAAAAACCCTCCAATGTTATCACAGGAATAGCAAAATTATTGGGTGACTTGTTTTCTCCCATTTGCAAAGGCTCAAACACATTATCCTGCCCTGTGGCTGAACGCAGCTGCACACAGGGCACATCAGCTGGCAGAAGGGATTTATTGCAGTTGATTTGCCAAGAACCAGGTCTCAGGCTAAATCTGCAAGAAGAAATGCCCATAGTTGTTGGTGAGAAAGGTGGCCAGATTTCAAGGAGGAGATAGATTGTAGGTTGCCAGCTCTTCTGAATGTGAAATCTATAGCACTGACCGTCAGTCCCCTAAGCAGATGCAATTTTCATCGCCTCTGTCTGAAAAGCTAGACTACTCCTCGTGTCTCCAGCAAGAGTAAACAGAGTATTTGATCAGGACAAGGAGAGCCAGCACCCAGCTGACCACTGGCATTGGTCTTGGTCTGACAGAGCAGTGACCTGAAGTGCAAAGAAAGAAGCAGCAGAGAGTTTAAGTGCAAATAGTGTGTTTTCAGTCTTAAGATTGCTCAAGGTGGCTGAGTCCGAGCCCAGCAGCGTGAGTGAGTGGGTGGCTTCTCGGCTGGGCTATGATAAAAGGCAGAAAAATTTCCAACAGTAATTTGGAAACTAACTTCTGCCCACCACCTGGCAGAGAGCCACCAAGCAGCTCTAGAACAGCAATAGCCTTTGTATGTAACAGTGACAGAAGAAAAAAAGCATCTCATTTATTTCCAAAATACTGTCATTGGTCAATGGACTTAGATATATTTTTGGACATTCTGCTCTGCAAAGGTATCAGTTTTCTCTGGTATTTTTATTCCCTGCCTTGCTTCGTACTGCTTACCAGTTCAGCATAAACTTAGCTTTCCTGCAGCAACACACATACAGTTTAGGCAAAAAATGCCCACACCATAAAGCATTCAGATTACTTCCATTGGATAGGCATTGTTTTCATGCCCCTCCTTCTGGTAGAGCAAGCCCTGTACCATTTCTCTTGACATTTCTTTTGTTTTCACTCCAAATTTTAGACATAGCCATAGAACAGGAACGCTGCAAGCCATCAGACCACCTACCACAGAAACTGGGATGACAAAGTGCATTTGAGATCTTGACAAGAAGTTGGGAAGAAGCAGATCGTTTGGTCTTTCTGTAGTCATCTGCACTCTGGCTTGCCTTGAGAATGCTTGACTAGTAAAAACTACCATATTGGAAGGGTCTTGCTTTCCTACAGATGATGAATAATCAAATTTTCTAGTATCAAAAGCATCTGCAGAGGAACTGACCACCTTGTTGGTATGGACAGAAGGACCTTCGTCTATGGCAGTTGTGGGGTTTAAAGTAGAAACTGAAGTAGTCTCTGGTGGAACTGGTGTGGCTGGGACTGTGGCGATCTCCACGCTGTCCAGGATGGAGGGGAGATCTGAACTAAAACTGCTAGAAGCAGTGTCTGGTGTGTTGGCTTTTGCACTTGTAGGGTCCAGGGATTCATTTGTAGAAAGTACAGGATGGTCTGATCCTTTAGTAATGGCCATAGGGTCTGAATTTGAGCTAGGACAAGTGGTGTCTTGAACATCAGCCATGGCATTTGCAGTATGTCCTACAGGTTCTTCTGTAGATCCTATGGCATTGTCAAAGCCATGCACAAGAGCTGTGGGATATGGGGTGGGCTGGCTGGAGACCATGCCTGCTGCAAAAGCTGTTGAAGGTGCAGGAGATGTTAAGGACTCTCTGTTTGCTTCTGGAGTGACTTCAGAGTGGACAGCAACTTCCTGTATCATGGGGGACAATTCTGCAGGGAGCTGGGTGGTGTCCTGCATGGCTGGTGGGGACTTGCTGGATGCCTCCATGCTGGCAGCAGGAACATGTATTCTCTCCAAAACTGTTGTGCCAGTCCCTTGGAAGAAACTAGTTGGAGCAGTGGCTTGAGATGGAGCTGTTACTGTAACACCAACATGTTTCTGAAAAACACCGGGCTCTTCTGGTGCCACTGCTGAGGTGGCATCACGTTCAAGTGGGGAGGCTGCGGCCTTTTTCTGGTCCAGTTTCTCCATGATCTTCTTCACCCACTCTGCCTCTGGATCTGCACAAATCTCCATGGACTTCAGAGTTATAAATCTGAAAATAAAAAGGTATCACTTACTGGATAAAGAAAACAGTTTTAGATGATCAGCGTGATAGGGAAGGCATACAGACAGCAACGCTGACTCTCTCAAGCCCGTAGTAAACACCACCGGCTTGGAGGGATTATCTGTTTCAGGAAGAGCAGGTGCCTCTGAGATCTGACTGAATGAGGAGAAGCTGACCATAACTCATGGGTGCAGAGTTTCCCCTAAGAAGTTTTTCTCTTTTGGAAGCATTGTCCTGATGTTTGGACGCAGTGTTTGCCTCCAGTGCTCAGAGGAGGAAGCCCTGCAGGAACCAGCTGCCCAGGGGCAAGCATGTATGAGGACAAAACCTTCTGATCTACTGAGATGAGACTTTCCAAGATCAGCCCAGCAGGTTCACTTTGGAGCAGCCTCCTGGGCTGCAATAAAGTGGTCTGGATAGTGCTTCATCTTCAGGGTAAATTGAAAATGACATTTATCCTGGGGAAAAAAAATGTAGCTTTTCTCATTTCCAGACAAGCTCACAAGTCTGAACGTGTCTCCAGAGAAAACACCTGCTTTCACAGAAACATGTGAGCTCTTGCCCTGCGTGCTTCCAGTGCCCCATTCTGCCAACAAGTACGTCCCTCAGTCCCTTTCCCCAGCCATTTATCCCTGTCTCACTCTGTGCATAAGCCCCTGATCTCACTTGGAGGCTGTTGGTCTTTAAATAGGGAAAAAAAACCCACCCACCCTTCAAACAAATACCAGCGTTTGCTCTGTTTCCAGATTGCTCCTTGCTCGAAAGCAAGGGCATTGGCTGACAGGCTAATGTTTAATTGGTGTTGGAAGGCATACAGCAAGGGAGGCAGGCGGTGGGGCAGTGCTTACATGATGGCTTGTTTGGTGCAGCGGGGTTCAGTCCTGCGGTAGCTCCTTATCCGCTTCACTGCTATCCCAGATGTAAAATGGCTGCACTCTGTTGAACACTTCAGAGGTGCTTTGGGTTGCCCTGAAATAAAGTTTTCAACATATTAAACAGTGGGGGTTTTTTAGGTACTACAAAAACCAGCCCTGTTTCTTTTTCCCCTTCTCTGGGGAGAAGGAATCCCAAGTTTCCAATCCCTGCTAAAATGAGATGAAGACAAATCCTGTCAGGGTCACAACTGTTGTTTGTGTCACCCAAACAGGTGACAAGATATCCAGAAAACTGCAAAAAAAGCGCTGTGAAAATTGAGGGGCTCTTGGGACACCACTGCAGCTTGCCTTACAGGATGTGCAAGCATGGGCTGGAGGTCCTTTGTGCAAGCACCTGGACCTGCAGGTCCTCTCCCCTTTGGGTCACAGGAGGGCTGCTCTCAGCACGGTGCCCAGAAGACACATTTCTTCATCCCCAAAAGACCTGCTGCAACTGTCACCAATGGGCTCTTGGTGCAGGCAGTGCAGACCAGAGGGCAGGATGCTTGTCCCATTCTTATCTGTATCCGTCATATCTCTTCCTCCTGTGGGCGTTCCCCTCCAGGAGAGGGTGCTGCCTCTCTGTTTGTTGTCTCTGAATGCCACTTGGACTCAGAGAAAGGGTGCAGAGAAAGAACCTTTTGATGAACGATACATTGCTCCCATAGATATCTCAGCAGCCCAGCTTCACAGCACAGTTTCTCACCAAACATCTCTTTTCCATCTCCACTGGAAAATATGGTTTTAATTTTGCAAAGTGTAAAAATAAAACCCCACTTGACCCCTTCAAAGGGCAAAGCCAGTCATACCACTGGGAACCCGTCATTCCTACACCGCCCCCAGCCTCCAACAACAGGCATTTGCCAAGTGAGGGGAGGCTGCACAACGCAGCCTGGCAATTTGTTTCTGACATCCCAGGGGGTAAGGCTTAGAAAAACAAGCCCTGATTTAGCCGAGGCCCCCTGTGAAGAAAGGAGCTGGAGTCTGGTTTAGATCATGCAGTGTCTACAAAATGTTGTCTCAGATTCCCAAATGAATTTGGGAATGATCCAGCCACTGGGTGCAAGAATGAGCATCACTACAGGAGCATCCTCAACTCTTTTGATCCAGTTACTGAGGAAACCCATAGTTGCAAAGAAATTCCAAGCAAACACTCCTGTGGCCCCTCTACAGAAGCATATTTCAATCTCTAGGTCTCTGTAATGTTAAAGCAGAACTCTTTTGTTCACACAAAAATGTCTTCTGTGGCACTTTAGGGTCAAGAATACCCGCTCATGGGTGACCGACTTCCCAATTAACTCTCATTAGCCACAGGACATATTGCTGGTGTCCTCCACTTTCAGGAGCACCATTCAACAAAACAGGCACAGCAACAAGAGGTCCAGATCCGTCCCTGTGGACAGCTGGGGAGGTGTGTGGCAGGGAGTGGGCAGGGACTGCTCCCAAAAGCCCTTCTCCTCTGATAACTGTTAACTGATTTTCCAATTATTGGCACCAATGCAAACGGTTTGCAATGAGCTGAACTCCTGGTGTGTTTTTCCCGGAGTGGACGAGCTTGGAAAGCACCTTCCAAGGAGAGAGAGGTGTCACAGAGAGCACGGAGCCAGCCCTGGTGGTCCCCCTCTTCCCAGGGCATGCAACCCCGCTTCCCTGAGCTGCATCTGAATCTTTGCCAAAGGGACGCCAGGGACACCTGGGATCTGGGTGTTTATCCACCTGGGACCAGCGTGCCTCAGAGGCACTGCTCCTGGGAGCCATCTGTACCTGCTTTTCAGCATGGTTCCTCAAGAGACTCTGGCCAGGGAACACCACCAGCCTTTCTTTCTGCAGAGCCAGCCTGATTTCATCACTTCAGAGGAGATGGATGCCTGGCCGCAGGCGGGCAGAGCCAGGCAGTGCCGAAGCAGGCAGCAGGTTCCCAGGGCAGGGTAAGCTGCCCGGTGTCCCCGTTGCCCACTTTACTCAGGCCAGCCCTGGAGAACCTGCCCGGAGGTGAGAGGAGAGGAAGCAGCTCCATCCCCAGCTGCCTTTCTTGCTGTCCTCATTCCTCCCATCTGGTGGCAGCAGGGCACAGCTCTTAAGGGCTCTTTGCCCCTCTCCCTTCCCATGGTGGGAATAGATAATCCCTTTGTCCTGCGCAAAGTCCAGTTTTGCCTGCACTGCTGAGAAGCTGGCTGCCAGCCTGGCAACCCACCCTGCTTAATTGCTGCCTTGGGCAGCAACCACTGATGTGTGCCATAGGCAACTTAAACCGAGACCAGCCCAGGGAGAGGTGCAGCCACCTCCTCCCGGTCCTCCGGCCCCGCTCAGCACCACCCTGGAGCACTCAAACATCTTTATCCAGCGAACAGAGGAGCGTTTCCCACCTGTGCACACACACAGACACTGCACACACACACACACGCTGCACAGGTACTGGAGCTCCAGGCAACAGCACCCCCCTGCCTCGCACTGGCATCCTCAGAACAGGGAGCCTGTGCGGATAGACATCCATCCTTGGACAGGCTGTGGTCTGCCCCCATGGCATGTCCCCAGGGGATGTGAAAAAAGGTTAAAAGTGCATTATGCTTCTTTTCTAATACGAATCATCAGAAAGTCTCTCCGACACTCTCCCCACCTACCTTCAGGAGTGACAAAAGCCATCACGGGGCTGCTCGGACTTCCCCGCTGCCAGGATTGCTGCTGTAGGCTCCCCTCACCCCTTCCCAAAACCAGCCCGATCCTGCTACGAGATCTCCCACAGCCCACAAAGGTCCCTTGGTGCCCATAGCCCAGTCCAGCACTGCCTTCCTCCCTCCCCACACCTCACCAGCCCTCATGAACCCGGCTGCTCCCCTGGGGAGCCTGCGGGTGGCAAGTGGAGCTGTAGCTCACCTCCAGCCAGGGTTGCCAGGCACAAGACCCTCAGCACAAACAGGACCTGGAGAGAAACAGTCTTCATGTTCCCGTGGTCAGCAGTAGGAAGGGTACGCAGGAAAGGATTACAGGCAGTATTTCCCACTCCCGAATGCTTATTGCATCCTCTGGAGCAACATAGCTGCTGCAGCTCATTCCAAGATTATGAAGACCCGAGACGGGGTTTCAGCTGTTATTCAGCTCCCCTGCACGTATGCCAGGGTGACGACAGGAGGCGGAGGGAAAAGCAGGACAGGGAGGGAATACCGCCTGCTCCGGAGCTAGATGGCTCCTGGAATTCCCCAGCTGTACTTACAATAGCTTTTCTTAGCTCATGCAGACCAGCTCCAGCCTCCTTGGCAAATTATTCAGGCAGGGACTTTCAGGAGTCAGCTGCTCCATCCTCCTCTCCCACCGATGTGTCTCTTGGCCAGACAGCCTGTACAAAGGCACCACTGTCCTGAGGCTTGTGAAGCTCTCCCAATCTCCAACCTGCAGCTCCCCGATGCACATTAAGCTAATTATTTACCCCAAATGCAAAAGCAGCTATTCTCTTCCTTTTTGGCAGCCGTCTCATGACAGCAGCACTGGTTGTTAGGCCAAAAGAGGCAGAATTTGCTAATATCAGGATCACAGGTTCATCAGCTAGACTGGTGAGCTCAAGCCAGGCTGCCTCTTAGGAGCATCACCAAAGCAAGGGATGAGCAGGGACCCAGTGGCCTCCCCAAGCAGCTTCTTGTTCCCTGGGCATGTTGTCTGCAGTGTGGGCTTGTTACTACAGCCCTGGCTTTCAGTATACAGCAGGGTCTCAGCCATCAGGGTCTTGCTGATGTGGAGAGCAGGAGTACGAGGCCCCAGCTCTGCAAGCAACCAGGCTGGCTGGGGGGCTTCCCGGCACCAGCATGAAGCCAGGTCCAAAGCAGACATACCGACGCAGCAATCACACCCTGCACCTTTACTTTCTGTTTCACGTGAGGTCCCAGCAGAACACATAACAATTTTCTCCTGCCAACTCCCTCAACTGAAAGGTCAAGGCAAGATCAAGAATGAGACAATGTGGCTGCCTTTGAAATTTTTTTTTTCCCCAGAGTCTTCTTAGGGCTGGTGAAAACCTGGCTTCTCCATGCTGTGGGAAATTCCAACAGTTTCAGTTAGGATTTTATTCCAAAAGGGTGAAAACCCACAGATTTCCACATGATGTATTTTTAAAACATTTGGTGAAATTCCCAGCCTGTAACTTCAGCCTTTGCTTATATTTTAATAGAAAATAAAACCCATTTCAAGGAAATAAAATAAACTAAAAATTAAGACCTTGAAATAGTCTGTTTGATCCAACCAGAACAGAACATGCTGCATCTGTTGGGATGTTTTCTGGCCCCTTCCCCAAATGGCGTTTTCTCAGGCTTGGCAGAAAACAGGAAACTTTTATTCCAGGAACTGGCATTGCCCGAGGCCATCGCGCACCTTGGCTGCTGGAACTGATGGCATAGCCCACACATGCTCACATCTCCCCTGAAGAAACAGGTTCTGCTTCTTCTGCAAAGCATTTACTGCCAGCGATGGATAAAACTGAGGAAGGGCTCCAGCATGCACATAAAGTGGGAGGGTGAGTGCTGTGTTTGCTAAAGGTATGACTCGACACAGGTGGTGTTGTTTTAAGGCACAAACAGCTCTTTGGCAGGGTAATGCAGTTGCTTTTCCTGCACAGGCTGGGCTGGTGGTGTTGTACCTGGTAGGAGACTCCTTCAGGACACTCTTGGAGACCTCCCTTTGCTCCCAGTGAGCTTGGCAGCTGGATTTGGAGGTGGCATCTGCACAAGGAAATCCCACAGCAGGAGGGTGGAGGGCAGCTGCAGCCTCAGCAGGGCTCCGTGGGACACAGCAAGCCTCCAAGTGCTGGCAGCGGCGGGGGTCTAAGCCACCGGCAAGCCCTGCATTTTCCACCAAAAGCGGGACACAGAGGCACAGCAATCAGCTCCGATGGGAGCAGGCAGCTCCAACGAGCAGAGGCAAACCTGGGCTGCAGCTGACAGAAAACTAGCATCGCCGCTCCCAACCCGCTTTCTATACCACCCTCCCCATCCCATTGCACATCTGCCCCTCCAGCACGCCAGTGCCCACCACTTACTGCACTTTGTTTAGGTCTTGCAGCATTGAAAAACCCAAAGTCAGAGCACCTGCTGTAGCCCAGGAGATATTTCTGTTGTAACTAGTGATAAACCATAGGGGTTGTATTGATCTGACAGTGAAGGATCTCAGGACTTCTCTGGGCTCGTCTTGGCTTCAGCTGATTTTAGCTTCTTTAGTTACGATAGAAATTGTCTAGGCAATTGCTGTTTTCTTAATTGGATTTAGTTTTGCTTTACTTTCTAGAATAGCAAGTAGTTATTCAGCATGGGTCTGGGGCTGTAGATTAATTTGTGATGTGGATGAAGGCAGGCAGAGGAGGACACCAGTAATCCTAGTCCATAAACAGAAATCATAGCGCCCAAGCTATGAGTGTGCAACCCTGCGAGCCAGGGACAACCAGCTTTCAAGGAAACAAAGAGCAGAAAAAACGAGTAACTGGGAACCAGGGAACACAGACTGTGCTAAGAAAATGTATGAAAATAAAACCAAGCAGACCAAGACTCAGGAGGAAGAAAGCCCACCATGAATGTCAGTCATATCCTTCCAGTGAAGGCCATGGGCTGGGGCAGGTCATCACAGCCCTTCCCCATTCTTCCTTAGGAGGACTGGAAGGAGGCTTCTTGAGTTTACCCTTAGCACCCAAAGGCTGGTATAGCACCAAAGAAAAGCAGTAGATACTAGGAAGAGGGTTGTTTTTTCCCCCCCTATAACTTTAACTGTAGTATGAATGAGGAAGGACCATAGGCTGACCTGAAACATAGACAAAGAAAAAACATGAGCAAACGTACATCTGTGCACCTGCTATCGAGTGTGGGCAGAGGGACCATGCACAGGGCACCATGCACGGTTGAGGCTGGGACTGTAACCTCTGGGACATCTAACACAGCTCCAGGTTTGATACTCAGCACCCACAAAAGGACTCATGGCTCATGCCAGACGGTTTGGTGTTGAGGCTGGAGTCTGGGGTCTCCGGCTCCAGTTCCTGCTCTGCTCTAAGGACAGTTTCATATCAGGATGGATGTCCTGCTACTTAAACGCTGTGGAGAAAGGGAGAACAAGGTCTGGTGTGGACTGGATGTTGGTGACAGCACAAGGCATGCTCAGAAGCCTGATCTGATGCCATACCCCTAGCCTTTGATTGCTCCCTGGCAACCATTAGCCAGGAACTTGGGCTTATTGTTTCAAACCACAGATACTACGGGCCAAAGGTATCTCTTCCCCATGAGAGACATGAAAGCAGCTCCAGCATTTCCCACCCACTGCAGCTTTGCCATGGCTGTTCACAGGCAGGTGCCCAAGCTGTGCACAGGGTCAAAGTCCTTGCAGGTAGAATGAATGTATGACTAAGGCCATGAGGATTGCTCCTGAAGGCTAGAAGCAACTTGACCCTGCAAAGGCAGTATGCAAAACAATATGCACAGAGAACAAGAGCTGTGTCTTATACAAACAGAAAATGGCCCCAGAACATGGCCCATCACCTAGAGGGTGTTTCCATGCTGGAAACTTATGCTCCTGGATATTCTTGGTTCTTTGTGCAAGAACAACTATACGCTGTTTGTTACTGTAGGTTTGTCTCCCTGGAAATCAGGTGATGACTGGAGAAAAAGGAAAACTCAGTAAGACCTAGGAGGCTGTATGTGACCTGGAAGAAAGAGATGCCAGAGCTGATCAGATGAGAATGCTGATGATTTCCACTGCATGGTCTGTTCAGGAGCTCCCAAGACCTCAGGAGTTGGTCTTCCTGGAGCAAGGAAGCCCAGCACCCCTGGTAGCAGGCATTAACAGTATCCTTTGCTGTCCATGATGTTGTCCATGACCTCTGTCCCAGAGGCTTACTGGAAAGAGGCAGCAGGAACACTTAGCTTTTGGGAAGTCCCAGCCAGTCTTGATGCTGCAAAGGAGACAGGCTGACCCAGGACATATGATGAGATTCTCTTTCCCCTGCTAATACTCCCAGCTCCAAGCTGCCTTGTGGCAGCTCATCCTTGCGCTACATCCACCTCTCAGTGGGGCTGACAGCTCAGCCACTGCTCTGATACAATCCCCTTTTACTGCAGTCCAAGAGCATTAGACTCAAGGGAGCTAAAGCACCACCACTGCAGCAGAGCCTCCACACTCACCAGAACTGGGCTCCTCCAGTTTCTCTTGAGGAGCACACACGCAGCAAGGTCTGTGAGCCAGGACATAGGAGACTGGTGGTGCACATACTGCATATGAGGCCAGTGCATGCGGCTGGTCCCCGATGTGTGGGACCAGGTTCCCAGACTTCAATACTCAATGGCTTTTCCAATGACATGGCACTGGGTGGCATGGCCCAGAGCAGTCCAGAAACGACCCAACCACCTCCTCTCTCCCAGCCAAGGCAACCAGTGCCAGACTCAGGAGATGGTTCCTTAGAGCCAAAGGTGGCCTCTCATTTTGGAGACGTCCTCAGCATATGCTTTCTGTAGAGCTCTTGAGTCGTTAGTGTAATAAGGGAGAGAATCAAATGACAGGGGATCCAGTAAATCTGTTTGGCACTGTACGACTTTGAATTTTCTCACATTAAAGAAAAAGACAGGAAATGAGGAACAGATCTCTGGGGCTGTCTGCAGCCAGCGTCTCCACAGGGGATGGAACAACTCCTATTTGGAAAGTATCGACCAGTGCAGGGCTTGTGTTTTTAAGAAACTGCTTTACATAGAAAACGTTTTCAGAGATAGCAGAGAACATCACACAGGCTTTCACTTCTCTGAACACAATGGCTTCCTCATTCCTTGTGAATAAGAACAAATTTGGGCTCCAGCACACAGTGCAAAATGCTGATGCTCCATATTTTTCCACAGTGAGGCAGCCCACAGCTACTGGTCAGCATCCCAAGCCAGCCAGGCTGCGGGACGCAGCTTTTTCCCCAGCAGCATCACATCTGAGCTGCAAGCTGGTGGCTGATCCCAGTGGCACATTACACGGAAAGGTGCATACCTGCAGTGGGAATTGGTGCCTCTCCTCGGCAGCCGGAGTGGCCAGAACTGAGGACAACTCATTCTGAGATTGTCCCATGGAGACTGCCAAGGACTGCAATGGCTGCTGCAATAAACAAGATTTAAGTTGGTTGAAACTGTTGTGTGCAAAGAAACAAACACAGAGCTGTTTACTCTGCAACTCAGTTAAGCTCTTCCTAAACAGAAGAGAGTCACTTGTCCCCCGCAGAGCAACGCAGCCACTGGGCGCAAGCTCTTCCCTAGGACATGGGATGGGGAAGGCTCTTCTGGGGCTATGTGCCTGGATGGCACAGATGAAATTGGGGCAGCTTTGCAGATAAGGGGAAGTAGCATGCTGGGACTCCGCCAGAATAAGCTTGCCTGAGCACATCGGGCCCCTGGGTCCTGCTAAGTCCCTACAGAGCTGGAGATACATCCTGATGTTGCAATCCTTCTGCGTAGCTGCAGGCTCCGAAGCCAACATTTCCACTGAGCTGGCATGATGAAGGCATGCCAGATGATCTCCGAAAGGGCGGTCTCACCACTGCACTGCAGGGAAGAGAGGGGAGAGCGGCAGCAGGTCTGGTCAGGATGGACCTGACAGAAACCTCCATGTGCCACAGGAGACCATAGATGCCACAGGAGCTGCTGACAGGCTTTCCCTTGGCGTAGGAGTGGCTGTGCTGTGCCTCACCCCAGGGTGGGACAGGGGAGTCTCCCCTCCTTTGCATCCTGGAAAAGGGTCCTACCAGAGCCACCGTGGGAACAGGCAGAAGATGGGGAGCAGGAAAAGTGCCACATCTCTGCTATTTTACCTCTTCCAGAGCCCAGGGCCAGGCTAGTGCCTGCTGTCCTGGCTGAGGAAGAGGATGAGGCATGCGCTTCTTTGCAGCAGCCCCAGTTACTCCTGCCCTCCCTCCCGCAGCAGCAGGAGCAGAAAGCGCACGTGCCAGCAACCCTCCTGTCCTGGGAGGGGGTCCTTCTCCTGGCAGGAACGGCCAGGTCCTGGCCCCAGCCCTTCACTCAGGGGTGCAGGGAGATCCCGCCTGCCACAGACCCAGCCCTTCGGCCCCATCCAATGGCATGCATGGGCCAGCACAATCATCACCTCTCCACATCCCCACTTCCCAATCCAACATGTTCACACACGAATGCTGCCAGTCTTCAATAAAGGAGCTTACCAGAAGCAGCTCTGTTTATTGCCTTCTCGGAACGGCTCACCTCTTCCCATCTCCTTAGGGCAGAAGGCGGCTGTATGCCTTCCAACAGCGTCTGCAGGACCGGTTTGACATGAGCTTATTGTTAAGCCGCGATGGTGGGTGAAGGAGAGATCCAGAAAACCCCTCTCCAGTGGTGCCGCCCCCAATGGTGTCTCCATGAGAGCCAGTGGCACTCGTGGGCCAGCCCCAAAGGGCAAGAGGAGCTGCCATGCTTTTGCCCATGCCCTGCCAGACGCGACTGTGCTGCGGCCACTGGCACCTCCTGCTCTGAGCTGAGCCCCCCTGTCCCACAAGCTTTCAGATCCCTGGCAGTCTCTTATAGAAATGGGACATCACAGCCCTCCAGACCTGAGCTGTCACCCCGCTCATTCAAGTGGCTCCTTCTGCCAAGCCTTGGCCATGGGCACGTGCTGGGCTTCCCGAGGGTACCCAGGGACACACACGAGCAGCAGCAAACAGCCCCAGGAGCCCGCAGGGCTTCCAACACCCAACTCTTTACATGAACCAGCACAATAAACACACGGGCTGGGCAGGGAAACAAACCCAGATACAAGTTTTTCTGCTCAGGCTCTTAACCCTTTTCAGGCCTTGCTGGCTCAACTGAGAGACCAGGGAGTCACCAGACCCCTTCCCTCTCCCACCCCAGCTTTTCTGCACCCCACGTTGTAAAAACAGGGTGTCTCCTTCTCCTCTGCTTTTGCCCAGAGCCTCCACACTCCCACTGGCTTTCAGGTATAACCCCACTAATGACCTGCTCCCTCCCCAGCTTGATCCCAGGGACACACAGTTTTGCCTTGGCCAAACTTTCTTTCTGGGAGCATCACACCTGCCCCATCCACCTGATACAAGAGCTCCTGGGCTCCCAATTGGCTGTGGGGTGTATTTTTAGGGTCAATGCAGCTGTCTCACCTCCTAACAGAGCAACAGGCTACAGATGCTGGCTGTTAGCATTTTGGTGTTGGCTGGGGATAGTTAAAAAAGGGGTTGCTGGGAATAAGGGTAAGGGAGATTCTTGCCCTGGGCCGTGATTTCTCATATCAACCTGAGGTGGCAGCAGGGGAGAATTGAAGAAAGCAGAGATAAGGCATGTCTGAGATTCAAAAATGCTATTTGGGGAACAAATTCCCCCCCCAGGACAGAGCCGATCTCAGAGCAGGGCTTGTGACCGAAGGCAGTCCTGCTCACACCTGTGTGCCAAACCAAAATTAACTGTTTGCTGCAAGAGCTGATGTGCCTGTGCCCCTTCTTGCTGAGCTGGACTGCAGCCCAGAGACCTCCCCGTGGACATCCTCCATGTCCAGCCCCGACCCACAGATCCAGAGCACCGCAGGTTCACCTGCTCCAGGCCAGCAGGGTGAAATTTAGGGAACAGCCCAGCTGCAGGCAGCAAGACCCCCCGAGGACCCCCAGAGCTGTGACAGAGGGGATGGGGGAGCACCGGCAAGTGCTAGAGCTGGCCCCTGTGAGCCCCCCAGCCACCACCAACAGGCATCCGCCGAGAGGAAAGACCTCTATCAGCAAAGGATGCACTGCTTCCCCTGGGCACTCACCGGATGGCTGATAAAGAAAAAAACCCACCCAAAGTGCCCCCAGCTCCTGGCCTGCAGGCAGGGCCCCTCACTGACCCCACCAGCCCGAAGGTGACAGGGGCCAGGAGGAAGGGACACACAGCCTTTCCTGCTCTTTGAAAGGGTCCCGCTCGCCCCAAGGAGCTCACACTGGGCTCTGCCCCAGGGGAAGGCTCCTGCGGGTTTCCTGAGCTGGAAGGGCCTCTGCCTCTTGCTGCAGCAGACAATGCCATCGTGCGGCGGTTATTAATTCCTCAGCTGAACCATCCACACTAAAAATTGCTGCTTCTGCCCCAGAGTTAATTAGCAAACCCCTCTGCCCTGCCAAAGTGTCTCCACAAGGGGATCCCCGAGCTGGGAGCTGGTATCTCATAGCCAGTATGGGTGGACCAGTGCTCCCAAACGCCAGCCTCCCTGCAGGTCCTGGGCACCTCCAGAGGCTGGGCTTCTCCCTGGACAAGCCCAGCCCATGGAGGTACCAGGCTCCTGTGGATCCCACGCAGGAGCTGGACCCACACCTTGCGGGGCCACATGGAGGAAATGATTTCAGCGCTACCATATCATTTCCTGCTTGTTGAGATACAGCATGTGGATGCAGATAAACATCTCTGCTCTGAGGCCACCCGGGGACTTTCATCGTAGGACAATGGGCTGACCAAAAATTTTTAAAAAATGATGGCTGTTTATGTCGCTCTGGATGTGGCTTTTTCCCTTTCCATCCCCCTCATTCAACTTTTCCCCTTTCCGTCCCCCTCATTCACTTTTCCCTCTGCTGGCTGCTCTCCCAGCTTGCTTTCATAGCGACAGCTCATGCAAAGACGGCCAAGAACAACACCTCTGAGCTGTAACCATGGGCAGGCAAGGTAGGAAGCTGCAGGCTTGGTACAGATCTTTCTTCAAATTGCCAGCTGAAGTATTTCAAGCAAAAGCCATTTCTGGGGAAGAGTTAAATCAAGCCCTGGGGAGTGCATGCCCGGCGGCCAGACCCAGGCCTCCAGTCACGCTCTGGGACTCAGGGTGGCTCAGCAGCAGCAGCAGCTCGACGTGGGATGTGCAACCGAGACTCCACCACCTCCTGTCCCGGCACCGTCCGGTCCCATGTGCCAGATGTCCTGGCACCTCCTTCAGTGCTCTTGCACTCCTTGCTTCTCCAGAATATGTAATACCACGTTTCGTATAAAACCAATATTAAATACACAATACACTCTGGCGAAGCAGCAGGAGCCGCCGAGAGGTGCTGAGAGGACTTGTGTTTTTCTGTAGAGAAACCCAAATGCTGACTTCTCTGCAACTGGCCCACGTAGCGAAGAGTCGTCCTCCATCACATCTTCAGAGGGACACTGTCGGCTATTTCTCGTCCCTTTTTAAGTATATAAATAAGCAGGTGTACAGTGTGCAGGCCTGCGGCATTTCCTCTCCTCCTGACGCTGCCCGAGGTGCTGCGACGGCGGGGGAGCCCGGGAGGCTGACTCACACTTCCCGCCATTGTGTGGCCCGGCCGGGGCCCTCCCCGGCTCCCCCCCGAGCCCTGCTTCCGTCCCGGCGGGGGCTGCGGCCCCTTCCCGCCCCGGCGGGGCTTCCCCCGGGTATTTCTGCCGGGCGGTGGAAGCGGTGAGCTCACCTCCCGATTTAGCCCGCGGCGCTGCTTCCCTGGGTACGGCCCCGGCGGCTTCTCTCCTGCGTGGGGAGCACGGGCTGTGGGACTCGGCCAGGGCAATGGCAGCACGTTTATGGCTTTGGGAAGCTTTTGGCCTGCGGAAACTTTGTCACAAACCCCCAGGGCCCAGACGAAGCGAGGTACAAACACCTCCGGCTGGTGCCGCTGCCGCCTGCCTGCAGGAGGGCGCCGGCCCCTCACTCGCGGCCCTCACTGCCGGGAGGGAGGTAGAGGCCCCCGGCGGCCATAGCACCACCGAGAGGGAGCCGCGGGGAGCTCCACCGGCGGTGCCCGGCGCCCGCGGCCCTCGCCCGGGGTCCCCGGCGGCGGGGGCGGCGGCGAGGCCTGGCCGCAGCGGCTGGGCCGCAGATCGTGTAGCGCGGGGCGGGCAGGGTGGGCTCAGCGCTGTCAGGATGGCCGAGCGGTCTAAGGCGCTGCGTTCAGGTCGCAGTCTCCCCTGGAGGCGTGGGTTCGAATCCCACTTCTGACAACTCGTAGCTGTTTTGCGGTACGATCGCGTTTTAGCTTTAGGTGACGTAAATGCTTTAATGGCAGGGGGCGGCGCCCGCTGTGTTTTTCCCTGTCTCCGCAAAACAAAAAGCGGTGGCCAGGCGGAGCGAAAAAGCAGCTGTCAGAAGTGGGATTCGAACCCACGCCTCCAGGGGAGACTGCGACCTGAACGCAGCGCCTTAGACCGCTCGGCCATCCTGACCCGCTCCTAGGGCTGCCCGCTGCCGCTCTCCTCCGGCGCCCGGCCGTCCGCGATCGGCCCGGAGCGGTCACCGTGACCGGGGAGAGGTGCTCGAAGGAAAGCGAGTGTCACCTCCCGCTTCCAAAGGGCAGCCGGGGCCGGTCAGCCTCGCCCCCGCCCCTCAGAAGGTGGTGGAACCCCCAGGGAACCATCCCCAGGCAGGGGAAGGTCATCAGGAGCAGGCAGCATGGCATCTCCCGGGGGAGGGGACCAGCTTGATAAACTTGGTGATGAAATTATGGGCCTGACAGATGAGGGGAGAGCAGCTGATATTGCCTACCTGAACTTCAGTTTTGCCCTTGACACTATCTCCCATAAGATCCTCCTAGACAAGCTGTTGATGCCCAGGCACGACGTCTAGTTGGAGGCCAGTAACCAGTGGTGTACCCCAGAGGTCAATACTGGGTCCAGTCCTGTTTAACATCTTCATTACTGATCTGGATGATGGGGCAGGGCGCACCCACAGCAGGTTTGCAGATGACACCAAACTGGGAGGAGTGGCGGATACTCCAGAGGGTCGCACTGCCATCCAGAGGGACCTGGACAGGCTGGAGAAATGGGCTGGCAGGAACCTCCTGACAACAAGGAGACGTGCAAAGTCCTGCCTCTGAGGAGGAACAACCCCAGGCACCGGGACATGCTGGGGACCACAAAAAGGCTGGGGGGGAGCTGCTGGCCACCAAGCTGAATGAGCTGCAGAGAAGGACACGCTGGAGGGAAGGGATGCCATCCAGAGGGACTTTGACAGGCTGGAGAGGAGGGCCCATGCGAACTTCATGAAGTTCAACGAAGACAAGTGCAAGGTCCTGCACATGGGTTGGGGCAAGCCCAAGCACAAATACAGGCTGGGGGGAGAATGGATTGAGAGCAGCCCTGAGGAGAAGGACCTGGGGTTGTTGGTTGATGAGAAACTCAACATGACCCAGCAATGTGCATTTGCAGCCCAGAAAGCCAACCGTATCCTGGGCTGCATCAAAAGAAGCGTGAGCAGCAGGTCAAGGGAGGTGATTCTGCCCCTCTACTCCACTCTCATGAGGCCTCACCTGGAGCACTGCGTCCAGCTCTGGGACCCCCAGCATAAGAAGGACATGGGCCTGCTGGAGTGGGTCCAGAGGAGGGCCACAAAGATGATCAGAGGGCTGGAGCACCTCTCCTGTGAAGGCAGGCTGAGAGAGTTGGGGTTGTTCAGCCTGGAGAAGAGAAGGCTCCAGAGAGACCTTATAGCAGCCTTCCAGTACCTGAAGGGGGCCTACAAGAAAGCCGGAGAGGGGCTTTTTACACGGGCATGTAGTGATAGGACAGGGGGTAATGGCTTTAAACTGAAAATGGGTAGATTTAGACTAGATAGAAGAAAGAAAGTCTTCGCTATGAGGGTGGTGAGGCACTGGAACAGGTTGCCCAGAGAAGCTTTGGATGCTCTATCCCTGGAAGTGTTCAAGGCCAGGTTGGATGGGGCTTTGAGCAACCTGGTCCAGTGGAAGGTGTCCCTGCCCATGGCAGGGGAGTTGGAACCAGACGACCTTTAAGGTCCCTTCCAACCCAAACCATTCTATGAAGACTCGTGGTGTCCCGGGCTGCCTGAGGTAGCGCATTGCCAGGAGGTGGGGGGTCCTGCGACTGGTGGGGCCGCCCCTGGAGCGCTGGGTCCGGTGCTGCGCTCCCCAGTACAAGGGAGAGGGGGACGTACGGGGGAGCCCAGCGCGGGGCGATGCAGGAGGGACGGCAGCACCGCCCGGCGCCCCCCCGGCCGGTGATGGGGACGGGAAGGACCCACCCGCGACGCCCGGGGGAGGCGGCGGCGGGAGGCGGCCCGGGGCGGGGCGGGGCGGGAGGCGGCCCGGGGCCGTGCCGGGACCGGGGCCGGTGCCCGCGGCATGGCGGGGCTGCCCGGCACCGCGCGGACCCGCAGCGGCTCCCCGGGCGCCGCCGCCGCCCTGCCCGCCCTGGACGGCGCCTTCCTCTGCTCGCCGCTCGGGGGGCTGATGGGAGCCCAGGCCGTGAGTACCGGGGAGCGGGCACCGGGGGGGGCCGAGGGCATCACCCACTTTGAATGCTTTTCTTCATTGCCCTGGCTGGAAATAGGCAGGTTTCCCTTTGGCTGCCACCCCTACCCCATCCTCACTCTCTAACCCTAATTCACCTCTAACCCTGAGATCGCGCAGCCCCCCTCTCTCCTCCTCCCTTCTCTAAAGCCAGAGGAAAATTTGGCTGCCTGTCCTCACGCCCTTTGCCGGTTGTAACTCAGCTCGACGCCTGGCAGCTCCCAGCTCCAGGCACAGGCCGATCCGCGTGGGCCAATATGCATGGGCATCCCTCTCCTGGTACCTGGGACCTTGGGTGCAACGTTGTGTGCGTAGGGGTGGGTGTTCAGCTGCGTATGGGGCCACGCGTGACCTGCTCTGGTGTTTGCCCATGGTGCTGCCCCACTGCAGTGGGGAGTCTGTTTGCTTGTGCCCTCTCTCCAGGGCAGCATTGTGGAGCGCAGCAGCGGGACGTGCCCTCAACAGCCACTGAAAAACACCTGGCATGGACCTGGCTCCCTACTCCAGATTTTGACCCCTGGACATGGCTGAGCTGGTTGTGACATGGGAACAAACGCTCAGGGAAGGGTCGGGGAAGGATGCTGGCAGGGGTGTCTTGCAGGAGCATCAGGAAGGAAAGATGGAGCCAAGAGCAGGAGAAGGGATCCTTCAACCCCACGCCTGGTCCCACCTCTCCAGCCCATTGGTGCCCTTGCTTGGCCTGTACCGTTTCCTTTGGCAGCAGCGTTAAACACTGGCACAGCTCCCATCCACCAAGACCCGCTGGTCCCCACAACCTCTCCCCTAAGGGCTCCTGCTTTTCTCCCCCCAGCAGCCGGAGCAGGGCAGCTTGCACATGCTGCCTCCCGCTCCCGGAGCACACCAGGCTTTTTCCTTTACATATTTCTCCCCAATGCATACTTTGCGATTACGAGTGTTAGAAATAGATGCGACGGACAAGGAGGCATTGTCAGGGCAGCTGAGCACCAGGGTGTTGTACTCTGCCAGGACAAAGGCCGTTGTGTTTCTTCTGTGACAATAAGCAATGAGGGCTTACGCAGGGGCAGAGCGGCTTTCCAAAGAGCCCTTCTCCTCCCCACCTGCAGGAGATGACTCCATGGTTCCCCTGCCAAAGTGGAGGTGAGTGCAGGAGCCGGGCAGTGCTGGCAGCTTCACCGGCTCTGCCCAGAGAGATCCCAACCCCAGCTGGGAAACAGAAGATGCCACGGCTGCATTTGGGGCATGTTCTCATCCCAGCCTTGCTGTAGGGGCTGTGCTGTGGGGGTCTCCCTGGGGCGTTTGGTCATGCTGGGAAATGCGGAGGGTGCAGGGCTGGAGACTTCTTGCTCCCCTGCTTTGCCCTTGTCCAGCCGGGAGGCGAAGAAGGATGGTGAAACAGAGCCCACCAGTGCCCGGCTGGCTCTGTGTCCAGGCGCACAGGCTGCAGTTGAGGCTGCAGAACAAACAGGGCAAACCACAGAAAGCACCATTTGCTTGCAACAGCCTTTCTCTTCCAGGCCCTGTCACTATGTGCTGGTGTCCCACCCTCTGCTTGCTCCATCATGGGTTAGGGACCTTCAAAACAAAAAAATATCTGCACACTTGCTGCCACACTCCAGGGAGTTCCCCGGGGAGGGGATGCTGGAAAAGGCGGCTGCTCCTTGGCTGCGGGTGAAGCGGAGCACAATCTCCTCCAGAGTCCAAAGATCAGGGATGGACACAGCACATGGAAGGGGAAAAAAAAAAAAAAGAATAAATGAAATGCCACTGGCCTGGGCTAGGCTCTTCCATTCCTGCCTGCCAGGGAGCCAAGGGCAGAGACCTGCTCCCTGCCACCACCTCTGCCCTGCAGACTCTGCGGGAGGCTGCAGGGAGGCGAGAAAAAGGCTCTGCCCTGGTTCTGCTTATTTCTCCTTGAGCAGACCCAGAAACAGACTCACCTACCTGGTTTTTTTGTGGATCACTGCAGGCACATGATGCTGCAATTGCTATGTAGTTAAACCTGCTTAACAGTGAAAGGCGAGCCCTAGAAGCTGTGCGTACAGGAGGTATTAACCAGACCAGACCAGACCTAACCAGACAATGGAGAGAAGCTGAGAAGCTTGCTTTTTCCTTTTTTTTTTTAAATGATGCTGCACCTGGAGGAGGTCAAGGCTGAGCTGGGGCCCCAGGAGCTCCCACATCCAGCTGTCACCCAGCCCATGAGATGTCCCTAACACTGAGCCAGCACCAGCAGAGACTGGCCCTGGGCATGGGGCCTTCTTGGTTGAGAAGGGACCTTTGGTGGCAAGGATGCCCAGGTTTCACCCGTCCTGCCTTGCAGGACATCTCTGTACCAGCTCCTGGGACGAGCCCATCATCCCTGAGCAGCGAGGGTCTGGTGAGCCTGGGTTTGTGGGCGATGCTCTGCTTTCCACCTGCAGGAACCACCACTTGAGCATGTTCCTCGTTTCACCTCGCAGGTGCTTGGCTTGCTGGTATGGGCTCTCATCGCCGACACAACGTACCACCTCCATGCAGCATATGGCTGGGTGATGTTCGTGTCCATCTTCTTCTGGATAGTAACAGTCCTTTTCTTTGTGACTTACCTCCTGCAGCTTCAACTGAAGTTCTATGTGATCCCCTGGCCTCTCGTGGTATGTACCCAAGAGAGGGTGAGTGGGGTCCTAAGTGAGAAACATCCTGGGGAGATGCTCCAAGAGGACCAGGGCTTCAGGCTTTCCTGGGCTGATGGAACAAAGTCCACTGCACTTTGCTCCTGGGGAGATGCTCTGAGAGGACCAGGGCTTCAGGCTCTTCTGGGCCGACAGAACAACGGCCCCTGCACTTTGCACAATGAGATTGTTTCATTCTGCCCCTCAATTGCTTAGAAAATTTTCAAAACAGGGAGCCCTGTAGTTACAGCCACTGCATCACTGCTGCAGTCGTAGTGTCAACCAGAAACTTCTCAGTTCAACCTGGGGTGCATTTAATGAGATGTTAACCTGAGGTTTGTTCTCAGCGTGAGGGGCTGGACCTTTTCCTCTGGTTCTCCTGGGGAAGAGGGAGGAACGTGAAACTAAGCCTTTTGCTCATCCCTCATCCCGGCATGCATGAGTCTGAGCCCAGACCTCATGACCTGCTCTTTGCCTTCCCCAGCTAATGATCTTCAACGCTGTGGCAACCGTCCTGTACATCACCGCCTTCGTAACGTGTGCGGCCGCCGTCCAGCCTACGTCGTGGCGGCAGTGGGATTACAACCGGAGAGCCGCGGCATCTGTAAGTAGCAGCAGGCAGGCGAGGGCCATGGGGGTGGGGCAGCCGCCATGCTCATGCGTGGGGTGTGCTCCTCTTCCAGTTCTTTGCCTGCCTCACGATGATCGCCTACGGGGCGAGCACCTTCTTCAGCTTCCGCGCCTGGAAAGGACTTGGCAGCAACGCAGCCACCAGCCAAGTGACGGACCATGCGTAAGGAGCGGACAGCAAAGGCCAGCCCTGAGCCACCCGGGGTCAGCTCATGCTAGGCTCGGTGGTTCAGAGCCTCACGTGCCACCAGGTCTTGTTCTTGGACCAGCCTGTGCTGGCAGGGATGGTTGGTACCAGGTCGCGTGGATGCTGCTCTGTGGTCTCTGATGATGCTTCCAGCTGATGTGCTCACAGCACAAACCCACCGGCACTGTCAACCACAGCCTCGCCGGGAGGACACAGACTCGCTGGAGGCTGAAGCTCCTGCTCGTCCTTGGGGTTCAGCCAGATACTCGCTGGAGGGGGCTCAGCCAATGTGGCACACTCCAATACTAAAATTCACTAAACCGAGCCCAGGCTCCTGTCTCCGGTCACTCACAGCTACCGTGTAAGTAATTGCAATTAACGTGATACATAAAAGGTGGCAGAGCTGGAACATGAAGGCTAAGCAAAGGAAGCAGTCTAAACTGTTCTTGTATTGATTTCTAACAATTTGAAGCACAAATTTCATGCTTTAAATAAAAATCTTCCTAAATCCAGCAGTGGAGTATGTCAAAAAAAAGTTTGTCTTGCCAGAAGGTGCACATACAGCATGGCATGGAGTGGACAGCAGAGATGTCACTGGCAGAGGTGACTGCCCCTTCCCACAGCCTGGCCCCAGGGGAGGAGGTACCAAGCCCACAGGGTTCACCTTGCTTTGCTTTACATACACGCACGCACACACACATAAATACGTGTGCACACACAGAGAGCGTGCATCCAATACTGCAAGAAGGCGAAAGAGGTGCCAAGACTTCGATGCGCTCCCTCCTGCAGACTCAGCACCACACACGCCATGGAGTTAACAGGACCACCTATTAACCAGGAAGTCAATTTTGCACGTTAGCTACAGGTGGTCTTCAAAAATTAAAACTAGAGTCTGCAAATGCTCTGGGAAGGCAACAGGGTCGGTGCCTCAGGAGGACACAGAACCACGCTGCTCCCCCACGCTGCAGACAACAAATTCACCTTTTATTTCTTAGGGACACGGGTTGGCGTTTGTCAGAACTAGAAGCGATGCCCTGCCTGACACAACTTTTCCTTTCACGCCCTCCTTGTACAAGCTAATAAAAATAGATGAAATGGATTCAATTTCCGGATATTTCTATACAGGAAAGCTGGTGCACAGCAAGCTACGCTGCAAAATTTACTGCATGCTCTGCATGTGAAAAGTTTTAACAACTTGTGTACAGAGGCTCAGGAAATTTAACTGCATTAATGGAAGGTGTGAATTGAAAGGGACTGGACAAACTGTGTTAGCCCCTGGCAGATCTGCCTTTATTTGGTTTTCAGTGAACTAAATGAAGGGTCAAGTTTCCACAACTATGAATATATATATATAAATCAGTTTTGTCTGTGCCCAACCTACCGTCCAGCTTATATTACTAGAACTAATGCAGGTGTGCCTCTGCCAAAAAGAAAGTAAGAAATTGCATACATAGGCCAGATTTTGGTTTATCATGGTTATTTTTCCCAATGTACAATAGCTGGGACCTGAACAAAAGTGAATCAGAGAACTTTGCACATTAAAGGTGAGACATACAAAAGCCAGAGAGCAGACAGATTTACACACTAACATACCAATTGTCAGAGTTGAGAGACAGTCTTATGCTAGAACATCTACATATTAAAACATATTCTTCCATTAGAAAGCTGTAGCACTTAAGATCATATTAAAGTATTTACAAAAAACCCCAAAACAACAAAACATTGGTGGGGAGGAACTCAGAGGTTATGTATTCACACCTGTCCTTCCAAGAGCAGGAGCGACGTACTCTTTTTACACTGCCATCTTGGTTCTGTTAAGTTCTACATTCTGGGGAGATGTTTAAGATGCCAACCCAAATAACAGCCACGCAGGCCTATTTAATGTCCATTCAGTGTGCTGGGCTTCTCAGCATGCACAACAGTTAGGCTGGTGTACAAATACTGTGTATTTATTAAAAACAATTACTCTGGTAGAGGTGGAGTTGTCATCTTCTGTGGTCGCTGAATACCAACCACAATTCACAAACAGATGTTTCTAGGATCAGGCCTCTGAAGGTATAGTCTGGAGGGTGAATGAGTTTTCACCATGTAAAAGCACCTTGATTCTGATGACCTTTAGTGTTTTAATGTCCAAATGAAAGCAGCAGCAGAAGGAAAGTACTGCGTAAACTGTCTAGGAGGAGGATATTGATGATTTGTTTAATGAAGTCACCACTAACCCACTGCTTAAATCCAGACTTCGACCTTCTTTTTCCTAGAAACATGGAAGAAAAAGAAATCCATGACTCAATGCTGTTTTGGAATAAGCGGTTCAAAAAATGAGACAGGCAATATGTATTCTGTTTGTTGCATCAAATCAATATAAAATTACATGTTATGTAAGCATCTATGATTGAATGTGAACACAAATGTCAACGATTGTGCAGGAATCCCTGGAGAAAGGTTGCTGTCGCTCTGCCAGCCTTACGTCCAGGTCAGAGCACAGTCTTATTTACCTCTGGTCAAGAATGGCCAGCCAGCAGGCTCACCCAGTGCTCAAGGAACTAGTGAAATCTAGCTTCTGTTATTTGCCTCTCAGGTGTCCCCAAACCTGCAAACCCCAACTGAAACTATTCCTGCTGCTGAGACACGGACTGTCTCTGTCTCCTCAGCCTGCCCCCATTTTCACAAAAGTTAAAGGGGTTGGGTGAGGTGGCAGAGGACATAACTCTGACAACCACTTTGACTCTTTCGCTCCTTTGTCAAATGTGACTGGACAGACTCTGGAGAGGGCTTACATGTATTTAATTTCCTTCAGAAAAAAATCATTCAAAAACCTTAATACTTTTGTTTGTTTGTTTCTCCAACGTGGACAGAGAGGAGGAGAAATACAAATGGAATACGCTTAAAAAGCTAATTTTGGATTGGCTGGGAAAAAAAATAAAAATTAAGAAAATATATCATAGAATCACAGAATGGTCAAGGTGGGAAGGGACCTCTCAAGGTCATCTGGTCCAAATCCCCTGCTCCAGCAGGACCACCCAGAGCTGGCTGCCCAGGACCGTGTCCAGACAGCTTCTGAATACCTCCATGGATGGAGACTCCACAACCTCCCTGGGCAACTTGTGCCAGTGCTCGGTCACCCACAGAGTAAAAAAGCGTTCCTTACGCTCAGTTGGAAAACAACGTTCAAAGATGCAGAAAATGTGTGTTTCTGAAGAACTGCTCCACATACCAGCTTCACTGATGTTTTCTAGAAATTATTAAATGTGCATTTTGAGTTTAAATAGCCGCTCAGTGAAGTTATTTTCCTTTTGACCCTGTACAGCCTTTGAATAAATGCTGCTGCCTTTGAATAAATGCTGCTACCTACTGTAATAACACTGCCTGTGGTACTCTCAGGCAGAGCTACACAAAACCAATAGCTATTACACCAATGAAAATAAACAATGTGACATACTTACAGCTCTGTAATCCAAGAACATTTCTTTGAAAGCCAGAAAGTCAGTAAACGTGAGAAGCATGTCAAATATATCACCTGCCATTTCATCTTTGTGCTGTCTATAGAAAGAAGAAATTAGGGAATTAGAAAACTGTGTGGGAAATAAACTCTTATTTTAAAATGGTATGAGGTCAAAAGGATACCAGGACAAGTAGAACAATATCAAAATTTAAACAAGAATGTTATTATGGGTCTTCTGTAAAGCAAAACTTCAGCCAAATATTACCTTGTAATATTTCCAATCCAAGTACATTTATATATTATATATAATAATTATATATCACATCAGTCCTTGAAAACCAGACAAAGAAACTGACCTGTAAGTCAACAGAAGTAACACTCAACTAGCATTTATCTATTTATTTATCTTGAGCACTGAAACAGTCCCTTGGAAGGTGAGAAAGGTTGGGGAGAGGCACAGAATGCTCACACATATCCCTTGAGAATGAGGGACTAGGCTGACAATACTTGACAGAAGACTTTTGATGAAAACACTTTGAAAGAAAGACTCTGTGCTCCCATATTGGCATATTTCAACAAGACTTTCTTAACAGTCAAGGGTTGTGTTTTTTTTTTTTTTTAATTATTTAATTCTTATTGGAAGGAGCTTTACCTTAAACAGTCTATCTTTTAAGCATATTATTTGTATTCACAGTAACTTCCCAATGTTTTATTTTAAAAAATTAAAAAATTAAATAGATTCAAATATTGTAAGATATTCAGTTCCCAATGAGACTTGATTTTCTTATTCAAGGGGAAAACCAGGGATCTTTCAAAAGTGACCTCTTCATAAAGTTGGTTAAGCTAAAGTGACCAAATGCAAAAGCTTAAGACAAATCAAACTTTTCCCTGAATGCTTTCTACAAAACTTACAATAAAGACATTATATCATATGACTGTTGAAAGACTACCAGGCTACTTAAGTGTCCAACACAGAGCCTGAAAGAGATAGATGAGACCCAATCTTTTAAGAGTCTGGCTTCAAAGTGACAATGATGGAGAAAACCCTTCAGTGTTCTCATTCTGATTTCTCTTCCTACCCCTTGAACCCTCATATATTTCAGCATAACAGTTCAGAAATTTCAAGTAGCACGACATGCTGAAGGTAAGAAAAGTGGTCAGTCATTGCATGCATGAACACTTTTTTTTTTAATTACAGAGGAACCTCTTTCTAAAGGGAGAACTGTCAAACCTAAGTTTTAATCTAAAGAGAGTTAATTGAGAAGCACATAACCTGCCCCCCAACCAAAAGCAAAGCAGAGACTTACTGCAACGACATTGTGAAAGCAGTCATATTAAAACCAGGAATCCGATCAAGCAATTTTTCTTCGATGTATTTCTCTACTAAAGAGATCTGAAAAAAACAAACAAACCACCCCAACAATGTCATAGCAAATTTCAGGAGCGGATTTCAAAACAGCGCATCTTCCTTACACTGACGTCTTATTGACACTTTGTATTATCCTCACTGGGCAAACACCTGCAGATTCCTTAGCTGGGTGATGCTAATTCAATTATTCACACCACACTGCTGAACTTTTTTGCTAGGAATACTGGTGAGAACAAAACGTCTGCAGAATTTTTCAGGTGAAACAAAAAGAAAGGAACCTAGAGCTTCAGAAAATATCTTTCTTGCTCACAGATCATGAAAGAGACAGCAGGCAGTATGTTGGCTCTGCTCCATGTAAACCCAGTATTTTATAAAGGGGCGAAATACAGGACCTGACGTTGGCCTTAAAAAAAACAAAAAAGCAATACATGCAAAAAATAGGAAAAAGTATCTTACATATTCATTAAAAATAGAAGTATAGATGAGCTTGTTTTCTTCTGAATCATCAAACTCCTGGTAGTGCTTCTCCATAAAAGTCCTCTGTATTAACTGGAAATCATCATCTGGGTCACAACAAGAATGCATCATACAGTTACGAGTTTAGTCATTCTTTTTGTAACACAAACCCCACATTCACTAGTCCTTCGCTTCCCTGTTGTAACCACGGAGCCCTGCACACGTGCAGAGTCAGTCACGCCAGTACAGCAGCTGCTGCTGCGCCACCATTTCTGACCCATCTGTGAGAAGACAGAGGCTGCTGGCAGAGGGCAGCGCTACTTCAGTTAAGGGAGCTGAATCAACAGAGCAGCAGCACATCAGTCTGCATTTTGACAGCAGCTGTGTATTCAGAATGGAATGGGATGAATACGTCCACCTAGCAAGGTCTGCAATTACTTTCATCTGTACTTAGTATTAGCAAAAAAGTCCTCCTGCTTTATGCTTTATTAGTAAGGTTATTTATTCTGAACTCCTTTTTGTTCAGGCTCTCAAGTCAGCAAAAGTGATTACCTCTTCCCTACAAGAATTCAAAATAATTTTCTTTCCTTGAATTCAAAAATATTAATGAAACTCCCAAATCTGTTTTCAACTGATGAGGATTTTTTTCCAGTTGTGGAAGAAAACAAAAATAAAAATTAACATGGTAGGTCACCACTGAATTCAACAGAACAGGTATAAATATAAAGTTTACTTATACACAGTGTTAAAAGACACCAGTCTCAGCTTTCTAAACCCTAACATATTCAAAATCAGTTTAGTTAGCATTTCTCTAGATTCAACTACATCACCAGGCAAACTGAGACTGAAGAATCTACATCTCTCTGGGAAGGATGTGGTCAAAAAGATTATATGCTGTTCCTGTGAAGCAGCTGATGGCTGATTAGCATGAATTCTGTCTTGGCATCTTGTAAACTACTTTCTTGCGCACACTGACTTCTCAGTTAAAATTATGGTCCTGGGAATTTAGCACCTTTTACTGTCTAAGCTCACACAATGAGACTGGCGTCATTCCTGCTATGAACAGGTCCTGCCACGTTACAACTGTATGCATACATGCAAGTTACATGCAACAAAATCAACTCAGAAGGATCGTCTCAAAAAGCGAAAAGTGGCAAGGCATGATGACACCCACCTCCAGTTATGCAAAGTTGCTGCAGACAGAGGAAATAAACTGTTCCCTGTGTTCAGCAGAGACAGGACAAGGAACAACATGCTTACACTGCACACAGGCACTTCATATTACAGATTATGAAAGGCTGTCTGCAGTAGCACCAGGTAGGCACTACAGCAAATTGCCTGGACAAACCATGGCAGCTTCTAAGAATATCCTGACAAACACATTAGGAGAAGTTTAGGCAGAGCTGGGGAAGGGAAGGCTACCTCTCACAGTCTCTTCCATCCCCTTTATAAAACAGTATAAAAATTCCAGAAAGCTTTGATTTCTATGTGAGATTTACAAGTGTCTTTACTGTTTATTTATGAAAGAGTGTATTGCAGTGGCGCAGAGAATAATTTTCAAGACTCATAAGCACACTATTGTGCAAAGAGCACACAAAAGACTTTTGTGTATATTTTTACTACAGTACCAAGTTAGGGGTCACGGAAACAAAGGAAGGAAAGCTTCCATGAAGCAGGCAGGGGCTATTTTGGCTCTGTATGTCTGCTAACAGAAGAGCAGCTTGCAATACGTTTAGCACTCATCTTGTTGTCTATAACTACTTACAGAGCTTACCCATTATAATATCCTCCAGATACCCAACAACTGCATCAAACTCTGCATCAGAAGGAGAGGAGCTGAAAGCAAAGAGGACGGTACTGCATAAATATATATTTCAACCACACCAGAAATAAAAGTTAAAATTAAAAAATGTTAACAAAAGCCCAAGCACAAATAAACCCAGTAATTACAAGATAAGTGAATAATTTCCTAGTTTCAACCTACAAAATAATCCACGACACTGATGATAAGACTGCTTCATGGGGATTCTCATCAGGTCTCTACTGTATTTCCCCCCCAGTAAGGTGCCTAGTTGAAAAAAAATAAATGTTGTTTTACTGGCATTACTGCCAAGGTAATTCCAGTCCTGGTGCAGAAGGATGTAAAGACTGTAATTAGAACAGCAAATTAAGCATTTTACAACCCACAAATCCCAGCTGCTACCACAAGCTCTCCTTCTGCTCTCTTCCCTGCGTAACTCTACATGGTGATCACGGAACTCTAGACACTCTAGAGAATATTTTGAAATACTTGGTCTTGTGGAACCACTTAAACCTACGTATACACAATATTATATAACTGAAGACATTTAAATATTTTTCTTATGCAAGAAACATCCCTACATGCTACAAATAAATGGCATAATCTCCTAAGGTCATTTGATCATTAAACACCATTACTGATCTGAAGTCATCCAGGGAAGAAACCTTCGGTACCAGGACTCTGGGTCCCTCTGCTAAATCTATTATTGCTTAGCTTGTTCAGACACATTAGACAATCCACAGGATCTTCTTGGCCTTGGCATTCAGAGCTCATCTTTAGTGGGGTATGAACTCTTCCTATATTCTCCAGGAGATGAAAGACAGGCTTTTCTCACACATGAGGGAAACAAGCCTCATAGGACATTTGTCTTTAAGAAAAAAAGTTAGCTTTGATCAACGAAAGGACCATTTAAATTAAATTAAAAGTCTCCTTCTCTTTCAAATTTCTCTTTAGTAAACAGAGCAGAACACTCTTTCAGACTAAGTTTTAAAAAAAATCATTAAAATTATTTTGCTACTGAATAATAGTCCAGCGAAATTACTCCATCGACAGTTTAACCGGCAGTCTAACTATAATGAGCCATAGAGCTCATTCTGACCAGGAAAAATGAAAAGATATTTGCTTTAAAAAGCTATCCGATCACCAAGTGATGTTCTAGCAACGTTTCTGATCTCTTAAGCCTTGGGAGACAAGCAAAGCCAAGCCAAGGGACTGGAAAAGCGTGCTCTTCCACCAGAGGGCAGGACACCACCAGGAGAGGAGCTGGCACAGCACAGTCAAAGCATTACATACCCTGAGCATCACACTTTGGACTTCAGGCAATAGGGCTCATCACTTTCCATTTACATGCAAGGACAGGAGACTTTGCTGTGGATAATTTCCACTCTTTTTTTTCCCCTCCAAAACAGTGCTACTATTGGTTTTATAGCTTATTCTAACAGCAACAGAAAATTTAAAGTATTAAACCCCAGTTTAAATTTGTGAGACAAATTATGGAATTTTTAACTGTTCCAAAATAGCAGTGATTCCATCTCTCTACACAACACACCTGCATCTGCGCACCTGAAGAAACACGCGCTCACACATCTTGTGATTTAAGCCTTTTTTGCTTCATCACGTCTAGTCTAGGCCAGCACAACCTGTGCTGCTGAAGAAGTCCAGGCACATAGCCACTTGTGATAGTCGGTAGACTGAAAGAACTAAATCTATGAAACAGAGCAACAGAGGCACAGGCACACGTCCCCTTCTACCATAAACTTTAGAAGAGTATGCCAGACAAATGTAGGGCGAAGTAGCGTCTTAGCATCTACCACTGAAAAATTTGGTTGAAGCAACCCATAAAAGGTCTCACATGTCTAGAAGGAGCACGTTCAAACACAGAGGAATAATCTCTTCTTAGAATCTGTGATATAAGACAACATATGCTCTTGAAAAGGAGAGAGAAATTTTGAATTTAAAATGAACACAAACCCCCCCAATTTTCAGCCTTACAGTGTTTATTTTGATCACTCAGCCAGGGCTATCTGGTGCTACGCTCACTGAAGTTATGTTTAGTTTGACTTCACCTAAACTCTGAACTGATGTTATCCCCTCCTGGAGCTTTGCATTTTTCTGCACGCTTGTTCTCCTAAGAGGCAGACTCTGCTAATCAGTGTAGTGTAAATTCATTCATGTTCATTCCTATTAAGATATTTTAACTAGTAATTATTGAAAATGTGACACAGAATGTAGCATACTTACATGGCTACACCAAAGTTTTCTTCATCAGAAGTCTCCATCATGACTGCATAACCAGACCGGAGGAGAGATAATCTGCTATATTGCTGCTGTTAGTGGTTATTTCTTCTTTTTGGACAAAGTACTAAAGAATAACATGTGACTTGGCATTAATACAAATTCAATTGTTAAATTACCATGCACCTCTCAAATCAGGAGAAAATCTTTAATTTTTAGGCATAGGAATTTCAAAATCACGTTCTTCCAAAGTTACTGCATTTTTTTCCTAATAACTCGAATTCTCTAGGAACTTTCTCCACCTACTCAGAGAACAGGCTCAAAACGGCACACACTTGCAGTTAGTCTCTGTAAAGGGGTTTCAGGTAACCTTCCTGTCTTTTCTCCTGAAGCATCTATGACTGACGATTATAAAGACACAAAATAATGAAGCCAGATAAGATGAAGATGTCACCCCAGTCCAGTGCATTCCAGATAGCTCACAGGCCAGGTGTTGGACAGTGATCCTATGTGCCAGGCCAGGGACTCTGGCCAGGGCTGGTCTGTGTCCTGGCTAAACCCTCGGCCTGTGGCTGTGAGCAATTACTGACCTATCACAAAGGACAGGACGCACAGCACCCCAGGGCCACTGAGATGGGCCAGTGCAGCAGCCAGCTGGCTTTTGGGTGCATGCTGGGGACACCCTGCTCCCAACACTGTTGCTGGGTTATACCCAACACCAGCCTTCAGAGGAGCCTGCTGAAGGTGGTCACCAGCTCTTTGGCATCACCTCACAGCACAGGAAGAGGGATAGAATAGAATCATAGAATCGTTTAGGTTGGAAACGACCTTTAAGTCCAACTGTTAACCCAGCACTGCCAAGTCCACCACTAAACCATCTCCCTAAGCACCACAGCTGCCAGTCTTTTAAATACTTCCAGGGATGGAGATTCAGCTACTTCCCCAGGCAGCCTGTTCCAACAATTGACAACCCTTTCAGTGAAGAGATTTTTCCTAATATCCAATCTAAACCACAATTTGAGGCTGTTTCCTCTTGTCCTATTGCTTGTTACTTGGGAGAAGAGACCGACCCCCACCTCGCTACAGCCTCCTTTCAGGTAGTTGTAGAGAGCGATAAGGTCTCCCCTCAGCCTCCTCTTCTCCAGACTAAACAACCCCAGTTCCCTCAGCCACTCCTCATCAGACTTGCGTTCTAGACCCTTCACCAGCTTCGTTGCCCTTCTCTGGACGCGCTCCAGTACCTCGATGTCCTTATTGTAGTGAGGGGCCCAAAACTGAACACAGCATTTGAGGTGCAGCCTCACCAGTGCCGAGTACAGGGAGATGAATCCCCGCCTCCCCCTTCTCAGCCTTAGCTCCTGGGGAGAGCGAAGCCCCCAACCCTGTCCCTCCCCAGGGGGACCCAGGCACCCGGCCCGCCTCACCTCCCCCTCCCCAAAGGGAACCAGGCGACCGGCTGCTGTCACCTTCCCTCTCCAAAAGGCGTCCAGGTGACCCGCCCTTATCAGTCCCTCCCTTCCCGAGGAACACGGGCGTCGGGCCCCTGTCACCTCCGCCCCGCCCCGAAAGGGGCCCGGGTTCCCGGCCCGGCCCCGCACCTACCGCCCGTCACGGCGGCCAGCGGCGCCCCCATCGCACGCCTCCCTTCCCCTCCGTCTCCTGGGAAACGCTTCCTTCCGCCCCGCCCGCAGCCAATCGGAGAGCGGAGGCGGCCGCGGAGGGCCCGCCCACACCCAGAAGGCCCAATGGGAGAGCCGATGGGGGCCGGGCAGGACGGCGGCGTCCGGCGCCACGGAGGGCCGTCAGGCCTGGCGGGGCGGGTAGCGCCGGCCTCCTGGGCTGAGTTTAGTGTCCAGGCATCAAAACACTGTCCTAGGAAGAAAATAAAAAGAAAACATAGATAACGTGATCGTTATGATGCACGCAGCCCCCCCCCCCCCCGCCGTTATTAAAGTGGGTTTCCCCTCACAAAGCAGGGCCATGAGGGTTGGAGGACGGCGCTCCAAGCCAGGGCCCCAGGCGCGATTCGGGTGACCCCGGCAGAAGACTGTGCTGGAGAGTTTCACACAAGCAGGAACACCCGCCTGGCCCTGGACTTGCTTTTCTGCCTCAGAGCCAACTTCTTGTTCAAGGGACAGCTCCTGCTTCTGCAGGCAGCCTGCATCGGCACTGAAACATTCATAACCCCTGCTCCCAACAGAAGTGAAGGAATTAAAGAACAACAAGTAGCCTTCAAGACGTTTTTATTGTTGAATGGATAACTTTGCTACAATTCATTTTCCCTTCTGAGGGCTTGCAGAGCCGCTGCCTCCCCTCCCCGGCCCCAGAGCCTTCGGGGCATGCAGGGACTGAGGGTGGCACTATACCAGTCATGGAGGATCGAGCTTTACAAAGACACCCCCATCATGGATTTCAGCAGAAAGCCAGTCGAATTGTACAGTCTTTCCCTTTGTGAAATGAACAGGACAGTTCTCTGCAACACAGCTCCCTCCTCCGGTGCCGATGGCATCCTCTGCCCAACACCAGCTGCATGGAAGACAGTCTGGGGCAAAATTTTCCAAAGCATTCACATCTTTTCAACAAAGAACGCAGGCACTTAGTCCCGTGTCCACCAAGGCAGCAAGGCTCTTAATTCACCTCCATTTCAAGGGGACACCAGACACCTAGAAGCCTTTGTGGACCTGGGCCTTAAGAGCTTAATCTCATACAGCAGTTGATACAAATCAGGAGTCCTAGGCACTTCTGAAAATTTTACCTCAGTTAATCCTGGCCAGGGAAACCAAAGCCCTGAAGTTACTAGAATCTATTAAGGCAGAGTTCAAAATGGTTCTGTCCCACCTATTCCCTAAAGTATGGTTTGTATCTTTGTACCTTAGGGATAAAAACCTATCATTGCATTTGGAAGCATTTAAAACTTCATTTCAAGTGATTCTGAAATTATAAGATCCTTGTGGCAGTGATGGTGTTCATATGTTTGCTCATTCAGCACCGAGCATGAAGGGACTCAGCCCTGACTGGCAACGTGGATTACAGCAAAACATTGTAAAGTACAGTCAGTGAGGGAATGAGGTCCCCGTGGCACAGATTTGCCAGTCTAACTTTAATCAAAACAGGCATCCAAGGCAGAAGAGAATTCACATTTTAGCGAAAAGACTAACCAGCACTCCATTTTTGGATTCAGTCTGTATTTGGAAAAAAGTCAACAAGAAAATGATGGACAGAACTTTCCTAATTCACACATTGTACCCAAGAGGTTCAATGGAGACACTTTTTTCCTTTTTTTTTTTTTTTTAATCTCTGGATGAAATTCAGCACCCTTGAGTTAGCAAAGGCAGAAGGTGAAAGAGTTGCTAGAGAGCTTGATTCTGGGACCTGTGTGCAGAGCTCTCAGCTCCTATTTATGTCAGTAGGAAGCAAGGGTGCTCAGCAAGAAGCAGCAGCCTCAGCTTTGTTAATACTTAATAGTACAATAAAGATAAAAAACAATTTTAAAAATAAGATACATCGCAGCATGAGAATTCACTACAACAGCCTCTGCTGTTGAATCATTGCCAAGAAGTGGGATGGTTTTGGTGTAAGTTGTGTGCGAATTAGTAAAGTTCTACTATATAGCCAGATAATTTAAAAAAAGCAACCTGTACAAGTCTTGGAAGAGACTGAGTCATATCCTCAGTTGGTGCAAAATAAGCATAATTCCACCCATTTTTGTGCTACTTCACTGACACCAGCTGTGAACCCTGATTCCTTGTAGAAACCTAGTAAAACAGTCAAAAGCTGCCTGCTGAAATGCATCCTTAACATACAAATGTCACAAATGTATAATTAAAGTGGAGCAGAGATTCCCACTGTATGATCCCTACCAAAATATGAAGTGTGGCCCCAAACCTGCTCAGAGCAGGACTGACACGTGGCAAGCAAGGTGCATTTTTAAACAGTTACAGAATAAGACCAAACTTGCTATCCAAATAACACTTTTTTTTTAAAAATAAACTGGCCCCAAATTATCCTCCTATCTTTTAAGATAGCTCAATATTTCCAAAGTGAACATAACTTCCAAAACCAACACTGATTAAAAAAAGATGTTTGATGATACCTTAAAAAATACCCAGAATATCAAATTAATTCCAGTCCAGCATTATAATTAGTTAAGAATACCTCCCGAAAATTATATCCTCACCAAAAAAATGTGGGTACTGAAGTTAAAAGCATCAGAAACATTATGTACTTGAAAATACCACCAATCTTTTAACGTTTAAAAACAAATCAGAACATTCTTTGGAATCACCGAGTTATTAAAATGTGTGAGTTTCTCTACAGTCTCCACACTGTCTTTTCAAATCGGTCTGTGTACAGATTAAGTCTTTGAGCAGTTTAATATCCACTGTCGGAAAATACAGAGTCTCTGACCAGCAGGAGGCTACATTAAACAGGAAAACATTGGCATTCTCTTTTTAGTACTGACTTCTGCCAAAAATAGAGACTTTTGAGCACAAGACAGAACAGCCCTGTTTTAGGAGATATTTCTTTTCTCTTCTTTTCTAAAACGCATTGTACGTGTACTTCCAGTGCAAATTTTTTCAGCACTTGCGACAGGCGAGAAGGAAAGGGGGAAGAAGAGAGACACTCTCCTATGGTCTTGCTTGGAGGAACCAATAGCCATAGCACGCTGACCTACCAGCTCTCCTTACTGTTGAATCCAGTTCCCATTGCTGGCAACCTGAAATAGCTTATTAAAGATTTCATTTTAAGATAAACAGATTACAGTTTAGCATGAAATCTGGCCATGGCTATGGTTCTATGTGCGTAAGGATTGGTTAGAGATGCCTTCCCCTTTCAGTATTGGTTGGAGTTCATTAAAAACAAGTCTGTGGTATTTCTCCATGTGTGTCATGAAATGTGAGAGATCTGTCTGACTCGGGTTTGTATTTCCTGTCGACACAAAGGGCAGGTCTCCAGTTGCAAGGCACACTCCATGCACAGGTCACTGGAGGAGAAGAAAAATCAGTTAAAGCCTGCATTTACAGTATGAAAAAACAAATGAAAAAAAATCCAAGCACTAAGCAGTTTAGTTAGCCTGCTAGGAACACAGTCAAGATAAGTCTCTCAGTATGGAGATTAGGAATTGCAAGTCAGGTGTTGCAGATCCACAGGCTTTGAGAGAAGCTCCTGCTGCTCAGCATCTTACAGACCTGAAACTGCTAGTGCAGTTGGCCGGGATTACACTTGCATGCTTTTGTTAATCTTAACACTTGCTCTGGTCTGGAGAACAGCAGTCCCAGTGCCCTGCCTGAGGCTGACTCCACTTCTTGTTGACACACACTGGGCACATCTCTTCCCTTTTTAACTTTCCAGCATCTAGACCCATGGCAAGACTGCTTACATGAGTGCTCTAAAAACACTAAGGAACTGGACTTAACTGAATTAATTTCCTAGTAGGCTGCTTAAAGGCAGGAAAGTGCTATTATAGTATTACTCATACTGCTGTCCCATTTTTAGCTTTTAGAGGAATTTGTGACTTGAGAAAATCCATTTGTTGAACATTTAATGAGTATTTGAGTATATAATGAATTTTCTGCTCTCATGTGATCTGGATTTCACAGCACCAGTACTAAACAAGTACTCATCAGTAAAACCTTTGATATCAGGGAATTAAGACTTGGTAGCGTATGTACATATCCACAGTACTTCCCCAACCCCAAACACACACACAATTAGGGATTAAATCTGCTCAGGGGTAGGGTGAGGGGAATGGTGGAAATATTATGCTTTAACTTCTATCTGTCATATCCTTAAAAGGATGGGTTATTTCCTTTATGCTGGGGAGTCAATCAAGATAAGCAGGGACTGCACCTGGTCTCACCCAAGCTGCATGTCAAATACACACATTTTTCTGCTTCTTTGGTTTTGGGTTGTTTTTAAGGTTTTACCTGTGTCCACATGGCCTGAGTTCTGTGTCTGCTACCTCATCACAGCAAAGCGTGCAGCAGTTCTCTTGGATACTCACTTGCTTCAACAAAGCCAGGCGCCTGTGTCTGAAGAGAGACACCCCAACACACACACACGTTAGTTTGACTCAAAATGATAGATTCATAACTCTGAGTATTGCATCAAGACCAATGCAACACTGGCCTGTGCTACTCAACACTACTGCTGATAAACATCGATCATAACTTCCCACAAAAAAGGCTTAACACACCCAGAGATGTTCAGAACAGTCTTCAACTCCCCATCCTGGTCTGTCAGAAAGGGACAAAGAGGGTGTTAGATTACAATTCTTCTAGCTCCCACAGCTGAACACTTAAAAAAATTTCTTATTTGGTATCTCTGTACTTTTAAGAGTCAAGGAAAAAAAAAAACCTTGATAAGCCACACAAACCCATGTATCAACAAAATTCAGAAACCCTATAATGCTGTAAAAGAGCTTAAAAGAATAGAAATTGAAAATAAAATTAACAGCCCAGTATGGCAACTGCCACGAGGGAGTGTAAATGGATAAAAATGCCCCATTTGATGAAATAAGACATTTCACATTTGGAACACATACACTACACGTCAAAACTGTTCAACGTCAGGGTGATGTGTCTAGCCCAGACTATGCCCCACACTAGATGCATTAAATTCAGCACAACTCTACATGAGTTTATGTTAACTCCTGTGATGGATAATTAGGGTCCACTCAGGCCCTTACCTTTTTTCCCTATCACTTTTAAGATCAAAGCTATCTTTTCGTTTAGGATAGGCTTATCGTTTCCAAACAGTTCAGGCTGTAGGGCAGGGATGATCTTTCTCTATACAAAGAGCAACAGTGTCCAAACTTGAATGGAGCCTTTCAGTGCTATCACATATTAAATAGGCTCTAACACTGGAGGCCAAGTTTCTCCAGTCAGGCATCAACAGAAAACCAGCTTCCCCGTTTCTCTCTACACCTTCTGGCACAATCAAGTAACGGCTCTCACAGCTAATGCTTAAACATTGCACGAGTAGTGCCAGAATGACATCAACAACAATCACATCTGATCATCAACTAAAAACTGCAAAACCCCTCATCTAAGTGCATGACACTAATAGGCAGAACACTTAATTTGAAAAGAGGGCTGACCAAGAATGATAACTAACAGATCATCTTAAGGGATTAAATCAGACTCTCACTTAAAGCATCTGTAGTCACAAGCAGGTGTAAATTACTCTGGCTACATGTAAGTACAAAATGGTCTTGCAAGTTGCATTTGATTTTCTCTGCATAAATACAATATCACAAGCCTCAAACTTTGCCAATGCATGACTCAGATCCAAGAGTAAGGTATTTTTTTGTTTTCTTTTTAAACACTAAGATACATAAGTACCTCAAGTACACTTGAGCAAACAGATAGATAATTCAAAAAACAGCCTCTAAATTTTATTATAGCCAGGGGTATAGCCACCTCCAACAACCCCCGCCCCCATTTAATTAGATGTAACAAAAGATTATTTCAACTACCTACATCAGCACCACTCTAGAAGGCCATCTTTAGACAAAGTTGCAAATCTGGGGTACACTGTATCCCAGATTACACTGTATACTGTTACTGTTAGTGTTGCAGTAAATTATTTTATTACTAATGACCAAAAGCAGAAAAACTATTAGTTTTCATTCCTGCCCAAAGTTTGGTAAGTTAAGGAAAAGTGTATCCAAACCTGTTTCTATCTGGCTTGATTTATATTTAGGTGGGAAAGCACTTCTATATGTGAATAACCTTTGTCAATACTATCATTCACAAATGGGGAAATTTTCATCTGGATCAGAAAAGGACAACTTCAAGTCTTACAATCATTCAGTACCTCCATGCTGCCAACATCACAAATTAGGTCAATTTTAAATAAGACATCATTTTTTCATTAAGACTATACCTCCTCAACCAACCTAATCATTCTTAGACAGCAAAAGGCACTTATAACAGTTTACTGTGCAGTAATAGTTCATTTTAATTTAGCTTACTATAACAAAAAATTATTTTAATTTAATGGGTTTTGGTTGTATATCTCCTGCCCTACTCATTAAGTTGCACTGGAGCTTATGGTCTAGTCTTTTTCTGAAAGAGACCTATGGAGGCATGACCCCATAAAAGATAACTTTGCCAAGTACAACATAAGACTATGCAACTCAGAAGTGAAGCATTTTATTTCTCCATATGCAAACACACTCAAACTAGACAGAAGGATTACCTGGGCAAAATGATTTTCTCTTCTGCTGTCAGAAAGGCGTAATCATTAAAGGTACTAAACTTCATTGATGGTGGGTACTTGAAAGGTTTTGCCCCAAAGTTGAACTCACATTGTTGATAGGACATGAAACTAGCTGCAGCAAAAAAGCCGGATCTGCAATATGATGAACAGACATTTTAGAATGACTTAAACAATAATAGAGCTTTCCAGACATGTCACTACTATTACCAGACAAAAATATACCCTGAAACAAGACACAAGTTCCTTCAATAGAAGTGTTCTAAAGCTAATTGGGAGAAAAACCTCTAACACATCCAGTTTCAGCTGCACATACTTTCCTTGTTTAGTTCTCAACTTATGAATTTACTGTCAGGGTTTATCTGAATTTACTACTGAGTCAGCCAATAAAGGCTGCCTACTCTACAACTAGGATTAGTCACACTTACACTGAGAGCAGATACATACATCTGAACAGCCTACAACCTCATCCTCTTTACACTGATCAGCTCAGGTATCTCCTTCAGCACTGGAAAAAGTACTTTTCTTCCAAACATCTGCTGTTTAGCCGAGTTGTGAGGAGCAGTACCAACTGCAAGAGACACCTCCATGTCCACTGCTCCTGCTGCTTTATTTGAGCAGGCACAAATCTGGGGAACTTGCAACTCTTGTGCACTTGTTGTGTGGGATCTGTGAAGGGTGAATCCCAGTCTGAGCTCTCTTAGCACAACGCCCATCTGTTCCTCCTTGCCCTTGAAGGATTACCTCAGGATAGCTGTCTTGTCTTCACAGCCACACAAACACCTTGTAAAAACACCACAACTATCACCTCTTTCAGTTTTATTTACTGAAAGGGCCCAAGATGACTAATACCCTAAGTTCTAACCAAGTAACAGAATTTGTTCAGTATATAAATGACATACTCCACAGGCAGAACAGAGTACTGCAAGCTGAACAGACAAGATACTCTGCAACTCTTTAAACTGAACTACTCTTTGCTTGCATCTTGAACTTCATTTTGAGGAGAAAACATGAATGAAATTATTAGCACAGTAGTATTAATTTACAAAGTACTGTAATGTTTATTTAAGCTGCATAGGAAGCTTCTTTCTCAAGTATCACATCACCTTATCTTTTCAGAACTAAAAGGCTGAACTTCTCCATGAGAGTCAGAGGAGTTAGCCATGTGTTAATTTTAACAGATTTGGCAAAATAAGTGTCTAACACCTTTCTGTAATGCTACCAAGAGACGTCCTTCCATGAATATTCAATATGCTACTACAGGAAGTGGCCCCAGTGAATGGCAGTAAGTTAATACGCATGCTTCAGCATTTACAGGATTGAGGCTTTATTTTTTAAAAGATCAAAAATTCCTCAAGCACTACTAGAAATTTGTTCATCTTTGCTACAGCCTCATTCTATTTCAATGCTGTGCTAGTTTGACAGTAGAAAACAGAGTTGAACCTACCTTTGGAAGGTCCAAAGTATTTTGGACCCTGAAATCCACCTGGGAAATTATATCCTTCTCACTGATTTCTAAGCAACTTTCAATTGGAAAACCAGCTTAATGATGGTTTCAGGTAAGCAAATATGAATTTACATCTCAAATGGGAAACACTTCATATAATTAAAACAGTTATCCATACAGGTCACTGTCCTTTCAAATGAGCACATACTTACACAGCAGATGAAAATACTTGCTTCTCAGCAGGAAGCTGGTTTCCATTTAAATAGAAGATCATTTGCTTTTCTTGCAAGTCTAGTAGAAATCCTATTGTGTCTCCTTACATGCAAAACAAAGATAATTTAAAGATTTCACTTCTGTTAAATGCCAACAGCTGAAACAGTTATTGTTTTAAGTATCATGTATCTCACTATGAGTTATCTCACTTGAAAAGAACTGTTTGCAAAAGCATAAAGGAAGAAAGAGTGATACAGACAGTAACTAAAGAAAAAAAAAAGGACAAAATAGTAAAAAAAAAAAAATAAATTTTTAGTCTGCCAGAGCATTAATGCTACATAGTTGTAGAAGTATTGCAGAGTATTTGCCAAAGCCAGAAAAAAGCTGCACTCTGTCCCTCCTTGGCTATTTCATAACCGTTGAAGATACCCTCAGAACACATACTTGCTAAGTCTCATTTCTAATATGCTTGTGCTATTTATTTTTAAGAGGTGTTTTAATTTAGCTATCCTTGGGAGAAATTTTTAATAGAAGGCGGCACAGTTCCCACAACCAGGGCATGCATCTCTACACAGATTGTGGAACAAGAGTGTGGTGCCCACTTTGTACATTTAAACCACTGCAAGTAGTAGTAAAGGCACAATAATTAAGCCTTTAGTATCATCAGGATTGGGCAGTAACTGCTGTGTTCACACCTACTAACAAACTGTTTTCTAGACACCTGTAAGAGCAAAAAGTCCTGTGCAGAAATCCAGCTAGGATAAACAGCACAAGATGGACTGAATACCTTCTTTCCAACAGGGATGGGAATGTGGTTTACTTCTGGCATTATACCAAATCAGCTGCCGGCAGCCATCGTATGCACAGGAGTATTCATCGTCCCCAATGCCGTAACCTTCCTTTAGAAAAGAGTAAAGCATTTCAGTCTGCAGCCATTCCTCGCACAGAAGGGCTAAAGTTTATTTTTATTGAACTAAACCATTCATCCAAGAGCAGGAAAAGGTTTCTCTCACTCCCATGACGATAATTTTTTCAAAGTAGTCTGAGTTTCATTTTCACATCAAAAGGAATTTGTTGGGGTGAGGAAGGGGGAAGAAGGGAATATTGTCACAGAAGTTTTTTTTTTCATTCTCTGAGAACTCAAATCACGCCTGTCTATGAAACTAAAAAAAAAAAAAAAACCAAACAACAAAAACGCAAGGCTAGTACCCAAATAGCTAGCTTTTTGCATCTTAAAAAGTCAACATAGAATTGTAACCACTCTCTTATCTTGAAGTCCCAGTACCAGACTTGTACTACCTTCCCCCACAAGATATCCAAGTACCACCAGAACATACAGTACACAGAGAACAAACCCATAGTCCCTTCACTGAATTTGTTGCATATTGTGTCCATTTCAGTGCCAGCCTCCCTCAATTTCTGAAAAGGTTATGGAGTGATAGTCCCAAGGTCCAAGACAAATGCAAAACTAAAAGTTTCAGAGTGGGAAAACAATCTGTCATGTAGGAGAATGTAAACACGAAACCCAAAAGCATTATGGAAGAGAACTTCCTAGTGCTCTCCATGGTTTGTCTGAGGTGCAAATACTAGACAGTGGCTGATTACACAAGCCTCAGATCTCCCAAATTAAAGCTAAGCCCAGCTAATGGGTGTTTGATGTCATATTTAGGACTAGTCTTTTTCTTACACATGCTGTAAATAAAGAGCATATGGCTACTCTGATGACTGTGTTTGTGACATGCAGAAGATAATATCCTTGTATTTCAGGTAGACACCTAATGAACTTAAGTAACAGTAGCACTTAGCTATCAGCAAAACAATTGCAGGAACAGAAAAATCACCCTGCTCAGAGATGTGACATCTCCTATTTTCATACCTTGTACAGGAAGCACACACAGAAAAATGCACATACACCAAGCTCCTTAACAGTAAGCGGGAAAAATCTTTTAAGCCTCTTAGCAGTCTAAAGGCAGACACATGGCCTTTTATTTCAGTTTCCATTACACTCAGTGTCTACAATGCCTGTGCTCAGGACAGGTCTGTATGGTATTTTAGTTTGGTTGTGGGTTTGTGGGGTTTTTTTGGTTGTTTTTTGTTGTTGTTGTTGTTTTTTTTTTAAATTTAAGTCCCTCATTTCTAGCATGGAATTGCAAGTATGACTAGACTTTGGATGTGATGTAGAGAGATACACATGATGTACACCAGCAGAGGACAATGCTATTTACATGAATAATTAGAAGAAATGGAGCAAGACCACTGAACTCACAGGAAGGCTTAAGTTAAATGGTGAGAAAAGCCACTCTCCCATTCCTGTTGGGTTTCTTGCCACTGGTGTTTGTTTCATCTCCTTAATGTATTTCTCTCATACCCCCTCACCATCAATATTTACTCGCATGTATGTATTTGGCCTATCTTCATATTAGCTTCTGCATTTGACTCAGTTGTAGAATGACTTTTTCTATAATAATCAGAAACAAGCAGTTTTAACTGCTTATCTCTACGCTATATACATGTATAATTCTTCTCCTGAATTAAATTCCAAGTGGAAACAGAAAGCCATGCAATTACAACAATAAAGTAGGGCTAAGCGCATATTTCTTACTGAAGCTCAGCCAGTAGAACTGTCAACTTAAAATCCCAGCCCTCTATTTCATTCTGGTCAATGGCAGTAGGCTGGGCCATACACACCTTTTTTACTAAAATTCTAGCTTGCACTTTAGTGAACTTAAATGGAGGTTTGGAAGGCTGATAATATGGAAAGTCCTCTCTAAGCTGAAGCAGAGAACTTTTTGGGTAGTAATCATAATGCTTTCTTAGTATTATGGAAACACTGAAGCAAACATGCTACAGCATACTGAGTTTACAACAGCTGTACGAAGTTACCATGAAGATTTAAGAAGTAATCCTAGTTACATCTCTACTAAGGTTTGATATTATTCTTTGACTATAGGTTTGGACTTCAAAATGTGTCACGTGCACATGCTTTTTGCTTTAATGCTAGTAAGTACATAATTTTAAAAGTAAAACAGGAAGAAGAATACTTAGAATTAAGAATAAGATATTAAGTTATCTGGATGAGAGGGACAGCAAAGCAAGCTATAAAATAAGACAGTGTACTTATTCTATATTATCAGAATAAAGGCAAGAAGGTAGAGGGTTAAGTCTTTTTGTAATCCTTATTTTTAATTAAAAAGAAGCTGTCACATACCCAAATGGTACCATATTACTGCTACCAGCAAATCCAATGATACCATGCTAACCCAGAGTCAATTTAAATAATTATTTCCCTTGTGAAAGTTTAGTTTAATATGAAAGTATGTTAAAGAGTGTAATCAAATGGCTGCTTTGTGACCTGCATAAAAGTGAGTGCATGATAACCTGCTAGTTCCTAGTGAGTAATTGTTTACTTCACAAGAACAACAGACAGTAACCACCGATATTATCTAAAGAATTTCCAAGAAGAGACTAAGCCATAAGAAACAGGCCATTTCCCTGTAGCTTCCAGACAACAGCAAGTAGATTACAAGCTGTCACTGCTAGCAGCTATGCATTACTTGTGTGAACAGCATCAGTCTGTAGCAATGACAATACAGCCTTTTCTTGTACCACTAACTTCAGCAAAAATAGCTTCATGAAAGTACAGAAAAATTGAAGGAAACACGGAAGTGTTCAGTTACTACCACAGAATAACCAGAGCTATTTTCATAGGTGTTGAAAGTAGAAAAATACCGAAGTTACATCATCAGCTAGATGACATTACATGTACTCACATGATTGAGAAATTTGCTGTCTTTGGTAGCCCATCCTATCTGCATCACTCCCGAAGTAATGACTGTAACTTCATAGTACCAAACTCCAGAATCGACACAGAAAGTACATCTAACGCTTTCAAAGGATGAGGCATCACATCGAGCCTACCAAAACCAAACCAAACGTTAAGTTTCTATAAAATTAGCATTCAAACAAGCCCCTTTCTTCCCTGGATCAAGTTTCTTGCATGTAAGAATACACCAGCATAATTTTAGAGGCACTTCAGACAGAAAGTGGCCTCTCTTTATAGCAATAATTGTCACACAAACTAGCAAGTATGCAAGACTGAAAATTGCTGAATGGTAAGCCACGGGGGGAGGAACAAACCACCACACCAAAAACAAAACAGAGACTTGACAAAGTCAATTTAAAGATTTAAAGACTAAGACAACCAAGACAGGAAGACCTAAGTCATCATTTGTTAGCTGACTCCTGGTACGAAGGACAGAGAGGTATTCCATGTTACACGAGTTAGAAGTAGTAATAGAGGAAGGAAAAAAAAAACACCAACACATATGGCTGAGACAAAAATCTTACTGCTACGGGCTTTTCAAGACTAGACAGGACAAACAATAGGAATTATACTGCATGAACAATTTTAGCCAAAATGAGTGAAAAGCCAGCTGACTCTTAAGAACCCTCCTCACTTTTCTCAAGTTTCAGGGCACAGATACAGGTTTTACTTTACTGTGAACATTTTACGCTTGAGATCAGTGTAGCGATGTTACAACCCTCTGACAAATGAAGTTTTCTATACAAAGCTGGCAGAGAACTTCGATTCATTCTAGGAAATCACAGGAGCAAGTAGCAAACAAAAATAGTTAAAACCTGTCTTTTTCTTCAGACTCCTTTTTAGGTTGAAATCATGAAGTGACATCCTACCTCTAATCCATGTGGTGAGATCTTCAGGTATTCACTGACATCATTACTGTTCAGCATAGCCCTAATGTTGGTCAAGTCAACCTTCTCATATGTAAACTGCCTGCCTTCTTTTAAAACTGCAAAATAAAACTAGTTTTAATCACTGCTGCAGCAAAACCTTATTTTAAACATTTCACACAGTGGCAATCTCTCTAGGATCCAGTTAATTTTTGGCATAACTGAACAAAATATTGATATTTTGCTTGCATGCAAACAGCATCACTTCCAATACACTGTGTGTTAAACATGAGAACAGGACCTACACCTCTGACTAGAGCTCCTACAATTGGATTATCATAGAATGGTTTGGGTTGGAAGGGACCTTAAAGATCATCTGGTTCCAACCACCCTGCCATGGGCAGAGACACCTTCCACTGGACCAAGTTGCTCAAAGCCCCATCCAACCTGGCCTTGAATTACTACTTTCAGGAAACCCACAGGCAACTGTAAGGCGTCTAAGTTCACACCAAGATGGCACTGTTTCAAGATTTACCATTGTATTTGTATATTCAGCTGGCAGAGTTTTTCTGATTCATCACAGTGGAAAAGATTTTGGGGATGGGGAAGAAGGGGAAGGGGAAAACAAGGATTTAAAGTTTTTACCCTCTCATTTTCAGGTAGGTGATGAACTTGAACTGAGCCAAAGCAGCTCTTTCTCCCTGCATCCCCTTTTCACATGGAAGGATCAGAAGCATTTCTCTTGCCAGGTGTCAAACTGCTGACACATGCATGTTAATTTATAAATCAGAGATCTTATCTTAGGACCCTTCATATATCCTAAGCTTGCTACAACACTTATACAGATGTTTACTAAACACAATTGACATTGGCATTCCATAAGCTGGCTAAAGCCCCAAAAAGCCCAACAAGACCTTTTACCCAAATTTATCTAAAAGGCATTAGAAACTACAAGGTCAGAGTTGTTTCACCCTTGAAATCACAACTAAAAAAGCAAATTTGAATATTGTTAGTCATCCAAAAGGATAGATCAAGTAAAGTGCTTTGTCAAACAGTTTTCACTTTTGATCACATAACCACATCTTTACTTTAAAAAGTCTTTAATAATTCTTTGAGACTGTGCACTGCTGAGGTACGATCACAGTAGTGACTGTCACCAGGATACGTCAGTAATCCAGCTGTTCCACAGAGAGACAGAGCTGCACTATTAAGCTACTCAGCATGTCTGTTGAAGCATGGGTTACAGGAAATATGGGGCAAAGAAGAATTTTCATTGCAGCTCCAACTTGCAGAGTACAAACCACTTTCTTTCACAAACATTTTCCTTGCCAAAATTTCCTTTCCATGCAATTACACTGGATTTATTTGCCCCTTTTTTTTTTTTTTTGAAGGAGAGTGATTATAAATGCAGGCAGGTATATTTACAATAAGTGCTTATACAAAACAAACACAAAGTAGTCCTCCATCTCTTTGGAGAAGTCATTAATATTAAATGAATCCATCCCTTCATTATACCTACACAGATTGTCTAAACTCCACTGGGCACAGAATCCAACCTGGCGTTTTAAATAGTCTGGATTATCTGTCCATTTCTCTAGCAAGATCAGTTGGTCGCTAATGCATGATTCAGAAACTGTCATTTTATTTTCACCTGCAATTTAAGAGCAAAAAAGAATAATTGCTATAAACTAGGGATAAGTTTAGTTAAAATAGTAACATTCTACAAATGCAGTAGAACCCCCCCCCACCTTAAACTCTGGTATTACAAACAGCATGAAATTCTCTGCCTAAGTAGATGCAAAATTAACTTAGCGCTCAGATATACCACTTCTCAGCACAGAGCTGCATCATCAAGAGACTATTAGATCACGGCTGTTCTCCATCTCTCTAATACAGATTTATTTCTTTCCAAGTAACAAAGGCCTCATGTCATAAGTCCTTCTACAGCAATTTCTAACTGGGAAGGACTGCAGTGAGTTTCAGCAAATATCTCAAGGGTTTTGAGGGGTAGAGGGGTGTCACTAAAGCAATAAATATTTCTTCTTGCCTGTAAGGGGACAAACATTTCTCTTCTACATGTGTTCCCACCAATCCAGTCTTTCTCATGCTCACAAGTGTTATCAGATGAAGCAAGTGACAATTACGCAGTAGAAGCCATAGTATGGCTGTTAAGAGCCGTATCAGGCTAATACTTACTTGTTTGTGCAAACTTCTCCAGTGCTATTAGTGCAAAAAGCATCACTGTCGGATGGGACTGGAAGTTCTAAACGTGGGCAGTAAGAAAAATTATTTAATAAATACCCAGCACAGATGGATAGGAAAAGCTGTTAGTCTGTCACAGAATGCTTTAGGTTGAAAGGGACCTCCAAGGGTCATCTAGTCTACCCTCTTGTTGAGAGCTGGTTCAAGTAGATCAGGCTGCTCAGTGCCTTGTCCTATTGACTTCCAACTATCTCCAAGGATGGAGATGCCACAGACTCTGTGGAATCTCAACTTTCTATAACATACATTACCAGTATTTACCAAACATGACCCTAACTTTTCACAGTACTAATAAAGAATAAATTGCATTATAATTACTATGTATAGATACATACAAAAAGATTGCAGACACTTACCAAGCTGTGAAGTAAATATTCCAATATGCCTGGGCTGAGTAAGCCTATACTTGCAGGACCTACAAGAACATTAAATATTAAATCCATCCACAGGAACTACCACTTACTCATCATTGCACAGAACTTTTAAACACAAGGCAACAAATTAAAGAACATCTAAGAACTTCGCAGCAAAGCAGAACTGTAATATAGAACAATTATCATTGTTCCCCGTCAAATATTTGCTACACATTTAATAATTACACAGTTGCTGCCAAATTACAAACATATTCAGTTTACCTGCTGTAAACGGGTACAGAGTTCTAGCCACACTTCTGAGTTTTTGAAGTAAGACTACATCAGCCTCTGCTTAGCATTTTTATGCTCATTGCTTTCAAAGAGAGACTCGCTCCCCTTTACTTCCAGAGTCAAAGTATAAAGACCAGCTCCATTTATCAGTAGCCCAAAATAAGCAAAACCAAGCATCTAATATAGCCTACTTGATAGTTAATTATACAATTTGCAGCAGCACCATGATGAGCAGCTAATTAAAAAAAAAATGCCCTGAAATACTGTCTGCTTAATCAAGAGAGATAGAAGGGAATCAAACTCTGGCATCTACAAACTCTAACAAATTGCAAAGGGTTCCAATATAGCATTAACTGATTTGCTGCCTGAGCTGATACAAGAACTGTTCCATGACCACTAAGACAAAAGTACGTACAGAATCTCATTCTGACTTAGTATAACAGGGTATAAGTATTATAGTACAAAAATGCTTCCTGCCCTTGTTCTTTACTTTTTTGGACAGAAATATTGAACCTATTTTTTAATAACCATTAGGTGATACCAGACAATCACTTTTCCTCCTTTTCCCGTCTGCTTTCAGAAAAGGAGCAATAAAACTAGATACAAAACCAACCATCGGCAGGAAGGAAACTCAATCATCAGTTTCCAGTAGGGTACGAGAAAGTCACCTTAAAATAGAATCCCAGCAATTTTCTTTTAAGTAACATAGAAGAGAGAATCTTTTCAGCTAACTACAATAGAACAATACATGTTTAGCAGAAAGAGCATCTTTCTTTTTTGTTTCTGTACAGCCTCCAAGACTACTAATTTGATACTCCTGCCTACTAGCTAAAGAACTACATGTTCTCAGTAATTCACACACAGCCAAACTAGGTCTACAGAAATGACTGATTACCAGTGCTAAAGGCAATATACCATAAACACTGATCCACAATCATTAGCCACACATCAGAAGGATTTGGTCTTTTAAAGTATCTGGGATTGTGAATGGCTCATTCAGACCCAAGCTAGTGACTATTCAACATTTTAATCAAGCAGTAGACTCAGTCACACAAGGTCCTCCCTTGATGCAGAACATTATTCAGTTCTAAGAAAACATTTCTGAACTAGTCTGCATCGTGGGCACTAAAGCAGAAGGTGCTTCAGCAAGCCAAATACAAGCTTTCAGAAGAATCCCACAGCTTTACCTGCTAACTTCTCTGCTAAGCAGCCCAGTACTGCAGTTGTATTCCGGTGTCTGGCAGGGTGACAAGCATCCTGGCAAGCAGCAGCTCCACTTAAGTTTAATATTTCAGTTAACTTTTGTAATGCATCCTGAAAAAGAAAAAATCAGAAATCTTTTCAATATTACTGATAGATACAGTTTCCCGCCTAACTCAATATAGTACAACAAATTATTTTTACACTGTATTACTAAAGTCAGCATCATATTACAGACAACATGGCTATCTTTTAAGATAAGAAGAAAATAAAGAGCAGATGGAAAGAGAATTTCAACAAACCCAAGATCTGTAACTTTAAAATTACCACCAGATTGCTGGTCATTGTTGTGATTAACAAGTCAGGACACCTCTGGATGTATGCAAGTGAGCTACCTATAGCAATAAGAACTTGAATAGTAGACAAAGGCAAACAATACCAATCAGCACCTATGGCACTACTGCCATCTAATCTGTTTCCAATGTCCTAAAACTCACACCCTTTCCAGAAGAAAAGGGCTTGTTTAGACTTCAGAATTCAGGACTAAAGAGATGTGCCCCCAAAAAAGAGCCCACCTCCCCATTATAAATTTAGGATGCTGTCAGCTTTACAAGACGTCATAAATGGTATTTTTGAGAGCACAAATGGCTTTCTGTAGTCACACTAATTTAGGAAGTAACCAATGAGGGTAATAAATCTAAAATGCCATGCTTTGACTTGCTTCATTCAGGCAGTATGGTACAGGTAAAATTCAAGATAGATCTAGAGCATACCCTCCATTTTCAGAGTAGTTAGGGGTTAATCTAGAGCCAGAACAAGTTATCCCACAGGGAGAACCCCACCCCACAAAGTTCCAAATCCCCCTCAACTTTCCAGACTTCATGAAAGTTTCAGCTGATTCAGACTGAAACTGCATAATCTCAGGCTAGGATCTAATTAAAATAGAACTCCTCCTCATATTGAAGTCATCAGCAGGCCATTTGGAGAAAAAATGAGTACTGCTCAAGTTGAATATATATGGTTTTTTGAATTGTGTTCTGAGCCACACTCAAATCAGTTTACTGCACTAGAGTCTAAGATTTGCACAGAGAGAACACTGAAAAGCAGTTATGTTCCCAAAAGAAAAGCCACAAAACCAGAACTGACAGGACTGACACTAAGTGGAAAGAACAGAGAAAGAAGAAAGGATGACTGAGCCACAGACTTGGGACGGAAAAGCCTCACTAAAATTAGACTCTTGACAATCTCTGATACTGCTTTTATCCATTATTAGAACCGTCACAGAGATCAACTATTTTGAGTTAAATAAAGACTTTATAGAATAAAGTTTACTGCACTGCCATTTTAACTTTATGGACTTTATAGCCTACAATAACAGAAAATTAAATACACCCTGTTGCTGTTCTCTAGCTGTCACAGAAGTGGGGCACTGACTTAAAACCCTTAAGACCAGAAACTTAAACTTATCCTGAATAGAAAGAAAATGAACAGCAACAAACACTTTACTAGGCTGCATGTGCCCAGCAGATCCCACAACTGCAGCTCCTTGTGACGTAAAGAAATTGCACAAGGAAAAAACCACCAAAACAAAACACCTCTGTGCACCCCAGAAACAGGCATCTTATTCCTTTTGTCTTGTTAAGGTCAACTATTTCATAGTTAACTCCTTAAAATTAAAGTACCTAAAAGTCATGTGGTCATGCGGCTTTTGAAAAAACAAATAATTTGATTGCCAAGTACATTGTATAGTTGAACAAAAAATACAAAATCACTCTTCATATGGCACATTCACAGTGGCCTCCATTTCTTGATTTCTTTTTCAAAGCAGGCAAAATTTCTAGTCATAGCTTTGTTTTCAAAATCACTTTGCAGTCTATGTGACAGTCTATACAACATTTAACTTGTTCAAAAGTCTCAGATGACTTTAATCAACAGCCTAGAGGGAAAAACCTCACTTCAGGTAGTTAGAGAGCTCAACTAGCTCTCCAGCCACTCATGCATTTATGTAAGACAAAAAGCTACCAGCTTTTTATATCCCTAACAATGCAAATTGAAAACTAAAATTGGCAGCATAAGTAGATTAATAAATGAAAGCTGCAATGATGTCATCATCAATTGCTGATGAAATGAGATAACAACAAGCATTTGAAGACAGACAAGTTCTCTGTACAATCATCACGTTCAAAGGGATTCAGCAATGGTTAGCATCTTGAAGCACTGGAAGCTCTCACTAAGACACCTGTACCAAAACAGTATGAACACCTCAGGTCACCTTTCCATCCAAAAAACAGATTAGTGGTCAGTAAAAAAAAAAGTATTCAAATTTGCCAAAACTGTAGCTAGATATTTCATAGTTAAAAAATGTCATTTGTTTAACTTAACACACCCACTTGCATTGCATTCCTTATGTGCAGGGCAGGAACAAATTCAATGGTGACTTGTAAATGTGCAGCTTTCAGAACTTGAGAAAAAAGAGCAGAACTTGTACTCCTTTTGCAGCATTTGTACACCCTCGCTCCACAGCATGCGTGTACCACATGGCAGGAGAGGATAGCAGTAAAAGCAGCTAAGGACCAAAGGCCTCTTGTTCTTCCCCGTGGATCAGATTTTTTTTTTCTCCCTCCCAGTGCTTCTAGCATTAAGTAGCAATTAGATACCAAGTCACCACAAATTACTCAAAGTTACAAGTTACACCCGTTTTCTGAACAGCTATCAGAGCCTTGCATCACTGGTGAAACCCATGGGTGTGGCAACCATGAATAACTGAAATTCAGCCACAGATAAACACATATGCTTTAGACTCACTTTTGTTGGCAGAGGACATTCATCAAGTAGTAGCGTTATAACAGCTGGTCCCAGGGGATCTTCTAAGGGAATAACTCTAATTAAAGACTGGACAACTTCCAACCAGCCTTCATCTGTCAACCACAAAACAGAAGTAATGCTCAGAATTAACACTGCAATTCTGAAGTGTTCAAAATACAGCCATAAATGTAAATTGAAAAATCCTCAAAATTACCCAGTGAGTTTACAGACACTAGGAAAAAGAAAAAACCCAAACAGTTTACTTTTTACATCAATGTCTTAGTTTGCAGTAGTTTAGAAGTTTAATTCAAGGAGCGAAAACAGTTTACAGCAGCTTGGGTAATAGCGAACACCTCTATTGTTTAGAACAGTCTTGCCCAGGTCAGAGCATTCTTTAGTTTCCACTAGTATGAGGAAGGAACACCTATGACCAGTATGGACAAGCACTTTGTTCCAGTGTGATACTCAAGAATTCAGTGTCCAACATCAACTCTTAAGTGTTAAATGCCGCATCCACGATGACATGAAGAAATATTTATTCTAGCCAGAATCAGAGCACTCTTCTTGAGTTCCCTCAAGTAACACAGACCTCAGAGGAACTGCATTAGCTTGTCCCATGCCTGGTGGTCTAAAGAAAATTTGCTTCCATAAGGAACAGCTCTCACTGTTTAATGAGTAGACAAGGGCTTCTACTTGCAAGTAAACAACAAGCCACATATAAGATGTTAAACTACTAATAAAGTAAACAGATTTGGATTTGCAAGAAACTAGTTCCCTTAGTAGTGAAAATAGAGAGTCTGTATCTGCATACAAGTAAGTGAGGTTGAAGAGACTTGGTGCTGCCTTCAACAATGACAAGTAAATAAAAGTAACACATTGGGGTTTGAGTCTTGTTAGCACATTCCCCCCAAAAAACATTTTGCTGAATTGTAAATTACTAAGTTACTATAATATCTAATCAGGTTGATTAATTTATTTTGATATAGAAATACATTTCTTAAGACCAGTACCACCTCTACTAAGAGAGACAAAAATTCACCTAAACCAGAAATTTGGTGGAGGCCTTGAGCTGGGAGAATTTCTCCTACTGTAACAAAAGATGAAAAAAAAGCCCTTGCACAAACATGGCTCAGCTCACAGGAGCACTTAGGGACAAGGCTGGAACGACTACATCAATAAAGTGGAGGTCTAAGGACAGCAAAAACCAAGACAAAATGTACTATTTGCCAGCACTGGAGCACATGGGTTTAAACCATGCCTACATACATAGATGGGTTGTTTCTGCCTTACTGCAAACAGACATTCTTTGTGGCTTACGGCTTAATGCCATCACAATGTGTTTGTGGCCATCCGTTGGCTGCTTCTGGACGGTTCACGTAGGAAATTTAAGAGAGTTCAAAAAAACTCAGGCAAATGCAATGAGCTCAGTGAAACTTCTAAAGGGCAGAACTGTGTTTTGGATCCCACATCCCTAGAGCTACAGCAAGTCCTAATACATACTGCTAGCATGTATTTTTCTTCGCAAAGAAAAGAGGGATTTTTTTTGCTTTGGAGTCACAACTGAAATGCCCAACACAGTGCCTTGATACCTGTTTCTGCCATTTCATGTAACGTGATCATTGAATAAGGAGGCTCCTGGTCACTGAAAGAGATATTACACAGGTCAAAATTTATGCACAATCATCAACATAATACACCAAATAAAATTATAATACACAGGCACAAAATGAATCCAGTAAGTATTTAACAAAAGGAAGTTACATAGGCTGCAGACTGCTAATACTGTTTTCAGATCTGAAACACAGATGGCATTTGAGCCTTTTTCTGGCTCAAAGTCAACATCTGCACATCTACAATAGCTGATAAATGAAATGGTGATCCATATCTGCATATCTAAAAGCTAAACATAATGCTTAGGCATAGTGCTATTCATTAGCAGGGTTCCTGGGAGTACGTAACAAGAGACTATATGTCAGAGGTCATGAAGTGAATGAAGAGCAGTGCACAAGGGACATCATTTAAACATTTTTCCCCCAGAAATTCTCTGCTAAATATATAAATATATTAAAAACCCCCACAAAACTGAAAGGCAAGCCACCTAACAGCATCATAGACTTCAAACTCATTAACAAGAGCTGTAAGAAATAGTCAAGGCAGTTTAACAGAAGATATTTAACCCAATTCCCTTTCCAACATGAAAAACACAAAAAGTTCAGTTAGATCAAGTTCCTCAATCTGATTTCCTGGAGCAATGTCAAGAACCTATGGCCAGTGCTTATCTGAGCAGGCACTGCTGTTGAAAGTACCTAAAGCAAGATCTCAAAATCCTATTCAGTAAGTATCTCCAGGTCCAGAAAAAGCTTGTGCAGGAGCACGTTCTAAATGCTTTATTCAGTGCTACTGAGGCATTGTGAACTAACCCCAGGCTTAGAATGATATGTTCCACACTCCATTTCTATCACACACCTCTGAAATGAAACCAGAAATGCTAAGTACAGATGAATTTTAGAAAATTTCAACACAGATTCATCATGCAGATAATAAAGATACCTACTTTGCAAAGATTAATTATAAAAGAAGAGGAAAAAAAAAAAAATCTCAGTTTTGACTAAAAATAGATGATTAAAAGACATGCTTTTCTTACCAAAATATTAACACTCGCTTAAATATTTACACAAGAAAATGATGAAGCTTAAACACATTTTTATATTGCTATAACATTGGAAACAAATATCCCTCCCCCATCTCTTTGCTTTTCTTCTGGAAACTAATCTCCCCAGCAGGAAAAAGCAGTGCAGTGATGCAAGTAGAATTACCTCAAGAGAAAGGATGTAAAGACTCAAAGAAAGAAGAAAAAAATGCCATGAGTACTATGATAAAAAAGGAAGAAATTTTTATCAGCAAGATTTCTGATTTTGTCATGGGTAGCACGTGTTAACGGTACTAGCACTGAGCAAAGGAGAGTTCTGTTCCACTGATTTGCCATTTTAACCACCTAATTTCCAAACATCCCCACCTTCCTTGTTTAGAAACAAAACAGTCATTTTGCTAATTTCTTAATTTGTAAAGCAGCACTTCATATAAACTCTAAAAATTAGTACTTCTAAGTTCTTCTGAGGCTAGGAAGAAACTTAACTCCTTTCCTTCTAGAAAGGAGTTATCTCTAGATATGAGAGGAAAAAAGCAGTTGTCAGATATGCTTTAGGTTCAACCTTCAAGATTTGATAAAACAAAAAACCAACAAGAAAACCCAAACAAACAGCAAACATGGAAAGCAACTGTTCATTGCAGATCTCAGTATAACAACTTAATTTACAATTCATCTCTGAGTGTCCCCATGTATTAACTTTCAGTACAGAATTTGGAAAAGATTGTCAGAAAAAGGCTTTTGCCTTCCATTCCTTAGGCTGCTATCTTTCACTTTTTAAGGCTGTAGTATCACATTGAAGCCCATATTTCCAACCTGCTATTACTTACATGGTTTCATTTTAGTTTCACTTTAGTCTTGCACATTTTTTGAAATAAAGAGATTTGTCAGTTTCCCTACCATTTCCTTCAGTTGTGGTGTTTTCAAAACTGAAAAATCAGGCTCTAGGAGGAACAGGTAATAATAGAACATACTTATTCCTACAGTCTCTCACACTGAAAACCAAGATTTCCAGACATGGATCCCCCCCAGCAAGTGAGCATTCATATTAATCTAAAAAGGGCTATCATTAGCTTCAAGTCTAGGAGAAAGACTCCTTAATTTTTTTTGAGACTCATTTAGACAGTTTGCCTTGTGAGTAGACCCCTCCATTATTCATAGCCATAGGTCTCTGTCTTATCTGCAACAACTTGTAATATGTAGCTGTGTTGTAAAACTGGCTGCGTCTTACCAACTGCCTTAATATAAAACAAGAGAAACCGGTATACCAGTACAGCCCACTTTTGGGCTCCCCAGGATGAGAAAGGCATTACTATAAGTGAGTGTGTCTAGCAGAAGGCTACTGAGATGGTTGAGGGCTACAGAACATGGCATACAAACAAAAGCCAAGAGAAATAGATTTGATCATCCTTAAGGGGCAGTAGGGGAGAAGAGAGGAAGCCTTATTGCTGTCTGCAACTTCATAACTGGAAAGAGCAGAGAGCACAGAGCCAGACGTCTCAGAGGTGCAGAACAACAGGCCAAGAGGCAACAGGGGTGTGCTGGAACATGGGAAATTCGAACTTTTAAAAATATTTACTTATTTGAAGCATGGAAGTGGTCAAGCACTGGAACAGGGACCCAAAGAGGTGGAGAATCTCCATATTCTGAAGATGTTCAACACTTGACTGGATAAGACCCTGAGCCACCTGCTCCAACTAGACCTGGGTTTTAAGCAGGAGGCTGGAACAGATGAACTTCTGGAGGTCCCTTCCAACCTATGTGATTATGTGAGTCAAAGTATTTCACTGGAGGCTGCATAAAAAAAATACAGTAGCTTCAGGAATTTGTCAGAAACAGGACTCCAAGATCAGTGAAATAACTATGTTTATTGTCCCTCAGTAGCACAGGAAAGTGCTTACAAGATTACAAAACCAATTGCAAGACCCACAGGAACAGGATCAACTATGCACAAAAGCGTTGTGAAACAGCTTAAGGAGCTGAACTTAGGGGAAAGGGGAAGGCATGTGAGATTAGGGAGAGACTTTGAAAAAAATTGCCATGATTTTAACATGATTTGAAGACAAACCACAAAAATAAAACCTGTTAAAAAAAACCTTAGATTTAAATGTTCAGGAAAAAATATGCCCTGGTATTTCCATTTAAAGCATTTTACAGCAGGAAAGCAAACTCTTCCTCTGCAGGCACATTCCAGAGTAACAATGCAGGTATATGAATCAAGGCTCACTTATCTTGAGCCTCATCCACCTTAAACCTCAACTGTGAAGCTACAACAGTGTTTTTCCTTCTGTTTTGGCCTTTCCAATTCCTAGCCTGCACCTAACCCAAAAGGTGATAAACTAACTTAACCCAACATTTCTAAGGTCCTTTTAAAAGGTTTGTAGAAAGCGATGCAAAACCAAAAAAATAACAATGAATCCATAAATATCCCCCACACCCTTAACGGATGCTTTGAGCATGCAAGGAATGCAATACTGGGATCATGAGTTGAACAGCCACAACATGCGGTCTTTAAAAAGTAGTCAGACTTATAACTGGAAAGAAAACCTCAGTCTGTTTATACAAGCTAACAAAGATCAAAGCTCTCAGTTTTGCTTAACCATTTCCAAAGAAGTAAATACAGCCTGAAAACAGAAATCTTGCACAACAACCAATTTTTAGGACAGAAGTTCCCAAACTCTGGAGTGTTCATTGCTTCCTAAACTGTATGTCTATGCCAGGTAAGAAATACTGAGCACACTCCTCATCCCACCTGGGTGTAGGCCCATACAGGAACTGTGAGAAAACTCCTCAGCTCCTGGAAGAGTCTGTACCTGGGCACTTAGGAGCTATTTCTATTACCTAGGAAAGGTGCTCCTCTCCTAAGCCTCCAGATGGAAACACGTGGCTGCTTCAGGGAGGGTCAGGTGTAGATCGGTGAGAGGATGGAGTCACAGTTTGACAGAAGACAAGAACATTTTCACTCATGTTGAATTATTCCTTGAGGAGGTACTTACTTATCTACTAACGTCCGAATTACAGCCAGTGTGTCAAGTACTAGCCCATCCACATTCTGTTTTTTCCTTCTTGGTTCATGAGGTCCTCGACCCCTCCTGGGTGGACGGACAGGGTCCCTTGGGTGGCTTCTCGCTTCAGGTATGTGTACTCTACTGTTCTCCGTTTGCCGACTCCGAGATTCTACGTTGTCTTCTGCTCCGCTGTCATCGCGGCAAACACATGAGTTTCCCATATTGCTAGCCCCCAAGGCTCCCAGTAAGCAGGGAATATGGTGCTCTAGAGTCAACAGTAAACCTTGAAAAAGGCTTCTGCTAGCATAGAACACAACCAAAGCAACTACAATCATCTAGAAAGTTTTAAGAGTAATGTTTGTGTGATCCTGAATTGTGGGGTTTTTGCATTATAAGCGTTGCTACCAGCTGGAATGAATAGGAAGTTGGAGACTTAGTTTCCAATATAATCGGTTATAATACACATTGGCCATCCAGAAGGAGGTCTGAAAAAGCAAACCCAAAACAAGAGTCAGTGTTACTACTTCTAATGAATAACAGAAGAATTCCTGTTTTAGTAAACAGAATCAGTCTTGGTGGATAAAGCACCTAGGAAACATAAGGTTTGTACCTGAAGTCTGTTGTGGGGAGGGGGAAGGGAAGGAAGAGGAGGAGTAGGAAGTTCACTGAGTAAGTAGCTCCCACCCACACACCATTCCTTTCTACACTACCTATTATTTCCCAGTTCTTCCATGGTTTCTGGATGCAGAGGAACAACTTTGTCCTTAAATCTAGCACATTGCTACCCTTTAAGTGGTAAGTATTAACTGTTTCATTTGTTCTTTACCCTTTAGAGACATGCTGCTCAATCCACACAAGTAAAGGCTGCACGTTCTCATTTCACATCAGGAATTTTCAGTGTCGTTTCCAGACTCACTCTACCAAATAGCCTAAGTTGGCTAATCTCAACAAACAATAGATTTAACAGTGAACTCTGTGTTTAACCCAGCTGTGCATAAACACATCTTTTGGAACATGCCTACATCAACTGAATTCTCACCCAAAGAAGCACCAAGTACTGACCCTGAAATAAACAGAACTTTAATGCCTACAAATCTAACTGGGATTTTGAAAGGGGTGGTTTTTGTGCAGGTTGTATGCTTGTTTGGACCTAGCGTCAACCCACTCTTCCCCTTTCTGGGATTCAAGACTGTTTCAGTCATTCTTTTGTTCTCTGTTTAGATGGTTTGGATTAAATACAGGCCTACTAGTAACTGGGACTGTAGGGCAGTCCCTCAGAATCACTGAACTGAGAATGCTAGAGAGCGAAAGGATTCAAAACCCTGCCTCATTACAAGTTATTTTTCAAGCCATAGGGTACATTTCTATAGAACATTAAGTAAAGTCTCAGCTAAAATAAAGCCCTCCAAAAGACATCATTTCATTACTTCAAGCATGCCAGAATAAACAAGTAACTATTAAGATTAAGCTCATGTTATTCTTTTAAGAATCAAGTTTAACATTTAAGCTAGAAATTATGGTGAATATCCTATACTAGGTTATTACTATTCTACAATTATTAAATAATCTATTTAACAGCAGACATGTAGCAACATAGAATTAAAAGAAAGTCAAAGACAGTTGCCACCTTTCAAATATGAAAGGCTCCCTACCATCGGAGCCAACTGGCAACTGTGCAATTGCTGGCTGCCAATTGGGACAAGATCATAACAACATTATTTGGGAAGCCAGACACTAGTCATATGAGCAAGTCTCTGGATGTACAGCTGTCGCTGGAAAAGCACTGCAAACAAGCTCTCACAAACGCTTCTGTAGGTTTGAAGTACATCATCTTCTTTTAGTGTGGTGAAAAGTTCAGTATTAAGAAATTAACTGAAGACTAACTTGGGGTGTGTGTGTGTGTGTGTGGAATCCCTCAAGGGATATTAAATGCAAAAAAATACAAGATCTTGACTTCTGGTTTACGAAGCTCCTAAACCACACATCATTAAAAGGGTTTCAGCATCACAACATGCTTGCCTTACTCTCTAAGCAGTTTCACCACAAGAGGTGGAACACCAGGTGCAGGAGTCCTTCCATCTGAGCCAATACAGCTGTTATATTCTCAGCCAGCAAGTACAAAGTAGATGCAAGGGTGCCAATACAGATTGCGTAGATCTTAAGTGGAACTGTTTAAGATCACAACTGGTTCAAATGACTTTAAAAGGTTGGGTAGATTTTGGTTGGTTGTTTTTTGTTTTTTAAAGAAGAGCTAGTTATGTGCAATGCAAAACATGTCTTCCAAAGGAAATAATATACATATATTTGTGAAACCAGATCATTTAAGGCTATTTTAGCAACGTATGTTACTAAAATGTAAAACTGCATCGTTCATGTGTTACAGATTTAGAATCTGAATTTAGTTAAGCTGTTCTGTAACTTAAGAAAACGTTAACACAGTGAATCTAGCCTGTCATCAAAACAAGCATGGAAAAGCTGTATTTTAGGGATTAGCAACGAGTAAGAATCTACCTAAGGAAACAAAACCAGACATAAGTCAAGATTAAAACTGATTGAAACTTAAGTGTTTCTGTTTGACAACTTAAATCATGATTAAAAACAAGTGATTGCAATTAACTCACCTTTAAGTATGTTTGGTTCAGGAACAGTTGGGCTTGCTCACAAAGCACTGTAACAGAAGCAGACTGTACTTCTTCAGGGCACACGCAGTTGTATCCGGAAAAGCAGCACTTTATAAGCCTTTATCATGGGCAATGAGTCATTATGGTTGACTGCTTTCACTTTTAGGAACAACGCTGAAGAGTCCCTGAAGACAGAGGGAAAAGAAAGAACAATTCACTTGGAAACTGCCTCTAAGGTAGACGTATGCCACCTCCTCCCTACGTCCGCCATGACATCAAGTCATGCTGTTATTTTCAGCCATGTTCAGCTTTTATGGGGGAAGTTCCCTCAAGGCTTCAAAACCAGTTTGCCACCTACTAGCTTTAGGACGAGACACAGCTACAGAAAACCCAAACTGTTTTTGCAGCCTTGGTATTCCATACACCACAGCAAGTGCAGAGCAGTGACCAACTCCTCCCCTCAAATTACTGCTTACAGGAGGAAGAAGGGAAGCAATGATATCTGCTCCAGATCACCCTTCAGTAGAGTAGGGACAGCAGAAAATAAAAGCAAGTACACTATAAAAGTTGATTAGGTAAAGGGAAAAGAGAAATGACAGGATAAACTCCCCTTATTTAGTAAAGAGCTGAGTTTGACAGCATTCACTTGGCTGTTGCTTACCTGTTGCTTATCACATACAAGGAGCTCATTGTCAAGCCTCAAACAAACTGAAAGGCTGAATAATTAGGAACATAAGGTAGAAGAGATTGCTACAGATCCACCTCACAAACCAGCTTGTCTGGACAGAGTATGAATGCATGAAGAGAGGTTCGGAAGTGCAAAGGAAAAGATTTTTAAGAAAAGTCTCTTAAAACAGTGATATACTAGATTACATTTGAGCTGGCATATTTTTTAAGGAAAGCTTTACAACATTATAATGAACTGTGACTGTAGCATTAGGCTGCCGGTGGCCATCCCAACTCCCTCACTCTCACTGCTGAAGTAAAGAGGACAGAGACATCAAACTTCAGTTCAGGTCAGCTGCAGGATGGAACAGTGAAATACAGTAGAGAAGGGAGATGCAAGTGATGAGAGCGATCAATTCCGTTTCTGTCCAAACTCAGAGACCTCACTGACACAACCAACACACAAAACCAAAAGCATTTTGCACACCATGAAAGATGAAATATATTAGTGTTTCAGTAAGAGGTAACAATCTCTGCATACAGAGAAGGAAAGAAATTTTAACTTCAAGCCTCATTTTTGCAAATCCCTGCTCTCAACACCACCTGGACACAAGAATATGTTTTTTTAATTCCAAAAATACTTAATAGTCTACTTGCAAATATTGTGGGAATAAAAGAAGAAAGGGTCTTTTTAAAGACTTTGTCTAAAAGAAGAAAAAATAATTCAAGAAGCAAACCAAGAATATCACAACAGCAGTATCGCGATAAGCCGAGATAAGCTTCTTGTCCTGCCTGGCAGCAGATACTTAAAGTTGGGCATAACAGCAAGCATACAATAACAGACAAATAGGGTCTTTCCTAGTGTGCTCACCCAAGAGCCAATAGCTCAGTCTCCTGAGACAAAGGCCACATGTTTGTTTTGCTGTTAAAACACCGCTAAGGAAGAGAACTAATCTTGCATAATCCATTTAATTTTTTTTTCAGTAGCTACACAGCTAAGAGTCTCTGCAACTGCTTTTAAAATTTAGCAGTCTTCCATTATAATGTTGTGACCAATTGTTAACCAAAGTACTAGATTTCTTAAAAATTATGCTATTGGAGAATTTAGTGTGGTTTGTGACTTTTACCTTTCATCTTTTAATATCACATCAAAACACTCTTTAACCCAAATACGTTATGACCTAACGGCTAAGATACACCTAAGCACCAGCACAAGAGTAAGAAGGTTCCCTGGAAGGCCACTGGAACAGAAACCTATTGCCTTCTGTCAGGGCTACAATGACATCATGCAAACACCATTTTCTTAAACAGTGAGTGCAAGTCAAAGTAGATCTGAAAGTCTTCAGATGAAGCAACAGTGCGTGAAAATACCAGCAAGAGCTAAGCTACAGGACAGAAAGACAGGTTCTCCATCTTAAAAGCTGTGACCGCTTTCCCTGTGATTAGCTCAATTTAGTGTCATTCAGACACACTGCAGTGCTAGAAAGCCTCATCCCATCAGCTTTGCACTTGCCTGAGGAATATTCTTTGGCAAATTTAGAAAGTGATAACAAGACTATGAAAGCTGTTCACGACAGCAGCCAGATTTATAAAAGTGATAACACTTTTACTTTGAAATGGTATTTTAATAAAAGCTTGACCCCACATTTTTAAGTGCAAGAAATGGTAAAGGCAGCAGCCAGTATCTGCTTCTCAACAGGCAGAGTCATCCATTCACTCTGAATGCTGACTATCAGATGTTACTTTGGGATGCAGGACTATGAAGCTGCCAAACATTTGATCAAAATGTAAGTTTTTATACTATAAGAAGTATCTGGTACCGATACCCCTCTCTCTGAACAGATAGTGTGGGAACAGCAGAGAATGCCAGTGTCCAACACCTCCTCCTTTACACCTGCAGGACACCCACTGAACAGCTGCCCCAGCAAGTTTTCCCCTAAACAAAGCACCAGGGTCAGGCGCCATTTGAGCTGGACACCTCCCCTGCACAGGAGAAAAGCAGCTGCTGGTGCCCTGCCAGAGCCCTGCCAGCAGCAGCCCCCCGTACCCCTGCACACCTCCACCGACAGCAAAGCAGCTGCTCTCCTGGCAGGCTCAAGCACGTACATGGATGCACAAAGGAGTTGCAAGCTGCAAAGACTGACCAACCTGCCACAGCTGGAAATCCAAGTGAGGGGGGTATATGGGGGAAATAATCATCAGCCATTGAAACAAATGCTATTTGAGTGGATTTGCACCTGCCTGGCAGCACAGATGCCCAGCTTACTCAAGAGAGGCCTCTTCTTGATCATCTGACAGAGCACGCCAATGGAGAAGTCAGCTCCAAGTGGCATTAGGCTCATTTTCTCTGCAATACATAGCCCAAGAGTCGGTGATTCATCCCCTCAAATATTCGGTTACAGCCAACCATAATACTGCCTCATGATGGAAAACGCCTCTCCTTTCCATGAAATGGAGTGCATTGCCAAGCAAACAAAAAACCTCATACACTTAAATGAGTAGAGAGGGTTTCAGCTACCAGAACCACTTCTCCAGCTTCTGCCACTGTTACAAGAGTAAGACCATCAATTTCTCCTCTCAAGAGCAGAGTAACACAGGAGCTCAGTCAGCAAACCACATATTAAAGTTGACAGCTTTTCAAATGCAAAACTCAGAGTTTTGGGCAGCAGTTTCCTCTTAAGGAGATAAAATAATTAGAAATATTTCCTCAGCATTTCTTTCCCAAGAAATGATGCTCCTAAAAAGGAAGAGATGGAAATCCTTGTGATGCCAGTCAGATGAAAAGTTCAAACTACCACAAGAAGGAAATGCAGCTATGAACCGCTGCAAGATAATTAACTTCAATGCAGGAATAAGACGGGGAAGAGGCCTGTTTGCAACTACAAGCTTTTATAACATGGAGAGGATATCAGCTTTGAAATGATCGGGGTAGGTGATGAAAACCAAGAATTTCCAGTAAATTAGGTACAATTATAATGCGAAATTTAGACTTTCTCAGGAGATTGCATTGAGAACTGAGGTCAACCTCTCAAGCGTAAGACTTGTGCAACTAAAGAGAAACTCGCCGTCCAGTGTGGCTACCACGCAGCGCACGCAAGAAGTGGACCACAGGCTTCAGGAGGAGCAAGTAAATGCTGTGCTGGTTCTTTTGCATGGAGTAACCAAGCATCATATTGTGTAATCTAAAGCAAACCCCTAATTCAATTGTTTTCTTTAAAAATATCCCAGAGTGTTAAGACTAGCGTCAAAACTCAATGGGAAACAGCATTTACTGGCATGCAGTGTGTCACCATCCGCAGGACAAAGCCATGGCCACAATCATTTGCTTTCTTGCTGTAGTAAGAACACCCTAAACCGAAAGCAGACTGACCTTGAGCATGCCTGTTTCACAGAAAGGGACTGATCACCTCTCAAAACCTTTCTAGCTTCTGCCCATGTGCTTGTCAGTGAAAACCCCCAATGTTGTGGAGGGCTTACGCAAAAACTTGGGCTTTAACCCTGCAGTCTTCTCTAGGTAATTCTAGCTTTGTCAGAAACACGGAGTAGTTGAAGGATCTGATCTCGTTTGACTTGATGCGATAACAGTCAAAGGAGAAAGAAGAAGCAGATACTAACTACCACCACAGTAGTTTCTTTTTCTGTAGACTCACTATGAAAGTTAGATTTTCTAGTCACCTGTACATTGGACTACTTCTGTCTTTTTACTTCCCTTAAATCTCTTTTTAAGCTGGTACAGGAACGCTAAAATTGCAACATGGATTTAAAGTGAACTTCACTGTCTCACTTAAACTAGTGTCTCCAAAGTAGGCCTGGTAAAGAGAGACTCTTACCCTGCCCAGGTTTTCCCTTACCTCTGGATAAGTGGAGACCACTGCCCAGGGCTCCTCAAGCATCAGAGACTGTTCTGCTACAGCTCTGTCTGAAAGAGAAACTGAAGCATTTACCACCTCCTAGCTTCCTCCATCTCAGAGGTCATAATTTCTCATCTCAGGATCGTTTAGGTGGAACTGTCCTTTGTACCACAGCCTTCAGGAAAATCTCAGCTTTGCTTTAGCACTTTGAATGTCTAAACCACCCATTCAACACCGGTATCAACCATGCAGAACATGACTTCCTCCTGATCCCCTTCTCCCCAAACTGTAGAAGGGTCATTACATTTCTTTTCAGAGACAAAGCTATGCTTTGAGGCTGATGAATACACATCCAAGATAATGATCTTTTTTAAAAGATAGAGGTATCTGACAGCTCCAGGGAAGCTGAACAAGACTTGCCTCCAGCAAGCTGACGTGGCAGAGCTGTACAAGCTCAGCAGTTGCCCAAGGAGCAGAATATAATGCACTGCTTCAGAAGTGGCAGGAAGATAAGGATAACACCCTGCAGATGGCAGGGAACACTAATCCTACAAACTGAAGGGATACAAGCACACAAAATAAAATTGGTTAGCTATACCATATTAAGTTTTGGCACAGACGTTCATTTGGAGGCTTATAAATAAATCCTTCAATTAATTCAAGTTAATCTTCCTTGCTGCCCTGAAAGTTACAGACATTATAAACAATAAACAAATTTGCTATATTTTGACAAAAGTGTTCATGATATCAGGATTCAAAATTTAAAAAAAAAAAAAAGAAAAAAAAGAAAAGACAAGACCAAGAAATTCCAGAACAAACATGCTGGGAGAAAAGTGTGGACTCTTTGGGTACCAAGCAGAGGTGCAGAATTGCAAAGAAACAACACAAAACACCCAATGGATTTTTTTTAAGCTTTTTCTAGTAAATTTAATAATAGTCCATTCCAGAAAGGATAAGGTTTTACCTATATTACTATCCAGAAACCAATGAAAGAGTTCTCTTAAATTACAGGGAGATCAACTCATTGTAGTAAACTGCAATAATACATACTTAGTTTAAAGCACCTCATACATTAACAGAAGATAAACTACAAAAGCGTTCTGAGGTACAAATCAAGAGACTGAGCAGCTCAAACAGTCACACAGTGCAGTCCTGCCATGGGAACTAGATCTAGGGCTAGCACAGAGGCATCAGAGTAATCACACTGTGGGCTATGAGAAGATGCTACAAGCAGGGACTGCTGGAAGCAGGGATGGATTCTTGTCAGCAAACCACTGCCTTTGTGTGACAGAGCTGAAATGGTGAAATCCCAGAGTTGTGCTGTTTCTTGTCTGTAAACTAATCTTAGCGCTTTTGTTTCTCTTAAGTCAGAGCCACGGCTCATTTTCAAAGGAAGGTTAACTACCGAACTACTCTGTAGAAGGCAGAACAGTCTCCTGCTGTAGACCACAGAAATAAGCCCAGCTAGATGGCCTGACTAAGCTATTACAAATGCATAAAATACACTGAAAAGAGTTTTGGATGTGTGAAAGATTTTGATAACATTGCTGAAAAATTCAGTGATGCCTCAGTTGGAAGCTTGCATTGTCGGCTGTCTGACAACTGCGTCGGAGAGCAGAGCACAGAGCAGACAATGTCTAGACCCTCCTATTCTCAGCCTCACCAAATTTGTCACTTTATGACATTGGTTATCATCTCAAACATGAAAAACCTAACAGCGTGGCAGGAAACAGGCTGAAGAAACTTCCACTTCTTGCTAATTCAAGCAGCGTTGGAGGATGGCCTGATCTTTCAGTGCCAGTAGTTGAAAGCCAGTTTTGTGACCTTCCTTGCCAATCATGGAAAGCTAGCAGCTCTTTCTTTGCTAGCCTAAGTTCAGGACTGCACCAGCAGAGCAGGAGATGTCCTTCTGATTCTCTTTCCTCCTGTAAGTGGATACAGCAACAGCTGCTCAAAAGACTGCCATCCGAGGCAAATATAACATGCAGGTCACCAGGTTAGCAAACTGGCCTCAGAGGCATTCACAGGAAGCGTGATCCCTGATCTGGGGCTGCCAGAACTGAAGTCTACAGAACTTGATGCACAGCTCTGGGCAGGTCACTGGAACCCCTTATCTCACCTATTAAAAGGAAAAACAACAACAAAAAAAACCCACACAAGAACCCAGCTTTGTTTCTCCCCATTTGTCTCTTCAAGTTCTGCCTTTAGGAACTTTTCTTTCCACCCCGCTACAAGTCCACCACGAAAGCATGCTGCAGGATGTTGAGTAGGTGACCACATGTAACACAAGTGCTTCTGTCAGCATCAGAGCCAGTGACTCCAGGTCTCACAGGTATCCTGCTCCTACCACTGAGCTGTGGTACTTTTTATAGTGTTTTAAGACCTCTGCCTGTATGAAGAAACTCAGACGAAGTTGGTCAATGGGTTTCAGAGCTCCCGTGGCTGAGAAGAGGAAGGGGACTAACTGCCCGAGAGACGACTCGGACAAGCACATGTGGGTTAGGAAGTGGGCTGAAGACAAGCATGTAGGTGTTTCACAAGGCAGCCTAAAAATGGTTTAAACAAAAGTGCGTACCCATTTGAGTTTGTTATGGTTGCGCATCAAAAAAACCAGAAAGCTCAGAAACAATTTAAGAAGCTCTCAAAACCTGTAACAATACCAGGAACACAAAGTCATGGTCATCTGGGGCTTCTCCTAAGTAACTTCATACGGAGTGTCAGGAAAAATAAGATTAAACTGTTTTAATAATTATATTTAGATACTATTTCACCAAATGTAGCAGAGGGGTAAACCTCTAAAGAGAAAAAAAAACCTCACCCGTTGCTCAATTTTTTAAAAATCTTTCACTCCAGGACTGCTACATTGATGAGAGTTTGAGTGCAAACACACACATCATTCTTCAATCACCATTAGGTGAATGTTTTCAAAAGCAGTGAAGAACTCTAAGCTTTCTCCATGCCACCAAACAGCCTTGCTTTTAGGAAAAAAGAGCATCAGCGTATCTGCTGGATTTTCTTTTTCAATATTGCTTTCTAGCATGTCCCACTGTGTACAGGAAGGTATAAAATATACACAAGTGGCACAGCCTTCTGGCACATGGTTCACCGACTGTCCTCTAACCTATGATTCAAGCTATATCAATATCAGTTTGTGCACATGCACTGAAGCAAGCAATCCAAAAAGCCACACCAATATTTCAAGTCAAAATGTCCTCAACTCTGGTCCTTCTCCTCATGTCCAGCAAAACACTCAGATATTCAGAAACTTAAAGCAAAAGTGAAGCACTTCCTATAGCAAAAAAGCCTTAGAAAGGCAGAAAAATAACTACAGTTGCAAGTGCTTTGCATGCTTAGAAACCACTACTTCTGCAAGGAAAAGGATGGATTTCTTGTCACTGATTGTGGTGACTCGCTGAACCCCCATTAATAAACATACATTAATAAATGACGAGCAGTACCTCAGCCCAGACTTTCAGCCAGCAAGTATCCCTACCGAATAGGCAAAACCTACCAAATACACAAAGTTCCCATGGCAGAGCTGGGTAAACATCTAAAGCACAAGCTTGGCCACAATAGTGGTAGATCAAGGTACCAGATCATTACAAGCACAGCTGAAGAGAGATCATGATGTATTGGTCAGTCACACAACCTCATGAGTCATGCATGAACATTTGACTTATATTAGACCTCAGCAACATGATGAAGAATAGGAAAGGAAATAAAGATCATGCTGGCACAGCCACTGCCACTGCCACGCCAACTTTACAGTCACCGCATACAAGCCAGGAAGGGAAAACAAAATGGATTGTCAGGACACAAGGAAACGCAAAGCACAAAAAGACACGACACAATTCTAATGAGATACTTGAAAGACAATGAATCCCAGCACAGCACTTCTGCCTGCAATACTTTAAAGCTAAGAATATCAGAAGCTTGGGGGGGGGGGGGGGCGGGAGGGGGCGGAACACAAACAGTTTAAAATGCTGAACACAACATATTGACAATAGAGCAGAACGGGACAAACTTCATCACGTTAGCTTGCCTTCAGTTTACCACAGGGTGATAGCGTTTTAACTTGCTGCCTCTGTGTTGAGAGGGAAACCTAACAGTGCACATCATGAGCCCTGCTCCATTTTGTGAAGATATAACCACGTTATGTATAACCACATTATCTAAGTGACTTAGAGACCAATAGGAGACATTTCAAAATACAATACATTATCAGCTAGGGGAGATATTGATGTGAAAGGAAATTTGAACAAAGAAGCCTAAAGAGTAACAGGCCACTAAGCGTTCCATGACAAATTGCCACCTTTATCACTAACTTATGGCTTAGGCTACTAAATATTTCCCTTTTATTCCTTAATTTTAACAAACAAGCAAACAGCTTGAGGGAAATGGACTTTGATATCACCTGATGGGCAGAGTACGAGAGATGTCCTACTTTATACGAGGGAACCAAAATATTCTAAGTAATCTATTTCAGCCCATCCATGAGGCTCATAGCAAATGAAACATGCTGAGAGCCAAGACCTCCGACATGAAAATACTGAAAACATACCAAGGAAGAGTGCTGAGAAGTTGTGCAGAAAACCATCGCATTCCTTCTAAGAGAAAAAACAAGCATTAAGAAACGTACAGAACAAGATAGCAGTGAGATTAAGGGAACCACTGAGTGATCACTGAATTACAAGGCCAGAGAGTAGGATACCAGAGTGGCTAACATGAAGCGTTGCAGTCGAACTCCATGTATAGGAGGCTGAAGGTAAACAAAAAGGAACATTAAGGACTTCAAGGAAACCAATAACCCCACCTACCCGGAAGAACACACCAATATCATAGCTGAAGATAAGGGAGGCGTGTGGACTAGCTGAATTTGATATATCAGCAATCTAAGAGTAGGTAAATAACCGAGACTAAGCTAACAAACAATCAGCAATAGCAAGAGTAACGACAAGAGTTGTGCATGATGCATAACTGCATTAAAATATCCTGGAGCTTCCTACACAAGTGATGGAGAGCAGATGCTGAAAACTTTTAGAGTGAGCAGGAACCTTGAGAGAGTGTTTGGATGAAAAAGGAAGAGACAAAGAGAAGCGATCATGTAGCTACAGTTGTGCTTCACACATCTGAAAAAGAACACACCAGGAGAAATACACAAACTACTCAACCAGACTTATAAATGAGAACAAATAGCAGAGATTGGGGCACAAAGCAATAACAGTAATGTCCTAAAGAAAGAGACGGGGGAACGGGTGCCAGCAGGAGAAAGGACCTCTTTTGCTGAGTGGGCTTCAGCAGAGGAGAACAAAGACATATGCAAAAGCGCTTGCAGAAGAATGGGCCAGATTTAGATCAGAGCAAAGAACAGATCAATTCTTTGCATTTGGATAAATGCAAAAGAAAAATATATTTAACAGCATCCTAGAATCTTAAAATCATATGACAAGATCTGAGAATGCACAGTCCTCCAGAAATCCACAGCCAAATACAGGAGGCCAAGAGCAGACAAGATGTGAGGGAATATTTCAGATGGCTAGTATGTGATGAGAACTGTTAAGAGATTTGTATAGTTTAGCAGGGAAATAGCAAAGGTTTAAATACTGCGAAGTAAACAGGGGAAGAGTCACAGTACACAAATGTACGTAGGTCTCCACATGACAATAACCTCATAGCACTGATGGATGTACAGAAAATTATGATTAAAGCAGAAGAACTGAACTGAGGACCAGCATGAGGAAAAAAAAAAAAGCCACCAAAACAAATAAATGCATTCACTGCAAGACAGAGGATAGAAAAATTAAAAACCTTAAAAAAGTTAGTGCTAAGTGGAAAAAAAATCTCTTGCTTATGTTGAAGAAAACAAATACTAACACAGACATAAAAGGAAAAAAACTGCACACACATCAGCATTCAGAAAACAATGCAGTATCTAGAAGGCTGAATAAATTCAGAAGAGAAAGGGCAGCTCTTATGTCCATACTTCCCCATGGACCAAAGTTCCACTGCGTGAGAAACACTGATAAACGCAGGCAAGCATCAAAATGAACTCTGGGCTCGGGGTGGATACCAAGAGATTCAGAGCAAGATTTTGCAATAACAGAACAGAAAATGAAAATCAGGAAGACTACAGTCATTCTTGGGACCTACATTAAGACTCTATTCAGAAGGGACACTGTACCTCCTACTGCACAACAGAAGATAAGAAACAGTAATATTAAAAAAAAAAAAGCCGGGAGGGGGAAATGAAGGTATGCAAGATAGAAACAGTGATAAGCAGGACAGAATCACAGGGCTGAAAATAAAAATGCATGCTTGATATTGGCATAATACAAGCAGTGAAGAGACCTGCTTTATAAGCACTGAACTAAGAGAGCAAAGCAGTACCGTGGTGTTACCACGCTGCTAGGAAAGGTGCCGCTGCCTTATCTGTTGCCCAAGTATGCAAAACAAAAGAGCTAGATGAATAATTGCATTTGGTAGCTCATTCCACATCTTCATATTTTCTCTGTAAAAGAGACAAAACTTGCTCTGCAGAAATATTTTTACATTGACAGTAGTAAATAGTTTTCAGGCTTCTGACTTTTTACATTAATATAAAAATATTCAAGGGCTCTACAAAACTCTTCTGAGTGTTTCCAGGCTCCCACCAGGCCCCCGAGCAGCATGTCATTTTGTCCCCTGCACACTAAAACCCAACCCGCACCAAACCGCTGTTAGCACAGCCCTTGTTTTGCAAGTCATACAAGTACCGGGAAGATCTCCCAGCACCCGAGAGGCACTGTTAAAAACCTGTAACCCCTCACCGTGCCGAACAGCAGCGACTTGGGGTGCCCCGTTCCAGCAAACCCCCGCTTCATTCAAGTTTTGCCGCTTTCTTTTAGGAGCTCCTAACTTTACACCCGAGCCCAGCTCTTACCAGCTCCGGGGCCTCCAGGCGCAGCACGGGGAGTACCCAGCGTGCCAGCAGCCCGGACGGCCACCAGGCAAGCGGGGCCAGGCCGCGGCCACCCGCCTTTTTTCGCTGGTTGCCCTCCCCGCGGGGTACGGGTGACCCCGGCCAGGCAGCGGACTCCCCCAAAAGCCAGGGCAGCAGCTGTATAAATAAGCAGCCCCCACGGGAGCGCGGGCCGCTGCCTCAGGCCGGCAGGGCTGCTCTGGCCCGGCCCCCAGCCCCGCACCCGGGCGGCCTCCCGGCCCTAACCCCAGCCGGGACCGGGACCAGGACCCTGCCCCGCCGGCACGCCTGGCTCCCGGGGAAGCGGGTGGGGGGGATGAGCACGGCGCCTTCCCCTCGCTGACCCAGGGCCGGCCTCGGCGCACCGGGCCCACCATCGCCACCAGAGCCGAGCCGAGCACAGCGCTGCCCCCTCCTCTCAGCGCCAGCCCGCTGCCCGCCCCGCTCCACCTCAGCCCCGCGGCACCCGCCCCAACTGCCACAGCCGCCGCCGCCCGAGGGCGGTGCCCGCCCCGCCTTGCCTTGCCTTACCTCACCTCAGCCCCACCGGGAAGGCCGCGGGGCCGCCGCGGGGCCCGCACCCCTCCACCCCGGCCCGACCCGGCCCCACCGCTCCTTTGTGCGGCGGCGCACGGCGGAAAGATGGAGGCCACACACCGACCGGCCCCGCCCCGCCACGCCTGGCCACGCCCCCCGCCGTCTCCCGGGCGACCCGCCCCGCCCATGGCCCCCGCCCCGGCCCGAGCGCTTTGCCCAATCGCGACGCGGAGCTGCCCTGACGTCGCCTGGCAGCCAATCCTCCCGCGCGCCTGCCTTCCGTAAGAGCAGCGGGGATTGGCTATCGGAGGGGAGGGGGCGCATAAGGAAGAGCTCACTTGGTTGGCTCTTGTGGGCGGAAGGGGTGGGGTGACCGGCGGCGGCGGCCAACGAACCGGGGCGGGCCTGCGAGAGGGGATCAATGGCGGCGCTCTGGGCTGGGCTGCGCCTCTCGCTGTAACGGGCCGGCGGCTGCGGTGCGTGCTGGCGGCGGCGGCCCGAGCCCCGGGGGGTGGTGGGGCCTGGGACAGGGGTCGGGGGCTCTGTGAGAGTGGTGCGGGGCCCTTCTGGTGCAGGGGCGGAGGGGGACGGGCCTGGTCCTTGTGAGCGCCGCGGGCCGGGCCGGGCCGGGCTGGAGGCCGTACTGCGGGGGGAGGTCGCTCCCGGAGCGAGGAGGTGGAGGGAAGGTAGAGAGAGGAGGTCGCGGTGAGTGCTCGGCGGCGCGGGCTGGGAGCAGGCGCTGGTCCAGCACGCCCAGGCCTGCGCCGAGGAGACTGGCCCGCTCCGAGCGCGCTCGGGCACCGTTAGCAGCGGGTGGCCCGTGTCGGTGGCGGGTTTCAGGCTGACCGTGGCTTGGTGGGGAGCGACTCTTCTCCTCCGGTTGCAGGGTGTCTCCAGGGTCGGTGCACAGCGCTTTATCTGATGCGCTGCGGCGGTGCGGGGAGCGCTGCCCGAGTTTCTGCAGCGACGGGTAGAGGGGCCCGTTATTTACCGAAGGTCTGAACGTATTGGAAGCTGCACACGGGTACCCAAGACATTGTCTCTGTTCTAGATCTGTTCCAGCCAAGGTGATGGCAAGGGCAGTGAAGTTTTTTGGTTTTTTTTTTTTTGATCCTGGGAATGTTAGTAGCTGGTAATATCAAAAGGTGCAATTTGCAGCTGTGATATATACTTCCATCATTTACGATGGTAGCATATCGCTCACTAGAACGCAGTCATCAGACAAAAACATAGGTGAACAGGGAACAGTTTCAAAACACATGTGTTTTGTCTGGTCTGGAAGATTTTGTGTGTGTTTGAGATGGGAGAGGGCAAAGAATGCAACAAGATCAGCAAACTTAATAAGTGCAAGTGTACTTAAATGTGATGCTGCTTGATTTTTATTTTTTTCCCCATCTTTGTGCCCCAGGATGTGATTGTCAGTAAAGTTGTTATTTGCTGAAATGTGTTTCATCAGATGCTGCTTTCCAGGATTGTAGTGAAAATACCATAGCTGTACGTCAAGTCACAATTAAACCTTAATCCACTTCAGGTATCTTAAAATATATTGTCTAAGTGAACTGGCTGAACCAGAAGGCAGGTGGGTTGCTGTTGAAGGCTTTAGTCCCCAGATGACACTGTGCCCTTGCTGAATCCCTCTCAGTTTCTTTTTATGACTTTCTCTTACCATTGTATTGGAACCTTTCGTTTCTACTCTAAATGGACAGGTTGAGATGACACAAGTGGAAAACCAGGTTATCTTGTTTATACAGCACTTGAGCAGGAAAGCTGGCCTTGTGATTATGACCAGTATTCAGGAAGGAGATTCAATTTTCATCTTCTCTATAGATTTCCAGCTTCAAAAATGACACTCGAAGAGCAGGTGTTCCATGCTTTCCAGAACATGGACTTGTCTTAGGGTGGTTTGTTAGATGTTTAAAAAGAAACAAAAGAAAGAAAGAAAGAAAAGTTAAAAAAAGAGAAAATCACCAGCCCTTGGTCTGTCCTTCCTTTCCCCAGTTCTTAAGAGAATCCTTTTGTCTTATCTTCTTTTGATAATTCACACCTTAAGCATGCCTCCTGCTGTAACAAATATTTGTCCAGTGCTCTAACCTGGATTTCTCCTGAGACCTCAATTTGCCATTTGTATTACAAACAATACCCCATAAAAGTATCAGTTTTTGTAAGACTTTCGGGAGTCTGCTTCCTGCAGGAGTGGTTCCTTGTGGTAGGAAGGAAGGATGATAAACTGGTTCCTTCCATTATTTGGGTTACTGCATCCTTCCCTTCCTGGAAGAGTGAGTGTTCTGGGTTCTCTCCAGTCCTGAAGCGCAGGCAGGGTGAGATCCTAAATGAATAATATTTGACAGTGCAGGGCGAAATCATTTGTAGTCCTTGGGGTACGTGATGAAGTTACACCAAGGAAATAAGAAGAAACTAGAAAAACATGTGAGGTTAGCATGACTTTAAATGAACAGCTGTGTTTGTGTTGTGTTTACCTTGTACTTGCCTATACAGGTTTGATATAAGAAACAAAAATAGGCATTAATACTTCATTCTGTAGCATAGAGCTGGCAGGATAAACCTTGAAAGGAGCTATTGAAGACTAACACAAGCAGTTTGTTTCGTCCTGGGCTTACAGGTGTCAAGGCCATGAGCTTCCTTCTCAGGATGATTCCTTGGAGCATCTCCACTCTACCCCTAGTACTGATGTGGGTACCTGGCCAGTACTCAGTATTAGGATCTCTTGAAGCAGAGGGCGGGGGTACTGTGTGAGCAGGGGCTGTGCTCACTTGGTCAGAAGTGCTGCTCCTGTTTTCTGATCCCAGCCCAGTATTAGCCCAAGGAATTCCCTCTTTCACTCACCTCTTGAACTCTGTGTAACCCTGACAGACAGTCCCCCTGCATCATCTGTGCAAGCATAGCTCTCCCCAGAGCTGCAGAGAGGTGCAGAATGCTTCTGAAGGTTGGAGAGATTAGTTGCTCATTTCTGAAATCTCACTGTTAAGCACTTATAGATATATGTATTAAAATAATTGAAAACAGGCAAGCTTTCTCAAGTTTTCACAGGATGGGCAAAAAGAAATTGGGTAAAGTGAGGGCAAAGGGTCAGATTCTTTCTCCAGAGCAGAGAAGTGTAAGAACTGAAATAAAAGGATGTGAGTGTAGGTGTGGGGTTTTTAATTTTTTTACAATTTAATTTTTATATTTATTTAAGCAAGGTAAATCCAAGGTGGGCTGGGCAAAATGCCATTAAAATGTGACTTTTAGAAAAGCAGCCTGAGGCAGACAACTAACAGGGAAGACGTAATTATGAAAAAGAGTAAAGAAGGAGTAATAGGTGGTGCTGTTAGTCTCAGCAGTTATGCAGTGAGTAGGTAGCTCCATCAGTACTTACTATGTAGTGGTCTTTAGAGAACTGAATTGCAGCGGGTCTGTTTTTCAGGATGTGTAGTAACGTCTCATGCACTGGCGAGTGAAATCAGGCCCCTGGTGTCTTTCGTATTGTGTTTCTAGGACGGGCTGCTCCACAATGGATGGGGGAGATGGTACTGCTGACCTTGTGATTAACAAGAGGTTTGTGTCTGAATCGGAGCTAGAGGAACGGCGAAAGAGAAGGCAAGAGGAATGGGAAAAGGTCCGAAAACCTGAGGATCCAGAAGGTATGGGTTAGATTTTAATAATTATAGGAAAGACATCCGAGAATATTTCACTTTTGTGGAAAACAGAAATAAAAGGTAATAGCTTGTATTCTACAAGTTCAAAAGGTTTTTACACAAAGAAACTAAGAACTGTTGGTGATTTAGTATTTCTAACGTATGGTCTTATTTTCTGATTTATTTCTTCCTTTCAGAATGCCCAGAGGAGGCGTATGACCCACGTTCGTTGTATGAAAGACTTCAGGAACAGAGAGAAAAGAAGCAGCAGGAGTTTGAGGAGCAATTTAAATTCAGTAAGCACCAGCAGTTACTATTTTGAACTGAAACCCAGCAAACTGCATGTATTGTGTGCAGCAGCTGTATACAACATCTAACTAAGGGACATATCTATGTGTCCTGTCTGCCTCTCTGAGAGATAAACAGAGGCTTCGGAAAAGTATTATTGAAATCTTGTATTTTTCAAGGATGGTGGATGTTCCTGCAAATAACATATTGTTCTGGGCACTGAGACAGCACTGCACACATCCAAAACTCAAAAGTTGCTTGCAGTTATGAAGCTGCATTCCTATAAAGCGTGGAATACCAGGCTTATTTTGCACATTAAATCAAAAAAAGCCCTGGTACCAATCTGTGGAAAAGTGGAAATGTAATGTGGTTTTGTGACTCTTAAACTCATGCTTTAACACAAGACCATCCTATTTGAATCAATAAAAAGAAAGCCTGTTCCAGCAGCTGCTACATTTCCAAGCTGTAATTAGTTGATGCAAAAGGGATTTAAGGCTCAAGATTATTATTTGGAAGAAGTAAACATACAGGAGTTGATTCAAAAAGTAGATATTTAACTCTTCTAATGAAATGGAAACCTAATTTCTACTGATGTTCGAATTTCTGGTTTTATAGAAAAATCCTTTGCATTGTATCACCTGTATATGTGCTGCTGAGTGCAAAGATGATAATGAGAACTAGAAAATTATTAGTCAACCATTTGGGGAAAAAGAGAGCTATTGGCTGTATCTAAAGAGAAGTGAGGATGATACTGTGGGACTCCATTTTAAGATGAGTTCTAATCAATTTTGGTTCTTTAGCTGGAAGCCTTACTCTCAAACTATTGTGTTCTTTAAGCTCCAGTTTGCCTAACTGTATTCTGTCTAGAATTTCTCTTGTATTTGCGACGCAACAAAACTATGTTTTACCTTTAACTATGGCACAGTCTTTGAGTTCTGTTAGATAACACTCCCTGCTCCTGCAGATGCTATCGAGTGCATTACTGATTACCATGATTGCCTTTCGTGTTTTGTAGTACATGCTTTTAGAATTGTTCCTGTAGCCAGATTTCTTTGGGAGAAGAAGGTAAGTGGGAGGAACTGACTAACTAAAGATCAGTGTTGGGTGGACTGTGGACCACTAGTTTACCTCATGAGAGTTCAGCCCAGTTTGGCCACTTGTGACAAGATTTGTCCCCTAATGTGCTTGAATTTGCCTTAAAATGTTCATAAATATTTTTTCTATCCATGGGAATTCTGGAGGAGTAGAAAACTAGTTTAGTGCACTGTCATTCTAATCAGTCAGAACTGATGATGGGACTTGGGAGGAGAAACACCTTAATACTGAAGAATTGTGTTTGCATAAACACACAAACTTAGTTACTCTAAACCTTTTGTGTAGATTAAAAACCGGTCTACAGACTAGCAGTTCTTTCTGCGAGGTTATTCAGCGTTGCAAGAATGTCTTCCTTTCAAAGTGAAATAATTCTAGTAGAATGTTATAGCATTTTAAATGAAAAATAATACTATTATTCTCTAAAATGCAACTTTAAAAATTTTCTTTCTGAACAACTACGGTAACCAAAATAAGGGTAAGTGAAAGTTATTCCCCATCTCTTAAGTTTCGCTTGTATTTTTAGTGATGAAAAGTGGAAAGTACAGATAGCAGCATGAATGCATTAAAGTCTCCAACTGTACCTAGAGGATTCTTTCCATCTGGAGAGTTTGCAGTTTACTTCAGTAAACTTTTGATCCCAGTCATCTTTGGTGATGTGACTAAGCAATTCTTGTCCAAGTAGCCACCAGGAAACTGACTGCTATCAACCTAGATGGGAAAGGCTTCTAATAACTGTCTAAATTAATTGTTTCCCTTGCCGAGTTATATTAGATCTGCAACGTCTTCCCTTTGGTTCAGGCAGGAAACCTGTAAACCAAGCACTGGAATGAGAGGCATCCCTGGAGGAGGGTAACTGAGAAGTAACCAAACTGCTGCTTTTAAGGCAACCCTTGCAGAATAACAGATACCTGCTAACCTGGAGAACAAAACCTACTGCAGACTATTTAGTAGGGAATCTCAATAATGTCAGCTGTAAGGATCTCTATGGCTGCTTCTCTTAGTTTGTAGATCAGGCAGGCAGAGAATGAAATTAGTTCACGTCACTCGCTTCAGAAAATGTCCAGAGTTTCACTGCCTTTGGTGTCTGTTGGAAGGGGCCCTCAGCAGCAGTAGTGAATGCTACAAGTTACTGTTTAAAGATCTACGAATGAGCTCTGCATTCTTAGAGTTGGAAAGAGTAGGGATCAGCCTTTAAAAAGTAACCTCAAATAATAATTGATTTCTAGAGCTTTTCTGTCAAAGACTGAAGCTTGCCAATTATCATCGTAAATTGATTTCTTAGCTTGCCATTAAAATGAATAAGACTTGGCTGTGTGGGTGAAGATTAAAAAAAATGATGACCTCACATAAAAGCCTGAAAATTCTCTTAAGGAATTAAACTCTAATGAAGACTAAAGGTGATGTTTGGGTTAAGATTTCTGAGGATGACTACAAACAGCAAGACTTGATCTTTCTAAAAAGTATTTTTTATTACCTTTCTAACTAAATCATTTGATTGAGAGACATTGAACATTTGCAGAACAGAAAATAAAAGACCTTCCTACTGCACTAGCATGTACTTTCCTTAAAGTAGGGTAGCATGTTTAGAAAGAATTTATTTTTATTTGGAAGTTAGGAGTTGTCTTGCTTCTACTTTTTTTTTTTTTAAACAGATGTTAATCTCAGTTGAGTTACTAATTGTTTGCTTTAAGAAAATGTACTTCCTATTTTGAGGCAAGAATTATGGGGAGAAGTAATGTGGTTTTTTCCAGTTACTGGTTGGTTTAAGAACAGATTCTGAGGAGATAGGCTTAAACTCGGTGTCTGAAACCAAAACAACAAATATATCATTGCTTAATGTGATTATTCCTTGTTTTGTGTAACCTGTTCCAAATGGTGTTTCAGAACTGCAGAAAGGCTGTTTGTGTGAAAACTTGGTCGATTTCCCTTAATTATATCAGCAAGTCCAATAGCATTTCATGGCTTCCTATGAATTGTGTCTTGCTTTTCTCTGTAGTAATAGTGTTGTGTTCAAACTATGTTAGTTTCTTGTAGTTTGTGTGCTTGAGTGTGTAAGAGTTTCGGCTTGTTAGCATCCAGTATCATTAACCAGGAAGTATTTTTCCTCCTTAATTGCAGAATCCAGCAGATAGCGTGTGGAGTTTGCTTTGTAGCCTTTTCTCGGCACAACAGTGTGACTGCTGGAGTACCCAGTTCACTCAGTCACCCAGAACTCTACTCCCTGCATTCCCAGTGACTTTGTGCAAATTGTTCTACCTCGGTAGTATTAGAAATGCCATATGTGAGATGTGGACGCTTGCCTACATTTATGGGGCAGTTTGAAATCATCGGAAAATGTTCTAAGAGGGTGACAAAGTAAGGCAAAATAAATGGCTGCTCCCTAAGTGGTTTTAGCTTATCAATATGCATTCTTTTTCTTTATTCAGAAAATATGGTAAGAGGCTTAGATGAAGATGAGACACATTTCCTTGATGAGGTTTCTCGGCAGCAAGAGCTACTAGAAAAGCAACGAAGAGAAGAAGAGCTGAAAGAACTAAATGAATACAGAATATCCTTTGCGTTAAAATGTCTGGCAGTTACGTAGAGGAGGATAAGATACTGGGCTGTAGTTTTATTCTGTCATTGACATTCTTTCTATAAAACTGCTTTACGGAACATGTACAATGATAGACTTTTGAAGTTTAATGTTTTCATTGTAGCTTGGATCTCCCACTGTAATGTTTGATATTCCTCCCCCTCAACCTCCACACATCTTTGGTACTTTTCTTTCCTTCTCCCCCTCCCCATTGTTTGGGGGTTTTTTTCTGTTATTGAGGGCATGAAATACTATAGCTAGAAAGAGATCGTAAAGGAAAAACAACCTATTACTTCTAATCTTTTGCTTTTGTCTTCTTATCGAAAAGTAAATGTTCTTGTTTGGTTTTTTTTAACTGCATATTGGCTGGTTTTAGCGTACCTGTTTGAAATAATGTTTGAATTGCTTGTTCTGTTATTCTTCTTGAAGTATTAGCTACTTTCTCCCTTGCTGATAACTGCAGGATGAGAAATTAAATACATCTGTGCAGATGCGCTGACTTTCTTCTGGGAAGTCAGTGCCCATGGAGACACAGCTCCTTTTGGTAATAAAGATGTTTAGGCAGTACTAAGAGCAGGACAGTTTGGCTTTGCTGTTAAATGCCAAATTTTCATGACGATGTGCTAGAAAATAATATAGGATGCTTTTTCTTTCTAATCACCACCAGTCAAGGGAGGTTGCAATGATTTGAGGATTTCTGTGCTAAGCTAAATGTTGGTTTTTTTGAGGTTTACTGAATCTGTGCAGAACCTGGTGGTTTCTTTGCCTCCTAATGAAAACCATTGCTTTTAAGCCATCAGTGAATGAAGCACAAGTTCTCAAGGATGCTTTAGTTTAAATGAAAGAATTTGTGGACACAATGAGGTGACCAAAAACAATCAGCAAATAAAGCTGAATAGTGCCAGTGCTGCAAAGATCTGCATTACCTTGTACTAGTTAATGATTTACAACTTAGAGTGTATGTTCTGTGAAGAGCATCTAAGTTATCTCAGTAATGTGTTTAAGAAAAAGCAATACTGATGCACTTTTTTACTTCAGAAATAGGCTGTAGTTGGTTGATGGTTTTGGAATATTTTCTTGATTTGTTGGTGTAATAATGGGATGTTCATGGGATATATTTAGTTTCAGTGATGGTTGCTTGCGGGTCTGGCTGACGCAGGGATGTGCAGTATAAGATTGTTCTGTGGAAGCAGCTGACAGCTCTAGTTAGGTCACATACATCTGGGGTGAACCATACCAGCCCAGAGGGAATCTTATGTTGTCTTGAATTAGCCACATAACACACTGATCCCTGAATTTACTGAGCAGGGCCTGTTCAAGACGTACAAGCCATCTAACCTCAGTCTTTGCAGTCTTGGTAATATCGTCTGGCTCTGTATCTGAAGTCTTGATGTAAATTAAACTGTAGAACTTATTGCTGATGAGGTGCAGGGAGGGAGAATGTTTTATAGTCACCTCATGTCATGAGAAACTAAGTTCTGCCCATTCTGTTGTTGTTGTGTTTTGTTTTTTTTTTTTTTTTTTTTTTTAATTTAACCATAATATTTCAAGTAACCTCGGAGCAACTTGCAAAATGAGTCCTCTGTGTTTGAAACTTTTGGTGGTATTCTTTTAAAATGCAAAAGGTGTTTTTGCATCTGCAGGTTGTTACTAATGGTTTATCACTACAGTGACAAAAAACAGTGGGTACTGGGTAAACGTGCTGGATCTATAGGTACTGTTCAAGTGCTCTTCCAAACTAATAAGAGGAATGTCAACCCAGTGGGTTTGATTATTTGGTCTTTTTCCTGGTGTAACATCCAATTTAAGCTACCCAGAGGCATTAATTTCATGGTGAAACCTACGTCAATATTCAAGTACAGAGCTTTTTTTCTTTCTTTTTTCTTCATTTTTTAGGTTGAACAATCATAAAATATATCTTAAGGATAAACATGCCTTGGAATGTTGTAATGCGCTCTTGAGCATAAGAAATTCATATGCATGGATGCATAGGAATTTTACTTCCTCCTACTGAACAACTAGGGTTTTTTTTGCTCCTTACCCTATCCAGACTCCACTGGTCTGACAGTGTTTAAAGATTTACAGCTACTTTTTTAAGCCAGTTCCAAGAAGTGTTCGAGAACAACATCCTTTTGTCTTAAATCCTATGTAAATGTAGGAAAGGTCCCCCTCCAAGAAGCAGGTTTTACTGTAGGACAGTTTTTTTTAATGCAGTTGATATTTAAGATTGAGAGGTTTATTTTCTATTTTATTTTAGTCTTTTCTATTTTATTTTAGTCCCCTTAGGGAGGGGACATTTCTTGGCTAGGTATAGTGTTACATTTGCTAATGGCAGCAGTACGTATAAAATCTCTTAAAAATGTGCTGTGTGTCTGGTAGTTGAGGAGTGTTAAGAGAATGGCATCCTGGATGGAAGTGAAGAGCCTGTAATTTGGTATCTTTTAAAAGAAAAGTCTTTGGGTTCCTCAGCCAGGCTTCTGTAGTGCAGTATTAGAATATGACAATAATATACATGGAAGTTGAACACTGCAGCATGTGGAATTGTGTGTTGCAACATCAAACCATGTTCAACACACTGAGCTTTCAGATTGCTTCTGATAGCCACGGGATGGCACTCCTGTGCCATCTTAAAAAATAAATAAACTTGAACAATCTGGTTTTGACTGAGAAGACTTGAGGTAGGTAGCAGTCTGGGTTACTGCTGTATCCTTAGGAAAATCAAATAAGGAATGGCATCTGAACACTCCTAATTGTAAAATGATTGGAGACTTTGAGTGTGTCACTTCAAAGGAAGGTGTAAGAGTTTGATTTGCAGATGTTCAGGAAAAAAAAATATGACTTCAAATATATGGTCCATCAAAGTGAAATTCACTATCCAATATTTGTCTGCAATAACTGGGGCACCTGTGAAACTCCAGCTTGTGGTTGTGTCACCCACCTAATCAATGGAATTGTAGTCAGAGAAGAAACTAGTAAAAAGCTAGATTTAGGGTTATAAAAAAATACCCCTTTAAATTAGGTTGATTTGCCTTTGCTATGTGCAGTTTAGAAGTTTTGCAGAAGCTTTTGTGACTCCACTGGCACCTCATTAACAAACAGGATCTTTGAGGACCTCGCTTCATCAGATAAAGCTGGACATTAACTGTTATCAGGGATGGGACTAGATCCTGCCACAGAAGGATACCTGTTTAGTGTGTGTGCAGAGTGGGCGAGCCTTAATAACAGACCAAGCTCCTTCTTATCCCATCTGAGAACCTGCTTAAGCTTCTCCACCTCATTACAGGTTTCAGCTGCATCCCGCCTTGCTAACACTGTTGTAAGCTACTTGGTTTTTTTGTGCAGTTGCAGTCTTTTTTGGATGAATCTTGGACCACACGCACCCTTAATCAGATCTGTCTCCTTCCTCTTCGGGTTGGTGTTCAAACTGGTAGTAAAAGCCTTGTGGCCCTTACAAAGAGATCAGCTGAAAAGTTAGAGTGGTAAATACCAAAACAGAAAATTGAACTGTTTTGCTTTGGTAGGCTGAAGTCTGCTGGGCTCAGCAAAAGCAGGGTTTGAGGAGTGGAAGTGAGCCCACATGTTGCTACTTAGTTTTTTTGGTAAGCATTAGGAGTTGAAGCAGCAAATTGGAATTACAAATCTGTTGATCCCTGTAGAAGGGGGAAGTACTGCATTGCCTTTGGTGGTTTTTTGAGTGTGGGGTTTTTTTTTTTTTTTGGTCCAGTCTGACCTTTTTGCTTTTCTAAGGCCTTTAGGAAAAGGCAGGATTATGGATACGTTTCTGGGTGCTGGGTGTGTTGTGCCTTTCTGACTTCAGAAAAGCAGCTCCTAGCCCGCTGCCTGGATGTCTTTACAGGGAGAGCTAGTATTGATACCCGAGAAAGCTCCAGACCCAGAGGGTGAAGTCTCTTCTGTCTTGGCCAAAGGTGCCAGCTAAATGTCATTACAAATAAGTTTATTTTGATAGAATATGTGAATGAACTTCGGTTACTGCTGTCAGCAGAGCTGACTAAATATATTGGAGAGGAAGTGTCTGTTCTCTCCATTCCTTCCTGGTTGATCCTTAACCCTTAATTCACAGCACTCTCACCAAAGTGGGAGTCAGTATGGACCCAAAGAAGGAAACTGAGAAGAAATTGCCCATGAAGTCAGTGGAAAACAAGAACAAATTCTCTCAGGCAAAGCTGTTGGCAGGAGCTGTGAAACACAGAAGGTTAGTTTCACACCTCTATAAATTCACGAGGAACGGAACCCAGTTAGCAGTGTAAAGGGAGGCAGGCCAAAACTGCCTCCAGAGAGTGAGGTGTAAACCTTAGCCCTAAAGAAAAAAGGGGGGAGGTATAAGAAAAGACCAGCCTTGTTTCTATAGGCTCTCACAAACTGTGGGAAAAACATGAAGCAATTCAAATAGATAAGCATGTGTAAAGCAAGTGGGTAGACTCTTCGTTCTAGACTGCCAGGCTTGGGCAACCCTGCTTGGGGATCTAAAGGGAATCTGTTTTACATCTCTATTTGTAGATATTGGTGTCACCTCACTCGTGTAATTTCATTCAGGTTTGCATAATCTATCAGCCTATTTTATCTGTGTCTAAAATGGATTGTTTTAATTGCTACTGGGGGCAGCATGGGGGAGATATAGGTTACAAGAGAAGAGCTTTGTGTACCAATTTGATCCCAAGAGCATCAGGCAAACTTCCCTTGTTCCTCCCTGATTTGCACTGATACATCAGCACCCTTTCCATCCCAGGGAGATGGCAGCTGGGTTTGTTATCTGTTTGCTGTTTTGATCTTGGTCTGCAAATGCAGCTGCTATTGTGCTACAGGTTATGGAGAAACTAGGCATGTGGGACCAGACTTATTTCCCAGAGATGAGTCGTCTAATACTTAAGATGATTACTGACATCTAGAAATTCAGTCAGTGTTTTTGAATCTGTCTCAGAGAATGAGAGATTATTTTAGAAGCCTATCTTGTAGGGTGATGTATAGCTCCCAGTACAGCAGTAATTGCATGTCTGGAAACTGAAGTAAGCACTTCCACTACCTAACATGGAGAGGGTTGGGTAGTTGTTTGGGTTTTGGAGGGCAGAGAAGAGAAACCCTGAACTGATAACAAGCAACCAACGATGTTTTTTTTTTCTTGTAACCCAGTAGGATGTAGAGGAGCTGGCATGTACTCAGTGGCAGGTCTAAAGTGTGCAGATGGCATTTATTTGAAGAGAGCATCTTAACTGACATGTCAGTGCCATCACAGACTTGCTTTGCAGTCTTCTATTTTTGCCATCTTATCTGTTATTGCAAACTGGCCAAAACCAAGTGTAGCGTGAGTTCAACATCTGCTCTCTGAGCTTTGTAGTTTCCTGTAAAGGATGTATAACTATTAAAACCTCCCTGCACAGAATAACCTTTCTTCTGTACTGCATGTTCTGACAGGGGCAGAAAAGAGTTAATGCATAAAAATGCTTATACTTCATCACTTTAGTTCATCACAGCTGAAGCTGGGAAGCATTTGTTTATGTGGATGACTTAGGACTGAGAACATGCAAGAGAGGGAAAAAGAAACTGAGCAGTGACAAGGAAGAGCTATAGAAGTTCTGAAGACTCAGAAGTACAAGTAACGCTCCTTTCCCCCAACACCACTTTGGACCAAAAAAGGACCCCTTTCTTTTTTAGTTCAGACACTGCAGCTGTGTGTGAATTGCTGTAAAACCTACTGGCTGCAAGATTTCTAGATGTTTTAGAACAGACTCTCTAGGTGCTTGAAGGAGGGGAGGGAAACCATGGAGGGGGAAAGACACCAGTGTTGCACCATCAAGCGTGGTAATCATCCATGTGTGCAAGCCTATGGCCATGTGGGGTGGCTGAAGCTCAGGCAGTCACTCCTGATCTCCTGTGGTGTACTTCCAGCTGAATAGGCAGCTCAGGGTTACTGTGTAAGAGGTCTGACTTGGATTCCCAGAGGCGTGTTTCTGTTTCCCAGGTTAACAGGTGATACTTGCAGTGTAGGTGTTGACTCTTTCTAGGATCCTGCATGTTCCCTGAGGAGTCCCAGTTAACAGCAGTTAGAAGTGGTGATGGTCATCAGGGGACCCTGCTGGCACTTGCTGTAGCATTTGAGGCAAAGATGTGACTAACTTCACAGTAATTAAGTGGTTGCTTATGAGGAACAAGACACTTTCTTATTTTTTCCACAGTTCAGATGGTGGTAACAGTGTGAAGAGGTTGAAACTAGATACTGATCATGACGAAAAGAATCAAGGTATGTCCTGATTTCTGCATGTGGAAGCTGTCTGTCTCTCACCTGAACAGCAACTGACTTGGTGTTAAATGTGATAGAGGATTTGCTTTTCTGCTCCTTCATTATGCAAGACAGCACAGACTGTGGTTGGCATGTTCTCTCTGAAAGCAGTAGAAATGGTAACTATAGGCGCTGACAGCCTGCATAGAAAATAGGGCTGGAGGGAACCTGTACAGGTCATCAGTCTATCCCTTGCCTAAACCATTCCTGACAGATGTTTGTCTAAGCTGCTCTTAAATCTCCACAGATAGAAATTGTGCACACTCCTTAGGCAGTTTATTTTAATGCTTAACTGATTTTACCCTTAAAGAGTTTTACCTGATAACTAATAGGAGTCTCCATAGCTGCATTTCGAGCCTAGTGCTTGTCCTGTCAACAGGAGACATGGAGAACAGATCATCCATTTCCTCTTCCCAGCAGCATTTGATATATTTGTATACCTCCACTATTAGCTTTTCATTCTATGAAGTGATCTTGTCCATCCTGAAACCAAGTTGTTTCAGAAAATTATGGGGAACTAGAAGAAGAATTAAGTTGCATTTCAGTCTTAGCTGTCAGGGCTGCAATTGACTTGCTGTCAAGATACTCTGACACAAACAGGGTGAGCTGCAGTTGTGTAATGACAACTCAAGGCACTTCCTGAATCTCCTTCTGTTCAGTAAACTTTCAGAACACTCAAAATAATTAATTAGCTGTGGAAGATGGGAGATGTTGACTAGCAGAGTGATGGAATAAAACTTTTCCCCAACTATGCTGTTATATCACAAAAAATATTCAATTACACAAAGCAGAGCTATTTATTCTTATTTAGTGGGTTTGGTACTTGACAAGCATCAAACTGACAACTTTAGAATAAAAATCTGTAATGCCAGCATAGAGCTGGGCTTAAACTAGTGATGAGAAAAAAAAATCCCTGAGGTAGCAAGTCCTTCCTGTCAGAATAGCTTTATTGCAGCATAAAGCTGCCTTATGCTTTAATTAAATCCTGCAATCATCCACCGCTGATGTAGGAATAGCAGGTGAATGACATGCGGCAGTTCCTGGGCTGATTAAAAGCCCTTTCCTGTGCTCTCATTTTTGACTGAGGTACCTCTCTTTCAGAAAAACCATCCTGTGTTCCCTTGGGGAGCAGCTCAGTAGGAGGCTCCACAGTCCACTGTCCCTCAGCGGCCGTGTGCATTGGGATCCTGCCTGGCCTGGGCGCCTACTCGGGAAGCAGTGATTCGGAGTCCAGCTCGGATAGTGAAGGCACTATTAATTCCACTGGAAAGATCGTCTCTTCTGTCTTTCGTAGCAACAGTTTCTTTGATGGTCCATAACAAAATCCCTCCATGTATGATGTAGTACAGAGTATCTTCCAAAGCCCTGATGGATGCTTGATGCATCCTTTTGCCCCAAATATAATCTTTCTAGCTAACCTCTCAACTTTAATACACTGAGATACTCCTAAAATAACTCATTATATCTTTTTTTTTTTTTTTTTTTCTCCCCAACTTCTCAACTTTCCATTTCTGGGGTGCATACTGAGCCTGGAAGAAAGGCGGCCATCCTAAACCAGAAGGCACACCTAGTAATTTAATGAAGGTCTGAGGATAGCGAGGAGAGAGCTTTATCTTTTAAAATTCTTACGGAAAGAAAGAATTCTGGTGATCTAAGAAGTTTATACAAGACTAACAGGCAAAAAATGCTCACTTGAAGCAGTGAAGTCTTGTAGAAACAGCCATGTGTTCTGTTTTAAAATGTCATTTTTATTCTGTATTTGAGAAATGGGGGCAGAATAAAAATCAAGCAGATGGTGAAGTGTAGATTGCCATGACACTGTAAAGAAGTTTTAGTGTTACATGATTAAAGACATTCTGAATGCATTTTTTTATCTCTGCTTGTGCCATTCATAATTGTTCCCATTCCATTAAGCAATTTCTCCTCTACCCAACCAGCCCCTTCCTTAAACCGCCATCCAGAAGTGCAAGCCAGCCTCCTAGAGATGCAGAGGTGGTGATGGAAAACTCTTGTTCTGAGTGAGTTCAGAGGAGCTGCAGTTGGCTGTTCTGCTCAATGGCCATTGCTCCTGCACTGGTGCTTTTGACAGGTCATTCAGCTTTTCTGCAGCAGTGTCCTGAAGAGCATGAATCCAGAGTCGGTGGGATACCCTGGTTCAGCCAAACGTCTTTGTGCAGAAGCTGGAGAACTGCACCATCCTTTGCAGTGTTTTTTGAAGTTGTATTGGATTTAAGAAACCTTACATGGGCATGTTTATGGGTGGTGTGGACCAGGGAGCCAGACACGAGCAAGAAGTAGGCTGTGAAAGCTGAGGGCCCGTCCTTTTCATCTGTGTGCAAACAGTGCTAATGGGAGGTCAGTGGGTTGGAACAGCTCAGCTTGACTGCTCAGAGGTGGAAATGTCTTTGTGACAGTCTCCCTCACAGCAGTCCTGCTCTACATACTACACTATGAAGTGTATGTGCTTCTGAGAAAACAGCCGATACGTGCATACCAAAGGGCAGTTATCTGAACAAGATGCTAAGCAACTTGGAAGAGAGCAGCTGGGATAAAAGCAGTGAAACCTGAAGGCCTTTAGTAGGATTCATGCCTTAGCTTGAGTGTTGAACTTTCCCAAAGGAAACAAGGAGAGTTATGCTCACTCTGAAGCTATCCTTAGCCAAATACCCCTTCTCTTTGCACAACCCTGTTCCACAATCAGATCCTTACAAACACTGTAATTCCTCCCCTGTTCTTCTGGGCTGCCTGACACCTCTTGTGCTTGCTCCAGAGTTGCTCCTGCCTCTTCTCTAACTACTCTAATTATGGCACTTTCAGGTGGAAAAGAGTTAGATCTCTTGCTGTCTCCCTAATGCTTTGCTTTTGATGACTTTCATCGTACTTAGCTATGGAGCGAAATGGACGTGGTGCACCAAAAAATGCATGTTTTTCTTGAAAGTTGCATTTTTAAGAGCCATGAGCAGTTGGAGTGAGAGACGTAGGTGTCCTTCCCTGGCATTAAGCTAGATCACTAATCTCTCTATAGAGTCAGAACGGCCTGGCCTGGCTGTGAGCATGCTGAGCCCATTTTCCTGAGTGATGTTTTGCACAACTGCAGTCAAAATGGCTGATTTAGACAGATATTTATAGTGGGATTTGGCAGCCAGTTGTGGGCAGATGCCATGGTGGTGGTCCACGGGGGCTGCAGGTGAGACCAGGAGGGGTTGCTGGTGGTTATGTTGGACCCTGCGTGGCCAGGAGGAGACATAATTTGGTAAAAGCAGGCGTGAGAGCCCCCTGCTTTCCTCTCGTTCCCAAAAGAGCAGGAATAGGGTACTTGGGGAATGCCTTTAGCTCACACCAGCTGTTGAGTCTGAGTCACCTCTGCTGTTCTTGTGACCTGGCCCCTGTAAACAAACTGCAGAGCTGTCCCAGCTCATCACTGCATCCATCCGTCCCATTTACTTTCTTACAGTCAAAAGCCATCTGACGTTAAAATACTTAAGTGCACTAGGAGATATGCTGGGACATAAAGAGTGCAAGGGATGGAGGATAAATCAGACCTTCTGGAAAGGGCAGCTGTGGCAGTAACCTTGCCCTGGGGCCAACATGCTGGAGAATGGCTGGCTCCGGCAACTCTGTCATTCAGTGGTGGATTTAGATTTTTTGTTTGTTTTTGTTTTTTTTTTTTTTAAGACTGTTCTCTCTTTGCCACGACTGCATAGTGTATGCTTCATCCCCTCCCCAGGGACAGCTTCATAAACTGCTTGTTGTCTGTGCTAGTTGTTAAAGCTTCAGAGAGGTGTTAAAAAAAATGACAAACCCTCTCAAACACTCTACTAGCAGAAGAGCTTACTCGTTAGTGCAGCTGCATGTGAGGTTCTCTTACGGAAAGAAAGAAAAAAATTTTTCCAGAGCCAAAGACTTTGATCTGGAAGCTGAGCTGTATACAGCATTATTTTTAAACGAGCCACCCTTCCAAGGCTGCTTCGCCATTTGGAAAAGGGTTGGTTTTTTTTTTTTTTTTTTTCCCAGGGGGATTTGCAAGGCAAATGTTTCATGGAGCAGTCCCACCTGTCCCAAGGGATGGGGTCTCACCCAGCGCTGTGCTTGGAGCTGAGCCAGGGCCTCACTGTCAGCTTTGGCTCCATGCTTTGGCCGAGCCGTGGGACTACACGGGGCAGCCTGCATGCTGGTGACTCAGTGGCAGCAGTGACAAGCACGCATTTGCTAGTGGTGGTTGGTGGCAATGAGCACAGCCAGTAGCACGCACGTGTGCAAATCAGTTCAAGGCTTTGCATAGAGACACCCAACCTCCCACCGCAAGCGCTTTTGCTAATGGGGAGGAGGGAGGTCAAGTCTACTCGAGTTTGGAGTAAGGCTGGTGATCCCTGCAGTATATTCAACTTTCTACCTGCCAGCTTCAAAAGGCCTTAATCTAGTTAACAACAGAAGAAAGCAGCAATTAGCGCTGAAGATAGCACATTCTGATGAGCAGCTCAAAGGAGCTGCTGGAGAGCAGGATTTCATTACCCAGCCCATCTCCTCCCAGGCAGCAGGGAGCTTTTGTTACTCAGTCTTGGAAAAATTTCTAGAGATGAAGCAGCAGTGAACCATGAAACTCCCTTTGCCAGTTTGTTGTGGGTTCACTGGTGTTTTCCTAAGCAGGCACGTGCATGCGCATGCACCAGCTCCCTGCCCTCTGCTCAGGCAGGCACTGAGAGATGATGGGGGAGAGCGAGGGGATGCTGCCCTCCCCGGGACATCCATATTCACCTCCGCATTCAGTAAATCGCCCTCTGGCACACTGCCGTTGATGGCCTGGGGCTGATCCTGGGGCACAGCAAGCAGAAATCCTGAGCACGGGGAGAGCGGCTGGGGGACCAGGACAGCCTGTGTCAGGGTGACTCAAACAGCCAGCACCACTGACCACACTCCCAGACATTCTTATCTAGGAGACCCTTGTTTTAAATGTCCAAGTTTCTTTATTAACCTGAGTATAACAAATATAACATGTACACAGTATAAAAATTAACATAGAGCATGACAGAGGTACAGGTACAACACAGATACATGAACTATACAATGACCAGTTCATTGAATGATAATAATATATTAAGCATTTCATTGCTTGGAAAAAGCAAGTTTTGATTGTAAAAATTGTATCCTGTTCCACTGAAATTATACAAAGTACATTCAATACTGATAAGTGACTCAACAGAGCAGGACCAGGGCATGGCCTGGCTGCTTAGTGTTACCTCAGGCCGGGACTGTACAAAATGAATCCAGACACTTCTCTGGGATGAGTTTTAAGAACTTAGCAATTAAATTAAGAAGTACAAAGTGTTTCGGGGAGGGTATTCTTCTCTTAAAAGCATGTGGAACATGCACTTTCGGTAGGACCAACAGACTTCGGCAACATGCAGAGGGCACAGCCTGGCACAGCTCTACGCGGGCTCCGAGTTGATGGGTGGCAAGTTTTGGTGCTTGAAGTACTGCACGACTTGCTGGGGCAGCTCTGCCAGCACAGCTTTGGCCAGGGTCTCCTTGGGAGCCTGCAGGTGAAAAGAAACAAACGCCAGTGTAAGAACGGCCGTAGGGAACCAACCAAGCAAACGTGGCTGGGCTGTCCCCAACTCCAGACCGTGGCATTTCATTTAATACCCCCTAGAGTCTACTGGCAGCCAGAATTTTTTACACCTGGGATTATATTCTATACTACACCTTCCCTCCAGGAGATAATTCACTGGTAGGGAGGAATAAAACATCCTCGGTAGGCTACAAAAAACAGGTATTGAGTAACAGCAGGTGAAATGGAAATACACTGATTAGTTGCAAAAAGAGGGAAGATAAGCACAAGCTGATTTTCTGCATCCTCTGGCAAGCCTGTGCCAGCAACAGCATCTGACCCAGGGCTGACTCCTGGCCAATCGAGATAGGCAGAGAACTGCATATAATTTTTTTTAATTTTTTTTTTTTTTCCTTCCTTCATCAACTTTTTTCCAACATACAACAGTGGGTCGGGCAGTGGGAAGCCATCCTGCAGAGGGGACACGTGCAGGAGCAGTGCCGGCATTACCCCTTTCTACACGCACTGGGAGGGGACTGGGGGGGCTCGGGGCTCACCCCCAGGCTGGGGCAATTCAGCATTAAGTCCTCAGCACGTGGCATATCATGGGTGCCAGATGAGGCCTGAGTGGGAGACACTGGCATGGGACTGTGGCGAGGGATGCGAGCCCAGCGCCGCCCCAGCTCGCTGATGTGACCCTGCTATAATTAACTGGTTTTTGACAAGGGGTGGCGGAGATGGGGATGCTCAAATGGAGCATGCTACGGAGGTGCAGAGCACTGTCGCCCCTGCCTGCCCCTGCCTGCAGCGCTGATTTACGTGGCCCATGCCAGCATCACCACACCAGGATGTGGCGTTTAGGGCCAGGGTAAGGCAGGTGGGTGTCAGCCCTCTACCTTTTGCTTCTAGCTGCCTCTTGCAGGGCTGCTCCACATCCAGGGTCATTTCCAGACTTGAGACCCCATTTCTGCCTGTGATCCCTTCCTTTCTGCCCACACTCACATTGCGGAAATCCCGGAAGGGCACGAACTGGACGATGTCACGGACGGCCTCCTCGCCAGTGTAGGAGCGCAGCACACGGCTATCCCCGTCCAGGAACTCCATGGCAGCAAAGTCGGCGTTGCCCACCCCCACGATGATGATGGACATGGGCAGCTTGGATGCCTGCACCACGGCGTGTCTCGTCTCATCCATGTCACTGATCACCCCGTCCGTGATGATGAGGAGGATGAAGTATTGCTGCGGAGGGAAGGGAGGAGGATCAGACCCAGTGGGATGCGGGGACACCCTCACACCGCAGCCAGAGCCTGTGGGGTGCGAGCGGCCAGGATGCTCTGCATGTCGGGGGGGGGGGGGCAGGTCCCCCAGGGATTTGGGAGAGCAAGGTTCATCGCTTCCCAGGACATCTGGCATCACCCCCCTTTAACAGCACCCAGAAATTTCAGGTGCTCCCATTCCCCTGGTTTTCGAAAGATAACCACCAAACAACAAACCAACTCCCACCCCAAAATATTTTGCTGATTTACTGTACTTAATGATATAAAAAAAACCCAACCTGTGCAGAGCTTCTGTGTCATGGCCAGGAGGAGTTTGGGACTGAGACACGATGAAATCTTCCCCTACCCACACACAGCAGGGTGCATTTTGGGGCGGTCCCCATCAACATGTCCCTGCGCCAATGGGGAGCATCTCCTGCATCCCAGTGCTGGGCTGTGGGGCAGGGGACCTGTCCCATGCTCAGGGCTTGTCCGTCTCCCATACAAAGCCATGGGTCTCGGAGGCACCACGGGGGGATGCAGAGGGTACCGGAAAGCCAGAGAATGCTAGAGCAGCGGCGTTGGCACCCACTCCCCTTCCTGTGGGGAACGGAGGGTGATGGGGATGGTCCACAGAGCTGGGGGAGGATGGACAGATGGACAGACGGTCCTGCTGGACCCAGCTCAGCAAATCTGGGGCATGTGTGCCCCCAAAAAGCCCATCTCCTCTGCCTCAGGGGAAAGTAATGGTTCAATTTTGGCACATTACACAGCTTGCGTGTGCTGAAGAAATGACGAAAACAAGCACTTAAGCACATTAAAGCCCTTTGTTCCTCTCATTCTTTCCATTTCCTCTGAAAACCACTAGCGCAGCCGTCCTGGAAAAGTAAGAGAGGGAACGCAGCCCCAAGCCCATTTTCTTGGTCTTCCTCCAGCTCACATCTCCTGAAACCTTCCCTCATCATCTTCCCTCAACACTCTCCGGTGCTAAACTCCAAGTACAAGCAAGGCTGGGTCGAGCTTAAATGCAACCTGAGGACACAGGTGATGAGGTTTTCCCAAGCCAGGACAGGCAGCCAGCCCCTTCCCAACCCTGATCCCTTTTGATGCGTTAGCCCTGCCTGCAGAGCACTGCCCAGGGTTTATTTTTTCCCTAAATCTGAACTTTTCAGAGCAAATCATGGGGAGACATGGGTCTGACGAGTGGGACCCCAACATCCGAGTCTGGAGGGTAAGACTAAACTCCAGGAGAAGACATGCACTAGTCTTCTAGTGCACTAGTCTTCTAGAAGGCCAGCACTAGTCATCACTGGAAGCAGGACAAGTGACTGGGTCCTGACCCTGTCTGGGAACCAGTACGGGAGGAAGAGTAAAACCTTGAGGAGAGCAGCTGATAATGGGAACAACTTTTAGCTGATTCTCCCCTTCCTCCCCTGGCCTCTGTCCGTGGTCAAAAAGAAGAAACCCAAAAAGGACTATTTCCCTTTGTTCCCTTTTTTCTGTGAAATCCATAATGGGATCAGAGAAAAATGCTGGAAAGTATGCAGGAAAAGAGGAGGGAGCAGAGCTCATCCAATGTTTATCATGACATATTTCAGAGGCCAAGTGGAATAAGAGCTGATGCTGGGGACCAGCCTCAAAGCTTGGGGGGCTGCAGCAGGGTGAGCTTGCGGGGAGCATCGTTACTAGCAAGGGAGCAGCAGGCACCACACAAGAGCATCAGTGGGATCCTCAAGGAGCAATGACAATTTTGGTGGTGTCAGTAAATGGCAGCGGGGCAGGCGTGCTGGTGGCACCTCCGGGCTCCAGCCGCGGTACCCAGCCAGAGTGCAGCCTCTGCTGAGCCGTGACCAGAGTTGCTGGGGCAGGGACCAGGCTGGCCCCACAGCCGGATCCCCCCACGCTGGGGTCTCCATCGGCACACCAACCTGGCAGCACCTTCCCCCTTTCTCCTCTTTGTGTTGTTGAAATGGCCGATCTCTGAATCCACCGAGGGCTTTGGGGATGATTCCTGATCATTTGCTAACGATATCAGCAATTAGGCTTGCGTGCACGTGAGCAGGACTGGAAGGGATTAGGCAGCATTAAGCAGTATGTGGTAAGAAAAGGGGAGGTTTGGATGCAGGGACCCTGCTGGAAAGGTGTGTTTTAATTCCCCAAAGCTTATTAATCCTTCCCCGAGAGTCAAATTCTGTGTAATCCTTCAGTTTCTCCCCCCGACCCCGACACGTTTTAATCTTCCCATCCCTTAAGAGCCAACGGCTCTAGTGTTTGTGATCCATGTTGCCATGGAAAAACTACGAGTTTTTTTGGTTTTATTTGAAATGTTGGGAGCAAGCGAGAGTGGGAGGAAGAGAAGGGCAGGTCCAGGCAGCCACCGAAGCCGTCAGCATCAGGGGTGGCTTTGCTGCACACATTGATGATGGGATGGAAGAGGAAAAGACTCCGGGGGAGTGAGATCCCTCATCAATAATGCTTTGTGCTTCCAAAAAAAAAGACTGAGCCAACCCAGGCTTGCCTCTGACGGCACTATTAGTGCCCATTATTTAAAATCTCCCTTGATTAAACTATTAGTGCCAACAGAGGGGTGCAATTTGCATATGATTAGTGCCTCTGCTCAGTGTGGAGCCTGTGGGCTTCTCCCTCCCCCACTGACACCGAGAGAGAAAAAGAAAAAATGAGGAGTGACCTGGATTTGTGCTGAATTAAACCAAATTCAGTATTTCCCTGTGCCTGGAGCGGGGAAGAGCAATAGTGCTCAAGGCAAGGCTGGAAAAGGTCCCCTTGGGGAGGAGGTTTCGGGTGTGATCCAGCTCCGCTCCAGGCAGGAATCAGGGAAGCTTTTACCCCGAGGCAGCTCCTGCCACACACATCCTGATGCCCAAGCTGAGCTGCTTTTGGCCAGCAAAACCCAGGAGCCAGACCTGCTATCCTCCATGGGCAGTGTGCTGCCACAGGGACCCAAGTGAGCTCCATCTTGCAGTCTTCAGACTCTCTTTGCACCCCTAAGAGGACACCCCAGTCACCACTGGCAAGGCTGGACCCATGGCTGCGGCTCCCAGCACATGCGGGCATCCCGGCATCCCTTCAACCATTAGCCTTGCCCTCCAAAACCACGCTGGCACTGGCTCCCTTGTGGCCCAGCACAACTGAGCGTGGTTGTACAGGGCCTCTGTGCTAACGAGCAGCTTTTTGACATATGGATGTGAATGGTGTGATGGACAAATTAAAGGGGACTTCCAGGACTGCTGAGCGGCTGGAGTGGCTGCACGGGAACCCAAAGCCTGGCTCTGAGCGCGCTGCTTGTCCCAAGTGGCGTGAAAAGCAATGATCAAACCAAGCCATCCTGTGGTTTTCTGCAATTCACCCTCAAATATAAAAAGCTATTCGAAGGGGAAAAGCAGAAAGGTCTTCCCCTGGCAAAAGGTTCAGATTTGGCCATCAGCCACATCAGAAACATGCTTTTCACCATGGCATGGACTTGCTCTCTCCTTCTGCTGTTTGCAAGGCTGGATGTGCACCCCCAGATCTCCCCAGGAGATCTTCACAGAGGAGAGGGAGATGTTTCCTCCAGCTGTTTGTTGTGTGTTGGAGGGAAATAAGCCAAAGGTTTGAAGTCATGCTCAACCTCTTCTCTGTTGCTCGTGTTTCCCACTCGCACTACGGCAGCAGCATCACCATCCTAGTGCCGCCTGGGGACCCCAGCACCATCAGGTCCGTCCTGCCCCAGGACAGTCCTGCAGCACACAGGAGCAGGAGGCTGTTTTCAAAGCAAGGACCATGCTCCTCGGGACTATTGTTCCCCACTTATCCATAAGGACAGAGGTTGCCTCCTCAGAGCAAAGCCCCTTGGAGTTCAGCAGAGGATGTTTTAGGAAAAAAATTAGGACAGAACAAAGTTATCCTTTCCTGTCTCCTGCCAGCTGTTGGCTGGCACACGTCAGGGACTCCTGAGCCTGAGCTCACCCCGGCACAGTGGTGAATGGCCCTTGATAGTTGGGGCTGCCATGAGCATGCCCCTTCCCTCTCTGGACCGTCACAGTCCTCAGCCCAGGCACCATCCCAGGGCAGTCTCAGCTCCCTGACTCCACTGTGCACTGGCCTGTTGAATACCCATCACCTAGCCATTCCTGGAAGGTCTTGCAGGCCTTCCCCATAAGAATTAGGGAGAAATCAATCACTTTTTCACCATTGATGATTTTACGCATCTCTGATACTCCCAGTTGACTTCCCAGGCCAGATGGTGTCAGCCTTACTGCTTTCCCATACAGGAGCTGCTCCACGCCACTAAGTGTCTTGGCCAACTCTCTTGCTACCATTCCCAGGGCTGTTTGAGATAAGGGGACCAACATTTAAGATGGTGCTCAAGACACCTGTATAAATCCAAGGGATGCCCACCTCATGGCATCTCCCACCCTTGTCTCAATTCTCTCCCCAATAATTTCTCATTTTCCACAGCTGCAGTTTTGTTGACTGTTGTCAAGTTTTTGAGTTTTTTTTTGTCTTCCTAAGAAGCATCTGCAATGACTCTACATTCTCCACCTGAAGTGACGACAGCCAACTGAGAGCCCACAGGGACCCCAGGATGGTCCTGGTGGGAAGACCCTGCCTCCCTGCCTGCAGCGAAGGGAAAGACACAAATCAAGCTTAGGCTTTGCTTTCCCCTGCCCAAAGCCATCGGGATTGCCATCACATCATGGGATCTTACGGACTTACGGATGCAGCCTCCTGTTGGGTGGCCTGAGCTGCAAAGCGGGCCACATGGTTGACGATGGGGGAGAAGTTGGTGGGTCCGTAAAAGCGGATGTGGGGCAGGCAGGCCGAGTACGCTTGGACAATTCCCTCCACACCTTCAGGGAAAGCAGAGAAGTCAGGCATTACAATGAGCCACAGCCCAGGCCCACCACAAGTCCAATTAAGCATCGTTAGCTAATGTTGCCACAGAAGCTGAAGTTAGACTTTTTTTTTTCCTCAAAACTCATCCAGCGCCACAAGTTTCATTCACTTCAAATTTTCTAAAACCAGGGCTTTGCTTTTAGTCACTTTGTAGTGGATGCTCAGATCTTCTGGGGTAAGAGAGCCCTCACAGTGCCCACAGTCAAAGGCGGCTTTCTTTGCGTTTCTGCAGAAATCTCAGCATCAGCCAAAGAGGAGGAGCAAAAAGAAAAGCAACTCCTGGTCTCCGAGCATAACCAAAAACCAGATAGACATGGAGCAGAGGTAGCGGAGAGAAGCAAAACAATCCCAGAAGCACCCTCAGAGCTCCCAAACTGTGTTTGGGACCCAGAGGCCATCGGAGACCCTTCTGCTTCTGCCACACCAGAACAGGGTAAATGGCTGCTCTCCTGAAAGGATGCATGGGTGTGCAATTGAAAAATGACCAATTCCACAAATAATCAGCTGATAATCCATTCTTTGGGAAGGAATTGTCACTGATAAGAGTTGCAGGATGGTGGCTTCTGCACCCTGTAACACCTGCAATAAATCAAGTCCAATGAATGCTTTTCAGCTACTGGAGAGGTAGGCAAAGGCAGCAGAAAAGCAGATTTCACAGCCAGCTTTCATGAACCAGCGAGCGAGGTTTGGAGGCTGCCTGAGCCCCTATTTTGCTGGGGTAAAGCAGAGGTCAAACCAGATGACATTTGCAGTCCACGATAGCCCTTACCACTTACAATTAGAGCAGTTCTTCAGCCATGACTGTGATCAGCTCTCGGCTCCTAAATGAAGCATTAAGTCTGAATTCCCCATCTGCTAGAGGCCTGGTGTTTCTTGCAGACTTGCTGGAGGAGCAGACGGCTGGTAGGACACACCAGACATCTGTGCAAAGGCGGATTTTATGCTGTCTGAATCCAGTTGCATTTTACCCTGGGCCTTCCTACACACCCCCAAATTTTCTCTGCTTTCCTCTGAGTGCACCCTTAGTGCTTGCTCTGCTTCTGTTAATGCCTTTCTCTGAGCAGACCTTGAAAAATTCCTGAGATGAGTTATTGGAGAAATGCAGAGGAAAGGAGAGAAGACACTGAAGGCATCTAAGGAGTGTTAAAGACCTGGTAGGAGACTTAAATACCTGGTAGATGCTTACCTGAACAGAATGGGTTCGTGGGATTGAAGTTAATGGCAAACTCGTGGGATACCTGTGGAGAAGAAAAGACGTAAATTAACGCAGAGCAGGGCTGGATGTTCACTATCAGTTTAGCTGATGCTGCAAGGCTGGTTTGGGTCTAATGCTCCCCTGGGTCAGGACCTGGTGGTCACAGACATTATGATCCATACTGCTGGGTAAGCAACACTTCCCAGCCCTCTGCTACCCAAACAGCAAGGAGCAGCAAATTCAAATGTGGTCAGGGCTGAGCAGCGTTTGAGGATGGACTGGTTCCTCTGGCCTTTCATCCCCCATCATGGAGCCACCTGAAATTATCACGTCACGCATCCTTCTATAGCTATCAAAGCAGGTTTGTCCACACGGCTTCCCACTGGCTGCCCAGAGGGAAAGCATGCAGAAGGGATGCTCTCAGCCAGCTGGGCCATCTCACCGGTCACTAGGAGAAATTACTTCATCCTATTGCAGGTTATAAAGGGAGAAAACTCAATTAACATCACAGGGAGCCCCAGTTCTGGCAGCATCCCGGTTCCCTGCCTGTCTGCAAGTGGCATGGTGCAGCATGAGAGAGGCAGGCACAGAGTGAGCTGGGTTGAAGACCTGATCTGGCATGTCAGCTACCATGACAAAGCCAGCAGATGATTACCTTCATCATCTGGGTCATCATGAGGGTGAAAGGCAGCACAGGAGAGTTGACATGAATGCCTGGCCATGGTAGACAGCAAGCTCCAGCAGTCTGGGCTCATTTTCATTGACCATGAAATCATCCCTCCTCCAAGGCAGGTGCAAGATCCTTCAGGTTTTCCACCACCTCCTCCCAAGCTGAGGGAGATGCTCTCACAAGGAGGTCCTGTAGGACACTGGCAACAGCAGATAGCCCTGCACACTCCTGTCCCTGGATTGTTGCACTTGCCTAGCCAGAGAAACCAAACAGCATCACTGGCTGCAAATCACAAAACCTTCCTCATCTACTTCCATGGGAAGACCCTGCAGACAGAAACCACAAAACATTGGGGAGCTATTGCTTTGAACCTATCTCTGCCAGCAAAGGCAGGGCAGCTCAACAGCCCAGGTGCAAGAGAGGGTCAGGACTCTTGGCCTCCAGTATGAACTTTGCCAGTGTTGGTGCGGGTCAACAGCTTGCCTTGGGGAACAACCATCAGATCTGGGGGCTTAGGAATTCCTCACTCTGCTGCCTGCAATTTAGGCACCTTAAGAAGCAAACAGACCCTCAGGAGCACCAAGGACACACGACTGACACTTCCAGCACCTCTGAAGGTTGAAGGGGGTGATTTGGGCTTTCAGGCCATCAGTTCAAGGGCTCTGAAACAAAAAGCTCCCACTCTGTTCATGCCAGAGTTACAAAACAAGGATATTTTCTCCCTCTCAGAAGGGTGGTGGTTTGCTGAGCTTCTCAGCCAGGGGATCGCTTCAGGACATGCGTATTCATAATGCTGGCAAAACGACTGTCCTCTAAAGCGCTGTGTGAAGCAGAAGTCCTCCTGAGACTGCAAAAGCAACACGCATCTGATTCAGACTTTCCAATTATACTGGGCATTGTGTTGAAAGCAGCAGAAATTATTTTTGCAAGAGGCTGTGGGGTGGGAAATAGCAACCAAACAAAAGTAGGTCAACCAGAAGTCCTCCCCATGCTGCAAAGCTGACGAGCTGTTGGACCGGCGAACGTCAACAGCCTGCTTGGGTCTTTCCATGCCTGTTGAGCACAACCAGTAATGCTCCCAGCCACCAGTAACCCCAGGGTTAGAGGCATAGTCTGAAAAGCATGACTATGTTTTGCATATGCCCTTTCTCATAGAAGCCTCAATTTTGGGCAATATATCCAAATTCAAATTTCTTGATTTTCAGTTGTAAAGGGCTCACTTTTTTTTTTTTAGAACATGTTCAAAATTCTGCCATACGACTATTTATAGACAAGGCAAGCAAAAATATTTCCATGTTTTGCACTGCAAAAGAGGGGTTTCTCTATCTTTTAAGCAGCAACAAAATGGTTTGGAGCTGTATTCCTCACCGTCTACAGAGCAGACCCCCTGCATGGCAGAAGTGTTTCAAAACCTCCTCTGGAGTTTTTACAGATTATATATATATCTCTGCTGGAAAATTCAAGAGGAGGGCTTCAAAATAACAAAACAAAAAAAAAAAGGATCTCATTCCCTATTCAGCTCATACTTTGAAAAACATTTTCTGTTGAGTCCAATTAAATGTATATGGAGCACCTACCATTCACCAGTAACCTACAGGGAGAAACTCTTTCAAACCACCCCAAAGGGTAAGAAAGACGTTCATCTGCAGCCAGGCTGTGTCCTCTTCCAGTCCTGGATGGGGAGGGCCGCAGCTCCACCTTTTCCCATCAGGAATTACAGACATGCCTCGCAGATGCACGGCTGGAGCCTGTGCTGGAGAATCGACCCCACAGAGGGTTCCCTGCCACTTCCCCCAGTGATCCCACCTCTGCCATGACTCTGTTTCCCTATATGTGAAAAAAAAAGGCAAACGGAGGGAAAGCCTTGGGAGGTGGCACATCAGCAAAGCCGCCAGCCTTGGCTGGAGAGGCTGAGCTCTGCAGGCACAAAGACATCTCCTTCAGCTGACCACATCAGACTAGACAGAAGGAAGAAATTTTTTACGATGAGGGTGGTGAAACACTGGAACAGGTTGCCCGAAGACGTGGTAGATGCCTCATCCCTGGAAACATTCAAGGTCAGGTTGGATGGGGCTCTGAGCTCTAGTTCAAGATGTCCCTGTTCACTGCCAGGGTTGGACAGGGGGTTGGACTAGACGACCTTTAAAGGTCCCTTCCAACCCAAACCATTCTATGATTCTGTCTCCCAGATCCAGGACGATCGGTGGGGCTCCAATGTTAAGCATCACCGTCTCCACTGCCGCCTTGCCTTTGCTCATCCCCCAGAAACCGCAACCCATCTGCTTCCCTCTCCTGTTCCTACTGGGAAACCACTCGAGGCTCTGTACAGAGCTGTTACACGGCAAGATGTTCTTTGACATTTCCAACGAGACTTTTGTGTGCAAAACATCTCGCTCCGACGGGCGCCTGGGAAGCGTTGGGGGAGCCATGGCAACGGGAGCACAAAGTGCCATTTATACGTCTCTTATCTCTTAACGATCTTCCCCATTTTCACTCCGGTCTGTGGGTAGGTACAACAGCCGCCCTTCGTTGTGTTCCCCCCGGGGAGTATCATCGGCCACGCTGCTCCCCGCCGCTTGCCCACCGTAACACAGGGCATGGATTTCAATGAAGAACTGCTGGTTTGGCTTTGAAATTATCCAGCGAGACTTGATTGCCAAAAAACCTTGAATGAGTGAGCCGAGCTGGTGATGCACAGACCCCGTGGGCCAGGCGAGCCGGGGAGGGACGAAGCCCCAGGCTGGAGCAGTGCAGGGTGATGCACGGGGGGGTGCCCCCACTCCCAACATGAGACAACCGATGGGTCACTCTGGGCGTTAGGGGTGGCGACCTTTAGGCAAGGGCCAAGCACGTGGGCAGGGAGAGCTGCTCTCCGCCGGGGTTTACATGGATTTAGACATGATTCTGGGGGACAACAAGGTGTTTTTTCTGGTGGTGCTTACAGAGCATCCCCAGGCCTGTGGGAGCAGTGGAAAATATTTCTGCAGCAGGCTGCAGGAGGCAGCCGCAGCGGGGGCAAAGGAGTAGCATCCCTCTGCCCCTCAGGACCCAGTCAGCATCCTAGGCCCAGTACCCACCTCCAGCCTTGCAGGAAGGGCCATTTCCAGCCCAGTGATGCCTTTCCCACGGGCACTGACCTGCACACATCGGCAGCAGAGCAGGATGCTCACTGTGACGATTCACCCATTCCCCCAGAAGCCCAAGCCATCTTACCCTTTCCATCCCCACTGCGTTTTCCATTCCCATTCCTCTCCCCACGTAATAAATCCCTGACAGCAGCTGACTGTTAGTCCTTGGAAGCTGCCTACCAAGATTTTCCCACTGAAAGTGGTGAAGTGACAGACCAGAGACATTTGCTGGCCAAGGAGGATGAATCAGCTCCAAAGTGCACATGAAGGGATATCCTCCTGTGGCTGGCAAACAGCAAAAGCTCCCACTTGAGTCACATGAATTTTGGCTGCCAGGAGAGCAGAGAAAAGTGCAAAGCTGGAGCGGGCAGGACATCCCCAGCCTCAAGGGCTGGCAGCGATGATCTTCCCAGCCCTGTTCACGGCCGCTCATGATTTATGTGCCCTGCTGCGCTCAGCCCAGAGCAAAGCTCCCCTCCCAAAGAACACAAAAGGCTTGCTGAGGTTCAACCCCAGCCCAAAGCTGGGGACTTCTCAAAACCAGCAAGCAGAAAGATAAGGTACGTTAATGGCATGAGCAAAGAGCAGCCAAAAGACCCAGCTGGTAATGAAAGGTGGTGGTGTCCCAGCGCATCTTCTTAGCCGTGAGAAGATGCTCCCCACCCGCCAGCGCGGGCAGCAGGAGCAGCCCCAATCCCTGCCCACGGCATCCCTCCTGATGAGCAGGATGCTCCAGCTCATGCTCTTGCAGGACCAGGGTGCCTTTAACCCCTTTGGCACCTAATCCCAACAAAAGATGAAGGTGGCTTTTGGGAAAGCCCCTCTGCTCCAGTCCTTGCAGGCTCTGCCCATACAATGTCAACGTCGAGGCTACCCACCTCCCAGCCCCGCATCTGACACATTCATCCAGGGGCCCTCTCCCTTGCCCAGAATTGTTCCTGCCTCCTGCCAGGAAAATGAATCAATGCCTGGCTCTGCCCATTAATGCCAGGGAGCTGCTGCTTTCATGCCAGCTTAGAAGGGAGGAACGGGCTGCCCACGCCCCAATCCCAACCTCGCCACCCACCCACATCTCACTCTCCACCAGCTGAAATCCCACATCTGCCCATTCCCCCTCTGCCCAACAGCTTTTCCCCAACTGAGCCAGCTGGGAAGCCCCAGCAGCTCTGCTCCTGCCTAGGCAATATCAGGACAAACCCATCTCAAATGTGCAGATGGCCACAACACTTCACCTTCCAGTCCGGTGGGAGCTGGGCACCAAATCCCAGAGCAGGAAACATCTTGTCTCTAAAAGAGAAGAAGAAAAATGTATGGGCGTATTTACACACACGAAGCAAGCTTGCATGGCTCTTGCTATGGCCTGCCCATGCTACCAGCTGCCCAACACCCAACTACAGCAAAAGCACAAGCTGAAAAAGGTGCCAGCCTTCTCTTCTCCCTAAACAGCACAGTGCCTTTAAAAATCATGAGAGCTGAACAGAGATAGACTAGATGTTCCCTTTGGCTTTTTATCTTTAGAGAGAAAAGAGTTCAGCTTTGCTTTGTCACCCACAGGGATCAGGAGCATCCTCTTGCCCAAACATCTGAGTTTCTTGCAGACGTGTAACCCTGGAGATTTAAAAAAAATTAACTATCCATTTTGGGCACAAAAGCCAGCATGGTGAGACCAACAGATTTCTGTTTTGTTTTCTCTATTGATGTCTAAGATGATATTTTTCTGTGTTGCACATCTCAGGGTGGCTGGGGAACAAGGCAGCCTGCTGGTGCACCTGCCAGCGGCAAATACCAGCAAGCCGAGGGCATCTGCCTCTGCACCGAGAAAGCACCAAGTGGCTGCTCTCCAGCTGCCCCCAGTAAAGGATGCTCCACCTCTGCTAATGCACCCTTCCTCTCAACAGCGGCAATGGGGAGAGAGGAGAAACTCTGTTCTTACCCTCTCTTCCTCCTGCATGCCAATGTATACGGCAATTTTCTCTCAAGGAACTTTTCAAAAGTAAGGTATTATTTAGCCCTGGCTTTGCAGATGGGAAATCAAGGCACATGCATCCCAGCAGCCCCTCGGGAAGCCAGGGGGATGTCTGCAAAACAGGGGTGGAGGCAGAAGGTCACAGTGCTTACGAGTCATAGTCCTGGATGATCTGGCCGACAGCCCAGATAGCCGACAAATACTCGTTTGTCCCCATGGGGTTGATATAGTGCAAAGAGGAGGGGTCTCGTGGGTTCCCATTGGAGGCTGTGAAGTCAATCCCAACCTGGGGTGCAAGAGAGAAGCACAGAGCCATCCTCCGTTAGCAGACACCCCTACAGACCTGGCCACCGAGCCTCCCTTGCCTTTGAGGTCCACACACACTGTCCCATCAAGACCCAAACCTCAAACTTTTGAAGAAGTTTAACAAAATGCAGCTCTTCACCTTCCCTAAAAAAAGGTGATTAAATACTAGATTAGGCAAAGCCATTCAGTATTACACCTGCATTTGTCACCAGCAAGCATCACATGAGGTGTCCCAAAGCAGCCTCTGCTGCTGGAGCAAGCCACCACCATCTCCAGCTCAGGGCTCTTGCTGCCCATCTCCCAGGCATTATGCTTAGGAACTGAGTAGCCCCATGGACACCAAAGCAGCCAGGGCCACCTGGGCATTTGGATCTCAAGGTCTTTGACCAAAGAGTCACCACCCTGAGCCGAGCTTTCCCTGCAGCTCCTCTTCAACAGGCTTCCCCAGGGACCAATAGATGCTAAGCTCTCAGGGGCCTTTGTCAGCAAGGCACTCATTTTTCTCCCTCCTCAATTAGGCTTTCTATTTAAAGACATTTGTAGAAATGCCTATCTCAGACCCAGTTAAATCTGGTCAGAAGAGGTGAGACGCTGAGCCACCCGATTTGAAATGACTGGGAAGGAAGAGTTGGGAAGAGGCGAGCAAGCGGCGTGACTACGCCTGCCTTGTTTGCTTAGCAAATAGGCAAAACCCAAAATAACTCTCTCAGCTAAATTGAGCTCAGGGGATTCGCAAGAGATTTTGCTCCGTATCCATAATGGGAGAGGATGAACTGCGATTTGGCTGAGAAGGGACCTTGGCCTGTCTGGGGCAAGAAAACATCACAGCCCAGGATGTGCCACCACCCTGTGCCAGGGTGGCTGGTAAAACACGCTTGACAGGACAACGGGACATGGTTTTAAACTGGAAGAAGGTAGGTTTAGATTGGAGATAAGGGAGAAATGTTGTACAATGAGGGTGGTGGGACACTAGAAGAGGTTGCCCAGAGAAGTTGTGGATGCCCCATCATTGGAAGTGTTCAAGGTCAAGTTGGATGGGACTTTGAGCAACCTGATCTAGTGAAAGATGTCCCTGCCCTCAGCAGGGGGTGTTGGATTGATGATCTTCAAAGGCCCCTTCCAACCCAAACCATCCTATGGTTCTATGAAAACCCAACTTCTTCGTCAAGAAACCTTACAGCCTTACCCACCTGCAGTTCACTGCTGTAACACCCACACCCATGTGCCCAGCTCCTGCCAAGCCACCATGGGCACAGTCAGAGAGCAAGAGGGAAACTGAGGCACAAGGAGGGGGCTCAGTGGAGTCAGACAGATGAGTGCCCCATTCATGCATCAATGTCACCAAGAGCAGCACTCAGGCAACAAATTTTGGAGGGATGCAGCTGGCCTGCCTCAAGCATGAGGCAAGCGGCCAGGCACAATACTCCTCTTCTCTGTGGCTTCAGCCCTTCTCTTCCCACTGTCTCCCTCAGCGGGGAGGACACCAGAGGCCTTTCCAAATCGCAAGGGTGCGTGCGGCAGTGTCCTCCTCCCGGCTCAGGCGCTTCTGCGGAGCATTGTACCCATCGCAAACCCACCCAGGTTGTTGGACCAAAGATGTCTCAGGAGGGGCAGAAACCCTCCAACAACCAGCAGATATTTAGATGAGAAGGAAGATTTCTGCATTCAAGCCTAATCCACACAACAGCTCCATGCTACCAATAAATTCAATGATTTTCTCCTCTATTCACTCTCCAGCACCAAGACCTTAGCACACAGCGGCAGATCAGCACACAAAAAGCTCTCCCAATCGCTCCTGTTCCTATGGCAACTCTTCCTCCTCCTCCTACTCTCCCCCCATCATGTTTTTAGACAAAACAACAAAATACAAACTGAAATACTGTGAGTGCTCGCAGCTCTCTGGCTACTGCACCAGAAAAGTTTGCAGAAATTAAAAACCCCACTTCTGCATTGTGGCGGTTTCACTTGGGGTTGTAATGTCCTCATTCAGTTACTCTTGACAAGGCATGGTCCAGCTTGAAAGAAGGTGGAAGTGCCAGTAAAAATGCAGAAAACCACCTCATTAACAGCCCAGAGCCTCTCAGCTGGCTTCAAAATAAGGAAAGCTTCCATAAAAAACTGGAGGGTGGTTAAACCCTGTGATGGGGAGCGAAGTCAGTAACATTTTGTGAAGGGTCAGAAGGTCTTTGTGGTAGTCTGACTTTCAGCCAAAGTCTAGCCAGCTCCCACCATGCTGTTGGATGCACCTGAGCATGGGAGTAATGATCCTCAAAGCCTCAAAACCACATGGTTTAACAGCAAAACAGGGCAGCTCCTCATTGTCATGAAAAGCCACTCAGGCTGGTGCCAAATCTCACACAGAACCTCCCTCCCCAGTTTTGACCATTACATACATGTTACTATCAAAACTCCTTACGGTAAACATCAGCTGGCAGCCTCCCAGGATGTAGTCCAGGAAGGAGAAATCTCTGGTTATCTGAAAGAAAAAAAAAAAAAAGTGTTTCAGCAATCGTCACCATTGCAGAGCAAAAAAAAAATAAATACACAGGAAGTGCCCAAAGCCTGCAGTCACTGCGAGTTTGGGCCTTCAGGGACCTTCAGCCACACGGCAAAGCAGATGGGAAGAACGACCTGGGTCTCCCACAGAAGCATTTTGCCACTTCACAAGGCACGTGGGGCCACGCAGGGCCATGTGTTGGTCAAAAGCTGAGGTGGGAGGCCTGGACAAAGATCCTTGAGAGCTGGAAGTGTCTATCATGGTGAACTGAATGGAAGATCCTCTCCCCATGGCCAAAATGATCTCACACCACCTGCAGATCTGATGTGGGCAGAAAGAGCTGCGTCGGCGCTTTGCCTGCTGTGCTGCTGCCATCCGAAGGGAAGACTTCACCAACACCTCAGCTCAGAAGAAGGACCTCTCCCACCCACACCCAACCCTTGCCACCAGGGAGACACCAAGCAGTTGGTAGGTGCCTGCAGCTTGGGCTTCGTGCAGATGCTGCCCATGTTGAACAGCATCTCCTCTTGGTTCTGCAGCCACCTGGGCATGGGGTGGCACCAGCGACTCGGTACATCAGATGCTCCAAGTGGAGAGAAACCCAAGCAGAAAGGAGATCACACTTTTATTCACGGTCTGCAGGTCCTACACTTGGAAACGCAAGAGCGCTGGAAACAGAAAGGTTAGGGGGAGCTCGGGAAGATCTGAGCTCAGTGAGGAGCAGTAGGAAACATCCCGTCATCATACTCACTTTGCAGGACTTGACAATGATGATCCCAGAGTTCTTGTAATTCTTTTTCTTCTTTTGCTTTTTTGGGTTAATGCACTCTAGCTCGAGCTGTAACAAGAGAGACAGACGCTGGTGTGAGAGCTGGGCTGTACCAGGTGGCTGCAGATGCCACCAGTGGCCGCATCATGCGGGCACCCTCCTTCCACGTGTTTCAAAGTGCTGAAGAGACATAAATGAATCACAGCAAGCTACTGATATTTAATGATGGAAATGGAGGCACAGGACCTGCTTGGGAAGGGGCTGCTTTTCCTTCCCAGGGGCTTTCAACCTGCCCAGGACCTGGCGCATGGCAGCCAAGACACCCCAACAAGGCTATGGGGGTCTATGGGATGGGGGCAAACATTTAAATACTAAAATCCTTACGTTTCCTGAATGTGAACATTGCATATCACAGACTGAACAAAACCAAAATACAGATCTATTGACAAAATCCCCTAACTCTGAAAAAAACCAGGCAGTTCAGCCCAGACCCACTAGGAGGTAGCTCCCACATGGGTCCACATGAGATGCTGGTGGCCGGCCTGTGCCCCCTCCCCTATCATCCTGCTCAGACCAGCCTGGTGATGGCCCCGGACCTTCCAGACCATCCAGTGATGGCCCTGGATGTGCTCAGACCACCCTGGTGATGGCCCTGGACCTGCTCAGACCGGCCCAGTGATGGACCTGGACATGGCAATGAGCTTTTCCCCTGTCTCGGCCAAGCTGTGGCTGGACAGTGCTGCTCCTGCATGCAAGCATGCCAGCATGCAGTGCCTGGTCTACAGCAAGAGCATCTCTGTCCCCGCTTCTGTATTTACCCTCATCAGTGTGGCCACATGAAAGGATGAAACAGGTCACAGGAAGCCACCCCAGAGAGGAAGGATGCTGAAGGGCAATACACAGCGGTGGTGAGCAGCAGCCGCTTGCTTTTAGAGCCACCTTCCTCCACATGGAGCCCATGGTAACTCCGCTCGGAGAGTGGCATCAGCTGGGGAACGGCTTTACTGGGGAACAGAGGGCACCCGACCTTTCAGGACAAGCCAAGCAAGGGCAAGAGACAGAGAGAGCCCATCCCCAGCTGGACCCATGTTATGCACGGGGGTACAGCAGCACAGGCATGCAGCAAGGCAAGTTTTACTCTCTTCTAATCAGCATCTCTCAGGGTCCCATGGACAGAAAAGAAGATTTTATTGCTAGGCTGGTAGGTTGCAAATCCAGTGGGAAAACAGGCTCAACACCTGCCTCTGGCACCATCAGCTTGCACAGTCCTAGACAGGACACTTCATGCCTTTGTGCCTTGGTTTCCCCAGCCAGGAAACTTTTCTCATTGGACCATGCATAGTGTTTTACACACCCCCACATCTTGGCCAAGACCTCCTCTTGGTTTTGTAATCCTAGTAATGACAGCAGTTAAAAGCTCTGCTTATCCAGGAGTTTTCATGACATGCCTTCAGTCAGGTGGCATTTGCCAAGGCTTTTGGCCAGCACTTTGTGGGGAAGATGGGGACACCTTTGGCCACAAAACCAGTATGGAGCTGCACAGGAGCTGGCACTCCTGGGAACCAGGCTGTCCCTGCAGCAGACGCAGCCCCAGCAGCATGTCACACCTCCCCTTCTGGCCCCTCAAACGACAGGGCACCTCCCAAATCATGGGTGCTGCTTCAGACATCTCAGAAGAGCCTTATTTTCAGCCAAGACTGCCTTAGCCCTCTCTCTAGCTCAGATGCTTTATCTACAACCGTGGCCTGGGTCACTCACAGTGTGGGTGTGAGAAGAAAGGGGGTTGGACTTGGCTTCTTCTTGGCACAGGTTGAGGGTGTCAGTGTAAGTACCAAAATCCACCACCAGCCCCAAGGAGCCCCTTCCTCTTTCTTCCCCAAAAGAGTGTCAGAACTTACTGGAAAGGCATCTTGGGCTTCGCACATCCTGGCCACTGAGGTCTGAAACTCCCCGATGAAGTCATGTCCCCCATCACTGTCATAGTCGTAACACATCACCTAGGGCAGAAGGGGCACAAACCAGCCTCAGACGTAGTAACTATCTATCTCCTGCGAGACCTGCTGAAGTTCCCAACCTCTCCTGTTGGAGACCCCAAACAAGGGGGTTTTTTTGGGTTTTGGGGTGGTTCTGGTTTAGTTTGGGGTTTTTTTTTATAAACAAGCCATAGGGTTTTAGATGTTTAATGATCGATCACAGAAGCCGACCATCACAACACAAGCCGAAAGGCCCCTTGTTACCTTTATCAGCTTCTCTACATCTCCATCGCACAGTGACACCAAAGGCACAGTGAACGGCTTCCAGACGGGGTCCAGCGTGTACTTGATCACCTGCAGGGTGGGAACGGAGGGATGCCGTTACAACAGGCACGTCTGCAGGGGGAGACTGGCACAAAGCAGGGCACACATCTCCAAGAGCGACCCTGGACCAGGCTCTCAGTGGGACAGGCCAGGCAAGCTGCAGAAAACCCCATCTCAGCCCTTTTCTGCCTCCTTAACTTTGACACAGCAGTTCCCCCTTCTCAGGTTGTAGCATGCGTGAGTTACAACAGATTTGTTTGCATCATGTTGGGTGATTTAACCACCTTCAGGGGCAGTTAAACAAACCTGCATCCTACTCATTGCTTACTACCACCCAGCACCCCAGTGCAGCCTACATCGATCTGGTACCTGACCACCAAGAAGACGGAGCAGTGGGATGCCGCAACCAGCCAGAAAAGCCAAACAGCCCTGGGCACGTCCAGCTCTCTTGCCTCATCTGCGTAACATCTGCTGCCCAAGCTGGAGAAATATTAATAATTGATGCTTTTTGACATTTCCTGGGGGATGCAATTTCTTGGTGGAAACCCAAGCAAATGCTAGCAGGCTCCAGGCACACGCTGTGTACACTGGAGATGCCTGCAGGGCAGGTGAAGACCCTCTTTCACAAAGGTGTTGTTCTTAAAAAGAGATTCACATGAATATTAGGAAAGTCAGACACGGGCAGCAGATTAATCCTTCTCTGTGCAGGGTAAACATGGGGATATCTGGCATGGAGGACCTTGGACCTTTGCAGCTGAAGCAGCAACAGCGCAGCCCAGCGAGGAAGAGGTCCATGGCTGCTGCTGCAGGCAAACAGCCATGCGGGACCTGAAACGGGCATCTTGTTTTACAGACAGGCTCTTACACGAAACCGGGGGAAACCCTGACACTGCGAGCACAGTTTATTTCAGAATTTGTAAACACCTCCTCCAGGAGGCTGGGAAGAGCATGGGGAGCCCACGCACCCCGAGATGGTGCCCGCACGCTGCCAGCCGCTCGGTCCCCAGGGTGGGTGGGGAAGGATCCGGTGTCTGCATCACATGGCACCCAGCTGGGGCGCTTGTGCTTAAATAACAGGCTGTAATGAGCACACTAATCCTTCCCTGCCAGACACGTCCGTGGTGGCATGAGAAATGCCAGCATCAGACTGAGAGCTGGTTATATTCCCATACCAAAAGCTGCAAGAAAAGGGAACCTTATTTCTTCTTATCTGGCCTCAAAACACAAAGATGGTCACCTGGTATAGGATTCCCCTGAGGGCAGCGGGATACATTCAGGGCTGGTAAGGAGGAGGCTGTTGGAGCACCCAATACTTGAAAGAAAACCTGGCTAGACCCTCATCCAGCGAGACAGAAGAGTGGAAGAACTGGGCAGCAACCCAGAGGAAAAATCAGTATATGCATCTGCTCTCCATAAACCTGACCTGCTTATAGAGATCCCAGTGCCAGCCGATGCACAGCTGCATTCCCAATTCCCACACCTCTTCCAGGAGGAAGGGCTGGAGGTCACTCAGAATCCCCACGTCTGAGAAATACATCTCAGTGAGTCAAAGCCCAGCTACCCACACTAAACCAGGAGGAAACAACCAAACAAGGTCTCAGCCTGCTCCCACAGAAATACAAGAGAATATTAAGGTTGGTATGAATTAAATATGCATGGAAACATGTGTGGGAAAGCACCAAAAAATAAACAGCAGGACTAGGGTTAAAAGGATGGCCCGTATTGGTACCACAGGACACACGTGTTACACATGTCCTGGTGCTCGTCTGCATGTGAGTGTGCAAGTGAAGGAAATCCTCATGGACTTTGCACAGCAGTGGGAAAGCCCAACGTACAGAGAGACTTTGTAAATAAACACCACCCTCTCCTTCCACATGAGTTTCCACTGTGTTTTGGTGCAGCAATGTGCTGCAGTGGGACAACAGGCTCCTTAACCGAGCTTTGAGGGGACAAGAAAAGGAGGGATGTGAGATGGGGACAGGAAAAAGGGGTGTGTGTGAGATGGCGTGTGATGGGACCCTCTCCCCCCGACACGGGGGTTGCTGTGAGCCCCTCCTGCAGCAATTGCCCCCTCCTCTTTCTGCCAGCTGCCAGGAGCTACGTGCAGAAAAAAAAAGCCCTGAAACAAGCTTTGAGGAGGGGGAAAAAAAGACATTGAGAAGTACTTGTTAGCCTGGTGCTAAAGCAGAAGCCAGCCTGCTTCTCCCTGCCTGTGCTGTGCCTCTTATCCATAATATCACTGGCTTTAGCAGCTTGAGAACATAACCAGAAGGGAGCTCAGATCAAAATATCGCAGCAGGCATAAATGAGGGACGGGGAGGGGTCAGCTGCCCATGACTGTACCCACCGGGACCCTGGTACAGGTCTCTGCCTCCCCAGCCAGGGCTCTGGCTCTGTTTGTTAGACACGAGACCGAGTGCTCACGCACTGAAGCTGGAGATGCCTGAGCATTCTCCCAGGTTAGCTGAGGATCTGGCAAATGCTCATTTTAACCTTCCCCCACTACCGCTCCCTGGGCCACCTCCCACCATCTCTCTCCACCATCTCCCTGGGTTGCAGCTCATCCTGCTGCTCCTGCGTGGGGAGGGCAAGCGGTCCAGGGCACAGCCCATGCCCAGGCTGAGCCAGGAGGTTAACACAGGTTAAAAGACCATCTGCCTCTCTGCTTGGTAGATACAGTAGTGAGCAGTACAGAAAATATCTCGAGACCTTACTGGCCTCAGTAAATCTTCAGCTGCTGGAGTCCAGCAGCCTCAGCTGGACACAGCAAAGGCAGCTGTGAGGTTTTGAAATCCCTGGAGCCCACCCCGCTTTACGGGTGATTGATGAGATAATGCCATAAAGGGCAAGAGGAGCTGATGTAAGGATGGTGGTGTCTCAGCAGCTTGGGTTAGAGTTGCACTCACCTCCGTTCTGTGGACAAGCATCCATTTCCCATCGTCACCTGGTTTATGAAACTCCAAGAAAGGGTCTGACTTTCCAAACAGGTCCTGGGGGAGAAGAACAGGATGGGTTACATGGTGTTCTGCAAGCAGTGACAGACGGTCCAAGAGAGATCTCCTTCCCCGGCAGTGCTGAGGAGGCACAGACCCCTTTGCTGTCCAACCCTGCAGACACCCTCATGTCCTCACGAGACTGGCTCAAGCACGCCAGCAAACAGGCAGCACCCACGGCCAGCGCCCTGCCACCCCTCCGTGTCCTGGTCACGCAAATTCCATTGATGTTCGCACCACATTTCAGCACTGATGCGGAGGGCAAGTCGGCAGCCTGACGTGTGCCCATGGGATTTGCCGGCAGATGCCCGCCACCCGGCAAGCTCTCTGGACACAGATGCCACGGAAAACAACCCCAGCTGGGAGGCAGCTGTGTTTGGGCTTGGAAAAACATCCAAAGCTTCAAAAGAAAAACAGAATTATGAAGTGCATGACTGTCTTGGGGGAAAAAGGAAAAAAAACACCACTCTCCTACACACAGTGGTAAAGCATAAGCAGAGGAAATCTTTAAGGAGCAAGCTGCCCTGGTGTTGACTGAGATCATGTAACACCCTCTGAGATACGCAGCCCCGACTCAATGTATGCTGCCTTTCCTGCCAGCATCTCCTCAGATATTCCCTTGATAAAGGGCTGCTGGTTTATGAGAAATATGTACACATACACACATGTCCCTGCTGGGTATTGGCATGGGGGCTACTTTAGGGCACCCGCAGCCTGGAGAGGATGGCAGTGCTGGTGGCACCAACACAGGGAAACTCCAGCATTTCTAAGCAGAACTTCATTCTCATTCAGAAAAACTAAGAAGTGGCTAACAAGAAACCAAGCCCAAAATATTCCAAATTATTTACTGAGAACTCAAGCCATTTCACCTAGGTTTTCCTCCCAGCAGGAGGTGGCTGCCTGAGTCCTGCAAAGAGCTGGAGGAGCTTATTGTGGGTTTGAACAGGAGTTTTTCGGGCTTCCAAGTGATGTGGTGGGGATGCAGGCGACTGCTCGTGGAGGAGGAGGAAGCATGGATGCCCCAGGAGCCCCTGTCCACAGCCAGCCTGGGAGGTGGCAGCTGGGATGGACACAGGCTCTAGTGATGCCCCAGCAGAAAACCCATTTACGTTTCTATCCAAATCCTGTTTCCAGAGCCAGACAGAAAAGTAAATCACTGCAAAGTGTTTTGGCTTGGAGAAATTATAAGTTGCTTCAGTCAAAATTCTTCTGCCAGAAGAGCAGACCATAAAGGCTCACAGGGACACTCTCTGGTGAGATGAGGCTATTTTTCTCCTACCCTTTTTCACATGTTTGTAGGAGAGAAAACCAAGCCATTCTTTCTGCAGGGTTACGCTTATGGCACAGCTCTGAACCTGCTCACCCACAGCCTGGACGTGGCACTTTCGAGCTTCACTGATGGATTAAAGAACCAGCAGTGGGTACCTGACCCTGCCTATGCTGGCTAAACCTGCAACCCGACGTGGTTTCATCAGCGCCAACCCAGCGTGGGTTGGTGGAGGCACCGGCTCAGATGACGGCAGGGAGCTTTGAAGGATGTCGGCTGCCATCCCACACAGAGCAGCCCGGTTTGCAAGTCCGGTCAGCCTTGCTCCATTCAAAGCAAGGTGGGAGATGCCTCCAAGCCACAGGACTGTGGGCTGCTATTTTAAAACATCAAAACCACAAACATCTCACCCCTGCAAGCCTGGTGGGAGATGGAAACTGAGCAACCAAAGGAGCTCAGCAGACCAGATCAATCTGCAAACTGGTCCAAGAATCTAAATCATACAAACTGGTCCTTGCACACCATGGACAAGGAGGGCGGAGGTGGCACTTCCACCAGATGCAGCTCCCCAAACCACAGCTTCCAGCACCAATGCTGGCTCACAGCACTTGCTCTCCCCAGCCATGCCGAAGCATCACTGCCTTCCTGCCGTCCCCGCAGCTGCGGTGGCACACACGGCTCTGGGGCCAAGTTCATCAGGGCTGGTCCCAGGTGAAAAGAGGTATCCTCTTCTGCAAGATATTTTTTCTTAAAAGAACTCTCCCAAGAGCTGATAAGGTACAAGAGCCTCAGGCTGGTTCTGCTGCTGACACGCTCCCGCTGTGCAGCTTTGGCATTTAAAGCAAGGTAGTGAGCCGTGGGTGGAGAAGCCACGGACATGTGATGGGGAGAAGGACCTGCCCACAGCCTGAGAGAGGTTCCAGCCTCAGGATGGTCACGGCAAAAGGAGCTGCCTGGGGCTGAGCACGGCTCCAGGCTGGGTTTGCAGCACAGCTGCCAGTAAGGGATGGTTGCAGCTTCGGCTAGGCATGTGCAGCAAGATGATCCCATGGCCCCACCACGAAATCCTGTGAGATCCGATCCCCTCACATGAAGTCCAAGCCTCGGTCTGTGCTCCCCAGCTATGTGCTGCATGGCGCAGGAGGGTGTTGCCCCCCCAGGCTGCAGCCTTACCCCTGTGGTTTTTTGCTTAGGCACTTCTCCGCTGTCTTTCCTAAGCGGAGTTTTAAGAGTTTTACCCGATTCCCACAGTTGCATTTTATCCATGACCAATAATGACCCAAAAATATTGTGTTTCATCCAATTTCCTTGTTCAGAGACCATTTTAATTGTATGAAGTGACATGAACATCTTTTGTCCATAAGCAGGACTTTGAGCACTGCAACGCTGCGCTGTGTTGTGAGAATTGGCAAAGAAACCTCGTTAGCTCTTGGTGACGGCAGGCGGTCACCGAGGAAGGAGCTTTCTGCTGATACCTATTGATAAACTAGAGGGAGACCCAGAAAGAATAGGATTATTCACAGTCCTTTTCCCAGTGTAACCAGGTAGATGCTGAATATTCCGTCCCTTGACTGTGGGTCTGAAGGCACAGGTATCACGTCCTAGTTGAATACCAAAAGATGTCACTTTTGCATAACCTCGTAGAGGAACTTGGTTGAAAACCAGATTAAAAAGGCAACTCCTGGCCATGGAGCAAGTGATGCCACCAATGAAGTTGCCAATACAACAAGCGGCTGTATGCTTGAGGTACCAGCGCTACAGGGAGGACCCAGGTCCTTGGCCCTGCTCTTCACAATGGCCACAGCTGCAAAGGGACCCTGAAGCACGAAGGAAGGGCACCAAGCCTGCTGTGAAATCCCATCCCTTTGCTTTGCAAGGGAGCAGAGGCTTTTTCTTGGGGTGCTGAAAGAAAACCGTTGCATTAGGGATGTCTTCATTGACATGCATGAGGTTGACCCTCGGCCACGTCTCAGAGGAAGCCACCAGCTCAAGGACATCTTCCAGCCCATTTCTGAAATGGAGTTATTTGGGGATTTCTTAACAGGGGCATTTGGCTCCTTGCACTAGGCAGGGTAAGCAGGAGGGTGAGAAAACAGCCATTCCCAACAGGTGGGAAAAACACTTGGATAAACCAGGCATCCATCCGATTTGGACAATGGGACTGGACAAACCACGTCTTCTGCCCCAGCAAATACCCTTCTGCCTGGATGCTTGCTTTACTCTGGTTTGAAAACTGAAGGCCATCCTGCCAATAACACAAGCTCCGGAGAGACTAGGAAGAAGGAAAAAATAATATTCCCATCCATTGCTTAGCAACAGCACTGGTCTAAGAGGAATAACTCTGGTTGCCTGGTAAATAAGGTCAGATGGCTTTGTTCAGAAAGGCTCATGGTTTCCTACATATCATATCCAAAGCAAAACTCATGCATTACCTGCCTCTATGAAGTCAACACTTCTTCCTCGGAAAAAAACGGGCCCTACTGTTCAATATACAAGCAGATGTTCACTCCATTTCCAGAGGGGCTGAAGGTGACAAGTCAGGAGCTCTCAGCACTTCTGAGGTAAGTGTTCAAGGGGCATCAAAACTGCCAGCTTCCTCAGGAGACTTCTCCAAATGACAGCCACTGAAGTAGTAAATCTACTGTCTTTAAGACATACTAGTACACAGATCCTGTGCCACATGTAATCTTCCCATCTCAACGTGCGTGAAGAAGAAAGCAATACCATGACAATAGGGAAACTGAGGCACAGGCGTACCCAGCAGCCAGTGGCACTGCCAGGACTTGAACCCCTCCAGGCTCACCCTAGTGCTTTCTCCAGTAGGACTATTTTCTGTCACTGCTATACCCAAAAGCGGAGATTTCTTTAGATCCCTTAGCCTATGAAGGACAGAAGTTTAACACTGCATCCCCTAGACACAACCCCACTCACCTTTTTATCCAGTTTTCTGCCGGCCATGCTCAGAGTAATCACCCTGTTATCTGAGAGCTCTTGGGCAGCTATCTGAAAGACAAGGGAAGGCTGCATTCATTTTCAGCACAAAAAGAAGGTGAACACCAAGCCAGAGGAGAATCCAGACCCTGAGGATGTGCACTCTGAAGATACCGTCACAACTCCTGCAAAACCCATTTCCCAGCTAAGAGACTGGATGATCTAATGCACACAGTATTTCATTATTGAGGAGTTAAACTGATTTTACCTTTGCAGATCAATTTGGGACCAAAGTCTACTTCCCAGCTTCTCCCTGGAATGGAGAAGGGTGGAGAAAAAGCCCAAACTTCCCCTGGATGGGCACTGCCATTTACCCTGCACTGAGGCAGTGACACACTGGCTTTAAAACAAACAGGATATGTTTTTTTAGCAGGCTACCAGCTACAATGCTGGTGCTGCAGCTGGAGCCCCCGTGACACCCACCGACCTCCACAGCCTCATCATTAGGGCTGGGTCCACATGAATCACATTCATTTGTAGGGCTGGGAGTCAATGGGTACAATTAAGCCTCTTGAATGGACAACCCGAAGGAAGAATGAGGTGCCAGGACACCCCGAGCATCCTCCTTCCCCCGTGCCATCAGATCTAAAATGAAGCTTCCAGGAACACACTCATCCCCTTTCTTGGGTGTCACACCTGAGCTGGTCTCAGGTAGTTTTTCATGTGCCAGGACCTGATGAAGCCTCCAAGGACCAAGCCAAGAGGAAGCAGGAGCCATAAAAACCCTTGCCAGCAAGATGTGCCACCTTGTCTGCCATGTCCCAGGCTGGGCATGGCAAAAAGCAGCTGCCCCATCCCTTGGGAGAGATGCTGGCGGCACCAAGGACTCGAGCCATGTCTCTGCACAAGCACTTGACAAGACAGCCCCAAGGATGAAAACTCTGTTGTTGCGCCTGAAGAGCTACAGCAGGCAGGAGTGCAGCCTGGATTACTTCAGTTTAAGACACTTTATTCACATATGCTCCAGAAGGGCTTTGGCTGCCAACCACCAGTGGGCCGGTTTTATCTGGAACGTGGTCTAACGATTTTCTTGGTATTTTAAGAAAGGGAATGTTTATAACAAAAAAACACATTTATTCACTTCTGTTACCAGCCGTTTTCTGAATCACTTGTATTTTTTTCCTCAAGGCTGTGTCCTGCCCAAGCATCTGCTCCCCACCTCTCCCTCCTCCGCTCCCCCAGGCAGGCTGAGCCATCCCCCGGCATCCCCAGCCACAGCATCCTCCTCGGGCAGAGCCGGCACTGGCATGGCCAGGAGCACGGCGTGGACATTTCCCTCACACACAGTGCTCCCAAGCATGGCCGTTTGCTGGCTCTCACAAGGAGGCTGTCCTTCACTGGAGATACACAGCATAATTACAGCAAAGCTTTTAGAAAAACTTGCTGAAATCAAGGGAACAATTTTCTGCAGAACAAGCAATCAGAGGGTTATTGGCACTCAGGAGAGCGGGGAGTTTGCAGAGACAAGGAGGCAGAGATGCAGCTTCTGAATCTGCCTGGGCAGCTGAGTGAGAAGCCAAGCCACAGCTCCCCAACAACCTCCCAGCCTTTGCATGGAGGACACCGCTCTTTGGTCCACAGAGGATGTGTTCACCGCATGCAACACCAAATTTTCCCCTCTGCCGCGTATAGCTGTAAGTCAGAAGTTCCCTATTGCAAAGCCACGGCATCAGTTTTCTCTCCCACCTAGTCCTCAGTGGGCATGCACGGTCACCAAAATCAGCATGAGGAAGAGGAGCTGCAGGGAAGTGGATGAAATTTGCTCTTTGCTCATCCCCACAAAAGCATGCCCAGTTGGTGTCCAGCATTTTAGGGCTCGCTGGAGGCTATGTAAAAGCCAGACCATGCAGACAATCCAGCTACATCCTTGTGCCACACTGCCACAGGCTGCTGGTGGCATTTTCTCTTGGCCAGCGAGGACAATAACAACATCCCCACCACTATGCCTGGCAGAGGTGTGCGGCAAGGTCTCAGGATTGATTTCTACAAACACAGTGGCTCGCTTTGGGATTTTCCCCATCTCTTCAAACCTAGGGATACCAATGCAATCCCGTCCATCCAGCCAAGGTTCTTCTGTTGCATTCGCCCCTCCGGCATCTCAGTTAAGAAAAAGGATACTTGGGCAAAATTGAAAGGGATGGGGGTGAGGAAGGCAGGGTTTGGCTCCAAACTCCATGTTTTATATGAGTGAGTCCAAAGCAGAAGCCTGCTTCTTGGTTGGTGTCCATAGCCTGTGCTCCAGCGCTGTGCCAAGCAGTGAGGAAAGGAGCCCACCACACATGACCCTGTTGTCATCACCAAGCCAGGGCAAAAAAAAAAAAGCCCGATCAGAAAATTGCAACAGTACAAAACGAAGGAGATGTCTCAGACCCTTTGATTTTTAATGACACGTTAGTGACGGATCAGGACCTTCCATTTTTTAAAGCATGTAACCTTTGAACTTGACTGGAAACTTTTCATCTGGTCCAGCTCCTCCCATTCAAGTGTCGGACGGGGTGTCAAGAGCCTGCTCCTCGGGGATGGCACACGGCATCAGGCACCACTTGTGAACTTCACTGCAGCTTTTCCTCTTGCCTTTAAAGACTAACTAACTGCAGCAATTAAGAGAAAAGTTGGCAGCATATTCCCAGCCTCAAGAGAAAACAGCAATGGAGATGCCCGTGCAGCAGCTAGGTTGTGGGCTTTTAAACCATTCCAGTGCTTTTAAACCCTTCCAGTGCTTTTAAACCTGATGGAAGTTTAACTCCTTGCTGGCCTTTTCTTCCACACCTTTGCTGCCCAGCTGCACGTCTCACAAAACCCGTAACACAAAAGAGATCCAAAAAGGATGGGAGATGTTGCAGGAGGGAAATGCACCTGAATTTAGTCTTTTCTTTTTAAAAAAACCCATCACTAAAGACATCTGCAGCGGGAAGGCCACTGCCTGAAGGGGTCTGCATTGGGAGCAGCAGTTGTTGCTATGAGAGTTGTTGCTACGGCACAGCTCCCATCCTCTTCCTACAAACAAAACCACCCATCGCAGGCAAAGGAATTAGCTCTCTTACCTCCCGCTGCTCCAGGGAGGGCTGAGCAGGCATGTTGTACCAGATAACAAACAACAGCAGCATAGATTTACTTTGTACTTCTCCAGATCGAGGTTTTTCTTATTTCAGAGACCGAAGCAGAGGTTGAAGACTCACAGTGCTGGGTGCCAGGCAAGATGGTCCCTGCCCCAAATGAATCATCCTCCAAACAGACCAAAGTGGGCAGGAAAATGGGAGGCAAAGGGAAAAATGTTCATGAGATAAGCCCCAGTCTCCTGGACGCCAGGTGAGTGTCCTGCATCACCCCCAGGTTATTATCCTTCTTTACACACTCAGCAGGTAACATAAAGGAGTAACCTTACCGTTATCATCCCTTTCCCAGCTGGCTTGCCATTCCCCAAAAGGAGAGTCCTTGTTATTTTCTTGCTGGAGACAATCTAGAGAAGCCAAAGAAAATAAAGTCATGATTGTACAAGTGATCAAAAGCAGACTCATAAGCAACTCATCATTGCTCATGTTAGTTAATTCAGATTAAACATTCACAACTGTAGAAGAAAGATATCATATTCAGGGATGACTGTGATACTGTGAATATCACCACCATCACCCAAGTCCATGGGGCGCAGGGCAGCAGCTGAACAGTGCAGAGCAGCGATGGCACAAGAGGCTGAAGCATCCTCTCTTGTTGAACCCAGAGACCAGCTCTTTGCGTGGAGCAGGTCAGTGGGACCTCACACAGCTGAAGGACCATGATTTGTTCCCAGCAAAATCACAACTCAGTCCTTCAAACCCCATTTTAAATACTTCTAACATGACCCCTGCCAGAAACTTGCTTTCAGGCCACGTTTCCATGGACAAATCCTGATTACGAGCTAGATGCTCTCCTCCAGCACCATCCCGGACCCCCTGCACAGCTGCTGCCAGCAAAGCACAGGGGTCAGCACTCCTCAAAGGCATGTCTCCCCCCCTTCACTTCTGGCTTGTAAGAGGCCAGACAGGATGATCTGGGAGCTGAATTAAACCCCTTGAGATTTTTTCCTAGCTCACTGAGTTTTGGTTGCCTTCAGATTTGGGGATCCCGTAAGTTTTCCCCACAAGGTGCAGACCCCCACGTGGGGGTCCAGCAATCTGCTGGAAGTAGCTGCGCTCTGTTCCCATACCTAGTGGGGACTCCTTTGAAATCTAGGGGTTGCAGTTTTAAAAGTGCAGTCCCATCCTTCTGCCTCCACTTTTGGTCCTACGTCACACAGTCAGAAAATAACAATAATAATTAAAAAAACACACAATGAAATGGCTTAACTTGTTGCTCCTGCCATCCAAGTGACCCAGCCATGCTTGGATTCCTCCCATTGCTCCCCAGAAATGTTCTCCTCCCTGCAGGGAGACGTTATTGCAGCCTTTCAGTACTTAAAGGGGGCTTATAAGAAAGATGGGGATAGTCTTTTTAGCAGGGCCTGCAGTGATAGGAGAAGGGGTGATGGTTTTAAACTAGAAGAGGATAGATTCAGAATAGATATAAGAAAGAAATTTTTTACGATGAGGGTGATGAAACACTGAAACAGATTGCCCAGAGAAGTGTTAGATGCCCCATCCCTGGAAACATTCAAGGTCAGGTTGGACCGGGCTCTGAGCAACCTGATCTAGTTGAAGATGTCCTGGCTCACTGCAGGGGGTGGGGTTGGACTAGATAACTTTTAAAGGTCCCTTCCAACCCAAACCATTCTGTGATCCTATGATTCTTGCAATTTCAAGGCCAAAACCCTTTCCCATTGTGGCTAGCCAGCCTGGTGCTTTTGATCCATAAATGCATAGGAATGACCAGCCAGCATAACTAGATGTTTGAGCCACGCCATGCCTTCTTGTGAAGGCGAAATCTCCTCACAACCCTGGCTAGCAGAAACCACGGACACCCTCCAGCCTGCAATTTGATCCCTGCTACATTTTGTTTGGCTGCAGAGGTCATTACAGGCCCGTGAATGATCCAGCCAGCCTTTAAAATTTTACCACAGACCTAATTAGCTGCAATAAAATAATCTGGCTAATCTGACAGGGCTCAGATGCAAACTCAAAATTGAAAAGTCAGATGCTCACTGTGCTGTTGTTGCTGCCCATGGCTGCTCTCCTCCACTTCTAAGAGCTGCTTGTGCCTCAAAACTGGGCAGGCTTATGGAAACATCTCACCAGACAAAATCTAGACATCAGAAAACCCACAGCATGGTGGCTGAACCCACAAGCCCCCATCCGCCCTGTTTCACCCCTCTCCTCACCAGGTACCCTTGGGCACGTGCTACCTCTCCTCACGTGCCCTGTGATTGGGCTGTGCTGAAAGCCCATGCTGGCCACAGAGAGAGAAGGCTAACAAAATTTCAGGCAAAAAAAGAAAATGAGAAGATCCCTCCATTCCAAGCTGGTATCTTGTTGTGGACTAAAGGTCACCAAGAAGCTCACATGGGAAGTGCTGCAAAAACTCATCAAAAACCAGGCATGCACATAAGCCAAGTTCTCTTTTGCAGAGTGTAAATACTTGCATGAGATTACAGAAGTTCAGAGCTCTCTTTTTTATGATGGACTAAGCCCACCAGCTGTGCCTAAAGACACAGCAGATGATAGTTATATCATGCCCGTGAGCCACCATGGCTAAACCATCAACTGTTCTGAGCGAGCAGCTTGGATGTGAGACTTGTCAACAGCTGCCCAGTCCTCACCATTACCACAGCCCCAGAATGGCCTGTCCAGTCTCATGCTCTGAGCTAATCACCTTTCAAAGCACCAGAAAGGGTTGGGCTCTTCTGGGAGACCCAACAAGCAGGAGGGTCCACCTTTCTCCCCAGTGCATATAGATAACGTTCCTCTCTGGCATGAGCCTGCAGACCCCTGGGTTTCTGCAGGAAACATTTAGGAACAGCAAGGTTTTAGCTCTGTTTCCTTATGTCTATAAATTCTGTGCTTGCAGCTTCCATCAAGACCATGACCTTCACAAGGAGCATTGCTGAACTGCCCCACACCAGAGGTTGGTTACATTTCAGCAGCCGAACTAACAGTAAAGGTCTACATCACTGAACGCCAGCCTGGGCTGTTGCCTGCACTGTCTCTTAACTTATGCAGGAGTAGAATTAGGTCATCACAGAGCACTTCCAAAAACCCAGACATTAAACATCAAACTCTGTAAATGTCAGTGCTCTTCTAACACATCAAGCTCTTGAGTTGGCAATGGTAAAATCACTCGGCCCCCCCTTGCCATGTGTAGTGCCATATTGCAGTCTGTGTAATAAAGCAATCACACTCATGAGCCTCCCTGAACACCTTGGGCTGGCTGTCCATGCTGACCGACCATTACAGTGTCTTCTTCCTCCTGGTTCCCACCATCAAGCACAACAGAGAGAGTTTCTCCCAGCCCCTGCGCTTGTGCCAGGTACCACAGCAGCCCCAAGCAGCCGGATGCTGCAAAAGAACTGAAAAAATCCCCCTCGTTCCTTGCCTCTGAGTCAGAGCAAGCTCAGAGGACAAAGACGTTTGGAGAATGTAGCTGCCAACTTCTAACAGGGTCTGGGCTCATGAAGGCAAAGACCTTCCAAAGGCTTATAAATCACATTGTGTCCCGAAAGCTTTTCCACAGGAAGAGCAGAAGACACATTCCTGCACCAACATGCTGAAGTAGGAGAGATGATTTGCTACACAACAGCAATGGATAAAGCTTTGGGGGGGAAAAAAAAAAGGAAAATCAAAACTGAGATAAAAAGGTAAACCACAATGCGTCCTAACTTTAAACATCTGGAAAAACATCCGGGAAACCCAAGTCCAAATCCAAGATGGTCATCAGGGCTCTTACTGTAATCCATGGTAAGATACAGGTACCTCCAAAAGCTTCCAGTTGATGTCTCTCTGCAGGCACCAGCAGAAGCCCACACTATGACTAGCTTAGACTTGGGCAAGTAGGCAACAGCCCTAACATGTTCAACCTCTACAGCTGAAGTGTGACAAGCAAATTAAACTATTTTTGCCAGGAAGGACCCAGCAAACTTTACAGCAGATAAGAGTAGCAGCTCTAATCCCGCCATGTCCCTGTGGCTGATGTGATTTGGGGTCCCTTTGCTGGAGGACAGCGAGAGACCTCAGAGACTCACCATGCCCAGCGTGCAGGAGAATTCGCCCAGGAAGTCATGCTCATACAGCTGCATGCTTGACTTGTCCTGGTCAAACAGTGCAAACTTGAGCTTCTGCACTTCTTCAAAGTGGTAGTCGACGATGAACTTCTTGGCGAAAGCTGGGTTGAGATTGTTCACGGCTGTCTCTGTCCTGTCGAGCTGCAAAGAAAAAAAAAGGCATTTAGGCATGTGCATCTTGCATCTTTGTCACTGCCATGTATCTTCTCTGACTTCAGCCAGAGCCACCCAGAAACCATGCAGTGACCATCAGAGAGTGAGAGCACCAGGCGTTCAGCAGAGCTATCCCTAAATGCAGGCTGTAATACCCAATGTACGCAAGGTGGGATCCATCTAAACGAGTAACGGCACTTCATGCAAAGAGCTGCATCCCCGAGGACGGGGTGCACGGGGCTGTACAAGCCCACCCCAGCCAACAGCCATGACAGGAGCGCCCACCCAGCCAAGGCTTGGTGTAGGCTCAAGGCTCATTGAAGCAAGAGTCTTTGCTGGCTTCTAACCCCTGTTCTCCCAGGAGCTGATGCTCTTACACACCTCCAATCCTCAACCAGACGCTCACAGCTACAATGCCAAACCTGTTTCTTTCAGGCTGTGCAGCTAACAGCAAGGACAAGCAAAAAGAAAAAGTGTCATGAGCCAGAACAGCAACCCTCTAGCATTTCCCTCTAGATCTCAAACCAAAACATTCATGTGGTTTCTTCTTTCTTGGCCTTCCAATGGAAAAAAAGAGGAAAAAAAAATCACTGCAGGCCATTTTTCATAGATTTCATCAAGAAACAAGGGAGAAACAAGAGGCTGGAAGGACCCAGAACACAAGACTTCAATAGACTTTGTCACCCTGAGGTATTGCGAGCAGGCTGGAAGAAATGACGTCTCCAATGGCTTGGAAGGGCAAGTGCACAGAGGACGATGGAAACTGGAAGGCACGTAGGGAACCCACAGTCATAGGAGAAGCACCACAGCAGTCTGCAGCATCCCGCAGCCAAGAGCAGCGATAAGAGCAGAGGAAACTTGGCAGGCAGACAGTGGAAGTGTGGGTTTACGATGCAGCATGGCACAGGCGGACAGAAAGCTTTGCCTGAGCCAAAAAAAAAAAATCCCAGGGATAGCCACACTGGTGATCCCAGGACACTGCCCTCTGGTAATGGAGCTTCGGTCCCAGACCCTGTAACTCAGACTGCAGGAGGGCTGGGAGGAGGGCAGCACCAGCCAGGCTCCCGGCACAGGCTTGCACAGACACAGCAACCCGTAATTTTAGCCGAAGTGGCAGAAACTAAGAAAAAGAGGCCAAAAAAAAAGGTGGTGTATTTGCTTCTGGAAGTCAACGGCCAAGGAGAGTCTGAACTCTAATGTCAGGACCCATCATCCCCACCAGGCCATCATCCATCCTGAGAGGCACTGGGAAAGGACAAGTTTGGAGCCCAACATGCAACATACCCTTCTGAAGCTAAAAGGGGCAGAAAGGATGCTGGTGGCACAGCCTGAGTGCTGAACAAGAAACAAACACCTGCAGCCTGGGGGAAAACCCTCCAGCAAGCAAACCAAGTAGGAGCTTTGTCAGGAGAGCAGCTATTGATATAGTGTTGATATCGTAAGAGGTGGCAGCCAGTTTGGCGAAGGGCATCCTGCCCACACAGCCCCACAGGAAGCGCCGACGGCTCCAAGCATCTGAGCTGGAATAGCCACGTGCCCACCAGAGCTGGCAGAGGAGCTGGCAGCATTGGCTTTTTGCCACATCACACTGTTATCCCAGGATATGGTAACAGGGGCTATTAAAAAAGAAAGGCAGGCAGTCACTCACCAGCACAATTTTATCAAAAGCTGCTGCCCTTGGTGCCTGGAAAGACCATCCTACCTGCCTGCAGGACAGCATGGAGCCTCTGGCCATGCTGTGGCCCCAGCTAGCATCCCACCTTGTCTTGCAGCCAGGACACCTGGTCCTGGACAAGGCTGAGTTGCCTGCACATCCCAGGGCAAGAACTCTGCAGAAAGCAGCCCCCGTGCCAGCATCCCCCAGCAGCGCTGGGCTGCAGGACGGCGGGATGTCTGCCATTGCTGTGGAGCCAAGAATAAGTATGGCAGAGCAGAAAAAAGCCAAAAAAAAAAAAAAAAAAACCAACTGAAAAGCAAACACATACCTTAGTCCCAAAGAAACTCATTCAGCACAGGAGGCAGGTTTTGGAGGGACTGAGTGCAAATGTGGTGAGTTTGCTATATATACCAACTATCACAGTGTTTTTTGAAGTTGGTCGCTTAGTCTGTCTTAACTGCCAAGAAACAACTAAAGTAAATGCTGTGTTCCCAGAAGAGCCACCTGCTGCACTCTGGGAAACCAAACACATCAACACCAGTGGGCTGTAAACTGGCCAGTGCCATGCAGCTTCATGCAGATCCTTCCTTCTTTGCTGCCATCCCATACAGAAGGACCCCAAACATCTGCTTAGAGATGTGATGGATCAGGAGCAGTGAGCATCCATGAGCTTTACCTTATTTCAGCAGCACAACACAGGCAAATCCCCTTTCAAGCCTAGGAGACGAGACTGTGCAGGCAACAGAGATGGATTTTAGCTCCTTCCATGTTCTCTGAACTACTGGGAAGCTGGGGACCAAGGGAAATCAGTCCTCCCGCTCCCAGGAGTTAAATCAAAGGAGATGACTTGAGGTCCCATCTCCAGCTTTGCCCTGGAAGGGGTAGCCCAGGGAAGGGGAAGAGAAACCCAGCCAACGTGTCTTGAGCTAACCCTCTGGAGTGATGGGGCTTCCTTCAACACCCAGATTAAATCGAGTGTTTAATCTCCTGCCTATTTTCAGTGTGAGGCACAACAAAATCACAAGGCCCAGCTGCTTGCTTCACATGGTTTGGTCTTTGATTTGATGCAGCACTAGTCACCTTGCCAGTGAACATCACGTACAAGGCCTCTTCACACCACTTCCACCGGAGACAAGCATGCCATCGGCACCTGCCTTCCCCTTCGTCCCCGAGGCTTACATATCTGCATTCCCTGTAAAGAGCAGAGGTGGCTTTGCCACTCAAGAGCAGAGAAGCACAAGGGTTTTTAAGAGGCAAGCAGCCTAATTAAAGATTTCTGTTTGGGTAAGAGTCTTAATTCTACAAATCAAGCATGAAACTGGGAAATCATCTCCAACGACAGCCCTTGTGTTCAATGAACACAGCCAGAGAGTCCTCCAGCACCCAAAGGGAGACTGGCTAGAGACCTTCAAGCATCCCCAGCACATGGCTATGTTTGATGCTCCAACACTGCTCTCCCAAGTGCCAAGGAAAGCTCGTGTGGAAGGCACAGGGCTGGCAGGATGACTCAGAGCAGCACAAAGGCAGCGGCATGGCTGAGTCATGTGTCCCCACTCCTGGCATCACAGGCCAGGTCCTTCATGGCTCCTGCGAGATGACATCATCAGGCAGAACATTTAAACATCACCCATCTTCCTGTCACTTCTCGGCCTGTGGTTTATTGTCCCTGCCTCCCCCACCCCCTCCAAGGCTGATTCACAAAGATTTTTTTTAATTCTTATTAAGCTCAGCGAGACAAAATAATTGTATTTGGGAACAAACGTGACAGCTAGCAAGAACAGCGAGCAGAAACCTTTCTGTTGGCATCAGCTGGTGCCTCAGCCCCACCTCCCAGCTCAGACACTGGCACCACAATGGCTGGGGCTGGTCCTGGAGGAGGAGACCCACATTCTAAACCAGGTCTTACAGTTGGGATGTGTTGCTAACCCAGTGTGGAGGATGCAGGGGCAGTGTTGTGGGATGCTGCTGAGCTGCTGCTGTCCCTATCATGTCCCCTACATTTCAGCTATGTTATTAAGGCCACCGCTTTCAGATGGGAAGGCGGTTCATCTTAGGGGCACGTCTGCGTGGCCAAAATCCATGCAGAACAACATGGGCACCCCCGGGGAAGCTCTGAACCATGGTGGCATGAGCTGCCAAGGGTCCACCAAGTGGCCCATACAATGAGGCTCTCATGGGTGAGCCCACCTCTCCTGGCCCTCCCCAGCACCCAGCCACAGACCAAACCCATGCACCACTACTGCCATATGTGGGTGCGGGAGGATCTTGGTGCCAGCTGTGCCCCTTGCATGCCAGTGGACTGGGGCCAGCTCCGTGGCATGTGAGCACACCACACCACGTGCCAGCTCGCACAACATGCTGACCTCTGCTGAAACCACAGCAGCAGAGCTCCAAGCAATCTGCCGCTCAAGGCTGACGTCCGGTGCCTATCATGCCAATTAAAAAGAAGCTAAAAATAGCAGAGGAAAAGAAAAAAAAACAAAACCACCACACATTTGTATTGTAAAAGAAGCTTTGGAATCAAAACTGCTGGACTGAGGCATTACTGACAGAAAGAGGAATCCCTGAAAAGTACAATCAGGTCAAAGAGATGACACCTATCAAGACTGGAAAGCTCATTAGTCTCATCCAGGCTGCTGAGCAAAGTTAATTGCAGATCATGGTAAGGCAAGGTTTGCCCCTACACCCTCCCCACTGACAGCGAGGAGATCAGCTGCAGGACATCAGCTTAGGTGATGCCCATTGATTCACCAGCTCCTTGGCCAAGCACTCAAAGGCTGCCCAACTAGTCCAAGTATCTGAAAAATGAGACCACCTAATTTCCCAGGAATTGGGACAATTTTTGTTTGGCTTACATGATTTAATGCCCTTTGGCTGCTCATTTTGTGCTGCATCCAACGCTGGTGCCTGTATCCACCCATCACAGCCCCATGCTCTGCTCCCTCCCAGACCAAGTGAAAAGAGGTCTTACACTATCTACAAGTGCAGTTATAAAATGAAATCCCCATTTGTTTCTCCGGGCATTTCAGCCCAGAGTCTTTCCCCCTGTAGCAAAGAGGTTTTTCTTAGGCAGAGAGCTAAATGCTCTTGCACAGACTTTGGAGTTCAGATTCACAACACCAATTTTATCACAGATGGCACCTTGCCCAACTCAGACTGCCACAGAAGGAGACAAAAACTATAGTTTTTCCACGTGAGATGCTGAACAGTCAATAAAGCACCAAGAAAACCATCCTTAGGAGTTCCCAGTCCACTTTGTGCACACACAGACTGCAAAACCAGCCTGAGATGTGCATCTGCCTGGGAGACCCACCCAAGTGAGATCTCTTGCCATTGCAGCAGCACTGCTGGTGATGACCAAGGTCATGCTGCTCAAAGCTAATTTGGGCATCTCTGGACAAACCACGGTGCCAGCAGCACACACACACCCAGTCCCCGATGTGGCTTGCAGCAGGGAGACGTACCTCTGCGCCCCTTCCCTGCAGAAGGAATTTTCAAAGGAATACACATCCAGTTGGTGGGTATGCTGGAAAGCAAGCTTTTGGGATCACGCCAATGTTTTACTTATGCTATGAAATAATTCAGATGGCTGCTGAGGGTCAATTCCCTCACACTCCATTAGCCTGGTTAGCGGCAGCCTCGTCCTGCTGAAGTGGAGGGCTCGAACAACACACAAGGGCTCCTTGTGCACTCTTTATGTCTTGGAGGATGGATTTATCCCATGTTCACCTACCAGCAGGGACGGTGCAGCCACAGACAGTCATCCTGTCCTTAAAGAACCTTTATCAGCAGGGTCTTGCCCTGGAGTAAGCTTGTGTTGGAGTGGGTAGGGAGGCAAAGAAAATGAATGCAGCTCTAAGCTCCTTAGGACATACAAGGAAAATAAAAATAACACCCCCCCAGCCGCAGGAGCATGCTAGCATGCTCCTCTGCGCAGAGCCTTAGTGCCCACAGCCCACAGGCTGAAAGCAGCCATGCACATCTGCTGAGCGGGATGTCCTGGTGCAGCAGGGACACTCAAAGCTGGTGAGAAGGATAATAATTTCTACCACAGAATGGTTTGGGTTGGGAGGGACCTTTAAAAGTCATCTAGTCCAACCCCACCCCCTGCAGTGAGCCAGGACATCTTCAACTAGATCAGGTTGCTCAGAGCCCTGTCCAACCTGACCTTGAATGTTTCCAGGGATGGGGCACCTACCACCTCTCTGGGCAACCTGTTCCAGTGGTTCACCACCCTCATCATAAAAAATTTCTTCCTTACATCTATTCTGAATCTATTCTCTTCTAGTTTAAAACCATCACCCCTTCTCCTATCACTGCAGGCCCTGCTAAAAAGTCTGTCCCCATCTTTCTTACAAGCCCTCTTAAGTACTGAAAGGCTGCAATAAGATCTCTCTGGAGCCTTCTCTTTTCCAGGCTGAACAACCCCAACTCTCTCACAGCCTTTCCTCATAGGAGAGGTGTTCCAGCCCTCTGATCATCTTCATGGGCCTCCTCTGGACCCACTCCAGCAGGTCCATGTCTTTCCTGTGCTGAGGGCTCCAGAGCTGGATGCAGTACTCCAGGACGGGTCTCACCAGAGCAGAGCAGAGGGGCAGAATCACCTCCCTTGGCCTGCTGGCCATGCTTCTTTGGATGCAGCCCAGGATACGGTTGGCTTTCTGGGCTGCGAGCGCACATTGCCAGCTCATGTCCAGCTTTTCATTCACCAGTACCCCAAGTCCCTCTCTGAAGGGCTGCTCTCTGACCATTCATCCCACAGCCTGTGCTGATACTGGGGATTGCCCTGACCCAGGTGCAGCACTTTGCACTTGGCCTTGTTGAACTTCATGAGGTTTACATGGGCCCACTCCTCAAGCCTGTCAAGGTGCCTCTGGATGACATCCCTTTCCTCAAGCAACTCAACTGCACCACTCAGCTTGGCGTCTATCTGCAAACTTGCTGAGGGTGCACTCAGTCCCACTGCCTACGTCATGATCCTTCCCCTCCTCTCTTCCTATAAGAATTACCTTTCCCATTTACAAGGAGTCAGCTTCTGAAACCAAGAAAATAACAAGATCCTCTGCAGTTTCTTCTCATGGCCTCCTGGTATCAAATATGGCAGTTGAAGCATGTATTTATGAGATTTCTGGTAAGGAAGAAAGACCAATGTTTGCAAAGAGTTCACTTAGGATTTGCCAGCCGGTTGCTGTCTGTCTGCAGCTAAACTGATCCAACCCCCCTGTACACCCACGTCCCAACAGTGTCCTTCCCTGTCCCATGGTCCTGCCCTCTCCACAGCCAGCCTTGTAGCAGAGCACAGAGGTAAGAGACACCAGCACAGGCAAACCACAGGAGGTGGAAATACACACAATTTCAGGACTTACCTCCACCCACTTCCCATTGACTTCCATGAAGAGGACGCAGAAGGGGTCAGATTTGGAAGTGACATCCCTGTCCAGAAGGTTTTGGCCACAGACAGACAACTCGACTTTGCAGACGCAGTACTGGGAGCCAACGGGTCCCGCCAGCGTGGGCGTCATGGTGTATGCCATGGACTCCAGCGGCAGCAGCTGCAGGCTGTCTGTGGGACATGAGAATGGAGAGAAACCTTAGTGCAAGCAGAAAGGCAGAAAACTCTCTGTCAGCACCGGCGGGTTGGGCCCTGGCAGAAAGGCCACATCCAGAGCCTCATGCTCTAAGTTACACTCAGTAAGTTATGAGGCTTTACTGGCTCCAAAGCATCTGCCCTGCCCAGTCACCATCCCTACGTGGCCACCACACCAGGCAGACGTCCTGAGTGGGAGCCCAGCAGAGCCTCTACGACCTGTCTTGTTTTTTCTCCATAAATAGCAGATTTTCAAGGACATGTAACATCTTCTGCTTACCCCTCAAGGGAGGGGCGTCCCCAACCTCTTCTTCCAGTATGTTGGGTTTTTTTTGTGGGGAGGAACTACACTTCCACACCATCTTTCAGCACAAAAACTGGTCATCGTCCGGCTGGTCCCAAGTCGTGGACCATGGACCTAAGCTACAAGGGCCAAACGTGAGCTCTGCCCCCCAAATCGTCATAGGGAAAAGGGTGAGACTGTGAGGATGAGTGGGGTGGAGGGCAGCTCCAGCCGTGGTTCAGCCCTATCTCCACCCAACTCACCAGGCCAGCAGAAAGCAGTGGCTCTGGCAGCAATTAAAAAGTGCCATTAGTTAGTTCACAGAAGAGTAAGGCAAATGTGAAAACCACTGCATGACCTGGTGTACAGGATGATTTACACAGCCCTGATAAAAAACTCTTTGTTATAAGAACAGCTTACCAAAAGTCCGCTACCAAAGCTATTTTGCAGAGATGGATGTGTTTTATACCATTATTAGTGCAAAACCCCATGCCACATGACAGTTTTTCCTTCTGATGTGCAGTTTACTCAGCAGAAACCACCAAAGGCCTTCAACAGAGAAGAGGAAAGGGGGGGGGGAAAAGAAAAGAAAAAGAAAAAGCATTTTCAGATTAAGATATACTAATAAACCTTTGCAGCTGGGCTGGCTATTGGAGAGAGCGCTCTTTTCAGCAGCTGTTTCAATACCTTTTGCCATAGCCCTCTTTTTCAAGAGCAGCTCCTGGCTCATCCACTTTATCTGAAAACCCCAAACATCACATTCCCCCATGTTGATAAGCCATCTGTGGCTGTTTGGTATTGAAACCCCAATTAATACTATTTGTTTGTTTTGCCCAGGCACGAGTATTTACAAGTGCTTGCAGTGCTGGGAGCTGTGCTGCTGCTCCCTTCCCTTGCAGCTCAACCTCCAAGCTGGGATGGGGATGGGGGACAGGGATGTGGTGATCCCAGCCCCTACATGACTATGGGAGAGGGAGCTCCGGGCTTGCCGCCGGCCACTCTGAGCGCTCAGCCCCAGCTGTGATGAATACTGAGTGGAAAACAGCTCCCGCTTCCAAGGCTCTGAGCCCTCCTCTCCTACCTGCCAAGATCTCTGCTTGGCACTACGTCACCCGAAACAAGCCTGATTTTAACCCCCAACAGTAAACGCAAGCTCTTCATCACAGCCCGCTGCTCAGGGCAAGAGCAGTGCAATCATTTCAGCTCCACGGGAACCCAGACACATCTCCAGAAGAAGAAAATCCCCATCCTTGGCTGTGCGCACACATGTACATCACTGAAACAGCACCCACATCTCTCCCCTGACTGCGATTTCCCCTCTCCTAGACCAAGCACATCTCATGCCGTTGTGCCCTGTTTACAGCAGCGTGACACCAAATCAGCAGCACGTGTGGGCAATGGTCCATCTACCACAACTTCAAGGAGAAACACACGCAGAAGCAAAAGTCCTCCCAGCTCATGCACTGCGACGCCCCTGCGGCCACTGGGGCGAGAGCTCCGAAATGCCCGTCCTCACCAGAGCTGCCTCTGCTCCTCTCAAGCCCACGTTGCCAGTTGCAGCTACAACAAAGATTTTATTTATTTATTTATTTATTTATTTCCTTAATGCACAGATCATGCAATCGACATCTTAAAATAGCCAGGCCTGTTCTATTTATGCTGCTGTCTGTCTGCTGCTCCCTCCAAAAAGCAAACACGGGGCAGCTGTGCTGGCGTGGACCTGGTCCTGCCGGAGCAGGGAGATCTGGGCTGGGTTTTTCCATCTCCCCTTCCCCCAAATCTCAGCACTGTCTCACAAAAAGCAGAGGCAGCAAATGACTCAGTGGAAAAAGCTTTTTCCCAGGGTTGGCAGGCACCAAAACATCCTCTCGGCACGCTGCGCATTGCCTGTGCTCCAGCCCCTGCGCTCAGCCTGCCGTGCTCCTGGGGGAGCGCACGGTCAAAACGGGCATGGGGAAGAGGAGAGGCGGCCAGCACCATCCAGGGCCAGCCAAGGGCAGAGACCTCATGGGACTCGTGTCCCCTGCATGGACACACTCCCCACCCAGGCACCCACAATCAGGGACTGGGACAGTGGCCTCTCCCCCAGGTGCCAACCTGGAGAGCTTGAAGCCATCTCATGGGTGCCCAGCACAAAATCCTGCAGTTGCCCCCTCCCCAAGAAGGCAAAAGGCAGTGGGAAGATGCTGCCACCCCTTTCACCACCATCCCAGTAAAGATGATTTTCCCACCAAGGAGCTGCTGGTCCAGCCAGCCCACCAGGGATGGAGATGCCAAAGAGATGGGCAGCTCTCCCAAATCACAGCTTGGGCTACTCCTTCCCCACAGCTCCAGTCCTGGTATAAAATCCTGAGGAGCGTAACCATCCTGATTCAGCCAAAAAGTAATTAGTTTAAATGAAAAAGTCATTTTCCCAGCCAGGTTGGCTCCGAAACAACCCTATGGAAAGGGTAACGGTCAGAGAGGTAGCAGGAGCAGAAGGTGGTGATGCCACCAGGGCACAGCCACATCTGTAGGTGCCACCATTGCTCATCCATGCATACCATCCTGCCCTGGGAAACAACCACGGGAGCTGCCTCCTCCTCACCAGAGAGCCACAGCCACTTCTCCTCCTGCTGCGCCAGCACGGCCCCAGCACCTTCCCCAGGGCCAGGCAGGGGTTTGGTCCCTGCAGCCTCGGCAGCAGCCATGGGTCCCCCCCTGCCTTGGGGGCTTCCCATCTGAGGCACCACCAGGCTTCAGAGAGCCGGCAGCACTTTAACCCCCCAGCAAACACTTTAAATTCGGGGGGGGATTTGAGCTGGCACCAAAAGAGCCGGCTCGCCATCATCTGTATTCCAGTCTCTCCTCCTTTTTTTATTCTCCTCTCTCTGCATTAGCCACCCTGAACGAAGTCCTGCGACTCGCTCAGCATCTGTGGCCAAATATTCTTCCGACGTACAATCCCAGCTGCCGGCTTCGTGCCGATCATGCGGACACGTGGTCTCCTGCTGAAACACAGCCAGGCTACCAATGGGAGGTCTCAGGAACAAGCATGAAGGTCCGATTGGCCCATGGTCCCGTCTGCCATCAGCCACAGCAGATTCCTGAAGAGGTGTCACACAAGAGCAGGACCAGGGTGGAGGGACATGGTCCCCACATCCTTTCCGGGCTCCAGCTTCCAGGACCTCCTGAGTCAGATCTTTGTGCTTCATAACCTTCAAGTGCTTTTTTCCTCCATGACTTGGTCACCTCCAAGCTGCTCCGTGTCCACAACGTCCCACAGCAAGGGGTTTCGCTGGCTGGGGGCACGCACAAGCCCTGGGGCCACGCAGAATATCTGAGATGAACATCTGGGAGCTCCAGAGCAAGGCACACAGATGTTCTCCTCCTCCTCCTCCTCTTCCTCCTCCCCCCATGCCCCCCTGCCCCTGATCTCTACACCAGATCCCAAAACCACGTGCAGAAGGGCTAGCTGGAAGCCCTGGGATCTTTTCTTCCTCTCTTATCTGAAAGAGGAGGAGGGGAGGGAGTTATCTGTTTTGCAAACTAACTTCTGCCCTGGGAGGTTCCCCTTCCCTCTGTAGAAGAGAAGCCCCACGAGAAGCAGTTGTTCGGGCCACATTATTAAGACCTCGTTTACCAGGAAAAAACAGAGAGGAAAAAAAATAAAGCTGTGTTTTAAGTGAAACATTTTGGGGGCTTTTTTTAATGTTAGTAATGCCATCAAACTTCAATGATCTCCTCTCCTTAAAGAAATCAGATTTATTTTCACAGGGAATACCAGGCATATTTGAAACAGCCCCAGAAGTACGGATATCCACCAGTGATACCATGCAAAGTCCCTCTGGGTCCCTCCCAGGGATGTCCCTGCCCTTCTTTGGGACAATCCATGATTTCTGGAATACCCCACAGAAGTCACCCATGACTCAGTTTACCCACTCGGGCTGTCCCACTACAGCCTACCACAATTGTAGAAGCAAATTTCCTTTCTGGAAGGGGAAAATGAGAGAAATTAGTATCAAACAGGTAAATTTGGGTTCCTATAAAGCACATATCTGAGCTTACAGGCAGTGGAGACACAGCGGAAGAGCAGCAGTACCCGAGGGAGGATGAAGAGCAGGTGAAAATGGGTTGTCAGAAGATTGAAGCAAAGGCAAGGAGCGGGAGGACACAGAAACCGGTTGCCCAGAGCAGCAGAAAAGCTGAAACGCAGCACACACGGCGCTGGAGACACCAGGAAAAACCAGGATGCGCCATGACAGACGCCCGATAGCTCCCCACGCCGTCAAAACCCGCACCGGCCGCTTTCCTCCCTCCTGTCAACAAATACAGTCATCTCCAGAATTATTTTGCAAAGCAGAAATGTTTGCCTTTCAGTCTTGCCTAGGCAACACGGTGGATTCACCAGCCTGCACCTGGTCTTAATAACAGCCTCGTTACCTTCTGAATGCACGTGCAGTTAGTCATGTACACAGCACCATGCTGCCGGTCCCCTCACCAGCAAATGCCTCTGCCGCGGGCAAGCAGGGTGGGGGAGGCAGAAAGGGGATGCTTGCACAGGAAAACTCCCTGCAAGGATGTACCCTGAGTACCCGCTACCATCAGATGACCTTCATCTCTCCCGTGAGGCAGGGAAAAGCTGAAAACTGCCTCCGAGCATCCCAGCATGGGCAGCACAGCTGGGACTGAGCTCAAATTCTCCCAGATTTCTGGAGATTGGGGTTATACCTGGCACAGGAGGATGCCCAGGCTGGGCTCTGGTTTCCAGGCTGGTATGCTGTGAGCAAGTCCCACAGCCCTGCCCGACAGAAGAAGCCAAGGGGACTGTACTGAGATATTTTCGGAGCCTGATACAGTGGGAAAAAGGGTTTCAGGACAACATAATTAAGTAATTTCCCCAGTGAACCCTTCCTGATGGAAACCGTGCCTAATGATGCTTCAATGGGTAATGCTGCTTGTGCCAACAGCTGGTTTTCTTGCATTGGTGCTGTGAAATCCCATCCCAAGCAAGGCATGACAATGGCTGGTGGCCACCTCGGTGCAACAGCAGCTGCTTCTTCATTTTGTGCCCAGGCAATAGTCACCCACAATGTCCAGCTCCTCTCAGACCTCTGCTGTCCCCAGAAAAGCCCCCAAACCTTGGCATGCTTTGGTGCTCGTGTAGGCAGTGTCCTCCTTGCCAAAACCCCAAGCAGCTGCGCCACCCGGTACACAAGCAGCACCCAGGCAAGCTTCTCTGGTGGGTGATGATCAGCAGAGCTGTGCAAAGTCACTTGGGGTGTCCTGGGAGTCACAAATCGCAGGAAAATCCCAAGGCAAACCTCATGGCACGAGAGCTGGCCCCCCAGAGTGGCTTCACATTTCAGCCCCTCCATAAAGGATGTGTCCCTGCTTCCCAGCCAGCAAGAGAAAATGCTGCCATACCCAGCTGCATCAGAGCCCACAACCTCCCAGCCAGCACACCAGGACAGGCAAAGGAGTTTTCCCCAGTCCTACAGAAAACAGGAATAAAAGCCCAAGGGAGAAACTGAGGCAGAAAGGGAGGATGAGCCGGAGTCCCAGGCACCGAACACAAGTCCATCCCAGCAGCACTTCTTGCGTTCAGGCACTTCCAAGGGAAAGATGCCTTTGGTGGAAAGAGGTCTTCGGTGGGTTGAAATGTCCCATCATCCACCATCTCACTGCGATCTCTGCTTTGCTTTAATATGGTACAATGCCATTTGGCGATAGCTAAATGAATTTACCATGGGGGAGAGAGTGAAAGGCAGCTTTAATGGTCTGGGAAAGGGTTCAAACACCTTTTTTGTGGCTGGATAGCTCTAAACCAATTTGAATTTGAGTGGTCAGCTTTGGCAGGTACTGGGTATACAAGGGATTGCAAGTCTAGCGGGGAGTAACCCAGCGTCCCCAAAACCCTTTCTAAAGGCACGTGGTGAAAGCAAGAAGTGTAGGGCAGCTGCCACCCAGAGCCCCAGCTTAGCACACACACCCAGCCCTTGCCCAGCTGGCAGCACCACCAACTCCTTGGGGTCCCCAGGGGGGCTGAATAGCGCTTCTTAGCAAGGTCAGGGCTGCCCAAGAAAGTGGGACTGATCCTGCTCCCTCACCTGACCCAGGCAGCCCCATCCTGCCACGTACTTGCCCCGGAGGGCATCGCTCGGCAAAGGGCAGCCCATACCTGTACCGTGCCCTTGATGCTCAGATGTCCATCAAAGAGCAGGTCCCACCCCAGGAAGATCTTCCCAAACCACAGTCGGTCTCATTGGGTGTGTCAGGGCTGGGGGACGGGGAAAGTCCCTCCGTCACCAACACCACAGAGTGGCCACCACCAGCCAAGGAACATCTCCGGCCCTTCCTTTGCTCCCTGGTGCAAATAAATCCATCCAGGCTACTCCAGGCACCAGGGACAAGGGACATGGCAGAGCCCAAGGAAGGGGCAGATGGGTGCCAGCAGGGCCGGACACGGGGCTGCTCGCCCTCCACCAAGCCAACACAGCAGGACGGGCAGGCACCCAGTGCAGTGTGCAGGGTTGGAGAAAAGCATTTGGTTACCCACACTGCCAGCAGCGAGTACAAGCCCATCCTGCCGCATCCAGCAGCATCTCTCCGGGGCTGGCTGAGCTGCAACTTCCAGCACCCCCATAACGACACTGTTACAGAGATCCAGGATTTGGGGCCAGACAGACAATGTAACTGCAAAATGCCCCCCTGAAACAGAAACTGTGAAGCTCCAGGGACTGTAACACCATCATGCTTCTATTGGCACGTGAAACCTTTTAAGCCCAGGCGTTCACCAAGACCTCACACCAATTTCCAAGGACTGCTTTGAATCAGCCCAAAGCTACACTCCCATTAAGCTTCCACCTCAAATCATTGCTCATCCCTGGGAAGGATGGAGATGAGCAGGCCAGGCACCACCTGTAGCACCCAGGATGGATGGGGAGAGGGCAGTGAAGGAGAAAAGAAGGGAGAAAGTCAGGATTTGCAGCAGGACTGGGCAGGGAGCGGGATGGGAAATGCAGATCCCAGCTGAAAAATGAGGCAGAAAAAGCCCCAACTCCCTCAGCAGTCCCCAGAGAGAGCCTGGTGTCTTCAGGGGGTACCTAGACCCCACGCGGGGTCTCTAACAGGCTGCAGCATCCTCTCCCCCAGCTCCCAGGGAACCCGTGGCAATTAGCCTTGCTGCAATTAGGTAGCTGGAGTTAGGTCAGATTGATCCCAGCACCCCAGGCCCCGCATGGGGCAGGCAGGGATGCTGGGATCCCACCCTGACCATGCAGGGAGAGTTTCACCCAGCGGGAGATCTGTCTCCAGAGAGCAACCAGAGGGATAACGGGGACACAACCCACTAAGCCACATCCAAGCATCGATAAATCTGGGGTCATAACTTTGAAGAAAGAAGCACTTCCCATGCAGAAGGACCTGCCCATGGGGATGCTCGTCACTCCCTCTGCAGCCTTGGGTCATGCACCTCTGACTTACGGATTCGGGAGCCCCATCCAGCTTCTTCAGCTGGATGCAGGGGGAAAGATCGCTGCTTTCCTGCCCAGGATAAGTGATGGGTGAAAGGGAACCTGTGGAAGCCATAAAACCTCCTGGAGACCTCCCAGTGGTCCCTGTCCTGGGGACCCCCTGGGTGAAGCCACCTTTTAACTCCCTGCTTGGGGGGGCAGAGGGGGCATTGCAGCCCTGTCTCTGGACACACCTCCAGGCAGCTGGCTGGCTCGCAAGGAGCTATGCGGTGCGAGGAGAGGAGCTGTGATGCAGCCTGTCCCACTCATGGGTGCTGCCCAGGAACACCCTTTAGAAGCCCAGCCCCAGCTGGGTGCTCAGCCATGGCAGGCAGGGGCCACTGGGCAGGCAGGACTCACTGAGGGGGCGCAGGCACGTGCCAGGCCATGGGATGGGAGCACCCCCTTCCCAACTGCCATTTCCCAAGGCATCTTGTGGGACACAAGGAGACACCACTCCATCCATACAAAGGTGCTGGAGCATCGGCTTCCCCAGCGTCCCACGGAGTCGGGACACTGACAGGTACCGTAAGAGCATAATACACCACACCCTAATACCAGTGTAATCACATTAACAGGTCCAGCACATAAGACCCTCAAGGGAATAGGGATTAGGAGACATCATTATTTAGGTCCACCATGCTGGCAGAGCTCCTCTGCTGCTCGTGCATCACCAACAATGGCACTCAGCACTTGCAAAGACCTCGGAGGCTCTGGGTGCTCTGCAGGCACTGTGGCCCCAACCTCAACTGTGGCACGCAGCCATCCCACCACAGCCAGAGAGGACGGGGCCATCCCGTTTTCTGCTTTCTACAGACCTCTTCCTTGGGCAAAGCCCCTTGCTGCTCTGTGCCGTTTCCCTCTCCCCCACCCAAGGGTCCAACCCAAGGCTGACCACTGCCTGTTGGGATTTAGGACTGCAAAGAGGGCGGTCAGCAGTCGGAGCTAGAGAAGATGCTCTGAAGAAGCTGGGTGGAGGGGAGTAACAATCCCCCCACCCAGACCCGTGAGGACAGGGGCCTCCCTGTGCTACCTGTAAAGCACAGGGCTCATCAGCACCATCCAGGGCTCGTCTCATTTTGAAAACATCATCACCTGAAAAGCCACTCAAAAGCACTTCCCCTGCCCAGTCCAGAGCTGAGGCAGCAGCCACCACAGATGTCAAGCACAAATCCACCACTTCCAGCTGCCTCTGCCATCCCCACATGTGGCAAAGCGGGGAGTCCCGCTGGACTCTGGGAGAGAGCGATGCCAGCAAAGAAACCAGCTCATGATGAAGGACCCACAGGATGGGAGCAAGACTCCTCCACACAGTCCCATCCTGCCCTGCATCCCCCCCCTCCTACCACAGCCCTGCTCCCCGTACCGCCACGCAGACCTGATGATGTCCCTAAGGGTCCCCCCCGCATCCCCCCGTGATACCACCCACACCTGCCACCCTGGCTGCTTCCCCCCCATCCAAGCAGAAACTGGAGGGAACTGGGGCTGCTCTGCCCCAAGCAGTTGCCCTGTAGCTAAGGAGAGCTGCTGACCCCTGGGAGGGCATCAGGAAAGGCAAGAGCCTCCGCAGTGGTCCTGTACCTGCACCAGCATCCCATTGGGATGGAGACCAGTCCCCCCGCAACTGTAGGGACACAGACGCTACCCAGTCACTGCTGCAGGACCAGAGGACAGGACCGATGGTCCTCACATAGGGGCTCACACGCACAGAGACACCGAAACTGGAGATCTCAGTAAGCCAGGAATGTGTGAGTAAAACCAAACACATTTACGTGCTCCCGGCGTGGAAGCAGCCTCGGAGGCCAGCTGGCTGGCACCGACCCAGTGCCCTCGGGCAGAGCCTGCCCTGGCACAGGGGGAGCAAAGGGAACAACATTCACTCTCCAACCCTGTTCAGATGAAGTCTTAAAATGTCATTACACTGTCCCAAAAGTATCTAAAACCACTTACCAGCAAGAAATCACAAGCCCCGAAGAGCAGGAGAGCCGAGTGCTCCGGAGAGGGCAGGGCCCTCGGGCTCCCAGAAGCAAAGGTGTTTCCGTAATTCTCCCCCAGTAGAAAGCCAAGGGCTCCAGCCTGGCAAACGAAAGCAAAACTCGCTCCTCCACACCCAGCAGTGACGTGCAGAGGGAGGCAGCACCATTGCTGAAGGGAGTCTGGAGGAGCTGCAGAGACTGAGTGTGTTTCAAGAGAGTGCTCAAAGTCGGGAAAAAAAATAACCAAACAAAAAAAGTATTTCCTCTAGACCCGAAAGAAAAAAGATGGGCTCTGATGCCTGCTACCAGACAACTGCACCATGGGTGCCTCTGCAGGAGGCAGAGCCCAGCCTTGCTGCATGCCCTGCACTTGCTGCCTGCCCTGTACTCGCTGCATGCCCTGTGATTGCTTCATGCCCCGCTCCTGCTGCATGCCCTGCACCTGCTACATGCCCTGTGATTGCTGCATGCCCCACAATTGCTGCACGCTCTATGCTCACTGCATGCTCTGCACCTGCTGCATGCCCCAAGATTGCTGCATGCCCTGAGCCGGCTGCATGCCCCATGCTCGCTGCATGCCCTGCGCCCACTACACGTCCTGTGCCTACAGCATGCCCTGACTGCAAATAAGCGTGGTTTCTGGAGCAGCAGCAGCTCTGGGCTTGCTGCTCCAAAATGGAGAAAGGGTAAGCAAGGGGCAGGGCAAGACGAGAGCATAGCAGCGTCCTCCGTTAAGGACGTGCAGCGACGGCCAAGCCGCACAGACCGACCCCATTCCAGTCTCTGCTGGCAAGTGCGTATTTGGCTTAGATATGCTGAGAAGATTGCGCGTTTTCACTTGACTACAGACGTCCTCTGGGGCTCAATTTAGGGAAATCTGTGATTTAGGGCAGAAAACATCGTGATGTCACTGTGAATCCTGGCAATTGCATCATACCCTTTACACAACTGCCCTACAAAGCAGACCCAAGGAAAAGGTTTACGCGCCAGCTCTGCGCCTGCTGCGTTCACACGCTGCCGACTGCCGGGGCAGCCACGTCCCTTTGCCCTGCCAGAGCACAAAATGTTGCCTGTTGGCCACGGGCAAGCAGGAGGCTGGGTCCTGCAGGCAGCAGCACCACTGCAGGCAGCCTGGCACAGGCAGCACCTGCGGGAGGGTCTGTCCAAGAGAGGCAAATACCAAACACAAATCTCTTACCTCCCCATGGCAGCGATGCTCATGTCAGACACGTGCTCCAGGTGGGACAAACAAGTAAACCAGGAGAGGCAGGGAGGGATGACAAGGCACTCTCAGGATTTGGGAAGATTTTAACTTCCAGCCACTGCATTAAAACTTTTCCACCCCAGTACTACAGCAGCTGTACAAGAGCTAAGCATGCTCTCACGATGAGGGGGATATATCTGTTTCAACAACCAGATTTGGAGGAAAAAGTTGACTTAATTAAAGCCAGACCCTATGAAATGTAAAGGAGTAGGGCAGCCCCATGAGGAAGGCAGCTGGGCTGTAAAGGACATGCAGTCAGTGGGGCTCCCTCCTGCATTTTAAGTATACTTACTGTATACTGGATGTTTAACTTATTAAAGGCTTTTCTAAGTTATTGAAAACAAAAATGCTGCTTTCTGAATTTTAATTGAATTCCTATTTCCAGCCAACACCATATATCACATGTGAGAGGGGAAGAAAAAATCGTCACTTAAATGATGAGAAATATCTTTAACTGCTTTCTAACATAACCACATGCCAAAATTACAAGCATGCCAGGCAGAACGGCCCCGCCAGCGGCCCCAGCAATAGGCAGGCAAGCAGGTCCCTCCATCCCATGCACCATTTCATCCCCATAGCAGCTGGAGCTTCGGAGCCCTTCCCCTGATAGCATAAATAAATATTAATTAATGGATAGTTATGTGCAATGCTCATTTGCACTGGCACACCGACACCAAGCCACAAAGAGCAGCGCTGATGTCCCCACAGGCTGGAGCCCACCTTCACCCCACAGGCAGGTGACTCTCATCGCTACGATCCAAGCTTTTCCTAAAGAATTGTATTTTATCGGCCTGCTTTGCAGCAGAGAGATGCTGCCACTTGATGGGCGAAGCTTCGCCCTGAGACGGATTTGTATGCCAGCAATACAAAAAAATGCGTCTGTTTATAATGAGAATTACATCTGATAAATTCTCGACCCCTTCCCAACAGCTTTAGGGACCACTCAAGGGAATATAAAACTCAGTCTAAATGGTTGCACAGCCCTGGACTTGCTCTTTAAAAGCAAAACTTGCATTTCCAGCTTGTCTCATTTTTAAAATCAGCCTCATGATGGCCGACGTTTTCTTCCTGAATCCTCAGCTTCTGGAATCCTGTGATGGCGGAAAATCCGGGGCTGGGGAGAAGGCGACTATTTTAAACGCAAGCTTTTTCCTGCTGGCTACAGGCAGAAAATCTGACAGCTCCCAAACCCAAAGCCTCAGCAAAAGCAGCAGGCAAATAAAAAGTGGAGCCCTTCTTGCTGAATACTACGTTTGTTTTTCTGGTGTTTTAACAACATTGTTATGATTTCCAAACTCACCTGAGTTCCCAGGAATTACTTTTTCCCCTGCTCCTGTGATCCAAACAAGTAACCTCGCAAAGCCAGCTGCCAGGAAACTGAGCCAAAGCAGCAAAAAGTGATGACTCAGGTCCCTCAGCAGATATTTTAGAGATTTAAAAGAAAAACTCTAAGATTTTTTTGGGGGAAAAGCATTCAGTTCTTTTTTTTCATGCCATTTTGCGGTTTTGCATCCTGCCAGGAGCACCATTTCTAATGCCTGGCTACTCCACCATGCCAGAAAGTTTACCTTTTCTTCTCCTTTCCCCCTGCCCTGCCTCTGAACACAAGCCAAGACTCTCACATAAAGAGCTCCTTATGAGAGCTGGCAACCCCGAACCAGGACAGGAGACTGCAAGAGTTGCTTTTTCATCAATTAACCAGGTATTACGTTCTCGGCACGCTGATGGCTCCCGGAGAACAAGCCCTGATTTACAGTGGCGCAAGCGACTCAAGCCAGCTTTCCCCGGGCAGAGGTTTCCACTGAAGTCAGTGGGAAACTCTTTCCACCGGGTGTAACGGGAGCAAGAGAAGGAGTTATTCCTCCCAGACTCTTCACATGCCACACTGAGACTACCACAAGGTGAACAAAGCTGATGAAATTCCAGTATACCACTGGGCAGACTGGTAAATCACGGGGTAGCTAGTGGCCACTCCAGCACTGTGTAACCCCACTGTTTTGGGGTGAGGGAGGAGGATTGCTGGAAGATGAGTGGAGACGAGGACTGCTGCAGCAGATGCACAGCAGAGACATCCACCCCAGGGCAAAGAGCATCTTCACCCGCAGCTGAGATCTGGCAGCTGAACCCTAAGAGGATTTCTCCACACTGGAAACCCCGGTGCATGGGGCCCGTGCCTCTCGCCTCCAGCACAGACTGGCCAGGCACCGGGGTCCCCTGACTCCCTGCAAGCAATGGCTTTGCAAACTGCACCAGCTTGCCAGCAACCAGCACAGGGTCCCTTGCTGTCCACCAGCGCAGCCCCCAGGAGCAAGGATGTCTTCAGGGTGAGACGTGCTGATGTGGCTCTAAACGATCTTGTTGCTCTTTAGACCAAGCTCAGAAAGGCAGCAGGGAGGGAGAAGCATCACAGCCAGCGTCTCAAAAACCAGCAGTCTTACAAGCCTGCCCACCCTCACTTTGCTACAGTGCGATGTTTGCAACCTGTTCAAGAGATGCAAACTGTGAACCGCAACCAAGCAGGTCCTGGGAACAGCGTGGCACACACCGACACTGCCAGCGGAGGCAGGCTGCCGGCAAACCCTGTCCCCAGGGTGGTGAGGGATGCCAGGCTCTCGGAGAGCAGCTCCAGGACTGCTTGTCTGCCCAGGGCAAGTGCTACGGGCTGCCTACACCGCAGGTAGGTGCACTTCTGGGGGCAGCTGGAAGCCTCACCCGGTGCCTTCCCTCTGTGTTATCCCCACTGGGATGCTCCAGAGGCAACAGCAGAGAAACAAAAATACACATCACCAGAAAATGTATGTCCCAGGCTATCACTCAGCTGTAACCAAAGCAAATGCAGCATTTCCCCGAGGCTACACCAGGAAAACATCCTCCTCCAACTCAGTTCTTCAAAACAGATCCTTTCCACATGCCCCGAGCTTTTGTTCTCAGCCTTCCTCCTCCCATTGCTCTGCTCCCTGTCCCCTGACGGGCTTCAATGGGATGTGATTTCTGGCCCGTAATAAAACATTTTCTGACCCCAGAAAAGCACAATGGTATCACACACCAGCATGAAAGCCCCCCATACCTGGACTGGCAGGAGGAGGCTGATGCTGGAGATGAGGGGAGCGATATCAGAACTGAGCACCCCTGGGCCATGCTCGCACTGGCCTGATTCTGACTCCAGCTTCTCCAGCAAGGTTCAAGTGCATCTCCAGAAGGGTTCAAATCTGGGGCTCAAGGTCCAGAGGGATCCTCCCAATTCCTTCCTGCGAAGCAGCTCAGGCTCTCGGGGAGTCAGCAGCAAGGACCCAGCCCTTCAGAGATGTTTCTGCCACCAAACCTCAGCTCTCAACTCACCTCTGTCTCCTATTCCACCCTCCTTGTGGTGAGTGGCTCCGAAGGGTGTGTTTGCCCACCAAGTCCTCCAGCCCCACAGCCCCGCTGGCTTTAATCCAGCTGCTTGCCTAGATTAGGGTTACTCACCCAGAGACTTATTGCATCAGGTCCTCAGGCTGGCAGAGCTGATGGGAAAACACCTCCCTGCCTGCCATCCTCCAAGCACTGTCACACTGCTGAGTGAAACGCTCCGCTCACCACTATCTTGGAGGATGAGGCGTCTTGCTGGGTGCAGAGAAGGAGCAAGGGGCAGCCCGTCCACAAGCCTAAACCCCCTTGGTCTCATAAACCCCCTAAATGCACTGCATGACCAGCCGGAGCAGCATCAGGCTGCAAACAGCCCCCAAAGAAGCACTTCTGCACTTCCCCAGCCTTCAGCTTGCAAGATCCCCGCCACGACTTGATGCCGGTGGAGAAGGAGAGGCACTTGGCAGCTGCCAGGAAAAACCCCTACCAAATGTCCTCAGCCTTGGGGAGCGAAGCCACCAGGCCCTGGCGTTTGCTTGGGGGGTTGCACGTCTGGTTGGCATCTTTAGGAGCGGATGCACAGAGAGTGGGGACGGGCAGGACAACTTTTATACCGTGCATGAATGGAGGGACCCAGGCTGGGGAAGAGGACCATAAAGTGATGGAGGGGGGGGACGGACGACAGTCCCAAAGGATGGAGGGTCTGATCCAGGGATTGGAAAGTCTGTCCCAAGGGATGGAGGATTTGTCCGAGGGGACAGAGGGTCTGTCCCAGGGGAAGGAAGGCAGAAGGGACACCACGCACCCCCGAGACAAGCCAGCGGGGACGCTGCCCCGCAGGTCCCCATCCGGGGGGCTGACACCGGGGTTCTGCTGGCCGGCCAGCGCGACCCTCCCGCCGGTGCATCCATCACCGCCCCCCCACCCCCGGCTGTCCCCACCCACCCGACCCACGGTGGGAACGATCCCGCCCTCTCCTCGCCCTTCACCCCGCGTCCCTCCGTTATCCCCACGGCATCCTCGGGTGGGGGGGGACGCCGGTACTCACCGGGGCGGGGCGGGCCGGGCCGGGCCGGGTCGAGCAGCTCCCGCGGGGCCGTGGGCTCAGCACCTCCCCACGGCCGCGCCCGCCGCCCGCCCCACGCCATCACCGCCCAGCCCCCCCCCCGGGGGGGGGGCTGGGCGGTGATGGCGTGGGGCGGGCGGCGGGCGCGGCCATGCGTGGGCTCCCCCCCTTCCTCGGACGAGCATCATGTGTTTCAGCTTAAAAAAAAAAACCCAAAGGATCCACCCCAAAACTTCCCAGCTAGCTTCTTTCGCTTCACTCTTTGCAAAAAAAAGCTTTAAAAAAAAAAAAATACAACGCGTGGAAAGGCTGGAAGATGATTTTCCGTGTTATCCGGCCAGCTACAATGAAAATATAACTTTTGTTGGGCGATTTTGTGCTGTCTAGATGCTGGCGGGGCTCACCCTGCCCAGCTGGTGTGGGTGCTCCTGGTACTGGCATCACCCTGCCGAATCAGTACAGGGTCCAGGGCCAGGACCCTGTGCCCCACGGTGACACCGCTTCCCATGGGGAAAAGCTGACGAAAGAAGGAAAACAGGTGGGTCCCGAATGCATGCCCCAGATGTGGAGGGGAGCCCAAGCCTACCTGTCACCCTGCTCGGCCCAAGGAGCCGGCGTGCTTTCCCTTCCAGCCTGGTAGCACCGGGGTTTGTACCCAACATACTATTAGCAACCTCACCTGAGGCTTGGCGGACACATCATCAGCTGTCGGCGATATTTATATAGATATTTTTGATATGGAGATAGGGTAATAAGACTGGAAGCCTCCCTGTGAGGCTTCAGATTAAATAAACCATCTTTATTTGCACAGGGCCCTTTAATATGGGCTCTGTTCATGCTTTTAAAGATCACGGGCAAAATAAGCAAGTCCCATATTCCCCCCAGCCAGCTTTCCTCTCTCCTGCAGCTTGAGCTGTTGAAGACGGAAGAGTTTCAAGGCACCAAGTCAGTTTTCACCATGGATGAGGTCCCTCCCAGGGCAGGGGGACGCAGGACAGCCTTACAGGTTGTGAATACTCCTGCTCAGCGCAGGCAACAGGACAGGCAACATCCAGCTAAAAGCTGAGCCTAGTTTTTAGGAGCAAACCCTGTCTTTCTCTGTAAACCACCACAGGAAGGGACAAGTTTGTGCCTGAAAGGAATTCAGTAGAAGAAATGTGGTCTGTGTCAGACCTGCCCTCCTACCTCCACGCCGGTGGCTTAAAATGTCGCTTTGGGGGAAATAGGGAGAGGCAGCCAGTATTTCATGGATGCCAACGTGACTATTTTCTCCAAAATCTCCATGTTTTCTCTCCTGCCCAGCATGATGTCTCCAAGTCACAGCAGGTTCAGCGCTACCTGGAACTGGCTTTAGCAGAGGGGAAACGGCGGCTGCATTTCCAGCTCTACAAAACAGCAGCCATCGCGTGCAAAAGCCTGGCCCAGCCTGGCTCCGGCTGTTCCCTAGCACAAAATCTGGGCTCCTCACCGCCCTCCAGCAGTGTGTTTACTTACAGCAGTGTATTTCTTTCTAAAGATGTGGTCTCAGGGGGCAAAATCCCTTCTGTGTATGAAACCAGTACTGACTAGCTCAGACATTGTCTTCCGGAGACTGCAGGCAGCCTGAAACAATAGGGGTGTGCGGAGCGTCCTGATACATTTCCATTTTTGGACTGTGATAAATCTGAAACATAATAGTAACAGCTCTAAAAATGGCCCACGTTAATTATCTATTTGGAAATCATTTTGGTATTCAGCCATCACACACAATCCCCAACGGCCTCATATCTTCCTGCATACCAGAAGATTCATTTAACCCCTCAAAATTGGACAACGCTTCCAGGTTCCCCTTGGAAACTTTCAGACACGACCGCAAGCTGGAATATGGACATCAGCAGCGCAATGAAAATATGAAGCATGCTGGGGAAGGGCAGCCTAAGACCCTGGCATTCAATGCAAGAAACAAACTAGGGACCGATTGCTTTGTTGTGTTTCACGTACAACTCAATCCAAATCTCATTTTTTTTAAAATGCAACCCACACACTCAAAATACAGCACAGAGCCCGGGTTTAGCCAAAATCGCTGGACTACAGACAAGCGCTTCCCATTTTTGGGGTTTTACTGACACCTGGTGTTTTGGAAAAGATGCTGTGGCATCTTGCAAGTCCCTTCCCTGGTTTCTGTTGGGATGGCCACTCTCTCAGGTCAGGCAGATGAATGTCTGGGAGCTAATCCTGAATATGGGGAAGAACCTGAGAAATGCAGGTGTGCATCTAGATTTCAGAGGCACTCTTTAACATCTCAAGTCAAGAGAAGTGCTGCAGCATTATTTGTGGCATACCTTGTTACATTACTGCAAAGCCATGGTATAGATGTACGCTTTCCAACTTCAGCAGTCAGGGGAACTGCAGGGGGGAATCTCAGTTCTGACTTATTTTTAAATAGTGCATTTCATTGCAAGGGAAAACAATCCAATGATATGATCCAAATCCAAGAGCTCTCTCTACAGTGGCTGCTCTACCCAAGGCAGCCATTTAGGGTTAGCACCCAAGACCCAGAAAACAAAATTGACTTCAACAGTCAAGGACTCATCAAAGCGGCATTCCTATTTATTCAGTTAAAGCACATTTTTCCCCAACAAAAAAGGAGGAAAAACAATATGCAAGAAGGCATGTTTCAAACCAGTCAAGGAGGAAAATAAATTATCGCGACACCTGAACAAATTCAAATTGCAGGAGTGGGTGGCATCAGGAGACAATACAATGGAGCTGAACAAAGATCTGTTTGACAGTGATATTTTCTGGTTTTCCCCCTGGTACATGGGCCTGTGGTAACAGCAAAAGGCTCTGGCTATGGATGCTATGAAAAATGACAAAATGCCCATCATAAAGTGCATTTAAAAGTCCAATCCCAGACTTTACTTCTTCATACAGAGTAAAACTCAGCCTCTATTATTTATCACACATAGTGCTTATTCCTACTAAAATGATGTTTGAAATGCAGGAAAAAATGGATTTTCAGCTTACAGCCTGGACCAAAATGGACTGTTACTGCAAACCCTGACCAACTTCTTGTATTTCCAAAAGAAGTCCTGGGAGACCAGGGCCAGAGAAGAGCCCAGCTGACAAACACGCTCACCTTGAAAGCTGTGAAGAGCTAACAGCACCAAGACACCTTTTGGTACTGATCACGCTGCCTTTTGTGCCACACTCTTCCTCTGATGGCTGCTAGGAAGATTTGCATCTGCAAACAAGATCTGAAAATACAGGATGAAAATAAAAGCAAAAATGCAAAATGCGTCCCACCTCTACACAACGATGTCAGTATCTCACAGAGCCTAATGCTGATCTTTAAATAAGGACAGTGGCTCCCCCAGGAATAACAGGCACCAGCTGTCCACGTCCTGTGCCCAAAGGTTTCCTGGACCCACATTTCCATCTCATTCCAAATGCCTGCCCTGCCCAAATCAGATCAGTTACATCTCCCCAGGCAAACACTGTTGTAAACAAAATTCCATAAATAAATCCATCACAAGGATTAAATATTTACATCACAAACACATAAGGAAACCATTACAACTCAAGTTAATAAATAATGAGAACAACATGGCTGCGCTCCTGCAACGCAAGCTGTCTTTCCACACATGCAAAAGCAGCTGTAGTCCGTCTCCTCCACTGAGCAGCAAACTCAGTGTTTGGGATCTTCTCCCTCCAGTTCCCACATGTCCAACATCCATTGCCCAGCGACACGTAGGCTTTGGGATTCAGGAGATAGTAGAGGCTTGAAGGATGTACCATGTGGTCAGCTGTTCAAGATAACTGACCCCTCACTTCACCTCAAAGAGGTTAGTGCAATCAAGTCTTCCAAAACTCCACAAAGGTTTAGAAAACGCCACGTGAAAATAGTCGGTGAAAATAGTGAAAATAGTCCTCTCACGCAGAACAGTCAGTTTTCTTACAAATTGTTTTACAACCTCAGTGCTTTAAAGTTTCTCACTGAAATTTATAGTGATATCAGACTTTCCATGTTATCACAGGATAAATATTGATCATTTTTGGGCAATGATTTGACATTTCAAAAGTCCTGAAGTTTCTACTAGGAAACTGAGGCAATTCTGTATGAAAAGGAGCCTGATATGAAGCAATCAAAACCACATACTATTGGTTCTTGCCTAAAAATCATAGAGTTATTTCATACACAGTTATACACAATTTTCAAACAGCCTGTTTGTAACAGGGTCAACAGTTTACAATTTTCTAAATAATTTTACATTCTCTCCTGGAGGATGTGCATTTTTTTTTTTGGAACACCCTGTAGGTATTGTAATCTTGATTAAAGACAATTAAATACTCCACTGCTGAGCAGATGCATCTCATCCTCTTGAAGAGAGTTTCAATGTTTTTACACCAAGAACACTGCCTTCTCAGCAGCGATTCTTTACAATCTTTTGCTTTTCTGCACAATAAAAGCTCAGAAGAAACAAAACACCACGAAGTGTTCACACTTGGTTCAGTGCGACAAAGGAAAACTTAACAGTTACAGTTTTTAATTGCAGGAACTTTGATTTCCTGGGTTTGTCAGTGCAATTTTTGAGGGCAGTGGGAGACAGAGAGCAATTCTTAGTCAGGCAAGGGGTCGTCTTTGCTAGTAGAAGGAGAAACATAGTCTTGGATCTTGGCTTGTCAAATTCTCAGCAAGGCCCTTCGGCACTGGATTGTCCCACAGCCTACAACAACAGCAAACGTGTTACTGTAGGACTAGGTGTGGTAAGCGAGGAGGTGGCATGCCAAAGACAGTGGAAGAGGCAGCTTTGGGTTTTCAACAAAGCAGGTCTGACAGACAGGAGTGAGTTATAGCCATATCTCAGCGACACGGCAGCAACCCAGCAGCTGCCCACCCGCTGAGATGGACTCACTTATCTAGCCTGGGAGAGAGATGAAGGCTTTGAGAAGTCCTCAGGCCACTAGGATCTCAGAAAGGGGAGGAAGAACTGAGTTACACACAAGCAACCTGATGTATGTGAGCCACCCTTCTTCATCTGCCTCATTTGGTGGAGTCTACCCAAAAGCTTCTCATACTGGGCCTCTACCTTGTGAAGCAGAGTGCCCCGAGCAGTCAGAGAGAGCACGTGCTGTGCTGCGCCTACCAATCTGAGCAAGCACACAGGGGCCCCAAGCTCCAGCTGGGACCAGAAACATTCCTCAGTGATTGCTCTCAGGCTGCTCTCACTACTGGGGAAGGCAGAGCTTGTTTTGGGCCAAGGAGACAGCTCAGGTAGGAGCAGACACTTGGCTGTGGGACCTGTGTTACCAGAAAGTTAGAGGCACTCTCAGAAGAGTGACTTTTCAAATGAGTGAAGGATGAGTGGGTCTTTCCTAGAAGAGGTTTCTAGTGGAGTTTGATACACAGGGCTTGGAGAAGCAATGACAGAGTGGGAAAAATCAGGTTTCCAAGTATCTGCAAGATATGGATCCCAGGACAGAGTGGGACAGGGCAGGAATGTATCTCAGAAGTGAAATCAGATGTAATGAGAGAAAGAAAACCTATAGGAAAAAAATGCAACAAACTTCCTAATGGGGACATTACACAACTGGGTCTTCATTTTTATCTCATTTAAAGCCAGTAAGCTTTTCAGTCCCTTTTTCCCAGGACTTTCTGAAGGGGTGGAGCTGGCCTAGAAAACCCTCAGCTTACTTGGCTCACGTCTGTGTCCCCTGCAATGTCCTGTTCCATACCAGTTAACCCAGGGCAGCAGGCTGGCATGGGTCACATCTGTCCCAAGACCGGTCACCCCGACTTCCCCTTGCTGAGCCAATACCCAGCCACAGAGCTCCGTGATACCTGCTCACCTTATGAATTGAATTTCCGGGCACTTGGCAAGTTCCTCTGCTAGCTTTGTGGCCCCACAGGCACCAATTCGATTTTTCTCCAGACTGTTTTAGAAACAAAAAGAGAGTTTTAAAATCCAAAATCACATCAAGAGTGGAAAACAGCTGAATAATCACTGGCTCCTTCTCCTGTCCCAGAAGAGCTACTCTTTTGCACAAGCACAGCAATGCCATACAACTTATATCAACCTCATCTTTATGACCATGGCCCTATTTATGCAAGAAGTGTCTGCACCGCTCCCTATGACCTCCTTCTAGCAAAAGGACTTGTAAGCAGATCTCTTGCCCTTCGAGTACTCTAACAGATTCCACTGTGAGCTTGGTGCCAAAAAATGCTAGTAACAACTCCTCCTGCCTCAGACACAATCTTCCTGTTTGTACCTGTAAACCAGCCAGGCTCTACTATGTAGTTTCCCTGCCCAAGACAAACAAAACTCAGATCCTGACGCTATGACCCACAGACTAATATTTTCATGCAGCTGAGAGATGGAAGACACATACTGTGTATTCCAAAGGGCCAAGGGGAGGACAGCTCCATGAACAGTTCTTGAGCAGAAGATGACAGTCTCTCCCATGGAATAGGGCTGGGCTGTGATGCCACCGGGCCAGCACATGAGCTGGCAACATCAACCCCAGCTGCTGGTTGCACTGCAGTTCCAGCACAGGAGCTGCATCTGACCTTCCTGCGAGCTCCTATGGCCTGACACCCGCAATTTGGCCACTCCATCCTGGGGATGGATTGCTTGCCTTGCTGCAGGATTTCACAAAGGAAGGCTCTCTGAGCATGGTACCCATCTAGACCATCCCAGACACTGAAGAGAAGTAAAAGCTTGCAGGAAGCAGCTCACCTGAGGTCATTAGGTGATATGAGTCATGTTTTAGAAATACCAGTTTGTTTTCCCTGACTCAAACAGGAGGCCTTCACAGACTAGCTTCTGCTTAGATACCTATGCTGCAAACACCTTAAACAAAAAAATGCCTCTCTGTGCTGTGTATCACCCAAGCAAAGCTGGCCCTCGGTGCATGCAGCAAGAATGCTAAGCAAGAATTTGAACTGCAAAAGCCTGTCTGTTGTTCTTAATATCCGTCCCCTTTTCGGAAGTGCTGTGGTTGAAGGCTCAACAACAGAAAAACAAGTCTTCTTTCTGGGGTTGCTCTCAGGGCTGTACTCACTCTAACATCTTCAGCTTTTCCATCCCTGGGAGAGCACTGGCCAACTCTTGGGCTCCTCTATCACCAAGGGCGTTCCAAGACAGTCTAAGACAGACAAGAAATCCCAACTGTGAGTCAGTCAATAAATACAAGGGGAACAACAGCAGTGCTGTGATACAACCCCCCCACAGATTAGCCTGTTTACAAGAGCTTATCGCCCTCTTATCATGGCAGGTAAAAGTTCCCATGATTTACAAGCTTAATTTTGAGGAGTTTCCTCAGTTTCACCACATATTTTCATGTATGGTAAGACACCAGGGAGTGTCACCACAGAGCCTGGGGACTGTGCCTATCTCCAGAGTTCTGCAGGCCCAGGGAATGATATGCAAAAGATGGAAATGACTGGTGAGCACACAGCTTTACCCCAGGACAACTCCTCCTTGTGCTGATGGTGCTAAACTATTGTAGCAGCTAAGGTGCCTCCCTGACCAGCTCTTAAAGCTGCCTTTTGACTCTGAGCTCTTTCAAAGGATAGCTCGCAGGGCTCTTGAAAGGCTCAATTTTTACTTTCTGGTGCATGAGCATGTGAGAAAATTCTTCAGTTCCTTTCTTTGCCACTGGCTGAACAGCCTGGCTATTTCCCTCTCACCTGGAAAACAGAAACCTAGCATGGCACCATCAGTGCTTCACTACAATACTCAGCTGAATGATCCTGGGGCCACCCCACAGAGCCATTCCTCTACTCAAGTCTGAGGAACTCCAGAATTTCTGTATCGGGTGTAGGAGCCAAAAAAAGAAAGGCAGGACAGGATCCAGCTCAAGAATTGGAGCCTTCCACCAAACAAGTTCATGGCCTGTTTTGGGATTTCACGGCTATGAGCATATTGCTCACTGTGTCACTCAGATTTCCCAATGACAGAACTCACATATGCCTCCACTGACAAGACAAGACCCTTCCTAACACTACTATTAAATGAGAATCTGCCTATCTGTTAGTAATCCAGGAGTAGTAACTCCCCACATAGTTAACTAGTCTTAGTGCCATGCTTCAAGTGACACACCTATGCACTTTACTCATACCATTACTCCACTAGATTATTGCCAGACCTCTCATGGTCTCATGGTCATAAAATCCTGGCTTTGCCCTGAGTCCTAAGAGATCTGTGATCTCCACACAAACACCCTCTGGGGGAGGAAGAGGAAAGTCTGGTGGGCTTATGACCCATGCATCATTTTACTCAAACCATCCACAAGTATTTTGCAGAACTGAGGCACATAAGAGTAGCATGACAATCAAGCGTCACCCAGCTGGCCACAGCAGAGATCACCAGAGAGCCTAGATCTCGCCGATCTATATCCTGATAGAGGAGTGATCTCAGCCTAGGAAGTCTGTACCCTGCCAGCACCTCAGCAGTGTTAGGCTTCATTAAAGCTACAGGTAGCTCAGGATTGATGAGACTGCTGCTGACTCCATGGGATCTTGTGTACTACAATTAAAGTTAAGGTCGCCCTAGTGCAATGGGGCAAATTGTTTTTAAAAAGACAAGCTGGAGCAGATTCCCAGCAGGCTTCTCGCTGAGGTTCTTTTGGGCAGGTGAACACATGCCAGAATGTAGTTAGCCCACCTATTCTGTTTATTGAAAACATGTTAAACAAACATCCACACATCAGAGCAACCCCTTTTAAGCCAGCGTGGAGAGCAAGACTGCAGCTGGTGGTACACCCTGTTCAGGCTGAATTCACTTTGCTTTGAGCTCTCAATTCAGCCTCCACAATTGCACAGAGAAGCTCCTGCTCTGCTCTGAGAGCCAGCTGTGGCCATCTTGTAAAAAAATGGAGGCAAGACTTGGACCATGAAGAACAAGATGGGGAGTTTGTCCTGCCTCACAAAGCAGATGCTAAAAGACCAAGGTTAATGGGCAGAGTTTGAAGATGAGTGTTTTCCTCCATATTCTGTTCAGCTCTTCACATTCAGCTTCCATTAAGCTGCTAGTTATACCAGGAAATTTCTAGAAGTTAATTTTGTCAATTAGTAAACTACTAGTAAATTTATGAAAAAAGTACTTAGTGGTAATTATCAATAAGTATTTAGCAGGATCAGAAGTGTACTGCAGTTGAAAATAGGAGCAGACATTAAAACAAGAGTGACCTGTGTGTCGAAGGGTCTCCCCATCCATTCCCACACTCACATTATCTCCTCCATGGAAGGGCATTGTCGGAAGCCGTGAGAAAGTGATTTTGAAGCATCATCAGTGATTCCACAGAGTTTCAAGCTGAAACAGCAGGGAGAGAAAAAGCAGAGGGCACAACGTGCTGGTGTCAGAACCAGTGGGGAATATGGCACCAGCACCAGCACCATCTGCTGCGTGCCTGCCCTGGCAATGCTACATACAAAGCCAGCCACGCTCTGCCCCGGCTGCCTTCAGTGCCCTGGTACTCACTCAATCTTCTGGAGGTGTTCAAGGCATGGCAGCCCCTCGGACAGGGCATGGATACTTCCTTCTCCAAGGTCATTTTCTGATAAACTGTAAGAGTAATGGAGAAGCTTTGAGTGGCCACAGAAAAAGCAGGTACAGCCAGAGAAAAGCCACCACCAAACGTAACTATGTGAATTAGCAAGTCAATAACTAGTACCCAGACTAAGTGAGGACTCTAGACAGCAGGGACAAACCAGATTGGCACATGGCAACTCAGGGTCAATTCCCTGCTTGGTAAAATGGGAATGACAGCCCTGCTCTAACTCGCAACGTAAGTCCATTCAGCAGTGAATTGCCTGCAGATAGTAATGTGGGGTTATGCCCATGGCCAAGATGGACAGACCTGCAGTACATCATGTGTTGCATGTGAAACTGGAAATAAGAAGTTATACCGCAGTTAATGACTGGTGTGACTTGAGAGGAAATGACGGTAAGGGAGAGTGGGAAGAAGGCATGGCTCTCAAAGATTCAGGGGGCAGCAGTAACTGCATTCCAGCCTTTACCAGGGTGTGCTGCTCTGTTCTCATCCACCAGCAAACACAAGCCATGGCAGTACCTCCCCTGCTCTAACATATCTCACACCTAAATTACCAACACCCTAATTCATCTTGTTTTTTAACAATAGAATAGAACAGAACAGAACAGAACATTTCAGTTGGAAGGGACCTGCAATGATCATCTAGTCCAACTGCCTGACCAATTCAGGGCTGACCAAAGCTAAAGCATGTTGTGAAGGGCATTGTCCAAATAATAAACAAACGCATGCATAACAATAATAAAACACATAACAAAGAACGGTGGCATCAAGGATGCAGCAGGAAGAGTTAATTGACAGTACCTCCATTCTTTCAGTTCCTTGTTTAGAAATTCTACCACGCCCCAGCTTACTGCATACAGTAGTTGAAAGGCACATGGCTACACAAAGCCTGGCAAACAGCACTGGCAGACATGGTTTAACATCCAAAGTGATCTAAGCTGCCCCGCAGGCAGTGCACTGCAGTGACCTTCAGAGAGAGTCTCCTCTCATCCTATGAAAAGTGTCTAGGATGGGTGGAGGGGTTGCCCTCTGCGGAGTCACCCTGAGCACAGAAAGAGCCTACGGGACAGCCTCAGGCCTGTGAGCTGAAATGATCCCCACCTGCAGAGTGATACCAGTCCATACGTTTGGCACCATCGCAAGTGCACCTGCCATGGCCTACCTTATCTCTTCTAGCAGCCCACACGATACCAGAGCTCTGGCCAGCTCCATCCCTCCTGCTGGCCCAATGTTATTGTTCTGCAAACTAACAAAAGAAACACAAGCATCGGCGGATTATTTTAGAATAAAGCTGTAACAAAAGCTCATATTTAACTTGCCAAGAAGATAACTGCTACATCTTTTGAATCAGCATCCAGTGCTGCTAATAATCTGGGATCCTTGTGGATTAGTCTTAATGAAGGGTCCTGGAAAACAGGGAGGCAACAGTGGAGGCCAGCAATGTGGCTAGCAGGTCACATAGCTCCTGTTGCTGTCAATGACACTTAAGGACATGCAAGTTCAGTGGATTTGCCCATTCTCACAAGGAAGGAGCACAGTCAGCCAGTCGTTCCAAAAGCAAAGGCTGCATAGTACCACCAGGAGTCTGTTTCCAGCTCTGTGCACATGGGATCGGTTTGAGATGAGTGAGGAACAGCCTTAAGAACAAAGAGCAGACGGGAAACCTCACGTCTGCAGATTTTCCAACACCTTTCCAGTGAAGACAAGAACCTACCCAGAGGACTAAAGTCCCCTCACCACTGGGATTCCTTTTCTAAGTTATCTTTTGACGGTACCTTAGACATAGGCTGGAAGACACACCACCAGGCTAACTGAGCCTAGTGAGCATTTCTAGCTCACCAATTTCTTGCTATGCTACTGTGAAACAGTATGAGAAAGTCCTATGTGTTAGAGTCCTGGAAAGACTCCCATAAAAGGTTTAAAAATATAATACCACTGAGTTCAGGGGGGAAAATGACTCAGAGGTGCCTGCACAAAACACTGAGGGACCACAAAAGGTGCTCATATTTATGCTTACATTACACCAGAACAACAGGACAGCCAGAGGCATTAGAAGCTAACATACTCAAAACCAATTTTAAGGGTTATTTTACTGTATATACAATGCCTGGTTCATCTCTAAAGTTAATGCTGCAAGAGATTATGCAAGAGTAGTTGATGTGACTTGATGCAGCAGAGTAATTGTGGAGCATTTCTCAATCCTGAGACACCTAAAATAATGTCTAAACAAGAGACCAGTGCACCACTGCAGTTTATGCCTTTTCCCATGCCTTCTTTCAAGCATCCCACATATTCCGAAGATATCCGGCTTTCCTGGGGCAGAGGCTGACACTTACTGCAGGATCTTCAGGTTGGTCATGTGAGGCAGACAGACGGCAAGTTTCACTGCTGTCCCGTCTCCAAAAACATTCCTTGATAGTCTGGAAGAAGCAGAAAGGAATTGTTACTGGCAGTGAACTACAGAGCCCCATTCCTCACCTGTGTGTCACCCACATGTATCTGTGATCCCCATTCCTCACCCACATGTGCATAGGGCTATGCTGAAAGAAGCTAATGTCCATGATTCAAAGGACACTGAGGGTGGGAGGAAAGAACAAAGAGGTTCTGTAATCCTGTAGCAGAAGTTAACAGGGAAGTAAAACTGACTTGCACTTCTCAGGAGCACACTGATCGCCCTTTCTGACTGAGCTGTCCTGAGCTGGAATTAAATGGAAATTGCGTGTTTTATTACGCGCCCTTAGTCCAGTACACTGTAATCTGAAGGTTATACGAATAGCTCCAGCATTTTAATTGTAACTTTTTCTCATTTTTTCTTTTTTTATTTTTATTTATTTAATATGGCAGGGCACATATGTTCTATAAACTGGCCTGGAATGGAATGACTGATAATACATCTGACTGAGTAAAGCCTCTATCTGTCATCTTCCTTCCATTTTTGCAGCCGTATAGATTAATGCTGATTTCTTAGGCAACACAGGCACTGCACAGCCCATATACCTGTGACACTGCCTATTAAACCGCAGATTCAGCTCTTCCCCACTAATGCAGTCTGTATGGTTCTTGGGAATCTCTGAGAGATTCCAGTGAACAGCCAATCCCCAAACCTCCCACACCCAGCATGACACATTCCTATCCCACGTAGCTGTGAGGTTTTACCCTGCTCTCATAAGAACCAGTGGTAAGTCGCATTTTGGCTTTACCAGAGCCATACTAGGTTTGGTTTCTATGCCTCGATTTTTGCCCAGCTTCCTGAAGGGACAATGTTACACTTACAGTAACTCCTCAATGCGCTTGCAATAGGCAAGAGCTTCCATCAGCTTTTCCCCTCCAGCAGGACTAGGACTGTTCCCTGAAAGGCTAAAATAAGCATGAAAGATTCTCAGTGACTGAACAAGAACCAGAACGTACCAGCTTAGGATATTTCACTGTTTGCCTGGCGTGATGGGAGACTTGGGTCACTGCAACGATGGGCTACATGGGGCTGCAGTGCTGTGTCCAGAGACACAGGTCTCTGGAAAATGGCCTGGGGATTTGTAGTGTGTTTTTGTCGAGTACTGAGTCACTTCTGCCCCTGCAAGTACTGGGGGGAAGGAGCAGTTTTCCCTCTCCCAGACAGAACTGGGAATTTCCTCTTCTTGTTCAAGTAATTTCCAGGTTTTTAATTTCAAAAATTACAAGGCATACCCCAGAGCTTAGCCTAACAAACAGCCCGGATGCTCTAATTTCTGTTCCCTTGGAGGAGGGACAGTTTGAATCCATGTCTCTGAGAGCGAGCCTTGTCTAGAGACTGTGTTCTTGCTTTGACAACTTCTCAATTTCACCTCTACGTCCACTAGTAAAAGAAAGCAGTTTGCAACACTGGGGGCCACCGCACTGGGAACCCTACATAGCCCAAGGAAAGGTGCTGTGTGGATCTGAGACTTGTACAATTCCCCACAAGCTTGCAGATTTACTTTCCAGTACACAACCGAGCCAGAGATCTCTCCATTCAAACAGCTAGTGAAGGCCAGCAAATGCCCACCGCTGTCTCTGGGGGTGACTGCATGAGGACATGGCCATAACCTTCACTCTCAGAGAGTCTCTGCACTGGCAGAAAAAGTCGCTGCCAGGCCCAGCTGTACACGGGGAGAGCAGGAGAGGGAATATGTTCCATTGGTTTGGTACATTTTGTATCAGGTCTCCAATGACATTGAAAACACTGGAAGGAAGTGGAACATTGTATAAATGAAGGCAGCACAGGGCTTCCCACGCAGGCTTCCCCACCAACTGTGGCCATAACCAAAATCGCTGCAAGCAAAACAAAGGGACTCACTCGATTCTCTTCAGGTTTTCCATTTCCAGCAGGACAGCAGCTAGATTTATCAGGCCTGGATCTCCAATCTTGTTGTGGCTTAAACTTTAAAGAAGAGAAGAAAGGCTGTGTTGTAAAGGATGTTGCTAAGCATCAGGCAAAGTATGAGATCTTACTTAATGCCTCCCATCTGCTGGATGACACCTCTGACCTTGGCAGCAGAATCAAAGAGCTGCTTGTCTCAACTATCTCATGAAAGACTAATAGCTGTTAATGAGGGATTAAAAAAAATTGCAAAGAGCAATCAAAATCACTGGATCTTGTTAATGGGTGGGAAATGACTTCAGCCAGAATACCAAAACAGGCAACAGCTGGTTACTATTTTCCAGACTACTGCAGTGGAGAATGGACAGAATATGGGTAGGGAGAGGGGAAAAAAGGCAGAGCAAGCCTGGGACTGGCTCTAGATTCAGATCTTTTCAGGGCAGGGAAGTGTTAGGTCCAAGGCTCTCCCAGGAGAGAAGGGGGCCTCTGGCTCTGTTCTGGATCCCAGGGATTCCTGAGAAGGTTTAAATCCAGAGGCTGTTTAATCCATTTTCTACGTGACTGCAGCAGAGTGGGGTTAGACCAAATTCTCCTCTTCTTAACATAAAGCTCTGATTTCCTCTAGCCCAAGGAACCTCATAGATGAGCATTTTGCAACCTCCCTGCTTTTGTTACAACATCGTGTATAAGTACATCTGGGTCTCTCCAAATGTTGGCACTAGTGGTCACCTCTCTGCTGATGAGAGACTGCAAGAAAGGGGAAACTTACTTGATTTCTTCCATGTAGTGCATATTCCTCAAGGTTCCTGCAAGTTTGGAGCAGCCATCATTACCAATACTGTTATGGTTCAAGCTGGAAACAACAACCCCAGGAAAATGGACATTAAGCTAGCGTTCGTCAGTATCACAAGCCAGGCTAGAGGCAAGCTGCAGTCACATACTTACATCAGCCTTTTCAGAGATGGCATTTCACGAAGTGCCAGCACAAGCTTAGTGATAGCAGCACTGCTGAGTTTCATGTGGCCCAGGCTAAAAGAGGAAATAACACAGGAGCAACTAACTACCCATGGGCAGTCATGTGACCACTCAGAGCAGAGGAGAGCAGAACAAGGGTGGAAGAGAAGTGGGAGTGTATTCTAGTCCCTGTGAATAATTTTCAATTTTGTTCTCTAATGCAATTCTACTGGATGTGTTTGTATCCTGATAAAATACCAAGAGAATTCCAAATCTCTAGAGCAAGGTGTCAGTGTGACCACAAGATGGCAAAACTCTCTCGACAGCGACACACACAGTCCAGTGGCACTTCATAACAGAAGGATGCCTAACATGTAGGTGCCTGGAAAAGCCATTTCTGTGTGCAGGCCACCAGATCATCCTCCAGGAGTGAAATGCTGGTTCTGGGATTGCTGCATGGGAAACACTGCCTCCTAGCTGGGACATGATCCGTGCAAAAACCAGCTACCAAAAAAACCACTTTATTTCTCCACTGGACATTCCCTGCCACAGACTACTGGTCTCTGCCTCTCTCACTCATCGTTCATTGCAAATAAAAAGGAATTGTTGCTTCTTCCCTATCTGAAGTTGTACAGCCATCAGGAAAACTACATCTGTCCACAGTGCAGGCAGAAGCGAGGCTACAGTTTAACTAAAGCTTCTAGAAAGACCTGGCAGACTCTGGACAGCCTGGTAACACCACACTCACTTGAGCTCTTCAATGGCCTGGCAATTCTGCAAGCCCGTGATCAAGTAATCAATTCCAGTTGGCATAATACTGCTAGAGGTCAGCCTGCAAAACAGCAAGGATCAAGTAAGAAGGTCAGGTCTCAGCACACTGAAAAAGAGGAGTTTGCTTCACTGACAGGCAAGCTGCCCCGTCCCAAACCCCAGCCAGCAAAGACATCAGGCACCAGGAAGTTTGGAGAGATTTCCACACCTCCTGTGTACAGAACTACAAGGACTAGGTAGTTCAGAGATGTTCACATGATGTACATATACCAAACAGCACAGTCTCTGTCTGTGCCAACCAACCCCCAGCATTTCACTGGGCAGAGATGCCCTTTATAAGCCTGCCACTCACTTACTGGCAGTTGAAGAGGGCTGTGAAAAGGACTGAATGCTATTCATACCAGAAAAAGCTCTTTCACACAGTAGGGTGGTATAAACTCACCTACAATGTAAACAAGAGCCAAAGTCTCAGCCTCAAATTGCTTTCACTTCAAAAAAGGGGAAGAGGAAAAATCCTCAAGACATGCACATGGTGCCACCTTTAGCACAAACTGCAGAGAGCTGTTCAGTTTGCAGCCTAGACATGGCTCAGGAGAGATCACAGAGCTCATGGCCATATTCCAGACAAAGTGTTTCAGAAAGGATCAGGGTGAGGCACACAGTTGAGCAAATGATAAAGATGTGGAAAAGACCACAGCTGGGGACATACCCGAACTTCTTCAGCTGTGGAAGAGGTAGCAAAATCTTGACTAGCATTTCTGCTTCATCATTGTGAAGCTCAACATGAGACCATCTGCAAGAACAGAACAACAGATCTGGGCTATGTCCACTGATGGTGAAAGGTCTGTACCAAGCCCACAGCTAAAGCACACCGGTGCTGCGACATTGAAGAAGTGTCACGACATTGATACTTGGTTGATACTTGACCATTGATACTTACAAGGTCCTGCGGGAGCTCCCAGCCACAATAAGAGAGTACAGGTTATCTGGGCACAGGGGAGAGATTTAGATGCCTTCAAAGGATACCCCAGGACACCACTAGGTCTATGGGTCTTTTCTATTTTCCATTCAAACACTCTAAGCAGGGGACCCAGACAGCAGGGACTAGGACCTTGCACACACAAAGACAAGCTACTCCCTTCCCAAAAAAAATCCTCTACAATGCCTGGCAACTCACCTCAATTCCTGAAGCTGAGCACATTTTTCACAAACCCTTTGGCAGAAGCAAGCATGCTTGATTTCTGGCTTGTACAGATTCAATCTGGAGGATACAAACACAGAATGCAACTGCCAATGATGATCAGCAGATGCCCACTGCAGTATCTGATGCCCCTTAGGGCCAGGCTTAGGAACAGATCAGAGCTTTGCAAGTGCCCTCCCTAGGCCCTCCTGCTATGTCCCAGTCCAGTGCAGAGAAACACAGCCCTTCCCCAACTGTGCAAGAAGACAGCTGCTGCCTTATTCAGCTACACAAAGGGAAAAAGACACTAATGCTGTTCTCTCCCTACACATTCATGCAGAAGCCAGCATGTCTTAAGAGTCTTCAAAGTGCTCATGTCTCGTGAGCGCTCCTGGTCCTGCAGGGAAGGTAGGCAGATTTCTTTTACTTCGGGCAGGTCCAGTATTGGCCTAAGGAGGGTGGCCCGAAAAACACATGCACGTGAATAAGGTTCCTTCCGCATGTGTGGCACAGAGGCACTCTGAGACTGAATCCATGGAGGCCAGAGCCTCAGACACTCTGAGGATATTTTTATCTCATGGTGAGTTTCAGAACAAGCAGAAAATAATGACAAATAGTCACTTTCTCACCTGCTAACAACTGATTCCACCTTCTCCAGGCAGCGTGGGAACCTTACACCTAATTGGAAGAGGGTTTTATCTTTACATATCCTGGAAAGGTAGAGATTAGAGAACACTGTAAGCCTGTGAATTCTAGATGGAGAGCAAATGCTATTTTCCAGAAGAAAAGTCAGGAGGACTGGATGGGACAGGACTATGCTGGTGCAGGAATGCTAACCACCCATCTCTGAAGAGGTATGCAGTGTTTAAACTAGTTCCAAAGCCAGCCTAATCTGCACACCCTTTCTCCCAAGGGAGACCAGTAACATGGTCTCCTTTCCATTAAACCTTCTAAGGTATGCGACCACAAACCTTCTAAGCCAGACATTTGGGCCAAACTTGCTTCAAGTTGGCTAATGGCTTACAAATGCACTGTAGACAGAGAATAAAGAACAGAAGAGCAAGTTAAAGTGCTGGCTTCAATCCCATTTCCTTAAAATTATCAGCCTAGAAGAAAATATCTAAAAGATACCAGAACTTGAAGTGTTACTTACGTGATCTCAGTAATGTTTCCACAGGCCTGGACAGCCAGCTCAAGAAGGTTTGTGACACTTTCTTTACATACCCATGGCTCTTCTATGCTGCAAAGCAGAATATAGGCAGCTCTGCTTTATTCACATGCATGGATCCATCTCTTCCTCTGTCACCTGAGTGCTGAGCACTCTAATATACATGGAAAGGCTGCTTTTCTCATCAGAGTAATGTCTACATAGGAAACAGGATGCAAACTGGGAACAAACAGAGGAGCAGCCCAGTGTCCCTGCAGAGGAGGACACAAACATCAACTTCCTGCCAGCCTGCCTACCACTGACAGCAGTGAGAGGGAGCCTGGCCCTTGTGCTCTAATGCAACACATTTTGGGAGAAGTGAAGAATTCGTCACCCAGGGGAACCACAGGATGCTCTGGCAATACCTAGTTAAGGGCATAGTAGGAATGTGTTCACCAGAATGAGCAACCTTCTTTCTAAGGCAGGTAGAGGTCTACAGAGACAGCAGAGTTTATGGCCACAGCTTTACATGATGCTTAGTAGGAATCAAGGAGATAAAGCCGAAATACCAATAACTTAAGAGTCACTCATGGGAATTTCTCAAGCCAACACTACCTATCTTTGGAAGAAGCACAGTTCACTTTTGTTTCTGATGAAAGGAGATCTTAGATGATCAGACCAGCCTCAGATCAGTATCTAAAACAGCACAGTGACACAGTACCTGATTTTCAGAGGACCCAGATTTTTCCTCAGTGAATGCAAAAGTCTTTCTGCAGCTTGGACTGTCACATTGTTATTTGAGGATCTAGAACCAAAGGTCATTGTAATGAACGGCTTACAAACAAGCCCACCCAAATGGGTCCAAGCAGCCATTAACTCACATGTACTCTGTCAGACCAGTGCACTTCTCCAGGAGCAAGCACAACTTTTCCAAGTGTTCTGGCTGAAAGTTGCACTCTGAGAGCCTGAAAGGATGCAAAAGAGAACAGTCTTAGTTCCTTACAAACTGTTCAGGCTTTCTGACCCAGAATCTCAGGCATCACAACCCTTCCCCACAGAGAAAGAAGGATGGCACCAAAACCTTAAATGCCTTGCAGGGCTTCCAAAAAAGACTGTGGCAACACTTGAAAAGCATCTGTTGAGAGGTTCTGATACAGAATATGGGTATGCTAATGGTGCAGCTTTTTGTAGCACCCTGTCCTGTGACAGGGACTGTAGGAACACCTACAGGTTCCTAGGTGAGGAACAGTCTGGGGAAGCAGTGAGAGAAAGGGATGTGGGATTCTCTGTGACATGAGAAAGCTCTTCTCAGAAGGTGAATCAAAGGAAATGCGTCATCTATTAGTGTAAATGGAGTCATGCCAGGAGCTAGGGGCTACAAGAGGTTTTGTCTGCTTTGTCCCTAGAAAAAGGACACCACTTTTGTCAAAGAAATCACTAAAAAAAAATCTGTACCGTTACCTCAAAATCTTTCTCGGGTGATCGCTGCTTGTCAACTTGATGATTAAAGTTGCTTTGGAGCACAAACTGCACAGAGAAGAGATGTGAGTGTAAGATTTGGAGGAAAAATTACTGTTTTTCCCAGTGCTCAGAATTTAACAACACATCAAACTGCACAAAGCAACACAGCACAGCAGTGACAGAGGTACCTGGCCCAGATCACCTCTCCCTACAATAAACCAGCCCAGGGAAATGCTTCAATAAGGTTTCACTAATGCTAAATTGGCATAAGGCAGCACTGCTGGTTGGAGAAGCAATCTTGATCTGCCCTGCTTTTGTCTGCCTCCTCCTGTCCCTGCACTCTCTGCCAAGCTCTGGGAAGATCTAAAACAGGAGATTGATCTGCCCAGCCAAAAGATTCAGCACCCACAGTTAACTGCAGAAATGAATGGAAGTGACCCTGGTTAAATTTGGTTTATGACAGACCAACTGGTCTACGTGAATATAAACACTGATAAGGGCACATCTGCAGCACGGCCCAGCCTTGTGACTTGAATCCATGAGAAAAAGCAGTTCATGCCAGTGCAACAAGCCCAGAACCCATGGGCTATTTTTGCCAGAGAGGAAAGGAGATAAAGATGCAAATCCAAGTAAAGAACATCGGAAATTGCTTTCGACAGACTCACTCTGAAATCTCAACATACTGAAGTGAATTAGGGACCACATTGTTAGAAAGCAAATGCTGACTCCTGCCCTGAAGAGGTTCATCTACAGATACATATATGACAATAATTAGTACAGCTCAATACCTGTGTCTTTATACACAAAAATGACTTGGCCCTGTGGAATAACAGTTCTGCTAGCTTCCTCCTTGGCAGCTATGTTTGGCCAGTAGAAACAGACATAAACAAAAGCTTTGCATGCAGTTATACATAAAGATAGTTGAAAACGTGGCCCTCGTAATTATTACCTGAAGATCACAAACTTTCGATAATTAAGAGGAAAACATGCGGAGAAGAATCAGAAATTAGTGAGGAGAAACACACACCTGACTTGAACTTCAGTGGTATTTCCAGATGTGGCAAAGGCATTTATGAGATGCAGAACTCCATCCTGAGAAATCCTATTATGGCTGAGACTGCACAGAAGAGAAGGAAGGTTTTTCAGGTGTTAAGAGTCAGGGTTGTCCCTAGGCTCCTCAGCCACACAGGCGAAATTCAAGTTGGCACCAAAGGCAGAGCAGTTTGTGGGGTGCTGGGCCCCTTCGGCTGTGCTAAATGCGCTGAACCCCTTCAAGGCACAGCACTGATGACTTGGGTGACACAGCAAGTACAACTTGCCTCTTGCACTACAGAGGCAGCCAACTGCTGGAGCAGCTGCTTCTCACCAGAAATGGAAGAGGACAGGCTGGCGTAGGGCACAGTTAAGCTCACAGCATCTATGTGCCTTGAGTTATTCAAAGAAGACAACGTACACAGAAAAGTGATGAACTGAAAACGCGTGGGACTGGGTCAACTTCTGTCACACTACCCCACTCTGGGCCTTGTTATCTCCTGCTGACACTACTAGAAAGACTTTTACTTACTTCACAGGTTTTGGATCAGACCCTGAGTCACCCTGGCCTGAAGGTCTTGAGTTGTGCTTGTGGCTCACTCAGACCTTACCTCCTAAGGCAGGAGTGGGCAAGAAGCATGACAAACAGCTTCCGGAGGGATCGCATTAACATCTTTCTGCTAGGGCACCTCACATTCACAGTATGTTTTCTTACTTGAGGGAACAGGTAATAGGCACTTGATGCAAGTGGTCCAAGAGGCACCTCAGGCCTTCATCTCCCAGCTGATTCCTGGAGAAACTGAAAGGAATAAGAACAAGGTGGCCAACCAAAACTTAGCCTTTTAAGCAGCAATGCTCCTCTGAGCAGCTCTGAAGAAAAAAGACAAACTTCCTGGACTTAAATCCCAGATCAGCCATTAAAGGTCTGTCTAAAACAAACTGCTGCTCTACAAACTACCTCATGCATAAGCTCCAGAGCAAGTTCAAATGAAGAGCTCTGAACACAAGCTCAGAGCAGAGCTCAGATGAAGCAACAAATGCCTCAAAACAGCCACAGAGTGAAAATCCCAAGGAAGTTGTCCCACCAGCTCAAGTCCTCTTAAAATATATGTATAAAGGACCTGTATGATTACTAATCAATTTTGTTTCTAAATAGCCTGAACGAGCACACATACACATGCAGACAGGCTGGGAAACCCCAGGCAATGCTGAACCATGCCAACCCAGCTCTCCCTCAGTGACTCCTGTTTAAGGTCATGGTAACAACCCAAGCCCCACTTACTCTACTTCTGCCAGCCACCCATGCTGCTCCAGGACTCTGCAGAGCTCATCTATCTGCCCTTGACCGATGGCACAGTCTGTCAGCCTGTGTATGAGACAGCAAGAGAGTTAAAAACACAGCCGGCAACTAGGCTCAGCCTGAGCAGTGAGAGCTGCCCATCAGCAGTTGCATTTTTACACCAGTCTTCATGCAACATTCACTGAGATGAATGCCTTTAGCTGCACCAGTATTTGATATTTCTTTTAACACCTCCCTGAGGTTAGTAACGGCAAACCCCACGTTATTAGTGAGAAACAGACCTTTTCACATTTTTTGCCATCTCCTTGGTGCCTACTGGAGACATGTTACAGTCTTCTTTACAGGGGCACCCAGCAACCATCACTCCCAAAAAGGTTGCAGACACATATCACAAACACATCACACTGATGCTCATATGACGATTATCACCCAGAATTTGAGGCACATGTGTGGAAATGCAGTGGCTAGGGCTCAGTTCAGCTGCTTATCCAGCAGAATTTGGTGCCACTCAAGATGATCATGAGTAGTCCAGCAGCCACTCCAGAAAGGCACAGGTCTCTGCCATCCCAATGCATCTCAAATGGTACTGAGTTGCACTTAGGCAGATGAATTGAGTCCCAAAGCTTCAGCTGCTATCCCAAGCTCCTTGACTACCAGCCCATGAGTTCTTCTTACAAGAGGAGATTTGGCTACTTGCACTAGTGTTTCAAACTGAATCAAAACAAGTAATTATAATCAAGTGTCGTATGCCAGTACCTGCAGGATGTCTTTCGGCTTCGTATGTTTTCTCCTAAATGCAAAAAAGCATTTTCACTTGACCTGAAGCAAACAGAAAGGACAGTCCTTCAGCAATGCTCTTCAAAGATTACAAGCTTCGTAGTCCCTTTAAAGCAGAGCTGCTGGGCTCCAGTCTGAGTGTCTTACCGGACTTCTACCATTCTGATCCGTTCACAGAGATTGATGGAGTTGATGAGTAAGACACTGCAATGTGGGGAAAATGTGTTGCTCCTAATACTGAAAAGCAGGGGAAAAGAAAGAATAATGAAATCAGCTCCCAAGAAGAAAGGTTCAAATACACATGTCCCAATTTTCCCATTGTTTACTTTGAGATGCAAAAGGCTGGATCCACCCCATTTAACTAAAGATCAGTGAGCCAGGATCTAAAGTTTTGAGCATTGGCACCCGGGGTTCCTTTAACTAAAGGAGAGTCTCCTTTAGTCTCCTTTGACTAAAAAGGGAGTACAGACCAAGGGTTTACACTGAACAACTCCTCTTCAGGGCTACTGGATTAGAGATACCCCAGACTGGAAGCAACCTCCTGAGTGAGCAAATTCAGTCTCTTGAGACACTGCAGCTCCTCCACACTACAACATCTTGCAAAAGATGGCCAAGCTCCTTCTGGGCTTTTTTCCACATGGTGGGAATGCCCTAGCCCCTGACAGCACCTCTCTAGCATAAATGGCTGATATGCTGCCAGGAAACACTTTTGGTGTCGAGTGTGGCAGGATGCCAGATCCCTGCAGGGACAGAGCTGTGAGATGCTGATCATGCACACGGGTGGTGTGCTGTCACCGTGTGTCAACCAACAAGTCCTACATCTGTTATGGATGCTGGAAGTCATGTTCCACGGGACCTGCTAAGTGAAGATTATCTGGGATGCTGTGCCTAGAGTGGGTATTTCTCCTCCTGTCCTTTTTTTTCTCTATGTATCATTAAAGAAAAAAAGTTTCAGTGCTGCTTTGGTTCTAGAAACAAGACAGAAATGAGTGTGAAAGAGTTTCTGCGTTTTCTTTGCCTAGCTTGTTAATCCACAATTACTGATTAATGCTCCTGAGATATATTGTGGTATTAACACTTTCCAAACCACTGTTTCATGGCAGCAATCAAAGCAGGGACCCCAAACATTACCTCAGTAGTGTCAGATGACAGAGGTATGGCAGGAAGCTCAGTAATCTCTCAATGCTCTGGTCACTCAATGAATTTCCAGACAGACTGTAAAACATGGAAGGAGAGAAATTCCAAGAGAAACTGGAACAATCTGTAAGTATTTCTATAAAATATACATGGACATGCACACACACAGGTGCATGGGGGTGTTACAGGCAAGTTCTGTAAAAAAAGGACATGTCCAGAAATGCCCTGAAAGTTGGGTGAGATTTAGTCCTTATAGGCTGATCCTTGTAAGTAAGTGTTTCTCTACATCCTATAGCCAATTAACATTCCAGTTTTAAGAGTCTTACTTTTCCATTACTGTAAGGTATAAAATGATGCTACTGACATATTTCCTGCATGCAATACGGGTATTATGTTCTTTTTATTTATCATTACTCCGTTTCTGTTCTGAGCAGTATTCTTCTAATTTTCTTAGTGTCCAGCTCCCGTCTGGAGAAGCTCTTCAGGAGTTTGGTTTACAGCTTAGTGGGCCAGGTGCTCTTGCTCTGGCTATACTGCAAGCCAGGGTCTCAAGGAGTAGATGAAAATACTTGTGTATAGCCATATGATTGAGGAAGACTATGAAAACTCATATGTGTTCTGGGGTGTTTACACAGACATGGTAGACTTAGGAGAGGCCAAACTCTGAAGCAGAGAGGGCAGTGGAAGGTGTGGGTTTATCTAAGCACCTGGGTAAAGTTTTGCAGGGGTTTCTAGGAGGCTGTGGTGAGAGGAGAGCCAATTTACACTAGCTGCTAACCTGAACTCTGACTCTGTATCTGCAGGTTGGGGAGACAGACAAACAGACAGGGCTGCCAAGTGCACAACACTTACGCAATTTCTGTCAGCTTGGGACATTGAGCCAGTATCTGGCAGAGCCTGGTCACGTCCTCAGGACCCACTCTGCAGTCCCTGAGACTGAAGCAAACAGAGCACTCAGGAGCTAAACATTTCCCATGACCACAGTATGGCAACACTCCCTTCATATCCCGGAGCTTCACATCTTAGAACAAGACCCATAGCAACCCTCTCGCTTCCAATACATATATTTTGCTACCCACAATCTAGGACTGAGAAGTCAAAACCTGTGGCAACCAGAGGATTTCACCAGCTCTGAGTTGATTCAAGAAAGCCAGTCCACTAAAATACCATGTTACTTTGGATGTTGCCTCCCTAGAGCCACATCATTGGTACTTAAATTGTCTCAGGAGACTGGACAGCATCTTTCCCTCCTCAGCACTGTCTCAGCTCTCCCAGAGCAAGGCTGGGAATGGGGCCTCCTATCTCCTTCTCCAAGAAGGAAATCGCAGAAACCTTCCTGGGTGACAAACTGGCAGGTGTCCATGGGACGAATGTAGCAGCCAGCCACATCTATATCTCATTATCTATGGGTAGAAACTTCCCCTGCAGGAAAGCAAGACAATCCCTATGAGCCTAGCCAAGCAAAAGACGCACTATTTATTTTCATATATATGCCTGTAGCAGTGGTCATCCCAAGTCTATCCCAAGAGGGTGTATTATTCACCCAGTCACCTCTGGCTTATCACTGTGCCCCTCCAGTGACCAAAAAGCACAAACTCCTGTTGACCTGGGTTGATGCCAGCTGGCCCAATCTCTTTAAGGTTTTGCCAAATTACACCAGCCAAGACCTTCTCCCTTGCAACCAAGTGTTATTTTGGGGACTGGCCTCCCTGGCCAGTTTCAGCAGGGGAGAGGATGGAAGAGAGATATATTAGAGATGGACCTTTTCCAGAGGTGTCTCATGTGGAATCAGTCATGACAGGATACAAGTAGAGGAAAGAACCACCTGCTTTCCAAGAGAGCTGAGTCTGCCTCCGAAGGCAGGCGGGGCACAGGACAGTTCTCTGAGGAGACACAGCTGGAGGGGGACGGGTCTGTTCCACACATTTACGCTACAGATACAGACCCCCACAGCCATCCCTCCCTATACTCTTGGGCAACAAAAGGAAGCTGGGGCTGCCATACCGAAAGCACTGTCCTTTTGCTATCTGCTTGGGATGCGCCAGGACACTACTTCTCCATCTGCTGGTATTTCTGACCCTGGGGAAAGAACAGTTTACGCCATGAGTTGTGCTGATGTTATTGCTCCCCTGTAGCTGACTCCCTCACTGCAGCTGGGGAAGAAGGTGAGGTGGTGGCAGTGGCCTCATGCTCCAGTCTGCCTTTTCTCACCACCTGCCAGAATTAGGTTCACATCATCCCCAGAAGAAAAAGGGCCTTATCATCCCTCTTCCAGCCTCAAGAGTTCTGCATCCACTCAGCACTTTGGGCATTTGCTCTGCCCTGGCCTGGGAGGGAGCTGACTGCAGCCTCGATCAGCAGCAGGATACTGCTGTCTGCTCCATACCCTCAAGCTGCTGTCAATCAATCAATCAGCCATGAAACAGCTCACCCTGCTTCCACCACCCTGACTGGAGTTTGGAGCTAAACGGCTCTTTAATTGGCACACCTCAGGGACTCACACATCACCATCTATATAAAATCTCATAAGGAGGGGTCTGAAAGGCTTAGACAGATGAGTGGGTGTGAATTTACCTGATTCGTTTCCAAAAGGTGAGATGAACCACCTGCGTATGTCCTAAGCTGTAACCAGAAAAGAACATAATTAGGATGGAGTTTGAAGACACGTGTTCCTGTATTACCCCTCAAAATGATGTCTTAAATAGCAAAAAATAGGAAAAGTACTCCTGGCCATACCTGAGGTTCATTGTTTTAATGTGTTCCAATGTAGATAAGGACTGAGCTAAGAAAAACACAGATTTCAGGGAGATCTGGTTGTCATTAAGCCTAGAGGAAGAAGAGATTAAATCAGCTGCTGCAAGCAAAACAACTAGCAATTCACAGTATCACCCGATAGTAGCGATCCTTGTCCAACACTCTCAGAGACTGCTCCTTTGCCACCTTCTGCCTGTGTTTCCAACTACAGTTCTGCAAACACAACTCACTCCAGTATTTTTCAAATTCATCTCTCACTTTTAGTGTTCAGAGAATCACAGAATAACTGAGGCTGGAATGGACCTCTGGAGATGATCTAGTCCAACTCTCCTGCTCAGAGGAGGGTCAAATAGAGCAGACTGCTCAGGACATTGTCCAGCTGGGTTTTGAATATCAACAAAGATGGAGAATCCACAATCTCTCTGGGCAACCTGTTCTAGTGATTAACTATCCTCACCACACAAGTTTTTTTCTTGGAATTCCTTGTATTTCAAGACACCGATGCAAGGCAAAAAAACCTCCTTGGCTGTAAGTGCAGTTGTGGCAGTACAAAATCCATGCTAACTAAGATCGTGCTCAGGTCTATTAGGTCTATCACAGTATCTAGTGTGACCGTGGGCAGTGTGCTTGATGCTGGGGAAAAAAAAAATAGATAAGTAACAGCAGTGTGTTTCATTGCACTGACATGAAGAGAAGCTGCAGACTGTCAGTAACTGAAACAGTCTTGGCTTGAGAAAAGTTCAATTAATTGAACAGTAACAATAAATATCTCTTTCAATAAAGCAGAATGGTGCTATACTCTTTACGCCACAGTCCTGTACAGTGTACTTGCAATGTGAGTGCCGGGTAAAATACCCAGATAAACATAACCCAACCATTGCAGCTGAATTCAGACTCCACTGCTGAGGCTGGAGCTCCCCAGCATTTATCTTCCAAAGATGCCCATCTCAGGAGAGGAAGGACTGCTCTCCCTCCCAATTAGGAACCTGGAGAGGAAAAATTTAGTGGCCTACTAAAGATCTCAGTGTGTTTTAGAAACCAGGTGCCACACCTGCACACAAGATCACCTGTCTCCTTCACGGAGGACTGAGTAAAGGGGCTCTCAGGCACTGATCTCAATCCATCTTCAAGTGGAGTCAATCTGTTCTGGACCAGAGGTGGGGACAGACCAGACAGCACAGTGGATCTACCCTCAACAGACGCAGAATATAACTGCACGTGATCCTGAGGAGCCCTTCACAAATGTGGACTGTGCTTCCACAACCAATACTCCCACAAAAACCCATCCATGAGTAAGGGAAACAGGAGCTACTCACTTGAGAGAACTTAACATTTTCCAATTCGGGAGGAGCTGAAACAGCTGCAAAAGTCCCTCGTCTCCCAGGTAATTATTTGATAGGCTAGGGTTTAAAGAAATGCATTTAATTTTCATAGAAAAAAAACAATAGGCACAATCAGCTCTTAGTAACAAGAGCTCTGAAAGCAGAACATGGGCACCCTAATCCAAACAACACATGCACTGCCCCTCTCCACTGACAACTAAAGCCTACGTGGAAACCAGAGACTGGAATTAATCTACATAAGAGAGCCAGAAACCTAGCTCAGGGCTCATCCTTTTCTCACATCCAAGTGACCCCTCTGGACTGACAGTGCTTTTTAATGTAGTTACCAGGGACCAGAAGTCCACAGCTTTGAGAAATGATCAACTTGGACAGGCCCAACAGAGGAGCCACAGGTTAGTCCTGGAGAAGGATATTAGGCTCTGATATTAGAGCCTAAGGATTACAGTGGGCTATGGCACATATGAGATCAAGGGACATGATGCCTTAAAAAGAGCAAAGGCTTAAAATATCTTCCACAGGCTGCCAGGCCTAAGGGAATAGCCAGCCCTCAGGTGGTGGTACATAGACTATGTGCTTGTGCTCACCCTTGTTCTGTCCTCAAAACCTAGATGGGGGGGGGGGGGGGGTGTTGGCTAGCCTTTCCATCAGGGCTGGGTCTGCTCACCTCTTGGTGTTAGCACACAAGATGACTCCCCACACACAGCGCTAACAGAAGAAAATGCTTTGGTGCTGAAGGTCCTTGCACACCATATGTAGGACCACCAGCAAAAACACAGGCTGCCACCCTCGTTTTAGGTGGGATTCTTCATGCTCTGCAGCTTTGCTCCCAAATGGCCCAAAGGTAAAAATGACAGGGCAAGGTTTTACAGCTTTTGTAATACCTGAAGTCAGGCTAAGTGATCAAACAGCCCCTTTCTAGATCCTGCAACCTTTCCCCTAAGAGAGCACTAGAACTGTATGCACTAGAACTGTATGTCTCCTTGACAAAGGATATTAGCCCATGTCAAGCTATGCCTTTCCTAAGGCTGCGTCTCTACCACATTCTCCATACAACATTGCAGAACAAAAAAGTGGCATTTTCTCAATATCCCAAAGAACTGCAGATAAAGACCATAAGAGTTAAGGACTCACTCCAGCTTGGAGATGCTGCTACATTCCTTCAGGACTGAACACAGCTTCTCCAGGTCACTGGCTTGAAAATGACTGTCTGTCAGTCTAGGGGGAAAGAGAAATCAATAGTCCAGGTCTGCAGGATTGCAAACAAGATTGTAAATTTCACTCCTTCAAAAAACCAGAGAATAAATGAGGAGAATGAAACAAAAAAATCCCCTTGAAATATCTTGCTTTTTTTTTTGTCTGCAACAACTGATAATCTGTACTTTCAGCTCTTGTCTGCAAACAGAGAATAAAGAGACAAGGTAAGGAAAACTCGTGGCACAACAAAGAACCAGGTCCCCAAGGTCCTGGTTAGAAGGCTTCAGGCACAACTTCTTCCTTCCTCACTGCAGCCTACAAAACAGACAGGTGCACTCTGTGCTGGAGTCAGAGCATGACCTGATATGCACCTGAACACAGGTCCAGTTTAGGATGTATTTCTCCCAATATCAGTAGAGAACCCCCCCAACATCACAAGCTCTGTCACCGACAGCTCCCCCAGCTCCCATGTGGGAGCCAATGCAGTAACTGCACAATCACCACACCAATTCTGTGAATAAGATACACAATCCACAATCTATTTTGACTCCTGTAAACCACAGACGCTAACCACAGAGCTTTACTAGCTCTCCTATGATTCACCTTGGAGATGCAGGTTACATCAGCTATAGGATCCAGAGACAGGACATGCACGAAATAAAATGAAAATTTGCTACGGTACCTTATTTTTTTTGAAGCAGTAGGTGTCTGGTTTTCCTCTCCATATTGTTGGTCATCAGTAGAGGACATAGGCTCTTCCCTAGTAAGTAAGCACAAAACCAGCCAAGGGTAAAACACTTACGCTTTAGCAATTTGGTAGGTCCCTGGAGCTACCCTGGCTCTAGCCCACACGCATATCTTGCCAATAACAAGCTCTTCTTTCTTTCAGTGATTAACCAAATACTTGAGCATGCAGGCAACTGGGAAGAAGGGGAAAAGAGAGATTTCTCATCTAAGCTACAGTTTTTAATGGAGAATTCAGCTTTTGCCTAAGCATGTTTTGTGAAAAGAGTCCACGTCTGTGCAAAAAACTGACTATTCATAAATAAATGGAACATCCAAATCCTAAAATATCTGAGTTTGAAATGTCACCTGGTGCCTTAAAGGAGTCACAGACCACGTGTCTCAGGTTGTCACTCTCTTTAAAGCATAGCCACAACAACTGGGTTGCATCCCATGATAGCCCTGCTGTTCCTCCCCACCTAAGAGGTGGGATGCAGATGTACCATGAGAAATGCTATTTTACAGTGGGCTCAGTCCATGGAGACAAGGGCATAAATAAATGAACCTACAGCTCCAGGAGCAGCAGGCAACCAGTTCTCAAACAAAACATTTGGGCTGAGCGGGTTTGATCCATAATTTTCTGAGGGGAAAAATAAAACTTCAAATTTATTTTGATTTAGGAGTACCATGATCCAGAATGCATACTGTGGTGATCTAGATGGTTTTAAACATGTAGGGATCTGTGAATCTTTTTTGAATTTGGTTTGGAGGTGTGGGGTTCACTTGTTTTTTTACTGTTCACTATTATCAGATAGCACAGCTATCATTAAACAGCCTGCTTTGCTTAGGATGCTGTGGGTTGAAATGTCCCCTAGAGACATAAAATGTAATCAAACACTATAGAAGGCAGTGGGCAACTTCCAAAGTGGCTAAGAAAACCAGGAGACAGTACTACATTTAGATTTGGGGGTCGGGAGGGGGCAAGAACTGCTGTGAGATGAAGTGTTACCCTTGGTACCTAAACAGGAGGTAAGAACTAAATGAGATGCTGAGAAAACACCATTTGTGCACACACACTCTACCTAGGAGGAAGGGAAGCAAACTCTCTGTCTTCTGTAAACCTCAGGACTGCAGTCTCATGACAAAGGCTGTGAAGAAGAGAAGGAATCAATCAACGTCACATTTTGGTTATTTACAGGACTTCCTGTTTTAAGATTTTGCTCTGCAAAACTCTTTGGTGACACCAATCACTTAAAACACTCCCAAAGCAAGCAAAAAATAATCTCCATTAGTTTTAAATCCTGGTTGGATCAAACTATGCAATATCACATGACCCAGTTTCTCTGAACCATTACAGAAAGTGCAGACAAAATTGTTACACTTGAACTCCAGGGGGTTTCCAAGGGAAAGTAATAAGAGAGAACTTACAGCTCCACTCCAGGAGATGTCACCAGTTCCCATATTCCACAGAGACCCTCTCTCCAAAACTTCCCAGGGCAGAGAGCAGGAAAGAGTCTAAAACTGCCCCCACGCATGAAAGGACACACAGTTCTGTACCTTCTCAAATTCTGGTTAATGTCTCAGATAAAATCAGCTTACAGCAATGTATCACCAAGTGTCAGTGTCAGTAATCATCTTGGGATGTGTTCTTCACCTGCCCCACTTCTGAGGTGACTCAGTAAAAATCTCAGAACCTAACTCTCAGACTTGTATCTTGGGATTAACCTCAGGAACGATTCAAGACCTACATACCTGACTTGTACCTCCATCATCTTCTGGCAGGTATTTACTGACTTCAACAGACTGCAAATGCCATTAACAGAGAGGTGGTTTTGACTGAGACTAAGAAAGATAAAAAAGGCAATTAGCTGGTCACTGAAATCACACAGGACTGTCCTAGTGGAAGTGGATGCAGTGTGCTGCATGCTTGAACCCATTTCACTTCAGAAGTGGCATGGTGGAAAACACACAGGACCACCTACTCCTGATGAAGGGGTTTTAATGAAAGGGCGCTTCAGCACTTCAGATGCATTTAGACCAGTTTCCATGTGTGATGCTCTGAGCAAGTGACCAACTTCAGCCTGAACAGTCTCATGGGCTGAGTTTCATTCTTCCTTAAGAGAGCTCAGAGCTGCTTCTGTAGCACTGGTCTGGGTGAGGCCTTTGCCTCCTGGATCCCTGCTCAGCATCTCTGCGCAGTCCTTGCCAGGCTCAAGAAAAGAGGGCAATTTGGTTTTGTACAAGGCAACACTTACTCCAGCTGCTTTGAAATTGATATCCAAGGGAGGATTTCCAGCAGGCAGCTGCAGCCTTCATCTCCAAGCTTGTTACCTGATAAACTGAGGCATTTTCCAGTTAGTGGGGACTGTTTTGAACAGTATAAACAACAAAGCCCTCAAAATCTGCTTGCTTTACCTTTCCTACAATTGCTTTTTTGCCTGGACTGTTCTTCTGTCCCAGATCAATCTTCCCTGCTTATCTCTGCATGAAGCAACTTCAGACAAAAAGTTTTATCCCTAGGACAACATGATTCATGCTTTAGCCCCAAAACCGGTTGTCTTACTTTAGAAAACCTAAGTGGGAGTACAAAACAAGAAACCAAATGACTGAGTGTTTACTGTCCTTCTGGAAGCAAGAAAGGAAGGCAGAAAACACTGGATGACAAAGATCTCCAGATCCCAATTCAAATCAGTGAGCTAGAAAACTGGGGTTTGAGGTGTAGCTAAATTCAAGATACAGTCTGGACTGAACTGTCTTGCAACAGATACTCCTGCATTTTCCAAGGCAGACAGGTTAGAAGGAGAGCTTTACAGACAAATATAGGTTTGCCTCATATATAGGCAAATAAGGAAAGGTAGGGATGATGCTCATTGCAACGTGCAGGTTATGAACTGGATCTCCTGCTTTTCTCCACTCACTTCTCCCAACAGAGCTGGATGGCTTTAGAAGACAAAAGGGACAACACAGAAGCAATCTGTGTCCCTTTACTGGCTCAGAGGATTCGCTGGAGGAGCTGTGCCTCTGGGATGTCTCCATACTGCCTCCAGCATGCAGTACTGCTTCATTAGCACGGTCTGCTCTGTAAACAGCATCTCTGGTTACAGTCTCAGGGAGCCAGAGGCTGCAGTTGTCACAGGAATCAAAGATGAATTCTCAGCATTCATCCTCTGCTGAACCTCGCCAAAACTCCCTAACCAGGATCCCACTAGACATAATAGAGTCCTGGGACCTTTCCTTGGGGTCAGACCCCATGTCTCACTGCCCTCTACATGTAACATCCCCTGCTCCCTGCCCCCCGCCTGCAGCCACTCAACAGGAAGGAAAGGAGGCACTTACTCCACTTCGGAGAGACAGGGACAGCTCTGGAGAATGGCAACGATCTCCTTTGCATGTTGGGAAGACAGGCTGCGATCCTGCAAGCTGTGAACAGGAAGGGTCAATGAGCAGCGAGGGGACAGTGGGACCCAGGCATTCCTGGTGTCTCTCTCCAAATGAGGGCACACAGAAGCAGTACCAAGAGAGGGAGGCTTTAGTCTCTGCTCTGCCACACAATCCTGTGCATATTACTCTATCTCTCTGTAGCTGGTGCTGCAAAAGGAGTGCAGAGGGACGCACTTGCAGAGCGCTGTGCAAGTGCAATGCCTTGTGTCAAAGCCATCTGGCACTGACATCCACCGGAAGGGGATGGATGTAATTGTCCCTGTTGTGCACAGAAGTGAGGGAAAGAGAAGGCGGTAAGGGAGGGCCACTTCCCAGCTTTAACATGCTCAGATAACACGCCTGAGTTCCCCTATTTTGAGAAAGCCACTACTTTCTTCTGGAGCCCAGGCAAGAAAGAAAATTATATGGCTCATGCCTTTGGTAGCTATAAGAACATATGGCAAGATGGGCATTATCAAGGGAACTCTGCGTCTCCAGGGCTGTGGAACCCAACACACAAGAAATAAAGCCACTGGCTGGACCAGATAGGGATTTCTATTGTTATTTTTATTTACTGATTCAGGTTTATTTTTAGCTTTTTCTTATGTGGAAATATCCTCTGTCCTTAAGGACCAACAGAGCTGCTATTCTTGTCCATCTGTAGTAACTGTCATCTGCAAATCACATGCACCAGCAGAAATTTCATTGCTTTCCCTTACCATAACTTCACATGTCTAGTTGGAATTACATGTTCCTTATTCTCTTCCCACTTCAAATCCAAAGATCTGCAAACAAGCAAAATATTTGACCTTTAATATGCCTTCAGAAAATATGAGGACCTGGGAGCTAGTTAGTATTTCTGGAAGTTTTCTGGAAGAAACCACAAGGTCTGTGTTCTGTCCAACCATTCCATGCAAGGTTAAGTGATTTTCAAGAGCCAGAAGACCTTCATCAGGAGATGGGAGCACAGGGGGTGTCCACATGGGACTTCACTCTACATTTGAATCAACTTGATAACTGAGCCCCAATTCAAAGGCACTACTAAGATACAGAATGTTTTGCCTCCATGTGGGATTGTGCCACCACAGGAAGGGATAAACGTACCCACCTGTGCCAGGCTGCCTACAACAGCACAAGATGGATGTTCAGGCATCTGGACAGGAGCAGTTTCTAGCTGACTCAGGGCCAGGCTGAGCCAGTTCACACATGCATGCCAAATATCATGAGGTCCCTTGAGGACTGCACAACACAGGGCAAAGTGAGTTCCCTATCAAGGAACAGGAGATTGTTTTGTAGTTTCTTAATTAGGGTCAAATCCACCCTTCCTTCAGAAGTATGCACAAGCAGGGAGAACACAGGAGCCAGCCAGAGAAGGAGAGAAGGCTTTTCCTTCGTTTATCCTCACATTCAACTGTCCATTGGCTTCAGCACTTTTGCAATAGGAACGCAGCACTTCAAGCTTACACAGGCAGTAAGGCGTTGCCTTTGTGGAACTGGCTGGTAGGTCTGTGCACAGACCAGCTATTTTGGTTACCTTTCTCCTTGCTCAGGTGGATCCAGCTCTGCCAGATGCAAGGGCAGAGGCAACCAGTTCTGTTGCTGGAGTGATTTACAGTGACACCAAGCTAATGGTTTGAATCATCATAACTCTGAATATAGCATAACCCCAAGTGCAGTTTCTCACCTTGGAACTTTCCCAGATGGGCCAGAAAAATATATCATCACTGTGTCCTTCCTGAAAAAGAGATCCAAGCCAAGGTTAGGGCACAGGTGGAAGGATGCCATTTCTTTAGTAGAGGCGGTCAGTAAGGACCAATGCCTGGATGCTAAAGAGGGTCTTGACATCTGCCATGCTAGCACTTGCCACAGGAGAGCACATGCCACAGGAGAGCAATCAAGCAACCATGTGGCGAGAGGGCAGCAGGACACTCCACATGTTGAACTGTGACTGCAGTACAGACAAGAGAGTAACACAGTTAAGAAGATTGGACTGGGATTTTTTTTTTTTGCAAGACCAGCAGTTTGTTGGAAAGAGGTTCAGTAGAAACTCCATTCCAGCAAGAAAAATAAGAAAAAGCTTTATGTAATTTGACTTCCTTTGAGTTACACCAAGGATTAATTTGGCCTGTTAAACTTACAACCATAAGAGCTAGGATTTAAAAATTCTACCCTTTCTCTGTCATCCTGGACCTATGAAAACACCAAAACCTGTAATTTAAAGGAACATAGAACTAGACGTACTTAAAGCCACACCTTTCCAGTAAACTTAGCTGATTTATAGCAAATTTATGCTAGCTAGTACAGAATTTCCTGGTTGATATACTGCAGAGCTTAAAAGCAAGTTTAAATTCTGTTATATAAGAAGAAATATTACACCCTGCAAATCAATTTATAGACTAAGGATAAAATGACCTATTAAAAAGCTACAAAGGGAAAGTCCATAATATGATGAATTCAAATTTTGTTTCAAACAGAAAACAAAAAGGATTAAAATTAATTTTTGTTGACTTTGATTAGCTGTAAAACAGTGTCCATTTAAAAAGTCAGCATCTAAAGAGACAACATATTTGTTTTTATAACAGCTCTTATGCATTGATACCTGACATGCAGTTCAGTAGCATTTTGACACGCGATGACTTCCTTTGCCAAAATGAGAACAGTGTTCAAGGAAAGACTGTTGTTGCTCAGGCTGCGAACATGAGGAAGAACACAACCTCAGCTGCTGGACCCAACAGCACACTCTTTTGTTACACAAATGGCCCCTGCTCCACACCCAAACACCCTGAAGCACACATTCTTTCAGTTAGGGGATTTCTCCAAAACTTCAGAATTTTGCGTTTAGGACTCAACAAAAGCATTATCAGATCATACTTCTTTGCAAGCTATAGCTCCCATGAATTTAGAATCAGAGATACTTCCTCTATGTGCAACAGAAGAATCATTAACCATTTTTGGCTTATGTAGGGAATGTACTTTATACCTGTATGATTGCACAACCAGCCCACAGTGCAGTTAAACTCTTGCTGTAACAAATCCAATTTAAGTATGGCATATTAGTGTGGTCTAAAACCTCACATTTAAAACATCCCCAAAGACACAACACTAGCAACCTCTAAAGATTTATTCTTTAATTAGATGTTTATTCTCTTTCATTACTTGGTGAACCTCATTGAATATGAAACATAAGGTCTTGCTTCTACGAATCCTCTGCTTGTTCTCAGGGCCACGGAGCACCATCCCTGTGAGCCTCAAAGGAATCATCCATGACACCACCACTGTCTGTGTGTAATAGAAATGTGTGAAGAAATGAGGCTTACAGATTGCACTGGCTTCCTACCTTTTCCATATGATAAGCTGCTTCACTGGGGACATGCTGGCATTTCCCACAAGCTGCTATCCAGTGTGCCCAGGAAAGCAGAGGAGCAGGTTCATTCCCCCTTTCCTCCCTCTTTCCAACATGCTTTTAAACACTTCTAATCATACTGCAAAGCCAGTAATTAATTCTGGGGTTGGGTCCAGCAATAACTGCAGGTATTTTGGGTTCACCTGCTTGTGCCCAGGGGTATGTGGAAGATATTTAAAGGCAGAGTCACTCCCTTTTAACTGGGGTGGGCAGGCAGTGCTGTGGCTTTGCCTTCTTGCAGGGGCAGCACAGCTTTGTGGCTACCCCTCTGCTGTAATGCAAACTACACTGAGACTCCAGCACTTGCAGCAGCTCTGCTCTGCTTTGCCTGCTGCTACTTAAACTGCCCCTGTTAGCTTTTCAAAGGCTTTAAATCCCTTCACAAATCAGGCTTGTTCTCTCCACCTAAAAAGACACAGATCCATGTTGGGAGTTGTCCTAGTGGTCAGTCCCTCTCGTTCAGCACTGTGCTGTTACAGGAGTGTTAGAAGGAAGAGCACAGGAGAAGAGGGCTAACAAAAAGGCTGGGAAGACAGGGATGGAGCCATTTTCTCTTAGGCAGAGGTGAGGCATGTCAATCTGAGCCTGACCAAGGGGAAGAGAGGTGAGGAGGCAGAAGAAGAAAAAGTCATGCCAGGCACTGAACTGAGCACATGCATTGTAATTCCTGGAGAGGTGTCAGTACTGTCAGGACTCCCTTGAGATTATTTTAAAACACCTGGGTAAGAACTGTGAGGCTGAGTCTATCTCAAACTGAGCCAGGCCTCCAGCACAGCCCTGCTTGCACTTAAATGTCCGTGCCTCAGCTTAGTTCCCCACATGTCCCTCACTGGCATCTCTAAGAGCAAGCGTCACCCCTTACAGAGACATGCAGCAACTCAACTCTGATGAGGATTTAAACTCTCTCTGATGCTATGCTTTGGCTTCGTAGTGGCTGCCACTTTTAACAGGTTTAAGCCATTTTTACTCACTCTATTTTCTTCAGCTTTTCCATTCTGGAAAACAGGTCCATCACCCTCTTCACCTCCAGATCCCGTATCCGATTGTCCTGCAAGCTGCACAGAGATTAATTCTCATTAGTACCCCAGGCCCCAAGGAATGAGCGGTTGATTTGAGGGGCATTGCCACAACACACTCACTTTACTTCCTCAAGCTGGAGGCACTGTGATGAAGCCTGGACCAAGTTAGTCATCCCCTCAGCTGTGATGCTCCCGCCTGTCAATCTGGAAAAAGAAAGAATCATTCAAACCAAGCAGAGGAAGGACTAGCATCCCGTGCAGTACATGGCAAGCCTGTCTCAGATGTGGGCCTGCGCCACACTCCCAGCACACCAACACAGAGAAGTGGTGCCCTGACTCTGCCACCTGCAACCAACTTTATACTTCAACCAGGGCAATGCAATACTCCTCTTGATACCAGTATAAAACAAGAGCCACACATATCTGTGCTGCTCTGCATAGCACTGAGTTATTCTCTATACAATGCTGCACAGAGCAGATCAGCCTTGAGTGAGCAGATGTAATTAAACCGCAAGACAGAAACAGAGGACAGATAGAAAGAGAGAAGGCTCTGACCTTACAAGCAAAGACTTACTCTAGTTTCTTCAGGCTCCCCATTCCTTGTAAGCTCTTTGAAAGAGCAGCAGCAAAGTCATCACCACATCTCCTACTACGAAAGCTAAAACATGAAGAAAAGGGAAAAAACATAAGCACAACAAAAACCAAAATAAGCTAGTCTACAGAGCAGGTTAAAACACAATTTTAAAAAAAGTGTTGAATTTCTTGCTTAACAGCCATTGTATCATGCTCTTTTTTGCAGCATCTTTATCTTTTCAAACATCTGTTTAAAAAAAAAAACAACCCCAAACTGCAAATACCTCAAGAGGCAGCTTCTGCCTTTTGGTACAGTGACACCATGTGTAAGTGCTGCCACAGATGAATAGTCAGCCTTATTGCATGTCCCACCAGAGTCAGGACCCTGGAGACAAGGAAGGTCACACCGGGGCAAACCAAACTCATACAAGCAGAGAGTGTCTATCAGCTCCCATGTGATGAGTTGCTGAGTTACAAGAGGGTTGATTTCAAGCCAGATACTTTAAATTTGGGTGGCAGAGTAGCCAGAGTTGTCCAAAATATAAAAGACACAAGGTTTTTAGGAAAAGTACCTCTTTTATAGAAGGAACTGATGGTGTTGGAAAAAAACAAACAGACAAACAGGTAAGTTTTCAGGCACACAAGCTCTCCTTTGAATCAGTAGCAGAATGTACTGATTATGGGACGTATTGGTACAAAGCACCCTGGGTTGCATGTCTCCCACAGCATGTTTGGGGGCCATGAGAGTGAAACCCACCTATGGCCCTGCTGCCCTAAGTGCCCCTGCCACCTTCCCCTAAACCAGAGGGAGTCAAGAACAAGCTGCAGAGGTGCGGCGGCGTGATGGACATGGCCCACGGTTATTAGGAACGTGCCTGAGGCAATGCTTCTTCTTCAGACAGGTTCTGTACAAGCAACATGCAGGTGAAATGCTTGGGGTCCCACTACCCTTTGCCCACCCTTCCAAGAGACAGTACGCAGAGTGCTAGTATCCTGCAGACCATAAATGAAAGCAGGCACAGACTTGAGTGCGTATGAGCTGAGGAAGAACCCCCCAAAATCCCCTGTTCTGTTCTCCTGATGCAAGGCAACAGTCCAGCCATCCTCAGGCATCTGCCTAATCTGCTCTTTGAAAGCAGAGGACTCTGTGCACTGCCCTGTGCCTGCATCAGCAATTTAGAGCTAGGATGTATCACCAGAAAGCTTTTCTAACAGTAAATTAAATGGTATCCTTACTCTTCTTAATGGAGGCAGAGAACAATCCATTATTGTCCTTTTTACAATGATATGAATATCCAGGAAGAACAGTTTTCACGTCTCTGTTTCTGCTCCTCTGCTTCACAGCAGACAACATCATTCCCTTCAGGTCAAGGTAATTCTCACCCTGGCTGCTGCCCATCTTCTCCACATTAACAAACTCTACACATATTCCTCTAAGTCATTCACAGAAATACAGAATGCGACTCATTCCACAACAGGATCCCAGGAGATCCTCCTTGAAAACTCCTTCCAGCATTACAGCAAGACACTGATAGAGAGCACCTGAGAGTGCAGTTATCACCTCCTGTTCATCTGGTTTATAGTGATTTCACTTAGTTCACAACTTTCTCAATTGCTTGCAAGATTCGCCCTGCCTTTGTCTTTGTCAAGAAATGCCTATCATTTTCTCTCCTATCTGGTACACTAACTACCCTGTTGTTTGATTGTTTTAATCAAAACAAAGAAACATACAAAAAAATACAGCCAGAATGGATTTATCGCCTTAATATCCTTCAATCACTCATAAATTCATTATTTCATAAATTTCTTCAGTATCAAAGTTACGCTGTTCATATCAGAAATTCTCACATCTTCTTTCTCCCCCTTCTGAAACAAATACTAGGCTTGCCCTTCCAACCCCTTAGCCCTTCTCTCCACCCACCAGCTCATAGCACTCAGTGTGTTTACCTCAAGTGCTCTACATTTTTACAGCTGGCCAGAACCTCCGAACAGTCAATGTCCATGACACATCCTGCAAAATCCAAATGAGTCAAATTCTGGCCCGAGTTTACGACAAAAACCAAAGCCGACATGTCCAGAGCTGTCAGTCTAAAATTTTTAAACTCGTACTTGAAATTCAGCAGGCTCCCAATGTGCTGGGCTACTTTGAGGTCTTGCGTTTCAAACGTGCAATGGCAGAGCTCAATGACTTTAGGTCCTGTCAGATGAGTGGCTGCCAGTTTCTTGAGAGACTGCAGGATTGTGTCCTGCTTATCCTGCACCCAAGCTGCATCTTGTTCAGCCAGCAGCATGAGAAATGTCCTACATTCTTTTGACGACAAGCCTGAGAGAAAGATGTGAAAACTCTCCATGAACTCAGTCTTTGCCTCATTCTTTGAAGTCCACTTTGACTTCAAAGAGAACTTCTTCTTCAAGTAGTTCTTGTCCACCTTCTTACTTACCATGAGACACAGTGCTGCAAAAAACTCCTGCAAGCTCAAGTGCACAAAGGCATAGCCAGTCTCTGGGCAAGTGCCACTCGTCTTCACCTCAAAGACAGTCAGCAATCCATGTAAGGAAGCAAATTCCTTCAGGTGCTCTGGAATATCACCGACATAAAATACAACCTTCTTATCTTCCAGGCCTTTCAGTGCAAGATCACACAGACCCAAAATGGCCTTCTTGTTACAGTTCAGCTGAGTCTCCTCACCACCTGCACACTCTCCCTGCTGCTTGTTTATGAAGATGAGAAGCATTTTGATATAAAACTGTGTCATAGTCTGAGGAAGCTCCACACTCATCTGATGTTTAAGGAGCAAATACTCCAAACAGATGCACACAACATAACACAGAGCAGGGATAAGGCACATGCTGAGGAGCTTGGTGTTGTTCTTCAGGTGAGCAATGGCTTGTTCTTTGAATGAATGCTGATGAAAATAGCGGCTGACATATTCCTCAACCTTCTCATGGTCAAATCCCCAAATTTCTGCTAGCAGATCTACTGTGTTTAGTAAGAAGTCAGGTAGTCTCTTAGGTCGGCTGGTGACCAATACTGTGCAACCACGCAGGAGTTTCCCACGACAGAGGCCTGCAAAGAGCTCAGATATTGACATATGGGAGGTAAGAGTTGGGCCTCCCTTACAAGAGGATGACATGTCCATGTCAGCTGCAAACTCATCCAGCCCGTCAAAGATGATCAGTGTACGCCAGGCATTTTCCAGGAGGTACTGGAACACTGCATCAGGGCTGTCTTCTGGCTGAAGGAACAGGTCAAACAAAAGCTCCTTCAGAGTCAACTTTCTTTTTAATAAATTCAGCTGCCGAAACTCAAACAGGAAAGTGAAGAGAAACTGAGGTAAGACACCTTCTGCCCATTTCTGACAAATCCTGTGCATTAGCATGGTCTTGCCTGTGCCTGGTTTACCAAACAAAAAGATCACCTTCGTCGTGCCCGACGGGACCACACTACGAAACAGATCTGACACTTGCACAGCTGTATCTGCACATTCTTCTGGTTCAGGAGCACCTGCCACATCTTCTCGGGGTTTATCTGTTCTCTCTTTTAAGCGGGAGGCTTTGCTCTGCCGAATGACAAGGTTGACAAAGGCTTGGTTGAAAGCCAGTGGCTGCATTTGTTCCTGTGCTGCAGCTCCTGCTGCTCTCCTGCTTCCATATCTCTGGAGGATATAATCGATGAGGAGATGCTGGTACTCTTCAGCCGGATCTGAGAGAAAAGACAACAGAGTGAGTATGAGGGTGAAAAAGTTAGTTCTGAGCCGTGACAGACCCAAAATACTACCACTTATACACAGAGAAACACTGGCCCTGATCAGAGGCTGCTCCACAGAGCTAGGTAGACATGACAAATTTTGAACACATGAAAATAACCCATAATTTTTCCTATTTTTGCACAGGAGCTGAAGAAGAAGAAAATTCAGGGAAAAGGTGAAACAGCTTTATATAAAACCTAAATCTTATTATCTCTTTAAGATGATAATTAGGTATTGGTGTATTATGCATATAATTCCCTGCTCACTAGCTCCCTGTTCACCCATGCTGGCCTTGTGCCACCCTTGCTCAGCTATCTGTACCTGGGAACAGACATATCTTTTGCTCTGAGAATTTCAGATCCCCGATGGTATCAGCATGTCTTTGTTGAAGAGAGAACAGTGGTGATAATTAAGGGCGCTCAGCACCTTCTGAAAAACCCCATCCTCACCGCTGTTAAGTTTGCTGAGTTTTGTCAGCCAGTAAGATCTGCCTCCTGGGAGCACCTCCTTAAGAAATTTTCTGTATGCAAACTTTCAGTCAAAAACTGGCCTCAGCCCCACTGCAGCTGCCAGCTTTGCCATGCTCCCTGTGTTCCCCCACCAGACACTGGGCAGCACTGGACCATGGGGATTGCAAGGCTAAAAGCAGAGGTAGAAAAGGGTAAAGAAGGGTAGATGATGAAGGAAAGGATGTGGACACTGGTGTGTCCGCAGCCCGCAGGTCTGCTCAGGCTACCCAGTCTTTCCTGGAATTACTCTGCCTCAAATTTGTCATCACTTATCTATTCAGTTATTTCTCTACTTTAGGGTGAGCTGAAATCATATGAGTTTTTAACGTGCTAGAGAAACTGTAGAGCCTTAGTGGGTTTTAAATTGTCAGTATGTCTCCTGATTTGGTTTAAAAAAAAGCAAACAAATACAGGGATGACCTACAACTGAATGCTTTACCGGCACATCATACTTTAAGGGAGTTCTTAGCCTATGCCATCTGCATCCCTTCTCCTCAGATAGATTTAATATATCTCTGAAATGGAAATGGATGTTTCTCGTTATTTGCCAGGTCCTGTTGTCTGCATATTTTATAACCTGTTGCATTAGGAGTTTATGCAGCTACGAAACAAAAGTTTCCTTCAACGCAGGAGGTTGATTTCTTGGGTGTTTCTGCAAAGAAGTTAAATATGTTCTTCCTCAGAGGAAAGCATACCACCACTCTGCTTCTGGAACATCTACATACCTAGTCGCTGCTTTTTAACGTCCTTATCACTCACAGAGCTGCTGCGACGGTGGCGGCGACCACACCCTGAAAATTGAAAAGTCAGAAATGTGTCAAAAGAGCATTTTGAATGGCAGCTGATTAGAGCTGGGCAAGACTCTCCAGCAAAGCATTTGGGGAGCTGAAGAAGCAAAATTGAAGAGACAAAACTATTTGCAAATTCAGGCTGAGTTTACAGAACTGCTTTTGCAAACGTTGAAGTAAAAGCAGAGGTGCAGAGGTGCATCTAGCTAGAGAAGGACAGCTTGGGCTGGTCCTCGTGAGGCTAATCCATCCTCTTGTCCCACTCCAAATATGCTACAGCTCTCAGGAGTGACCTAGGGGTCTGGGCTGGTTTAAAGACCTTCAGTAATGGAGCTCCCTGAACTTCTTCAGGCAATTCATTCCAACACTTCAGTTTGTTTATATAGATTTTCCTAGTGGAAAATCAATCAAAGCAGGCATCAGTCTTGCCTGCCGCAGTGTGATCTGCTACTTCCTTGTTCTATCCACTTGAGCGTTTTTGCAGAGAAGTCCAGCAGGTACTTCCTCCTCAGGACACATGATCAGCTACAAGGATTCAAGATTTATCTGATCTTGGAACATGACTTTGCGCTTCACAGAGCTGTTAATATCCAAATCTTACTGTTCTCAGCCAACAGCAGCTGGGACATCAGAAATAGGGAGGTACAAGCTGCTGGTGGAAGCCTGGCTTTTAAAACCTTTGCAGGAAAAAACATGAATTTTTAAAAGGCACGTTTTGCAAGAAATGTATTTTACGTTTAGCAAATGATGCTCAGAACCTTTTGCTCAATCCCCTCATTTGCTTAGAAGCACAGTGCTAAGTAGTGCCAGAACCTTAGCAAAAAAATACCTTAACAGCCCAAGAAAAAGCATCCTAGGAAATTACCCTACTGGCAACACAGCTGCTGGAATGCAAAAAAGAGGTATGTGCAGTTCTGGGTTTGGAGGAGTATAGAGAAGTAGAGAGAGCATTAAGGGCTACAGACAGCCTAATCCAAGACTTACACCACAAGCACTGCAAAGTTATGTAGAGCACGGAGAAAGTGGTTCTGAGTGTCTGAAAGAAGCCTGGCAGATTTGAGACAGAGATAAACCAAATAGCAGTACCACATATCCCAGCTACACACTGTAGCAAAGCCCACAGCCCAATTTCTTGCAATTGTTCTCCACTCCTCCTTAGGATTTAAGTCCACCCAAAGCAGGATAAACCCATGTGATGGACCCGAAAGAAAGCAGGAGCAGGAAATATCAATGACTAGACATATCTCAGCTCCACAGAAAGTTTCCTTGTGAGCAGAGCCAGCTGCCAGGTCAGCCTCCACGAGTTCATCTGGCCAGAGAGCACTGGGTGAAGGAGCTAGATACACTGCTGTGAAAAGCTGCCCTGCGTTTTCCAAGACTGACCACCACCACCTCACTGGTGAGTCTTTTTGTAGGCTGGGCAATGCATCTGCCTTGCTTTGAGCACAGGAACTGCTCTGTTACCCTGGGGAACAGGGCAGGGAACAGCCATTTCTGGAGAATGCACAGCCCACGGATTCCCACAGCTGTTTACGGTGATTAATTCCTTGTTCATTTATGGTGCTCTCTCAGATGGAAAGAATGGGCAGAGCTGAGAGAGGCATGAGTCTTTCCTTTCTTAACTGGTCCTAGTAACTTTCAGCACTATTTTCAAATTTCTGTTCCACCAGCAACTTGCAAGATTGACTGCCTACCCACTAGGGTGGCACAGCAGCTAGCAGTGACAGTCTCTCTGCAGAACAGAAAAGTCACTTTTGTCTTCAAGATCTGAAAACTGAATGTGACACACAAGATATAGTATTTGCAGTGCCGTGACACAGAAGCAGTCTCTAAGTGAAAAGCAGAGGCAAAGGCATCTCTGTGACCATACTATCAGCTGGAACTGCAAAGGGTAGGCTGGGAGCTACGATTTAAAATGGGTAACACCAGCAGAGACGGGCAAGCAGTGCTCACTGCTCAGGGAGCACAGTGCTAAAAGCCTGCCTCTGGCTGGCCATGAGCAGGGAATGCAAACAGCAGATGCAAACACACAAGTTATAAGGTACTGAGGGCACTGGCAAACCTCAGCAAGAACCAGAGCCAGCTCTACAAGAAGCTCCTGTTGCTGTGAGTGTGAGTCTTAGGCAGTCCCCAAATTCACACAGCAGGAAAAATATGAAGAGCAGCTTTTCCTTCAAATCATCTATTTTTCACCAATGGGCAATCCAGCAGCAAACCCACTCCCTGCCACCAACATTAGGCACCTCTACAGGACGCAAGGCCTGCACTTTGCTCTCTGCACTGTGTCCTGGTTTCAGCTGGGATAGAGTTAATTTTCTTCTTGGTAGCCGGTATGGTGCTGTGTTTTGGGGTTAGGCTGAGAACAATGGGCTATTCCATACCATATGATGTCATGCTCAGCATATAAAGCTGGGGGAAGAAGAAGGAAGGGGGGGACATTCGACGTGATGGCATTTGGCTTCCCAAGTAACCATTACGCGTGATGGAGCCCTGCTTTCCTGGGGATGGCCGAACACCTGCCTGCCGATGGGAAGTAGTGAATGAATTCCTTGTTTTGCTTTGTTTGCGTGCGTGGCTTTTGCTTTACCTATTTAACTGTTTTATTTTATTTTATTTCAATTATTAAACTGTTCTTATCTCAACCCACGAATTTTCTCCCTTTTACCTTTCCGATTCTCTCCCCCATCCCACCGGGGGGGAGTGAGTGAGTGGCTGTGTGGTGCTTAGTTGCTGGCTGGGGTTAAACCAGGACACACTGCCAGGGTCCTGGTTCAGTGACTCCTCTGTGCTGCAGCCTGCAGAACACAAGGCTTCATTTCCTCCTGCTTTTTTTTTCCCCCAGCACACATTTCAGGAGGACACTGCAAACTGACAGCAGCTTTCTGTGATATTTTGGATTTATTTTGCTGCTACCTCCACTGTTTATACTCTCACAAAGATGGATGCCAGAATCACATCCTTTCTCTCTCTTTCTGCTGTGAGACATGGGGAGGACCTGGGCACCAGGTCATTCATTTTCTGGAAACTGAATACCTGGTGACTGAGAAGGCAACTCAGAATTTAGCAGCTTCCAGTTATTCCAGCAGCTGTTACATGAGGACCCAGGGACATCACTCAGTGGTGGCACATACCTTCAGTATTTTCACGTTGCACCAAAGGCTTCTGACTGACATTTGGGTGAGGGTGCTGCTGAAAAGTGCCAGGGGAAGAAGAGGGATCTTGAAAATAAATCCCTCATTTCATGATCTGCACCAAGTAGGAAGGCCTCGGTCCCAAATTCACCCCTTAAGAAAGCCCTAGAACCGCTACTATCTGTTCTTTTAAACTCTGATTCTGACAACTCTGCAATGGTTTCTGCTGCATCAACTCCTGAATAGTCTTTCTGCTCTTCCTTTAAAAGCCAAACCACCTTCCTCCACCTACCAATGAGCCAACCAGTTGGTTACCAAAGGCTGCATCTGTCCAACTGATGCAAGTAACAACAAGTTACTGCAAGCAGGATGTGAAAGACAGTGCTGCTGAGGACTCATTGTGTAAGACTTCCTGCGAAGTATGATGTTAACAGAAAAGAATTAATAACCAGTAATCCAGTAAGGGAGAGGCGCAGCTTAGCCTGTGCCACAGGCTTTCATAAAAGAGAGCATGTGCACACATAGTCTACAACATAACACACAGTGTGTTGACAGCACTCTTTACTGATCCCACGATTTTCTCTGAAGCCACTCCCTCCAGCTGCTAATGAGAGATATGGGGAAGTGGTTTTCTTGTGGTGTGAGTATTTTAAGACTTATGTATTTCTTGCCTTTCTGGATAAGGAAAATAAAAAATAGCAATTAAAAATCCATGGAACAAAAAGGTAGTATTTTTTTCTTCTTCAAATAAATCTATCAAAAAATTTCATCTCAGCTTTATTGGAGAGGGAGTGCACAATTTTTATTGGTTTTGGCTTTTTATGTCAATTTTTTTTTACCTCAAGTTGCATTTCTAAGCCAAAAGTTGTGCTTCCAAGAAAAAAATACCACAACAAATTTCAGCAGTTGAAAAACCTTCCTTCAAGAAATCAGGAAGAGAAAACTTGGCAAAATAAACTTTCTCACCAAGAAATATGGACTGAAGCTAAACTTCCTGATTAAGAAAATCATAGCCATCAAGAAACTCCTGAGCTACTATTGCATCAATGTTTTCTCTCTCACAGCTATCGTGACGCTCTCCACTCTCACAAAAAGCAATCGGGAATCCCTACAGCACAGCACACCTTTTTCCCCACATTTCAAACAGACTTAATTAGTGTCTCAAGAACACTATTTTTTCTCTGGGCAAAGTGACTTTGCCCTTGGGGACACTTCCAACTCAGGAATCCAGATGATATGACCACGCATGTTCCCACAAGGTCCACAGAACTCTTATTGAAAGAGCCAAGAAAATGCCCACCAACACTAGCAAGGCATAGCACAAATGGTGAAAAAGCACATCTGAAAATGTGAACTATTGCTGTTTCCTGGCACTAACTATTTTTGGAGGGACTGATCTTATTCCAGAGATTATGGTGAAAGACAGAGAGGGTGAACCAGAAGGAAAGTCAGCTCATGTTTTAAACCAAGTGGCTTGGTTAAAAAGGCTTGTAGCTGCCTGCACACCACGGAGAGGACTGCCACCTCTCACTGATGAGGTACTGACCATGCAAGTGAGGGCACTGGTGGTCTCACTGCCTAGACTGGTCTGTTGGCTATGGGGGGCCAAGGCATTCGCTGTGTTTGGAGACGGTCAGAGGAAGCTGCTCCGATCTCCATTACCTTCTCCCGTAGAACTTATGAGCAGTATCTCCAGATCCAGGGGGAGGTCGTAATTCATGCAGAGGTACTGTGCAAACTGTTTCCAGGTGGCAGTGCCAGCCTCCTCCAGCAAGTCAAGAAGCGCTGAGACTTTTTCTCTGTGGTCAGCGATGCTATCCAGGCCCTTCAGGGCCGTCCCTGGGAGGAAGCGCTGGGAGGTCGTGAGCAGCCAGTCAGGATGGTGACTGAGGAACTCCACTAGCTGGGGGCGGGCATTTGCTATGGCTGCTTCCAGGTCTAGATCATCCTTCTGAAATGGAGGCTAGAGGGATGAAACCAGAAAGGGTAGCAATGGGCATAGGAGTGAAAGATGTTCACCCAAACAGCTCTGCTGTCAAGCAACCAGCACAGCCCTCGATGACTTGATCTGCTTTTCCACCCGTTGGTCCAACCCAGCATTTCTTATCTGCCTTACTCTCACCATGTCGTGTGGCAAATCCCAGCCCAGACATTACATGGTGCAAGGACCACAGTGCTTGTCTGCACAGTGCCTAATGCAGCAGTACTGCAAGGGACAGCAGCAAACAACAGGAGTCAGTCTCTCAGGCATCAGCCAGGGAGAAGCTCTGTTGACATCTGTATCGCTGCGGTGGCCATCTGCCAAATATAACATCTCAGGCATCTTTCACATGCAGCAGGACCTCTGAGGAGGCATGGGACTCTAAGAGCAAGATACTTCCCTGCAGAAAGGGCTCAGGCAACTGTTCTTGCTGCTCGTTTTGCGGGGATGAATAACTCATTTCTGCTTTGGTGACAATGTCACCCTCCACTTCCACTTCCTTCCCACAGCAAAGCCATGCACATGCGGTCTCCTACCTGCATTGTTGTGTGGTCAGCCTCCTCTCAGTTGTCAAATGCAAAGGTAGCTTCTGCTCCATACCCTGATGAAGAACTGATCTGCTATCGGCAGTGTTTCAGCACACAGTCATACCCCAATGCATGGTGCATGCCTATATGCAGTTGCCTCGCTCGGTGCAGATGCCTAGGGATAACAACAGAGCAGGATGCAGATATGAAAGGGCACAGGCAGTTACACAGGTCCCAGATCTAGAAGCTCTGCCTTTGATCCTGGGGTCAGCTGTGGAGCTTTTCTTCTCTAGGTAGCAACCTCAACTCAAACCAGCAGTGACCACAAAGTCTGGACATTTAAGGATCCACTACTGGTGTGATGAAAACGCGAGACTGAGCTTTGTGCCCTAAGATGCAAGTGAAGACAGGCTTTACAGGAACACTTCAAGGGAATCACAGCTTTCCTGGTGTCGCTGCCTGACTTGAGCTGGTCTTCTATGCCAACCTGCTGCTCTTAGCCCCTCCATGGAAGTTGATGCAGAAGAAGCAGCAGCTTGCTCAAGTCAGGCAGTGAGTCACACCAGAAAAACTGTGAAAAGCTGATCCTCTGAGGTTAGACAGCTCTTGAAAAAGAGTTTCAGGTGCAGGGGGCTGAAAACATTGCCAGTGCAAGTGCCAGCCCCTCCGCCTCTCAGCAGAGATGGCAAAGGGAACTGTTTCTCCCCACACTGCAGTTGGCGCTGGCTGGTGTCCAACCACTCCTACCACAGGGAAAGGGATGAGGGAAGTGATTACCATCATTCATGCCTCCAAACATCCTGCAGCAGGACCCCAGCCCAGGCTACAGCAGCATCAGGACCATGCTACTGTGCTGTCTCCAGCAGACAGCTGCCTACACTGATGTGGAAAGCCAGCTCCAACTACAACTACCATCACCATGTTTGCAGAAAGGCTGATAAACAGAAACCACAGGGAGCAGCCTCCATGCTCCATCCCCCCACCAGCTACTTGTCATGCATCTAGAGCAGACAGTCCTTCCAGGTCTAAGACTGCTGCACTGTGTGTGGTGTGGGAAAAATTCCCATAGTTGCTCTAACACCCAAGTTTACGTGGGGTGGGGATGGGACAGTGACCAATCTAGTTCAGCAAAAAGCCAATAACACTGTTGAGTGGAAGCATCCTGTTGGGTAGAATCATTTCATCCCCTAACGAGCCTGGTGCACACAGTGCCATTCCCCAGTAACTGCCATTTCCTGAGCAAACACCTTCCCAACCCAACAGCAGCAGTCACCCCACCACTACCAGGGAGAAGGGATGAGGGAGCCGTGCTGCAAGAGCCCACCTTCTCTAGTGTTCAGCCCTCACTCCCCAGACATGCTCTCCTCTGCACTGACCATTCAGGTACCTACAGTAAAGTAGCCACAGGCTTTTAGGCTTTTTATTTTTGCCGCCTTCTTGACCTGGCCAAGGAGGAAAGTGGAGATTTCTAAGGAGCAGAGGCAAGAACTCAAAACAGAAGTGGAAGACAGAAGGGTGCTGTGATGGAAAGAGGCAAGACCTTCCCATCTGCACACAGACAACTCCTAATTCATCAGTTATGCTCAGGCTGGTGCGACCTCACAGCAGAGCCATGCCACTCCATGGGGCACAGTGCATGGACAGAACCTCCCCACATCTCCCCACATCGCTGCTGGGCATGGCACACACCCAGAAGCTGAAGACAAAACAAAAAGCAGGCATCAGGTTGGAGCACTGGAGGTAAAACTGCTCAAGAAGTTTGTTCCACTCATGTTTAAGAGGATACTCTTTCTCCCATAATCCAGCACCACTTTCTGCCCTCTCTGTATTGCCTTTTCGAACAGCCTCGCGTGTTTTGAGATGGAGCCAAATTAATGCAGCAAAGGGATATAATCTGACTGAATGCTACAGCAGAGGACTGGATGGGAAGGACCTAATCAGTCTCTTCTGTTCCTGCACTCTGGAAGCCAAGCAGACATCCGATAAGAGCAAAGCAATGCTCTTTTACCAGTCTCTGACTCTTCAGGTCAAAACCATGTCACAAGTTGGTTATTATGCAGCATCACCATATACTGTTATAATACAGTATCACTGCAAGAAAGATTCTACCCAGGTTCCCATTCCAGATCAAGCTTTCAGGATGCATTACATAAAAAGCAAGGCAGCTCTGGAATTCATCAAAATGTCAGTAAAACCCCCAGTTTGTAAAAATTCTCTAATGCCTCTCATTCACTATTCTAACGAGAACAACAAAAAAGTTCCTGGTGAAATGCTAAGAAAATTGGGCTTAACCAGAACCAGTGTTCTCCTCAAGCCCGTTCTGTGATGCGAAAAACTGAAACGCTGAACCTTACTAGAAAGGACTCTGCAAGTTTTCATGCAAAAGGTTTTATTATTAAATTCATTTTATATTATCAATTATAGAAATAAAGAATACTAATAGCAACACATGCATTAAAAACAAATGAAGCAATGTTTCAATTAACTGTAAAGCTTAAAAGAAAACATTTAAACATTTCAAATGTAAAAAAACTGCAAAATAACAGGGCTTCCTGCAAAACAAACTTCCTTTCCCAGTAGCCTGATCAGTCAGCCTTTAGGGACTGTCATTTTACATTTCTCCAGCCAAAATGCAGAAACCTGTAGACAACAATGCCCTGACTTTATTCCTCTGATGACCAAGAACTACCTACTTAATAAGACCATATTAAAAAAATAGATAAAAAATCAGAGATTAGATTAAAAAAATAGATAAAAAATAGATAAAAAATGCTGACGAAGACTGAAAGCCATTCACTCAAAGAGTAGACTCATATGAAATAATTAAAGACTCATATTCAAGAACAAAACACTAAAAGGTTAGATGAAAGCTCAGGCAATACTGCACAGCTCCTATACTAGTACTGCTCGCTATATCAGACCGTCAGAAACAATGGGCAGTGACCTACAGTAAAATGCCTGAGCTCAAAACAAAGCACAAAAACCTCTCAAGAAGAGCCAGAAAACTTTTGAGCCTTGACCCTTGCCCTCAATCTTCAAATGCAGAAACATCGTTAAAACGCATTGCAAAAATACGCCTCGCCTCCCCTCCTCAACTTGGCATTCACACCATTCCAGGCATGAAAAATAAAACCGAAATGTGAAGCTCCCTGTTGCAAATCTACCAACTTCTTGCATGCTCTGAGGAGCGCATGCTACTTACCGAAAGCCCAGAAACAGAGCAGCGGCACCAAAAACAAAGTGGGGGTCACAAAACAAAGGAGCTGGTGGACAATGTCCACTGCCTTGATTTCTTCACTTGCTAACCCACTCGAGGCACACAGCCCTTCGGTGCCCTTTGGGACCTGGTGAACAAAAGGCAGAGCAAAATGAAAGTAATAACAGCCAGGAATTCCCCAACTGCAACTAATCTGTGGTAAAAACAGTGAGATGACCAACAATATCCAATCAGAACAGCAGAAGAGTGTTGTTGTATTCTAAAGTCTATAGCTAGACAATAATTTAGGTAAAGCTTTTGGGGAGTGGTCCAAAGAAATCGGACTCAGGGGCAAACACTCTCACTGGAGTAAACTCCGACCTGGTTGTGGTTAAGGCTCTTGCAATTTGAATATTTTTACATATATGCATAGGTCTGATTATTCTGGGACACATCGAAATATTTATTTACCGTTTCCATTATATTTAAGAGAAAAAGCAACCTGCCTTTCCTTTGGAATGGGAACAAGGTTTAATGAGAATGTAGTAGATGTGAATGATTTGAGGAAAAAAATCCCATGTTTCTAGATAGAACGGTGTGCACCGAGATCTCCAGATTTAGCCAGATGGGGTGCAACAAACAACACAATATTATTAATAATTCTCTAGATGCCATAGAAGCTACATTGGAAAACTAGGTGCAGCCTGCAGCCAAGTCCCAGACAAGGCACACAGCATAATTTCAGAATTTATTTATCAGGGAAAAAAAAAAAAACCAAACTAACAGGTCCAGCAACACCCACATCTCTGGATAGAAATGCTTGCTCTGGTTGTTTTGCCTCGAGCATGGTGCAAGGGATGGGGGGAGCTCTGAAAGAACCGGGGGTGGATGGAGGGGACCATGGGTGGCGAGGAGCAGCTGGGGAGCTGACGGGCAGTGCCCACTGCTGCGCTCTGCCCCATTTTCCTGCCTTCCCTGCCCCAATCCGGTCCACCACACCTCCCACTGGCGTTTCCACCAGACCAGAAGCTGTCGCAGCACCACCAGCACAACCCCTTTGTGGCCAAACTAGCAATTCGGTGCCGAAAAATCCCCAATCTCATCCTTGACAGACTCCCATACATTGCCCCAGCTAGTAAAAGCTGTGATACTGATTTGGTCCCAGTGCCTGGGAGCAAACCTCCAGCAACCCTTCCAACCTTAGACTTGAACTTGGGGACGCAAAGGGCACTGCCAGGTCCCCAGCATCCCCAAATCTAAACCCTCATGGGGTGCCCCGGCACACCACCTTCGCCCTGGGCGGGGAGGAGGTGGAAGGGAGGACGGGGCAGCGGTAAACGGCTTCCTTCCACCTCCTCCCCGCCCAGGGCCGCTCGCCCACGGCACTCACCGGCTGGCTGTCCGTCCCAGCGCGCTGCCATAGCGGCGGCGGCGGCAGCGGCAGCGGCAGCGGCAGCTCAGGACGGCACCGAAACCGAAACTGCTCGATAGAGAAGCAGCTTTGCCGGGAAAGCACATGGGCCCACACACCCGACTCCGCGCCAGGCTCGGCGAGGCGCGGCCCCGCCGGTGCCCCGGAGCGGGCGGCTCAGCCGCCCTTTTGTGGCGGGGCTGGCGGCGCCCTCAGCGCCCGGCAGTGTCTGAGACACCATTTTGTGGTAGGTGCTGCAGCCCCACAGGGAGCCAGCTTGGGACCCTCTGGGGGTCCGCTGGCCGCTTTCCTGCTTATCCCCCCCCTTCAGCAGAGTCCCCACTCCCCCATACAAGGGCAGCCGTGTTCCCCAGCCCTGAGGGGGTGTCACCGCTGAATGTCCCCAGCAGACACCTTCCCCCACAGCGGGGCAAGGGACACCCAAGGCAGAAAAAAGGCATTTTTTATGCCATTTCTTTTTTATTAGTGCTCATCGCTCTAGTGGGATGTCATTCAGGAGGACCAGAGGGCCCTGGCTTGACAGAAGCCAGTTTCCACAGTCTTCAACAGACGTTGCCATGCAGAGAGGAAAAATGTCACCTCAGCATTGGTGGCTTTGGAGCAGGCGGGAGCAGGGACAAGCCCTTAGCTGGTACTGAAATAGCCAGCGGAGGCAGTGATGGGAACAGGGTGGGAAGGAAGGTGGAAAGTTGCCCAGTACACCAGGCCTTCTTCAAGGCCACCATTGGCCACACCATGGCATCACATCTTTCATACCACTTGGCTCCTGCTGTGTCATGGACACGGCTGGTTGAGTAAGGCAAACCTTCCTTGGTTGCCATGGAGCAACCTGTAAACTCGGCCCACTCCCTGTGCCCCGGCCTTCTCCTCCACCAGCCTTGACACCATGACCACTGAAGAGATGTTAAACTCGGCAGTCGCGTGGAGCAGGGCAGTGCTGGGGGAGCTCGGTGGCCTCTGGCGTTGAGGGTGGGAGAGGAGCAGGTCAGAGGGAGGACATCCATAGCAATGCGGAGGGAGTAACCACCATGCTCAGGGAGCTTGAGAAACCAAGGCCATCCTGCTGCCAGCCTTACATGGCTTTTTGTGGAAGCCCCAACTTCAATATTGCTCTGTGCAGGAGGAGAACGTCATCCTCTGCCTTTGTTAATGTGATCACCATTACACTCTTAGATTTGTTGCCTGAGAGCTCTTCCAAGTGAAAAGACAAATTTTAAAAAGGGAGGCATGAATTGGTACAGGAAAATAACTTGAGCCACTTCAGATAAATTATTGCACTGTAGTAGGAAGGAACAGGAACCTGCTGTCTGACTAGACTCTTAGACTTTCTCTTATAATCTCGTTGGCTTCCTTATCATTTTTATTGCTTTTCTCAAGTTTGCTCCCACTGTCTCAACAACATGGGCATAACAATCTGCCTAGAGCTCTACACAGAGTCTACAGGCTCTGTAAAGAAAGTGTCCAGGGCATGAGAACTCTCTGTTATTGCACTGCACTGTAAATTCATTCACATTTACCATTTACTTTTTTCAGCCATACCCAGGTCTTTTAGCATAACTGGTTCTGAGCTTACTTGGAGCTTGGTAATGTCATTTGAGTTGCTGAAGTCTGTCAAAATCAGGAGCCTCTTGGTTCATGGTAGAAACGAAACCCAGGATCAGTGCAAAAGGTGCTACATTTCCAAAAGGTAACAACGGAGATGCCAAAAGGTGGGCAAAGCCCATTTCTGCTGCCTCCCGTGTGTGCTAACCCAGAGCCCATGCACTTCAAGAGTCCAACCCTTACTCCTAAGCACACAAGTCCTTTAAAGATCCTCAAAAAGTAGCGTGCATAGGGTGCAGACTTCAAGATCTTTGCAGAGGAAAGGCCCCGTGGAATTACAATTGCACAGAAATTGGAGTGTTTCTCAGGAAAAGGAAAGAAAATTCAACCAAAGCTGATTTAAATCAGCTCGTCTTTTAATTGGTTCACACACACATCTTTCTGTTTGTACACAAGTTCCTATGCTCCTTTATGAAGAGATCAGCTCTATAATCTTTTCTCAAGAAAATCAAGCAGCAAATGATTCGGGAAGCTAAAGTCAAGTTGTACAATTACATATCCCTAAAAAGGGAGGAGGAAAAAGAAAAGTAGTATATTAGTTTATGCCATACTCCCGAGAACGGCTTTGAGAGCCAGGTATTTCTGAACTCTGCTTACTTTTCTTGTGATGATCTCAGGATTTCTGATCTCAAATAGATGAAGCCCTTTGCTGTTCATCAGTGAAGTCAAAGCTGGTTCGATCCCTACAGAATGAGTAAACCCATCCAGTTACAGGTATGGCTGTCCTGGCTTGCTGTTCATCATGTATTGCAACGTTGTCGGCCTATTGCCAAAAGCTAATTGTACCTCAACGCCCCACAACCTTCGGCCTGACGGAAAACTCACTTTTCCTTTGTCCCAGACATTTACAAAGGGTTCCCCATTCCCCAAGTGAATCCAGCAGAAATTTGCATCAGTAATGCGGGTCTCCCCCCGAGCTGTCAGGGTTATTGATGTATTTTCTCAGTGCTTAGGTTTAGATCTGATGTTAGATGCTTTAAGGAGCAGGTTGGCACTTCCCCAAAGGGAAAACTCACTTGAAATCACTTCTGGGATCCCAACACCCGAGATCATTTTCTGCAGGAAGTTTCTTATGGATGGGTCATTCTGAAAGCCAGAAAATTCATACAAAAAGGTTTTAAAGACATCATTTAGCCACAAATGGCCTAGAGACTACTTTCTTAGCACTTACCCCACTTGGATCAGCTGTGCATTTAAAGACTTTAACCTCTGTCCTGAAGGGAAGGAAAAAGGGGGGATAGAGGTCACTAAGGGCTGCAGACATCCTCTTTTTGTGCTGATCTCAGACATGGGCTAAAAGGGGCAGTGAAAACCACAAGAGACCACAGTACCTACCTGGAGTCCAAAGGGTGCAACATGAGTTTCTTTTCCGCATAGGCAGCTTGGATAGTGACCGTGATTTCCTGCACAGAGATGAACAGCAGAGCTGAGATATAGCACATGTTGCCTTATAGCAGGGAGTTGCATTTGGAAATTCTGATTTACTTTCTATGACCCAGAGTTCAACATCCTTCTGGCTTTACCTCCAGATATTACTAGAGAAGGTCGGCATTTTACTTATCCACTTGCATGCAACAAACTCCTCCCTGATGCCCACAGCCTCAGCCTGCGGGGCTCTAGACTGGCTCATGCACAGGACTGATGCTTTTACCATTTTGTGAACCAAATCCTGCATAAGGAAGGAAACGGTTACATAGGGTGTTGTTTCCCAACAGCCATCCACCTCCACGTGAAAGATCATCAGACTGGATGTGGAGAGGCCACAATCCCTTCATTCTCTCCTAAAATACCTCAGCTAAAGGAGTTTCACTGTGTCCAATGCAGGTTAATAGGGGGGGTCATCAGAGCTTTCCAGTGCTGCGCTTACCACCTTGCACACCAGTGATGGGCTGGCCTAACAGAGGACATGTTGAGCCAACACGGTCACTATCATCATTACCAGACTCAAATGTCGAAGGAAGAGATGGAATTGTTAAAAGGAACTGAAATGCCTTCTCAACCTCCCATGGTTTAGCCACCACCCCCTTCCCAAAGGGCTCCCTGCCATTATTGTCCCCGAGCACCAGGAGTGGTCCAGACTTGGGACAGAGCCTGTCCCAAGGTCTTCACAGTTAGGAGAAGCAAGAACTGACCTTCTCCATGTACAGAACCATCAGGGGCTCTTCTCCCAGGGGAAAGATGCTGACCTCCACTGCTACTGAGGACTTCACGACTGTCCCTTCAGGCTGAACAGAGATTTGGGGATGGGCGAGACTCCACACCTTGGCCACAGAGTCATTATAGGAGGTGCCTTGAAAAATCTGGTCAAATAAGGAGCAACAGAAGACTCAGGCTTTTTCCATACCACGTCCCAGTTTCTCTGCCAACTTTCCACACAGCTGCATCCCCTTTGTAGTCCCCAATTCCTCCTCCAGTTCACACAAGCCAAATACCTCAGCCGGGTTTCAAGGAAGCTGTGCCAGCATGGAGGGTGGAGAAATCCTCCTTGCAAAGCACAACGGTTTCTCCATCAGTCCCTGCTTTTCCTCATCAGCCCCACCCAAGACTCTTGAGTTGTCAAGGGAAGGACACAAGATGTTGCAATGCAACAGAATCCATTTGAAAAGTTCCTCATTTGACATAAAATGCAGTTACCATCTGCACCGCCTTCCGCTGCGCTTCTGTGTCTTCCACTTCAAACAGCGCCTTCAGAAACAAACAAGAAACAGATTGTAAAAAAATGAAAGAGGAGGTTATGGTCAGCCCTGATGCAGGCTGGATGGGCCAGAGCGCTGATTTGTGGCTTGTGGCCAGTTCAGAGGCATGGCTGAGTTTCTCCTGAGTTCAACCCCTTTCTACCTCAGTACTCCCACAGAAAATCACATCACTTTACAACTTGGAAGACAAGTTTTCTATCAGCTGGTGTTATCGCTCTTAGGGATAACACTACCTGGTAACACATACTTGCTAAGAAGGTACCAATTTCTGACCAGGATCACATGTAGTGACTGACTATAGATTTCTATCTTCTACAGAAATTAGCTTGCACCAAAAAACAGTATTTAGAGAATTTTTTACTTTCTCCACAAAATATGATGTATGAAGTAAGGAGGGAACCACCCCTGAAATAGTCACCTGCAACTTCTCCCCTCTGATGGTCAACATCAGGCGCTTATCTAAGAAAGCTGCCGAAGCCAGAGAGTTGAGGATGTGTTCGGACAGCCAAAAGTAGAGCATTCGGGACTCGGTCAGCAGCGATGGGGAGAAAACAGAGTCACTGAAGACATCAGAGTAGTTCTTGTACAGGACAAGGCCCTTCAAAGGAAAGCAAGCGTGTTGGCCATGACAAGCAGCAGGGAGACAGGACAAAAAGTCAATATCTGCATTTTCATTGCAAGGCTAAGGCCTGGCTGGCTGGACTCAGAGCAGAGAGCAAGCTGCTCAGCTGGGTGAATGGCTGGCATCAACACATACTACAGGCTTACCTTTGGCTGCAGTGCAGCAGCACTGCATGGCAGCAAAGGGACCGACCCCTCCCAGCCCTCCAGCGAATATCGTCGCCAGAAAACCTTTGGTCTCTGAGCAGCCCAGGTTACTTTACCTTGTGATGTGATTCTAGGTAATTTGCTTTTATTAAAGGAACTGATGCAAGGGAGATATCAACACTGATATCCTCATCCCGGACAAAATTTGCTGCAGGAAGAAAACACAAAGACCTCACATCAGAAATGTGACCTTAAGCAGAGCTTGTGAGACAGTTGCTTTTAGGACTTGCTGCAGAAGGTGACTGGGAGTTATAAAAGAACACGGGGATGGGACTGGGGAGGTCCCACTATTATGGGTGCTAGTGCCAATCCTGCTACTGCTTACCAACTCAGTTTCTGCACTGGGAAATAGGGGTAGTTACTCTTAGTTTTACATTCTGCTCCTCTTCCCTGATATTTGGGACTGGGAACCATGGGAAAATCTTCAGCAGGCAGATACAGATGCTGCAATATCTCAGCCCAAATACTCCAGTGCATGCTCCTGTTCTGTTCTAGCTAGCATCAGTCCTTCTGCACCTGTCCTGCACCTCTGGTCATGACATAAAGAAGGAGAAATACCTTATGAACTGAAACATGTCTTTCAACCAGTATGATCACCCTTAAAAATCAACCTGATGCAGAAAATTCAAAGCATAACATTATTAAGGTTTATTTTGCTTTTGTCTGAGGGCTTGGGATCCCATACACATTTTTAAAGGACTTTTTTGATGGATGTGGCTGCTGCTCTGCTGGGGCTCAAATGTTAAAAGTTGCACATAAAAAAAGGAAGCAGAAAAAACAAGTATATTTACCCGCTAAATCATGTACAAAATTTGCCAGCACCTGGGCAACAAAATTGATTTCGTTGCACACCTACAAGAGGAAAAGAGTGGAAAAACTGAAGGCTGGGGTAGGATTTTGGGTTGTGGAGCAGAGCTGGGTCTCATGGTGAGATCTGGGCACTGTTGGTCGGTGTCCAGCACCATCAGAGATCCCAGTGTCAGCGCAACCTCCCACCTCATCCAAGCTGGGTTTTTTTGTGGATTCTACTTGTCTTATTTTTCGCAAGCACTAAAATTATATTGCTGTTATCTTGTGGGCATATGTGAGCAGAGGAGCATGTAACATACAAACCAACCTTTCCTCTGTCCACAGGCTGATCTTACCTCGCCCTTGAGAACAAGCTTCAAAGTGAAGGAGATGAAATCCGTGAAGAGCTGCTTCAGCCAGCCTGGTCTGCGTAAGACAGGGAACACAATCAGGGGCCGCCCAGCGGTCCCCACGGTGAATGACACTTGGGCTGAAGCGCTCAGAGACCAGCAGTGGGGCAAGTGAAGCCTGATTTTGAAGAGGGACAGACTCACTCCTTGTCTCCTTGGAGGTGAAGCGTCAGTTTGTGGAAAGTCAGGTAGCAGTCCGAGGCATCGGCGGCCACTTGGTCCTTCTGGCATACTGCATGGGATGAAAGAAAAAAAAAAAAGCTAATTTCCTACTGAGACGAGGAAGATGAGTGCACTTTGCAGACACTGCAGACCTGGAGCAGGGCATCACTGAAGAGGGGCAGCCAGAGTTCCCCACACCTCCCAGGGGACATTTCCAAAAGACTCAGGACCCTGCAAAGTCGGGGCAGATGGGGCTACCTTGCACCTGGACAGAGGGTTTCTGCTCTCAGCTCCAGGCGAGCAAGTCTACCGGACACCCTTCTTCATGCTTTATTTGGATACCTGCCCACCTCGCTAGTCCTATCATCAGGGACTCAATGGTCCCCTAACATTGCCCAAGAGAATCTGGGCAGTATATGCAACCCACAAACCAGAGCGGGGAAGGAATTAAGTCGTATTGCAAAAAGCTTGGAAATTGCAATCTACTGTCATCGAGAGCTTCATGCTGCTCGTCTCCCCGTGGGAGCTTACCAGGAAAATGTATTTTGAGGCAGGAAAATGTATTTTGAGGTACATGTGATAACCCAAGTCCCTCTCATCTCTTATGGGAGGTGGAGGAGTGTAGTTTGCCTCTGTCCCTTTCTAGTCTAAGTCTATTGACTATCCCAAGGAAGAGGATTTGTTTCCCAGAGCACACCTTGGGCCTGACCTGGAGGTAGTTGAAAAAGTGGGCTATAAGGATGGTCAAACCTCCTGCACCAAAGCCCTCATTTGGCTCGCGCTTTTGAAACATCCCCATGTTTTTTTCAAGTCATCCTGAACAGCAGGAGATGAAAAACCAGTCCTAAAGACAGTCCAGAAGGCCAGGCCATTCTTCACTTGCTGCTAGTGTAAATCAGCATAACTGTGTTGAAATTATTTGTACCAGCTTCCTCTGCTTGGTCTGTTAAAACTACAAGGTCTTTGCGGGCCATGTTGCCTCCTAGCCTGTATGCACAGGGCAGCAGAGACCCACTTCTAGCCCCTGGGTGCCGTCCGATCCCCGCAGAGGTGAGCAGAGCCAGCCCGAGCTCGCTGCCCCCCACCTGGTCCATCTTGCTGCTCTGGAGGAAGCACATGCACAAAGACCTGTGCGGCTAGCGATCCCCAGCTGTTACTTACTCAGTTTAATGTTTATCTGGAGGTCAATAGAAGACTCGATTTCAAAGTCCACTGAATGAAAAAGCTGCAAACTGTAATGGCAGAAGAGAGGATATTTAGCAACCCGTCCTGGGAGCAGCTTCTCCCTGACCACATCAGCCACGGGTGGGTTTTATAACACCTCTCACATCAGTCCTTGCATTGCGGTGTGGAAAACCCCAGCATGCAGCAGCCCATCTCAAATACTCTGGCTTTAAATCATTGCAAACCACCGCACTTAGGCAAATGGGACCATTAAGCCCCTCTTTTCCCCACTCAAAATTTATGGCGGAATGAAGGGGAGGGAAGAAGTCAACTTGTACGCTTTGGCCATTTTGTCTCCTCATGCAAGGGGTGATGGTGTGGACAGAAAGGCAGAAAGCAAGACAAGAAGAGCAGTGATGGGGCTAAGCAGCACTGCTGGCATATAAAATCTTGCCTCGTTCAGGCAGTAAGCAATGCTGCCATTGCTAGAAATCTAGAGGGGCACAGCCCCTCTGCATCTACTCATGCCATGGGCCAGTCTTGCCTGTGGGCAGCAGCAGGAGCTGGGGCTGTGGTGCTCGGCAGCAGCCAGCCCCCAGGTACTTACAACCAGGCCCCAGCGTAGCCGTAGGTCAGGGTCCCTTTGAAGAAGGCCGTCACGTTTTTAATGGCAATGTGAATGGCATCGTTCTCCTTGAGCTCCACCTCGCTCTGCTCTATGGACAAGTCATTGACCTGGATGCTAGAAACAACAGAAACCCAGTTTGCCCCCAACTCTGGGGCTGTTTTCTGTGACCGGGTAAGACAGGTTTGCTCCTGAGGATGTGGGGTCTCTAAGGGGCCTGTGCCAACTCTCGGAAGCTTTTGCAAATCACAGAGGCCACACACAAGGGCAATGGTGCTTTTGCTCAGCCTTGGTGCACTGCACCTCCCCTGCTGTGTTTGGATATAAGGCGGGGGAGAATGCTTTAAACAGGAAACACGAAGCAACACGCTGCAGAAACAACTCTTTTATTGCAGTGCTCTGTGCCAGCCACAGTCATAACAGGAAATCCGCTCTGCATTTGCATCGTTGCGGTTTTTGTGCCCAAATAAAAGTTAGTAATACGGTGAAACCCGGCCTTGTTTGTCAGAAAGCCCAGCCAAGTGACATCCTGCTGATGAGGGTGGCTCTGGCAGCCCCAGCTGGGTTCCCTCTGCTGCTCAATGTGCCATGGGCACCATCTGTCGGCGACAGGCCCCAGGAGCGCCAGCCCGCAGGGACAGAGCTCCCCATCCCTGCTGTCAGAGATTTGCTCTACACACTGCCTTGCTGTCTGCCCACCGAGTTGGAAAAGCTCTTGAATAATACATCAGCAGCCTAAACTTTAATGTGCAAATTGTCTGCAAGACATATAGATCAGAAAATGTGTCTGCGCTGGTCCAGACCTTTGCTTTCACCAGGAATTGCTGGATCAGAGCTCCCTCCAAGGCTGGTTTCCATTACTCTGTCAGCCCGCACCTCCCCTGGCACAGAGATACAGAGATACTCACTTGGTCAGCCCATAAGCCACCTTGCCAAGGAGCCGCATGGACCTTTCCCCGGTGATATTTGGAAATCTGGCATTTCTGAATGCTGCTTGAATGACCTGCGCTGTTTCCTGGTTCACTGTCAGTGGAAGAAAAGGGCAAAAATAGCAAACTGCAATCTCCCCTGCCTGCAAAGTCGGGACCGCACCCTGGATTAAAGCACTACAGAAGAGTTTTGTCCAAGGCATTTCCATTAGATTAAGGAAGCACTAGAGGTAGCTTCAGAGTAAATTGGGGGGGAAAAAAAAAAAAAAAAACAACAAACCAAGTCCCTAGCTTTAATGGTTGATGGCATCTGGGGACAGCAGCATGTGTGACTGGATAGTCACCAGCAGGGCTGTTTCCAGGGAATCAAGCCCAGCTTTCACACACCTCACCTGAACCTTAGGGGCAGATTTTGGAAAGGTTGAGGCTGTGCTTGTCCTTGCACCGCACAAGCTGTTGACTTTACCCCAGCACTTTGCTCTGTTGCTGCTTGCTTGTACTGCAGTCAGCTGTTGGATCTCCAAAGGAAAAATTCTGACACCAAAGTTTCTGTACCCATTTTCCTAAAGTTATCCAGCCCATTCCAGCCTCAGGCACATTCTTGTACAGGATTTTTTTCCTCACAGAAATATCCTCTCTTAGTTTGGCCCAGCATCCTCCTCTGCATATACCACTGTCGGAGGGGATGGGACAGAGCTGTTCCCACCCTTTGCAGAAGCACTAATTATTCTTCCCCCACCCGCAGAGCCCCCAAATCCTTGCAAATAAACCCACAGCAGCAGAGAACTCCTGTTTCTCCCCTTCTGCACACCGGCCCCAAGAGATGAAATTGCAGCAAGGTGAGAAATCGAACACACATTTGCTCTAGCTCTTCCATCACGCCAGCCCCCAACAAGGAACATATTGCTAAAACTTTGAACTAAGAAGAAGGGTTGAGGACCATTTTCTAGCTCCTTTGAGAATTTGTGCCTATTCAGTTCAGGTGCCCATGATTTAACCCATGCTCCCAGGTAGGTGTTAATACATCTTACTAGATAAACAGTTTCCACGAGAGCCGGGGAAGCAAGAAAACCCCCTCACTAGGCTGATCTATCACTAACTTCTCCTGGTGGAGAGGGGGAAAATGCAGCACCCTACAGCAGGCACTTACACAGCAATGCCGCGGGCTTGGTCATCCTGCAGACGATCCCTGTGAAGCTATAAGGGAAGGGCCCAAACTCACAGGCTGCTGATGCGTGGGCAAGCATTAGCAAGATCCCAAAGGTCCCCAGCCTCATCCTGCCAGCCCAGAGCATCCTTGGCCAGAGCAGAGAGCACCGACGAGATCGACTGATGCTCGACTGTGGCAAAGGCTGCTTTCATACCTCCAAGCAGACCTCATTCGAAGCAGGACGTGACCTGCTTCCTCGAGTTATCAAAACTCATCACACATTTCCTAATCTTCCTATAGTTTCCTTAACACTCTTCAAGTCGCACGCTGCCTTCCTCCCACAGCAGGTCCTCGGGCTGCAGGACTTGGCTCTCCTGCCAAAACTGCTTTAACTCAGGACACGCACACATCGGGGTGAGTGGAGAAAGCTGGAGGGAGATGGAGATTGGAAGGGGATAAAGTCAAGGGATCAGTCTCGCACTCTGCCTCCAGCCAGTTCATCATTTGCTCTTCACACAGAAATATTCCATATTTTGCATTCCTGCAGCAATTTCCCAGCAAAGCTCTGTTCAAAAGGTACCTACATTATTAACTGCTCCCCCTCCACTGATTTTAGGCACACTGTGGGGAAACTGAGGCATGCTCCTGGGAAGGGGGTCCCTCCTGCTACCACTGGGTGAACCCACATCTCCTACAACCCTGGAGAGCTCCAAGAACACAGGACTGGGACGCTCTCTGCCTCTCAGCTGGATTTGTGGACCATCTTTGGTTTGCCACCTTACAGATGGGGAAGAACCCTCTAAGCTAGAGCTTTTCATGCACCTAGCCTCTCAGCTGCTATCTGGGAAACATTAGAAACCCAAGTTCACATCCACTCCTCGTGCACACCTGCCCTGCACGCCACTGTCCCCCTGCACCCCTGTTGTGGTGCTGGGGGCCATCCTGAAACGAGCTCCAGGACAAAACAGAGTGAGGTTATTTCAGCAATGAAGTTCCCAGCAGCTCCCATGAACCATTTTGCCAGCAAAGACTGATGGAGAAGGAAAGGTGAGATCTTGGCGAGGCTGCAGGAGCACACTCAACCCCCTGAGCAAGACAAGGTGCCAGCCTCACTCCTCTACCCGGCAGATGCCTCATCCTCCCCATGCCGGGTAAGCACATTTCCTCCCAGGAGCCCTGCTGTCTGGCAGCCCCGCTGTCCGGCAGCCCCCATCCTGCCGCCCTGTTTTCTTCCTGAGTTGAGAAAGTGAACGGCCTCGGGTACCCCACAGGAGGCACTCGCGGTCACTGACCTGCCGAGGGAAACCGAGCATCTACAGGCTTCCTCCAGACTTCTCCAGGCAAGCGGCATGGTGGCCTGGGACAGGCTGCCTGCTGTGAGCTGATACTGCATTATAAATGAATGATTAAATGTTGGAAGCACACATAAAGGTAGCAGGTGTCTGACCAGCATAGCTCCCACATGGCAGCCCAGCGCCGTCGTCCCAGCCACCATGGCATCCTCACTGCCCTGGCTAGGAGGCGTCTTTACAGGGAAGCTGCAAAGGGCACAGAGACCTTACAAAAGGATTTGAATTCAAGAGGCTTTAACCTTGTAATAGCTCTGGTTTCTGTCCTTCAGCTCATCGCTCTCACGTGCCCAGCCCTCCCCAGCAGCTTGCAGGTCAAGGGATTTTGGCGCAGTGGCCAAGGCCTGGGGTGAGGGAGTTCTGCAAACACAGCAGGAGGGGGTACCCGCAGGCACTGCAGCGCAAACACATTGGAGGCAGCGAGGCACTTAAATTGGCAGTCAGAGACGTGGTGCTGCTGGGTGTCACGCAAGCCCATCTGCCTGTGTCCTCAGCACAGCTTTCAGGAGAGGAAGGACACGCTCCCATTTATTGCAGGGCACAAACTCAGGAGTGTTGCACGCAGTTTAAGTTCTGCTGGAACAGATCCAGAGGAGACACTGCAGCAGGGAAGCAGCCCTGCTGAGGCTGGTGTTGGTCACTGTAAATGAAAGCAGAGCAAGACCCAGGAGGCCACAGCCACCCCTCTGCCCAGGGCAGCAATTCATAGCCGCATGAAGGAAAGGGAAAAACCAAGGCATCTTGATACAGGGGTATTTGTCACTGATGTCCCAGGGTAGATGAGGACAGAAAGAGCAAGAACCCAGAGCCCATGTGCTGGTCAGGGTAGGTCTAGTGCATTTACAGCCCCCTTATAGGCCAGCTCCCCTGCCCCATCACCACTTCAGAGGCTGCTGCTAGCAGATAACCTGAGCTGAGAGCAAAGGAGGACAGGGAATTGCCGGGCATTGACCTCCAGCAAGAACAGGAAAGCTGGAGACTTTCTGCCTACAATAGCAAAAGCACGTGGAATGTGGAGGTGCTGCGAGCATCCCTGCCCTGGAGTAACCAGGCAGAGGCCAGGGCAGCAGGCACACAGCAGCCCACCCTCCTCCCAGTACAAAGGTCAGGCTAGCAGGAGGCAGGTCAGATTTAAAAACCCTAAAGAAAGGTTAAATTCCCAATGGGAAGCTGGAAGATGTTTTGATAAATATTTGCTGTGTAAGGCTTTATCTGAAGGCCATGCATGCAGACATGTGCTCACCACCTTGCTGGGGACCATGCTATACCCAGAGTTGTTTTCCCCCCACACACTATCCAGAGCAGAGGTATGTCGGTGCCATTCATCTTTGTGCTGCATTGACCCAAACATTGTGTTACCCTGCAGCTGCTTCCTGAGATAGCCTTCCAGGTAGCAGGACAGGCTCCAGCACCACCTCCAGGACTCATGGAGCAGCTCAGCCCTGGGGTGGCAGGAGGGCCAGCCCAAACCCAGCTGCTCCCATCTCGCACAGATCCAGCGCTCAGCAGCACAAGGCGCTGGTCAATCCCACACATCCAACGCCAGCCCTTGGAGACTGCGGCCATATGCCTTGCCTTGTCCGGGGTTGTGCTGTCAAGCCCCAGCAGCAGGAATCTTGGTTTGAGAAGAGACTCAGCCTTGAAGAGAAGTTATTTCTTACAGTTAAAAATTGTGACCATGACAGGCTTGGATGTTAGGCAGCAAATGAATTCACAAACTGGAGTTTGTGAATTGTGAGATTTTAACAGATTTGGGAGAGTAAACCACCCATGAGGTTTTTTTTGGACAATGAAGTTTCACATGGTTTTTCCATTAAATTCTCCTAAAACCCAATTTCTTCTCTTCCCTACCACTATCACCCATAACAACCTCCAAAAACCAAAAAATAAGCTGGCACACACAGGTGGCCCTAGGTCAGCCTAGGCTTTTGACAGCTGAGGCTGCCAAGGGCAGCTGGGTTGAAGCCTGGAAGAGCAACCAGCTGTGTTTCTGCAGCACTGATTCTGCACTGCCAAATCCAGGCTGAAAAAGCAGCAAATACAACTTTCAGTGCCAGTATAAGAAATCCTAGGTGGTTCCTCTGCAGCGCAGGCCGGTGAGCCTAGAAGCAACATTTGCCCAGCCTTCCTTGGCAGGCAGCTGAGCCTCAAGCCCCTCACCACAGGTTTGTGACCCTGGCTGCACACCAGGCCTGGTTTTACCTCCATGATATCATTGCATTTGATATTCAGACATTAATTACCAGCATACATTTCAAGAGCTGTTCTTAAGAAGCAGAGGGGCTGGGATGAAGCAATGAAGATGCAGTTGGCATGTTGGGTACCACGATAGGGGAATAGCCCTGAGATGGCTTCCAGCTGGCCTGGCTTGCCTGCAAGGAGAAACCCTTTGGATGCACAGCTCTGCAAATCCCACCAGCCTCAAACAGCTGGAAATGGATCAGAGAGCAGAGACCAGAGGGACACAAACACTTTGCTGGGCAAGTGCACAGCCATTGGGATGTCCCTGGCTGCTGAGAACAGAGACAACAAGCATGTGCACAAGTGAAACAGCTCTTTGGAGAAGAGGGGAAGTCAGCACACACACACCCCCTAGCTGATCCACTCAGCAGCAACCTCATTCTCATGAGATTTACATTGCACGAACTGAGGACAGGAGCATACCCTTGGTGACAAGCAGGACTTCAGTGACTCATCAAATAAGCAGCCTGTTAGAAGTTTCTGCAGTGAGAAGAGAAATGCCCGAGATAAGACAGCCAGTACATTTCTCCCTCAACTTGTTTTCCAGCAAGGACAGAGACCTGCTCTCAACTGGGGGAAGCTGCAGAGTGTATCAGGAGACAAAGCACCAGAGAAGCTGCTTTTACTGCTTTTACTCTGCTGCTCACTTTGCCACCCTGTGGACAGTCACCACCTGCACAAGCCACCTGCTTTCAGGGAAGCCCTGCACAGCACACCCACAGCTGAATACATACAGTAGCTGCAGCCATGCTGCACTAGTACATCTGCATGCAGCTGTGCTGACAAGCATGACAAGGATTTAAACCAGCAGCAGAATCACACAGCTTGAAGGGTGAGCCAAGACAAACCCAGCTTCCTAAACCCATAGCCTCGAGGCCCTTTCTGTTCTCTGCAACTTCTGCACTTCAGTCCCAGCACAGGGTCACATTATTTCCAGAAAAATCTCTCTGGGATTCCTACGCTCTTTCAGCAGCCTTGCTCTGGAAGTTTCAAGGCTCATTTTTTCCCTAATGTCTAACCTGAATTCCCTCAACTAATTCAAGGCCCATGCTGTCTTGCCCACAGCTGGCGCACAGGCTGTATCCCCTTCCTTGCCATCACTATTTACATGTCTCACTGTTCGCATTGCCCTTCCTCCAGGCTGAGCTGCCTCAGGTCCTTCCCCTGCTCCCACACCTCAGCCATCCCCGCTTGCTCCCAGGCTGTCTTGCCTGGCCATCACACCCAGCACAGTGCTGGTGCTACCACAGCAGCTGAGGCTCTCACTGGTCGGGGATTATAACAGGAGCAAGGGCCATGCCACACTCCCAGCTCCACCAGGCTGGCTCAGCCAGAGTCACTGGTGCTCAGCACCCTCTGCCAAGCACCGCTCTCCAGCTTCCCAGTGCTCCCACCCCAGTGCAGCACTGGTGGCCATCTCTGCAGCATTACACAGTGTTTGCTTTCGTTATTTGCCCAGTGTCCTCTGCTGTAGTCACAGCTTCCCTCCATCCCAATGGCAAAGAGAGCTACGCACTTCACTAAGCCATTAAGGAAACATTCTCTTAAGGCCCAGGAGCCTCACTACAGCCCTCTAGTGACATTAGCTATGCTTAATTAGTTTTCCAGCTAATTTTAAACCAATCTGCCTGCTTGTGGGAGTAGCAGAAACCTCAAGACAACAACAGATGTTCTGCTGTCTCTGGTAACTTCTCAGATTAGATGTTTTGCAAGTAATCCAGCACTCAGTGCTTGTTGCCTAAACAAGTACCAAAACAGTTTATTTCTGGCTGCCAAGAAATACCCTCTCCTCCCAAGACCAGTCCCAGGCACATCTCACTTGTTTTAGGCACATTGCCAAGACACCCAAGTGACAACTGGATATACTCTGAAGAAAAAATCCATCATCCACAAAATGCAGTGCTGAGCACAGGTAGACTTACCACTAGTGGGACAAGAAAGAGGGGACACTACCCCCAAGACCATCCTCAAAGGCTTATGCAGAGTATACCTGAAGTAACAAAACTCACCTCCTCTCAAATTACTTCATTCAAGTATTTAAAGACTTTATTGCCAAATTTTAACACTTTGTCCTACCCATCCTCCCCAAGTCTCCAGCAAATTGAAGATGTGGCAGAAAAACTACTTGGTAAGATGCCTGGAAAGGAAATAGTTGTTCTCATCATCACTAAGTTTAAACTCACTACTGCAGGTAACACCAATATCAGTCTGATCTGAAGCAGCAAGATCAAGCATTACTGCTTAAGCAGTTACAACTGCCTGTACCAACTCATGCATGTGAGCCAACAAGACACTCCTACACAGTCTGCCAACAGCAGGTAGCACTGAGGAAAACCATCGCAAGTTTCATGAGTGGTTGCTCTCCCTACACACAGCACATTTCAAGCCAAGTTAAATCCCTGAGCCAAGATAACAGCAGCAAAGTCACCAGGAGTCACATGCTGGGCTCGAGGGGTCAAACTCCAAGCTTTCCAAATACCTGCAGAATTACCTGCTTCAGGATGTCCACAGCCTTTGTGCCAGCAGCTTTCAGTGAGCAAACACAAGCTACAAGCTCTCCAAGGTGTCTCTGCCCATGGCACAGGGGGTGGAACCTGGATCTTTAAGGTCCCTTCCAGCCCAAACCATTCTATGATTCTGTGCAACACTAAAGGTTGCTGAAGAATACAGTTGGCTAAGGAACCGATTTTAAGGCTCTGTGAGCATCTCTTCCCCTTCATATCCCAACTCATTTATAATGATTTTTCAATAAAAACAAGCTGAGAGCACATCCTGTGCTTTGCACAGGTAGTCTTCCAATTGCTGTACAGTGTTTACAAGTAGGATATAAATGCCTGCAAATTTTATTGGAATCAAAGCCCTTAACCATATCAGAAATTAAAGGGAACACAATGAAGGAATACAGGAGAGTTGCTCTGGACTGAGAATGCATCAAAGTTGAATACAGGCATTAGACTGCTTTAACTTCGCATCCAAAAGCAGTGAAGAAGTTTACATCTTGCATAAATTCTTGCTAGATAGAGCTTAACACACTAATTCTTCTCCCATGATTTGGCAGGGGGAAAATTAAGCCTTCAGTTTGAAGTATCTGAATTTGGCAACATGAAATTTAGCCTGCCACTCCAGTGAGGTAATTGCTTATCAAGAGGCCACTGTCTTACAGTCCTCCACTTTGTCAACAAGGAAATTGCACCATACATCCTTCATAGGAAAATATTTACACAGAAAATTTAAACTATTGTTGAAGCAATTTAACAATAGATCTTTTCTAAAAGTCTGTAATGCATATCTAGCAATTTTTTTTTTGAGATCCTACACTCAGTGTAATTTAAATAGCATTTGAAACATTCCAACAGGAATCACATTGCACAGAAGAAGCAATTTGCTTCTCTAACATTTTTGCACACCTGCTTAGAGCCTGTGCGTTTAGTGCACAAGTTTACAATGCCAAGCCTCTACATAGGTACCTAATAAATGCTACAGAACAAAGTTCTCCATGATGAGGGCAAGCATCTTAGTCTCTAGGCTGTAATGACTTAAGGCTTCTTGCAGCTTTGCTTGGCCAGTGAAAGCCAGAGAAGTGCCATCCACTTGCCATCCTAGTTTGGAGTTGGTATCCAATTTGGTCAGGTAGACTAAGTCCCATCGTAGCTTCAGACGAGCAGACTGGTGACAAGTCAGTTGCGGGTCACTCCAGGCCCTTCTGGAAGGAGGGATGCAAAGAAAGTCTTGAAAAAGACCCATGCTGTGCTCATAAATGAAGGGTTGGCCTGCTGCAGTCCTTGTAAAACTTGTCCCTCATCAGGAGATGCCTCAGATTCATCTGCTCTGCCTGCGTTTTCCCCCTGCCAAAATAAAGGATACTTGGTAAATGAAAGCATTGCAGAAATGAGAATAATCAGGTGTCAAACAGCATGTTTGTTACCCAAATGTCACTGTCAGAATATAAAAAGCTTGCAAGTATCCCCAGACAACCACAAAGTCAAAAAACCCCCAAGCTGCACACTAGTATTACTGGTTAACTCATGCCATGTGTCCAAGAACACTGTCTAGGATAGACACAAAGCACCAGGTCAGACAAACTATGTATGCATTTACAACTAATTAACTTTCACTGACATCAGTCAGCAGTGTCAGCTTGAAATGCAAGACTCAGATTGCTTATATGCTCAAATCCTGAGGTACTAGTCTAAACCTTGTCTTCAGTTACAGAACCTGTTCAGCTCGTGACAGACCACTCTCCATTGCAACATCCTAAAGGACAGAAGCAACTAAAAGATAACATTCAGCCTGAAATGTTTTGTAGAACAGAGGAATTAGCTACACCAAAGGAGGACTCAGGCTGGCAATTATTCCACCGTGGAAGATAGTTTCTGACAAAAGTTTAGAGAAAAGTTTTTGCTACTACATGTAATTAGTAAACAGAGTAAAGCTTCACAGGGTTTCATGCTCATGGTTTAAAAAATACCAAGACAATACCTGTAAGTTATTGTTCTGGTCCTGGTTTACAGCAGCTTGAGGAACATTGCCTGGGAAAGGCTGAACTGGTCTTCGTCTAAACGGAAGCCATCCAACATGATGCCTGGGGAAGCCAATACATTTGTATTAATATGGTTAAATATTACTCCTTCCTGTTACATCAACACAGTTCAAGTAACATCTGACTGCTCAGAGCTGCAGACAGCATGTTCAGCACATTAAGGTCTCTTTCTGCCCTGACCCAGTACAAGTATGGGACAAGTTTTACAATACTTTGAAAGTATTCAAAGCCTCCTGTCAGCAGCAAACCTTGAGGTAGGAGGGAAAGACCAAGCATCTGCTCACGTTCAAAATAAGCAGCACTACATCCAGGTTTGTATCTACTTAATCAGGGCTCGGCCTGCCGGAGCATGCTGCTAGAGGTACAAAGAGCTTGCTTGTTTACCATGTTATGTGCACCCCTGGGTAACTGTGTACTCGCCCTAGAAAAGGGCACAACAAAGAACACGTGAAACAGCACTATCTCACCAAAGCACAACAGGCCATATAGACCTTCTTAGGAGGTCTGTATCTTTACAGCACCTGCACCTTGCAGCCCACGATATAAGCTGTTCAAAGTTACACTTTAGAATTATCAATAGTAAAATTTAAGGACTTTTAATGAAGCAATTAACCTTCACTCTCCAAGGATGCATAGAAGTTGGAAGAGCTGATTATTTGAGCTGCTTCAGTTGCAACTCCTAGACCCACCAACAGGAATGCAGAGGCCTACATCACTTGTTTCACTGGTGATCAAAGAATTTGAGGGGACAGATGATCTTTCTCAGACAAGACATCCCAAGCACATCAACTGACAGCCCATTATCTTTACTGGGCTTCCAAGAGATTTGTCCCAGTTTCCTCCACTAGAGAGGCTGAAAGGTAATTCAGGACACCACATTCAGTTTAGCTTTGTCTGCTCTCCAGAGAGGCAACACACAGCAGGAAAACCTGCACAGGTACATGACTTGCATAACAGGTGTGAGAGCCTCTTCCCAACAGACTTCAAACACTTGATTCCCCTACAAGCAACTGTCATTTACTACATTGAACCTACATGTCTGCTCAACACCGCCGAGCTGCTGGGGCTTCACACTGAGAGCTACTTAGGTTTCAAGTAGTTTTCTAAAAAGAAAGGCAGCCACACCAGAAGCATTAGTACAAAAACCAGGTAAGATCACCCACTCTCAGTTATTCTTCATTTCATCAAGGGATAGGCAACACTTGTATTTTTGCTAAGCCCTGAGTTATACCAGGATAAAGGAGTGGTTCACCCTTTCCAGGTACAAGAGTCATATGAAGCTCAACTGCCAGAAAGCCGACCACAGTACAGAACTCACTACTTCAGTGAAACATTTCTGAATACAATAGCAAATACTAATAACATACACTTACAGATACATCAGAACAGTGCCACTCATAACCAGGAGGAATCTGCTGACACTGGAGTAGAAATAGATAATGTTGACAAAAACATAGAACAGTGTTGCTGAGTAGAGCCAGTCCAACCAATCTCGATTGCCACCCTCCTCCTCTTCCTCCATGAGGGGACCCCCTTGGGCATTCATCCGCAAGTTCTGGTTGGCTGCTGCGTTAACCTGGGCAGCAGCATTCTGGTTTACAGGCCGATTTTGTGCTGGGAATGGGTCTGGGAGAGGAGCTGGGGGCGTCACTGGTGCCACCGGTATCTCCTGAGAACGTCGTGTATGGGATGGGTCAGCAGATGCAGCAGTAGAAGCCAAGCTGAAACCAGAGAACACAGTACAGAATAAGGCTTAGTCAAATCCTTTCACACTTAACAGGCACTGAAAATTTGCCCATCTGTAAGTACAGAGTCTCATCACATGCAAGTAGAAAGCACCAAGTTTAGGGGCTACAGAAGGGTTAAAAACAAGTTTTAATTCTACCCATGACAACAGTTGCATAGTGACTTCAGCAAGTCAAACCAGATACCTTCCACTTTATGAACAAAAATTTCAATACTTTGCAAAAAATTCTTTAGAACAATCTAACAGTAGTCTAGAAGGCTGCTGCAAGTCTCAGCTTTACCTTTGTCACTGATTTCCAGCCAGTGCTGTGTGTGCTGCTTCAAGCAGTCAAAAAAGTGGTGAAGAGCTAAGGCTCATCAGCAGGATTACATTTACTCTACAGACACCTGCCCTCCAGAGATGTCCCCTCACAAGAGTCAGATCTGCAGTTCACAAGATTCAAAAGCACTGGCCTGAACAGTAAACGAAGCACCACATGACAGTTAGGGGTACATTCCCACACCAGCATAAGTTATAACAAAAAAAGGAGTCTTCCAAATCACACTGCATCAAAAGAGGAAGAACTGCCAGAAACTTTCCATTTCCTTGTATTACAGTTTCTACTTTCTACTGGTAGCTTTGGACAGAAAACTTACTATTGCATGTAATATTGTCTTGCATAAATCTGCTGAAGCCAGGACATCTGAAGCATGCTGTAGGTTGTATAAGCAGAGAAGCCAGGAGCCACACCTTGGAAGGGATGCTGAGTTGCTTCAAGCCTTGGTGAAAATTTGAACACATTCATTAGCAAATACTGGACAAACTGCAGGAGTGATTTATTACAGGACAATGTAAATAGCTTCTGCCATTTTGTGCATCCAAATGCAGAATTAATCCTTCCTTCTATAGTATTAAAGACATCTCCTTACCCACATGAATAAAGGGAAGATTTCCAACTAACAGCAGTACATTTTCCTTTAGCTTCTTTCACATCCCCTAAAGCTTTTATATATATCCTCATCATCTTTGGCCCACATTCTACGGACTTAAGATAGCATGTGCAGCACAGGGGACTGGCATCCAACACAAAGCTAACATTCTAGAAATCTTAGTGGTGTATGTAAAAATTGCTTTTACCTGTTACTGGCTTCTGCTGAAGACTGGCCACGAGAAGAACATCTCAGCCTTTCACCATTTGAGGAAGATACAGATGGCTCCTGACTAGCTTCTGATGGTAACTTTGGCTGATCAGCTTTAACCTAGGAACAGCAATGCAGTTAGCAATGTTTACTCAGGACACTACACAAGCCTTATGCAAAAAGGTCACACCACACTGAACAGGCTCTTATGTCATAACTGCTACACAGTTCATGCACTTTGTCCTGCACAGTACCTCTAGGCACCGCCACAGTCCTGACATTGTTCTTGGGCACTGTGCCACAAGCACCTCCATCAGTAATTTAAAGCTCCTTAAAAAGTGACTTGGCATGTAAAAATGACTTGGTATTACTCTTCACTTTCACCAGATTTACACTTTTTTTTTTTACACATACAGTCAGATCCCATCTGGTTATAAAAATGCAACTGGAAGAAAGAGGGAACTGTACTCAAGACAGTCTGACTTCTTAGCTATGAAGAGTTTGTACTTGCATACACAAACTGCTGCACACAGAATTCAAGAGCTGCTCTGTGGTGATACATCAGTATAACACCCAGACCAAAGCTGGCTCACATCTGTCAAACACCAGACATGGTCAGGATAAGCTCAGATTGCCTACAATGGGCAATATAAACACATATATGACACCAAGTCATATTAGCATGTCCACTTGAAATTAAAAATTGGCTTTGGCCATTTGCACTGAAGACCAGTAAGTACTCTCTTCAAGCGTTAAGGCTCATCTTTGGCTTCCTCTTACAGGCTGAGTCATTAATGAGCACAGTTAAAATGTCTTCAGCTAACAGCCTTCTTCCTTCCCCATGCCCTAATTGGCCAGAACTGCTCTGTAACTGCTATGTCTTCTGCCCAAAAGCACAGCCTCTGCCCAAAAGAGGCTGGGACACGACAGGTCATATTTTATTTGATAAAACTGAATTTACCAGGAAGCATATCTCCTCTGAGTAGTGTGTTACAACTAGGTTATGGTTTTGATATTTCTTAACAGATACCATGAGAATCTTTACTGATGAACCATGGAATCATTTTTTCACTCAGCTTAATCCAAATATGTTCTCACATTCCTAAGCAAATTATCACAAAGTAATACTGCCATTGCACAAGTAAGAAAAAGCTGTGGTATCGATGAATTTTAAAATAGCCATTCAATACTTCCCATTTTTAGTCATAACCCCAAGATTCAAAGTAGTATGTTAACTTAGTACAAGTACCTCTGCATTGGTTTCTTGCACATTTGCAGGAGTCTTGAAGTTGTATACCAAATGCAGAGCATGCAACTCCACGTGCTAAAATGTAACAGAAGACATGTTACAAAAAAAATATCACTTTTCTTGATATATTTCAGCACAGCACGAAAGATTTTTTTATACCTTTGGCAGCAACTCTCTCAGATAATGATGATCAAGCAGCAGCTTCCCAGAATAAATCAGCTTTTGATCCTCTTCAGGCTTTGAAGAAAGAAAAAAATAGGATGACTTGCTCTGCCAAGCACATGCAAGCATTAACTGACACAACTTGCAGCCAGATGGACAGAGGCATGCAGCTGGAAGCACCCCACACATTAAGGTGCATAGGCAATTGTGCACATCTAATTCAGCTAATGAGATGAGAACAATTGAATACTGAAGTGCAAGATTACTAACACCGAGGTCTAAATCATCAGGAGTATATGAAGCACCCCTTTGGCAACAAACTTTGTCACATGCTGTCACTTTTACAGTCCAGACAAAAACATTTGTGTTTCTTAGAAAGAGAGGTTTGGAGTACCATCTAATCTGATCAGCACTGGAGGCAGTGTCAAATAAATCTGCTGCACCCCACCAGATGAATCCCAGCAGCTGTTCACCTAGAGCCTTCCTGCTGCAGCACAGCAGCCAGTGAAAGCATACCAATCTTGTTTCTGGGCAATCGCCTCGCTCCTAGGGAAAGCATGGCAAAAAGCATATCCTCCTGCTGAAACACTGTCTGTCGGGTGCTGCAGAGCACAGAAGTGCAACGCTCAGCGAGTTTTTTCTTCTCAGCTCCCAAGACCCGTGGCTTGAAAGGAAGTCAAACTTCTGCATTTTCAGCATCAAACCCAGCTACCTCACTGCGCACAGACTGGGCTGCCTCTCGTTCAACGGGGAAAGAGCTTCCAAAAACCAAACCCAGGCGGTGCCTCAGCCCACCCGCTGCCCCCGCCGTCGGCGGGATGTTCCAGGCGCTGCCCACCCGCACACCCCCGGCCTCAGCCGCCAGACTCGCTGACCTCGCCCGCAGCTGGTGTTCCCAAACACCCCGCGGGACACGCAGTCCCGGAGGGGGAGGGCAGTTAATATTTAACAGCGGCCGAACCAGAAACCAAGTCCCAAAATAACCCCCAGCGCAGCCCGAGCACGCCCCACGCCCGCACCCACCAGTGGGCAGCTGATGCAATCGGGTGCGGGACGCCCCAGGGGGGCGGGTGCCGGCAGGGCTCGGCCGGGCGAAGCGGCGGCGGCCCCGGTAGCCCCGCCGAGCCCCCGCGGGGATGCGCCGTCCCCTCACGCCAACCGCCCCCACGGCCGCGCGCGACGGCGGCGGGAAGGGGCTCGCGCAGCGGGAGGGCGCTGAGGGAAAATAGGGAAGCGGGGGCCGCGCACTCACCGGTGCCTCCGGTACGAGGCGGCGCAGCTCGGCCTTGAGGCGGCGCACGGTCCATGCGGGGGCGGCGCGGAGGCGCAGGTCGGGGTGCTGCTGCGTGGGGCTGCGGACGAGCAGCGACAACGGCTCCTCCATGGCGGGCGCGCAACCGGGACCAGCGGCCCCCCCTCCCGGCCCGACCTCTTTATAGGCGCTCGCCGCGCCCCGCCCCGCTGCAGGGCCGCGGTGGCTGCAGCTGATTGGCCGCGGCGGGAGCGGGGGAGGGAGGCTGACACGTGGGCCAATGGGACGGAGCCCCGCGTGCGGCGCCGCGGGAGGGCGGTGGCGCTGATTGGGCGGTGCCGGGAGAGAGGGGGCTCCGGCGCAGCGTCACCATGGCGACCGCGATCCCCCGCCCCGGGCCGGGGCCGTGAGGGGCTGGCGGCCATTGCGGGGGCGGCGGCGGCCGGTGCCGCTGTCCCCGCCGGAGCCGGGCCCCTGCCCTGCCTTTCTCCCGCCCTCCCGCCCGGTGGCGGCCGGGCGTGCTCAGCCCGCGGGCCTCGTAGGCAGCGGGGCGGCCTCACCGGGCCGCCATGGCCGCCCGACCCCCCGCGCGCCGCGCTGAGCCTGAGGGAGCCAGGCCGCAGCGCCGCAGCCTCACCGGGCCCGGCCCGGCCCGGCCCAGCCACCCCTTCGGCACCGAGCGGGGAGGGGGGGGCCGACACGCATAACCGGTGCTCCGCCGCGTCTGCCCTTCAGACACCCATCCCGCGTCCCGCCTGCTTCAGCCTCGCTGCCGGGCCGCGGCAGGGCTGTTCCCTGCCGTCTCTCTGTCACCCGCTCAGGCCAAAGCTCTGCCACATGTCGGCTTCGGCAGCAACGCCAGATTTAGGGATCCCTGGCTTTGCTCTTCCCTTTCCCCTTTGCCTGCAGGAGCAGCACAGCTCTCTGTAGGGCCCTGCACACACTGGATCGGCAGCCTGATCCTGGTGAAACATCGCCTTTTCCTATGGTTAGTTTACTAGATCTGCATAGCTACCTCAACAGGTTTGTTTCTGGCTTCGTGGCGACAAGACACACCATGCTTCTGTGTGGGGTCAAAAGGAGTGCACAGGAGTGTTGGGGAAAGGTGACAATTCAATAAATTATTACTGACAACAGAAAAAAAAAAAACATTAAAATGTAGAACAGCAGCTTCTGAGTCCTCCTCCCCATACCCATCTTCCTTTGAGATGTGATCCGGCACTGGGAGAACCAGTGGTAATGATCCTGATGCACCAGGAGGGGGTTTTAGTGTACTTTAAAACAATATCGTAGGAATGTGAGAAGTCAGTTTTATCTGTCAGCACCACGTATTTACTCTGCGTGTTTCATTAGCTGCTCAGTATTCCTTGGCAGCCAGACCTGTTGCCCAAAGGCATGGATGAGTTTGCAGCCAGTACCAGATTTTGCAACCAAAAAAGGCACTCTGCCACGGGGATGCATCACCACACGCCTTCCCGGGGAAGAGCTGCACCACAGGGCATCACTGCCTCGGGAGCCAACAAAATAAAATCACGAAGAAATGAACTGAGCCTACATCTGGTCTGGCAAACCCTCTGCAGCTGCCAGGGTACATCCTTGCGAGAACAGAGAACGCCGGTGGAGCCCGTTCCTGCACCGTATCCCTCCCCACAATGAGCACTGCGGCAGCAGGAGCCACTTCAGGGCTGAGGCTGGGCTCCCCGCCTGCTCTGCCCTCGGCTGTCCCTGAAGAGGCTCAGCGCTCAGATGGGCTTTCCCTCCCCAACCTTGGCTCTGTGCCCCCACCAAGCCAAGGGGATGTCGGGACATCGTCAGAGCTACCTGCCACTCTTGCTCTGCCAGCAGGGACCATGATCTGTGTGCCCCAGCTCCTGGCAGCAGTGGAAGAGGGAAAGACAAATGCAGCGTCCAAGGCCGCGCTTGCCAATGCCCCCCCGTTAAGGTCAAGGTGACTTTGTTTGCCGCTCTCTTGGTTGCAGCCTTTCCTCAGGGTGCCCTCCCGTGTGTGGCAGGGACAGGGTAAAGCTGCGGAGATATCGGTATCAAACCAGGTTCTCGGGCTCTGCTTGTGCATTTTGCTGGGACTCCCTGTGCCGTTGCTGGCCCATGGACCAGATGAGCAGCCGTAGTCACAGCACCAGTCCTGCCTCCAGCTAAGCCTCCTGTGTTTCTCCCCCCTGTCACGGAGAAGGTAGGCAGAGCTCACCTGAGCCACCCGGTGCCCATCTCCTGCCCTCGCCAGCGCTGGGAACACCGCCCGCTCACGGGAACATGAGGGCAACCTTACCTGAACCCAGCGCTGACCCGGCTTCAAGCAGGGGGTGGAGGAGCGACCTCCCGAGGCACCCCAGTGTTCCTGTGATGCTAAACCTCAGCAGCCCCCCCTCCAAATCAGGGGTGCTGAGCCCCCCCAGAGAGCCAGGCCCTCGCTGCCCTCACCCGAAGCAGCCAAGAACTGGTGGATCTGAAGTCGGTGGACACAGCTGGCCATTTGGTAGCATGTGCTCCGGTCCCAGAGGCTGATTCAGAGCTCCTGGTACTAAGGCAAAACAAATACCTGCCCCGATACTGTCTGCTTAGCTTAGGTCTTGCTCTGTAGCTGCAGATTGGGGGACACAGTGCAAAACAGAAGGCGTGACCAGCATGTCACCCCCACCGTCCTGCTGAACAATTAACTCCAATTTTGGTAAATTGGAGATGAAGGGCTGCAAGCTTCTTTTGTCACTGGTGCCTGCGTAAACATTAACCCTGGTGTAAATCAGGATTATCTCTCTGACCTCAACACAATTACTCTGTTTTAAAAAAAAACTGGGGGGGGGGAGAAACTGCTGCTGAGTTTACACCTCTGTGTGCGGTCAGGCTTGTTTTCACTGTGTAGCAATCTTTCGGCACGGCAGGAGCAGCTGGGAGGATTTGCTGGTACGCAAGGAGGTGTCGCGTGGCCTCGCAGCCTGGTGCGCTCCCTTCGCTCACCCGGGTGCGGTGACGCAGGGGAAGAGTCTGCCAGGAGTCGCAGTCCGGCTTACGCGGGCCTGGTGCTGTGGCGATGCCGGAGTCTGATGCAATTTCGTGCCGTCCAAAGGTTGCTCCGCAGGCCAGGATAGGGCAAGGATCAGAGGACAGCATGGTCCAGACAAACAGGGCTGATTCTCGGGATTTGGTTCCATGTGTTTATTCAGTAGGAAGCGCTGCACTTGTTCGGTGTCTGGCTTTAGAAAGCGTTTCATGGTGCTGTGTCATGGCCCCTTCGCTGGTGTGGCAGCTTGCTTGGAGCCCATGAACGAGACTCCAGTCTTGTTTAGGCGCCGGGGTTGGTGACTGCGGTGCCGGCAGCCTGGGAGCAGGCAGGGAGCCTGCAGCATGCTCCGGCATCAGGCAGGCAGAGCTGCCCCGCGGTGGGGCCTGTGGGGAAGGGGCTGCCGTGTGTCTCTGCCCATTTCTGTGCCCGAACAGAGTCAGTTCTGCCGGGGATGCATCCCGAGGGCATCGCCTGCAGACACAGCCCACAGCGCCCGAGGAGATGCGCTCTGGCAGCTCGTCCTGGCAGCCTGGCGCCGGGACGGGCACGGCCACGCGAGCGCTTCGCTGGTGAACTCCAGCAGCTCCCCTCCTTTCGCTCGGTTCCTCCACTGCTTGGTAAAGCAATTCATCCCCGAAATGACTAACCTTCCCCGGCCCGCGCTGCTCCCGAGAAACTTTCCTGCCGGACAGGGGAGAAAAACCGGGGGAACCAAGTAGCGCGGCAGCGTGGGGCACGGCCAGGCTGAAAATCGTCCCCTGCTGCCCGGGGCGCCCGGCGGCGGCCGCTGCCAGCAGGCCCCGGGCCCGCGGGGCGGCGGGGAGCAGGCAGCCCCGGACCGGCGGGAGGCGCAGGACCCGCTGCCAGCGTGGGGTGGAGCCACTCTGCAATATCCCGCGGGTGACCCGGGGCTCCCGCCGGTGACACGCGTGGGGCTGCCAGCCCCGTGGCGGAGCCCGGTGTCCCCGAAGAGGCGCAGGCGCCCGCCCCTGTTGGTTTTAATTGTGCCGCTAATGAGGTTCCTGACACCGACGGGACGGCCGGGATCGCCGGGGCGGGGCGGGGCCCGGCCAGGCTGCGCCCGGTGCCGCCGGGGGAGCGGAGCCGACCCCGGCCCGGGCGGGGGGGGGGGGAGCGACGGGGCCGGGGTGGAGGGGGCGGCTCCCGCCGGGGCCCGGCCCCGCCCCCGTTGCCACGGCGACGTTGTCAGCAACCCTCCGGCAACGCCCCCCCGCCCCGCCTGGGCCAATGGCGCGGCGGCGCCCGGCCTGCTCGCCGGTGACGTCATGGCCGGTGAAAATCCCCCGTGGCCGCGGGAGCGGCGGTGGCGGCGGCGCGGCCCCGTGGCCCGGTGCGGCCCGGCCCGGCCCGGCCCGCAGCATGGCCAAGCACCACCGCACGCCGGCGCGCTCCGCCGAGCCCGTCATCGAGGTCAAGAGCAAGGTAAGCGCCCGCCGGCGCCGCGGCTGCGGCCGGTGATGCCGGTGCCAGTTCCGCCGGGTCACGGCCGGGCGCGCCGCCGCCGCCGCGCCGGGCAGCACAGCACACGTGGGGCGGCACCGCGCACCGGGGAGCGGCGCGGGAGCCAGGCCGTGCGGGCGCTCCGCTCCCCTGCGCTGCGCTGCGGCGGCGCTGCCCGGGGCCTCCCCGAGCCCGGCCCGGCCCGACCCGGCGGCCGCCGCGTCCCGCCAGCCTGGGCTCTGCCGGGCCGCGGGCCCGCTCGGCGCGGCCGGCACCAGCCATGGGAGCGTCGCCGGGGAGCGCTCGACAGATGCGTGCCCGCCCCGGTGCGCGGTGCTGGCAGCCCCGGTGCGCGGCGTGGCCCCGCCGGTGCGGGCGTGCTGGGTGCGCGGTCACCCCGGGTGCACGCCTCGCCCAGATGTGCTCTCGCCCAGATATGCATGCTAAGCAGGGCACGCACATCCCCGGCGATGCCATCATCCGGCTGTGCACCCCAAGCAAGGGATGAACCCCCTGCTGTGCACCCAGATGCCTGCACTCACACGGCTGTGCGCTCACCCGGACGTGGTCTCCCCCAGATGTGTGCGCTCATCCAGGTGTGCGCTTACCCAGCACACTCTTGCCCAAATGCGTGCCCTCACCCAGCTGTGCCCACCTGCCCAGCCCTGCGCTCACCCATACGTGTGTGCTCCCCTGCTGCACCCTTGTCCAGCTGTGTGCTCACCCAGCTGTGCCCTTGCCTGCCCAGGCCCCCCGGCGGGGTGTGCGGTGCCCTCCTTCCCGGGGTGCGCCAGCCACCGCCTGCCCCAGGATCAGTCCGATCCCCCTCGGGCAGCGTGATCCTCGCAGCGTTCCTCAGCCTGTTCTTAATTGGCTTCCCCTTTGTCGTGACTGAAGGAGGCAATAATTAACGCTGTTGCTCATCAGGTGCTACAGCAGCGCCCGTGTTGCAGGGAAGGGCCTCCCAGCAGCACGGTGCCCACCGTGGCTGGCGGTAAGGCCAGAAGGGCCTTCCTCCACCGCGTGGGCACCTCTCTGCCTCATCGCTTCAGTGTTTGGACAGGAAAATGGCTCCGCTCCTTTTATTTTGCATTTGGGACAGGCTCTGGCCAACGGGCGCTGCTGGCTTGGTGCTGCCAGGGCTCTGGAGCCAGCGGTGCCCGGCTCTGCCTGCCCCAGGGCAGCTCTGCGCGGCACCCTGCCTGCATCAGTCCTGCTGGCCAGAGCCAGCCCTGCCCAGCCTCACCCTCCTCCTCCTCTTCCTCCTCTGCAGTTTGACGCCGAATTTCGCCGCTTCGCCATGAAGCGCTCTGGTGCAGGCAGCTTCCAGGACTTCTACCGCCTGCTGCAGACGGTGCACCAGATCCCACGGGTGGACGTGCTCCTGGGCTACACGGATGTCCACGGAGACCTCCTGCCCATCAACAACGACGACAACTATCACAAAGCCCTGTCTTCCGCCAACCCCCTCCTCAGGGTCATCATCCAGAAGAAGGGTAAGCGGAGCCGGAGAAGTGCACTGGATCCAGAGAAGGGCACCAGATCCATCCTCCCCGTCAAGGGAGATAAGCCACGTCCTGCGGTACCACTGGTTCCACGTTTGGGCTGTGCTGGCAGTGGTGGTGGCTGGTCACATACATGCCAGCCACCACTATGGTGGACAGATCCAGAGGTGGCAGCACCAGGAGGCTCCCAGAGCCCCACTGGGGCCGTGACACCCACACGGGCTCTCCCTGGCAGCCCTTCCCTATGGCAAGGACACCCACGCCAGCCTGGCCCCGCGTACCCCAGCGAGCAAAGGCAAATCTTTGCAATTCACCCCTTTGAAGTCGCATTTTCCAGCAGGGCTTGTGTGGGCTCCCGGAAAACACTGTGTTGCTCCCGTGAGCGCCGTGCCAGGAGCCATGTCCGGTTCCCTGCCCCAAGGCAGCAGCAGCCATCATTTTGGCAGAGCTCTTGGGGTGCCATGGAGTTTTTGGTGGTGGGAGGAGGCTCATCTCCCTGGCTGCCTGGGGCTCACCCTGACCTTAGTGGTGCGTTCCCGGAGAGCAGCTTCCTCGCACAGGAGCGCAAAATCGCTGTGATAGCAGCATCCCAATGAGGATGAAAGCCTCCTGGTGACAAACAGTCCGGGTATGTCTCCTCTTTGCTGGGGAGATGAGCCCATCCCTGTTTAGTAGCACTGAGGCTTTCTCTTTAGTAGCACCATCAAGCAACAGTGCACAAAGCCGGAGCCTGATCTAAAAGCCCCACTTTCCCCAGCACAGTGCCCAGAGCGACTCCATATTTCCAGCTTACGTTAGTGGTACAAAGTCCCTGCTGAGGGGTGATGCCAGTGGCCAGCCCCAGCTGCTGTGCCAGTTTTCCTGGGCTCTTGCATCAGGGTGGTGCAGGATGCCCCGGACACGCATTTCCTCTGGGGCCACACAGCACAGGGGCCAGCAGCGGCAATCCAGGCTACCGGTAGGAGGGAGCCAGAGCCTGTGGCGTGCTCTGGGGCTGTGGCTGCTGGCGCTGAACCATCCCCTGTTCCTGGACCAACGGCTGGACCCAGGCTGCGGCATGGGGGGCCGGTGCGGGGCTGGTTGTGGCAGGGCTTCCACAGGAGCATCGCTCCTGCTCCCGAGCCACCCTGTCTGCTGCTGGGAAAAGCCTGTGAGGGCCTGTGGGTGACCGTGCTCAGCTGGCACAGTGCAGAGAGTGGGCAGCCGTGGCCCCAGCACTGTGGGCAGCGTGATAAGGAGGGTGAGGAGGCAGAGCCAGCACCCGGCTGTGCCTGTGGGAGAGGGGCTGTGGGGCCGGCAGCGCTGCAGGAGGCATGCGGAGAGGCCAGGAGCGAGCCCGGGGTGAGTCACAGCTGATTTAAAATGGATCCAGGTCATCCCGGGGCTGGGCTGTGGTCAAACCAGTCTGAGTCGGCGAGGAATGCGGCTGCAGCGCCTCTCTTGCACACCAGGCATGGGGAGCCATGCATGCACGTGTGTATGTAGGTGTGCACCCGTCAGTGGGTTCTGCGGCAGCTGATCCTGCCACAGGGGGTCAAAAAGCAAAGGCCACAGCTTGGTTCCTCTCTGTGCCGTCACCCCATTAGGTGAAGCCATCCCCACAGGGCAGCCTGGCTGGGGACAGTGGCACTGGCCATCCTTAGCTGGGCTTGGCTCATGGGAACGGCAGGGGAAAGCCCAACACATTGCTAGGGCTGCCGGTGGGCTCATCCATGGGGTGCCGGACCTGCCTGGCCCAGCCACTCCATGCCCCTTTGAGAGGAGCCGTGCACTGAAATAGCTGTGGGAAAGCCTCCGCCGCCCTTCCACGAGCTAAAAATATGCCAGGCTGTGTGTGCAGGGAGATATTTATAACCCACAAGCCCTGGCAGGCTAGCTTAGCTAGGGAGAAACCCTGCATCCCCCAGGCTTGGGGTCATCCCCAGTGCCCCTGTGGCTGGAGCAGGGTCTGGGTGCTGGTGGGGGGCACTGTGGGGAACACGCCGGCAATGCAGCATCCAGGTCTGGGCTCTCCCATGGAAAGGGATGAGGAGAAACCAGAGAGGGTCCAGGGGATGCTCCCCAGTACCTGGGGGATGTGACCAGGGAGGGGACCTGGCAGAAATGGGCCCCACAGAGCAGCCCCAGGGCAGGGTCAAGGAGGATGGAGTCAAACCCTGTGTGGTGGTGCCAGGTGGTGGAATAAGAGACAGTGGCACAAATCATGGTTTGGGATGTTCAAGGCCCCGGGGGGCACTGCAGCCCTGGGATGGGTCTCCAGGAGGTGGGGAGTCTCCGTCCTCAGGGATGGCAGGGCTCTGCAGGACACAGCTGCAGCCATCCCCATCCCGTGCCAGCGATGGCCCTGCTCCAGCAGGGACAAGGGACTATGGTGCTGTCTCACAGGGCTGGCCTCACCCTCGTGCAGGCGGGGGTCCCTCTCCCCAAACCCAAACTGGGGCATGGCTGTAGCTCCTGGGCCATCAGGGCTGGCAGCTGTAGTGTTAAGCTGCAGAGTTTGGCTTAAAGTGTGATTAAGGCTGAATCACTGCCTCGATCCCACTAATCCTGGCCTCGTGTACGCTGGGTAATCCCAGGAGATGGGCCTGGCGGAGACAGGCTGCCGGAAAAGCTGGGGTGATGCTCTGGGGAGGAAAAGCTGGTGAGACCCGTGAGCAGGGCACTTCTCCTGCCGGCTCCCCCAACACCTGGGGCCAAGGGCACGTGGTTGCATCCCTGGGCAGCCGCGGTGCCTGACCCGTGTCCTTCCTTGCTCCCTACAGCAGAGTCCGATGCCAGCGTCTTCGCCTCAAACTCCTTGCAGCGGAAGAAGAAGGGTCTGCTGCGCCCCACGCACTACCGGGCCAAGCCTCACCTCCTCATTGGCATGCCCCAGGACTTCCGCCAGATCTCCTCCATCATTGACGTGGACATCCTGCCCGAGACCCACCGCCGCGTGCGGCTCCACAAGCACGGCTCTGACAAGCCACTGGGCTTCTACATCCGTGACGGTGTCAGCGTGCGCGTGGCCCCGCAGGGCGTCGAGAAGGTGCCCGGCATCTTCATCTCCCGCCTGGTGAAGGGCGGCTTGGCTGAGAGTACGGGGCTGCTGGCGGTGAGCGATGAGATCCTGGAGGTCAACGGCATCGACGTGGCTGGCAAGTCCCTGGACCAGGTGACAGACATGATGGTGGCCAATAGCCACAACCTCATCATCACCGTCAAGCCAGCCAACCAGCGCAACAACGTCATCCGCAGCAGCAAGGCCTCGGGCAGCTCGGGCATGTCCACAGACAGCACCCCCAGCCAGCAGACCCCCAGCCCGGCCTCGCAGTACCTGAGCAACTACAGCACGGCTGAGAGTGATGAGGAAGGCGACCTGGTCATCGAGAATGACAGCGCACCCCACTACATCCCCGGGGGCTGCCCCAATGGGGGCCCCATGGACGGACCCCTCCAGCAGAGCCTGTCCCTGCACAGCTCGCGGGGCTCCCTGCAGTCCTTCGGCAGCCACGATGGCAGCCCCGGCCGGGGCAGCGGGCAGGAGGATGGCACCCTCCTCACCCTATAGCCGTGGGGTCCTGTGCCACCCTTGGTGGCCGGCTGGGTTTCTGCACAGCCGGGCTGGTCATGGGCACCAGGGCGATGATGGAGCCAGCAGGCAGGGGCAGATTGCGGCTGCCCACTGCCCTCTCCCGCCACCCACATCCCCAGGAGCCCTGCTGCGGCACCTGCTCCCGCCAGGCACTGCCCTTCCAAGCCCCCTTGCCTCCCACCCCCCTCCTTCCAAGCAAGTGGGGTTTTTTATTGTTTTATCGAAATATGCATCATCAATTAATATATTGCAATGGACAGTAAAACCTTTTCTAGAAAGCACCCCGCTTGTCCCTGGTTCACATAACTGCAGAGGCCGGACCCCAACAGCTGCGGGGCACAGCCCCCTCCAGGACATCAAACAGCCCCACTGCCATGGGACAGGGTAGGCATGTCCCCCACCAGCCCCATCGCCCCGTCCCATGTGCTGCGGCCCGTCCTGTCATGGGCCAGCATGAACCCCGCGACCAGCCCTGCAGGTGCCCCGGGAGGAGGGGGACAGCGGGTGGGGACCCCAGCCCTGCGCACGCAAGGCAGCACCTGGGAGTGGCACCTTTGACCGTGGGATGCTGGGGCACATCCCTCCCCCTGCACATCCCTGTCCCACGGCATGTGTCCAGGCTGTTTTGGGCAGCGAGCCTGGCATGGTGGCCTGACACAATGAGCCTTGCCTGGACCCGCCGAGTTCACACCTTGTCTCTGCTGTGGCGCCCTCGCTACACACAGGACGCCCCAGTGACATCTACAGGGAGCTGGGTGGCACCCACACTAGCAGCAGCACCCTGGCTGTCACTCAGCCCCAGTAAACGCTGCTGGGGGTGGCACAGCTCCATCCTCCTCCTCCAGCCCCGAGCTCAGGGGGGCCGTACCCACCTCTCCTGCTCACCTGGGACTCCCAGCAGCGAAGTGCTGGGATGATGGTGGCTTTGGCCTTTGCTTTGCTGCTGGCCTGGCCCAGCCCCGGACCAGCACCTTCCTGCCTGTGGGGACAGAGCAACACCCCAGCGGGAAGGTGCTGCTGGGCCCTGTTGAACCCACAGTGGTGACAGCTCCTCCTCATGTCCTCCTGTCCTGGCTGGGAACAGGCCGGGGTAGAGCGTGGCTGGCTGTCCCCGGGGGCCTTCGCACCTTCTCACCACACCTCCTGCAGCATCAACCTTCAGAACCAGCACCAACACCTCTGCCCCAACCCGCTGTGGCCACCGGCAACGTTTGCTGGCGAAGTAGCCCAGGCACAAGGTCCGGCAGGTAGGGTGCACCTGAGGGCAGTGCTTTTCCAGCTTGTTCGCCCAAGCTGGACACGGGTGCTCAGGGGGAGCAAGGGCACTGGCGCAGTGCCAGACCCTTCATGGCACAAGGGCTCTCCCACGGCTCTCGGATTAAACCCCGTGGGAAGCAAGAGCAGATGGTGCGGGGTGCCCTGGCCTGGCTCCCGCGGGGCAATGCTGGGCGCCCTGGGCTGGGTGTGGGCAGAGCCGGAGCCCAGACAGGCAAGAGAGCAAAGCAGACAGCAAGGCTGGTTAGTCCAGACTTGTTTAGGGCAGGGAGGTACATGGGGGCTGGTGCCCACGGTCCCCAGGTGCTCTCAGCGCCGTTCTCATCCAGCCGGCTCAGCCTGGCTGCGGCATTTGCCCCGAGGGCGGCCCCAGGGGAGTGTGGGGTGATTTTCCGGTTGGCATCTCATCTTCTCCAGCCTTCAAGTGCTAAAGGCTTCCCTGGCCCTTGGCAGCAGTGTTGGCCCCTGACGTCCGAGGGCACCGCAGAGTGCCAGGTGCTGCAGGCAGGGCTGGACTGCTCTGCAACATCCCCACCCCACAAAATCCTGCCCGGGATGGAGTAACCCCATGCAAGAAGGCACCTGCTTGGGGCAACTGTGCACAGCATTCCCACCCCGTGCAGCGAAAGGCACAAGCTGCAACAGGGACTTCAGGGGAAAACAGTGTTCCCTCGAGGGCGGCACAGCCCAGGGACAGAGCCCCAGCAAGGTGGTAGTGGCAACCCCATCCTTGGAGATCTTCCTAATTCAGCTGGACAAGCAACCCCTTCTAGCTTAAATCTTTCTATGCTTCACGCAGCAGGATCCCTGCAAAGGTCCCTGTGTGGCATCTGAAGGTAAGGAGGCAGCAAGCTCACCTCCACGATGGCAGCTGCCCAGCCTTGTGCTGTGGGCCTGCGAGCTGAGATCTGGTAGAACTTAGCACATTCCCCATTCCAAGTCCACCACCATGTCCCAGCACCCCAGCGCTGTGAAACCCAACCTCCCTGGGCACTTTGGGCTTCTGCAGAAAGTGGGATGAGGACCCACAGCTCTCCCCCTGCCTGCACTACGTCAGTGCTGCTGGTTTCTGCACTCTTCAGGCCCTGCTGAGCCCACCAGGAGCTGGATGCACACTGAAAGAGGGAAACGATGTTTTATGGGAGAGTGTCCTGCCCCACAGACAACAAGCACTTCCCCAGACATCCTGCCAGATCCCCCTGCAGCCAGCCCAGCTCTTCCCTGGGCAGGAAGGACTGAAGCTCTGCGCCTCTTCGTTGTCCTCAAGCTGTCCTTGAGCTGCTGAGCCCAGCCAGAAGGTCAGAGGATGCAGAGACACTGGCTGCGTGAGCAGGATGGGTCAGTGCTCAGGTCCGGGGCACACACGGCAGACGTACAGCACGAGGTTTTTGTGCAGGCAAGTCTGCAGGTGCCCAGAATGAGCCATGACCATGGCCCAGCTCAGGAGAAAGAGGGGAACAAGGAACACCACAGGCAGCAGCACAGGAGACCTCCTACCAGTTTCTAGAAGTGGGAAAAAATGGGAAAATAAGAGGTGATGCCATGGATCCAGAGCAGAGAGCTGATCTCTGGGAAGTCAAGCAGCACAGAGACAACTGTTCTCCAGACCATGGAGCGTAGAGTATATTAGGGCATCTCCCTCCCTTTTCCGTGGGCAAGAGACAGCACTGGAGAGTGAGCAAGAGATGCCAGCTGCACAATGGACACTGTATTGGCACCTGCATGGGCTGAGGGTCCTGAACTTGCCTTCCTCTCCTTCCTTCCCAAAGTGATGATCGTTCCTTTCCAGCAATGAAGGATGTCACGCAGAGTGGCACAACACACCCAGCCCCACTGGCTCAGGAGTCCAGCTTGATGAAGACCTTGGGCCTCGAGAAAATTTTGATGGCCTCTTCTATCTGGGAGAGATTCCTCTCCAGCTCTACCCGCCTCTTCTGCATGCTGAGGGTGTCTGCGCGCACTGGCAGCATCACCAGATCCTTTATCAGCTGCTCCTGGCCTGTAAAAAAAAACAACCAAAAAAGCCCCCAAGTTGTTTAAGTGGAAGAGCAAAGAAATCCATCCTTTTCCTAACTCTATGACCTTATCCTCAGTCGTGAAAACGGTGGCAGCACTGGAACAAGGACTTAGAATACCCATCCTTCTCTTCAGAGCTCAGCTGGATGAGGACTTGAGTGACCTGCTCCAGCTTTGAAGAACCAAGGGTTGGACTAGAGACCTCTGAAGGTCCCTTCCAACCAAGATCTTCCTATCATTTTAAGACCAATAGTAACCCTAATATCAGGTCCACTGGACAAGCCTGCTCCAGAGAGCCAGTCCTGTAACCTGCAGGTCCCACCAACCTGAAGGAGATTGCTCTTTCCACGCACACAGCTCACATCCCAGCTACATGCCTTATTCCAGGCAACTCTCCAAGTGGCAGGAATCTGTGCCCCAGAACTTTCTTCTCCCTAATCCTGGCTAGGACTGCCTGTTTTTCTGAGCTGGAATCCTTGTTTCTTTTCCTCTTACTCTGCTTCAGATTGCTGAGGGTCTCCAGCCGCTGGCCCTCTGGCATCATGGTATGACCAGGTGGCGTGTCAGGATCTGGCAGGTTTCGCAGCCGCTCCTCCATCTGTCTGCGCCACAGCTCCTTCCTCTCCAGCAGGCTGGCAAGGCAAATGAAGGCATGTGTCAGCACATCTGGCAGGCAGGGATGCAGGCAGAAGCCAGGAATCAAGGCCTTCAAACCCCACTAGTCTCCACATCACTAGAGGACCACAGAGACCCACCCTGCTGGCACACACCCTTGCTGTGGAAGGATACGCTGGGGTTTAGCCCACATGCACTGAAGGGCTGCTGGAAGAGACGCACTGAGGCTGACATGAGCTCCTCGGAGACAAGGGCTTCTGCTCCTTGCTTCTGGCCCAGGCCACTGAGTCCTCTCAAAACCATCTATGGCCTAGTGATGGAATAAGGCTGGACAAAGTGGCTCACAGCCAGGAATGCTGGCAGAGAACAGTAGGCACAGCAGAGAGCCAAAGGACTGACACCATGGTCAGTCCTAGGACAGGGTCACCCAGGAACTGTTTTCCACTCAGAACCCCAAAATACAAGTCACTAGTTGGATGTTCCTCAGACTCCAGGTCCAAGGCAGGATGAACGCTTGCGAGGCAGTGCAAGCTATCTGCCTCTCTAAAACCAGACCTTTTAATACTGAAGCTATGTCACGTGGAGCAAGGCTTATGAAGGGGCAGGAGCACATTTCTCAGACCACACAGCGCAACCCCATGTCAGCATCATTGTACGACAGCAAGGAGGGAGGAGGAGACAAAATTCTTTCTGACCCCAGTCTCACTGGCCATGGGATGCTCGTTAAGTCAAGAAACCAGGAGGGACTGCATTTATTCCCCAGGCCACAGTAAACTGCACTGCTTGCATATAGCAGAGTTCCTCTGTCCCCAGCCCCCTGTCTTTCTACGCAGAAGCTGGGGGACGTGGTAAAGGGAAGCGGGCTTGTTACAGAAAGTCTCGTGGACCAGACGGGCATACGTACTACTGGGGGACGTGGCCCTTTTGCTTGGCGTTATACTCCTCCTGCTCCCGGTGCTTCTGTTCCAGCAGCTCGGCCAGTGCCTGCAGGGACTGGGAGCGCCGCAGCGGGGCCCGCTTGGCATTGCAGGCATTGTGCTTAACGAAGTCAATGCTCTTGCCCTCCACCTGGATCTGGAAGAAGAGAGAGGGAGGCAGCAGGGGCTGTCTCAGCACATGCACACAGGCAGCTGCCCTTGTCCCCACAAGGGACAAAGCAAAGAGACACCCACACAAGATGCAGAATTGCAGGTGTATGACAACAGGACGGGCATACCATCAGCCCATCCCATCTCAGGAGTCAGAGAGACAGGCAGGAACTATGGCCATGTTTTGAGAAGAAACCAGTGCCAGAGTAAGTGCCAGAAACCCCTGGGGTGCCATGGTTTGCCTGGCACCAAAAGCCAGGCAAAACCTAAACCCCATCTTTTTAAGGTCCCCAAGTTGACCCCATGCCCTCAAAGCCAGAAAGACAGGAAGAACCAGACTTGACATAGTCCATGTGGCTCCTACTGCTGTGTTTTGAGCCCATCAGAGCAGGTAGAAGGTTGGGGGAAAAACTGGTCAGGCCCTTGCCAGACCAGTAAATGCAACAGAGCCCCTGGCAGAGCAGGAACTTAGCTGTCCCTGGGGGCATTTCCCCAGAGACAGCACCCTCTATCACAGCTCCTCTGATGGTCAAGACAGGGGAGAAGGTTGCTGGGTTTGAGTTTAAAGTTTTCTTTTCTTGGTTTTCCTCCTTAGGAGTTTATGCCCTGTTTAAATTAAGTCGCTCCATGGCATTTGGGAACCAACAAACCAACAGCCCCACGCTAGCCAAGGAAAGAAGACATGAGTCACATAGCAGTTTAGGACCTCCCACACTACCTGAAAGCTTTAATTGTTAATATGGATTTAACTCTCCTTACTAAAAAGCACACCCATTTCCCAAATTTTCACCTAATGTCCAGAAGCAACAGTTCTGTTGATTAAGGTGGAAGTGGTCTCCAAATCCCCTAGACCTCCTGCAAAGCTCTAGGAAGAGCAGATTTGAGATCCCTGGCACTTCTACAGCAAGGAGGTGGGATTTTCAAAGGGAACTTCACGATCTCTTTAACTATGAGCAAGGATGAAGCCAGAGGGTAGTATTATCAATCCTTGAATGCCCATCTCACCACCCCAGTGACCAAGGCCCTGTTCCTTCCCTTCAGCCAGGAATAGTATTTACGGATCTCCCTGTTCACGTAGCACATCTGACCCAATGCTTTAGAAAAACACATGAAGAGTTCAAAGCAGGAGCAACGGATAAGTGCCAGAAACCCCTAGGAGCACGCAGTTAGTGTGCAACTTACCTTGGTTTCAGCACCCAGTACCTCTGGAGCCTCTGTGTCTGCCCCTGCTTTCATCCTGGCAGGCCTTGGGGAGAGTGGTCTGCATGGCTTGATCCCAGGGCCACAGCGAGAATATGCCCTCAGGAATTTTAGAGCCTCTGGATTTGGAGGTGGGGAGCTCTCCTGGGACAGGTGAGAAAACACACACTAGCAGAGGGAAGCTGGAGCAAAGAGAAACCCACCCAACAAAGTTTTGTGGTTGAGCTTGTGGTTGACCACCCAGTTTCCAGCAGGCAGACGACAGCACGCTCTTTCTGCCATGACTTGGGAGAAGTTCTTGGGGGAAGGCAATCTGTACACAGCCAGCAAAGGCCAAACAGACTGCCTACAGCAACAAATCCAGACCTGGCAACTGAACTTTGTGAAGAAACACTAAAAAAAAAGGGAAAAAATCTGCAGAAACATGCATTTGGATCAAATGCATGCGTAGCATTGACTGGAGAGTCCCTCTTTACTGACTAATCTGGCAGGCATGAAAGGAGAGCAACACCAGATAACCCAACAGAGATAGCTACCAGACCTAGGGACAATTTAAATGAATAGACAGTCCAAACTGACAATGATCATGACTCCTTAAAAAGCAGAAATCTTCCTGTGAAAAGGGCAAATAGCAGCATGGAGTAAGTGTGCTGAAAGTCGAGAGACACATGCCAGTCTCCCTTGTCAGCAACACCAGAGAACGTAAACTCCCAGAAGAAGCCATCTCACCTCCTGTCCTGGTTTTGGCTGGGATGGAGTTGGTTTTCTTCCTGGTAGCCGGTATGGGGCTGTGTTCTGGGTTTAGGTTGAGAACAATGTCAATGATACACTGATGTTTTGGTTCTTGCTAAGTACTTGCTAAGTGGTGCTCACTCTGGTCAAGGACTTTTCAGCTTCCCATGCTCTGCCAGGGGCATGGGAGGCTGGGAGGGGCACAGCTGGGGCAGCTGACTCAGACTGGGCGGGGGCTATTCCATACCATGTGACATCATGCTCAGTATATAAGCAGGGGAGTTGGCCAGGGAGGGGTTCGGTCGCTGCTTGGGGGACGTGCTGGGCATCGGTCGGCGGGTGGTGAGCAATTGTACAGTGTACCGCTTGCTTTGTATTACTACTGTTCTATTTTTTTTATTTTACTTTAGTTATTAAACTGTTTTTATCTCAACCCACGAGTTTTCCCCTTTTGCCCTTCCGATCCTCTCCCCCATCCCGCCGGTGGGGGGGGTGAGCGAGCGGCTGTGTGGTGCTTAGTTGCTGGCTGGGGTTAAACCACGACACCTCCATAAATCCAGAGCATGCTGCAGAGGCCTGCTACAGAAAGCTTTAATTAAATGGCACAGGTAGGCAAGAAGCTGACATAAATTAGATGCTATTCCCAAGTGCTGTTCAGCACCCCAAATCTGTGGTTATCCTATTCTAGACAGAAAGAGGAGCAGAGTGTGAGGGAGTCTGGTAGTTTTGGGAGGGTGGAATTGCATCCAGGGGGCATCTTCAAAGGCTGTGGTTAGTGTTGGCACAAGGCAACACTGCTTGATGTCTAACAGGCAGTCTGCAACAGACTGTCTGAGGCAGTCCCCAAACAAACCCTGAAAATTGGAAGGACACTGTGGCAAGCCGGTGACCTTACAACAAATACAACCAGTGCAATGCTCTGCTCTTAGAAGTAACAGGAACTGTACAGTGCAGCCTCCAGATCTTTACAGGTACCCAAGGTCTCAGCTGCTCTCTCAACTGAACTGCAGACCCCTTGAGGCAGATTCCTCGTTGCCTGGCCCATTTAGCTTGGCAGACCTGAAGACTGAAGGTAGGACAGGACAGTAACATCAGTAATTTTGGTGTAAGGACCAGGGTATGCGATGCCCTCAGCACTGCCTAGATTGATCATGCTCCAAAGATTATCAGTCTTTTTTCAACAGGAGCCAGGAGACGCAGATCTCTCCAGCAGGTTAATGAGAAGTGCCTTTACCTAGTGTGGTTGGTTAGAAGTCAATTAAGTCTGTGATCTTAGGAGCGTGCTAGCAGAGTGCAGCACGCCCCATCTTCCTCCACAGGAGCACTGAGACTGTCAGAGCCCTTTTCAAGGCAGCTGCTACAATTAACAGCCTCAGGGACATACAAGAGAAAAGAAACTCCACATTAGACATCAAGACCTAACAGAATCAACTTAAACTCTGAGCAGCAGCTCCACAGAAGACGGAGATCCTTCATAGGGAACACCCCAGCTCTAGGAGAGCCACAGCAACAGTTAAAGCCATGTGAGTCAGCACCAGGGCCTCCTGCCACCTCTCTCTGGAGGAATCCACAGAGCACAAGTAACGCACCACGCAGAAACTGCCTGCACAGAGACCACCCCCTTTCCCCAAAACAAAAGAAGACATTATCTCAATCTTCCTCTAACCCAGAGGATTTGTCAAACAAGAGCGTAGGCTTGTGTTCCTAAAGCACATGTCGGTTTGTTCCCATGTGTGGAAGGGTCACGGACGTCAGAGAGGTTGGTGGCACACAGGGAAGAAGGGACACAGCATTTGGAACCACTGGCTTGGAAATCATCTTGCCAATTTTTGCAGTTGTTATCTACACACATAATTTTAGTGCCAAAAGTTGGCCCAAGGGCCACAGACCAGAGGGAAGCAATGCAGAGATGAGGAGGAACTTGAAGGCTCCAACTCAGGAAAGGAGCACCAAGAGAAGGCTTGTGCTCGAGGCAGTCACCCAGCTTGCACCCACCATCTGCACAAGCAGCAGCTTACTGCATCGCTCCTGTCCACACAGCCTGGTTGGCTGCAAAGACAGAACAGAGACAGAGACCATGAAGGCTACCAGGGACTCACAGAAGGACAAAGCACTCTCCTGGCAGCCAACAATCCTGAGGCCAATGGGAATGCAGGATCCAACAGTTCAAGGCTACCCTGGAGAGCCAGCGGCTTACCAGCCAAGGCAGCAGCCCTGCGCTTCCCCTCCCTCAGGGAGCTTCTCCCATGCGAGGCTGAGCTGGAAGGGAGCCCCAGGGCCTCTCCTCCAGGATGTCACTATGATGAGGGTAGGCACAACCCACCATGTGGTGGGAACCGACCCCATCTATAGGAGCTGCAGTGCCTACTTTTGGATGAAGGAAGAGGCCAACCAAACACGGAGGTCACCTGGGTGACAAGGGTCTTCCAGATCCAAACTGATGACAGTGGATCCACCCAAAGGTAGTGATGGAGCTCTCCTTCCCTCTCCCAGTGGGTCTTAACTTTACTTTCTGCACAAACAAGTACACTTACACCAAGGCAACTGCTTTGGTGCATTTTGCAAAGCCATCCAACAGAGGCACCATTTAAACACAAGGAACCCACCAGAGGAGAAAATTATCCACAGAAAGAAAAAGAAAGTAGCCAAAAGCAACCCAAAACTTTCACAAAGCCAGACACCTGCTCGTTTCAGCGGTGAAGAAAGCCTGAGGAAACAAGGCATGGCCCCGCACTCCTTCTCCCGCAAGCACGTGTACAGAGGACAGGAGGTACATACACCCTTGTAGGTTGTGCTGGAGCTACAAGGCCTCCACCTTGATTGCCTGGAGATGTCTGTGTGCCCCCACTGTGCAGTGGTTATTCGCCAGGACAATCGCTCAGAGAAGAATCTGGAGATATATGGCCCACTGTGGGTCCACAGGGTGGTAAGTGTTGGACAAACATTTGATGCAGCCTGAAGACCCACCTCTGAGGACCATGATCCATGGGGCAGAATACCATAGCCTTTGGCACAAACCCCAGACTAGCATTGCCCCAAACACTGGGAAGATGCAAAGTCAGCTGGATGCACCTCTAGACAGGGAATACAGCTGCGAGGGCTGCTCTGCACCCCCCAGGAACCACCTTTAGATCCCTGATGACCAAAGAGCCAAGTAGGAGCCTCCAGGCAGAGGACACGATGAGATTTTCCTCTTAGCTTCCCCTGCATGAGGAGTCTACGTGGCCAGACTGGATGGGGATTATTACAGCAATCACTCTCCAGACCCAAGCCAAACGTTCTCGCTCAGCACACAGCCCCCCTGTCACATCTGTCCACTGTGCTTCAGCATTGAGTTGTCCTCAGACTTGTAGGCTCTGGGACTCCGTCATCTCCACTGTCCCACAGAGCTTCATGGCTGAACTGCATCCCAGGCCAGGAGAGTTCAAGAGCTCAGTGGGTACCAACCTGCAGTTTGGCCTTCACCTTCGACTCCACGTTTTCATATTTCTGGGATTTCCACAGAGCTTTCACAGGCTTGGGCTGGCTGTGCTCTTGGGCTCGCTCCTTCTCTTTACACTTCTTCTGAATCTCCTTTATTCGCCTCACATTTTCCTTCTCATGGTCCTTGGACTCTTTCCCTGCACAGCAAGGGGAGACACAACTAGTTCCTCAAGTCCAAATTAAACAGCATCTTTTTTACAGTCTCTCTTCCCACTGCAGACCTGGGCCAGAGTGGAGTTAGGGAGGCCACAGCAGCTCTGGCTCCAGCACAGGTGATGGCCCAGGGACACCACTGGCAGGCCAAATGGAGGAGATGGGGCGACCAGCCCTGCGAAGCTCGAGCTCTCCCCAGGCAGCAGAGCTGATGAACCCACCCAAATCCCTGATGTTTCATCCCTGGCCCCAAATGCAACTCAGGCCGGCAGCGACTCAACTGTACTTACTCTTGACTGGCAGCCCCCCATCAAGGGAGATCCCTTCGAGCTGCAGTAAGAGACTGAGTGTCCCCTTCTGTCCCTTCTCCAAAAAGTCCTTCCCACTGGGGCGAATGTGAGGGGCTGGCTGAATCTGGCAGGCACTGCCCAAAGCAGGGTATGGGTTGGGAACTCGGTCCAGGGGGCCAGAGGTAAAATCCAGCTTCTGAGCATTCCCTTCCAGCCTCCCTCGAGCTACAGAGAAAGAAAGAGAAGGAGATTATCAGGAAGCGATCTCACCTCGTGGTTTTCTTCACCCACAGCCTACAAACAACGCTGAAGACCCCCTCTCCACCTCTGCCTTAGGCTTTCCCATCTTTCCACCAACAACGCTGAAGACCCCCTCTCCACCTCTACCTTAGGCTTTCCCATCTTTCCACCAGCTGTACAGACCACCTTTAGGATCACCATCCATGTGGCAGCAGAAGCACCTGCACCAGTGTGAGTGGAGACTGTTGAGGACGCCAAAGAATAAGGACATCAAATGGACAAGTGGCGTCATGCCAAAATACAAAACCGCACATCTGTAACAAGCATCAAGGACTCACCTGAGAAGGGGCGTTTGTAATAGTTTGGAAAGAGCATAGGGTCTGGAGGAATGGGTCCAGAAATCCTGGATGGCCCTTCACACATCCTGTCGTCACTCTGCCTCCACCACAGAAACCAGCCACCACTGAGAACAGAAAAGAACAGGGCTCACAGAGCCACCGAAAAGGTACATTTTATTTATATATGTCATAGAATCATAGAATCGTTAAGGTTGGAAAAGACCCTTAAGATCATCGAGTCCAACCGTTAACCTGGCACTGCCAAGTCCACCACTAAACCATGTCCTCAAGCACCATGTCTACCCATCTATTAAATACCTCCAGGGATGGAGATTCAACCACTTCCCTGGGCAGCCTGTTCCAATGCCTGATCACTCTTTCAATGAAGAAGTTTTTCCTAATAGCCAATCTAAACCTCCCCTGGTACAGCTTGAGGTCGTTTCCTCTCATCCTATCCCTTGTTACTTGGGAGAAGAGATTGACCCTCACCTCACTACAACCTCCTTTCAGGTAGTTGTAGAGAGCAATAAGGTCTCCCCTCAGCCTCCTCTTCTCCAAACTAAACCACCCCAGTTCCCTCAGCTGCTCCTCGTAAGACTTGTTCTCTAGACCCTTCACCAGCCTCGTTGCCCTTCTTTGGACATGCTCTAGTACCTCGATGTCCTTCATGTAGCGATGTGCCCAAAACTGAACACAAATATATATATATATATATATATATATATATATATATATATATATAACACACACATATATATAGGTGAACTTCTGACCTTCATTAGAGAGATCACACACAGCTACAAAGATGACTTGCAGGTAGGAAATCACCCCAAATTGGACTCCATGCAGGTGAGGCAAGGGATCAAGCAGTACTGTCCCTATTGTGAGGATAATCAGCATTTTTACCAGCGTTGAATCCAAAATGCCCACAATTGCTGTAATACCGGTATCTTCAGTACAGAAAAACCTTCCTGGCTTTGCTCTCCCATATGGGAACATTTAATGCAGACATGCAAGCAGGAGCTGAGCTGCTATAACCGCCCTGCGTGCCTTTAGTGAATAGGAAACACAAGGTAGCTGGACATCATCTGACATATTTTAGCCTTAGATTTGAATTATCTTGCACCTTGGGCTCTTTCTAAATAGTTCCTGTGGTTCAAACACGACCTACGCAAAGCAAGCTGGAGCACCTGCCCCACACAGGTAAACCCTTCTGCTGTATCCTCCGCAAGAGACACACCAGTGCCGTCACCACCCTTGAGCAGGCTGGGACTGAACCTCAAGAGGACCTGAGACAAAAAACTTCACTTCAGGACCATGTAGGGGCAAGACGTTGAACTTCTGGGGAAGAGTTCTGAGACGAAAAGAGCCCAGCTGGTCTCCCAGGTCTCAGGGAAAACAGAGAGTTACCTGTTTAGAAAAACATCTTTTTCATTTTGAAATAAATTTTCAATGCAGATCAACAGGCAACAGCGCAGATCCACAAATCCCTGCCCTGGCCCACACCGGTCCCTGCTGCCTCTCTCCTCCCCATCACAGGAGGAGCACAGATCCTTCCAGCCCAGGAGCAGCCAGCATCTATTTCCCCATGACGCTCACCAAGGTCTTGTGGACAGCATTTTATTGCCTATAAGAAACTTGAGGGACTTGCTCCCTGCTCAGAAAAAGAGGATGCAGGATGCCACATCAACAGGCACAGACTGCTGGTGAGCGTTTGGCAGATGCCACGACAGCCTCGATACCTCATCAGAGTCACGCCATGATTTTGACAGGCGCCAGGGCAGCTTGGCTGGCGTCATTGCTGTAAGAGCTGGGGCTACAACCTGCATGCCCTGGCTCCCGAGGCAGTAATTTAAAGATTTCTGAGACCCCTCTACGGGAAGAACCCCTTTCAGGATCCTCAGCATGCCAGCACTGATGGGACGCAGCATCTGCAGTTTAATTTATAAACCAATAAACGATCAGTACAAGGCTGAGTGAATCTGAGTCATAGCAACTAATGCACTGCAGTCTTCCTTGCTAAATCACCCTTGTTGACATGAGACCCATTAGCAAAAAGCTGTTATTCGTCTCCCAGACACAACTGCAGAGGCAATGTAAGCAATGCTGACTATTGCACACCAGCATGCATGTACAGTCTGTACCCAGCTACTCTGGAAAAGCTATTTCTGAAGAGCAGACACAGACTCTCAGCCTGAGATAAAAGGACACTGTCTTGGTATTATTTAATCTCCTTGATAATGGATCCAACTAAGCCAGAACAGGCTCTCTTATTCTAGAAAAAAAAGTGTTCACCATGAGATCACTCCAGAACAGCTACTGGCCTTGAAATTCACATCTGATCTTGATCTGAACTTGCCTTCAAACCCAGTAATTTACACGCAAAATGGCAGGCTGAAATCAAGACCTGTAACAGAGCAGACAATTAGTGTGGGGGACTAAAGGAGGAAAGGCAAGTTGATCGGAGGCGGGGGATGGAAGGCTCATTTTATACCTTCATACAAGTCACATTTCACGTCCCAACAGCACCCTGCCCTGCTGCAGGGAATTTGCAAATGACACCCACTCCCTGATTTGCAAGTTACATCGCCTCTGGATTGGGATCTTGCAAGATCAGACAACCTTATTACAACAGTAAGCGTCTTGCCTATCTAGGTACCTCCAGCAAACTCACCAAAAGCCCCTAGCATCCATCTCCCGGGCCTGAGAAGCAGCAGCCAAGCCTCAGTTACCACTGATCAGTACAGATTTCCCAAGCTGCTGCTCTGCTCCTGCCGACTGTGAGCATATTTGGGGGACAGAAGCGAGAGAACCTCATGGCTCACTTCTGCCAAAAGGGACCTTCTCCGCTGCCACTCCCATCCTTCTGCTTCATCTCTTGTGACAGCTCTGTAGCACAGTCCTGTGCTGAGCCGATTCAACTCACTACCCCTGCACGAAACAAGTCACTTCTTTTGCTGGGTTAGTTTTCTGTCCATTTAACCTTCTGTCCAAAAGTAACCTGGCTGTTACCTCCATGGGGGGGGATCAGAGAAGCACTGGAGCAAGCGCAAGGGAAACACAGCAGGAACACATGCTTATGAATGCAGAGAAGGGAGGAAGAGGGAACAGGGCCAGCCCTTTTCAGCAGTGACCCGATCGCTGGCTCAGCCACACCATCTAATTTGCACCCAGGAAAGCATCTTCTCTATCACCATGTTAGAAACCTAAACGTCAAGAATACAGTGTCCGACCTGTTGCCACCAGAAAGACACTATTTAGAGCATTCTCGGGCTATGAGATGCAGGCAGACTCTGCAAACGCGGTCTGGTTAAGTCCAGGTTAACAGATATTTATGTGTGCAACTCCGCTCTCTTCTTAACCCCCTGCCAGACTGCAGAACTCACTAGGGAAGCAGTGATGCTGCTCCTAGCCACAGGGCTGCACCAACCCTGTTCCCTGCTCACCTGAAATCAGCACAGCTACAAAGAGGAGCAAGGCAGTTGCCAGAGTAACCCAACAACTTCAGCATTGCTTACTCACCCAGTCTGAGCCTGGCTGGCTGCTCACTTCCTCACCAGGACCACAGCTTAATCCTGGCCTGGCACTCCAGCAATGCAGGCTCCAGCCCTATCTCTCTCCGAAGAGCGTCCCTGCAATTTTAAGAACCATTAATTCAACTCTTTGTGCCCTTTGCCCCAGCTTACCAAGTAGTAAAAATGCTACTTATGCCCCTGGTAAACTAAGATCTTTCAGAGCCCATATGAACCACAGCTTCCTTTCGTGGCTTGTTTTTGGCATTGTAGTTAAGGAAACTACAAAACATGAGAACGGACAAGGCTTTGGCAGGTGTTTTTCACAGCCCTGAACCTGTTGCATCTGACCCTGAAGCACTCCCTCTTCTTCACAGATCACATTTTCACTGTGCCTGGGTCCCTGGCCAGGAAGCTGCTACCACACACAGAGATGAAGCCAGACCAGCTTCACGCCTTTATGAGTCAACCTCTGCAAAAAGCTTGGGAAAAAAAAAATCCCACAGCTGTGATAAGCTGTGATAAGCAGAGCAAGTCATCTGCAGCAAATCAAAGGGCTAATCTCTGTTCAGCTGGTCTTGGCTGTTTGCTTCCTCCCTCAGTAGTTTTAGCTGAAATGGAAAGTGGCACCAGGATAACATCTGTGCCCCAGGGCTGCACCAAAACAGGGGGTCACACGGATCCGGGGCCATACCTCCTGCGAAATGGGGGGGGTTGGGAAATGAGGTCGATGTGCTGTGAACCCACCCGGTGATGTTAGTCCATGCCTATGCTTTCCCCTTGCTACCCTCTGCAGACTGCAATGGGAGAGATTAACATTCTCCTTTTAATACTATTCCCCATGCAGGTTCTCTCAGGTACCACCAGCTCTTCCCCCTCTGCCAGTCTCCAAGACTCATTTTCTCTTTTGTCTCTCTAAAAACAAAGGGGACCAGGTATGGTGGTACTGTTGTTTGTACGTGGGACATCTGTTTTCTAGGATCTGGGCACGTGTCCACCAACAGCCCTTTAGGAACAAAGCCAGCTTGCACAGTCTGCTCAAGGAGTCAAATGCCTGTCCTGCAGCAGCAGTCTCGAGCAGGAGGTGAATGAGGGTCTTGCTTGGCACTGGAAGGTGGGCAGAGACTGATGTGGGTATTGCAGAGCCGCAGCCAAGTCCTCTCTCAGGAGAGCAAGGAAGGGCGACACAAGAGAGGCCCTACTTTAACGCGTGGGATTCCTCTCTGATGCAAGGATGAGCCGCGTGCTGAGTTCACAGGACCTGAGGTGCAACGCCGGGTCCAGCGATGGAGACTGGAGCTGTGCGTCGCCGTCTACAGTCTCCCCTGGCTGTCTTGTCGTGGGAAATCAATGCAAGGCCTGTTCTGGGGCATGTGCTGAGACCCAAGACCCCACTGAACAACGCCGGACACCCCTGAAAACTCCTTCATGGCTCCTTTCGTTCCCCGTCTGCCTGGGGAGGGGCAGGAGGCACAGCCAGGAAGGCAGCCCCGGGGGTGCCAGAGCCGGTCTGCCCGCCAAGCCTGAGGCCGCCGGCAGCGGCTGGGCAGGAGCCCCGCAACGCCTCACCCAGGCGGGGGCAGCGGCCCTTCCCCGGGGCTGCCGGCTGGGGCCAGGCCTGCGCTTCGTCCCTGCCGCCCTCGGATGGGCACGGCGGCCCCCTGTTCCGGCATTTCCCAGCCCGGCTCCCCCGCAGTCCCCGGCCTCTGCCGTCCCGGTGCCCTGCTGCCCGGCGGACATCCCAGGGACAAGCCCCGGGCCGGGGCGCTGGGGCCCGTGAGGGACCTCCCGGCTCCCCCCGAGAGCACTTACCCAGGGAGGCCGCAGAGAAGCTCTCCCGGCTGCGGCCCGGGGCGAGGGGCCGGGGACGGGCGGGCCGGGCCGAGGAGGCCGCGGCCCGGGCCTGGACTGGGTCCGCCCGCCGGGAGGCGAAGGCCCGGCCCGGCCCCGCCGCGCTCCCCGGCAACCGCCGCTTCCGCCGGGAGGGGCGGGGGGTCCGGGCGGGGAGCGGGGCCGGGGCGGTGGCGGTCCCGCAGCTCAGCCCCGGCCTTGGCTGGTTCTCCCCGCTGGCGGCTGCGGCCCGGAGGGCGGCAGAAGAGGGCGACCCCCAGGGCAGGGCGGCCCTGTCTCGGGCTCGCTCTGCAGCGAAGGCTCATCTTCCCGCGCTGCCCTCGGCCTCCTCTTTCCCCCAGGTTTCTGGGGAGGATCCTGCCGGGCATCCCTGCCCGGCTTACAGCCGCCGGCCGCTGAACCGCTTCAGCGTTCAGGGCCTGGGGAAGGAGGGGGCTGGGGGCCAGAGGACTCCCAAATGTACCTCAGCTGTCGTAGGACCGAGGAGGTCTGTCTCTAGAGCATGTCTCTGTTTATGTGCTTACAGCTTAGAACGAGGCTGGTACAGCAGAATCAAAGCACCTACACCAAGCAAAAAATGTGGGAATGGGGTCCCCAGTATACACCATATACAGTACCCAATATACACCATAACCTGGTGTCTTGGAAAAAAACCCTGACAGGCAGTTACAGAACAAGTCTTGAAATATATTTTGCTGAAATATTTTCTTATTTCTCCTTTCTGTGATTTTTCTTTCCAAGTCAAGCAGCTGAACTTTTATTTCCCAGGATAAATCTGACTTAGAGCGTGCTCGCCATCAAGCTGTAAGGCCATCGTTCACTGGGGAGTGCAGAAGACTCCCTTGGCTTGGTCGAACCAAAAGCAGCAGAATGACCACACTACCTGGGTTTGCTGCACCAGGAGACCACAATGTGTGTAGATGCGTTTGCCTATAACCACGCTTTTCCCTCATAACGGTACATCTCAGTGCCATTGCTCTGGACATGGGTGGTTAAACAAATTTCAGAGCATTTATTGCTGAGCAGAGGAGACATGGGTGCTGATGTCAGCCTTCACCTGCTGAAGCACCCCTTTGATTGCCACATCACTCTCCAGGCTATAAAATGCCATTGTGTTTGTGAAGGAGCTGTGCAAGAGCCCGTTTCTCCTGCCATTGTACAATGAAGACAGAGACCACTTCTCTGCTCACAGTCAGCCTCTCCTGAACACTCAAACGTGCAAAAGTCAAACAAAATCCTGGCATTTTCCAGGCTGGTGGCTTGAGGGATGGGACTTGATGCTGGTCTTCCTAGACCCCTCAGCAGCGTTCATGGGGAGGGGACCACCAGGGTCCCTCATCCCCATCGGAGCACAGCTGTCACCAGTGCCAGATCGGGATGGCCGCAGCCATGTCCCATGGAGCCCTGCTGTCCCTGAGGATGGAGACTCCCCACCTCCTGGAGACCCCTCCCAGGGCTGCAGCATCCCCAGGACCCCTGAACCTCTGTCACCACCGTGGCCAGCTCCATCGGCCCAGCTCTGCTGCATCCCCCAGGTGCCGGGGAGCATCCCCTGGGCCCTCTCCCGTTTCTCCACCTCCCTTCTCATGCAGGAGCCCAGATCTACAGGGCCTATTGCCGGCACGTCCCCTGCGGGGGTTAACGGTCTTCTGGAATCTCCTGCCCAACTGGCGCCTTCAAACGATCCCCAGGGCCTAGCCTGAGGAGGCTTGAAGGGGAGAGCTGGGGAAAACAGGCTTGAAGTGACACTGCTCATCCCGTTACTGTGGCTTAAAAGACTCGTGGTTGGCTTTTGTGGCTTTCAGTGGCCTGTGCCAGACCTCCCCGTGCTGCCTTCTGGGCACGGGGCCACTTCGCTGGAGGTTTCGTGGCTGGACAGGTAAGCTGGCATGTGCAGAGATGGGCGGTGAGATGCTCAGGGTGGGTAATCGGTGCCTGCAGCTTCTCAGGGTTGTGGTTGGTCAGTGGAAATGCTGAAATTGTGTTTGGATGTCTGTTTAACAGGCAAACAGAATGAATTCAGGAAGGAGGTTAGATCAGAAAGGGGTAGTCCTTAATATATCAGAATATAATGTTTCTTATTAGATACTAAACCTGCGTAGGGGCTGCCCCACCTCATTCCCAGTGGAAGGGGAGGCAATGCCAAGGCTTTGGCCAGGGGCTGGTTGCCGATGGTTGGCCTGAAAGAGGTACAAGGCAGAGGTGCAAGGTGTGCTGGGGCAGTTGGGGTCTTCTGGCAGCTCAGGGTGGGGTGGGGAAGGGGTCGGTTACAGGTTTATTGAACAAGCCGGGTGATGGAGGTGGGGGGCTAATGGCTGAGCTTCAGCACTGGGAGGTTTTCACCTCTCTGCATCCCTGGGTGTATTGGGAGAGCTCCTAGGGACAGCTGCTTTGGAGCAGCTCACCGGGGCCTTGTGCTGGGCAGAGCTGAGGCCCCTCAAAGCCACCACCCAGCCCCAGGGCCGGGAGGGGGAACCACTGCCCCAGCGGTTCAGCAGGGAGAGGTGGCCAGTGCCCGCGTCCCTGCGAAGGGGAGTCACCGTGGCCTGGCAGAGCACCATGCATTGGGGTGAGCCCCTGTGCCAAACCACTCATGGAGATGTTGGTCTGCACACAGACCCCACCGGTGGCCTAGAGCATCTGCCATGTCAGCCCCGGTGCCAGAGCCTCCGGCCCTGGTGAGGAGCCCCAAGGAGGGGCAGCATGGCGGCCGCGAGCCTGGGCACGTCCTCGCTCAGCTGTCTGCAGCCCTGGAGAACCCAGACGTCAAAGCTTTGGAGGTGAAGGGCGATGCCGCATTGGACGTGGGAGCTGTGATGAGCACAGCCTTTGTTCCCAGATGCCACAAGCACGGCACTTGGCCCTGTGCGAGCCTTGTGTGCAAACATGGGATCCCGATGTGTGCCAAAATTTGGGGAGAGGGAAGGAATGGGAAAAGCTCCTTTCTGCAGAGGGTGGATGTCCCTGGGCTGGGTCTGCTCCCCAGAAACAAAAACGCATGATGTTACTCCCAAGTCTTTCTCAAACTGAGAGTAAATGACCCCAAATAGTTATCTGCAAGCTTCTAGTTAAGCTGCATGAAATGGCAGCTGAATAATTTCCAGCCAGCTCCCTGTAGAGTGGTTTTCTGCCCTGGCAGCATGCTGGAGGGTGTCCCCAGCTGATGCCTGGGGCGTGGCAGTGCCATCATGGGTGATGGGGGGGGCAAGGTGGCAACCTGAGCCCCAGGAGGGCCAGTGGGACTCACGTGACCACCTGGCCCTGCAGTCCCACCCACCATAGGCAGCCACTGCAGCAACACAGGTTGCTCCCACTCAGCAGCTGGCCAGGCTCGCCTCCAAGACCTTGAGGCCACATTGGGTGTAAAACCCTAAATCCAGGTGGTTGTTAATGGCCAGCAAAGGGTCCAAGCCATGGTGGCAGGGTCATCCACACCAGGGCCCGAGGAAAGCAGGTGCAGGGATTGGCACGACGGGAGCGTCGCTTGTCAGTGCTGTCCCCTGTGTCTGCCACAGTGGTCCAAGAACGGGCGAGGTGTCCTTGTCCACACTGAGCTGTATGAGGAGGAGATGGGGAAGAACAAAGAGCTCTTCCCGGAGCTGGCGGATCTCGGCTGTGTCGCAGTACTGCAGGCCTGGCTGCTAGCCTATGGTTTCAAACTCAAGGGGGTAAAGTAAGTCACCACATCTCCTTCACAAACCAACTTCATGCTGCAATGCAGCCAGAATCACTGTGCAAGGAGCAGCCACCAGCAAGGCCTGGGTCTGCCCCAGGTGGGCTGCATTGCACAAGGGTGAAACAAGGTTGAGAGGAAGGGTTGAGCATGGGACGGCAGATATTAGTATCCAGGATTTGTGGCTGGACATCATTCTGGTTTTATTTTGTTGAGAATCGAGGAGCTCTGTTTGTAGTAATTTTGAGAGTTGCTTAGACTTTAAAAGAGCAGATAAACCAGAGAAGTGTGGACAGGGAGAAGCTCAAAGAGTCAGGGAGCTTATGGTGGAAAGGGAAACGGCCCAGAGCCATCCATCAGCCACAGTCAGTGACCACCAGCCATGTCCAGCCAGGGAGCTGAGCCAGCATGGCCAGGGCAGAAGCAGCGAGGTGCTGGCCAGCCCCTGGCACAGCTGTGTCATAGCATGGGCACGGACCAAGGGGGAGGGCTGCACTTGGATGCAGGTCCCATGCCAGAGCATGGAACCACCCCAAGGTGCTGCAGGGCTCTATCTCCCTCCACAGCCAGAGCCCTAGCTGGCCATGCCTCGCTGCTGGCTTCTGTCCTGCAGGGTCAACTCGCAAGTGCTCCTGTTGCAGCACCCTGATTTCCAGAAGGTGCATCCCACCACTGAGGAGCTAGGTGCCCCGGGAGGCAATGCTGGTCTCTTCGCCAAGCAGCAGAAAAGGAAGAAAAGGAGACGTGTGAGCAGCCTGTGCCCCCCGAGAGGGGCCGCATCCCAGGACACACTGGGTGAGTAAAGCTGGTGGCTGCAGCCATGCAAGCTGGGCTGGGCTGGCACAGCGTGTGCTGTAACCAACTTGTCTCAGGAATGATGCTGGTCTAAGGCCTGATCCATAGTACAACAGGGTGGCCCCCAGCCCTTCTGCTTCTCCCAGACCTGGCAGCATTCCCATGGGTCGGGTGATGACGGGGGCTCTGCCAATGGTGAGTTTTCAGCTGGGCACCGTGATTCTCAGGCAGGCTTGTCATGGCTCTTCCCTCCAGCTGCTGTTTTTTCTCAGATGTGGCCATGTATCCCACCAGGCAGCCTCAGCTCAAGGGCATCTGCTTCCCTCTTCATCACCTGGTTCCTCTCCTGGCAGGAATAATATTCTTCCTCTCCTCCCAGGGCTGCTGCTGCCTGTAAGCTACAGCACAGCCCTGGCAGGGAAGGGGTTATCAGCATTGGGATCTTCTTGTACCTCTCCAGGACAACTGCCACGCCTGCGACCCTTGTACCAGTACATCAACTTAGACATGCCAGAGCTGATGCACCCATTAACAGAAGATGAAGTCCCAGGGCTGGCACAGCCAAACCAAGTCCCTGCAGCCCCCAGGAGGGCAACTGCTCCACAGCAGGAGGGTGAGCTCTGACAAGGTTTGCCCAGCTCCTGTATTCCCCAGGGAGCTGGCCTTGTCCCGCCAGTGACCAAAAAGAGACCTGCTGTTCCCTGTATCTCATCCCCCCAGAAACGGAGGCTTTGCCCTTGCCTGTGCAGGTTTTGTCACCTTTTCCTGTTTCTTCCACCCTTGCCCCTAGCTTTTAGAGAAGTGGCTTGGATGTTTCCGGGTCACCATTTGCAGCAGCTCTGCCTTTAGGTTTTCTCTTGAAGCTCTGAGGTGGCCCAGCCAAACAGAGCAGGACCCTTTCCCCTAGGACAGCACTCTTCAGTTGACTCCACAGTCTCCAAGTTCCAGAGTTGTTTTCCAAGACTTGGTGGGACAAAGTCACGGCCAGCCTGAGCTGGAGCTGGTGACAGGCTGGCTCCAAGCAGGAGGTCAGGCTGGAGACCCAGAGCGGCTGTCCCATCCATGCTGCTGGGACCTGGCATCCTGCCGGCACAAATACTCAGCCTGTCTCCAAGGAGGCTGCTGGGCTGTTGATGCACTCACTCCTCTTGCAGATACTTGGGCCAGCAGTGCTTTGGAGACCCCAGCCCCAGGAACGGGTGACAAATCCATGCAGGTTGATACTGATAGGATGCTCAGATATGCAGCTCACCTGGTGCCACCACTTTTTCCTCAGTATAAATAACCACGCAGCTTTCTGCCTCCTGTTTGGCTACTACAGCCTGACCCACAGGGTGGTGATCATCACCTGGCCCATACAAACAGCTGTGGGTTTTTTTTGTGTGGTTTTTTGTTTTTTGTTTTTTTTTTTTTTTTCCTGGTTGCAGAGAACCTGCTTTGCCTGAAAAAAAAGCAATTTTTCATTATAAAATATACCTGCACGTCACATGGCCTTAGGATGCATGTACCATCATTCCTTCGTGTGTGAAAACCAGGAGTCTGGGGACCAGCCTTGAGCCTCGCTGATGGAGATCACTCAGCACAGGGGACACAGGAGGGGACAGTGCGGCGCTGCCTTTCTGTGGCAGACAGCAGAGCGTGGCCTAACCAGCACTAACCAGCAGGTTCATTCTGTTAGATGAACAGGGATTGTAGGGGGGAATCTAGACTTCACGACAGGGATCCACCTCACCCAAAGGAGTGCTCCTTTGACCACCATCCCACTCTGCCTGTGCAGGGCAGCTGGAGGCTGCAGCCAGCCTACAAGAAGCGTGTTTCACCTCTCTGTAGGCTTCTGCAGTCAGGTCTCCTGCTCACCCAGGAGTCTTGGCACCTTCCTTCCTCTGCTGGCATCACTTGGGTCTATCTGGAGATGTTTTGCGCTTCCTTCTACTCCTGTAGAAGGAGTTGTACTTTAGGATTTTCTGCCCAGTACAAACGTTCTGACAAAGGCAGGTTCTCAGTTCAAGGAAGACAGCTTCAAAACAGATACAAAACTGGCATGAAATAAGCCAGAGCTGTTCTGTCTGAATGGAGGTGGCGACTTCCAGGTGAGGAGACAGTATCTCACCTGCTTTACACAGCACATAGACATCACAGGCATTAGATGCTCAGAGCTATGGCAGGAACACCACCTGTAAAAGAAGGTTTGCAGAGATGCAGCTTTCACTGCTCCACCTGCTATAGCTGGGAACAGTGAATAAATGTCAACCATTTGCTTTCTTCATCCAGCTTACAGTAGAGATGAGATTGCACACAGCACAGGAGCAGCCACACTCCTACCCTTTAAAACAGCATGTCAGTAGACTTGTTTCTATCAGAGTTTTAACGTGTTGAAAGTAAATAAATACCCAAAGGTAACGTAAATACCTGATTTACACACTGAGCAAAGAAAGTGGTCCCATCAATACTGTGGGGATTTTGCGTCTTAGTTGGTGTCTTCCAGCAAGTTCTACGATGAGTCAGGCAGAAAGAAAGATCCTGTTGATCACGAAAGTTGACATGGTAAGTCCAAGATAGGCAAGAGGATCTCCAAAACCAGCTACTCAACAGCTGTAGTCCGAGGGAAACAGCAAAGAGGTGGGAAATAGATCTTCTGGTGGGACTTACTTTCCCTTGGTGACAAATGGATGACACTTGCTAGGAAAGCAAAGAGCTGTCTCCTACTTTTTCCACACCCAAGCTGCCCAACTGGCAGCAAAAGAGCACAGAAGTAGGGAAGGACTCAACATGAACTGAGCCCCAGCTGAAAGTCTCCTGTTCACATTTATTAGGATGGTTTCAGCTTGACCAAATCAAACACAGCTGCATAACAAATGCCTTCAACAAACACAACTTTTTATTTCTGTAGAAAACAAGATACTTTTCAGGAAGGACCAGCTTATGAAACAGCAGTGTGCATATTAATATACATAAATACACAGGGTTACAATTTAGTGGGAAATACATTAAAAAAAAGCTTTCAAGTACAAAAAATAAATGTAGTAAAATTGGACTATCCCTTCCACATACCTGCCTCAGAGAGAAACGTTTCTCAGATGGAATGAACTTCCACCCATAATCTGCCAACAGATCTCTCCACTGGACACAAGCTGCAGGAGGACATGAGGATGGGCAGGGCCAGAGGGTTAATATCCAGTGTTTGAGATTAAGAGCAGACTTACCCACAACAGTTCAGTCCTCATTCTTTCAACTATCAGGATGTGTGTAATGTGACAATTACCCAGCCAGCATGTTAAGAGAGCTGCAAGAGGTAGGAAATACCTCCTTACTTCCATCTTCAGGTCCCTGGAAGGTTAATGCTGTACAACTTCATTACCCACGACACCGTGGAAATCCTGTGACCCTGGAAGGCATTTATTAACAGTCACAGAAATGAGAACGTGGCCCCACAGCCACAGCACCGGTGCTGCCAGGCAGTAAACACAACTGATGGACACAGAGCTTATGCAAAAAAGCTGCTGGATGCAGGCAGCCTCTTGAGTAGAAGGAATAATATCTACAGATATGGAAGAACAGCACAAATCATCACGGACTTCCTGAAGATTTTCCTGCCAAGACACCGTCAACAGAGAATTCATAGTGTCATTTAAATAAAATACCAGTTCAAATGAATTTGAAAGACATTTGCCACATGCAGGAAGCCAAAAGGCTGATCCTTAAGTTACGAACTTTAATCCATTCCTTCTACTTTTTGTCCTATAGGAGTTGAGAGACCTGTTATATCACTAAACTCTTTTGTAAAATTTTACAAACCGAGGAGTAAAACTTAATCAGTCTCCAAGAGAGAAGAAAAAGGCATCTGAACAACAGATACTCCCTGATCTTGCTCTACGTGCTCTCATGTTAAAATTGTTAAAACAAGCAACCTGTGCAACACGGGTTGTGTCCCATTTCCAAGCCATACAATGGGAGAGATCCCATGCTTCACTTCAGCTACTACAAGTGCAAAGGGAAATTCAAGTTTTCCTACCAGTCTCCAAGACAAAAATTAAATGTTTGCAAAACCAGAAACATTTAAAACTCTTTTAAACAATTTAAATCAGAACATGACATATTTTACATGTTTAAAAAAACCAAGGAACTCAGGTTATTAAATAAGAATCTACATATCTTAAAAATGGAGAGGTTTTTTACATTACAGCCAAAAGTGTTAATTGTCCTATCTTCCAAAGCACAAATGTTCATAAATTATTTCTTTGAAGCGCCTCGCAGAGGTTTTGATTGGCATCTGGTTCCTCGGTCATCACCTCCACAGCTTCCCACTCCCCTGACCTGCTGGATTTCTTGATGGCCTCTACTACACTCTGCATGTACAGACCGTCTTCAAAAGAGGCTGCCATAGAGACAGGTTTATGATCCCATGTCCGACGGTCTTCCTGGTCTTGGAAAGACTGCCGCAGTGCTTGCACCATGTACACCATTCCTTTTAGGTAAAGCAGCGGGATGTCTTTAAACCCCTTATCCAAAAGGCCCTTGTTGACAGTCAGAGAGTCTGTAAACAGTAGTTCTTCTTGGAGCGCGGTGTTTTTCTGCCCATACAAGTCCGTCCCACGAGCTATGAGGCGACCAGTAGACCCAACAATCATGACTTCATGGACAAATGATCCAGGCATGTTGAAGTTGAGAGTCACAGTGCAACAGACCCCCTCACTCATTACCATCTGGAAAAAGCAGAAGTCATCGCTAGTGACATGGCGGATCCCGCTTATAGCTGTGTTCTGCTTCACAAAAGTCTTGAGCAAACCATGGACCTTCTCTGCTCTCCTGCTGATGAGGTGAGTTAAGAGGTCGATAATGTAGGTTCCCATTGTATGCAGACCACCTCCTCCCATCAGCTCATCACAGATCCAGTTGTACTTGTGGCTGAGCAGGCTTCCCCCATAAACTCGTACATCGCAGATCATCACGTTGCCCACATAGCATTCTTCTATCAACTCTTTCATCTTCACAAAGGTGGGCAAGAAACGGAGAACATTGCCAACAATGCTCATCAGCTTGGGGTAATACCTGGCAGCTGTGACCATCCTGAAGGCATCCACAGAGGTAGCAGCTTTCTCACAGATCACGTTCTTCCCTATTCCTGCAGCACAAATGACAAAAAAAAAAAAAATAGCACACACACACAAGAGAAACATGCTCAGATGTCCCAAAGGTTATAAAGAAATGGTGTTTTTAAGAGTCAGGCTTTCCTGCTGCAATTTCAAAGGCAAAGGTTCTGGGAACTAAAATGGGAATATCAAGTGCAGCAAGCCTCAGAGCTGCTTCCAAGATGCTCCTGTTGCAGAGCTGACAAACTCCCACAGAGAGAGGCTCCAAATAAAGACAGGATTTCTACATCATGAAAGATAAACGGCATCACATGGCATCAAAACAAGACACAATTTGCATGTTGTAGCTATAAAATTGTTTGAATGCCTGTACAGCCAGAGAAAAAAAAAACATCATGTACCCTGCAAGGAAGAGGTGAGTGAAGGGGAGATTTGATTTTCACTTTGTATTTCACCATCATTATGAATTTATTATTTTAAATAGATTAATAGAAATGGGACATACAAGATACTTAGTGGCCTGGGTATAGAATTAGAAATAATGTTTTTGTAGGTGGATTGTTTTAAAAGCATCGCTAATTGGAAAGCAAAACAGTTCGGTCTGCACGTACACCCTACTTGTACAATTAGACTGCAAAGGTGACTGTGAGTTACACAGATGAGACCTGTACTCGCAAGCTGACCCACTGCGTTTTTATTCCTACTGAGGCACTTTATCTTGTGCTCAGCCTGAATCAATGTGGGCAGTCAATAATTCTTTTTTTTTTTAATTTTAAAGATGAAATAAAGTAATACAAAAGAGCATCCCAGTGCAAGCTTCAACCAAATTCCTATATTCAGTGCTTTGCTGGTATTCCCTCTTCCTCCCCCGTCTTCACCCTTTTCTCATGTCATGGCTTAACTTTTCCATATACATCTGTTCTGATAAAATGCTTATCTAAACATTTTTCAATATAACAACCAGGGGCATACCTAGAAGTCTCCAGACATTAACTGGTGATGTCAGACCTGAAGGTCAGTCACATCATACCACAGTTCCTGCCTAAGAATTGCAGGAATTGCTGCATATGGTGGTAGACACCTCTCTGAAAGCTTCTCCTTACCCAGGAGCAGACTGCACTCCCTGCTCAAAAAAGCTTTTAGTTGACTCCCCGATGAGAAGATACCAGCACAAGTGCTTCAGTCGGTCTCTCGCACATGAGGGGAAGCCAGATCCCGTACGGCAGCTCCTGCTCTTAGCACTCCACCTCCTGGCTGCGCTGAGCAAGCCTTTCAGGAACCATTCAAGCAGTTCAGGGGCCAGTCAGCTCCTGTGACCCATTACCGTCCCCAACTCAGCCAGGGGACAACTACAGCTAGAGAAAACTCAGAACCTATATTTCTAATAGACACAAGCAAAATCCAGACAGAAAACGACAAGACTACAATTTTTAGTGGTCGCGTCCAAAGAAATCCCCTAAATAGATATGAGTCAACAGAAGCTTTAATGAACAAAGGGTAAGGTCAAACTCCCTGGAGACACCCTGGCTGCCCACTGGTAACCCCCTATTTCAGGAGCCATTTCCAACTCTCCTGACCCCAATCCTGCTGCTGAGACCAGGCACAATGCTCTGTTCAATATTCTGTAGGGCTATTCTGCATCTCAAGATGCTTCAGCACCTGCTTTACCTGCCTTCTTGTTTGAATGGCACTTATCTTAAGCCAGGTTACAGTAAACTACAAGCAAAAAGAAGAAGTAAAAGGATCTTCACAGCATCCTAAGCAGAACACAGTTCTCAAAGTTCGCAGAAAATAAAAGCAACTCTTTATCTGCATATACACAGGGTACAGCTCTGCAGTCAGTGCTCTGCTGGTGCGGCTCTCCCCCTTGCACAACCCCACTGCCCTCCACCATGTATTTGGCGTTACAGGAGCTGGCTCAGGGTACAAACCCAGCATGGAAATATTCACTCATCTTGGCCCTTTTTCTGGCAGATTATTGCCCCGAGCTGGCTCTTCAAGGAGCCTGAGAATGTCCACGCAAAAGGGGCTGAGTCTCTGCAGTGCGGGACCGAGAACAGAGAGGGCTGAGCCAAAGGAGTCCACCGCCGCTGCCCAGTGACAGCTGTTTCACGCTGGGCGGTTTATCACACCGGACTGCCCCTGTCCTGCCACCCACCCACCCTCATCCTTGCGTCAGCGCTGTGCTCTTTTTGCCAGCGTAGGCTGAGCCACTTGAGCAGCTAAAACTGACTGATGCCTTTTTTTGGGACGGCAGTCAGCACAGAGCACTGACAGCTCAGCACAGCCCATGGAGCACTGCCAGAGTGCCAGGACGGAGACCTGGGTACACCGCAACATCTCCGGGATAATCCTGCAGTTGCCCTCAGTGGGACATCCTCCCAGGGGTCCCCAAGCTCACAGAGATGGCTGTGCAGCAAAGACAAGGGCCAAGTCAGAGACAGGTATGACATCCGTGACCAACGTAATGTCCATGCCTTCTGTTTTCCGAGGCAGAGCAAGTTACAACCCTGGTCCTGTTACTATTATTTTGATAACGAATAACCTGAACTTTGTACCATATTGTTTTCTTAAATCACCACTGCAAAATTTTCTGTTGAGATCCACACCAGCTAGGAGATATGAGAGCCACCACGGGGCTCTGGTGTTCCTTGGAGCCCTCTGTGAGCCAGTTCAGCTCACCAACTGAGCCCACTTTAGAAAAGGAAGCTTCCTCTTTCGAAGCAGGTGGGTTAAGTCAGCTCACAGGCAGGTCTAAGCCCACAGAAGGGGTTGCGTGCCTGGAAGGAAGGACGTGGAGCTCTGGAGTTGGGTTTCCTCACCTCGGAGGCAACAAGCAAGGACAGCAACAGCAAGGACAGCAACAGGTCTGCTGCTTGCAATCGCAGGCTGTCCTAGCAACAAGCCTTGGGGTCTTCTCTGTGCATATCTTGGAGCAAAGCCTGTATGCAGGGAGCACATCAGCTTCTGCAGACCATCGCACCACTGAAATCCTCCTAGGATGCTAGAGAGAAAGAGTTAATCTTCCTCCCTAGAACTTACTTCATTTTGTCCTTATCCAAAAAACACACTGCCCTACCTCATGACAGCCAGTGCTGCTTCACGTCCTGGAAGACAGACATTTCCCTGCCAGCCCACCCCACAGTTACCAGCTCTGAGCCCCTGTGGGCTCTGTAAGCTGCAATGATGGTTCCTCAGGAAGTGCTTCTTGCTCTCACTGTTGCATTCATTATTGCTGAATGTGAAACAACATACCTAATGCAACCAGCTAAGCAGTGCGAAGGTATGTAGCTCTCTACCAGCTCTTACACTGCTTATGACTGTACTTAACCCTGAATGGCTTCAGGCTTCAACATCCCCCAGGAAGGCAGGGCTGAGCACTGCCCTGGAGAGGGTGTAAGGAGAGGCCGAACAGTCCTACGTGCAGAGCAGATGCACAGGCTGACTTACACACCCCCGGCCAAAGCACCCGACAAGCAATCAGATCTGACCCTGAACAAACTGCTACTCTGCTCCCGGCTCACAAGAAACCACCTCTCCCCAAGTGCATTTCCAGGCAGGTGCACGCTTAGCAACAGTCATTATTAGCTCTGCATGCAGGAGAAACTGTTCCTATTTATGCTTTTTAACTGGTTGTTGTTGTAGTAAGAGGGAGGGAAAAGAGAATAAAAGGTCACCATTGCCAAGAGTCCTTAAACAAACCATTTACACCTGTGTTCAGGGGCAAAAGCACCTGCTAGATTCCAAGAATTTTCAAACCAATTCCTGATTCAGTAAATAAACTAAACATTTAAAAAGAGGTCTCTTAACTCTCATTAATGCAATATAGCTGGCTTCACTCAATGAAATACCGGATTTAAAGTGTGTTCACATCCTATGGAAGCAATCAAAAAACAACAGGTGAGCCGAGACTTACTGGACAGCAGAAGGCTATTTTGTCCTAAAGAAAATCTTACGCCTCTAATCAGGTCCACACTGTCCATCAGCAACAAGGCCTCGGCTTCTCCGGCAGCTCCTTAGCCACGTCACATCCAAAACTTGCCATATGTGCAGTATTTTACAGTCTGGTTAATATGCAAGCACAGAAAACTCGCTGCTTTCTCATGCTCATGGTGGACGCTACCCAGAGCCATGACAGGAGCTGGGGATGGAAACGGGTCCCAGCAATTGCCAGGACCCCCAGCCCACTCCTTCCTCCTAGTAGGGAGGGTGCCAGCGTGGGCAGGAGGAAGAGGAAGGGACCCCGCAGCCTGGTGGGGCCTTGGGAGGGGGAGCGTTCATGAAAAGATGGGAGAAGTGCAGCCCAAACCTTAAAGAGTTGGCTCTCTCCTCAATCAACATGCATGTGAGCAGGGGCCTCCTTTCTGCCTCAGGCCAGGTGCATACCAGCAGGCCACAAGAAGGACACTAAGACCACATCTGGCCCACTGCTCCATCGAGGAGGTCCTTCATGTCCCAGGGGAGCCCGCTGACTTGCCTGGAATAGGAGGTAGCCCACCAGGGCTCCTGATGGCAGGAAGTCCTGCCATCCTGTTGTCTGGGTGGGACAAGCAGGGGCACCCATACACAGAGGTGTCCCTGCAGTGCATCAGGAGGGGACGGGCCGTGTGCCACGCAGCCTGCCCAGGCAGTGTGAGGAGAGAGCTGGGCTGGGACAACCTTCTCACCATGGCAGCTACCACTTCACCTCTTTGGCTGTTTATTTGCCTGACTATCATAGCCACAGCTGCCCATCCGACAATTTCCATAAACAGCTAGTCCCCAGCTTTGCCCCTCTCTGCACAAGTTATAATGTTGACTCAAACTACTAAATCTATTTATCCCATGTAAATACGTCCATTGAACTGAAGCCCCAGTTCTTTACTCCCCTGAATAACGTCAGATACCTGCAGCTGCACCTAGGAAGATGTACAACCGGCCACTGTTGAAGCACACCAGACCATTGCTTTGTCCACCATAAGAAGTTGGGAGTGTCTGAGGAGCCTTCCCAAATAACCAGCTGTTTCAGATGTACTTGCTTTTGGAGCCTCCCAATGAATGAATGCTCATTCCAAAACACACTCCATTTCATTTCTTGTTTGCCTACAGTTTGAAAAGACCTCCGTGCTACTTTTTAGAGAGACAGGAAGCACAATATGCAAAGAGCTCTCATAGCATGCTTGTTCATCCTGTTTCAAGAACAGGAAATCTGGATTTGTCACAACACAAAGCAGTGATAGAGCCCTTTCTGACTCCTTCCTTCATAATTAACATATACGTGCTATAATTTGTAGGGACTCCACAAAATCAGGGGGTCAAACAATCTATGTTGCAAAGATGTCTTACATGATGTAGTCAACCAGTATAAACCAAAAGTAAAAGGTTCCTCTGTAGCCACTCCACAAACCATCCGTTTGACGGCTGGGGTCAGTACGTGCAGCAGCATTATCTTCAGCATCCTGAAGAAATTTTACTCTGAGGACTTCTCATGTTCTGCCTCCCTGAACTTTGCCTCACGCACAAACATCCCTTGTTTTACATTCCACTCCAGCCAGAAACTCTGCTCTGTGCTCACCTAATGCAAAGACGGATGCATTTTAACCATGGGACATGAACCACAACACAGACACTTTGTGAAATTAATATAGTTCCTCTGAGATCAAAAGAAGCACAAAGTTTAGGATAGCTTCTTGCTTTGCCTGTTGTGGAGATAAACCATAAGATTACACTGATCTTAATTTGAATTATCCTCTGGGCTTTGATCTGTTCTGTCTGGTTCATGAACTCAATCCAGTGTTACTGCTTTGTCCCTGTCATGCCAAAATTGTACCTAGGCTTGTTTATGGATGTCTGTCAGCAAGAAACTTATGCAAGCAAATCGTACTGCATAGAAAAACTGTGTCTCTCTCTCCTCTCTTCCAGAAATAAAAATGTAAGCAAATAAAAAAAAAGGGGGAAAAAAGTATAAAAAAGTATACGAATAAGTAATAAAAGTGTAAGCACTTTAAAAACAAACAAACCTCAACAAAACAAAACACACAAGACCATTAGCACATTTGATCTTTCTTAAAGCACAGTCTCTCAGCTAGTAAACACCAATCTATTACATACAAGTCACAGCCAATAATTCTCCAATTATAAACATCACTGTATCAATCTGAACTTTCAGAGAAAACGTACTTGCCATCTTTGGCCACTTGGCCCTACCCTGATTTTGTGTGCCTTCAGAATGCTCAATCATAGCAAGCCATCCAACACTGGCTTAAAATATGTCACAACATACTTGGTAGCAGATCTATAAATACCATTGCAATGAACCTAGAAAGCTGAAAGACAAGGTCAGTATCATATTGGGTCTGAGATGCCTGCATCAGTTTGCAGATCAGAATGTTTCAAGACAGACAGAAGAATAAACCACCCTTTACTACTTCATCTGTTGATTTCCCTAGCTTTTTCAGCTTTCCACTTATCTGTACTTGCAGTCAAGCATATATACCACTTCTGTACTTCTGCACCAGCTTTATCTCCCTTTCCTCCTCTGGAGAACACCATTTTACAGGTTCCCAGCCTTCAAAGAAAGAATCTCAATTCATTTTAGTTAATAATTCACCAGAGAAGGTTCAATCCTCTCATTTTAGCCCACTTGACCATCAAGAGCCATGAGAACTAGTGAAACACTTACTACCTAACAAGTGTTTAAAAGAACTTTTAGCATATTTAAAGACATAAATTCTAAGTTACAGTTAAAATATTAAAAAATCAGAATACCTTAAATTCAAAGGACAGTAGTCTAACAAGGTAAACAAACAAATCTAACAATGTAAAAAAATTAAAAAACCCAAAGCCTGAAATCGCTCTCTGCATATCTAAGTGGCATTGCAAATGTTTATGCAGGGAGTTGTTTACTTCCAAAACAAATTACTGTAGAGCAAAGAGGCTAAAAACAACGAACCACCCTGGCTCACATAGTTTGAGACATTACCTGTCCTAAAATTAACCCATGTGAATCTCCTGTAAACATAGTAAAAATATCACACTTGTTATTTACAGAATTACACGCAAACTCACACCCACGCTGTACTACAGGAGAGGACATTAACACTACAAAGTCACACACTGGAGAATTAAGAAATGTCAGGAGGCCTGGGCAGTTGGCTCCCACCTCCCTGCCCAACCAGTTCGGGGCGTTGTCCCTCCTCTCCCAGACACCTTCACCTAGCCCATCTTGCCAAATTCCTCCTGCTGTCCCCAACATCTCGTCCTCCCCCAGCATCTGCCCTCCTGCATCAGGTGGAAGGATTCCTCCAGCAAGTCTGCACCCAGGACCATACCAGGCTGCTACGGACATGGGTGTCCAAAGAGAGCTCCAGGTGGTGGCCAGGGTCGCAGCACACTGGCTGAAAGCAACATCTGCTGAGAACTCAAGTCCTAACTCAGAAGACTCGAGTGCATGCAAACATTTTCAAAGGCTTTTAACTTTCAAGCTTGGTTTTATTTGTGGGGAAAACAGAAAGCAGAGCTGAACAATCCCCCCACCCCAGGCAAATCTCCGTTTCCTATTGCGGAATGTGCGAAGATTTGGAATGAATTAAGCAACTTAAGTTGTTTGGGGTTTTTTGTGGCGTTTGTTTTTTTTTGTTTTTTGTTTTTTTTAAATGGACATAAAAACATTTTACCTCCTCCTCATCATCTCTGAAACAGCTCATTTTTATTAAACCTCCCCACCATAAGTTCAGTCTGAAGAAGACATGGGATATTTTAGCCCAATTGGTTCAAGATTTGCAAAGCTATAAGCAATTATAAATAGTATTTTTACAAAAAATTCTACGTAACCTTTCTTGCAGACTGCACTACCAACTCCACACAAAACCTTTAGCACTGCATTTGCACATTGGTGCAACCAGAATCGTGCTGGGGTAACAGCTTCAAATTTCAATCTGCCAACAAGCTATGGATTTTTGGTCCAACTCCAAAGATAAAAAGGTACCTAGAGCCTTCACAGCAATTTGCCGAGTTAGTGGTGGAGGGATATTGATGCAAACCAAATCCACGTCCTGGTGCAGCAAGACATCATCAGTCCGACTCGTGTAGAAGGAGATGTTCATTTCCTGTGCCAGTTGTTTGGCTTCCTCTTCGGTCTTGCCCCAAAGCGCTTCAATGGAGAAGCCTTCTGCTCTCAGCAAGGGTACCAGTACCCGAGCGGTGCTGCCAGTTCCAAACACACCCACTCCAGGAAGCATTTTCATTCTGCATTCATTCAAGCATCAGGGTCTACAAGTAGGCCTTCAATAAAATGTTCAGCTCCTCAGGTTTCCATTCCATCCACAGTTCCTAAAATGTGGAAAGTTACAAGTCAGTATCAACAAAAGGCATATTTTGACATCAAATGCACCTAGCCTGAGGGCTAGCTTCTATCCTTCATACGGCATTCAAAATTTTCAAAGAGCCTCATGGAAAAAACAAACAAACAAACTTGCAATCCTTAGAGAAATAGTATTACAGGACAAGTCAAACAATCCTATTGCAGAAGAATGGTAAGAAAGCAGCTTGACAAGTCATGAGCATCTCCTGAGCTTCAAAACTGATGCATGTACAGAAACACAGATGAGCGTGCCAGGACAAACCAGAGATGGCAAGGCACAAACTGGGAGTGACAGGAAGCATCAAGGGGACAGGACATAGAATCTATTGCACCAGCAGGAAAAGCAGTGCTGCTGTAGTTGTGATGATGCAAGTCTCTAAATGAGAGAAAGGTTTGTGAGATGAGGTAATATCTTTTATTGGACCGACTGAGATAGCTGGAAATAATAGGCAAGCTTTTGGGCACATAAATCTTTCTTCCAAATTAAATACATAAACTGAAAACAACTACTTGGAGCTTAACAATTTTATGGCGAATAGCTAAGCCACTCCAGAGAACATCTAGAAAATATGTCCTGTGGGGAAAGGCTGGATTCACTGAGCTTGTTTAGCCTCAGGAGGAAAAGGCTGCAAGGAGAGATCATGTCAGTGTTAAAATACATAGAAAACCACTTTCAGAAAGGAAAAGGGTGCTTCTCTATGTCCATTGTGGGTAGTTAAAAGTTTTACTTAACTCAGGACAGTTAAAAATATCTCTTTCTGCCCACGCCATTTAATCTCCAGGAATGCAGGGTTTTGCACACAATTATTATATTCCCTACACACAAACATTTGGTTAAGTCACACTTCTTTTATTCTTTTAAGTATTTCCTTGTAAATTAAGCCCTTCGGATCCCTACTTGCCAGTTTGTCTTCAAACTGCTTCTGGCCACAACTGGCTGAGCTGCCTTCAGCATTCACTTGAGCACTAACTTCCAGGAGAGATGTCAGAAGTCTCCTCAATCTGTGACACCGCAGCAACCTATAATCTGGCTTGTGTTCTGTGCCTTTTTGAATTCTTATCTATTACACCCGCTGTTGACCTTTTCTGAATGATTTTTTTTTTTTTTTTAGAAAGACGTTTTCTTAATTTTATAAACATGACAAATTCCGTTTTCTTTAGAAGCTTATTATGAAAAAGCAAAGACCATGTTGCAAAGAGAACTGGTACCAACACCAGCTCAACACCTTTGGAAAAAATCCCCACAAGCAACAAGAATCACAATCTGTTTCGGAAAGTCACGCATCTCCCCATCCTAAAATAACTGCGTTAAGTTACAACGTGTGAAAGCAAATCCTGACACAGCACTGGGAAGTACCAACATGCAAGTCAAACTACCCACAGTGCAAGCACTTTGTATGCTATCGGCATTTTATTAGTCTGGCGGTGCCTACACTGACCAGCATAACAAAACTGCAACCCTGACTGAATTTCTAGGTATTTTTGTGCTATAGACACTAAACTAGGAAACAGCAGCACTGTTTCGCAAAACACAAATAAATATTTACAGGTGTGATAAAACACCTTATGAAATGTTTACTGAATTAATTCAGTATGCTTTTTGCTTGTTCTGTGTGATGTTAGGTTTGCAGTAATACAGTCATGGTCTGTCTTTATAAACAAGAACAAACTTCATTTGAACTTTATTAATTCCTTTTTATCTGACATTTAGCAGACCACTCAAATAAGGATGGTATCAAAATGATCTTGAAAATATTTACTATTCTAAGTAAATGGGTAATTTACTGGCAGGAAGGATGGCTTGTATTTAGGCTTGTTTTCTATAAGTGATGCAAACAAAAATAAAGTCTTACAGCTGGATGGACAGTAAGTATACCTGTTGAAGTAGTCCCCACACATATTTATTTAGCAGTTTACAAGCTGGAAGAAGAAAAACTGCTTGCCATATAAAGAGCATCATCTTCTTTTGAACAGATGCAAACTAAACAAGGTGGAATAGAGGCAAGGTGAGTGGATGCCTGCTTGCACCAGATCACATAGACACACTCAACAATGTCAAAATTACACAACATGACAAAAATTTAGAAAAGGTTGAATTCTTTGAAAATGCTATTAAGAGCACACTGTAGCACTTAACATGTGCAATAGGGGACTCCTGCTATTCAGAAAAACTGCTCATTTTAAGTTTTACTTTTTTCTGTTTCCCATCCAACTGCCTCTCAAAAATCTCAGTCAGGTGGAATTCATTTTAAACTCACTTATTCCCAAAACATAACGCGCTGCTGCATTGGTGTCACTAGGGGCTATCAGCACAAACCCACAACAGCTAGTGATTTACTACCATGGAGACCAACTCCTGATGATACAAGAACTTAGGGACACCGGCTCACCACTAGTACCACAAGAAATCAATTGGCCAACCCAGCCTCAGCAATGACTTCTAGCAAGGCAGCCACGCTCTCAGGGTGTGAAGACACGGCTTGCATAGTTACAGGGCGCAGCAGGGCTTGAGACCCCCCCCCCCCCCCAAATACTGCAGCCAGCGGGCTCTGCAGAGACAAGTGGCACTGACCAAAGGGCACGATTCTCTTCCCTCACCTGAGAGCAACCCGCAGCCTCTTATCCCCTCTCCAGTCTTTCGCCAACTGGGAAGTCTTGGTTTGTCGGGACAGTGGGATGGATGTGGATGCTGAAGGGTAGCGAAAACACAGTCCTCGCACAGGGCAAGTCACAGAGCGTACATGGCGCAGGCAGAACTAACAGTTATAGCACTGTAATGGGAGGTTCAGCAAAAGCTTTTGAAAAGGGGTACATATTGGTACCCCACCTCCTGGCACACACCTTGCAGACACACTCAAGCGCTGGTAGGTGAGGCATTCCAGCCTAGGCCACCCTGGGGAAGCAACCTAAAACCCCACTGTATCGAAATGAGGCCACAGCTGAGGAGAGAGGCAGCTGTTAATTAACAGTCTACTAAGATTGAACAGAGACCCCAAAAGAACAGCACTGTGCCACTGCAAAAGTCCCCAGAGCACCTTTCCCTGGAGCTCTATGTGCATTTCTAATGCTTCTCCTTGGGGCGGGTGGAAGGTGGAGGGGAAGCAGAACTGGAAATGATGCAGACAAAGGTAATCAAAAGCATGCAACATCTTCTACATAAGTATGACCTAAGCAAGCAAAGATTCCTCAGTCTGGAAAAGACGTGACTGAGAAGGATGTCACAGAAGGTAATAAAGTCATGAGTGGCTCAGGGTGGAGAAAGACCAATTTTTCACCGTTTCTCCCTGTGCAAGAACAAATCAAATGGAGCTCAGAGAAAGCAGGTTCAAAACAATCTAAAGGACGTGGTTCCTCGCACCAAACTTTGCTAAGCTGTGAAATGCCTTGCCACAGGATATTGTGGATGTTAGCCATTTACAAGGAGTCAAGGGAGACTAGACAAGTTTAAGGAATCCACTGAGGCTCACTAAATACACTAAAGTCCCATCTAGCACAACAAGTAGCTGAGTTGAAAACTAGTGAAAACTAGATTCAGCAGATCGTGGAAATGGCTCTGAAAAAGAAACGCCCGAAACTGTCACCAACACCAGCTTAGAATTAGGTAAAATTTCTACATATTTACTCTAGGACGCAGCAAGACTCAAACCTTCAAACAAGCCTCACCAAATTAGTTACATAAACCATGAAAAGCCTTTTATAAACCAATCTTTCAGAAATTAAAATCCTCATGCATTGATATCTCTGGTGATCAAACACTGGAATAAACACTTTTCTGAGGACCCTCCCACAGAAACACCAAAAGGCAGGGCTTTAATCTGGAAGTGAAAACCAGATTGAAACAGGTATCTTGCACATCAGGAGATACAAATCAATCGCCTTTTTTAGAGAGATGAAATAATCAATGCCCGCAACATCACCCTTAACTTAAATTTTCAAATAGAGACACTTAAAGCTTCTTAATCTTGTTGCTAGCTGCAATTTCTTTTTGTGGCCACAAAACGTTTCCATTATTTGCTGAATTTCATGGTATGTTTGAAGTCCCATTCTACAGTCACAGAAAGAAGCTGTTTGACTCTTTGGGGATATATAGCAACAAGCATTTATGTGACCCAATGCAATGAAAAACCTGACAATTCCTACAGGATCCAATTCAATTGCACGTTGAAGCAGTCAGGGAGTTCAGAAGGCAGAAGTCTCAAAAACTTAATATTACAGTCAAGGACTATGGTGCCCAGAAACTGTTGTGGACCATTACAGATGGCCAAAGGTAGTAAATGAGTAACAGCCTGTGCCCCAAAAGACGCCCTTCAGCGTAATACTGGCTCTGCAGGAGGAGAAAGCAATTCACACTTCTCCAACTCATCCTAAAAAGTTCCATCTTGGTTCCAAGGAAGGTGAGGCACGTGGTGGAGGAGCACATCAGCAACAGGGGCACTGTTTTCATTCAGCTGGTCGCTGCTGTTGACTTTGCAAAGAAAGCAAAGACAAGTAACAAGGGCTGTACAAGTTATAAAGTTGTTACTGGTTGTGACATCCTCATGGGTCTTAAGGTTGCATGAGAATCTTTGACAAAATCTACACTGGAACTACTCAGATTTTCACTTTGCATTAGGAGTCTTGCACCAGTGACATTAATGCACTGCAGAGATCTCCTGCGAAAACAGATGCTACCCCAGAACTGTCAGTTCTGCAAGGACCCCAGCAGAGGTACCGCAATGCTGGTAGAGACTGTGGGCATCACTCTGGAAGCCAGCGAAGTCGCTGCAGGAACAGAGCTGGGGGAACTTCACTGGTCAACCCTAAGAAGCTGGAGATCACCTCATAAATGAAGCCATTTTTTCCTGCCAAACTGTTCATCCCACCTTCTAGCACACATATACCTGAAGCTCTGTATGTAACGGTTGACATGCACATGGTTCATGTGTCAATCTCAAAGACATCAACACACTTCCTTTACTAAACGCCCTTCTAATTCAGTGCAAGTGGGATGTGCAATAACCCACGAGTCCAAAGCCTGGAGCAACTTCCCACCACTCCTCAAGACAAGGCCAGCGCAGCGCTCTGTCCTTCCTTGTCCGGATCTGCAACAGCAAAGGGCCGTTTCTGGCACACCACTTCCCGCAGGTGCTGCCCGAGGTCAAAGGCAGCGGTGAGGACTGTCCCAGAGACAGCAGTAGGTGGAAAATCGTGGAAACCAAAACGGCCCTCATGCTACCACCGTGCTGTAAAGCTCGGGGCAGGGCCACGGCAGCCCCGAGGATGCCTCTGGCACAGCCTACGGTGCTCTCTGCTGACCGGGGGTGCAGGGCTTGGGCAGCTGCTCTTTGTGTGTGGGTCCCTCACGGGATCGGGCGGGGCAGGCCTTCACCTCAACTCACCTCACGGGACCGGAGCGGGCAGGGCCTCCTCCCTCACCTCACCCCAAGGGGCCGGCCCGGGCAGGCCCCCACCTCACCTCACGGGGCCGGCCCGGGCAGGCCCCCCACCTCACCTCACGGGGCCGGCCCGGGCAGGCCCCCCACCTCACCTCACGGGGCCGGCCCGGGCAGGCCCCCCACCTCACCTCACGGGGCCGGCCCGGGCAGGCCCCCCACCTCACCTCACGGGGCCGGCCCGGGCAGGCCCCCCTCACCTCAGCCCAGGGCACCGGCCCACACGGAGGAAGTCCCGCCGAGACCCCCCGGCGCCCGCCCCGGCCGCGCCCGACCCACTGCCCTCAGACAGCGCCGCGCCGCGCTCCCCTCGCCGCCCAGCGGGCCCGGGCCGGGGGACAGGGGTCCGGGGAGCGCCCCAGCCGCCCTTACCTGCCGCCGGCCGGCAGAGGGGGCCGCCGCCCCGCCCCCCCGCGCATCCTCCCGCCGGGCGCGCTCCCGCGGCGGCCGCTCGCTCCCGGCGCGGCGACGCTCGGCTCGGCCCGCGCAGACGTAGGCGCGGCGGCCCCGCCCCTTCGCCGGGCAGCGGCTCCGAAAATGGCGGCGCCCGGGGCGGCTTCCCCGGCTGCGTGGAGGGCAGCCTATCCCTCGGCTGGACAGGGGCGGGGGGGCAGGCCTTCAGCCGACGGACAGCGCTGGCAGCCAGTAGGAGGCCGGCGCGGCGCGGCGTCTTCTCATTGATGCTCTCCCGCCAAGCCTCTTCTAGGAGGGAGGTTGCGGTCCCTCCTGCATCGCTCCGCGCTGGGCTCCCCAGTACAAGGGAGACGGGGACGTACTGGGGAGCCCAGCACCGGACCCAGCGCTCCAGGGGCGGCCCCAGCAGTAGCAGGACCCCTCCCTCCACCTGCGGGCAATGCGCTGCCTCAGGCAGCCCGGGACGCCCCGAGTCCTCGCAGCTCAGGTTCAGCTCGGTGGCCACCAGCACCCCCAGGGCCTTTTCCACTCGTGCTCCTGCTGTTGGCTTCACCGAGCTGTGCCGCAGGCTGGTGCTTGCCCGGCCCGGCTCAGTGAGGGCTCTGGGTGGGAAGTCCTGGGGCCAGGGTTTCAGGTCAGCATGCCTCTGAGCCCTGTCAGCTCCTCCATCCATCCAGGGAGCTCCTGCAGTGAGATTTTCTGGGTGTAGGCTTCGGCTCAGGGGATCCATGTCTCATTGTGGTCGCCATTACGGAAACATGGTGGGATGACTCACACAACTGGAGTGCTACAATGGATGGCTACAAGCTCTTTAGAAGGGACAGGCAAGGAAGGCGAGGTGGCGGGGTAGCCCTGTAGGTCAGAGAGTGTTTTGACTGTCTTGAGCTCAACAAAGGTAATGACAAGGTTGAGTGCTTATGGGTAAAGATCAGGGGGAAGGCTAATAAGGGAGATATCCTGGTGGGAGTCTGTTATAGACCACCCAACCAGGATGAGGAAACAGATGAAGTATTCTACAAGCAGTTGGCTGAAGTCTCACAGTCTCTAGCCCTTGTTCTTGTGGGAGACTTCAACTTACCAGATCTCTGCTGGAAATACAACACGGCAGAGAGGAAGCAGTCTAGGAGGTTCCTGGAGTGCGTGGAGGATAACTTCCTGATGCAGCTGGCAAGCGAGCCAACCAGGGGAGGTGCCCCGCTGGACCTGCTGTTCACGAACAGAGAAGGCCTGGTGGGTGATGTGGTGGTCAGAGGCTGTCTTGGGAACAGTGACCATGAAATTATAGAGTTTTCAATTCTTGGAGAAGTAAGGAGGGGGTCAGCAAAACCACTACCTTGGACTTTAGAAAGGCAGACTTTGGCCTGTTTAGGAGTTTGGTTAACAGAGTCCCTTGGGAGGCAGTCCTGAAGGGCAAAAGAGTCCAGGAAGGCTGGATGTTATTCAAGAAGGAAGTCTTAAAGGCACAGGAGCAGGGTATCCCCATGTGCCACAAGTCGAGCAGGCAGGGGAGAAGACCGGCCTGGCTGAACAGAGAGCTCTGTCTGGAACTCAGGAAGAAAAGGAGAACCTACCACCTTTGGAAGAAGGGGCAGGTGACTCAGGAGGACTACTAGGATGTTGTGAGGTTATGCAGGGAAAAGATTAGAAAGGCAAAGACCCAGCTAGAACTTAAACTGGCCACCGCTGTCAAAGATAACAAAAAATGCTTCTACAAATATATTAGTGACAAAAGGAGGGCTAAGGAGAATCTCCCTCCTTTGTTGGATGTGGAGAGAAACTTGGCCATGAAGGATGAGGAGAAGGCTGAGGTACTTAATGCCTTCTTTGCCTCAGTCTTTAATAGTCAGACTGGTCATCCTCAAGGTTTTCATGCCCCTGAGCTGGGAGATGGAGATAGGACACAGAATGTAGTCCCAGTTGTCGAAGAGGTGGCAGTCACCGACCTGCTCCTCCACCTAGATGCCCACAAGTCTATGGGGCCAGATGGGATCCACCCGAGAATACTGAGGGAGCTGGCGGAGGAGCTCGCCAAGCCACTCTCCATCATTTATCATCAGTCCTGGTCAACCGGGGAGGTCCCAGCTGTCTGGAAGCTAGCAAATGTGACACCCATCTACAAGAAGGGTCGGAAGGAGGATCCGGGGAACTACAGGCCTGTCAGCCTGACCTCGGTGCCAGGGAAGGTGATGGAGCAGATCATCTTGAGTGCCATTACATGGCATGTGTGGGACAACTGGAGGATCAGGCTCAGCCAGCATGGGTTTATGAAAGGGAGGTCCTGCTTCACTAACCTGGTCTCCTTCTATGACAAGGTAACCCGCTTAGTGGATGAGGGGAAGGCTGTGGATGTTGTCTGCTTGGACTTCAGTAAGGCCTTTCACACTGTCTCCCACAGCATTCTCCTGCAGAAGCTGACTGCTCACGGCTTGGACAAGTGCACTCTGAGCTGGGTTAAAAACTGGCTGGACGGCCGAGCCCAGAGAGTGGTGGTGAACGGAGCCAAATCCAGTTGGCGACCGGTCATGAGTGGTGTTCCCCAAGGCTCAGTGTTGGGACCAGTCCTGTTTAATATCTTTATCGACGATCTGGATGAGGGGATTGAGTGCACCCTCAGTAAGTTTGCAGATGACACCAAGTTGGGTGGGAGTGTCGATCTGCTGGATGGTAGGAAGGCCCTGCAGAGGGACCTGGACAGGCTGGATTGTTGGGCCGGTGCCAACTGTATGAGGTTTAACAAGGCCAAGTGCCGGGTCCTGCACTTCGGTCACAACAACCCCAGGCAACGCTACAGCCTTGGGGAGGAGTGGCTGGAAAGCAGCCTGGCTGAAAAGGACCTGGGGGTGATGGTTGACAGCTGCCTAAACATGAGCCAGCAGTGTGCCCAGGTGGCCAAGAGGGCCAATGGCATCCTGGCTTGTATCAGGAATAGTGTGGCCAGCAGGACCAGGGAGGTGATAGTGCCCCTGTACTCGGTACTGGTGAGGCCACACCTTGAATACTGTGTTCAGTTTTGGGCCCCTCACTTCAAGAAGGACATCGAGGTGCTGGAGCGTGTCCAGAGAAGGGCAACAAGGTTGGTGAAGGGTCTAGAGAATAAGTCTTATGAGGAGCGGCTGAGGGAGCTGGGGTTGTTTAGTTTGAAGAAGAGGAGACTGAGGGGAGACCTTATTGCGCTCTACAACTACCTGAAAGGAGGTTGTAGAGAGGTGGGGGTCGGTCTTTTCTCCCCAGTAACAAGTGATAGGACGAGAGGAAATGGCCTCAAGCTGCGCCAGGGAAAGTTTAGTTTGGATATTAGGAAAAACTTCTTCACTGAAAGGGTGATCAGGCATTGGAACAGGCTGCCCAGGGAAGTGGTTGAGTGCCCATCCCTGGAGGTATTTAAAAGACGGGTAGATGTGGTGCTTGAGGACATGGTTTAGTGACGGACTTGGCGGTGGTAGGTTAATGGTTGGACTTGATGATCTTAAGGGTCTTTTCCAACCTTAACAATTCTATGATTCTATAATTCTATGATTGTGAGTCTCCATTGCCCAAAGAAGTTCCTTGTTACAGGCAGGCTGAGGGCAGGATTCTGCTTGGCAACTGAAGCTGTACTTTCGGAAACCCTGGGGAGGGCAGAGCAGCACGACGCCCAAAGAAGAGCCCCTGTACAGCTGCCATGCTCCATCTGAGGACAGCCCTGCTCCTCATCTTCTCCCAGCACTGCACAGGAGGCTCCTTGCCTGCTCCCAACAGGCTGCACAGTGCTGTAGAGGTCAGGAGAGGAAGACCTTGGTGACAGGATGTCAGGCAGGTGCTCCTGAGCACCTTTTGAATTTCCATGTTTCACTGCAAGGGAGCAGGGAGCTGCTGAGAAATTCTGCAGCCTCTATCTTGCTTTATATATTGTGTAATGCGTGGTGTAGCTGCCTGACAATACACGGCACCCTGTGTTATTAACAGCACTGTAATTTCCTGCTCTCCTTTCTCCTTTGCAGACAGTGTCATGAAATGTTGCCGTGGAGCTGGAAGGGGCTCTGGTAGCAGAGGAGCTCTGTGGAGTCAGCAGTAGGCAAGACGTTAACCTTCAGTTCCATTGGCACCACAGTTGGGAAGACTAGGAAGGCACTGGCCGTTGGAGAAGGTCTTGCTGGAGAAGGTGTTGCTGAGCCCCAGTCCCTGGGGAGATGCATGCAGGTCCATGAGGGAGGAGGAGGTTGTGCATAGAAAGGGAAGGGCTCCCCGTTCTTGTTATCACTGACTTGTTCTTACTGAGCTCTTGTGCCTTCTCACTGCAGATCTGTGACTGTTCGGGGTGCTGAGGTCTGCAGTGGCCCAGCAAGGCTCTGGGTGAAGAGGACAATGAATATACCTAGAAGAACAAGGTGAAACCTTTGGTCTGCCATCTACAGATAGCCCCCCATGGCTGATGTGCTCAGGTTGCAGTTAAAATTGACTCATTCTTGTGTCCTCAGGCCAGGAAACCCAACCTGGGCCCTGGGAGTTACATGAGGCTTGTGTTAACAATCTTCTCATTTCTCCTGCTTTCCTAATTGAGATGTAGAAAATTGTCCTAATTGAGTGGAGAATCCAACTTGCTAAGGGCAATCTAGGTAAGGCTTGTACTTATGTGCAGTACTTGTGGAGCAGGATGGACAGTCACGCTTGGAGCCTTAGTGTTTGCACTTGGGTCGCAGCATCTTGGTAATAGCTTTTGCATCAGGTCTTGGACAGGAAGATGTGGGCACCCACCTCTTTTGCTGCTTTCCTGCTGTGGTTTCCAGCTGGTGTCCATGCCTGGAGGTGGGGCAGGGCAAGGCCGGGGACACGTAGCATCCCTACCCACTATGCTGATCATGCATGGCTCAGTGGTCCTGCCACCTCACCCATGGCAAGAGATAACGCTGCCAGCTTTGCCCACTGCAGGATCCTTGGTGCTGACATCTCTGAGATGGGGGGAAAGCATGAAGGAGTTCACCTTTTGTCCGATCCGCTTTGTCAGTGCTAGCGAATGTGAGAACTGGAATAGAAATGAAAGGGAAGGAAGCAACAAGTATGCGTTGTTGCTCAGTCATGAGGCAAGAGGAGAGGAAGACTCGAGTGCGGAGAGGAACTGAACATCAGAAAAAGCATGGGAAGAGATGAAGAAGTCAAGAGGGGAGAGCAAGAGAGACACAGAGCCTCTTGCTTGTCATTTTTGTGGATTTTGTACCACAAGAATTTTGTTTTATGACCCTCCCATCAGCAAATATCCTGCTGATGTTGCTGTTTCTCTGTGACACTCAGTTCCCAGATGAAACTTCAGCTGTGCTTCAGCCAGGAGGTTCCACTGGCTGGTGGAGATAAGCTCCAGCAAAGACCCTTTCCTCCAGGAGACGCATTTGGCTGGGCTGTTTGTGCCTGGCACGGGGAGTCCAGGGGAGACCCGGGGTGCGGACAGGTGCAGCCAAAGCCAAGTATCTATGGCTCTGTCCTCTCCCTGGCAGAGACGCCTGTGGGGCTTTGGGAGCACACCCGCCATGTGGAGGGGTGCAGGATCAGCCCGGGGGCACACCAGTGTTCCCAAATTCTCAGCATTGCTTGCTTTCTGCAACCTTCCTTTGGTCTTTGACCTGGGAGCATCCCTGCGGGACAGGCTCTGCCCTCCTCTTCTGCTCCCCGCGCTGCGGTAAAGGTGGCGGTGGGACTGTGACAGGTACAATCCCCCCCTCCCCCCATGAAGATCGGGGCCATTACCATGGCAATCACTGGCTTTTTGTGCCTCATTTTTGTGCCTTTTGTGTTCTGCCGTGCCCCGGACACCCGCACCCCTCGGCAGGGGCGGCAGGAGGAGCGGGGCCTCTGGGTCGCCAGGCAGGGGCCGCAGCCAGTGAGGCACCGGGGCTCGGAGAAGCTTCTGGATCATGGCCAGTGATGGCCACAGCTCAGATCCCACCCAGGGCATAAATGGGGCGCCACCGGGGACCCCCTTGGAGCAGCCTTCTCAGAGCAGTGGGTCCGTGTGCGAAACCTCTCCCCTCGGGTTGGGATGCCACCACCTGAGGAAACTTCCCAGGACTGAGTGCCCTCGCCTCCTTCGGGTGAGTGGTTTCTTCTGGATACCCTTGAGTGAGCCCTCACCCCCTGCCCTGGGTGAGCGATTGCATCCTCTGGGTACCCACGGGAGGGAGAGAGTTTCCCCCCTTGTGAGTGGGTGAGTGCGCACTTTGGATCATCATTGCTGTGCGTATTGCCGTGCAGTAACAACGCCCTGCCCGACTGACACCTCGAACCTGTTATGTGTTAAATGTTACCGGAGTGTTGATTGATTTGGGTTTACCCCTGGTTCTCATTGGTTTCTGTTGTGCGGTTTTGGTTGTTTTGTGCAATAAAGTTGTTTGAGTTGGTCCTTCGTTTCCGTTAGTCTTAGTGTACCTCCGTGACAGGGACCATGCTCACTGGTGACAGAAGATGGTCCCAGTAGGATACTGCTCCCCAGAGTCTGTTTCGGGGAGGGCTGTGATGGTGGGCCTCCATCTCGCACGCTCAATTTGGGCTCCATCATCTCGGAAAATGGCAACAAAACGGGGATGGGAGGAAGGGGGCAGTGAAAATGGGAGGAGGTGGGTGGTGAGAGGGGGTCAGATAACTCAGGGGCGTGGGGGTGCTGCCTTTGGAGAAGGGAGGATGCCCCTTCAAAATGGGGCACGGGGGTGACTACTGGAAATGTTGACAGGAAACTAAAGGGAAGGAAGCGGCAGGTGGGAGCAGGTTTTGCTCTGAGCACAAAAGAGGAAGAGCGGTGGTGGGCAGCAGAAAGCCTTCAGGGAGCAGTAGAAATTGCACCCATGGAGGCTGGGGACACAGAGGTGCCTGTGCCCACTGCCTGTGCTGCCTGTGTCCCTTTGGTGTCTGGCCTGGTCGATGCAACTCTGGGGAGAAAAGGACATCCCTTCAGCTGGAGGTGGCAGGGGGATGTGGAGGGCTGCCTGGAGCACCCCATCCCCACAGAGCAGGAGCCGGGACCTGGGTGCTTACAGCCAGAAGCTGGGTCAGGGACCCTGGTCCCTGCCTGACTGGGGCTTGTACATCCCTCGTGTGAGCAACCAGAAAGCTGTGACCAAGCCTATCTCCACGTCAAACCACAGCAGTCCCCAGTGTTTGGGGGCTGGCAGGGTGTGTAGATCCCAACCCAGCCCCAGCTAGCACACCGGATGGGGCAGACATCACCCCATCACCCCGCCATGACAGCAGCATTGCTTTCTCCAAGGGGTCTGTTCCCTGGTGTAAAACAAAAAGGATTTGGGTGGTGCAGGGAGGCGGCACTGTAGGAAACCGGGGAAGCCCTTTCCCCTGCGCCCACCCGTGCCAGGGATGGGGAGCTACTGGGGTGCAACCTAAAATACTGGGAAATGGCTATCAGCAGTGCTCGGCTGTGTTATTTGGGTCCGTCTCAGGGCCAAGAGCACGTGGCCGGGATGAAACCACAGGAAGAATCAAACAGCAAAGAGAGGAGATAAGAATCAGGCTGAAGCAAGAGAAGAGGAAGAGAAGGGAAGCCTGCGAGTGCAGAGGGAACTGCCTGGCCAAGCGTTGAGGAGGTGAGCTCCCAGAAGGGCTGCAGCTTGCCCCAGCTGAGCAGTGACCCTCACACTGTGGGGAGAGACGGGAACGTCCCAGCTGATCCCGCCAGGTGCCCAGCATCGTCACTGCAAGGCTGCCAGGAAGACGGCATGGAGGTCTGGCTGGGTGGCAGCTTTCTGCCCCTGCTGCTCCTTGCCTGGCTGCCCGTCGGTGAGTCCCCCTGTGCCCTCGCCTCTGCTCTGAACTCTTCTCTTTGCATACATCTGCAGGAGGTTTGGGACGTGGCTGCTGCTGCTTTTTCCTCTCCTCTTGCAGCATTTAAGCCCCCCTCCCGCACCAGCACCTTGCCATGTGCCTTGCAGAGGGGTCCCCCCCTGCAATTGCCTGTGCCCAGGGTGCAAGCTCTGCCCACGGGTACCCAATTTTGGGCTCTGGGGCTTTGAACTGGCATTGCCTTCAGCAGCAGGGAGAGAAAACAGTCGAGGAGGGAAGGAAACAGAGATGCTTATAAGCCTGATGACTGTGAAGGGGGTCAGCTTCTTGTGGAGGATGCGGATATTCCTTAACACAAACCCAACCCTCCATGGTTGGGGTTTTTCTCGGCAGGACTCACTCACCAGATTTCAGCCACGATCAATGTGCCAGTAGGGTTAGATCTTGTCTTCCAGTGTCTGGTCCAGACAGGTTCAAACAGCACTGCCAGTGAGGGGAACTTGTGTGAAAGCACCCCAGACAATGACGACGACAAAGGTGGCATGGAGATGCAAAAGTGTTGTGACTTCTTCGTCTTCACCAGTGTGAACACCACATATTCAGGAACATGCAGCATGGAGAACACAAGGAACATGCCTGAGAATGGACATTCCAAGCATGGTAAGAGACACAAGCCCACCAACACCCATGGGAGCAGAGAGAAAGGACTGAGAAAGGGAGAGGAGAGAGGGAAGAGAGGGAGGACTCTGCTGAGAAGGAGTGAAGTGACTTCAGCTCAGAGGTTCAGGAGCAATTCTGAAGTACTCCAGAGTGAGCATTAGGGGATGGGATGAAGCCAGAGAGGCTGCGGGGGGTCTACTATGTTTTCTTTATTTCTCTAGGGCTGACCATTTCCCCACAGCTAGCCCCCCAGTCCCACCTCACGCTCCATGAAATGGTGGAGCCTGAGCCTGTGGCCTTGGTGGCATGTCCTGCTCAGGTGCCAGAAGACCCTTCTGCCTAGGTTGCAGGAGGAGGAGGTGGTATCTTCCCCCGATCCTCCCATTTTCAATCCTTTCTGAGACAGAGAAATGCTTGTGCGCTGCACAGCATTGGGTGGCACTAACCAATGTGCAACATTTCAATGATGTTCAGTGTTGAGGAACATTTAGCAGCTGGATTTGGAAAGGAGCATCAGCTGCTGAAGGAAAGGACAGTTACTTCACTGTGTCTTTCATGAGCGACACGTGCCAGTGGGATATGACCCCTGCAAGCTCATATATATGACTTATATTTTCCTTATCACTTACATTTTTGTTTCCTCCAGGGACAGTCAGCCAGCCAGAAGAGCTAGTCATCACTGTGGAGTACAGGTTCCAGATTTGGTTGGAGAATTTCACGGTACATGTGAGGTGGTACAAATCTGCAGGTTTGGAGGTGGAGAATCAAACTAACACCGTGGCTCTGCGAGGAAACTGTACCAATCTCACCAGCTCCAGTGGGCATGCAGCCAACACAGTAATCTATACATATAGGGTGTTCAGAAGAAGAACAAAGTTGACAGACACTGGAAACGGCACGCAAAGGACAGTTCCCAGTAAGTGGCACTGCTTCCATTTTCATGGGGGTGATGAGCAGGCAGAGAAGGATGCTACGACGAGCGCTCCCCCGGGTACCCCCCTGCACCATTTCCCTTGAAAGCATCCTGGGCACTGGAGGAGCTGACTCAGCACAGCCCTTTTGGCAGATGCATCCCACCACAGAGCTTCATGGACATCGGGTCCTTGAAATAGGACCTGCCACATCCTCCAGCTATGGCATGTCAGCCAAACGCTGAGGTGGCTGGAGCTGCAGTGGCAGGAGTGGGACAGCCGGGGCTATAGGGTCCAGGTTCCTACCCCAAAGCAGAGCGGGGAGCAGGGTGTCCCCTGTCTCTGGGCAGTCTCACTTCTATTTCTGTCTTCCAGCCTGTGCCCCTGAGGCACTTCAGACCAATGACACCAAGAAGGAGACCTGGACAGGTGAGTCCCCACAGCCCTGTGGCTGCAAGGGTGGAGGGCAGGAGGGGTCCTCAGGGAGAAAGAGGAGCAGCAAGGGGGGAAACGCATCCTGACGTTTTCCCATGAGTGGGTGGGGGCTGCTGGCAAACTGGGGTAGGCAAACTGGGGTAGGCACCAGAGGCTGTGACACTGGGAAGGCGGTCTGATGCTCCAGCCACCCGCCTGGCTGAGTTTTTGGAGGGATTTTTTTTTTTTTTTTGAGTTTTTGGAGGCTGTTCCCTGCAGGATTTTGTCAGCACCCCGGGGCTGTGGGGGCTGTGGGTGGTTCACGGTCTGGAAGCCCAAGTTTGGAAAAGAACCGCCCCCAAAAGAGGCAATGGCAGCATGCATCCCTGCATGGTGAGATGGGGGCTCACAAGTGCCTCTGTGATGGTTGTGTGTGCAGGACTCCAGTTCCTCCTGGGTATCATCATCGGTTTTGTGGTTGGGACACTTATTTACATGCCGGTAATTGGCCTTCTGCTGTGGCAGTGCAAAAGGAAGAGAAAAGGTAAGGCTGAGCCCGCACCAGCTGAGCCCGCACCGAGCCTCCGTCTCCTGTAGGAGCCAGTCGGCATCTCCTCCTCACCTGCTGGTCTGGACAAGCCCAGGCTTGGGAGATGTCCATCTTCGATATCCTACTGCTCCTGCTCACTCGGTGTTCCCTGAACAAGTCTGTCCTCCTGGACAAGCTGTCCCAGGATGGGGAGAAGGTTCACCCCCTCCCTTCCCTCTGGCCAGTTGCTGGTGAGAACCCAGTTATGGCACAAGCCGTGGTGCAAGTGAAACATGTCTTGCACATCACCACATTTCCAGAAGTGTCCAGCTCAGAGTTCTTCTCCAGCCCCTCCAAGGGCTTTTAAATCCTTGCCAACCCCTCCTGCCCCTTGGCCATCTTCAGAACCAGCCAGCCACAGAGCCCCATCCTCTCCTGCAACAAAAGCAGGACCAATGCAGATGTTTTCTTCATTTAAAATAATGATCGTTATCATTATTTTAACTACTATTTACACTATGTTTCCCTTTTCAGGAAAGCTCACAAGCAGGCAAGCGGCAGAGGGGAATCAGCTCAGCACGGTAAGCCAGGGAGGGCTTCGCACGTATCATTTCCTTCTCCCTGTAAAAAAAACCACTGGTTGTTGAATACCCAGTTAAAAGATTTCAGAGTAAAATCAGCTTTGCTTTCTGAAAATGTGGTCCTAAACACTTATAAATTCCTATTAAATAGGGGCTTACAAGCTTCTGAATAGGTGGCACCTCTGAGCAAGCTGGATAATGCTTGGGCAGTGCAAATAGTTGTGCCAGCAGAAAAATATTAGCAGGGGAGATGCAGAAGGGAAAGCCAGGGCTCTACTCATTGTTCTCTTCCCTGCAGGCAGCCCCAGTGACAGGGACCGAGGACCTGACCTATGCCAACCTGAAGTTTGAAAAGAAGGGGACAAAACCCGCCTCCTCCGATGTCGTTTACACCGAGATCAAACCATCACAACAAAAGCAGAGTGGCGGGGATGCCGGTGCTGCCAATGCAGGCGTGGATGTCTCCCCTGAGGGAGAGAGCAAATGAGGGAGAAGGGAGGAATGAGCAGCTTGTATGCCTGTCAGGGTCATCATCCCCAAAAACTAGGCGTTAGCTCATATGGAAGTGCAATCTTGGCGACCAAAGCCACCTATTTACCCCCAAATGGCTGCACCACTGTGCTTTATGTTCCCCTGGAAGAAACCATCTCTTGTGGTGAGGACAGGGCTCTTCCAGCCGGTTTTCCCCTTGCCTTCCTGCAGTCCCAAGTACTGCCAAGCCTTGGCAATTCCTTTCATGGTCTCCAGTCACCAAGGGGCTCTTCTAGCAACTTGCTCTGGGTTTCAGCGATGTCACCGTGCACCACGTGGCCACCATGGTCCAGGAAGCACTTGGTGTCCCCTTGGTGCTGGACATGCTGAGTGGGGTGGCCATGAGAAGCTCCTCTCGGCACTGGAAAAGTCCTGGAGCAACTTTCTGGATTTTCTCTGGAGGAGGCACCTGTTGTAACGTGGGTTGACTTTGCTCTGGTTCACTCGCTCGAAACACAAGGAGCAAGGATGGAAAGGCATTGTTTGCTTCACAGAGGTGCAATGTGGGTGCTGCTGCAGTGTTCTACGTAGATCTGCTTCATACTGAGAGTGGACAGGTGTCTTCATGCATGTAGAGCTTTCCTGTAACTTGGAAAAAAAAAATAATAAAAGGTGATGGTTTTGCCCTCAGTGTTTCCAGTTCTGTACTACTGATGGAGACCCAGCTGAAGTCTGGCAGGAATAGTCGCCAATCCCTGGAAACTCTCTGGTTTCCCCACTCAGCCCAGTTTCAGAGCAGCTACCTGTGAGAGACATACATACCCAAAGCCGTGGCAGTGGAGCTCCCGGTGTCCTAGGGGCAGAGCTCAAGTCGCGCATGGCCAGGAAGACACAGGCGAGGGCTACAGAAAGGGAAAAATTGGGGGAAAAATCCCAAATATTTGAGGGGACCCAGTGGAAAAGGGGGTGGGATGTGAGGGTCAAAGTGTTGAACTGGGGAGGCTCATAGAAGCATCAAGGTTGCTGGGGGATGCTCCCCAGGGATGCAGAGCAGAACCAGGGTCCACCAAACCGCAGGACATCCTCGCCAGCCTCCTCCTGGGTACCTACAACCATAAAAGAGGAGGAGGAGCAGGTGGAGGAGGATCCCTAGGGGTGCCCCAGCTTGGAAAGGGAAGACCTAAGTTAAACGGGCAGGTACAAAATGCAGCCAAAACCTCAGCAGCAGCTCCTGAAGGAGTTGGACAAGGAAGTGGGGTTTGAAGGAGATGTGCCAGGTCTCCCCCTGGCTGCAGAAAGGAAGGAAGATGGAAGCTCTCCAGAACATCTCTCTGCCCATCGCTCCTTGGGGGCTGTTTCCAACCTACGTGCCCGGGGGTCCATGGGATTTGGCTTAGAACAGGCACTGCTCAGCCACAGCTCCCACCCTATCCTTGTGGCAAGGAGACCCATCACTTGCGCTTGGGTGGGACGTGAGGGTGGCCATCCCGCACCCTCCTGACGTGGTGCTGGGGCAGCCAGGGAAGCTGGGGTGAGGCAGAAGTTCAACAAGGGATCAGTGGGGGGGGTCTGCTGGCCACTGTTTGGTCAACAGCCGGCTGAATATGAGCCAGCAGTGTACTCAGGTGGCCAAGAAGGCCAAGAGCATCCTGGCTTGCATCAGAAATAGTGTGGCCAGCAGGACCAGGGAAGTGATCATCCCTTTGTACTTAGCACTGGTGAGGCTGCACCTCGAATACTGTGTTCAGTTTTTGGCCCCTTGCTACGAGAAGGACACTGAGGTGCCAAAGCGTGTCCAAAGAAGGGCAACAAAGCTGGTGAAGGGTCTACAGCACAAGTCTGATGAGGAGTGGCTGAGGGAGCTGGGGTTGTTTAGCCTGGAGAAGAGAAGGCTCAGGGGAGATCTCATCACTCTCTACAACTACCTGAAAGGAGGTTGTAGTGAGGTGGGGGTCGGTCTCTTCCGCCAAGTAACAAGTGATAGGACAAGAGGAAATATCCTCAAGTTGCACCAGGGGAGGTTTAGATTGGATAGTAGGAAAAACGTCTTCATCGAAAGGGTTGTCAAGCACTGGAACAGGCCGCCCAGGGAATTGGTTCAGTCACCATCCTGTGGCGCTTAGGGACATGGTTTAGTGGTGGACTTCGTATTGTTAGGTTAATGGTTGGACTTGATGATCTTAAGGGTCTTTTCCAACCTAAATGACTCTATGATTCTATATAGCCAGGTTGGGTGGCCCTTGGGCTGACCCAGCACAGCCCTTCTCACGTTCCTACAGAGTGAAATGACCAATGTTGTTATTTTAAGGAGAAAAGGGTTTAAAAAAAGCCAACTTCAACTAAGAGGGACTGCTCATGACTCCATGAAAGGCTGAGCGGGACACCTGAGACTTGTATTAAAAGCCTTGGCAGCTGGTTATCCTTTGCAGAGGCAGGAGGGGAAGCTTCAGAGGAGGCAAATATAGCTGCAGAGTAGTTCTCCAGCATCCCACTGGTCAAAAAAGAAGGCCACGAGGAAAGGAAAAACACAAAGGACATGAGCAGAATGACATGATCACTAAATTGCAGAGGCAAAATTGGAAAGCTAAGGTACAAAATGAGTTAAGACTAACACGGGCTGCAAAAGGCTCTGCATTTGCTTAACTGCCTTAAAAAGAAGAGGAAGGAAAAGGAAAAGTTTGGCCCATTGCTTCACCAAGAAAGTGTCATTAACCCTTGAGGTGGAGAAAGCTGGGACATTTGTAGTGCTGCTTTTGCATCCTCCCTTACGCCCAAGGTTAGTGGGGATCAGATCTGGGACAGCATTTTTAACAAGGAACCAGGAAAGAAGCCGTGAAATAGCCTTGGAGCAGTTACACGAATGAGCAAGGAACTAGCTGAGATAATCTCTCGAGATCTCAGGGGCTTTTGCTAGTGCAGGCAGGAAGGGTGGGGGCAGTGTTTTTGTCCGTCGGCTATTTTTAAAAAAGGTGAAGCAGCTACAGCTAGAGCTGAGCCTCTGATGAATTTCAGTTCTCAGAAAGATGCTATCGCAAGCAGTTAAGCAAGTGCGTGAAGAAAAAAGCAATAATAAACACAATGCCTTCCTTGCCCGAAACGCGTACGTGCCACCTCTGTATGGACAGAGGTCCCCGTCGTCCCTGTGTGCACTCAAGGCAGGTGGGCGAGACGTCCGTGATGGGTTTCTGCGCCAGGAGCACGCAGGGTGTCCTCGCCACCCTGCAAGCTCTGCTCGCCACACGGAGGAAGCCTGATTCAGGCAGAGAAACAGAAGTAAAAGTGCTGCTTCGCCCAGGTTGTTTTTTTTTTGTTTTTTTTTTTTAGGGAAGAATCATAGCAGCAGAGGAGAGTGCGGAGGAGCCACTCAACCTATGGAGAAGAGGGGTACCAGGTGGTGCAGCCAGGGAGGTCTCTGCAGATCCCCAGGAGCTGCTGCCTGATGTGGTCCCCAGACTTCATGCCTGCTGTGATGGTGCTTTTGGGCACTGGTGGACAAGTCCTCAGTGCCGCAGTCACTGCCAGCCCAGTTCCTACGTGGTCCTCAGCCAAACCTCCCGCAGAAAGGGCTCAGCAGAACACAAGGTCTTGAGCAAAGCTGCAGCTGTGGGGGAGCACACAGGAGAGGCTTGGCCTCCACCATGCTCCTTGCCTGGTGGAAGAACAGCAGGAATCCACGTGGGGAAGACCAGGGACGTGACCCAGGTCACACTTGGATGGTGTGAAAGAGAGAAGGGGAGAGGCCAGCAAAGAGAAAACAGATGAGAATTAAAGAAAGAAGAACAGAAAGAGAGAGGAGGAAGGAAGCGGAGCGGAGAAAGAGAAGGAGAGGAGAGACCAGAAGAGTCAGAAGAAGGGGAAGACACTGGGGGAGGAAAATGGCTCAGGCTGAGGAAAAAGAGCAGTTAATTTTTTGGGTGATTAATCATATTTCTGCTGGCAAGTTCATTGCACTTTAACACCTCTGAAGCTCTCGGAGATGTCCAGGCCAGGCTCAAAGAGAGGTTTATTTCCTGCTCTGCAGAGGGTACACGTCCCTCCCTGTCTCACAGAGCATCTCCTTCTCAACCAGGAGACCCAATTTCTCCAGCAAGGAAGGTTACCAGCAGGCATCGCATTTACTTAAGAGCAAAGTAGTGCATGTAAAGCAAGCTGCAAAGATGCAGAGAAAAGCTTCCAGGTCTTTGCACCAATGGGCCTCTGAAGGCCACCAACGCAGCCATGCTTTTCCCTACAGGAGGAAAAGCAGCTGCTCTAATTCAAGGGGAGGAAAGCAGGTGTGCATGTGGAGCCCACGCTGAACTCCACAGTTCTTTGTGCCTCCCCAGGTTGAAGCTGTGCAAGGGGGCATCCCGGGGTGCAAGTACAGAGGCAGAGGTAGATGCACTGGGGTGTTTCTCCATGAACGGCTCCAAAAAGCATCTCCTGAACAGGCTCCAGGGTAAAAAGGGACATTGAAAGAATGCTAAGAGAGGCAGGAAGAGAAGGGCAAAAAGTGTTGCTGATCTCATCTGTCAAGAGGAACGGACGCTCAGCTCCGTGATGCAGTGCTTGGCCTGCAGCACAAAGGGCTGCATCTCGCAGCCCCTTGGAAAACTGGGGCAATTCACTCTGCTTCAGTTTTATTGCTGGGGAGGGTTGGAGGAGCCTCCCTGATTATTATAATCCCCCCTTTTTGTAAATTAGACTATTTCTATGTCCCCAAGACAATGCTCACCAGGACAGGTTCCAGCGGTGCTGGGAGGAGAAGCCGACGGTGCAGGGCTTTGCTGGGTGCTGGGGTCCACAGAGCTGGTGGGATGAGGACCAGGCAATCCTGAGCTGGAAGGAGGCAGTGGAGCAAAAAAGCTGGCAAAAACAACCTTGGACATGGCTGGAGATGGGAAACAGCCTGTCCAGAGCAAACTGGGTAGGAGAGGCGCATCTATCCCCCCCTGCACCAGGGCCTCTCCCAGTCCCCTGTAACTCCTCCTGCTTACAGCCCAGTTGCACTCAGGACTGCATTCATCATGTTGGATGGCTTTCTGTGCTTCTGCAGCTGGAAAAAAACCCACGTCTGTCTTCTTTGTGCTGCACAAGTGGAAATAGGAAGAGGTGAGGTGAGGGAATTCCTATGGTGACAGTCCTGGATGGAATCCCATGCCCTTGGCCCCTCTTCTCTAAGATGTCACAGCCCCAAATCCCATCCTGATGTGGGTGGGATCCCTCAGGCCACCCCAGCCCCTGGCTTGGAGGAGGAACAATGGGGAGGATGAGGCTGCCAAAGAGCTAGTGAGGGACAAGGGATGTGACTTACAGCCACCAAGAAGGGGACGAGCAGATGCTCATCTTTGCAGTGCCCAGCCCTTGCATGCCCTGTTTGCCATAAAATGCTCCCTGAGGCAGTGGTGCAGAGGGGACTCTTTCAGAGGGTGATGAATGATGCAGTCCCTCAAAGAAATAAAACCACCTGAACGATGTTTCAAAACCATTGCACAAAAAGATCTCACAAGAAAAAGGGTGTGGTAAGAGATACAGGAGCAAGTCCACAACTGGAACGATGGAAGACAGGCAACGGCCGGATCCAGTAAGGTGTCCGGGGCCTGGCCTAAGGCAGCAGGCGCTCAGAGGCCCCATTCCAGCACGCACACGGCTGCGCAGCTTGCTCCATGCCACAGAGCAGTGTGATTTTTAGTCCTTTCTGCTCTCAGCAGCCTCGTTTGAGATGTGAGTGTGCAGGTCAGTCCTTCACTCGCCACGGGTGGTACCTGGTGCCATGAGTCCAACCCAGGTCACTCAGAGAGAGGGTGGCTTCAGCTGCCTGGAGCAAAGAGCTCAGAGGAACATGGGAACAGGTCAGCTACTGGGAGAAAAGTCAGAGAAGCTTCATTGAAAATGGCTGAAGTTACAGTGACTTAACTCTGCTGCAGGGCATGTTTAAAGGGTCCCTGTACAACTGCCCTAACACAGAGCTGGTTCAACAGCACATCAGGACCTGAACCGCGTCTGGTGAGTTCAGTTAATCCTCCTTCAGTTTGTCCTTTTAGCCCCCTTCCCACCACGCCAGCTGCAAGGGAGGGAGGTGCTGATCTCTTCTCCCTGGAATCCAGCGACAGGCCCGGGAATGGTTCAAAGCTGCGCCAGGGGATGTTTACACTGGACATTAGGAAGCATTTCTTTACTGAGATGGTGGTTAAACACTGGAACAGGCTTCCCAGAGAGGTGGTCGATGCCCCAAGCCTGTCAGTGTTTAAGAGGCAGTCGGACAATGCCCTTTGTACCATGCTTTAAGTTTTGATCAGCCCTTAAGTGGTCAGGCAGTTGGACCAGATGATCGTTGTAGGTCCCTTCCAACTGAAACATTCTATTCTATTCTAGGCACAGCCTCAGCTTGCTCACCTCCTAGGGACAAGTGCCACCCTCCCAGGCACAGGGTGTGCAGCCAGACATACGGACTAGGGGTGAGGTCCAGGGAGAAAGGGAGGGCAGGCAGGGTGGCTGGAGGCCATAGCAGACAAGGGAAGGGGGCTAAAAGGATAAATACTCCTCAAAACCAGCCTGATAGGAGCATATTCCCACCCAGCTGATGCTCCACTGCCAAACTGTCACCCTTTGAGGGCCTCTCGCATAGCAAGAGCGAGTAACACTATTTAAAGGGAACAAGATTATACAGCCTTGACCATCATTAACAGAACTCAGTATCTGAAAGTGCTTCCAGCTTGTTTAAATTCCAGTTCAGTGAATCACTGTAGAACAAAAGCCTCTGCCACTGCCTCCTCCCTCTCTTATCTTATTTACTCCTGAAAGGGAAGCAGAGTTCAGGTTAAGGGCTGGCTTTATCAGGAACCTTTCACATGGAGACATGCAGAGATCTGATCTTCCATTACCAGTGAGGCTGAAACAAAAGGCAATAAAACCCCAAAAGGACATAGGTGTGCAGAGGCTTTTACCCATTTCTTTTGATCACAAGATGGGACCGCTAACAAGCTTGTTGGACAAGATTTGTGTCTCCTTGGGAGTTGTTCTTGCTGATGACAGAGGCAGGAACTCGGAAGGAAGGTGAGGAAGGGGTCTGGGAAAGCCATGCTCTCGCCGGAGGGCAGCTGTCCCTCTATATACAAGCTCTCAGAGGTCTCCGTTGCTGCCAGTCCCTCATATTCCCCTCTGGCTCACAGGTAAGTACTGGGTACTACACAGCTCACACCACAGCACCTGCCCCTTGATCCACACAGGGTGCTTTGCACACCTCGAGGACTCCCTCCCTTCTCTCTCTGCAAGCCACCTTCTCTTTACTCAACCAGGAGAAAGCCTCTTTCTGAAATCTAGACTGAATAAAAAAGCTAATCTAGGCAGCTTGATTCTGTTCTTTCCAGTGGGCATCACGCATTTGAGTCATGTTTTCAGTGGAACAATCTATGGAGAACTCCAAGATGCAACCCAACATTTAAACGGTTCCAGAAATCACTGAGAGGCTGAGTAAAAGGAGAGATGCGCTTAGAACGCCACTAATACCAGTCTTAAAACAAATGCTTTACTATTGGTCACTTTTATTTCAAGAACAGAACAGCCTTTCATCCCAGCTCCCTCTGTGAGTTTAGTGTGTAACTCAGGTGGCACAACCACAAGCAGTCACATCCCGTAGAGCAAGAGCTCCAAATAAAGCAATCCCCATTGAGACGCTGGCTTTGGCTTTTCCTCCTCTCCCTCCCTGGGTGAGAAGCAAGCCTGGCACAGAACATGAACAGCTCCCTCATCCCGCATCTGCACAGATGCTTCACTAGCAGTAATTATGCAAATAAATAAAGAGTAGTCAGTATCTCACGGAGTGGGAGCAGATGGTGACCACGGATCATCTAGAAATTAAGTTATTGCTATGTTCTTACTTACTGGACACTGCAGGTAATTCACTTGGTGACCACTGAGAGAGAAGCAACAGTCTCAGATTGCCCTTGTGTTATCAGTTCATGTTGGACAGAGAAGTGTGGGAGGACAAGACAGATCTTGTTTAATCTGCTCCCTGCCTTAAGGGCAGGAGTTTTCTCAGTGGGACTGAATCTTTGTCATTTTGATGGAAACAGGTTGGGGCAGGGGATATCATCGGCAGGCTCCCAAAACACTTCGAAATTCATCATGCCTGCCAGACTTTACCAAGGAGTTCACATACGCTGCTAAGAGTACATACTGCTAAGTGTACTCACTGCTCCTGACTTGCAACAGGAGCTGCTGAGCCACCTTCACGTGGTAAGGAACTGCAGGTTCAAATTTCAAAGAGAGCAGGAGCCCAGCATCACCTTGAGAGCTGAGCCAGAGCTGCTGATACATCAGGGAAAATCAGGGCAAATTACAGCTGTACGACATGGGCACCAGTCCTGCCACAAGCACATGAGGTCAACCTGACACTTGATTCTACTTCCCTCTGCTGGTGGGACATGCTGTGACGGCCAGCGTCCCAGTATCAAGTCAAATGAGCTAAAGCAAGGCATAACATGAATTCTAATATATACGAGACCACTTGTCCCCAAAGATTATCAGGTAGCCCAAGGCTGATTACAAGTGATGAGCTCACAGCAGTGTCAGTGCCCACAGTGTCCCTCCCCACAAAGAGTATTGGCCAGAGAACATGAGTTTGAGAGGATGAGGAGGACTGCAGGAAGAACCTCAGACTGATGGAAAAGCAGAGGAGTCCTTCGCAGGACATCCAGAGATGTCTTTGTTAGGCATCATGCAGCTGGTTCTCTTTCAGGAGAATCTTCTCCCCAGGCTTGAAGGCAGGCATCCCCAGGTAAGGGCAGCTGGCACAGCGGAATGCATCCCCCAGGTAGCACTGGCAAGAGAAAGAAAATCACCTTCTGTAATCAGGGGCAACTTTCAGTTCTCTCCCCCTGTGATATGGTTTTTCCAGCTTAAGAGATGACGTGCTCCTCAGCACGTATCAGCACAGAAACCACTTCCCTTCTCCCCCCTCTCTACACGTCCGGTCCACGCAGTTAGCAGAGCTGTGTGGGGCACTGTGCTCACACGGAAGAAGTGAGTTTCAACCCCAGCCGGTGTGCTCGGGCACGGCTGCATGCTGGGCTTTGGGCAGCTCCCTAACCACAATCAGCTCCCCCTGTGCTCCCATAAGGTGATCTTCCCCGAGGAGACCACTGGTTAGCACAGTGAACAGGGAGGCAGAGGTTCCCTGCTCACTCTGACTCCTACAGGGGTGGCACTTGCACTGGCACAGACAGCACGACTGGTACGGAGCATGTGGGCACAGGGCAACAGGCTGAAGCTCTGCAGAAGCTGCACAAGCAGTAAGCCAGCTTAGGGAGCAGTCACTACAGAACACAGTTCTTAGACACAAATCACATACTGCAAACCACAGTATAGAAACAAAAATGACTACTTACATTTCCACAGGCAGATTTGGGCTGCAAGCTCTTCTTCTCCTGTTCCAGCTCTTCAGCCAGGCCACATGTGCTGTAGAAAAATAAAGAAGTGACCTGCATCTTTCTGCTTAAAGACTGTGAGTCACCAACACTTGTTCCAGCCCTACTCACACACAACAGCCCTCTCCCCGTCACACTGACTGTGTGCCCTGGGACAGCTGACTCTGGGACTCTCGCACTCTTCACTCTGTTCTTCAACACCATGGCTTGTGTAACAATTGTTGAAACACACTCCTCAAGTTTAAAACAAGTGGGAAATGACTCTGCAGCACTTGCTATGTGTGCCATTTCTCCTCAAAATCTGAGAAACCAGGGTTTTAGTCAAGGCTGGACAAGCTGTGTAGCCACCATCAAGAAGACTGTTGATCATATCAGCGTGGTAATTTGTAGCAGCTTTGGTGTGGCTAGTCAATTCTCATTGTATTTGGATTTACATTCAAATAGTTAAGACAGGACATGAACCAAGAGAATTATGCTCTGAAGAACAGTGAAGCGGCTACAATCTTTTTAAAATCCATCCAACTCTAAGGGTTTAATGTTACAGTTAAAAGAAATATGCTAATCCCAGCACTGACCAGTTCTTGCAGGCTTTCTTTTTGCCCATTTCTTTGCAGGATGGAGCTCTGAGGGACGACGGATCTGGCTTTTTCAAATCATCTGAATCCAACAGCTCATCAGAGTCCAAAAGATCCTGAAAACATACCGTGGAATATAACATGCAGGAAACTGATTTGTCAGTAGGGAATGACATTGCTGTGTTATGTTCAAAGAAATGATGCTATCTGTAGCACTAGCATTAAAGTGCTGCAGCTGTGCCCTCTTATCCATGTCTCCGCTCTCACCTCCGGGCTCTCAAGACCTCACATAGCAGATGAGATATTTTGCCCTGGGGATGCTTTCCTACCTCTTAAGTTGTAAAGCTTCCCAAGAGGCACAACTGAAACTATTTAGAGTAGGAAAGAAGAGGAGAGAGAAGGAACAACAGCAAAGCCTCACAAAAAAGACCAGATACCATCTCTTCGTCATTCATATCACTGGCAGAGAGTGTCCACAGCTTGGCAGTGGCTGGGTCCACAGAGGGTTTTCCTGGAGCCAAACCAAAGAAGAAACAGTAGTTACTCCAGCCTTTGCTCCATCTACTCCCAACAAATAGAGTTCAAACAACTTTGGAAAGTCCCACTTAATAGGTTTTTACTATAGTACTCTCTACCCTGGAGCTGTCTCCCTTTTTCAAGGGATGCTTGTCACCTGAGAGGCAAGGAATCCAGACATTTAGCTCCTTACCTGAAGGACCAGGTTTCTTGGCAAAGGAAAGTTTGAGCTGACTTGAGGATCCCACTTCAAAATTGGGCTTCCTGCCTTCTATCTGAACAATGAGAAGGTCATTCCCTTGGTAACCCAAATGCTCTTGGACTGACTGGGCCTCCTCCAGGGTCAACGCTTCCTTTTGCAGCTGCAATGTAAGATTTTACGTTAACCTCATGCAGAACCCCTTATTTCAGCACCCAGTTCAGTACTCCAGTGTACTGGTTTTGGCTCGGATAGAGTTAGTTTTCTTCATAGTAGCTTATATGGGGCTATGTTTTGGATTTGTGATGAAAACAGTGTTGATAGCACAGGGATGTTTTCGTTATTGCTGAGCAGTGCTTACACAGCGTCAAGGCCTTTTCTGCCTCTCACCCCACCCCACCAGCAAGTAAGCTGGGGGTGCACAAGAAGCTGGGAGGGGGCACAGCCAGGACAGCTGACCCAAACTGACCAAAGGGATATTCCACACCATATGACGTCATGCTCAGCATATAAAGCTGGGGGAAGAAGGAAGGGGGGGACGTTTGGAGTTATGGCGTTTGTCTTCCCAAGTAACCATTACGTGTGATGGAGCCCTGCTTTCCTGGAGATGGCCGAACACCTGCCTGCCGATGGGAAGTAGCAAATGAATTCCTTGTTTTCCTTTGCTTGTGTGTGCAGCTTTTGCTTTACCTATTAAACTATCTTTATCTCAACCCACAAGTTTTCTAACTATTACTCTTCCAGTTCTCTCCCCCATCCCACTGCGGGGGAGTGAGCAAGCGGCTGTGTGGTGCTTAGTTGCCGGCTGGGGTAAAACCACGACATCCAGTGAACACAGACAATCGGTATTTTCAATCCTAAAGAAAAACACTACCTTTGCAGTAAGTAAAGTTTGTGGCAGGCAGTGTCCATGCGCATTCACAGTAAACCAGGGTAGCTAAACACCTTGTCACCCAATAAGTCCCTGGGAATTACCCTCTACATTTCAGGGTAACTGCATGAGGGAGTTTCTGGAAGCAGTTAGTACACACGTACCTCCTTCACTTCCACCAACCCAGAGAGAGTCAGAGCTGTGGGGAGTTTGGCTGCTGTCTTGATTGTGCTGTCGTTTCCTGGAAGACACAAAAGTAGGAAGTAGGAGGAGGGAAGAACAAGAATAGAGGTCACTCAGAAACCTGGAAGAGCAAGACCTTTAGAAGGAAGTACTCAAGCCAAACCTCTGCTTTAAAATTGGGCCCTTTCTAGTTGATAGCAGCAACCAACCAGAAAGAACATAAGCAGCTCATACAACAGCCCGGGGTCACAAAGCTGTTCTAGCTCCAGATCTTTTCTATATATGCCAAAACCTTCCTCAACCCAATTTACACACACCAAGAAAAGGAAAAAAAAAAACACACCCTCACCCCAAAACCCAAACAACAAAATCCCCCAAAACATTTTCACATATTAAAGTGAACAGCTCATGAAGTTTTCAAAACATGGACTCCTAAATGAACATTACATTCAGAAACGTAACATTCAAGAGCCTTGTTCTTGTAGGCAAAAGCTATTACAATCACTGTTTAGTCAAAATCTCATTACAGGCTTCTTCACTTGGGCACAGGATTGTGCTGAACAGAATCCATCCACCCTCTCTCCCTAGTCCCACTTGCACTTTATTCCAAGTCCACCAAATTCCAGCCTGTCAGATGTGACTTTGGAAAAAAGAAACCTCATCTACTCCAGACTTTGTATGTTCTTTGTTCTGTCCTAGAAGTGTTCCTCCCTGCACCACAGAGCCACTGCCAGCTTCAAAGCATTGGTAAACCTTCCCAACCTGAAGAAGGTGTTTCTGCTGCCACTTACATCACCATTTTCAGCACTGTAGATTGTGCCAAGAGAAACACAGTCAGCATAGATGCTTCTGTTCTTATCAGGTGGCATATTATTTCCGACTTCCATTCTGAACCAGCTCCCTATGCCAGCAAGGTTTGAATGCAGGTCAAGTATAAGACAGAGAAATAATCTTGTGTTCACCTCCTTGTGTGTTCCTCTAGCTGTCCCAAGGCAGGTGCTCTGGCTTTACTCTTAAAACTTAGTCCAAACACTTCTACCTTTTCTGGATAACTATTTCTCAGCTCGTTTCTGGGACAGCTTCTCTTGGCACTTGTCACCTGTTCTTAAAGTCACTTCAGAAGCCCCTCAGAAACACAACATCCACAACTATTTAACATTACACACCCTAGGAGAAGACCAGTGTCCACTGAGCTTTTCAATGTAGTTTAAGAACAAGCCTATCGAGCACTTTTAATAGAAGGAGAGTGACTGCACACATCTCTGACGACTACCAGCTGAAACACAGAATAAAAACGTTACTATTCAGGTTACTGTGTCAGGAGAATGAAAATCTCTGAATGTCAGTCAGGGTTCCTGTCCTTTCCATTTCAGCCTAATCCTCACAAGAATTGCTATGTTGCCATGAAAGCAAGGCTGATGTGATTCTCTCACCTGATTCTGTAACCACCAGTTCTTTCAGGAGGACACGGCCCCCTGGCTTAAGTATCCGAGCTATTTCTGCCAGTACCTCCGCGCTGTGCTGTGCTGTACTGCCTGGTACCATGCCAGCGAGAATTACATCAAAACTGGACTCCCTGTGAGCCGCTGAAAAGAAAGAAAGAGGGCGATGGTACAATCTTACACATATACACACACAGCTTTGCATCAGTTCCACCTCCCTCCTCATCTCTCATGCTTGCGTACAACAGCAATAACTGATTAAAGACACCAGTCATAGGAAGCACAACCAGGATACACACCTTTCTTGGCTCTACTGACAGTGGTAGGAGTTAGCAGTAGGTGCTATTGTTATTCTGAATGCTGACTTACAAACCAGGGAAGATGCCAGCTCACACAACAAAAGCACCCTCTCCCCTTTAAATGAAACAGTGAAAAATTAAGCTCATTCTTACACTGAGACAGCTGGTTAACGTTTTCCACAGAGACATGATTATCAGCTCCCACCAATGCCTGAATTTTATCCACCAAATCCTTCAGGGCTTCAACCGGCGAGGAGCTGTCCCAGATGATGGCCACGCGCTGGCCTGGCACGACTCCGTACTCCCCCATTTCTGCAGCAGCAGCAAACCTGACAGCGGCAGAGAGAGGAACGGGTCGGGGAGAGACAGAGATGAAGGGTAAGTGCCAAGTGCAGCATGAATCTTTGTGGACTGTGACTTAATCACAGAGCATCGACATCTTTTAATAAATGGGTATTATTTTCTGGAGACAGGCAGCAGAGTTCCCACAAGCTGAGTGTTAACACTTAAGGGCATAATTCAGTTTCTCTCCAGTTCAGAAACTAGTTTTGCAGGGAGACTGCAAGCCTGCTTAAAAAAATAAAACAAACCAAAACAACTTACCTGCTTTCCTTAAAGATCTGAATAGAGACATACACAGGATTTCTGGATTTCCAAACTAGTGACAATTATTTGAGATTAAACACTGGCTTGTCTCTCCTACTCAGAACATGACCTAGTGGCGTTTGCTTCCACAGTACATGGCAGAGGGGGCCGGAAAGTAGCTTTTGGCATTCCCAGCATTCCAGATTGAGGCTCTTTCAACTCTTGTCATTGGTGGTGCTGGGTGAGCAATTACACGGAGGAAGGAGGGGAACAGAATGTGCAGTGAAGTGACAGTTTTGAGAAACCTGTCTGCACTAATATTTTATAAAAGATTGCATTCCTGAAAGAGTCTGAAGAAAATCTGCACTATAGAAGTGTCACAATAGTATCATATCATCACCTGTACTCACAGCAGCACTGGCTACTGAAACAAATTACCTAGCCTCTTTCACTCTACTCATCCAATACAAACATATCTTCTTTCTAATTTAACACGACCACAGAGAACAGAGAGCACCGGTGAGCACACTAGTTGCCCAGTGTATCTTCAATTAGCTACAAGCCACACACTTGCTTCGGGAGAGCCTGTTGTAAGCAAGGTCTTTACCAGAAATCATTACATTACGCATCCTGGGTAATGCCTTATTGCCACCGTGTTGTAATGAAAGCATAGCTTACGGATATGCTGCACGAAATTTAACGGAGTGGTGTGCAGTCAGGTGTGGAGTGGATTTTGACCCGCTATTCTTCTGGCTCTACGTGCCATGGACCCCTCTCTCCTGGAAACTGCAAACGAGTTCAGAATGGGACAACTCTGCGCCTTGTCTGAGCTACTCTGGTAGGAATTAGTGCTAACACAGCCCACAGTGCCAACCAGGTAAGGAGTGAAAGATCTTGGATATATACTAGAGGTTATAGCATCTCACAGTTGGCCTTGCATGCATACACACCACAAGCTAAGCAACTACAACAGATAGCGACACTAGTAAACGTACATATTAATCCCATTAAAAAGTCACCTTTCCCAGGCAGAAGGCTGAAAACCTCAAAAGATACATAAGCTGTTGGGCTAATTTGGCGGGGGGGAGGCGGAATCCAAAGTCACACCTTCCTCTCAGAACAGCAGGCTGTGACTTTCCAGACAGGCTCACAAATAAGATATCCCAGCAGATCCCAAACATAACGTCAGCACAGTGTAAGGAAAGAGGCTTCAGTCAGAGCCCAAACTACATCAATAGCAACACCAGCCTGCATCAATCCCTTGTGATGCAATCTAAATAAAGTAGGAAGCTACTGTAATCCTCAAGGACATGGCATTATGTCTGCCTTTGGTCAGCGTTAAGGCTAGGAGTTGCTGTCAAAGAATGCACAGGCAAGCTCTTAATGGGATGACAGGGGGGATACTTTTTCCCTCTTTCCAGTAGAAGGTGGAATTTATTTAAAATGAGATGGCTTGGCTGGCCAGGGCTCGGTGAAGACAGCACCGGCTGGGACAAGACCGCTCGGTGGCAGGGCAGGGAGGACGCCTCAAGGGCTGGACCTGGCGCAGACACCGGGCTGGGGGTGGGGAGGGGGCCTTATCTTAACTTCACACACATTTAACAGTCCTTGAGGAACAGGACTGCCCACAACAGGGCAAGAAAGGAGCCTTAAACAATATTGGAGGTTTCCAGCTTCAATACATTAAAAAGCTACGGCATATAGCAAAACTTTAAACTAGAGCCTCCTGTGCGCTCCGTACCTTGCAGTGCTCAGCAGGCGGCTTCCAGCGGCCCAGGACGCGATCCAAGGCTGCAGGCGGCGGCCACGCTGGCCCTACAGCAGGTGAATATTTAAAATATATCCCCTCATATAGAAAGGGCAGAAATAAACCTCTAAATCACAGAGACAGGAACGCTTTACAGGGACAAGGCACAAGACGCGTGAAGGAATTTCACACAGGAATTCCCCACCCCCCACGGCGGCCGCCTCAGACGAAGCCTCGGGAGAGCCTTTTTAAGGAAAAAAAAGGAGAGAATCGGCCAACGCGGGAGGCGCCCCGCGCCCCCTGCCTCCCCCCGCCGCTGAGGAGAGGAGCCCCCGGCCCCGCTCACCTCTGGATGCGCTCAGCTCAGCTCAGCTCAGCTCAGCTCGCCTCGCCTCGCCTCGCCTCGCCTCGCCTCGCCTCGCCTCGTCTCGGTCTGACGCCGTCACCGCCGCGTCCCGCCCCCGTGGCGTCATCGCCCTCTGCCCGCTTCCAAGATGGCAGCGGCGGCGGCGGCGGCGGGCAGCCTGCGGCGGGCGGGCTGGCGGCTGTGGCGGGGCCGCGCGGGTGAGGGGGCGGGGGGCGCGGCTGGGGGGGGGCCCGGCGTGCCCGTGCCCGTGCCCGTGCTCGTGCCCGTGCCCGTGCGCGCGGCGGGCGGGGGGGGGCGGAGCCGGGCGGGGCGGGGGAAGGTGAGGTGAAGGGCAGAGGCGCCGCGCCGCTGGGGGGCGGTGTGGGGCCGCGGGGCCGCTCTGGCCCCTGCCCCTGCCCGTGCAGTCAGGTCGAGGCTGTGGGCCCCGGGCGAGGCTGGGAGGCCAGAGGGGCGCAGCCTGGCCAGTAAGGGTCTCTTTGGGGAGTGCAGTGTCTGGGTGAAGGAGGCTGTGCCGGGCCTGGTGTGAGGACACCCCTTCAGCGGGCCTGGCGCCCAGCCAGCCCTTCACACCTTCCTGGCCCTGAAACAGTGTGCAAGGGAACCGGAGGGGGTGTTTGGTGGTGGTTTTTTTTGAAGTGTGGGCCATGCAACCCCAGCTTATTAAAAAAACCCCAAACCTCACTGCAGTTAAATTAAAAATTCTCGCAGAGTAGCCATAATTGAAAGCTGCGTTGCTTTTGAGTCAGCTGAGAAACAAACATAGTGGTCAGTGCGTTGTGTCTGTTAAGACTGCTTGCTCTCCAGAGTATTACTCGCCTCTTGCCCCAAGCTCAGGGGTCAGTCTCTCCCTCTAATTCCTCTCCTCCATCAGGGACTGAAAAGGAGAAAGGGTGTGCTGCAGGGGAATGAGCATGTGTTTGGGTACCTGGTTTCCAGTGCAAGACTGGGAAACTCCTTTCTATTTGCAATACGTGTCATCTGCGTGGTTCTTTTCCTCACAAAACATTTTCACTTTATTTTCATCAAGTAAACGTGAGCTCGTCTGAGAGGGGTGCTTCTCAGAAATGTAAAAAAAAGACTGTCTCTGCAAATTTCTGTTCTTTTCAGCTGTGTTTACCACAACTCTCTTCTTCACCTTAATTTTCTGTGCTTCCTCTTGCTGGAAGGAGACATCTGACCCTCTTGGTTTCCCTTTTAGTGATCAGGTGCCAGCTCTCCCCACCACAGCGTCCTCTCCAGGCCTCAGCTGTGCTGAGGAGAGCCTCCAATGAGCAGAAGAAGGAGCCGTTGACATCTTCCTCTCAGCAGCAGTTCGATTCACATCCAACCGATCACCAGCCTGAACAGGAACCTCAGGGCCCTCGCCCCAGGTAACGCACTAGCTATTTCTAGCGCTGTCCTGCTGACAGCGGGATCAGGAGGCTTTGCTTTCCTGAAACTCGCATCTGAAACTCAGAGACAACAGGATCCAGAGTTAATGGAGCCTCAGACTGCAGCAGCTGGAGAGCTGGTTTGCTGTGACAGTGCAGATTCCACTGCCTGCCATGGAGACAGGATGGGACTTGCTTTCAAGAGGGAACCTCTCTGGTCTGCAAAGCGCAAGCCTTCACTTCTACATTTTTGTGTAAATCTACACGAAATATGGACAATATGTTGTCCATATGCCTGTAACTATAAAGCTCCCATTGGAAAAGCTTATAGTTTAGCTTTTTTTTAAAGGAGGGGGAATCTGAGGCTGATTGGTCTCCAGCTAGGCACCTAGATTGAGCCCTCCCTTATTTTTCTCTTATCCTCTCACGGCAAAGGTTCATTAAGAATCCTTTTTCTGGAAAGGGAAGGATTTTACAGGAGGAGGTGAGATTTAAACTAAGTAAGCAGATCTCAAAGCGTGCCTGCACACAGCGGTGGCAGCGAGCAAGTGGCAGAGTCCAGGTTGCTGATGTTTGATGGTGACATTCCCTTCACTGTAACAATACCTTCTCATAGTTACACTGGCCAGGGCGGCCAGGAGTCTGAGGACTATGAGAGCGAGGAGCAGCTGCAGCATCGAATCCTCACAGCAGCGCTGGAGTTTGTGCCTGAACATGGCTGGACTGCAGAAGCCATTGCAGAGGGAGCCAAGGTATGTGGGGAGAGAAGCAAAGAACCAGTTGAAAACTGGATGGAGCTGAAGTCCAAAGACAGCCAGGCCTGCATGCTTCCCCCACATACTCTTGGGTGATGCACCCTAGTCAGCAAATGGTACTGGGCAGGAATGTGTCCCAGCTACTCCAGCCATAACCCTGTCAGAGTTAAACTAAGGCACGATGTACAGTAGTGATCCTAAAGAGAGAAAAACATATACAGGAAGAGCTTTTTAATGCAGCATTGCTTTGTTTAAATTCATATAACTTCATTCACAAAATAAATACAACGTATTTTCTAGCTGGATCCTGCTTAGCAGTGTATGACCCAGTCTGTGCTTCTGCCTTCTTCCCTACAGACCCTGGGTCTCTCTGTTGCTGCCACAGGGATGTTCCACAGTGATGGCAGTGAACTGATCCTGCACTTTGTGTCTCAGTGCAACGCCAAGCTGTCTGAGCTGCTGGAGCAGGAACAAAAATTAGTGCAGTTGGGTGAAGCAGAGTGAGTATTGGGTATGAAAAGACATCTTCCTTGGCAGGCTTTGGGGGACTGGATAGAGAGGGGGGCCACCTGGGACACAGATACTTTAAGTAAAAAATATAATTTACCCAAATAAAACCACCTTCCCAGATACAAAGTTGAACCGGAGGCATGAAGGATACCTAATACTTTGCATATCTGTTGCTGAGGCAGGTGAGAGACTGATCTTTCAAGTTCAGAATTGAGTTTAACTTGGATGTTCTTCATATTTGTATTTTGTTTTCCTCACCCAGAAAGAAGCCTACAGATCAATTCCTGAGAGATGCTGTGGAAGCCAGACTGAGGATGCTGATTCCATATATTGAGAAATGGCCCCAGGTATAAAATGAATATCAAGATTGTCTTTTTTTTTGTGTGTATTTTAAACACTCTGTGGCCTTCAACGTAGTCTCTCCACCAGAGTAGTTCAAGGTTGTAAATGAAACCCTTGCTGGTTTCAAATGATTCATACCCTTCAAGAAGAGAGCACCCTTGGAAGAAGGCAGTTAAAGGTGTCCTTAGAACAACTATTTCTTGCAGTTTCAGAACGGCAAACTTCTCCGTCCTTCACTCCACCCATCTGGGATCCCCAGGGGATAACCTGTGTGTCTGCTCAGTCCTATTTGCAGTGTTACTGCAAGTCAGGCTCCTTGCAGCATTGTTCTGGTTGCACCGGTATCATCTGATGCCTAGAAATGCAGAACTACTGCTTTCTTGTAAGAAACTGCCTGCCTAGTGTGTGAATGTGAACTGTGAACTGAGAGGCCTCCGTTCAAAATTCAGATTTAAGTCTGAAGCCTTTCTTCCCAGGGTGAGAAGGGAATTGAATTGTGGTCTCAGTAACAAGCAAAGAGTTCCCAGCCTTGGGCTGCAAAGATTGCTGCAAAGTCAACCACTGTTGTCCAGAACCACTGCTGGCCTCTGGGCAGCTGAATCCAGCACTCCTCGCAGAGAGAGAAGACAGGATTCATGTTTTTGTTCCAGATTAACATAGCTTGTCTTGTGAAAGATGTGGGTGGTTTGTGACTCTTCTGGCATTGTGTTACTATGTTTAAAGGCTGCAGGATCCCAGTAGGGCCATTATGGCTGGCTGTTCTGCCCTAGGTAGCTGCTTTGAGTTCAAAGTGAAATTAGGAGAAACAAGAGATTTGACTCCCTGCCCATAGGGGCACAGCACAAGTGTGAGTCAGCTCAGCCTGTGCTGTGTTTCCATGCCTGGAGAGGCAGCTCAGGATAGACAACCCAGTGGCGTTTGAGCTGAGTGGGGAGTTTTGGGCTCCAGTACAGGCTGAGGCCTGAGCTCAGCTGCCACACTGTACATTCCCTGCAAATCCTGCTGCTTGGAAAGACCGGTGCAAGCTGAAAAGATCTGGGAGGACTTGTCACTGGGAGCTGGAGGCAAGTCAACAGCAACAGGGAAAAGATAACAGAGCAGAACAGTGTTGGCTTGCTTTAATGCTATGTCCTTCTCTCTTCGACTCTCCCATTTATCTGTGTGTTTCCTTTGCAGGCTCTGAGCATCCTGTTGCTCCCTCATAACATCCCTTCCAGCCTCAACCTCCTCACCAGCATGATCGATGATATATGGCACTATGCTGGAGACCAGTCCACAGACGTAAGTCTTTGTGCTTCACAGACCGGCTGGTTCTACCCTCGGCACTTCAGCAAAATGATGGGTTGAAGTATGTGTCAGGCGACATCTCTCTTGAAATGATCTTTGTTGAACGAGGAAGACGTTTGCAGAAGGACCCAAGGGTCCTTATAAGCTATAGTCTAATTTCCAAAGAGACTTAGGAGCCAATGGGACTAAATGCAAATTAATGCCAATGGGATTACTGCAAATTAAAAGGACCTACTTTCCTAGACTCTTTTAAGTGCTCTTTTTTTTTTTTGAAGACAGACAAAATTGTTGAGATTTTGAGACTAAGAAGTTGATCCAGTATTCAGTGAGCAAGCAGCGTCTCTGTCGAAGCAGCTGTCTCTTCCACCAGCAATAGCATTTAGAGATCTGACTTGAAAACCTTTAAAGAACCTACCTAAAAATACCAGTAGCTTATTAAAGCTTTCATCTTTCTGGCAGGAAATAAAAGAAAATTATAACCTTAATTAAAGCAATTAATAAATTACTTTAATTCATATAGATGTAGGGAGAGATGGGAAAAGCTAAATGAACTATTTTAACAAACTACTTCAATAAGCTTCTTTTATCTGAGTATAAAAGAGAAGCTACTGCAGTGAAAAATAAATAAGATGACAGAAAAATTAAAGGAATAAACCAGAAGAGAACTGAAAGACCGTGATTGTGTCAGGAACTGCAAGTCCCTTACAGGTTATGAAAGTCAAATCAACACGTCGGAGTCAGCGTCTGCACTGAGCTGTTCCTAAAATCTCCTCACTGATGCAGAGAGTAGGAGAGGTTCCGAAGTTTGTCTTTTGTTTGCACCTTCTGACCCGTTACAAGAGTTTTCTTGGGAAGCTGTGATGCTGAGCCCCCTTCCTCTTTCCCAGTAAAGGGGTTTATCGTCACTCGCAGTGGAGCCCTCTTCACAAAGCCAGGAGCTAGGTAGAGTATGCCCATGCCTCAGAGAACCCTTCAGGTGTTTTTTTCAGAGCAGGAGGAGAATCAACATAAACAGTTTGCTCTCAGGCACCTGAGAGATCCAGCTGCAAGTGGCAACATCCCTCATGTTTCTCCCCTCATCAAAGTTTGCGGGTCCTGGTGCAGGCAGTCCAGCTTTGGAGCCAACTCTTGTTTTCAAAATCAAGGCTGGTGTTTTCATTTCTCTGTTGCTTTGTAATTGTTAATGGAACAACCAGCATTTTTTCCAGGTACCCAAACAGTTTAATCACTGTAATAGCAGCAAATGAAGTTGAAGACTCATTTTTAAAAATGTTTATATTTCATCTGCCAGTGGTGCAAGTGCAACTGGAAAAACTGAAAAGTTCGAGTTATTTGTGCATCTTTACATTGTGTAACCTATTGTTGTAACACATCCTACAGCATTGCTGCCAGCAGTGTACTGATGCATTTAGTGATTCAGCAGGCAGTACTGGTATTTCAATGATAGGATTTGGGAAAGGTGTATCTCTGTGTGCTGTCTTGCACAGTTCTGTCCTCTGTTCAGTCCCTTTCTTCATGCTTGTATCTGGTGCGAACTGCAGCTCAAGTTCAGTACTAAATATAGCCTTTTCTCATCTAATCAGATCTAGAATCAGAGCTTTGCATTGCCTGCTAGCAGTCTGTAAAGCAAAGATGAACTCTTGCACCATGCATGCAGGCTAGCTGGGCAAGGGAGAATTCCTTGCTGTCTGCTGCAGGTGCCTGCTTGCAACTAGAAGCAGGTGGTGGGGATTTTGTTCAGCAGTTTTAGACACCGTACTTATGACCTCTGTCTGGTGCCACAGGAGCAGCTGTGCTGTCAGATGTCGGTGTTGGCTGGTGGCCCACTGCAGCACAGAGACAAGTTACACAGTTTAAGTGGGGAAGGAATGAGCTATCTGTATGCTATTTTTTCTTTGCCATTCTCTGGTCTGCTTTCGTGAGCTGCATTCTTAAGCTGCATTCAGGTCACACCTTTCTCTCTCTCTCATTTCATGCCCTTGCAGTTTAACTGGTACACTCGTCGGGCCGTGCTCACTGGCATCTACAACACCACTGAACTGGTGATGATGCAGGATTCATCCCCTGACTTCGAGGAGACTTGGCGCTTCCTGGAAAACAGAGTAGCTGATGCCATGAACATGGGCAATACGGCTAATCAGGTAACGTTACGGGCAAGGTATACACATGCAGCATCCCCTTCTCGCCAAATATACATGCAGACAGACCTGGCTTTTTGATCATGCAGACCACACGGCTGCTGAGAGACCACCTCGTACTGGCAGGTGACTGCATAAGCGCTATTGGTTCAACAGCAATAAATGCTTACATATTTTCTAGTAAAATGACATGTAGGTGCCCTCTTTGTCAGACTGGCCCTATGGTTGGGAGACATATATTCCCAGGAAATCTGTTTGGTGTTTCTTATCTCTGGCTATCATTTGTCCGCAGGGCTTGGCTTCTGTCAGCACCTTTCTGTAGCAAATACATGTTTGTTGTGCGTTACGTCTCTGTGTTTGGGTGGCCACAAGTATAACTGCAGAAGAAAGCAAAAGGTCGTGTTCTCCTTGTGTCTCTTAGGTACAGTCAACTGGAGAAGCAGTTGTCCAGGGCCTGATGGGAGCTGCAGTTACTGTAAGTAATGCTGAAAGGGCTGTAAGGGCAGAATTGTTTCTGTTCCCTTTCATGCTGAATGTCAGCATGTCTTTCCTCCCAAATATAGAGGACAGACAGCATGAAAAAGAATTGTCTTTCATAACTTAACTACATGTAAGGATGATTTTCTGGGTGGTTTGTGGTTAGTTCACTGTTTTGTGGTGAAAGAACTTGCTGAAGCTGCCGGGAGGGCTTTAGGGATGAGAGACAGGCAATCAGAATAAATACAACTGTTCTCCATCACTTGTCAGAAGATCTGCCAGTCCCTGCATGGGAGATCTTGATGGAAGGTCCATGCCCCCACGGACACACGAGAGGTGGCACCTGTCCCTAAGCAGGGTGGCTTCCTTGAGCTGTTTCAGTTGACTGCAGTGTCCTTCCAAGAATTCATTCACTTCTTGGTAGCATTGTGGACTGCTTTGTGTCCATGCAGGGGGAGCTGCACTTCCTCTGGGATAGGAAACAATCCTTTGTGTACCCAGGAATGATTTTTGAAGGGCTTCAGGGCTTCCCTGTGATTCTATTTTTGGACAGCTCCCATTGCACTTAGCAGCAAAGTGATTTCCTTGTTACCTGAAGTAAGTTTTCCTCATGCTTACCAGTAGAAGACAAACAGGCTGGAACATAATTTAGAAATCATTTTTACTGTATGAAGCAGTTCTCGAGAATTTCTCCCACCTCCTTCCCCCTGCAGTTATGTTGGAATCATTTCATATTTTTAGCATTTCTCAGCCTGCCTCTGCTTTCACACCTGCGTATGCCAAAAGGATCCTCCACTAGAGAAATCCCCGCACTCTGTTTGTGCTCTTGTATGTCAACACCATGCTCTCCTGCAGGTTGCATCCCTGCAGTTTGGGTCCGAGATGCCTCCTGTTACCCGATGTCTAGTCTGTCTGTGCAGCAGATGCGCTGCGCAGATAAACAGGAGGAACTGGGCTGCTTCTGAAGGAGGGTGGGTTGCAGCCAGCTGGTTTTAGGGCAAAATCGTCCCAGTACGTTAACCGTTGGGGGCAACCAGTCCGAAACTCCCATGTCTGAGAGTGCTGTACAGGTGTGCTGAGCTCTCCAGGTCTCTGCCAAAGGGACAAGCGAGCCAAATGGCTCAAAGGCTTAAATTCACTGTTGGGGGCTGTGCGGCTGCAGGAATAAAACCAAGCTGAAACCTACCGACCTAGAGAGCAGGTTCAGGTCAGAGGGATGCCTGTGGCTGGATCTGGGGCGATCTTTCTCCAGCCCTTGTGCATTCATCCTCGTCCCCGACTACAAACGGTGCCATTCGCCTGCACCTCTCGGCTCCCAAGCGCAGAGGCCAGCCCTTCACCCCGGCTCCCGGGGCCTCTTCCGGAGCCAGACCTGCTGCCCAGCAGGGCTGAAACCGCCAGGGCTGGGCAAAGGCCTCCGTGCCTCGGGGAGCGCGGCCTCCCCCCGCGGGGCACCGGTACTTAACCCCCTTCTCCCTCTGCCCGCAGATCAGGAACCTGGCGGGGCTGAACCAGCGCCGGTGAGGAGGGAGCCGCCGCCGACGGCGCGGGAGCGAGAACGGGCCGCGCCCGACCTTTCCCCGGCACCAATAAAACCGCACCCCAGCCTGGCACGGACTCTTTTTGGGGGTGCACCGGTGGCGGAGCGGGGGAGCGGGGCGGGGACGGACCGGGAGGGTCCTCCGGGAGGCGGCGGCCGCCAGGGGGCGGGCGCGGGCGGCGGCGGCGGGAGCGGGGAGCGGGGAGGCGGGGCGGCCGGGCGGCCATGCCGTACGCCAACCAGCCGACGGTGCGCATCACCGAGCTGACGGACGAGAACGTCAAGTTCATCATCGAGAACACGGACCTGGCGTGAGCACCGCCGCGGGGCCAGGGCGGGCGGGCCCGGGGACGAACCAGGCCGCGGTCGGCCGCGGTGGTGGAACTCGGGGGCGGCCCCCGCAGGCTCTGCCTCCCTCCCCGTGGGTGGGGGTTGCGGCCCGCCGGGGGAACCGGGACGGGCCTCCTGCTGGCCTCCTGCCAGCGCGCAGCCCTGCTGCGGGCCCGGTCGGGGCCTCCGAGGCAAAGCCCGGGCCTCAGCCCCGGCCGGCGTCCCCTCGCGTGTCTTTGCGGGCAGGCCGGTGCGTCATGAAGCTCCACGTTCCTTAAACACGGGTGTTTCTCTCCCTCAGGGTGGCAAATTCTATTCGAAGAGTGTTCATCGCAGAAGTCCCCATCATAGGTACCGCCTGTCGCTTACCTGGGGTCACGGTCCCTTGGGCTGTTGTCCCCATTACTCTCATCACTTCTCCATTTTCCCTGCCGTCTCCAAGCTGCCTTAAGCTCACCTTACCCCTGTTTAGCCAGTACTATGTATTACCAGATGCTGTCTCACCTTCACTGTAGTCTCCATAACGTTTTCCGTGTCCTCGCGAACTGCTCAGCTTTTCCCCACATATTTCTCAGCTTGTGACTTTTTCTTCTCTGTAGCCATTGACTGGGTCCAGATAGACGCGAATTCCTCCGTGCTCCATGATGAATTCATTGCACACAGGCTGGGTGAGTGACGGGCATGGGGAGGAAGACAAAGACATGCAGCATGGCAGAGGTCGTGGGTGAAATCAGTTTGGAGATGCTGAAGCACCTTTGTCAGGAGACTGCTGTCCCTCTGCCCAGCTCGGCAGGAGGGTCGGTGCTCCCGTGGTCTCACTCAGGCATTCCCCCAATTTCCTTCTTCCCACAGGTCTCATCCCGCTCACCAGTGATGATATTGTGGATAAGATGCAATATTCCAGAGTGAGTCGAGCAAAATATCGTGGGTGTTTATTTTGATAGTGGTGGGTGTCTGATCTGATGGGAAGTGCTACTAATTTCTTGCTGGGAGAGGTCTGGCGTAAAGATCTTGACCCGTGTCTGTTCCAGGACTGCACATGTGATGAGTTCTGTCCGGAGTGCTCTGTGGAGTTCACCCTTGACGTCCGGTGCAATGAAGACCAGACTCGTCATGTCACGTCCCGCGATCTCATCTCCAACAACCCCCGGGTCATACCGGTCAGTGCGATCCCTTTGCTTGTCAGCGAGTCCACTCTACATTCCTGTGGAGGCGGGGCTGGCAAACACATGGGATGTGGACAAAACAAGGCCTTCAGGCATGTTTCGTGTTGCCTAAAGCCCCTACTACTTAAAACATAATGGGAGAACAAAGCAGGAATATCTGCAGAAACAGCAGTGTGTGCCAGTGCCCTCCTCTTCTTCGCCTTGTTGTCCTTCATTTGCTGTGTGATGGTGTGTCGAAGCAGTATGGCCTTGTTAAAGCCTCATCCGTCATCCCTCATCTCAAACTCTTAGGAGGCTTTAGCGTAGCCCTTCCATCTTGCCTTGAACACTCGGAGTGCGTGTGCTTGTGTCGTGCTGCCATGTCACTGCCTTCTCCTTCCTGCTTGCTGTCAGGGCTCAAGGCAAGGTCAGCCTCTTCGAAGGCTTGGCAGCAGGCCAGAGGTCTCTGGTTTTCTGGTTCTTGGCTCTCAGCACAGCAAGGTGTGAGGAGCTCAGGCCAGGTACTGCTGCCAAACGGCTCTTGCCCTGTTGCCTTGGGAAGGGTTGGCAGAGCCAAAGCAGAACAGATGCAAAGGGACTTAATGGGGAGTGTTTTAAAATGCTATTGAGGCCGCATCTGGATGTCACCACAACCTGGGGGCTGTTTCTGGTGGCTGGCGACAGTGTCTGCCTGGTTAAAGCCTAGCTGGAGCCCGCTGTTTCTTGCTTGCTTTGGCTGAAGTGCTGTGAGTGCTGTGTGTCACCTGCCAGCAGTTGTGGGAGTGACTTTGGGCTGTGTCACAGAACCACACAGTGGCACTCGGCTGGGCTGGAGCACTCTCCGTCCTGTGGGGGAGAGCAGCTCAGGAGGCGAGCAAGCTGGTGGAGTGATGTATCGTGTACCTAGCTGCAGCTGCCTGAATTGTCCCCATTTCCATTAAATAGGGTGGGCTGGATTTGTTGCTGTAAGTCACTCTGGAGTGGCTCTCTGCACTGTCTAATTTTTGTAGGCAACTGCTGTTTGATGTGGGGAAAAAAATTGATCTTGCCATTAATTTGCTTGCTTTTGTTCTTCTGCAGGTAACATCTCGGAGCAGAGACAATGACCCCAATGACTATGTGGAGCAGGATGGTAAGTTCACTGGGAGTAAGAGCTGGAGGAGGAAATGAATTTTTCTTTCAGGCTCTTTGAACTCATTTTTCCTTTACTAGCTGTGTAACCGTAAGGCAGCTGTAAAGCTGGCAGTTGAGAGACACCGGCATCACTGCATCAGTGGGGTTAGCGTTTTGTCTTAATGCCACTTGAAGGTTATCCCCAGAACTAAAGTCCTGTGTGAGAGGGTGCTTCTCTCTCTCCTTGTGAGAGCTTAGAGACAGCAAAGATGCAAAATGCTGTGCTGTCCGCTGTTGCCTGGGGGCCTGAGCTGTGCCTCTGGGCATACGTGCAACTCCTTTTTACTTAGCAAGATGTTTCCCAGCTTCGCTGAGGACACAGATGAGCCCTTCTAAGAATCCAAGTGAGTCCTGGCTTCTGGTGACATCTTCCTGGGCACTAAAAATTCCTGTCTTTGACCTAGTGTGATCTGCACACTCATTTCTCCTCTGCAGCCTTCTCAAATGGGTGTGTGCTTTTCTGCAGACATCCTCATTGTGAAGCTGCGGAAGGGCCAGGAGCTGAGACTGCGAGCCTATGCCAAGAAGGGCTTTGGCAAGGAGCACGCCAAGTGGAACCCCACGGCAGGCGTAGCCTTCGAGTACGACCCAGACAACGCACTGAGGCACACCGTGTACCCCAAACCAGAGGAGTGGTATGTCCTAATGTCTGTCTGGAGGGACTGGAAAAGATTGTCCAGCAGGCACCTACATTTCAGCCCTGGGGATAATTTGGGTCAGTAAGTGCTTGTGAGCGTGCTTGTCGCTTCCCCTTGTACAGACTCTGCTTCTGTGTTAGGGTACCAAAGCCAGTCACTTGGTTGCAGCTATATGCAAGGTGGACTGGTTTGTGGCCATCTCTTGTCCTCTCCTCACATACTGTCACTGCTGTTTTACCTCGCTTGCTTTCATGTTCTTTCCCACAACTAGTTCCTGTTACTTCTTCCCTACGCAAGTGGTATGTCGATCAGGGTAAGGTCTGAGGAAGGAATAGATCCACGTGAGGTAGAAGAGGCTGCTATGAGAACAAAAAGCAGAAGGTGAGGTTGCAAGGCTGATTTTGCAGCCCTGTTTGTTTGATGAAGCCCGGTGTGTGGCTCTGATTTCACCCATACATCTCCTCACTCCTGGACCATGAGCTCCAGCAGCAGAGTTTTCCTTGGTGGCCCTTTCCTCTGCTCTGACGTATCATTCTGCACTGGTAGCACGCTGTGTCTCATCTAAAAGTGACATGATTTTGCTTTTGGAAGACTACGGCCCTGCTTTGGTCAGGGCGAGGACTTTACCAAGCAGCACTTTTCCATGAGTAGATACCTGAGCTGCTCCTGGCTCTGCATCCCAGTGACCACCTAGCAGATATCCTATCATCGAGCACACTGGAGCCAGCGGCAGAGCAAGGAACCAGGTGTTTTAGCCAATGCAGGCTGAGAGCAGGGACTAGAGGGGGTGGTGGATATGCTGCCGTAACAGCAGGGCAGCAGCCAGAGCTGCGCTCAAGGTTGGGAAGACCTCAGTACAGGAGCAGGATTTGGTGCAGGGACCGCAGAAGCCAGGGCTGAGCAAGTGGGAACAAAAGCCTGAGCAGAGCTGTGGCTGGAGAGGAGGCTGAGTGGCAGAAGGGGCTCAGTGGGTTTTCCTCCTGTTGCTGCCAGGCCCTGTGCTGCCAAATTTGACTATGAAAATGGCTGCAGGCAGTAGCAGGCAGGTAGTGGGCTGTTGTACCTCCATGCTGTCCACTTCAAGCCTGGGTGCTTGGACCTATTGCAGAGTGTACGCTGTCCCTTGTTAAGTTAGCTATCAGTAAACAAGCTTCCCAGGGGTGCAGTTAGCCTAGATTTCACACCTTGGCTGGACTGCCAGAGGCTTTCTACTCAGGAGCTGTCATGGAGATCCTGTGCAGCTAGGTTTGTGCTCAGGAGACTTGAGAAGCCTTTTGTCGCCGAGGGTGAAGTTGCAAGTGAATTCGTAACGTGCGTGAAATGGGCTGGGATCTGCCCGCAGCCATCCCAGCCCTGTTTTACAGATGGAAGGAGCAAACCCCGCTTGCCTTTGATGGGCCCTGTAGGGCACGTTTGTGGGTCCGGTTCAGTCAGTCTGGGTGAGAACGGGACATGTCAGGCGTTCAGCTCCTTCAGTACTTTGTCAGGGTGGTGCTCTGGGATCTGCAGTAGGAACCAGGCTGGCTGGTAGTGCCAGAAATCTGGAAACGGGCATTTTCCGTACTGTTGATCTGTACATGTGGACTGAAGCTGGACTTTGGGAACTGCCAGCTACAGACTAGGCTGTCGGGGGGGGGAAAGTCTGTGAGAGGCCAGTTGTGGTGAGGTGGTCCAGAGCCGAGGAGGATGCTGCTCGGCAGTTTTGTGGTCAGGAACATGTCACAAGAGTTCATGTGCTGGCCTGTCCTTTGTCACCAGCAGTTTTGGGGGGGGAACTGGATAGTTTTGAAGTTTCCAAATGATTTGTGGCAGGTAAAGTGCCCCAAAGTTTAGTTGATTGTCCGAGTGATAGATTGGATGCATGAGAAGCAAGAATGTCTCTGTGACGTGGAATTTCAAATCAGGATTTGAAATCATTTTAGGCTTTATTTTGGTGCTGTAAAAATTCTCTGGTTTAGTTTCTGTAGTGCTAGATAGTAAGTCTTTGACACTGATGAAGTGACAGACTTGGAATACTGCTTTGAGTTGAACAGACAGATGAGGCATCATTGGGTTTGCCGCCTGTTTGGATGGGGAATGTCACAGTGTGAATTTAGGAGAGTTTGGACTTTTGGAGATGTCAGTGTTGCAGAGAACAGCCCCAGGTGCGTGGCTGAGCACGTATACCTCGGCAATGAGGTGCTTCCCTGGCTGGGTGGCCCAAGGTAGCTGCTAATGTGGATTCTTCTGTTCGGTGGCAGTCGGCTGCATCTTTAAAACCTGATATGTTCTACAACAGACTGGGTAACTGGAAACAGTTTTTGAGAAGTTCTTGACAAAATATACGTAAAAGTTGGAAAAATCCCAAAGGAAGATTGCCATTGGAGCTGCCTGTTCCCTGATGATATGTCTGCCTTTCCAAGTTCATCTGATTGCCTGTGCAGACAATACAGACACAAAGGCCTCTGCTGTCCAAGGCTAGCTATTATTTTTGACTTGGTTTTACAGGCTAGTTGCTTTTTTGAGGCTGTTGGCAGAGCACTGGCACGCAGCTGGACTCTCAAAGCAGCTGTCGTGATGGTGGAAACCTCTGCCCTGTTTTTGGTCATGGATGATTTTGGAAGTAACGTGAAGACCCAGCTCCATTAACGCTTTATCTCTCAAACCACTGGGTTTGTTACAGACAGAGAATTTGTTTGGGAAGTGCAATTTTATTTAAGGCAGCTGATGATAGGGTGCTAGGATCAGCCTTTCTTGACATTGCTGGGGCAGAGGAAGGCCAGCAGGAGACCTTGGTGGGCATGGGATTTTCTGTGCTGCCTTCTCAGACAGCTCAAGGCTTTGGATTTTCTTACATGGATTAAGCGCTTCCAAACAGTCTCTCTGGTATAATGCTCTATAAGCCAAGGGATGCAGTGGGTAGAAGGATGCGTTGGCCTAGCTGATGCATGGGTATTGCAGTAATTTTGGTAGCAATGTGTGTAGAGGAGTGGAGGTGCAGGACATCAGGACGGGGCTCACTGATGCAGCTGGTGTCTCAAGTACAGGAGACTGTTCCCTGCTGGGCACAAGCCAGCCGGGTCTTCCCTTCTCAGCTGTGCTGCACAGACTGAGTGCTGGAGTGCTCTGGTGTTTTTCTGGGCCAGTGAAATGCAGAAAGAAAAGATAACACAAGGTCCATGGCTCCGTGAACAGCGTCCAGGCTCCATGAACACAGTCCCTTCAGGCATCAGCATCCCTTTGCTGTAAGCACCTGCCAGATTGTGCCAGTGTAGGTGGATGGAGCCACAGTACTCCGCACAGGGATCACTGAATTTGGGCAGAGCGGGGCTGATCCTTTTCCTCCAGCTCTGCTGGGTGACTGTGTGGCATTAGTGAGGAGCTAGAAAGGGCAACATGGGACTGAGCTTTTTTCTGTGACTTGATGTTTGATGGCTGCCCCTTTGCAAGCTGGACCTGAGCCCCAGTGCTCACTCTCTGGGGCCAAACAGTGCTGCAGAGTGTGGGCTCCCTGCTAACCTTTCCTGCTTTTTGATTCCAGGCCCAAAAGCGAGTACTCGGAGATTGACGAGGAGGATGCTCAGGCTCCCTATGACCCCAATGGGAAGCCAGAGAGGTAGGAAGCTGAATGTGCTGCCGCAGCTAGAAAATGGGGGGACCAGCTGGGTGCATCTTGTCGGCTTTTGTTAATACAAACGTGTCTACTCTGTGCTGAAGTTTGCCAGCCCAGGAAGCTGGTGTTCCCTGAAAAGCAGGGCAGAAGTTGGAGTTAACTGGTGATATGCCCAGGCCTGGCAGGTTTTCCCCTCTGGGAGATACTAGACAGCTCTCCTGAGTTCATGTTATCAAGTAGGGCAGTGCAGCACTCAGTGAAGTGTGAGGCCTGTGGGGGAAAATGGCTTAGGATATTTATTCACCCATGTGGGTCTCTCGTGCTCTGATTGCTGGTGGTACCCCCTCTTCTGGGTTATTTGCACTACAGAAGTGCCTGCAGCCAGTCTAACTCCCTGGCGTGGGGCTCTGTGCTGGCTTGCAGGTCACAGTGCTGAATGGGGAAAATCTCAGAAGTGCTCTTGCAGCCTGTGGAGTCACGAGTGTTGGTGTGATGGTTGTAAAGGGGCAGCGCTGGCTGTTGTCTGGTTGGGAAGTGAACAATGCTGATGGTTGGGATTCCCAGCAGATCTCCCTGCGGTGGATCGGGATGGGCTGGAACTGCTCTGCGGGTGCTCTCTGGTTTTGTACCTCCTTGCAGAGCAGGTGGTGACTTATCCCCCTGACTTGTAACCTCAGGTTTTATTACAACGTGGAGTCCTGTGGTTCTCTGCGCCCGGAGACCATCGTTCTCTCCGCTCTGTCTGGCCTGAAGAAGAAACTGAGCGACCTCCAGACCCAGCTGAGCCATGAGATTCAGAGCGATGTCCTCACTATAAACTGAGGCGGCCCCTTGCAAGAGAGGGCTCAGGTGTGAGTGATGCAGAAGGTTCCAGCACTCTGAACCAAGGCTTTTGCCTCCCAATCTCCCTCTGCTTTTCCTGAGCCAGCTCTGCTGGTTGGTGACACCTCTTCCTTGGCCCCCCTTCCCAGGGAAAGCCATCGTGAAAGCAGGAAGGGAATCGGTGAGCATATTCGCTAGGACAGGCTTTTTCTCTAAGTGATCCCAGAGTTTTAGGCCAGAGTTTGGATTCTGGCCATGTGGCGTTTGGGATTGGGAAGCGCGTACCTCGGTTACACAACCCTACCTTATTTGCATGTCTGTTCCTTACTGTGCTGAATAAAGCCTTACCCACTGTGTTCTGTCATCCCTGAAAGCTCATCCATGGCTGCAGGAGGAGATGTCACATCATTTACTTCTCTCCAATAGACATTAACTTAATGAGATCTGCTTTGGAGGGAGCATTGCTCTCTACTGCTGATTGCTGCTCTTGACATTATCTCCTAAGGAGACCAGAACTCCCTCCAGCAGGTAGCCCGTCATTTACTGATCCAGCGCTACATTTAAAGCAGATGTTTGAAGCTGGGCTGGTAAGCGAGATGCTGCAGAAGGCAGTGCTGCAGGGAAGCCCAGATGGGCCAGGCAGGCTTAGCTGTATTTAAAGACTCCTTTGGAGCAGACTCTACCCACTTGCTATATAATGTTCATGTTAGGAGCTGGGACGGCAGGGAGTCTGTCATTAATAACCCCTGGCTGACAGCTTCCAGTGTGCCCACAGCCCCAGGGTAGGTTGTGTGCTGGGCTGGAGCTTGGTGCTGGTCCCAAACTGTGACCACTGTGGCAGTGGCTGAAGGACTCCGGCAATTGCCTGGGTCACCCTTTCTCCTCCCCTCTGTCAGTGCCCAGCAGGACTTGGGATGAGTTTCTCGGTGACACTTTCCTGGAAAGATCTACCCCTTCCTTACTGTGGTGGCTGGGAAGGAGGAGAAGGTGTGTGTGCCACTGCACTTGTCCCAGCATGGATGTGGAGCATGGGAACGGCTCGGGGAGCAGGGATGGGTGCTCAGCCTCAGCTGGAGAGAGCAGCCTGAGTCAGCACTGCTTTCTCCTCCAGGGAAGAGCTGCTGCAGCCGGGCTGCTGCTTTGGTGTCCTTGTTGTGGCACAGCCAGCTGCGCCACAGCTCCCTAAGAGCTGTTCCTGGCCCTGGAGGGAGCGCTGCCCTGGCTGGCATGGCTGTCTTGCCTTGAGGCCCATGCTCTGCCAGTCAGTCATGGCATGGATAACCAAACTGGCATAATTCTGGAAGAGCTGGGAGATGGAGCAGCTTGAAACAGTTGGACTTGATGATCTCAGAGGTCTTTTCCAACCTTAATGATTCTATGAAACTCCTTTGCCTGGGGATTTGGAGCCACTAGTCCCCTGGCATGACCCTGGAGCCGCGAGCGGCTGGAGGTGAGGGGTGACGGTGGGGTGCTGGCATTGTGTTTCACTCGGGGTTGTTTGATGGAGGGTTGCAACTCGCTCCACCCTTCTTCCCTTCCCAGTGGTTTCAGGGCTTCACTTGAAATGTCCTGGCCATGGCTGGAGGCAGAACAAAGCTTTGAGCCAAGCATGCTGCCAGCAACGTTAGGAAATCTCCCCCCATCAGCATTTTTCTCTCTGGCAGGCACTACTCCCACTTGTGCTTCCTGAGTGCATTTAGATGGAAGAGACAAACAGGAAGGGTGGATAAGGGTTGTTTATTCATTGAGCAACTCCTTAAAAAAAAGAAAACCCAAATATTTTTGGTAATAAATGTTAAATCTTTTCCAGCTGAGATGTGTAGCCAGGAAAAGAGAGCAGGTTACACCTCTCACCCGGGGAAGGACGTGCTACTGGGTGGTGCTGGGGTGCCGATGAGCCCCTCTGCATCCAGCCGTACTGTGGAGAGCAGGGAGCAGCCCTTCCCCATCCTGCTGTCCCTGCAGCAGCTCCCCAGCCACAGCCACAAGCTACACAAACCCAAGACACAGTATTTACAGACCACAGGTTCCCACGTCACGACACTCCCCGTCCCCAAAGCATAGACCTGGAGCTTTAAGGGCGGAAATAAAACCACCGACCACCCAACCCAGACTGAAAGAAGACTCCAAAGAAACACCAAAGTTTGCACAGCAATAAAAAGATAGCCCTTCTAAAGGAGGTCAATAAATAGGAGAACTAGAAAAAATCAATTGCTTTTGAGTTCAGCACATGAAGCCCAGCTGCCCCCCTCGGCGAGGGCTTTCAACCGACCAGTGAGGAGGGAGCAAGGACGATGGGAAGGGGGGTGCACGGAGAAACACGGCTCTTCCCTCATCAGCATGGGCTTCTCTGCTCAGAGACTTTTTATATCTGCAAAGCTGCCCCTCAAGGGACAGATGCTACTGGCCAAAACCTGTCCCTGGGTTGCCCACCAGCAGGAAAACCAGGGGCATGGCTGGGGGGAGCAGCTGCGGGTGGAGGAGCAAGGGGTGCTGTGGTGAGAGCAGCCCAGGAAAGCTGGAGGGGCTCAGCTCTGCCCGGCCGCTCACCCCAGCCAACCCCCCGGAAGAAAAACCAGTTTCTCCTGAGACATCTCAATTCTACAGCGAGTGTTTAAATAGCTTCAAGAAGTGCAAAAATCAGCTCAGGGGCGACCCCAGGAGCACCCCACTCTTGACGAGAAGGGCGAGATGCTGGTGCCCCGTGCCTTCAGCCTGGCACGGCTGCATCCTCCAAGTGCTGCTCCATCCCCACGGCAGGGTGATGCTCCAGCCTCCCTGCCCCTCGCAGAAAACACACCAAACTTCTTGACCCCCCTCCCCCACCTCCCAGCTGGATCCCCAAGAGTCAAAAACCTCTGAGCATCTCTGCCCGAGGGCTCTTCGGCAGTCATGAAGTTTGCGTCTGTGTAAAAAGGAAAAATCTCTTATCATACCGATATTCAATATATATTTCAAACCAGTCAAGGCTGAGCCAGCTGTCACCTCCACTAATGTCAGGCCAGGGCGCGAGCCAGTTCCTGCTCCCCCAAGGTCTTGGCATGGAGGATGCCCCAGCTCGGTCTCCCTGGGGACTTGGAGGGGCGGCTGCCTGTGTCCTTGCCACCCCTCGGGGAAGAAAACGGGGACCCCTGTCATGGTCCCCCCCACTGGCTCACGGGGATGATGTGGGCTCCCTGCTTTCAGGCTTGTCGCTTTTGGAGGACTTTGGCTTCAGTAAGATGAACCTGTTGAGGAGGTCGGTGTCCGAGCTGGCCTGGGCACCCGCATACGCCTCCCCTGGGGATGAAGCAGAGGGTGGGCTTGCACAGGGTGGGGGGACTCCTTGGGGGCCGGAGGAGCGGTGGCTCCTCAGCAGGGGATGGGGACACTCACCGGTGTAGCTGGAGGACTCGGCCATGTTCTGGGAGCCGGTGATGTGGTGCCAGTAGGCACTGCGGGGCAGCATGGTGGTGGGGGTGCAAGGGTAGGAGAAGTGCTCAGTGCCCTTGTTCAGCAGCTGCAGAGGACAAGAAGGGGGTGAGCGTGACATGGGGTGCCCTGAGCCCCCCCCCCCCCCGTGTCCCCCGGGCGGGCTGGAGCTCACCCTGACATTCTTCTCCATCTCCAGCAGGACCCTCTTGTGCTGCTCGGCGATGGCCAACGTGGCACTGTGCACGCGCTGGTAGATCTGCTCACCCTCCTGCGTCTGGAAGGTGTAGAGACCTTCCCCCGCGTCGCACATCCTGTGGGGATGGGGTACAGGACATCACTGGGGTCCCCAAGCCGAGGGATGATAAAAAATACCCTCCCCAGGTGGCAGCTGGCCCAGCTTCCCATGCTTTAAGTGCTGTCCCCATGTCCCCTCCATGGTGCTGAGCTGGGACCAGCTCCAGCACCAAACCTCCCTGGCCGTGGGGCACCCTAGGCAGGCTGTGGCCATCACCCTGGTGTCAGGCCTGCCCTGGGGTGATGGCAGCAGTGCCACCTTCTGGTGCACCCAGCAGGATGAAGGCACCCAGTGGTGGTCCCCATCCCAGCCAAGGGTGACATCTCACCGTCCGGCCTCGAAGGTGAAGCGGGTGGCATCACGCCCATAGCGGCGCAGGGAGCAGAGGGGCCAGGAGACCAGCTTCACCCGGGGGTTGTGCATGTCCCAGAGGTAGATGTTTTCATGGGTGATCTGCAGCTTGCACTCGCCGTAAACATCCAGGTTGGGGCAGGGGAGGAGGAACACGTTGAACCGGTCTGGAGAGGGGGAAAAAAATATAAAATAAATTAATTTATGGGGGGCATAGCGAGGCCAAGCCCCGAGCAAGTGCCCTGCCACCATGCACTCACCCGTCTGCTCGTACTGCACGCCGGGCGCCAGCAGGTCGGGCTCCCCCAGGCTGATATCGTTCAGGCGGGCGCCCAGGCACTCCACCGACAGTGTCTTGTACCACTCCTCTGCCTCCAGCTCTGCAAGGTACCACAGCAATCCCTGGGCGACCCTGGCCAAACTGGGGTGGCCCACCCAGCACCCCCAGCCCGGCTCCCCTGGGCACTGCCCCCTACCCGAATCACAGGTGAAGGTCCGGGCGGAGTCATCGGTGAAAACGATGGCCACGGCCTGTCTCTTGGTCTCCTTGGGCAGCCGGGTGATGCACTTGACATTGCTGATCTCGGTGACCTGTGGAGGGGCGGGGGGGCACTGAGGACTGCACCCAAACCCAGCCCCACTGCACCCAGACCCTGGCTGCTGCTGCACCCAGACCTGGCTGCCGTGGCACCCAGAGCCCAGTGGCACCCAGACCCCAGCCGCTGCTGCACCCAGACCCCGGCCCCTGCTGCACCCAGACCCCGGCTGCATCCCCCACTGGAGTGCACGGGGCGACAGCCAGCCAGCTCCAGCCCAGCAAGTTTAGGCAAGGAGGAACCTGCTCTGGCACCCCAGCACCCCTCCACCGCACCCCCTCACCTTGGGGCACCCGCGCAGGCATGCCGACTTCTCATCCGGGTACTTCTCCAGGCGCTGGGGCCCTTTGCTGGAGGATTTCCGGAAGACCAGCCAGCACCGCCGGTAGATCTGCCGGACAGAGAGCGCCGGTGGCTGCCGTGGTGCAGGTGGGGGTCCCTGTCCCCACTCTGTTCCCCATGTCCCCATCCCCTTCCCCAGGTCCTGCTGCCCGGTCCTGCTGACCCTGGGGACAGGAGGGGACGCTGGGGATGGGGATATCCCAGGGCTGCCATCACCCCACCCCCACCCCTGCCAATGCTAATTGCAGAGCTTAATTAATGAACACGGGCAAGGCTCCCAAGGGTACCCCCATTCCGGCATCTCCCTGTCCCCTATCCCGCAGCCCTGGCCTCCGGGGGTAGCAGGCCCATCGTCCCCAAGCATGTGTCCCCCCCTCAAGCCCATTCCCTCTTTGTTCTCCCTAATTAGCGTGAAATTACCCAGCATGCTCATTGCTGCCGGCTCCAAGCGATGGAGGCAAGCAATCAACCCCCCCTGACCCCCACCTACGGGTGCTGCACTCCAGCACCCCCCTAATTTGCACCCAGCAGCCCCCCCACACGCATGGGGCATCCCTGGTGCCAAAACTGAGTGTAGAGGGAAACTGAGACATGGTGGGGGAGGGCTCAGGGACAACCCCCCAAATCCCCATCGTGACCCGTGTCCGGTGAGTGGGTGCCACCTGGTGCAGGATCTGGCCAGTGCAGGATCCGGGCCCCTGGGGTTGCTGGATGATTTGCGTACCAACAAGTGGCCTGCCCCTGCCCTCACAGCCCCCAAAATGCTGCTTATTCGACCCAAAACCAGGGGTGCCGGTTGCCACGAGAGGCGACGTGGCCATGTCCCCTGGCCACGTCGCCTCTCGTGGCAACCGGCACCCCAAATGCTTGGGTGCTCCCCCACCCCCCCATTCCCCAAGACCCCCACTCACGCCCAGCTTCTTGCTCTTCATCCTCACGTAGCCTTGCTTGATGATGTCGTTAAAATTCGTCGCCATGGCGATGGCCCAATGGAGTGGGGGATATTTTGGGGGGGGGGGCTGCCTTCACCTTTGCCCCCCCCTCTCCATTCTTTTCCTCCGTACCCCCCCCCGCCTCACCGCTGACCCAGCTTGGTGCTAGCAGAGTCCCCCATCCTGGCTGGAAAAGAGAAATGACAGATCGACGGGCGACATCTTCTTCGTCCTCCTCCTTCTCCTCCTCCTCCTCCTCTTCCTCCTCCCTTCACTGCCTGAACCATCCGAGTGGAACAGTCCAGCATTAACCCCTGCCAGCACAGCAGTGCCAGGCCGGCACACACGAGTGGTGTCCCCCCAGCAGCCCCAACATGTGTCCCAGGGGACACTCACGCTGGACCTCGCCCACAGGTCTCCATCACCTCTCACACTGCCCCTCCTTCATCCCAGGCTGCTTGCTTGGGCAGCAACATGGCCCCAGCTGCTGGGCATCAGTAGGGTTCAGTGTTAACGACCTCCTGCCTGGTCAGGCCAGCTCTGCTGCAGGTTGTTTTGGCTGTGGCACTGGGTGCCAAAGGGACCCCGGCTCCCAACCTCTCCCCCCCCGGCACAACACAGCCTCCCTCCAGCCCCACTGAGACCTCAGCCTCGCTCAGCCCAGTCCCGCCGCCCGGGGCTGGGGGGGACTCCCAGCCCTGGGTGGCGGGACCAGGCAGGGACCAGGTTCCTTTCCCAGCTGGAAAAATCCCATATAGAAGGCAGTAACCCAGGAAATCGGATGGGGCCATCCCTAGGGATGCTCAGGAGCCAGACTGGTCAGTGCCAGTGACACCCTGGTCCCCAAAGCCGCAGCATCCAGGGGGATCCAGCCCCATCCATCCCATCAAGGACAGCCCAGAGGGGACCATCCCGCAGTGACTACGCCCCAGCATCCCCCTTCAGCCACCGCAACCACTGCCACGGCCTGTCCGGGTGCCACTGGGATGGCTTGTATGTCCCCCCTGCCCCGAGAGCCAGGCTGGCCCTGCTGCCTGGGACCCTGCAGCACCGGGGTCGGCTCTGGAGTACCCCGTGGCCCATTGGGACCAGGGAGTGGGGGTGATGGGAGCTAGGACACCACCCTAGGGACCCTCCGCTGTCCCTAGAGGGACTGAGGCCAGCGCTCGCCTCTGAGGGGAACATCCCCCCCATCACCCATTCAGAGATGCTGGGGCGGCGCCTCCTGCCCCCCCCCGACCCAGCCCCCCCCCGATCTGTCACCTCGGACACCCGCAAACCCGGGCACCCCTGACCCCTCCATCATCCCCAGATCTCCGCCGCTCCCACCGGCATCGCCCCTCCCCGTGCTGTCACCCCGCGGTCGGCCCCCCCCCGACGCTTGTCACCACGGACCTCGGCCAAGCCCCGTCCCGTGTCACCTCCCCGCCCCGCAGCCGGTCCCCCGCCGTGTTCCCCCCCAGCCTTACCCGGCCCCCCCCCGCTGCAGGCGGCGGCCCCGGCGGCTCGGGCGGCTCCGGCGTCCGGCTCCGCGTCGCTGAAAGCCCTGGAGCCGCGCGGCCCCGCCCGCCCCGGCTCCGCCCCGCCCCCGCAGGCCCCTCCCCCGGTCCCGGTCCCCCCCCACCCCGAGCTGCCTCCTCCGTCCTCGCCCGGCCCAGCCCAGCCAGAGCCACAACCGGCTGCCCTGGAAGAGGCTTCCTGCTGCACATCATTAGGCTTCAGAGCAAACGTCCCGCGGCAACCGACGCGCGACAGCACCCTCGCGTCAAGCTGCTATCCCAGACTGTCCCTAGGCTCGGGCAATTGTCTCCTTGTCCCTATCCCCCCTTCTGTGCCCCCCAAAACTCTGCTTTGTCAGGGCCCCCACCAAAACCACCTGCAGGCACCGCCACCCCCGCAGTCTCATTTGTTGGGCAATAAAAAAATGAATAACCGCTGCAAATATAAGGGCATTAAAAAAAAAAACGCAAGCAGCAAAGAGCCATGCTTTTAACCAATCAATTAAAAGGCAGCGTAAGGGGATTAGCTCACTGAAATATTAATTTTTAATAAGGTTGTGTCTGAACTCCTCCAAAGCCCTGCAAGGCCCTGCTCTGTGGGCTGGCCACAGCGGCTGGGCTGCAGGGGCCTGGGCTGGGGGGTCAGCACCCATGGGTGAGCACCCCTGCATCTCCCCAGGGCGAGCACTCTGCATGCACAGGTGAGCACCCAGAGGCACGCACCTCTGCCTGCCTGGCCACAGCCCTGCAGACGCAGGCACCTATATGGCCATGAGCTGCTCTGCAGCCCCCGCTTCTCACTTGACAGGCACAGGAACGGGCTTTACCCATGAGATGGGCTTGTCCCCAGGCATGGGGACAGCAATGGCAGTGGGGTGATGCCAGCAGCCACGCTTCCAGCCCTGTGTCTTGCAGAGAAATGCTGTGTCTCCCCGACACTGTCCCCTCATCCCCTCCATCCTCGCTCCTGCGTAGGGACAGAGCAGCAGCCCAAGCCACCACCAGAGCCTGGGCCCCTCTGGGCTCTGTATTTAAAATAAAAAAAATCATATACAAATACATACATATATATAACATATATAGAAAATGTGGGCAGGAGAGCATGGCTGGCTGCAGGGCTCGGTGCCACTCTCTGCTCTGCGCTTCCTCCTCTTGAGCTGCTCAGTGATGCTGGTTTTGGTGGCCACATCTGTGTCCCCAGAAATGCTAGTGGCCAAGGGGCATCAGATACTGTCCAAGAGGCAGCAGGCTTGGAGCATCCCCAGGCAAATTCCTCCCTGCCACTCTGTGCCTCAGTTTCCCCATCTATACGAGGGTTACCGCATGGCCGAGCCCCGCAGTGACAGGCACTTGTGGGCAGAGATCTGCCATGGGACGTCCCTGTGGTGGTGGCACCTGGCCCTGGGCTCTAGGGCACCTGGATCTGCAGGTCCTCGTCCTCATCGGGGTCACTGGTGCCGTCCCCAGCGTCATCTGGGCCGAAGCGGACGCTGCGCATCTTGCCGAAAAGCGGGGTGCTCTGCTGCCGCCGCAGCCTGCCGAGGGAAAGCTGCCGGGGTGGGGGACGGCGGGGCGCAGCCCCGGGGCAATGCCAAAGCCGAGCCTGTCCCCCCGCACCCTTACAGCATGGCTGCACCCTGGTGGGATCCCGTTTCTGCAGCTCCCACCAAGATCCAGGTGCAGGATCAGCCCCCCCATCCCAGGGCTGACCCTCCGGTGCAGGGCCGGGGAGCCTCGGATGATGCTCGGCACAAGCAGGGCACTGGCTACAACCCTCCAGGGCCGGACACCGCCACGCTGGGCATCTTGGACCCAGCTGAGTGCAGAGCAGGGAGGAGTTGTCCCCCTACAAGGGGGATTCCCCCACAAAAACCCAGGAGTCCCCATTCCCAGGAGCCTGTGGTAGTTTTACCTCCCCACTCGCCCTTGTGTGAAAATTGATCAACAAAAATGTATGAAGCAAATTTGAAATCAGAAGGCCCAGGACCTGTCAGATCTGACCAGTTTGCTGCATTTTACTGGAAAGCATGAATTATTTAAGGACGAGTGTGCAGGGAGCCTGGAGGGAGGGGAAGATGAAGCCTCCATTATTCCTCCATGATTTAATGAAGATGTCCCAATAATATAAAGGAAGATTATAAACACAAACCCCCCAGCGCCTCCCAGAGACACGGCATCGATCTCTCATGCCCATTTCAGCTCTTTACTGCTGGAGAGGCAAAGCGAGGCCAGGGAAAGTTTTTAACAGCAATAAAACCCACCTCCCGCCTCCCCAAACCGGTGTGGGATGCTTGGAGCCCGCCCTGGCCCTGGGTACCAGCAGGTGAAATCCCAAGCAGCGTGAAACCAGGCTGCACTGCTCTGTGGGCAGCCTTGTGCTGGTTTAACTGGGAGGTGAATGCCATCCAGCCTGCAGCGGGTGAAGGCTGCTCCAAGGATGGCTGCACACCCTCCAAGGATGTTGGAAGCACTTTGTCTGCACTTAGCCCGGGGTTCAACCAGGGAGATGCTGGTTGAGGGATGGTAGCAAGGAGAAGGTCATCCCACCCTTGGGTCCTTGCTGGTCCCCACCATGGCCCCCCCGGTCCCCTGCTCACCGTGACTGCAGATGCTCCAGCTGCACTTGGAAGCTCTCACTCTGCTCCGTCTGCTCATCCAGCGACCGCTGCAGCTTCCGTGTCTGGTTGTGGGCCTCATCCAGCTGAAGGATGGGATGAAGCTGTTGGCAGCCACAGAGAGTGGAGCTGCCCACCCCGACGCCCTCCACCAGCACAAGATTCCCCACCTCGTCCTCAGCTTGGGCCAGCTCCTTCTTCAGCTCCTCCACTCTCAGGCGCAGCTTCTTCACCTCGCCCTCGTGCTGCTCCACACGGCGGTTGGCATGGGCCAGCTCGGCCATCTTCTCCTGGTACTGCTTCTTCAGCTTGGCATGGATGTGCTTCAGGTCAGCCAGCTCCTGCGGTGGGCACATGGTGGGGGGGATGAGTGGGTGAGAGCCACCCCCACTGCTGGGTGCCCCCTAGTCCCCAAGGACCTCTCCCACCACTCCACCCTATGATGGAGTAGCTGATGGAGCAACGACAGGGGCACCACATTCCCCTACAGGAACGGTGGTGGCAGAGTTTGGGCTTGAGGAGGTCCTGGCAGACACTGAGCCACCACTGAAGTGACAGGGTCACCCAGGGAGAGAATGGCGGGGGATGGGACCACCATCATGGCACCTTGTTCTTCTCAAAGAGCTCGGCCTGGATGGTTTTGAGGTCGGTGTCCAGGGCACTGGCCGTCTGGCGCCGCTTGCGAGCCAGGACCTCCTCCAGGTCCTCGATCTGCGCCCGCAGCTTCTTGTTCTCCCGCTCCAGGTTGAGCTTCTCCGTCTCTAGCCGCTCCCGCCGGCCCCACTCGGCCGCGTTCTCTGCCTGCAGCCGCTCCATCTGGGACAGGGACATAGGGTGGCTGGGGGGCAGTGGGGACCCCCCTTGCTGCTCCCTTGGCCCCCGCACTGGGGTTTGGCCTCACCTCCGCACGCAACTCAGTCAGCTTCTTGTCCATGCTCGAACGAGCACCCAGCTCGTCCTCCAGGTCCTCGGAGATACGCCCCAGCTCATCCTGGTGGATCTCCTTCAGTATGTTGAGCTGTGGGGGGACACAGCACCCAAGGTGGGCAGCAAGCACCCACCTTGTGTCACCTAGTCCCTGCCTGCACCCATCCACCCAACCTCTGTGGACAGACCAACTGGCTCAATAGCACTACTCAAGACCCTTAATGAGCACCCGGGAGTTGGGCAGGTGGCTGTGGGTCACTGTGTCCAGCCATCAGGACATGCCACCCACCTGGGGACAGGCCACTCCCTGGGGCACCCCTGGTCCCCAGGCACCTCACTCACCTGCTTCATCACCTCTTGCTTGTTCTTGTTGAGCTCCTCGTACTTGATCTTCCACTGGCTGAGCTCGCCCTCCAGCTTCTCGATGTTCTTGCTGAGCGCCAGCTTGTCCCTGGGGAGTGGAAACGCTGGTGACAGCCGGCAGGACCCCATGGGACGTCCCATCCCAGTGCGGACAGGGCTGGGCTCGGCTGGGACCCCATGAGGATGATGCCCCGAGCACTCACTCCCGCTCCTTGAGCAGCACTTTTTGGGACTCATCCAGCCTCAGCTTCAGGGCGGTGACTTTCGTGGCATCCTCCTCCATGACGCTGACGTCCTCCCAGAGCAGGCGGCTCCGTTCCTGCCGGGCAAAGGAGGCCCGGGGGACCCGCTGCTCCCAGCTCTCATCCTGCTTGCTCGTCAAGATGTTTTCCATCAGCTCCAGCTCCTGCGGCACCGTGGGTGGCCCAGCACAGGGGAGTCACCCATGGGTGAAAGGGCAGCCCTGGCTTCCCACCCCCTACAGCACCCAGCCTTCACCCCATAACCAAGAGCATCCCTCCAGCCAAACCCAACATGATCCCTCCCTCCAATCCCCAGGGACACCCTGAGGCTGATGGAGAGCGACCCATCCTCCCAGGGGAGATCCCATATACCACCATGCTCTGCTGCTGGCTCCCTGCCTCGCTGGGAATTTGGGATGAGATAATACAGATTTATTACACTGACCTCGCTGCGACTGCCATGCGGGCAATCTTATACCAGGCTCAGATTTGCCGCTCAGCAGGTGGACTGAACTAGCATGGTGCGGCATCCCGAGCGGTTACTTCTGCATTGTGACAGAGCCGGTCAATTGCAGCAGAGAGCAGACAGCTGGAAGAGCTGGGACCATCCCTGGGGTGGCTCTGGTGTCCCCTCCTTCCTCCTCCTCCCTTTAGCACAGACCTCTACCGGAAGCCTGTACGGACACCCTGGCATTTGAGACATCACTGGGAGATGCCACTGGCACTGCTGAAGCCACTGTCCCTGTACCGGCACACCAACTTTTGCCTAATGCCTCCAAAGAGAAAGCCCCGAGAAAGGGACCAGAGCCAGAACCAAGGTGATCTCACTGCACAGGGCTATGGGGGTCCTGGACCCCCCCATGACACTCCTCCGAGAGAGGTCAGACCCCCCCCATGCTGCTCCAAGAGGTCTGACCCCCGAGGCTGCTTCGAGAGGGGCCTGTCCCTGCCACGCTGCTCTGAGAGGGGTCTGAGCCCAAAATCCTGCTCCAAGAGGGGTCTGACCCCATGACACTACTCTGAGAAGGGTCTGATACCCAAGGCTGCTCTGAGGAGTCTGACTCCAAGAGGGGTTTAAGCCCAAAATGTTGCTCCAAGAAGGGACTGCCCCCCTTGTTGATCCAAGAAGGGTCTGACCCCATGACACTGCTCCAAGAGGGGTCCAACCCCTCCACGCTGCTCTGAGGGGGGGCATGGGGGGCTGACCCCCCCCTGCTAATCCAAGAGGTGTGTGACCCCCCCTGTACTGCTCTGAGAGGGGTCTGAGCCCCCCCGCTGCTCCGAGAAGGGTTTGCCCTCTCATGCTGCCTGCTTTCGCAGGGCAGGGAGTGACCCCATGGGCACCTGCAGGCAGTGGTGGTTTTGGGGCACCCATGGGCAGCTGCCGGGGGGTGAGGAGCCCGCCCCGGCACCCCGCCAGCCCTGCCTGCCCCGGGCAGCCACCCCACCCTCACCTTGGCTTTTTGGGGCACCTCAGCCCCCACATCCCGCACAGGCTCATGCTCAGGGTCAGCCTCTCCCTCTGCCCCGTCGGCGTCTGGTGGGCTGCCAGTGCTGGGCTGGCCGTGAAGCCGTGCTGGCGGGCGGGCGGGCGGCAGGCGCTCCTCCGGCCGGTCGCGGTCGCGGCGCAGGCCGGCCAGCTCCTTGGTGAGGGCCTCCAGGCGATGCCGCAGCTGCCGCACCTCCTCGCGGGCCCGGTTGCGCTCAGCCCGGACCTTGCTCCATTTCTCCCGCCAGTTGGCCGTGCAGTCTGACCACCATCGCATCGTCTTCTCCATCTGGGCTGCGCGTGCCCGCGCCTCCTCCAGCTCCCGCAGCCGCAGCTCCTCCCGCCCTTCCCAGTCCCCTTCCAGCAACGCTGGGGGGGGGCCGGGTGAGGGCGTCCCGCTAGGGGGGGACGGGGAGGGCTCAGGGGCCAGCAGGGCCAGCAGTGAGCCCCCTGGCAGCGGCGGGGAGCCGGCCAGGCGCGAGGCCCCGCTTTGGCTCATGGCGGGTCTCCCCTAGGGCATGGCCGTCACCTCTGGGGCAGCGCCTCTGCCCGGGGACCTGTGGGAGAGAGGAAGGGTCAGGGGGTCCCGGGGTGCTGCAGGAGGTGGCTGGAGGGGCCCAGAGGGAATGGGGGGCACAGCCCCAGGTTTTGGGGGCAGCACACTGAGCAATGGTGAGGACTCTGGTGATGTCCCCAGCTGGGTCCCTAATGATGACCCCAGCGAGGTCCCTGGCAATGACCCCACCAAGGAGCCCAGTGATGGCCCCAGCCAGGTCCCCAACGAAGACCCCAGTGAGGTCCCCAGCAAGAACCCTGGCAGGGTCCCCAGGGAAGACCCCGACGAGGCCCCCAGTGAGGACCGCAGCCCACTGCCCAGCCACTGGCACCTTGTCCCAGCTGGGCACTGCAGCAGGCACTAGCCTGGCCTGGGGCACCTCTGCCAGCGCACTGGAGGCAACAATGTCTGCATGCCATCTGGATGAGGTCATCCACATGAGGTCATCTGGATGACATCATCTGTGGGCCTCCAAGACCGTCCTTGGTGCTGTGATGGGGGACTTGGCTGCACCCCGACAGCTCCAGCGAGGGTTAAAGCCCAGACCCAGCGCCAACAAGGCAAGAAACAGCTCCGGAAGAAGAGCCGACTGGCGTGGCAGCAGGATGCGTGGCGAGGCGGCCGGACACGCTCTCCAGTGACGCCGCAACAAAGGGCCAGCACTGACCGCCTACGTCCAAGCACGGACCTCACATCCCAGCTCAGCCAGGCGGGTAAACCACCCCAGGAAACCTTAATGGAAGGCTGCTGTGTGCCCTAATGGGATAAGTACAGAGCCCAGCCGCGGCCAGCCCACAGCCTCCCAGCAGGTTTTCGGCACAGTGCAGCCCGGACCCGCCACCAAATCCAGCTGGGCTGTGAGAGCCAGTGCCAGAGGAGCAGGATAATCGTCCGATGGCAATTACGTGCTTTGCACAGGGAAAAAATTAATTTCTCTGATGATATTTGCTGAAACGATGAAGTTTCGGTAAAACTCCAAGGCGAGCCCTGGCCTGTGCTCTCCTACTGCCTGCACGGGCTGCTGCCCCGGGGAGGAAATCCAGGCCCCGGGGAGGAAATCCAGGCCCCGGGAGGATCCGGCACCGGCAGACCCCCAGCTGCTGTGCAACGCCCACGGGAGCACCGGCACCCGTGCAGTGCCCAGGGGAGCAGGCATGGGGTGCGGGCACCCGCGCAACACCTGTGGGAGTGCAGGCACCCGTGCAGCGCCCACGGGAAGCACGCACGGAGCACCGGCACCCACGGGGAGCACGCGCGGAGCACCGGCACCCGTGCAGCGCCCGTGGATGGCGGCACCCCGCGAACGCCGCGAGGCGCGCACCCCCCCCGCCGTCCCCGGCGCGCGGCCCCTGCCGGCCGTCCCGGGCTCCCGGCGGGGGCGGAACCGCCCGTCCCCCGCGCCTCCCCATTGGCCGCGGGCGCTGCCACTCCGCCGCCGGCGGTGACGCACCCCGGCCCGCCGGAGCCGCCGCATTCCTCCGCGCCCGCCCCGCCCGGCCCGGTACGGCCGGTACCGCCCGGCCCGGCCCGGCCCGGCTCGGCTCGGCCCGGCCCGGCCCGGTACTGGCCGGTACCGCCCGTCCCGTCCCGGCCGGCGCACTGCTCCCCCCCCGCCCTGCCAAAGTTTCCCGCAAGTTTCCCGTCGCGCCGGTGCCGCGGCCCGCCCGCCCGCCCGCCGGCCCGGCCCGCTCCGCTCCCTCACCCGTGTCGGCGCGGCGGCGGTGCGGGCAGCCCGCGCGGGCCGGGGCGCTGCCGGCCGAGTCTCCTCCTCCTCCCCCTCCTCCTCCTCCTCCTCCTCCTCCCCCCGCCGCTCCCGCCCCCCGCCCGCGCCCGGGGGGGGCCGGTCCCGCTGCCGGAGTCCGGCCCGTGGCCGCGGGCGCGTGTCCCGCCGCCGTGGGGGCTTCCGCGCTGCACGCACGGGGGGGGGGGAGGCTTGCTCGTGTGTGCGTGCTTGCACGCATGGGTTTCCAAGCGGTTATGCTCGTGGGGGCTTCACGCAGGTGTTCGCACGTGGGAGGCCGTGCACAGGGATGCACACGGGTGTTGCACGCGGGTGCACGCTGGCATGCTTGCACACGCGTGCCGGTGGGTCGCGGGTGTTTCTCCAGGCGTTTTTACGTGCAGGCGAGTTGCACACAAGTGTCTGCACCAAGGAGTGCGTGCACAGTGATGCCTGCACACAGACGCGTTGCAAGTGTTTGCACAAGGCTGTACACAGGCATGCTTGTGCACAAGCGTGTTGCATGCAAATGTTTGCACGTGAGAGGTTGCACGCTGCTGTTTGCACATGGTTGCGGTTGCTCATGGGTGCTTGCAGACGTGCACAGGAGCATGCTTGATTGTGGGTTTTTGCACACGAATGTAGTGCATAGAGGGGCTTGCACAGGCACAAGCTCACATGTGGGCATGTTCACACACAAAGCATGAGGCATTTGTGCCTGCTGGCTCATGGGTATTTGCACACGGCTGTGCCTGCACATGTGTGTTGCATGCAAGGGTTTGCACATGAGAGGCTGCATGCTGCTGTTTTGCACATGGTTGTCATTGCTCATGGGTGCTTGCAGACATGCACAGGAGCATGCTAGCTTGTGGGTGTTTGCACACGAGTGTGGTGCATAGAGAGGCTTGCACAGACACATGCTCACATGTGGGCACACTCACACATATTTCCATGGGTAGTTGCACACAGGCGTGCCAGCACACAAGTGTGATGCACGTGGGGCTGCGGCTGCCAGACTTCAGCTTGGCCCCCGGCTTCTTTCCAGCCTGGGCCTCTTCAGGGTTTGAGTGCTCCGGGAGCCGCTGGCGCCGTGGCTGCAGTGCTGGGGGGCTGCTGCCGGCTGCTGGAGCAGGCCTGACCCTTCTTCCCTGTAGCTCTGGCTGCTCCTGCAGGATTGGCATCGCTCTGCTCCAGATCCATGAATCGGAGGCTGGGGCTTGGGAGGGGACCCGGGGGGGGACAGGACATCCCCACTCGAGGGTCCACATGGGTGAGTGGGTCCCAGATGGCCATGCAAGCACTGCCCCTACATCCCCACACATCCTGGTGCTAGCTCCGTACTGCTCCTGACCATGCAGTAAAGCCCCAAACCACCATTTTCCCCCAATATTTTTTCCCTTTCCTGGATGCTTTTCAGCCAAAAAATTGGGAAATACAAGCAGCCAAGAGGATTTTTTTCCCATGGGACAGGGAAACGATGTCACGGGACACCAACACCCTTTTCTCCCCCACCATCAAGCAAAGCAGGGAAAAATAAATCAAATTAAAGCAAAACTGCAAATGCCTATGCATGTTCTCTCCAAGCCCGGTATTTTTCCACTGGAAACAACCCCAAAAAGCTGGGGGCAGGGGATGCTTTACTCTCCCACGCCTCTATCCCTGTGTTTTGCGCTGGGGAAGCCCGAACTGGTGGCTTTGCTTGCAGCCGGTAAAGCGATTTTGCAGGCAGTTTGGCCAGAGCTGCTGGTGCGTGCCAGCGGGCTGGGGCTTTAACCCACTCTCGGCATTAAAACCGGGCTTTGAAAGCCAGCAAAGTTTTTTCCAAGTGTGTCTTTACTGTTTGCTTGGACATGAGCATCTCAGTGACACCAGCAGGCTCAAGGATGCGTTGCAGCATCCTGGGTTCTGTGGGTTTTGCCCTTGCAAAAATCAAACCTCCTTCGCCCAGGGCATGTCACCTAGGGATGTGGACAGTGACCCACAGCCCATGGACCATCCTCCTGGCACCCTCCTCCTCCAACTCTGGGTTTCCAGCCTGGCCTACGGTGCCTGGCCATGCCCAGTAGACCATCTTAAATCCATCCCCAAAGGGCTGCCATGTTTGGCGTGGGTCAGACAGAGGCAGGTCATTACCCTGTGCCGTGAGCTGAGACCTGGAGAGTCATTGCATGAGTGGCTGCAGACGCTGGGCAAGCACAGGGTGGCACTGCTGCCCCATGGCAGGCACCAGTGTGGCTGAGCTGTCCCCCCTCCCTGTGCCTCTGCATGTGGCCACGTCCCTGCAGCTTGACCCAGCAGCCCTTGGAGCATAAGGTGAAGCCTTTTGGGGCAAAACTAACCATTTTGGGGGGAAAAAAAAAAAGACCTTTTTTCCTTCAGCTGGGACGGCTGGCATCGCTGGGAAGCTGTGCCGTCACGGCTGGGCATGGTGCAGATAATGCCGGCTCCATCCCGGCAGTAGCATCAAACTGTACTATCATGGAGTCACAGAATATCTTGAATTGGAAGGGACCCATAAGGATGGAGTCCCACTCCCTGCTCCTCGCAGGACTACCTAAAACTAAACCGCATGACTAAGAGCATCGTCCAGACGCTCCCTGAACTCTTGACAGGCTTGGTGCCGTGACCACTTCCGTGGGGAGCCTGTTCCAGTGACTGACCACCCTCTCAGTGAAGAACCTTTTCCTAATGTCCAGTCTGAACTTCCCCTGATGCAGCTTCATTCCATTTTCTCATGTCCTGTTGCTGGTCACCAGAGAGAGGAGATCAGCACCTCCACCTCTGCTGCCCCCCTTGAGGAAGGTGTAGACTGTGATGAGGTCACCCCTCAGTGATGAGGTCACCCCTCAGCCTTGTCTTCTCCAAGCTGAAAAAGCCAAGTGACCTCAGATACTCCTCATAAGTCTTGCCCTTGAGACCCTTCACCACTTTGGTGACCCTCCCCTGGACACACTCTAATAGTTTGATGTCCTTCTTCTGTTGAGGCACCCAAAACTGCACACAGTACTCGAGGTGGGGCCACACCAGTGCAGTGTAGAGTGGGACAACCACCTCCCTTGACGGGCTAGCGATGCTGTGCTTGATGCGCCCCAGGACACAGTTGGCCCTTTTGGCTGCCAGGGCACACTGTTGACTCATATTCAAATTGCCATCAACCCAAACCCCCAGATCTCTTTCCATGGGGCTGTTCTCCAGCCTCTTGTCCCCCAGTTTGTACGTATAACCAGGATTACCCCCTCCCAGGTGGAGAATCCGGCACTTGCTCTTGATAAATTTCATACGGTTGGTGATTGCTCAGCTCTCTAGTCTGCCCAAATGTCTCTGGGACATGTCTCTAGCCTCAAGGGACTCCGCAACTCCTCCTAGTTTAGTATCATCAGCAAACTTACTTAATGTACATTTGACTCCTGTGTCCACTTCATTTATAAAAACATTAAAGAGCACTGGCCCTAAAATTGAGCACTGGCCCTAAAATTGAGCCCTGGGGAACGCCACTGGTGACTGGCCGCCAGCCTGATGTGACTCCATTTACTGTAACTCTTTGAGCCCGACCTGTCAGCCAGTTGCTCATCCAATGTATTAAGGACTTGTCTAGCTGTGTGCTGGACAGTTTATCTAGAAGGATACTGGCTTCCCTTGCTCAACTAGATGGGTGACATTGTCATAAAAGGAAATTAAGTTGGTTAAGCAGGACTTTCCCCTCATGAACCCATGCCGGCTATGACCAATGACAGCATTGTCTCTCAAGTGCTTTTCAATAACTCCCAAATAACCTTCTCCATAATTTTACCAGCACTGAAGTGAGACTGACAGGCCTGTAATTACCAGGGTCTTCTTTCTTACCCTTGTGAAAACAGGGACAACATTTGCCAGCTTCCAGTCAACTGGGACCTCTCTGGACTCCCAAGACCATTGAAAAATAATGGAGAGAGGTCTCATGATGACATCGGCCAGCTCTTTCCATACCCTGGGATGAATCCCATCAGGCCCCATAGCCTTATGCGCATCCAGCTGGAGCAGCAAGTCTCGAACACATTCAGGGGCGGCTGGGACTTTATCATCCCCCCAGTCATGGTCTTCCAACACGGGGCTCCAGGGGTCCCAGAGCCCATCATTGGTGTTGAAGACAGAGGTGAAGAAGGCATTAAACATCTCCGCTTTGTCTATGCCCCTATTTGTGAGGTGACCGACCTCATCAAGCAATGGACCAATGTTATCTCCAATCCTCCTTTTGCATATTTAAAAAACCCTTTTTTGCTGTCCTTCACAGTGCTGGCCAGCTTGAACGCTAATTGAGCTTTGGCCACATGAATTTTCTCCCTACAGTGGCGAAGGCACCTCTGTAGTCCTCCTGCGTCACCTGTCCTTGCTCCCAATGTCCGTACGCTTTCCTTTTCCACCTGAGGCCTAGCAGCAGATCCCTGCTCAGCCACGCTAGCCTTCTGCCCCTCTGGCTTGACTTCCCACACTTACCAAACCGTGCCATGTCAATGCTCCACTTGGAGCCCAGCTCCGGCCCCGGTGGCACTACTGTGGTGTCAGTGCTGCCGCAGCAGCCAGCTGGGCTCGTCAGCATGGGAGAGCAGGGGCTGCTGGTGAGCTGGTAGTGGGGAGAAGCTCATTAGAGGCAGAAGGTTAATTATATCAGACAGGTCTGGGGAGCAGGTTGTCTTTGGGCCATCCCGAATCATAGCCGTCTGCCATGTCCTTGGGGTTTGGCAGTGCCATGGATGCTCCCCCCACCCTGGTCCCTCACCGGGCTGCAAAAAAGAGTAGCAAAAGGAAATTTAAAAGCTCTCTTGATTTAATCTGCTCATCTGCATACGAACACTTCCTTATCTGACGCCCCAACTGCTGCGCAGGCAGAACTGGAACAGCCGACCCCACCGTGGTGGTGCCGACACCAAGGGCTGCCCTGTGCCTAAGGTAGGGGCTTTGCCAGAGTGAGGGGGGGATGCGGGGGACCAGCATGGCACTGGGGGCTCGCTGGGGCACCGAGTTGCTCCACACGAAGGCAAAACCCACCCGAAGGGACACCTCCACCCTGCCATTTCTGGAGGGCACAGTGAGAGAACAATGCCCTCTGCATCTCGGCAGTGGCAGCAATGGCGTTTGGCATTGCCGGGCTATGCCAGGCAGCAGGGGAGGTCGGGGTAACTGCCTGTATCAGGTGCCCTGGGCATCCGAGGTTTACAACAGTGAGAAGTAAAAGGGTTATTTATTGCAAAACATCCTAAAGGGGACGTGGTGGCTGTCCCTCGTTGGGGGTCAGAGGGCAGCCTGTGCAGGCAGCTGCCCAACACGCTGCCCACTGAGCTGCTGCTCCTGCCCCGGGGAGGCTCCGGCTGCACCGGCCGTTGCCAGCCTCAGCACCTTGAAGCATCAATCCTATCGCTGCATCCACAGTAAAAACCATTTGTGCATTGGGTTTGTACCCCAGCACCGCTGGACTCGCAGCCTCTCTCCCTGGCTGCTTTCGGTGCCAGCGGTGTTACCACAGCGGGTGATACTTTGAGCAGCACTGGGTGCGGTGTTGCAATGGATGCAAATCTTGCTGCCGGCCACCTTCCCCCCCGCCCTGCAGCGGGGACACTTCCTCCTCCGCAGCTCGGTGCTGGGCCGCTGCCAGCAAGCCCCAGTGCTGTGGTAGAGCATGCTGGTGACCCTTCTGGCTTCCAGGCTGCTTGCTGGGGATTTGCAACCATGGGCAGCGAGGTCTGAGTCCTGGTTGTGGGGAGGGGAAAGCAGCAGCCTTGCTCCTGCAGTTTTACAACCTTAATGGTAAAATGGATACGAAGGGCATCCTGCACCCTGGTTACTGCGTCAAACACCCTCTTCCTCACACCGCGCTTGCATCTGCTGCCAGTGCAGCCACTTGTCACTTCCGGGCTGGGGCTTTGCTGCTGCAATGGCTTCAATGGGGCTTGGCTGCTGTGGGTGGGGGGAAGCCACCGGGACCCCATCCTTGTCCTGCACCTGGCGTGTGGGAAAGAGCTGAGGTCCTGGGGGACATGGGTGGGGACTCTGGGGAGCTGCCCAGGTCCCAGGTGCCTTTTGCAGGAGAGGACCACAGTGATGTCTGCCCCACCACTCATCGCCCTTGTCCTCTGCCTCACCACCTCCATCCTGCAGGCTCAAGGTAAGGAGTGCTCCCTCTTCCATCCCAGTGTTGGGCTGGGCATTTTCAGGGCCGTTCGGGGCTCCCTGGGCTGGGATGAGGAGTGGGGCAGGGTGCTGTATGCTGAGGTTCAGCTCCCAAAATGGCTCCATCAGAGATGGTGTGCAATATAGACGCCCTGGACAAGGAGCTGCAGCAGGGCTGCGGCAGTGCCCTCCACGCCAGGAAGAGGTGAGCGCCAGCTCCCACTCCGCTGTCCCCCAGACCACTCACATCCTCCCAGACCCACAAGGGCCTAATCTTGCTGCACCCTGCCCTGAACACCCTCCCTGTGCAGGTCAAACTGTCTGGAAGAGATGCTGGCCGACCCGGAGAAATACAACTTCACAGGCAGCACGATTGAGATCTACGTGTTCAAGTTCATGACTGAGCACTTCAGAGGGTTAAACCTCAGCAGCAGGATGGTTGGTCCCCACAATGATGCTGGGGCTATCCCCAGGGAATGCCGGTACCCCCCTGGCCCCCTCCGTCCCTCCACCCCTGGTGGAAGGTGCCGGGGGGGGGATGCTGAGGTGGCTGGTGCTTGCCCACGCTGGGTTTCCATCATCCTCTAAGGATGCTTTGCGCCAGCAAAACCTCCTGAGATGCGGCTCTGCTGGGGTGCCACAGGCAGCTAAGGCTGCAGGTCCCCATCACCATCGTTGGGATAAATCCAGGCGCTTCTAAAGTCAGGGGGTGTTCTGCAGCTGAGAGCCAGGATTTCTATCCTGGAGCTCTTCTGATGTATGAAAAGGGAAGCCCTGGCCCCCACCTCCCTGTGGTGGAAAGGGAGAGGGAAACCGCGGTGGGGAGCATGCAGGGCGACTTCCCCATCCCGGCGCGAGGGGGTCGAGCAGCGGCACTTCCCCCAGCTGCAGGGCTGCCCTGCTGGGGAGGTCTAACTGCTCCAGCCTGAGGGCCCTTCCTGCAGGACAAGGCAGGTTTTGCAGGCAGGGGTACCTGCCTGCCAGCTGGGATCCCCGGCTCGGGACCTGGGAGCAGAGACTGTCTGGGGGAGCCCACCAAGATGTGAAATCCCACTGGGAAAGCGTCCCAGCACAATGCCATCTGCCTCATGCTCACCCCATGGTGGAGCTGGCGGGACAGGTGTGCCCACCCACGGGTGATGGACCCCCCCACCCACAGCCCTCCCATGTGCTTACGGGCTGGGAGGGCTCCAATGTCAAGACAGGAGTGGCTGCCATATCTGCGTGTCCACAGGCACCATGGCAGAGCTGGAGCTGCTGCTGGGGTCAGAGAATGCCGCGGGGCCACGCCAGTAACTAGGGTGCCTGTGCTGGGGGGGGGGCTCACCCCCTGAGCCAGCCGAGCACAGAGCAGCCAAACCCATCTCTCCCCTGCCCGCTGGTGCAGGATGGGAAGCAGGGCGGTGGCAGGAGGCTCAGACATGCCATGAACTTCCCAGCGGAGCTCGTGGAGGGTGTCTGGGCACGAGGGGTGGAGCAGGAGCTCGTTTGCATCTACATGCACAGCCCCTGTTTCTTCCAGGTGAGCCACAGGTCCTTGCACGGACCCGCAAAGCACCCTTGGCCAGCAGCATGCCTGCTCCATCACTCCCCCTGCCCGAGATGCTCGGGGGGGGGGGGGGGGGATGTCCTGGGGACCCAGGACTCTCCCCACAGGAACCTGGACTCTTGCAGGATGCCCACAACAGCTCTGTGCTGAACAACAACGTGTTGGGAGCCTTCCTGCAGAGTGGGCACGTGGCTGGGCTCAGCCGCCCTGTGGAGATCCAGTTCTGGCATGATACAGTGCTGGTGAGAAGGGCTCCACCGCGGGCATGAGCCGGGGGGGTCCCCAGTGCCAGTGTTTCCCCTGGAGCTGGGGAAGGAGAAAGTGTCCCCTCTTTGCATTGGGGCCAGAAGGTTTCTGGGGTCCTCAGGGAGCAGAGAGGGTCCCCAGCTCTCCCCCTCTGTCCCCTTTCCACCAGGATGCCTCCAATGCCACCTGCGTCTTCTGGCAGCCTGGAGCTGGTAAGCGTGGCTGTGGCCAGGACAGGGGCAATGCCAGCTCCATGCCACTCCAAAGGCACTGCCTGTCTGCCTCCTGGGCAGCCCTGGCAGGGCTCAATGTCCCCGTCCCCTGGCCACTGTGCCACCCTCCAACAGTGGTTCTCCGGCAGGCACGGACAGCACCGGCAGCTGGAGCAGGGAGGGCTGCAAGACCATGCACAAGGAAGGCACCGTTATCTGCCACTGCAACCACCTCACCTACTTTGCCGTCCTGCTGGTCCACATCCCTTCTTCCTCCTTCCCTCTTCTTCCTTCCTTCTTCCTCCTTCCCTCTTTCACCTCCCCTCTTCCTTCCTTCATCCTCCTACCCCCATGCTCCCTCCTCCTTCCCTCCTTTCTGCTTCCTCCTTCCTCCTTCTTCCTTCTTCTTTCTTTCTTCCTCCCCCCCTCCTCCTTCCCATGTTCCCTCCTTGCCTCTTCCTCATTCCCTCTTCCTCCTTTCTCCTTCCTCCTTCCCTATTTCCCTCCTTCCCACTTCCTTCTTCCCTCCTTCCTCCTTCCTTACTTGCATCTTTCTCCATCCTCCATCCTCCTTTCTCCTTCCCTCCTTCCATCTTCCTCCTCCCTGGAGGTGTGGGTGTAGGTGGGTGTAGGGGTACAGGGTGTATGTGGGGGTACGGGCTGTATGTGGGGGTACAGGGAGTATGGAGGGTGTCCTGCAGGAGAGGGTGGCCAGGGGGGTGGTTTTGCAAGGCACCCCCCCTTTCCCAGTGGGCGGGTGCTGCTGTGGGACCTGCCCTGGCTCACCCCCTCCCTCCCTGCTCCCGGCAGCTCCCGGCGGGCACCCTGAGCCCGGCCCAGTTGGCATCACTCACCCACATGAGCACCATCGGCTGCTCCCTCTCTGCTGCTGCCACGCTCTGCACCCTCCTGCTCTGCTGCTTCTCCAGGTAGAGCCATGCCATGCCATGCTGTGCCGTGCATGCCACATTGTGCTGTGCCATGCCATGCTGTGCTGTGCCATGCTATGCGTGCCATGTTGGGCTGTCCTGTACCATGCCATGCTGTGCCATGCCATGCATACCACCTTGGGCTGTGCCATGCCATGCCGTGCCATGCCATGCCATGCTTCACCATGCCGTGCCACACTGTGCCATGCAGTGCTGTGCCATCCGGCAGGCACCCACCAGCACCCCCTGCCCTCCCCGCTCTTGCAGGCAGCGGCTGAGGGACAACACGACCAGGATCCACATGCACCTCCTGGCCGCGCTGCTCCTGCTCAACTGCAGCTTCCTGCTGAGTACACCACTGGCTGCCAGCGCCAAGGGGCTCTGCCGCGTCACTGCCGCCCTGCTGCATGCCAGCCTTCTCTGCACCCTGGCATGGATGGCCGCTGAGGCCTTCCACCTCATCCTCCTCCTCGTCAAGGTCTACAATGTCTACATCCAGCACTACCTCCTCAAGCTCTGCCTCTTTGCTTGGGGTGAGTGGGCACCCGCCCAGCCCTGCCTGCCCACACCTGCCTGCGGCACAGCTGCCCCGGCACAGCCCCACACAGCCTGTCCCCGGGCCCGCAGGTCTGCCTACGCTGGCCGTGGTGGCTGTTTTTGTCTTCAAGAGAGATACATATGGATACCATACCATCAGGACCTCTGAAGGCTACAGGAACGCAACTATGTGAGTGAAGGGGGCTGCCAGCTCCCCGGATACCCTGGGCACACTGGGCACCCCACGAACCCTGGGCACCCCATAGACCCCAGCCACCCCTGGCACACCATACATCCCAGGAACACTGGGCACCCCGGGCACCCCGGGCACCCTGATACCTCAGACTGCAGGCACGGCATGCAGCCCAGGCACGGCATGCAGCCCAGGCACAGCATGCACCCTGAATATGCCGGGCACAGCATGAACTGCAGGCACAGCATGCACCCTGGGCATGCCAGGCACCCTGGACACACCAGGCACCCTGGGCACTCTGAGCACACCATGCGCCTTGGGCACAGCAGGCACCCTGGACATGTCAGGCACCCCGGGCACATGAGGCACATTGGGCACCCTGGGCACCACACAGCATGGGCACCCTGGGCACCCCAGGCACACGGGGCTGACCCAGGGCTGGGGCCAGCGGGAGCCAGCCATAGCTCTGCTGGGTGCTGCTTTTTGGTGAGCCCAGCTCTGCCGGCTGCCTGACTCCATCTTGCTATTCATGGGGGCACCCGCTGCCATGCCCTTCCTGTGCCCAGCTCCTTCTCGGGGGTGCTGGCTCTTGTCCCCAAGACAGTCCCCTCCGCCAGGTGCTGGCTCACCAGCCTGCCGGCCTATTATGCCACCTTCTCCTATGCCGGCCTTATCCTGCTCTTCAACACGCTGGTGCTGGGGAGGGTGATGATGATACTGCGGAGGATACAGCGGCAGAAGGGGCAGGCGAGGAAGGACTGCGTGACAGTGCTGGGGCTCACCTGCCTGCTGGGTACCACCTGGGGCCTGGTCTTCTTCAGCTTTGGTGTCTTCCTCATCCCCCAGCTCTACCTCTTCACCATCCTCAACTCCCTGCAAGGTCAGTGGGGAGCATGGCAGGGTTTTGGGAGATGAGCACCCGTTGGGTTGGGAGCAGTGGGGTCCTCATCACCTTCCTGACCCTCACAGGAGCTTGGTGCACCCACAGCAATGACCATGTTGCCACCCACCCACAGGTCTCTTCGTCTGCCTCTGGTACATCACTGTGCACCGCCAGAGCAAGCCAGGCTCCGTCAGCAACGCCTCCAGATAATGTGCCCCAATGCCGGGGTGAGTGGCTGCGAGGGGAGCTTGGGGGCTGCTCCCCGAGGATGTGGCATGGCAGCATCCCCCAGGCTTGACAGCTGGCGCCATGGATGCCGCAGGTTTCTTCAGGGGAAGCATTTGGGCTGCAAAACCAGATTTCTGGGCGGCGGGAGCTGCGGGCTGCTGGGGGGCTATGGCTCGGGGCCCCATGGGCTCTGCGCTCCCCTGGGGACCGTGGCTGCCCCCACGCTGGCCCAGGGCAGCCCTGCTGGCTTGCAGCCCAAATGCTTCCCCTGAAGAGACCTGCGGCAGGAACCAACACTGACTTCTGCTTAAGGCTGACACTTCTCATTAAAGCGCCATTTAATTGCCGATGCAGGTCTCCTCCACTGCCAGAGGAGTGGTGCGGCTCTGGCTGGGGGCCCACAGCCATCCGCCGCCACCTCGTCACCCCCGGCCACATGGCGGGCAGAGCCGGCAGAGCCGGCAGAGCTGGCAGCCACGCTCTGTCTTGTCGTTAGTGAAGGTCCCACTAGATGGCACGAGGATTTCAAAGATGGTCCCAGCTGTGCACACAGCAGGGCCGGCCAGCAGTGGCATGGGCCTCCAGCGGTGCTGGTTAGCGGTGCCTGTTAGTGGTGCCGGTTAGGGGTGCAGAGGAGCCCCCTAACAGCTGGGAGGGAAGGTCCGAGCACCCTCGGGAAGCTGCCACCAGATCATCTCACATGGGACAGGCAGAAGCAGGCTCTCCCTGGCTATATCCCCCCCAACCCATATGGTGCCAGCACAGCTGTAGGCTGGCAAGTGTGGCCGTGGCACCCCCAAAACCCCCTGACCCCGGGTTTTCACTGACGACAGCACCCCACCAAAAGCCCTCCTGCTCACCCCAAAGCCAGCACGGGGACGGAGGCCACCCGCAGCCCCGAGTCAGTGGGCAAACGAGTGAGCAGGGCCTCGGCTTGGCGTATGGCGGATGTGCCAGCGAAGAGGAGAGGGTGGGAAGTGAGTAAGTGAACCAATAACTCGGCTTTCCTCCTGTTCTCACTTAGGAAGGCAGACCCAGAGCAGAGCTCTTCAACGCGACCAAATGCTTTATCAGGGTTTAAGCAGTCCAGCCTGAGGGAAATACATAGTGACGACAAGTCGCAGGGACTAAAACCATTGGTTGGAGGTGGCGAGTCAGCCCTGATCCACCAGTGCATCCCTGTACACCGGGCTTAACCCAGAACTGCACCCACGGTTTTGCCTTTCCTGGTGCCTGAGATTTTGGAGCTGGGCATCCCACTCTGCCTGCTGGGATGCAGAGCAGCATCACACCGCAGTGATGCTGGCATGGCTGCGAATCTGCCTGTGGTGGCAGCAGGGTTCCCATCGTCCCCATGCTTGTAGCTTGTGGGGTGTACCAGTGAGGTGCCATTTGCTGGTGCTGCCCATTTCTGGTCTGGTGGCAGGGGACCGGGCATCAGCAGGCAGCCTCACAGGGTGACACGCTGCCCATCTCTGCCTTCCCATGCCGCTCTGCTGAGCAGTGTTTCCCTTTCTGGCTGCTTCCCAGGGCCTGGTTCCGGGCAGCGAAGGAAGCCATTGGCTCTTGTTCTTTGTTCCCTGCACAAAGGGCAGCCAGCGCCACCAAGTTTCCATTCCTCCTGCCGGTGGCCAGGATAAAAGCCCATCCCGTCAGGGCTGTGTGTCCCCCCGCCTTCCAGCCTGCCGGGCACCATGGTGCCCCCGGCTCGCTGTGTGGCAATGAGCTGTGCATGTGTCACCGATCCGGCGACTGACTTCAGCTATTAAATAAGAAGCCTGGGGGTTTGGTGAGGTGCCAAGCACGCGGCTTGTCCCCCGTGAGCCCCACTGTGGGAGAGTCACATCCCATCTGTGGCGGCTCCATCCCCCCCATTGCTCTCGGGCTGCCCCTTCCTCTCCATCTCGAGATTTTGGGGCTTGTGGCGTGAGTCACACTGGCTGCCAGTGCCTGCATATGCACCAACACTGGCACACGAATAAACCTTGTCCCAGTGTCCAGTCGTGCTTGGAAAACCATTGCTTGGTGGTTGCCTCCTGGCAGCGGGAACACAGCACCCACAGGGCACGGTGTTTCCCAGGGAGCTGAGCCTGTTGTTGGGGACTGGTGGGACATGGTGGTCCCCAGGGAGCTGAGCCCGTTGCTGGTGACTGGAGGCAGAGAAGGCACATTTCCCACCCTGCTGTGCCAGGAGCAGGGTCAAAATACTCCCTCAGGTCCCCTGGGAGTGCAGGATGGGGTCCCAACTCCCACCACCCCCAGTGCCCCCCAGCGCCAGGGCCGGCTCATCCCAGCCCCGGGGCACTGCAGGCGGGAGAAGGGGGAGCCGGCCCGTCTAACCTCCTCAAGGAGAAGTAATCCTGTTTACCTTCCCCTGCACCTTATCGGGCAGGAGGCCGGTGCCGGGCAGCTGGAGGGGGTTGTTGCCATCCTTTTTTTCCCCAGGAAAGGCAGCTTGGCGTCACCTTGGTGCCTTCAGGCTCCGGTGCCAGCCCTAGCCCCAGGGGGAAAGCTCTGGAAATATTGCAAATCATCCAAATTTTGGGGAAACAAGCAGCCAGGGAAGACACTAAATCCACTTGGGAATGGGAGCTGGGGGGCGGGGGGTGGGGAGCAGACTTTGGCTCTATTTTGGGATCCAGCTTTGGGACTTGGCTGCTGGGGAGCAGATGAGCCCAGTTCCCACATCCCATGCAAGCATCTTCACCCAGTGCTTGTGCAAATACCTCCAGGGACCAATTTTCCTCCAGACTTCCCTGACATCATTGTGGGTTATTTGCAAAGCTGAGCCTAAACAAGTAAGTCGGGTTTATTGCTCTCTCTACAGTTGGGTTTTATAACCCTGGCACCTGGTGAGTCACTGTTATTGTTGCTGCCCGATTGAGAAACCACAATGTGGGGTGGTGGGGATGCATCTCCCCATTTGATGTATTTTTGGGAGCAAGGCTGAGGGAGGTGGAGCAGCAGCAATTGGGAGGAGCGGGAGCACCCACAGCCACTCAAGGCAGCTACAGGGCTTCCTTGGGCTCCCCTGGGGTCACCATCCTCCAAGGTTCCCAAGGCTGCCCTGGCGTCGCTCACTGGATGGGGGACCTCCAGGCATCCCCCTCCCACCAGCACTGGTCTGCTTCATCATCCTCATCCTCACCCTCCTCTTCCGCCCACCGGAGCTGGGCTGAGCCCCACTCGCGGTTGCACGTCCCCTGGGAGCACCATGATCTCCCAAGGGGCTTTTAGGGGTGTCTCCGCACCCTGGGCTGGGGCTGGCACTGCTTGGCAACGGGGCTGGCACTCACCAGCTCACCCTTGGCTTCAGACGGCACCAGGGCACCTCTGCCCGTACTTGCCTCGCCTTGGCCGCCAGCAGCCTGGCGGGACGTGCCCTCGCCTGCCGGAACCTGCCTGTCCCACTGGTGCACCGCTGTGCTCCCCCAGCATGCTCCCACTCGCCTGCTGCCAGCACCGGGGCCTTGAGGAGCTTTTAGGATCTTTTAGGGTTTTTAGGAACTTTTAGGGCTTTTAGGAATTTTTAGGGCTTTAGGAGCTTTTAAGGTTTTTAGGATGTATTAGGGCTTTTAGGAGCTTTTAGGGCTTTTAGGAACTTTAGGGTTTTGAGGAATTTTTAAGGCTTTTAGGAGCTTTTAGGGTTTTGAGGAGCTTTTAGGGCTTTTAGGAATTTTTAAGGCTTTTATGAACTTTTAGGGCTTTAGGAGCTTTTAAAGTTTTTAGGATCTTTTAGGTCTTTTAGGAACTTTTAGGGCTTTTAGGAACTTATAGGGCTTTTAGGATTTTTAGGAGCTTTGAGGGTTTTTAGGAGCTTCTACAGCTTTGAGGAACTTCTAGGGTTTTCAGGAACTTTTAGGGCTTTGAGGAACTCCACAGCTTGAGCAATAAACACTTAAACTGGCCTGAGCCCAAGGGCAAATGTCCCTTGCAAGGGACAAGGATTTCCTCCCTCCCTGCTCTCAGCCAGTGTCTTTGAAGACAGCAGCACAGCCTGCTGACTTACAGATAGTCCCGATAACATCAACAAGTGCAGGCTCAACCTAAAAATAACGCCTGATAACGTCAAGTGTGGACAAAAGGCTCTTTGTTCCATAAACAGTGGCAAAAAGATGGCCTAAAATGTCCTTTCCTCACTGGGACATAGGGTCCACACCTGATCCCCCCCACAGGAGGGCCTGATCCTGCGGGAGCTGCAGCTGGGTTTAGCAGCGTTATTCCTGGGAGGTGGATTTACAGCATTTCCTAAAGGAGCCGGTCGGGATGACCCGCAGCGGGAGGCTTGGCTCGCTGCGATGCTCCAGGGGCTCCAGCTGCCATGAGAGTGCGTTTCGGAGCCAGCCCTGTTCCCTGCAGTGCAGGGACGGTTGGGCTTCAAAGGCGTCCGCGTTAGCCATGGTCTGGCCGCGTGCAGCCGCATGAGCCGCTTCCCGTGGGAGCCGCTTCCCATGGGAGCTGTGGAAATTCGGGGCTTGGAGCTGGAAATTAAACCAAGCAGGGGAGCGATGTGAGCATGTGGGATGTCCCTCGCTCCGGGAGTCCCAGCGCAGCCATGGCACCTCCGGTGCTGCAGCCGCCTTTTATCTCCATTGCCTTCCCTGCTGGAGCAGGAGGTTGTTTCCACCCTTCCCCCAGCAGAAAGAAAAGTCTCATTCAAGGCATTGAAAATATCTGCAAGAGCAACTATTTACCCAGGGCACTTCCCGGAGCCCTCGCTGCCTGCCCTCCTCCCTCCGGCTCCTGGCAGCCCCGGCTTTGTCCTGCTCAGCTGTTTTTCAGGGTGCACAAAGGGCTGGCATGGCTGGATGCAGGCACCGCTTGGCAGCAGCTTTGTCTGCTCCTGCAGCACTCATCACCACCACGACGCTTCTAGCCTCAGCTCCCACCACCAGCGCAGGGTCCCAAGGGTGAGGGGCAGGGTGCCCACCTCCGGCCTTGGGATGGGTGGTGGGAGCCGCGTGCCCCAACCGGGGGGTCGCATCCAGGCTCTGCACCCCACATCCCAGCCCACCTCCTCCAGGGATGTGCCATGGGGGGCACGGGGGACCCCCTCCCCAGCTCCCCCCGGTACGGGGCCTGGGCTCCTTGCCCTGCTTCTTGCCCCCCTCGTTTCCTGTGGGGAGCGGGACAGGGTTCACAGGGACACTCTGTCCCGGCTCCTTTCCCATTAATTGTTATTTTTTAATCCCATTCGCAGCCAGGCGTGCAGCCGCACAGCTCCTTTCGTCCTCTGGATGCACGCCAGCCTGGAGCTGAAGGGCGGCGGGATGGGGCACCCCCAGCTCCCGGCTGTCCCCAGCCGTGGTCCCCCAGCCCATCCCGGTCCCGAGCCCGGTCCTGGTCCCGCTGCTGGTGCCGGTGCCGGTCCCGGCCGGGCGGGGGGATGCAGCCCGGTGCTCCCAGGCAGAGCCAGGCTGAGCCGAGCCGAGCCGAGCCGGGTGGGCCGGGCAGGTGCCGTGACCGAGGTTGGTGGCCCCGCGGCCCCCGCAGCGATCCCGGAGGGTCTCGGAGGGGTCGGTGCGGCGTGACCCGTCCCGGTCCCGCCCCGCTGAGTCACCGCCTTGCCCCGGGGGGACGGGGCGGGGCGGGCCCGTTCGTCCCGCCGCACCGCGCCGAGCCCAGCCGGCTGGGCTGCAAGGTGCTGAGCCGAGCCGAGCCAAGCGGAGCCGAGCGGTGCCGAGCCGAGGCAGCGCGCCCAGCCCGACCCGGGTACAGGTATTGGGGGGCGGCGGGGAGCGGCCGAGCCGGGCGGGGGAGGGAGGAGGAGTGGGGAGGTCCAGTGTTTGCTTTCGGGGTCCCAAAGGCCGTGGTAAGGGGCGCTGCCTGGTACGCCCTTACTGGGGATACTGGGAGGGGATGCTGCGGGGTCCTCGGTGCCGGCAGGGAGGCGGCAGGGGCAGGAGGCACCCACTGGGTGCGGGGGCGAACAGTGCCCAGCCCAGCGGGACTGGGAGGGCACTGGGGCTCTGCGTGACTGGGACTGGTGCCACTGGGCAGCACCCTGGGGTGCTCTGTTGGCCGGTGGGGCAGGGAGAAGCCTGTCTGGATGGAGCTAAGGGGTGCTCCATGGGGGGCTTTGGGATGCACCCTGCTCCGGTAGGTACAGGGACATTTTGCCTCCCTGCGTCTGAGCAGTGGGTGCGACACCTCCATCCCATCAGGGACTGGGGGTCTCTGCTCGTGGCCAAGATGCGAGCTGTCTGGTGAAGCCTCCATCCCTGCTAAATGGGGCTCGCCCTTGCCTGCCCTTCCACCCCTCGCCCCTGCCCTGGAGCCAGGCTGAATTCCCAGGCCACAGAGCCACAAAGCCCCCTGAGCCACCTGGGACCAGCTGCTCCTGGCTGCTGCCGGCGGCACAGCTGAGCCCCGTGAAGCTGCTGGGCTGGGCCCTGCCTGTGGTCACCACTTCCCACCCCGGAGGAACCACCAGTGTGCCCCATTCTTCCTCCCTCCTCCTGGCAGAGGCTGCAGCATCCCCGTGAGACTGCCAGCATGTCTCGACAGGGTGATCTCCCTCCCCTAAAATGCCTGTTGGGGGGATTACTCCCACAACAACTCAGCTTGCTGCTGCTGGTCCTGGCATGCCGCTGCGGGATGCTCTGGGTACTCCCTACCTGCAAACTGCCCAAACTGCCCCTCCAGAGGGACCAGCAAAAGCCAGCGAGGCCAGCTGGAGAATTGAAATTAAGTCTCCTGGAATAACCTCCTGGCAGCAAGTCCAAATGGCTGTTGAGGAGGGAAGGCAGCCAAAGCTTGTTTCACGGTCTGAGGGCTGCAGTAACCCCCCTCCAAGCTTCACCGCCAGTGGGGAGCCAGGAGTGTTTCCGAGATGGGTGGGGGGCAAATCCTTTAAGCCCAGGACTCCAGCCACAGTGGGTTTCGCCATGCCCCTTGCTGGGGTTGCAGCTCCCACGTGAATTAAGCCAAGGCCTAAAAATGCTGCATACTTGGTTGCAGTCCAGCTCCTAATCCCGTGGCCTGGGGGCTGCTATTCGCAGAACAACAGGTTTGCAAGCAACTGCATGCTGCCGGGATGGGGACTCCCAGGGCTGGCTGTCCTCGCACCTTGCAGTGGCACCCGTGGGTGTTGGAGGGACATGGCGCTGCGGGGTTTGCAAACAGCAGGCCGGGTGGCTCCCAGCGTGCCAGTGCCCATGTGGTACCAGCTGGGTGGCAGCCTGCCGACACTTGTTTTTTGGGAGGGCTTCGACCCGCCAACTCCTTTCCCATCAGCTCACTGACAACTGGGGTTTGGCAGGGATCCGTGGCCTCTTACCTGGCTCCTTGGGTGCTGCAGCCTTTGCCCCGGCTGTGCTTGGCTTTACTGCAGACAGGAAAGCCCACCAGGACCAGGTTTGCCCTTGCCGGGCTCCAGGTTGGCTGCTTCCCATGCCAAACCCCAAATGCCTGGGAGCCTGATTTGGAGTGGTCCTGGGCTGCTCTGCACTGCTCCGTACCTCCCTTCCCCAGCACCCATGGTGCAGGCAGGCGATGGGGACCTTGCTCATGCGGAGGGGGACAAGACCTGGGAGAGGACACGATGTTTTGGAAGCCATTTAAAACGCAGGGAAGTGGTTGGGTGGAGGGAAGGTACAAGCCGACCCGCAGGAGGAGGCCAAGGGGTTTCTTCCAAAGAAGGCTGAGTGGTGGGAGCACGCCGTAAGGACGGCTGTCTGTACCCCCCGAGGCTGGTGACGTGGCGCGGGGTGCCAGGGGAGGACAGCCTGCACTGACTGCTTCGTTCCCATTTCACGGCAGCCCTGAATTCACCTCAGGCATACCTGGTCCTTCATAGACCATTTGCAGACCCTGCCAAAGCTGCAGGCTTTGCACATGACCGAGCCAGGTGCTGTGTTGCTCAGGCGCTGGACGAAGTGCTGGTTTAGTTTGCTGTGATATTTCTGTCTGTGGTGTTTTTAGGAAACAGCAATTTTTTTAAATTTTGAGCATTACGACCCAGCTTTAAGCAAAACCTCCATCTCGAGAGCCTCAGACACCGGCGGTCTGCCTGTGCCAGCCTCCCCTTGGCTCTCCCCACGCCTGCTTGGGAAGGGACGGTTGCCAGCAGCTGGTGAAGGACGAATCTGGCAGGGAGCTGTGCCGCTCCTGTGGGAATCTTTATCGGGTCTGGTTTTGTCCTGTTGGCAAAACTCAGCTCGTGGGAGCTGGGTGTTGTGTGCAACCCCACGGCCCGGGAAAAGCCGATCCTGTGGTACAGGCTTGGCACAGCTGCCGCTCAGCTCCTCGGGCATTAACAAATGCGCCGGGTTGGACCCTGCCGCCCACCGGTGACGGGAAAGGCTCACATGCCGATGCCGTGAATAACATGTGGGCTGACCCCTGCGTGCACGGGCCAGTGGCCAAGGACAAGGGCACTTTGTGAAGCAGCCGGGTGACCGACACTGGGGCATCCCCTCTGTGGGGGGGTCCCTGCCGGGGTCCCTGCCTCCTCGGGCAGCTCCAGCCCCAGGGCACAACGTCTGCAGTCCCTACGATGGAGGCCAGCCGTGCAAAGCTGTTCTGCATCTTGGGGAGCCTGCCATGGCTTGCCTTTCCATGCCTCAGTTTCCCCATCCAGTTCCCGAGTCCATGCCTGGGTAACAGGCTGTGGGTGATGAGCTGTGGGCTTGTTAGCGTCTCGAGGAACAGAGCATCAGCTTATTTTTCTAACGAACGGACCTGGAAGGAAAACAGAGATAAAAGCCCTTGGATCTCCCTGTTTCCCGTGTTTGTTTGAGGCATCAGAGCATCTTCCCTTGTTCTCGGGAAAAACGTCATGTCCAAAAGCGACATGCCACCTCCAGAAGCTTAAATACCTGCTGCCAAGTCACCCAGAGAGCAGTAAGGTGGTAGTAAACACCAGGCTTTTTTTTTTTTTTCCCCCCATTTGCCTCCAGGTTTAGAGGCCGCAATATTATTCCTTGGCTTTTCTTTCAGAGATTAGCATGTTCTTTTAATGGGAGGATACAATGTGATTCCTGGGGCTGAGCCTCCCGCCATGCCGGCGGTGAGGGAACCTGGTCCAGGCTGCATAGCCCCGGCGGTGTCCCCGCCACCTCTTTTTACATCATCTGGCTGATTTTGGGGCCAAACCAGGAGTTTTTCTGTGTGTTATTGTTCTTGGAGGAGCTCAGCCCGCACACTCTGGCTAGGGCAGTGGGTAAAGCCATCCTGCCTTGGGGATAATGAAGTGGAGGTAGGGTTGGTGCTGAAGCGGGTCTCTCCTTGGTCACCGCGATAGCGCGGGGCTTTTGAAGATGGGTGACACTGGGGAGATGCCCCAGTGGCAGTGGGGACACATGGCATTGGTACAGGTACCCAGACGCGGCGATGCCATGTGTCCCCACTGCTACCCAGGGATGGGAAGATGACAGGGCAGGATCTGGCCCTGGCATGGGCTCAGTGCATCCAGCTCCCTCCAGAACTGCTTATCACTGGCATGGATGGGAACTGTGTTTTCCCGCTGCGAAACCATTTTCGGGGGATTTTCTCTCGCTATTGTTCGGCTCAGGAAACAGAAATCGGCATCAGGGTGAGTGGGACCATATAGGGCTCGGAGGGGAAATACCAGCTGCCCCACCCACATCCCTGCAGGAATTTCTGGTCCCGGTTGAGTAACGGCTGAAAGAGGCTGATCCTGTCCTCCAACCACCCCAATAAAATCCCAACGGAGCCAGCGCAGTGGGATGGGCTGAAGCCTTGTTGGGATTCAGCATTCCCCATCCGGAGTGGATGCTTTCCTGGCACACCGGCTCTGTGCCATCATGCCACAGTTGGCATTCGTGTGCCACTTCATTGATTTGAATCGATGCAGGTGTTTCCCATCACCACCGGCATTTTGCCACCCCAGATCCGTGCTTTTCAGATACATGTGCATGATTCCCAAGTGTGTGGCAAGGCACCGGGATACCAGCCCCATCCACATCCAGCTACTGCTGCCAAGTCATGCCTGTGCTGTACCCTTCCAGCCCACGCCGGGGAGCCTCATTAGCGCCATACCCATGGCAGCAGGTTAATTAACTACCTGAAGCCCCTGTCTTCTGGTGATAAGCTGCTGCAAGAAGCAGACAGGGAGGGATGGCAAGTGGCCTGTGCCAGTGCAGGATGTGCCCTGGATCTGTGCTGTCCAGAGAAACCTGTGCTGGTGGGAGAAACCTGCTAACAGGGACGCTGGGTTTTCAAGCAAGCAGTTTTCCCCCAGCCTTCCTATCAGACGACCCTTGGGTGCCTGGGAGAGCTCACGAGCCTTTGCAGGTGATGCTGGTGGGTCCCCTGGCACCCGCTTGCAGCACACAAAACAGGATTTGGCCACTCAGTGGGTTTCAAGGAGGATGCTTTGAGAGCGACACAGGAGTGGGATGCATTGTTGAAGAATTTTCACCAGAAATGGGATGGGAAATCAAGAACTGTCTGCTGACCAGAAAAATGAAGAATTGTTAATGCAGTGGGAATTCAGGTGGACGTTGATAATCATGTAATTGTATAATCATGTAATTGTTATAGGAACATATATAAGGTGACAATTGTAAAACTTGGCTGCCACTCACTGAAGTGATGGCCCAACTCTGAGTTGTTAATAAAGCAAACCTAGAGATACCCACTTTCTGGTGAAAATTCTTCAACAGCAGCGGTGGCAAAACAGATGCCAGCTTGGCTTTGGGCATTGGCAAGTGTTTGGCTCTCCCGGCCGGTCCAGCAGCCCCTGCTGATGCTGTCCCGCCCTGGGGGGACTCCTGCTGGTTGCCAGACCCTGGCAGGATGGGTCCCACCAGCCTCGACCTATTGTTGGGGTGACAGCAGGGTGAGGAGGAGGCAAAGCTCGGTGCATCGCAGCAGCACTGAAGATGCCTCATGGTGCGAGGAAGGCAGAAAGTGCGATGGGCAGGGCTGCGGGTGTGAATGCTGCGGCTGGGTGGAGTGCATGGGTGTGGCAGCACCCTAGGGTGCTCTGCACTGGCCTGGGTGCAGGTTACAGGAGCCCCGGCTGCATATAAAGACAAAGAAAAGGGTGGTGGAGCAGAGTGCAGGATGAAGGGATGGGGAAAGGGGACGCAGAGAACGTTGCCTGGCTGGTCACGAGGGGCAGAAGGGGTTTTGGCAGCTGCGGTTGCTGCATCGGCATTGCTGGGGCGAGCCTGGGAGAGCCCATTTCTGCTGAGCTGAAATGATGGAGTGGTTTGCAATGTGCCCGGCTCCTCGGCTAATCTGCAGGAGCTGAAAGCACCCAAGAAAGTAATTTTAGGGCTGGCAAATTAGGAAACCACTGTTTCCTTCTGTTCGGATCGCTCGTGATAAGAAGCCAAGGCCTGAACTGAGATGTGAAGCAGGGAGCGGAAGACGGGACCCCTCCTGTGCTGAATCGTTGGCGGTTGGCGCCTGTACTGGCACAGTAGGGCACCTTCCCTGTGCCAAGAGCCCTGGGACCAGGCTGCCGGCCTCCCCCATCCTTCCAGCCTGCAGCCCAGCAGGATGCCCAGTGCTCGTGGCTCCTCCTGGTGGCAGAGACACCGGGGAACCAGCTGTGACACCGGCCGGTGTCCCACCAGCACAGCCTTTGCTCTCCATCCCGTGACCCCATGGTATGGGTGATAACTAAATACTCACGTGGCCCCTTTCCTTTGTACCCTTCCAGGCTCTGCTTTCTCCTTGGAGGCCAAGCCAAAGCTGCCTGGGATGAAGGTCCTCCTTCTGCTCCTTCTCTCCCCACTCCAAGGTAGGCTGTCCCCAGCCATGTCCTGCCCCGGGCCTGTGGGCCAGGTTTGGGCTGCTGGATGTAACTGGGAGCCCGAAAAAATTGGCTGGAGGGCACCAAGGGGCATTTGCAGCCATGGTTTCCACAGAGGTGAAACATCTCATGGACTGACGTGCCTCTGGTGGGGTCTGCAGGGCAGGATGAGTCTTTTCTAGAGTAAGGAGATGGTCTCCATCCATCCCTTTTGGAGATGGAGAGCTCCTCTGTCAGTCTCTGCTGATGCACGTGGTGGCACCTGGGAGAGGGTGGCACCAAGACATGGGAAGTCCTGCTGCCCCAGGAGCCTCTGCTCCCCAGCAAACCCTCCCAGCATGGCCATGAGGATGTCAGGGAGGTGGCCGACATCATGTAGTCCATCCAGGACGGGGTCGAGATGTCTGGGGCAGAGCGCCCGGTGTGCCACGCGCAAGGGCTGCTGTGGGAGTGCGGTGTTTGCTGGGGGTGGCTGCCCCTCCAGCTAAACTGGCATCTCTGTGTGCTTCTGCAACGCAGGGGTGGGAGCCAGTGGCCGCTGGGAAGAGGACTTCCGCTTCTGCGGTGACCGAAACCAGACCCATAACAGCTCTGTCATCTATGAGCACGGCCCTGCCACCATCTCCATCAAGAACACGGCCCAGGCACTGATAATAAAAAGGCCCTTTTTGCCAAGCAGGAGAAACTCTTACTACAAGTACCGCTTGCCCCCTGCTTTGGGCAGGTATCGCTTCTGCGTCTACTGGTTCAAGGCCAACAGGACCCTGAGGCTGGCGTATGGGAAGCAGAGCTTCCTCCTGGGTGGGGACCCGTCCAGCAGCATTACCCAGGGGAAGGAGAGTCAGAAGACTGAAAGAACCAGCACCCCCATCTTCAACGTGTCCTACATCTCAAGGGGTGGGAAGAACACCTCCGTTGACAGTAGATCTGAATACTTCTTCCCTGGTAAAGCCAATTCAATGTTATTTTAATGAAAGGAAGGGTTCATTTAATCCCCAGCCCATTCTCTAGCCATTGGCAGAGCACTGGTGGTGTCCCAGTATGTGCTACAGCATGATGATGTGAAGACACAGCTGAAGGGTGATGAAAGGGGACACAGGTTTGCTTGAAGCAGCCCAGAGGCAGCCCCTGGTACCCAGGCTCCCTAAAGATGAAGATGGATATTTTCAAGTGTTTTACCCCCTAAAACCCTGGGAAATTGTGGGCTTAGCAGAGGTCTCCAAGGGTCCCGTCTGCACTGCTAGGCACCTAGCTAGCCTCAGCCAGCCTGGTCCTGATGGCCTTGGTGGGAGCTGAGCTCCAGGCAGCAGGAGAAGCTCTCTGGGTTGGGGTCTCCATCAGCTCCCCAGGCTTGAGGTCACCTTGAAGCCCTCTGCTTTCTGCTCCCACCAGGGCTGCACCTGGTTGGTTTGGGGCACAGGGTAGCCGGCTCTGCCTGTGCATCTCACAGCGTTTCCTTTCATGTGCCTGTCAGCCTCTCCAGAGAGCATGCCTGTCTGGAAGCAAGATGTGGAGGACCAGCTCACCACCTTGGACAGCCTCATTGCCCAGCCCCCAGTGCCAGCCACAGGAGCCACAGAGCAGCAGATGCTTCGGCGGTAAGTTCCTGGCTTGTGCCGTTCCCACTGCCACTGGTGCAGTGCCCACTGCATCCTGCTCACTGCACCCCTTCCCTGACAGCAAACTCGGGGAGCTGGAGAAGATGCTGGCCAAGGTGGAGCTCGAAGGGCAGAATCAGACCTTTGGAAAGGCCACTGTGCATGCAACCGTCCTGAAGGTCCAGCCCACTCAGGCTCCTCAGCACCTGGCCTTTGCTTCCCAAAGAGAGGTGGGTCCTGGGGAGCCTGCCCTGGTGGTCTTGGTCCACCAGCACCCTCTCCCAGCCTCTCTCCTGATGAGTCTGTCCTTGCAGGAGGGTGGAGAAGTTCATGGGTTCGCGGTGGACCTGCCGAGCAGCCTGTTTGTGACAGCAAACGAGAGAGAGGAGGTGGTGGAGCACAGGGTGCTCCTCATGGACATCAACAGCCAGACCATGTTCCAGGTAATGCCCACATGCGTGACATGGTGGGCTGTCCCTGCCATGCCAGGGGCTCTGGCGGTACAGGGTAGCAGGGATGCTGCCCAGACCAGGGTGCCGGTGCTCGCTCGGAGAAGATGCTTCAAAGATGAGCTAGAAGCTTGATGGGGAAAGAGGCATGGGACCTCCTTCTTGGGGACTCTCACTAGCTTCATGCCCAGCAGCAATCTCTTCCCATACTGCCATTGCCTGCTTTTCTCCCACAGGATGAAAACAGCAGCCACATCCTGGGTGACAAGGTGATCAGCATCTCCCTAGTGGACATGGTGGTGGCCAACCTCTCTGATCCAGTGGTCCTCACTTTCTTCCACAACCAGCTGCCGGTAGGTGGGGAAACAGCCTCATTGAACCTGGTCCCACCAGGAATGGAGGGGCAAGGAGGGCTCAGGCCCTGCCAGCTTAGAGAGTGGTCACAATCCAGCAGGTCCATGCCCTTGGCCTGCCTGTACAGGGTCTGCTACGTCTTCCAGAGCTGTATGATGATCATGGCTTCACTGTGCACTGGTGGTGGCACTGCCTGCTCCTGTCCAGGAGATGCTGCTTTGCAGATGTGTCGCCTCCAGCACGATCTCCAGGGCTGGGGGACCCTTTGAGTTAACAATCCCTTGGCTCATTCATGGCCCTGACAGATGCCTGCTCAAAGGTGAACCCCTTGTTTGAAAAAGGGGTCCTGGGAGCAAGTATCTGCTCCGTGAGCTGCCAAGAAAATGGTCTCTGCCTGGAGCCCGCTCCCATGATACGGGATGGTATGTCTCCTGAGACCATCTTGCCTCCTGCCGCATGTTCTTCCCTATCAAATGTGCTGGCTGGGCAACAAATCCACAGCTGCATCCTGATCAGGGCCCGTGGTTTTGTCATTGCAGAGGAACGTGACCCCGCTGTGCGTCTTCTGGCAGGAGGACACCACCGGTGAGTGCTCCTGCACTTGGGTGCGAAGCCAGGTGCTGCCTTTACTCCTTTTGCAGGGTACCACAGACATGCTGGTAGGAGTGAAAGTCGCTCTGCACCTCCCTTCCTCACTCCAGCTCCGTAAACCTTTCCCATGAGGTTGATTTCAGGTTCTCCCCTCCATAGCTAACCAAAGAGCTTTCTCCCTCCCTAGGGATGGGTCCTGGGGGTGAGAGTGCTATCTGAGTGTGTGTGCTTGGCATGGGACAAGCTGGGACCCTCACTTTTGTCCTCCTCCCTGCCGTGGACACCTTGCCGTGAAAATCCACAAACCTGAAGCAGATGTTCCTGCTGCTCACCAGACACTCTCCCTTTCTCTTGTGCAGCCAGCTCTGGGAGCTGGGACAGCTATGGTTGTACAACGGTGACGGCAGGCAGCCAGACGGACTGCAGATGCAACCACCTCACCTACTTTGCCGTGCTGATGGTGGGTAGCGCCTTCCTGCAACTCTCTGTATTTGTTCCCACTGGCTGTTTTTCCTCACCATCTCTTGTTCCTCCTTCTCCTCAGGTATCTTCCCCAGAAATCACCTACATACACAGGGATTCCCTGAGTATCATAACCTACATTGGCTGCCTGATCTCAGCTTTGGCATCCATTTGCACCATCTTCTTCCTCTACTTCAGGTATGGTCTGACAGGTCACCTCACGCTCCCCGTCTGCGTCCTGTCCATTGCCACTACACCCGGGTGGGCGCAAGATCTCCAAACACAGTTAGTGGCCTGGCTAGAAGCATGATGAAGGAGCCATGCTTGAAGAAAGCAGAATTCTCCTCTCCAGAAACCACCGCCTTGGTCAGGTCTCCCACAGGGCACTCGAAAACACCAGCTGTTTCCAATGATTTTGGAAAATCAGTTTGGTGATTGTTATGGATCCAGCAAGCAGAAGCCTGCAAAGATCTTTTCAAGGGCTCAGTGGAGAACATGAGTGTCTTCTCCTGAGTCATGTCATTGATCCTACATGGATGATTCAGAGCTGAAATGATGTCGCTACCTACCCCCCATGGCCAAGACCTGAAATGCAGGGTCAGCTGCAGGGACCTGAATTGGCACATGTAACGGGTGGTCCCACCCGTGGGGTTAGGCTCTCAGCCCCTGACACCACCAGAGGGTCTCCTGGCTCTTCTGGCAGGGGCAAGTTGCCCCATGCAGAGCTGTGGGGTGTTGTGGGACACCAAGGATGCTGGCCAGGCACGGTGGTGAGGTCTCTCCCCTCCTTGCTTCTCCAGAAGCAAGCAGCGAGACCAGATCATGAGCATGCGCATCCACATGAACCTGCTAGGTGCCATCTTCCTCCTGGATGTCACCTTCCTCATCTCCGAGCACTTGGCTTCCAGCAGCAGCGAGGCAGTCTGCAGAGCTGGGGGGCTGTTCCTGCACTTCTCCCTCCTAAGCTGCCTCACCTGGATGGGCATTGAGGGCTACAACCTCTACCGGCTTGTGATCGAAGTCTTCAATGCCTACCATGACCACTTCCTCCTCAAGCTCTGCCTGGTGGGCTGGGGTGAGCATGGGGGAAGGCAGAGATGCCCTTGAGGGCATGGGCAATGGGGGTGGAGGGGCACCCGAGTAGGTCTTTCCCACCATCTATGGTGCCTGGATGGGGATGGAGATGTAGCTGTGGGGGAGCAGATGTCTGAGAGCAGAGGGATCTCTGTTGAGAGGCTTGGTGGAGAAGGAGACTCAGTGGCTGAGAGCAGAAGCTGGTACTAGAGCAAGGGTGGGTCACCCTGGGGGTCACTCAGCAAGGGAGGCATGTGAGAGCCACTGTTTGGAGTCTTTAAATAGTAATGGGATCCTCTCTTTCTGAAAGAAGCATCCAGGACAGCCTAGAGAGATGGGCTTGATGCAGGAAGCACCCATGCATCTCTGCCATGCTTTGGGCTGGAGGCCACAGTAGGAAGATCTCATGATCTTTTGTGGCCTAAAATTCCACAGCCCTAGGAAACCCCTGGCTGGGGTTGGTGCAGCACAGCTCACTCCCGGGCTGGGGCTTTTGCCAGGTGTCTTTGTTGCGTGCTCCATCCTTGGTTCCCCCTTGGGAGGGAGGATGTTGGTTTGTACTCTGTATGGGGAGAAAGGGGCAACAAATGCTTCCAGAAGGACCGAGGGTCAGGAACTAGGGCGGCTGCTTCATTCTGTTCTTGCCACCCAGGACTCCCCTTCTTCTGTGTGACGCTGATCTTCTCGACTAGCTGGACAAACTACGGCCCCTTCTCCATTCCCGTCTATGAATCCATTGGTGGCAAATCCACCAATGCAACCATGTAAGTCATGGGAAATGGGCTGCCTGGTCCCTGGTCTTAGATAAAGTCAACTGGCTAAATTTTCACTGTGTCCTACAGACTTTCCTTAGCCCACTTGTAGCTTTTCTGGGGCTTTGTGCAGGGTGGTGGTGGGGAATCCTCCCTCCCTGTTTAACTAAGCTGGGCACTGAGTTTGCACCACACCTTTGTGCTTCCCCCAACCCCTCCAACTCATGTCCCTGTGGGATGACATAGCATAACCCTCTGCCCTTTCTCCTCCCTCCAGATGCTGGATCACAAGCCCCCTGATCCATAACGTTGTGAACCTGGGTTTGTTCAGCCTGGTGTTCATCTTTAACTTGGTCGTGCTGGGGGCCATGGTCCGGGAGATCCTCCGGCAGAACAAGAAAGGCCACAAGCTCAAGCATGTCCTAGCCCTCTTTGGGCTGAGCATCCTGCTGGGCATCCCCTGGGCGCTGGTCTTCTTCTCCTTCACCTCCGGTGTCTTCCGCCTTGTCTCCCTCTACATCTTCACCATCATCAACTCCCTCCAAGGTGAGCCTGGGATGCCAGGCTACTCCAAAGGGCACTGGGGGTTTCGTGGGGTATTGGTGGGGTGGTGATGGACTGTGAGAGGAGCCGTCCCTGGCAGGCTGGCTGGCTTGCTATTGACTACTATTGGTCCTTAGAGGGGGTTCACCCACTCTTCGTTCCCTTTGGGTGTCAGTCTCTTTTCCCAAGTGATAGGATGAGAGGAAACGGCCTCAAGTTGCGCTGGGGAGGTTTAAATTGGATATTAGGAAAAATGTCTTCACTGAAAGGGTGGTCAAGCACTGGAACAGGCTGCCTAGGGAAGTGGTTGAGTCCCCATCCCTGGAGATATTTAAAAGACATGTAGACATAGTGCTTAGGGACATGGTTTAGTGGTGGACTTGGCAGTGTTAGGTTTACGGTTGGAGTGGATGATCTTAAAGGCCTTTTGCAACCTAAATGATTCTATGATTCCTCCCTCCTGTCCCAGGTTTCCTCATCTTCCTCTGGTACTGGACCATGGTGCTGCAGGCGAGAAAGTCCCCTGACTCGCAGAGCAGCTCCGACAGTGTCAAACTGCAGCCCAACAGCAGCCAGTGCCATCTTGGCTGAGCCCCGCAATGGCCGTGCTGCACCGTGCCAGGGCTCCCTGCGTGGAGGACGGCCGCAGGAAGGACTGACACCATCCGCTTTGCTACCACACCTGCCTCGTAGGGCTGCTAGGAGCCCAGGGACCCACAGCGGGGCTGGCCACCCCTCGCCCCTTGCTTCTGCTAGCCCCCTCCCCAATTTTCCCACCCACTGCATCCCGCTGGGCAGCGGTGCATCCCTTGGACTGGCATCCTTGGAGCAGGAGGGAGGGATGCTTGCCTGGGCAACGAGGGCTGCAGAAACTAGAAGGGACAGGGACAGGGTCCCTGGTGCCTCCGGATGTTCCCTCCCGTGCCCCAAGGCCAGGGATGATGGGTGGGAAAGGCCCCATCTTCAGCCCTTGCTGGTGGTCACCAAGAGGGTCCTTCCCCAGTGAAGACAGAATAACTCTGCCCCCGCAACACCCTCTAGCAGCTGAAATAATCTATTTTTGTTATTTTGTTGAATGTATATTTTTGGATGATGTAGAAGTTTAATGAGCACACCAGACTTGTGCCCATTAAAGTTGTTCCTGCTCGAAGCGTGGCTTGCTGGGGTCTCTCTGCTGGGTGCGTCTGTGGGCTCTCCAATGGGATCCGTCCCTCGGCTGGGGTTATCCAATCCCCAGGGCAGGATCCGGCGTTTCACCCTGTAGGATCCTTCTGAGCTGGGACCAGTAATGGCGCTCCCAGCAGAGCACTGGCAGCCTGGTGCCGTAGGGGTCGGGGTGATGGAGGGGGATGCCATGGTTCAGGAAGCTGCTGCAGTCTTTGGGGACCGTCACTACCCAGTGAAGAGGGAGGCTGGTGGAAGATGGGAATCCGAAGACGGAGGCTTCGCAGGATGGGAATCACCTTCCTCAGTGGCTGCGGGGCCATGGAGAGCGCAGCTGTGCTGCTTGCAAACACAGTACTGCATCACCCAACTCACCAGTTCCCCTTCTGGATGGTGCTCCGCTTGTGGTTCATCCCCCTCTGCCTGTTTCCCAGCTCCCAGCCGGGGCAGGGGGACCTTCCTGGGAAGCGGATCTTTCATCCCCGGCGGCTTGTGGTGATGCCTGGCAGCGCACCCAGTTTGGGAGACGGATGCCCTGACATGTCGCTGGGCTGGTGGGGGGCATCAGCCAAGGATTTGGCAGGATGGGGGGGAGAAGGGGAAGGAAAAAAGCCCCGAGTCAGGTGGGGGAAGCAGCCAAGGGGGAAATGATGTGGCTGTGATGGTTATCGCTGTTGCTGTGAGCTGGGCAGGAGGTCACTTGCCAACCCACAGGAAGGTGTGAGGGTTCGCAAAAGGGAAATGAGGACACGGCCGTTGCCTCAGGAGCAGCCACAAGCCCTGGGGGAGCCCAGGGAGGAGCAGAGTTGCTGGGACGAGGGGAGCAGAGTGTCGTGGGATGGCCAGGGGTAGCCAGGAGACCCCACAAAGCAGCATGAACCTGCTCCTGGGTGCTGTCCTGCTGCTCCTGGTGCTGCCCGGTAAGTGGTGGGTGAGGGGGATGCCGGCACCCCGGCTTGGGGTGTGTGTGGGCTTGGGGGGTACATTTTCCCTTAGGAAAGTGTTGACCCAAAGACCGTGGTGGGGTTTCACCCTGAAATGTGGCCAGGCCAGAAGGGAGTGTTCCCCCTGGGATGTGCAGAGAGCTGGCAGAGGTGAGCGGAGCTGGGGGCTTTGCTGCTGGGGACTATTTTAAAACCTGGGACCAGTAGCCCAGGGTCTCTTCTGCAAGCCACCCTGGGGGGGCTGCATGCAGTGATGTGTCAATGCAGGCATAGTGGCTTTGCCTTCACCAGCCCTGACAGCTGTCCAGTTGCTTTTTGAAGCTCATGTAACTGTAGGGCTGCTCCTTTTTAACCTGGCAGCTGCCAGATTCTCCTGCCTCCCTCTTCCCCTCTGGGCAGGGGGAAGACTGACCCTAGATTTTGGGGTTTTCACCCCACTTCCCCATGTGGTCTTCTTCCAGATGCTGCTGCGGGACAAGACAGCTGTGCCGGTGAGTGGTCCCCCCCATCCCTGCCCTCGCCCTGGTGCCCCGCCCAGTGCCACGGCGCCCAGCAGTCATCCCGCTCCCCTCCTCCCCAGCCCTGAGGCGGGGTGACAGGCACCACCAGTGCTGCGACATGGTGGAGTTGGAGGAGCAAGGCAATGGGACCCTCAGCCCTGACTTGCCCCACCGCTGCCCAGAGCTGGGGCGCTCCAGCAGCTCCGCTTGTGCCTGCCTGCGGGAGCGCTGGCTCAGGTAGTGGGCAGGGGTGGCCATGGTGGGGTTTGGGGGCTCAGCCCCCCACGTCCACCGGTCCCACAGCCCTCCTGCCCTGCAGGCTGCTGCAGTCGGCAGGGCTGGAGCTGCACAATGGGCTGCCTGGGCTGAAGGTGCTGCTTCTGAACGTCAGCAGGGCTGTCACCCGTGATGTCCTCATCACCTTTTCCCCCACAGAGGTGAGATGCGCCCCTCTCCCTTGCTTGGGAGGCCCCGTGCCTTCCAAGCATTCCTCAGCCCCTGCCCAGGGGGAAGAGCCAGCAGGAGGTGGGTAGTCAGGGGGAGGGAGAGGAAGAAGAGGAGGAGGAATGTGTGGGACCTTGTGCCTCCTGCCCACCCCCAGGCCCTCCCACTCTCTGGATGTCCCAGGGGACCATGTCCCATGGGGTAATGGTGGGTTGGAGCTCTCCTGGGAGCTGGTCCCAGATCTGCTGCTTTGCTGCTGGGTGCTGGGGATGAGGTTCTCCCCTTCTGCCCTTGGGGCTCCTGCCAATGTTGCTGAGCAAAATCCACTTGGGCAGGGCTGAATTTGTGCCTGGAGCAAGGTCGGTCTTGAGCAGAGAGGCGATGCTGCCAGCAAGCAACTCCCCCCCACTGCTGTTCACTGCTGCAGGGCCCTAGGATGCTGAACATGATGGAGAAGGGGAAGGCAGGCAAAATCCAGCTTCCCAGGGAGATATTCCGGTCCCTGAGCAGCCGGGCAGTGCGTGTGGTGGTGACAGTCCTCAACATCCAGCAGCTTGGCATGTTCAAGGTACTGGCTGGCATTGCCAGCATCCCTCTGGCAACTGGCACTCGCTACCTGCCAGCTTGGCTCAGGCAGCGTTGCTCCCATGCAGGAGGTCAATCAGACAGGGCAGGTCCTGGACGACACTGTGGTGGGCATCACGGTGGGGGAGATGAGCATCTCTGGGCTGCACGACCCTGTGCAGCTCACCTTTGCCCACAGGCAGCTGCCCCATGTAAGTCAGCTGTGCCCTCCCTCCATCTCTCCAGTGCCCCTCACTGTGGCATCAGCTGATGCTGCTCTCCCTCCTTGCAGGACGTCACCCCACAATGTGTCTTCTGGGATCCCAGCAAAGGTATAGTCCTTGGCAGGGCTGGGTGTGGGGCTGGGTGAGGGTGCTGTTCCCCACACTCATGGCCGTCACCCTGTGCTGGTCGCAGGGCAGGCAGGAGGCTGGAGAAGCAGCGGATGTGTCATGCAGCCTGAGGACAAGAGGACAGTCTGCTCTTGTGACCATCTCACCTTCTTCACCCTCCTCCTGGTGACAATCCCACTCCCCACAGCTCCTGCTCATACCCCAACTGTGCTGCCTGCCCCACCTTGGTAGCCCCTTGGGTGTCATGAGTTACAGGGACAGTTATAGCTGCTCCCAGGCAAGCCCAGGTCCCAAAATCAAGCCCAGCCCCAGCTTAGGAGGGCAGCAGCAGCTCAGCAGAGTGGGTACAGGGTGGAAACAGCCCCCAGCCTAGTGCAGGCTCTGGAGCAGCAAGGCTTGGGGTCCCATCTGCTGGTGGAGGTTCCCAGAAGGGTGCTCATGGTGGTCCACTATAGCCTTCACTCGTCCCTCACCCCACCCCAGAGAGCATCTCCTCTGAGCCACCACTGCCCCGCTCCCCCCAGAGACCTTCTGGGGGGACAGACCGGGGGCTTGTGTGGGGTCCCTGCAGCAGCCCACCAGGGTTATCAGCCCCATGGCTCTGGTAGCTGCAGTTGGGTTTTCTGGGTTGGTCCAGGGCCTATCTAACCCAATGTGTGCATGTTTGGCAGAATCCAGCTCTGGACAAATCCACGGCACAACCCTTGATGGCTGTTGCCACTGCTGGCTGTGGGGTAGCCATGGCTTTCTCCATCTTCACCATTGCCTTCTGCATCTTCTTAAGGTAGGATGTGGCAGCAGCTCACTGGGGACTCCTCAGGCTGGGAGAGATGTGGGGCAATTCCGGTGCCTCTGCATGAACCTGCTGCGATACGGCATGGGGCCCCGCTCAGCTGTGATCCTCACCTTTTCTGCTCCCTCTGGGGACTCTCAGGTGCAGGTTCAGGTCCGAGGAGACCCTCTGCATCAACCTGGGGCTGCACGTGAACCTCTTGGGCAGCCTGCTCCTCCTCAACCTGGCCTTCCTGCTCAACAGCGAGCTCTCCAGTGGGACCCAGCTGGGGACCTGCAAGGTCCTGGGGGGGTTCACCCACTACTGTCTGCTCTGCTGCTTCACCTGGATGGTGCTGGAGGGCTGTCACCTCTACCTCCTCTTCGTCAAGGTCCTCGGCACCTACATCCGCCACTACCTGGCGAAGCTGTGCCTGGTCGGCTGGGGTGAGTACCACCAGCTTGGGTGAAAGCTGTGGGGAGAGGTGGGCAGTGGGTACAACTGGAGGGGGAACAGGGTGATGCAGTGATGGGCAGAGAGTGATCAAGACCCCGTCCTGCCCACAGCTCTTCCAAATGCCATGGTCAGGGCCAGGAAGTGTCTTATATGGGCTCAGTGCACCAAATTCAGGGCAGCACCTGCAGGCACCCTCCATCCCGCTGAGGACCAGCCTCCTGCTCATCAAGCAGGTGGTATCCTCGGGGGTCTTCGTTCCCCCGTTGCCAGCCCTCCATGGCACCTTGGGGGGCACCAGAGCAGATGACCCTGCAGAGAGCTTAGGGGACACCTCGAGCCCTGCCGCCCAGTGCTGTCCTTCCTTCTCCACATCATGTCCCAGCAGCAATCTTTGTGCCCCCAGCACTTGTGCAACCTCAGCGGGTCCCTAAGCCCCATCTTCCCTGAAGTCGGCACATCCAGGGACATGCAGAGATCCCAAGCTGACCACCTTGCCCACTGCTTGCCTTTCTGGCCTCCTCCACGTGTCTCCCTTGTTCTTCCAGGCTTCCCCATTCTCGTGGTGGGGGTGGCAGGAGCCATTGACAGCTACGGAGAATACAGGATCCAGACCATGGACCAGGAGGTCATAGCCCACCTGTGCGTGTGCCACCGCCCACAGGGCTTAGGTGGCCCTTTGGCACGGGGAGCGGTAACCCAGTCCTGACGGGAGCGGGGTGGGGGGCTTTACACTGTGCTTCTGCTTCCCTAACTGTGATTACAACACAGCAGCTACAGCTGTGGTAACCACCACATCACCACCTCTTGTGCCGAGCCTCCTCAGTCATGCCTGCAGGCCTCCAGGTCATGGAGGGACATCCAAGGTCCACCTGGAGCTTCCCCAGGCTCCCTCCCAGCTGAGCAACATGAGGGCAGCAGATCCACACCACTGTCCTCCCTGCTTCACCCTGGCCTTGGAAACCCCACCAGCACAAGGGTGTCCCTGCATCCCCAAACACATCCCCCTGGGGATGCTCCCATGGGTGCTGCTGGGGCTAGCAGAACCACTGGAGGCACCACGGTTGTCTCTTTTCAGGTGCTGGATCACTTCCAAACGTCTCCTGGTCCACTACATCACCAACTGCGGTTACTTTGGTCTCATCTTCCTCTTCAACATGGCTGTCTTCGGGGTGGTGGCTCGGAAGAGCTGCTGCCTACAGCATACAGGGGCAGTGCAGGGAGACCGCAAGACCTGGAAGGTGGCCCTGGTGGCAGTGGGGCTCTTCTGCCTTCTGGGAGCCACCTGGGCCGTGGCGTTCCTCACCTACGGCATCTCCTCTGCGCCCATGCTCTACCTCTTCACCATCCTCAACTCTCTCCAAGGTCAGGGCCGGCTCTGAGCTGGGCTCCCTGGGCTCAGGTGGGGAAGATGGAGGAGGCAGGAGCCACCCTGGCAGTGGGTTGACCAGGGGTCCCAAGGCACCAGCATCTTCCCAGCACTGTCATGCCCTTCCCTTTGGCAGGGCATGCCAAGCAGCAGGTCCCAGCCACTGGCATGGAGCTGGTCATGGCTCCCAACCATGTCCACTCCACCGGGGGTGGCTTTCCTCCAAGGAAGCCATTCCTTAGCAGAGGAACAGGGACATTATCCACCCAGGGCATGTCCCAGCCAAATGGCTCACCTGAAGCCAGGGGGAGACCCTCCTGCAGGAGCAGGAGCAAGCTGGGGGAACCCCTTGGAAGCGGCAGGGAAGTGCTGGTAGCATCCTGCCAGGATGCTTCCCACCATCTCCTGCTGCTGCTGAGTGTCTTCCTTCCTCTCCCTGCAGGAATCTTCATATTCATCTGGCTGGTTGTCCTCTATTACCCGAAGACAAAGGAGATGGCTGGCTCCCTCTCCCACATCATCAGACATGACAAAAACACCACAGTCTCCCAGGACTGACTAGACCTCCCTCCCTGCTTGCATGTGCACCCGCTGAGAACAAGCTTCGATCCCAATGGATGCAGCTTCCCCATGGAGGATGAGAGCTCAGTTTACCATGCCTTGGTTTACCCTTCAGTGGGCATGATCCACCTTAGCAGGGCTCTTTGCTTCAGCCCTTTCGTTCCTAGTGGCCTGCCTTGGGCAAGGAGCTCCAGAGACATCTTTTCTGCCAAAGTCCCTCCAGGCTGCAGCTCCCCCATGGTCTTGAACTGCCCCCGATCTCATTCCCCAGAGGCTCTTGTGGGGGCAAGGAGGGAGCCCGCACACTGCCTGCCTTCAGCCAGGATGGAGCCATCCCCCTCTTTGCTAGAGATGGCCTTTGGTGCTGGACCAGCCCGGCAGTGGGTTTTCCTGCTGTTGGAGGTGGGAGGATTGAATTACTCCAGCCCAGACTCAGGAGGTTCAGGTCTGAGAATCAGCAAAAAAAGAGAAATCCCACAAGCTTCTTTGCAATATGTCTTCTCCAAACGGACCAGGGCCGAGCTCTTTGGGCAGGGATCTGCTGTATGTCCCTCCTGCAAAACACCCTCTGGGGCCAGCAACAATTTCTTTGAGGACACTGTGCTTCAGCTGGAGGTACACACACAGCCCTGTTGCAGGGAAAACACACATCTTCTCCTCATCTATGTTTTAGTATGAGATCTCTGCCAGCTGTCTGAGCACTATGGACTTAGTCTTTGATGCTTACAATATTGTTTGTTATTTGCTTTATATTAAGGATGTATTGATGGGCAAAAATCTTGCTGGCAATTTGTCATTATTCAGAAGGAAGAAATCTGTATGGATAGGTATATATATACACACACGCGTGTGCACGCACAGAGCAGCCCCTTCTCTGTTAATGCTGCATCTGCATCACACAGAACCATGCAAAGTCCAGCTTTGGTGGGCAAATATCTGGTGTGGGTACCTCCATCTCCCCATGTGCCTGGGTGACTCTCTGGGGAGGAGGCAAGCAGGAGGAAGGAACCTCCCGTCCCTCTCCTGCACTCCAGGTTTCTGGAAATTCATTCACTATAAGTAAGACCATTTCAGAAATGCCTCGATCCCATGCTCTGCACAGTGGGGTCTACCCCTGCCAAAATCAACCACCTGCCCAGGGTAAGGAAGACTCTGGGCAAAAAACCTAGTTACTCCTCTGCTCTCTGCAATCTCTAGGCCAAGCCCAGAGGCAGGGCCTGCTGCAGCTGGATCCTGCAGAGCACAGCAGCATGCCCTCATCTGCTTTTATGCCAGAGCTGCTCCTGCACCCCAGCTTTCCTGGGTACATGTTTCAAATCTAGAGAGTGTGGGCCAGGAGAGGATGAGGTCCTAAGGATGCTACAGGGAACAGAAACACTCTGATGTGACTCATCCTTCAAGCACCATTTGCATCCAGCCATCGCCTCCTTCCCAAAAAAACCCTGTAAAGACACAGGCAAGAGCCTCTCTGCTACTGCCACATTTATTTGGAAACAGCCATTTTCTACACTGTTCGCCGCCTCATGCTGACAGCCGCAGCAGCCACAGTGAGCACACCAAGCGCACACAGCAGGATGAGGGCCCCGGGAAGCCATAGGTTGGGTCCTGCTGAAGAGGAGAAAGGTTGGTTACACATCTGGGTCCCCCAAGCCAATGCTGAGCCCTGGCACGGCATCTCCTGGCCGGGGGCAGATTTGGGGGAGGTCATCTCCTGTGAAGGGTAAGAGCTGCTGGAGCTGGGGGTGCTTCGGGGCCCTGAGGGCACTAACAGGACTTGGTCACCCCAACTGGCCTCACCTGGGGCCTCCACCCACACCCGCTGCTCATGGGCTCCATTTAGCTCAGCATTCGTGTCTGGTCTGAGCTATGCTGTAGGTGGGCCTGCCCCCAGCCCTGGTCCTGGACCGGTGCTTGGATCTCCTGGATTGACCTCGGTGCTCAGAAGGATCCTGCCTTGCTGGGTTGATATGGAGGTCCAGCATTGTGAAAACCCAGCCTTCCTCACCTGGGGTGCTGCACCGACAGCCTTCTGGCTCCTGGTCCCTTCCTGCCCAGCCCCCCTGCTCAGCCTGACCTGTGCCTGGTACAGAGCTGCTCATGCTCTCTGTGCTGGTTTGGCTTCTGGAGCATGCCATGCACGGCCATGACACCTGAAAGACTTCACGCTTCTGTGCAGGGCAGTGATTTTAGCAGCCCTTTTTAATAACCTGGCATTGCCTAGAGAGTTGCAAGGGTCTGTGAGCTGCTTGTGCGCTCCCTGGAGGGACATACATACCCCCCAGGTCCTGTTGGTCAGTCCTGGAATGGTGGGTCTCTGCTCCCAAGGAAGGAGCAGCCAGCAGGTGGATCGGCCCGTAGGAGACAATCTTATTGTAGTCATCCGCCAGCGCCCGCTCGCTCCTCCAGTGCCTGGGGCATTGCTGTCAACAAAGCCAAGGGAAGAGTGATGGGACCAGAGGGCAGGGGAGAAGCCTGCTCTGGGGGGCAAGAGCTGTCCTGGTGGTCTCCCCCTGGCAGAGGCACAGTTGGGGCTGCAGCCTGGGAGCAGTCAAGACACCAGAGCATGAGAGGAGCTGGTTCCTGAAAGACCTTAGCCTGCTCCTCCCCAAGTCCTAGCATAAAGCTCTTCTCCTGCAAATACCCAACAGACAGAGGGAAGGGGGAAAGGAGCTCTGGTGGGTTCAAGCCCTCATACCTTTAGTTCAGGGCACTGGGGTGAGTTCCTGCTGCTCAGAGGTGTTTATTGTGCTGAGGCACCTGAAACCAGAGCAGAGCCCCTTCTCCAAACAGCAGGGCAAGAAAAGGGAGGTCCCCCTGCCTGGCCAGGGCACGGTGCAGGCCACTGGGAGAGCTCACCTTGGCACAGGGCTCTGGGCTGTCAGGGAGACAGAGCTGGACACGGCAGTGCAGGAACACCTCAGGGTAACCAACAAACTGAAACATCTGGAAGCTGAACTTGGCAGTAGTGCTCTCTCCAACAGCATTCAGGTATGTCACTGTCTCATCGTGGGGACACCTGGGACATGATGGCTGAGTCAGCAGATGGCAAACAAGGGGGAGCATCCCAGCCTGGGATACCAGAGCACACAGGATCGGGTGCAGCCCCCAAGCTTTGCTGAACAGGACTATTTCTGTCTTAGTGCCAGTGGGGATGCCTTTCCTGGGCACCCTGCATTGTGCCCAGCTCAGGGAGGATCTGCCACCAGCACAGGAGCTGGCTTGTGTCTTGCTCTGTGGGGCCACAGCTGCTCTGCAGGGGTGGAGTGAGCCTGGCTGTGGCTCCCACTTCCCGGATGTCCACATTACTGGCTTTAGCTTGGCTGCAGCCACCTCTAATGCAAGCTCTTCAGCAGATACCTCTATGCACATCCCAGCAAGGTCTCCCCTCTCCCCTCCTTGTCCTTTGCCTCCCCAGCTGCCAGGAACGATGCTAGAGGGAAGGCAGCACTATTGGCAGCAGAGCAGGGTCAGGAGAGGGGGCTCAGTTCAGGGCAGTTAGGGGGCTCATCTACGGGGCTGTTCCACCTAATCAATGATGGTGTCCACCATAGGTTCCACCTATGAGCAATGATGGTGTCATTGCTCAGTGCTCCCTCACAGCAACCTGCCCTTAGCATCCAGCAAAGAAATGCGACTGTGCTCATGGTGCAAGGAGACCGGATGCACTAGGGGCACTCCACTCACCCCTTCTCAATGAGCTCGTGCTGCACATCCTGGTAGGGATCCACGCTTGGTGTGGCCCAGCAGTCCTCAATGCTCAGTAGGAAGTACTTGAGCTGGTGCTGTCCTTCTATCTTCAGCAGGACATAGAGCGTGTCTGTGATGGGGACGGTCACGGCTGGCAAGTGATAGGGCTGAAGGTAGGAGGGAGTCTTGTACAGTCTCATGCTGACATTGAAGTGTCCTTCTCTGACCACGAACTGCACCAGCCTGAGAGGAGAGGAGGAGAGCTCATGAGCAGAACGAGAAGGCAGAAAGGACGTAGCACAAGTCAGGCCACCGGCGCAGGTGCACTGACTCTGGATGTGCCTCTGCTCCCAGGTGAAGCCTTGTGACAGCTGGGCCCCGAGCTGCCTCCCAGCTGGTAAGTCCGCGCCATGTGCGGACAGAGGCAAGGAGCCCCAGGGGGTCCCACTGACCTGCTGGCCAGTGAGGGCTATGAGAAAGGCAACCCAGGGGGTGCTAACCTGCACCTCCACAGGGACCTGTGGGGACATCTTCCAGTTCCCACCTTTTATTTTTTGGCTAGTTGCTTTCAAGCACAGAGGATAGAAGAAAAGTAGATTGTGCGTGTTCCAATTTGGCTCTGTCCCAGGCCCAAACGTTGTGTTGAAAAACTATGTTTGTAAGAGAAAGGGAGGAACCTTGATGTGGCATTGCTCTCAGAGCTCTCTAGTGGCTCCCCACGGCCTTTGCAGATCACCTCATCAAAGGCATCTATTTTTCTGTAAGCTCACAGATACCATGTCAGCAGCAAGGTGAAGAGGGACCACTCACTTGTCAACAGCAGTGAGAGCGAAGGGCAGTTTCACCACCTGCTCGTAGGCGTAGACGCAGGAGAAATGCACTTCCAGTTGAAAACTCCGGGAGATCACGCCCCCGCGCGCTTCCCGCTCTGATTCAATGACGTTGGAGTATGACACGTGGGATCTGTTTTGCTGGAACGACACAGAAATCAAGTCTCCAGACCATGTCTAAGTCCACAGACAGAGCTCCAAGCTCCAGTTCAGATGGTGCAACTCAGCTATAGGTGCTCCAGGCCTCCTGGATATCTGCTGGGGTTTTTGCTCAAGCCCCATGTCCAGGGGCTACTGGCAACCATCACTGGAGGAGGCAGGAGTCAGCATACTGACCACAGGTGAGGGCCCCCCTGTGCAATGCAGAGCTGAAGCATCAGTTCCTCTGCACCCTCCCTGACTCATGAATCCAGTGAGGGACCAAGGGGCTATAGCCAGGGCTGCAGAGCTTAGAGGATGCTGCCAGAAAGCTGAGGGCTGAGCTAGTAAAGAGCACACTGAGACTTCCATGGTCTTCTGCATAAGACAAGATGTGCTGCCAGCAGGGGTTTGGTGGAGGCAGAAGAGCTTTCTGATAGCCCTCAAGAAAGCCTTCCAAGGGGAATGAGAACTTTACAGCACCCAGATATAAAAGGAAAAGCCCCTGGGGCTTCCCCTTGCTGTCCCCACTCAGCATGTCTGCTCCTCTCATGGCTTCAGAGCTATGCAGAGAGGCTCTGCTGGATCCTCACCTGAATTATTGATCCACAGGCAGTGTGGTTTTCACCTGTGAGAGTGGCTGCAAAAAACAGCTCACCCTCTTCTTCCCTTTCTGAGACCTTGCATGCCCGGTTCTTCAAGTGTACAAGCTCCCGGGGGATTTTCAAGAGTTCAAACACCTCCTTCCTCACCATCATTTTCATGTGCTCTTCCTCGCAGGCCAACTTCAGTACCACATCTGGGGGAAAAAGCCATCTGCAATAGCAATAAGGAAGAGGCCTGAAGGAGCCCTAGGTCAGCTATGGGACAGCACCGTCCCACCAAGCTCAAAAGACACTCATCCCAGCCTTGTTGGAGGCTGCTGGTAGGGCTCTTCAGAGACACCGGGCAAAAGACAAACCTTTGGGAATGCGCAGAAGTTAATGTGGGTCTGTCATTTTCTACTGGTTGCCTAAGACCTGCACAAGTCCATGGCTGCCACTGCTCTGAACACACAGAATCCTTAAGCTCAAGACATCAAAGGCAGATGTTGTGGGTCTGGCCCCTTTTGAGGGCTGTCTACAGAATCACTGCAGTTTGCCAAGGGCACCAGACAGGGACAGCAATCCTCTCTTTCAGATGAACAAGACACAGTTTTTGGCCAGTGTCTGGAAGGAGCCTTCACTGTAGCCATGCTGGAGTCCATGTGGTTGTGCCGAGACTGTGAGGCAGCTGTGCTCCACAGCATGCCCTGCTGTCCTGACATGGCTAGACCACAGCATGGCTTCTTGACAGCCAAGGTTTCCTTCTTAGAGGAATTAAGACTTCTGGGGAGGAAGGAAATGGCCTGTGACATGGTCTTGTACCAACGTGTAGTCAGGACATGGTGGTGGTGGTGGTGGGGAATGCACTTGAACCAGGAGCTGGGACGTGCTCCTGGAGCCTGCAGTGGAGAGCAGTCGTAACACCAGTGCAGCATGCCCATCACCCTTCCCTCTGGTGCCTGTGGACAGACTGGGCAGGGCTCACCAACATTGCCAGCCCTACCTTGGCAGAATGCCCCTGTGAAGCCTGGTTTGCAGCTGCAAAGTGGTCTGTCCTCCATCACTTGGCAGTCTCCCTGGTGCTGGCACGGGTTTGACAGGCAGGGGTCTGGGCTCCTCTTGAGATGGAGGGTAACCCCCTGCCTCAGGCCACTTGGGCTTGCCAGATCACCTGCAGCAAAGGAAAGGCGAGTAAGCTGAAATGCAGCGAGAATATCTCCCCTACGAGAGACACGAGAGCGAACTTGCCCCACAGCATGAAGCCCTGTACAGCTCACAAGGGCTGAGATCCTTGCCTAGAGCCAGAGCAGGCACATGTGAGGAAGAACCTGCCGCCTCAGCTTGCCTGGGAGGATATGACTGAGAGCCTGGGAGACCTCCTCAGCATGGCTGTAATCTGGATTAGAGCTATGGAGCCTGCCACCAGCTAGCAAGGAGAGTGATGGCACGTCACAGCACCTCTGCCCATCTCCATGGCTTATATACTGTAGATGGCTGGGATGGAGAGCCTGAGGTTTCTGCCTATTTTGCCAGCTCTTGCACCCCAGTTCCTGCCTCCCCTGAGCCCTGCTCTGTTGTCCCCCCTTAGCAGCCTTCAGCAGTGCCCCGAATGAGGAACCTGGACATGGATCAGGTGAGGGTTTGACCTCTCCTTTCCATACTACCTGCCTGTGACCCAGCAGGGACAGTGTACAGGGAGACTCACTCTTGTTGCCTTCGCAACCAGTCAGGCAGAGGGCAGAGACCAGCAGCAAACATCTCACAGTCCTTTCCTGTAAAAACAAGCAGGCTCTGGGTAACTCAGGTTTTTTGCATGCTCACTGGAGATGTTTGCAGTCATTCAGAAAGAGCCAACCCTCAAGCATGGGTGCAATAATTTCTGTACTGTATTTCCTCCAGAAACTCTAGGTTCAATGGCACAAAGCCATTTCCTATACCAAAGGGACAGATCAGCAATGCCTCCCCCCCACCCCGCCAGGATAACACAAGGGTCAAATACTGTCCTGAATTTAGGTACCTATTCCAGAAAGAGCGGGTGGGAGAAATCAGACCTGCAGGGATGTGCTGGCAGTGATAAAGCCACATTTCAGTAAGAACAGGCACTTTGAGTAAAATGGCACAGCTGAGGCATCCGTCCAGGCTCCCCAAAGAGGAAAGGAGTTTCCCTCTTCCCACTACAGCTTTTTTGAAGAGTTAGGATTTGCAAAAGGATCCTTGCTTTTCCCATAACCCATATCCATAACAAGGAGACAATGGGATAAAAAAAAACCCAAAGCCTTGAACACAACTATAATTAATGCTACAAAGCCACAGATTAAGCTGATCTCCCCCATTGGTACAGACAATGGTTTTCTTTAGGGAAATGAATGGCACAGTGATGGATGAGCCCTGGACACCGGAGTCTCCTTATCAGAAATGCAGATATGAATCAGCTGGGGCTGGTGGCTGGAGCGATGCTCTGCCACCCCTCTGCCCTGCAGGTGCACTGAGAGCGGGGCAAAGCCAAAGCCAAAAGCCCCACTCTGGTCTGGCAGCACATTGCATACCCCCTCTGCTCGACCCTGAGCAGCTGTGACCACCGGACTTCCAGGTGAGGAGGGTTTATTCCCCGCTCTGCTCCTTGCTCGCTGCAGCAGTCCTGAGAGGTCCCACCAGCATCAAGATCTCACCTTGTTCTCATCCCACTTACCATCACCAGGCCACTCTATGCTCCTCCACTCACCGCTGCCCCGGGTTGCTCTCACACTCCCTGCTGCGTGCCTTATATCGCCTTCTCCCCCACACGAACACGCTGCCTCTGTGATTGCACAAGAGCCAGCTTAGCATCCTTCAGCTGTGGCCAGGGTGGAAAGGACTCTGTGAAAGTCCATCCTCCGGCACGGACGGACCTTCTGATTAGCCAACAGCTCATGAACGCTGACCCAATTCATGGCCCTGATGGGATCCCAAACAGGGGGAGTATCTGCAAAATCCCTAGGAATCTGGGGTTTTGTGCATCCAACTGGTTTTGTGGTACCTGCTTTTGACGCAGCAATAACAGATACTGCAGCAGCACACGCGAAGGCCAGATAACTGTGTATACTGAATACACACGGTTTTGCAACCACAATGTATATTTGCTTGGGCTGTTTTTTTAATGACTTCTGATGCCTAAGATCTGGTGAGAAGTAGTGGTGAGAGATGGACGGATGAGGGCTTGGTCCGAGCATGCTTTGTTTAGGAAACAGTAACCAGCTGCAAATAGCGATGCTTCTCGATATATATTGACTACTCTGTGCATCCTCAGGGGTTTAATTGCTACAGTCACCATAACATAGCAGCAAATATGAACATCCATCCATACAGGCTTTTTCCTAAGCACAATGAAAACCAGAAAACAAAAGTGTTTAGCACTTGACCCTGCTAGTTCACTAGGCTACTAGTTCACTAGGCTACTACCAATTAAAAAAAAAAAAAAAGGCCTCCTGCCATCCCCTGCTGCCAGCTTTTAGGTGAGAATCTCTGCTTTCCATTACGTATTTTACAAAGCAATTACCCGTGACAGAAGCTTGCACAGACTCTTGCTTAGAGATGCAAAGGGAGTGCAGCCCGCAAGCTTAGAAAGCAATAAAGGAAAAGGTTGAGGAATGGTGGGGTGGGGGTGGGGATTTTTTTTGTTTGTTTTTTTTTTTTGTTTTTTTTGTTGTTGTTTTTTGTTTTGTGTTTTTTTTTTTAAAGAGAGTGAAACTGGTGAGCCTTGTCATCTGCGAGGGGCTGGTGGCAAGGCCGCCTTGGCAGGCAGGGATTGGCCACTTCCCCTTCATTTTGCAGAAAAATATTCTGGACAGAGAGGGCTGCTACCAGAAACGTGCCTTCTCCCTGGACAACAGCGGGGCGGGTGTCGGGAGCTTTCAACCCGGGAGATGCTCAGGCCAGTGGCGGGGAGGGCTGGGGCAGCCGAGGGGGTGCGGGATGGGCACCTGAGGAGCCCCGGGGGCAGCGTGGGGGTGGCCTGTCACCTGCCCGGGGTGGCGGGAGGCCGGGGGGCGAGCTGAGGGTAGGCCGGGGGGAGGCTGGGGTAGGCCTGAGGGTAGGCCCCGGGGGGGGAAGCAGCGGCAGGCCCCAGGGTAGGCCGGGGGGAGGCCCGGGAGAGGCCGCAGGCCCCCGCCGCGGCCCCACGCCACCTCTGCGGCGGGCGTTGCCATGGTGCGCCGGCCCGGCAGAGCGGTGAGGCGGAGGCGGTGGGGCCGGGGGAAGCGGCGGGAGGGCAGCGGAGAAACAGCTGCAGCCTGGCCGGTTTTGAGAGCCGTGGGGCTGAAGGAGCGGCAGGGGCGAGAGGCTGTCGGGGTGGTGCGGAGGCCGGGGAGCAGTGCTGGGCCCCGGGACACCCCCCCCCCCGTCCCGCCGCCCTCCGTCCCCCGCAGTGCAAGGTCTGTACCTCCCTCTCGCTGTCTGCTCCTCACGGGGTCAGCCTGACCGCAAGGAGCGGGAAACAAACAGCCCCCAACCTCTCCGAGATGTAAATGAATAATATAAACAGCCCTCCGTCCTTGGAGGCTGCTGACTGCTGCAAAACGTCCCCCTCCCTTCAAGGCCCCTGAGCGGCCGGCCAGGCTCCGTGCAGCCCGCAGGCTCGGCTGTGGGCAGGTGCCCAGGAGATTTCTGGAGCTGCTTTCCCGCCGGCAGCACCCCAGGCAGGACGGAGGATGCGGCATTTACACGGCCACGGGAAACCGGGGATACACCATGACCTGAGACTGAACGTGGGGATGTGCTGTGCCCTACCGAGCCAGGCTCCCCCCGTTCTCCCGTCTCCCCCACGCTCGGGGGGCCCAGGAACATGTAGCCACTTATTTACCAAGCCCAGCCCAAACTCAAATTCAGTGATTACGCTTTACTGTCACAGAAATGGGAATCGCGCTTTTGGCTGCCTCAGCCATGCTCACATACTAAACCACTGCAGCCAGAGTGTGAGCATTTCTGTATTGCTGTATATCTGGGTCCTACCCCTGAATTCACCCTGGCGTGTGCATTTCTGTAGTGCCCAGGAGGAGGCAGAATGGAGGCCCTGGAGGAGAAGGAGGAAGAGGAGCAGAGAGAAGAAGAAGAGCTGAAGGCTTTGGAGATCAGTGCTAAACTCCAGGACTCGGAGACAAAGGTGTCCATGGAGCAAGTCTGTGTCCCAAGTGATGTACCGTAAGTCCCGTGTGTCTGTCAGTTACTGGGATGAGCAGAAACGGTCACTTTGGGGTCCATGGGGAGATTGTACACGTGTGGTCCCCTTGCACAGGGAGGGGAGTGAGCGAGTTTCCCATACCTGGTGTGTTTGTCCAAGAGTGGGCACGTGTGAGTAAGATGATAACTCACTTCATTGTACATTCATTCGCTGCTGTATCATGACACTATATAAAGATCCCCTGAGCCTCTGGGTATATGTCAGCTTCTCATCACTCCAGAGAAGCTTGCCTACGTCAAAATCATGTCCTTGGATATGATCCCTGTTTCTTCCCTGGGAAACAGGGAGCCCCTGCCATGTTTTGATAGCAGGTCATCTTGCCCAAATTGCTCCCGGCTTATTACCTGTGTCTCCTGCCCTGGAAGTGATTTTGACTGGAGCTCCATTGACACGTCCCAGTTACCATCCTCATACAAGACAAATTCCCTGAAGGAAAAGAAGCTGCTGCACATCGCTGACCATTTCCTCCAGCAGTACACTCACCTCTGCCCTGACCGCAAGCCGCTCTTCCTCCACCCGGTCAACGAGTGTGGCGTGGAGGTATGGGGTGGTGTTGGGCTGGGCCGCATTCCGTAGTGCCGAATGCTAGGGAAGGACAGCAGTCCTTCCTGCCCTCCCTCCTGGCCAAAGGGAATGGGAACCTGCTTGCTGTGCCCACAGAACCCTGAGCAGGCACACAGCACCCTGGGAACACCTCGGCTGTCCAAATCGACAAGCGTGTTGTACCATGCACATGGTGGTGGTGCCATGAAGGCTGCAGGCAGCTCGCAGCCCTGCAGCGTGACACTTAGGAAACAGGAAAGACCACAGAAACATGAAGGAAAGTAAAAGAAACATATGAAATAGATAAGGCTCAGGCTTAGTCATAGATATGGAGTCTGGATCAAGAGTTAGGTCTTATTCCAAACTTTGCAGAAGTTACAGAGAAGGAAGTAAATGCGGATGTTTGTGGTTTGGTTTTGTTTAGGACTGGGCCTAAGCTGCACAACTGTTGTCTAGTTCTGGACCTGATGCTCCCCCAGGCATCTGGAATTGCTACTTTGGACCAGCTTTCCCCAACATTTATTATATCATTAACATAAAAGGCAAAAAGTGCTGGAGGATGTAAAAGCTGGAAAGGGCAGTAGCTATTTGTCTTGCTTGAAAACTAAGAGAACAATTGGCTTGCATCTGTAATGTGCTTGAGATGAGCTTGAAGTTTTAGCCACAGGCAAGCAGACGGCCTCTCAACCCCATGCAATTTCCATCTCAGAACAGGTGAGGAGGGTTACTGATGCTGTTGATGTGCTCTAGGGAGGTCCTGAATGTGAGCTGCAACATCCAGGGGTGGCTTTGGACAGGAGGCTCTACTAGGCATCTCTTGTCTAACCAAAGTCCTCTTGTTGTCCTACAGAAGTTTGTGAGCACAACAGTGAGGCCAACCCTGCTGCCTTACACAGAGCTGTACCACTGGGATGGCTGTGCCAGCTTTGTCTCTGATTACCTCACCATGGAGCCCCTCAGGTCCCCTATCACACCGGTAAGAAAGGGGCTTCAGTCCCATCAGAAACAGCCCCATAATGGAGGTGACAGAAGGGCCTCTCAGCAGGACACAATGTGGAAACCCAGTGGCTGGGATTACAAAGGTCTTTGACCCCTCCATCATCCCCTCATTACTTAGGCAACCTCCCGATTTTCCCAGGCCCTGTGCTCTCTGTTTGGACCTGTAATCCCAGTACATGTACAGTGTTTTACCTGTCAAGCAATTAAGCACTATTTCTACAAGATTGGGCCTGACCCTGCTCTCAGTCACCCTGGATGACCAGCTGGTCTGCTGTGGATTGCAATGGCTGACAAGCTTCCCCTCCAAAGACCAAGACGCCTTGCAACAAAGGAGCGTATAAAGCCTAGGGGATGATGCTTGACCTCAGTGGCCTGTTCTTAGGGGCTTTAGACATTTCTGTCCCAATTTCGGGGATATTTTGGGGTGGCCGAAGGGAAATTTCTAGACTGGCAAGAAGGGATGATGCCAGAGTTGGGGCAAGTTCTTGGCTGGTGTGAATCAGCTAAGGCAAAGGAAGCACACTCTTTGCTAGCAAGGACTGCTGATGCCCTGCAGAGTGCCTCAGACAGCCTCCACCAGCTCCATGCTGGCCAAGTGTGTCCCAGGAGTCCCAGGATCTCAAGAGGAACTCTGGCACTTTGCAACCACAGAGAATGTATCTCCATTTAGCAGATGGAGACTGCCTTGATCACCTAAGGTGATGTCTGAGATCTGGGAGCAGACTATGTAGAACCTCTCTCTATGTGTGTATTCATCCCTTTGCTTGCTCAATGGTGAGGGCCAGAAAGAAATTCATTCCCTCCTTTGAACTATAATTTAGCTTATGGGTCTTTTGTTTTGAAATGCTGCAGACAGACCAGTTAGAGATGGAGGTAAGCCCCACTCCAGAGTTGTGGTTAGCATTAGGTTTCCAGCAGTTTGATGAGCTTGTGCTGTTAAATTTGTCACCGGATTTGGGGTCAGAATTTCCCCAGATGACTTTGGAGGGGACTTTTGGGGTCTGTGGCTTATACAGGAATTTTATATAACAGATTCCCTGTGGGTGCAGAGCCCAGGGATATGGGCAATGCCCTCTCTCTCTCCTGCTCTCTGCCTGGTGTGTGTTTCAGCTTCACAAGACAAGCACTGCGAACATGCATCTTTCTCTTTCAAGCCCAGTTCACTCTATTCCCCAACCACCATCCTGAAATACCAGCAAGGGAACTGCTTTGACTTCAGTGTGCTGCTATGCTCCATGCTGATTGGGGCTGGTTATGATGCCTACTGCGTGCATGGGTATGCCACCCGCGAGATATGCACCCTGGACGAGACTCTGGAGCTGTGCCCACTGCTCGGGAAACCACAGGAGGTGAGACCTGCAGTGAGCAGGCAGGGAGGAGCCCAGCATGCGTGCTCAGCCTGTTCATTTCCAGTGAGCTCCAGAGTTGAGCTAGGGGGAGCAGCTTCAGGTCCACACTGGGTTTCAGTCTGTACCAAGCAGGGACCTCACCAAAGGAATCTTCTGAGTGATTTTCCACAGTTCCTTAAGAGGCTTCTTTGGCTTCACTGCATTCCCGCTCACTGGGTCCCATACTGCAAAGTGCCAAGGGCTGGGAACTGGGAGGTACTTGTAAGCCATACATTTTCTCCTTTCTCTTGATCTCTGCTGGGTTTCACAGCAATACCCTGCTTTTGCGGAGACAGGTACCAAAAGAGGAGGTGAAGAAGTCCAACAAGTATAGAGTTAAGCCCCCACCAGACCTGCAGAGCAAGTTTGAGCTTCAGCAGGAGGCCAAGAAGAAGGCAGAAACTGAAGCTGCTCAAAAGAACGAGGAGAGAGAAGAGGAGAAGGTCACGGTGAGTTAGCAAGGTCCACCTCACTGTAAACTCCAGGAGCAAGAGCTGAGACACAGGTAATGGCTGACCAAAGAAAGGAGCTCACCACCCTCCACTGTGAAGTATGACACAACCCTGATCATGGCCATGAGCACTTGGCCTCTGGGAACACAGTGTGTGCTGGCACAGGAATAGGTACTGGGTATGTACTACCTCACTCTTCTGAAGAGTGTTAAGGGCCTGGAGATCTTTAGAAGTGGGCAGAGGAGAGAAAAGATTGCCATTGAGTTGGACTAAAGTGACAATAAAATGGCAGTAATTACTGCTCTGTCCTCTGTGCTACAGGAAGTGGAAAAGCCCAAGCATGACCCTTTGTATGGCCTACGGGTGCACGCATGGGTTTTGGTTCTGTCTGGGAAGAGGGAGGTTCCCGAGACCTTCTTCATCAACCCCTTCACGGGAAACAGCCACAGCACCATGGATGAACACTTCCTTGGGATCGAGAGCATCTGGAACCACAGGAACTACTGGGTGAACATGCAGGACTGCTGGAATGGCTGCAAGGTAACGAGCCCTTAAGCACCGTGTGCCTGGGAGGGACAGTTGGGCTAACCTGAGTCCTGGGGAAGTCCAAGATCAGTGGTGATCCCAGTTTCCACTTAACCATTCCCTGTGTTGGCTCTGGTCATGTTACTCTGATTACATAGACTCTGGAACTACTCCAGGTCACCCCAGACCCTGAGCTAGCAAATATGGATCACGCCTATTAAACCCCTACAGTACTAGAATATCAGCTTTTAAGGCCGGCTGGACACTCATTCTGTCAAACAACAGCTTTTAAGGCAGAGGACGTTTTGAGCCTGTCAGGCATGGCTCAAGGCAGGAAAGATCTTGATTAGGCTCTTCCCACACCTCAGCTGCTCCCCAGCTGATATAAAGTCTGGGAGGCAAGGGTCTGAGTTAGAGCAACCTTAGGCCTGAGACCCTGGGACTATGCATGCCCTGAGGAAGGAGGCAGAAGCATTTCCAGCAGCTTCCTCTCATCTGTGGCAGAGGCACCATGAGGTAAGGGGTGTGTGGCCCTCTAGGCACAGGGGCAGTCTTTGGGGTCCCACCAGCCAACCAAGGGCCTGATGAGCCCACCTCACTGAGGTCCAGCGTCTGTCTAGAATCCTTTAACTCTCTGATGCCCAGCCAGGTCCAGAGCACCACAGACATGCAGGAGCAGCATCCAGTTTAGTGTCAGGCACTCAAGACTGCCCTGTAGTTAAGTGGGTTTCTTCTGTATGGCCTAGGATCTCATCTTTGACTTGGGTGATGCTATCCGCTGGGAAATTATGTTTTCGGGGAGCAACAAGCCTCTTCAGCTGCTCCCAGATGCTGAAGAGGAAAAGGAATTACCTGACAGGGACATGGATGATATGGTGAGTGGCCCAAATGATGGCTCTCGTGCAGTGGGGATGCTGTATCGAACTGATGTGTTTGTAGGCCCACGCATGTCTGCCTGCCTGCTGCCCTCTCCAGGTCAGATCATTATTGCTTTAGCTAGGTTTTGATTGGCACTTTAGATTTTTTCTCGGTCTTGAATAGTTCTGATGCTTTTTGAAGCAGGACCCCAAGTGGTACTTATGGTGTCCTAAGTGGCTAGGGATCTCGGTAGGCCTCCAGTGCATTGACCTTTGGGATGAAATAATTTAAAAAAATAAAATCCAAACTGAAATTTTTCTGGACACTCCTCTGCTGGTCAGCACCCTGCTCCCCTGGCTGCTAGGTGGAGTTGCCAACCAGATGTAGAAATAACGTATATACTCTAATATACAAAAAAATGCTGTGTACTGGAAGCAAAAAATGGTATGTTGTCCTGGTGGGAGAACACAGCATGATAAAGCAGGCATTGCACCAGCACAACAGGATGGAGGAACGCCAATAACAGTATATTCCCTCCTGTTATCTACTCTCCCCAGCCTGTGCCCATAACTGGAGAGCAAAGTGCCCTCCACAGTCTGCATAAAACAAGCTGGTCATTAGTTTGAATGACGATTGTCACATTCATCCCCTATCCAGCATGAGCATTAGCTGGAAGAAGATCATTTCATTAGGCTTGAGTAGGGGTGTACTAGTGAGAGTGTGGGGATGCAATAGAGCTCTCCTTCCACGTAAACTGCAGTGTGCTGCTTGCCTCTGTCCTCAGGATGTGTGTGACCAACACAGCTCTCATAGCTGTGCCACCATGTTCCCCAGGACCAGTGCAGACTCACATGAGCTGAGTTCTGATCGCTGCACTGCATTCTTTAGAATCAAAATGCTTCCTGGCACAGTAAGAGAAGCTGCCAAAAATGCAAATCTCTGCTTCTGTTTCAGCAGGAAAAGGAGGAAGAAGACGTGAGTTTTGACATGCCTCCATCATGGGTAGCCCCAATTCAGATCTCTCCCAGAGGTATGTATTCTTCCTTTGCCTTTTGCTTGCCCCCCAGCTAACCTTTTAGTGGATTTGGGACGTTTGTTTATCTCACTCAAGAGTTCTCCCTTCAGGGTGGACAAGGTACAGCACTGAAGTGTGGTGGATGAAGGCAGCAACAGCTAGTGGTTTGAATGCCTGCCCACAGTGCACTGTCTCATCCTGGGTGGGACCCCACCCGCAGACAGACAGACAGACTCACACTCATGCTTCCACTCACACTCACTGTTTTCCTGCTAGCTGAATGATTTTGCCTGGGTTGGACTTTCTGTTACTGCTATGCACAACGTACATGCATTGTCAACTATCTGCTTTGGGAGAGAAAAGAGTTACTATACTATTATAACATTAAAGCACAACAGGCGGGGTGTGAACAGCTTTAACTGGCAGCTGAACGCAATCAATAAATGCACAGTTTCCCTTAGACCATGTTTTTCTCCCTCTTGAATTCTTTTTCCTTGGGCTGAGTACAAGGGAGTCAATTTTTCTGACACCTCTCTTGCCCACTGCAGAGTTTGAGACCCGCTGTTCCCAGGGGAGGAAGGTGATCCTGTACAAGAAAGCAAAACTGGAGAAATGGGCACCGTATCTGAATGGAAATGGGCTGGTGAAACGCCTCACCATCTACGCAGACTTAGACTGTAAGAGGGATTGAGGGATGAGTGAACACACTCAACGCACTTAGCAAACACACCCTGGTGGGTGCTGGTGGGAAGGGGGAGGCGGTCCCCTTTCTGGCAGAGTCTCTCTTGTGCTTTCTCATCCTTCTTTCACATTTGTGGGGGACTTACCTACCACATCTTCAAATGCTTCATCATGCTCACTGTCTGTCAAGCACCAGAGCTTTCCAGCATTGCTAGGGGTTCCTGTGAGAGTTTTAATCTGGTTACACCCCAATGGTGAGGCTGTTCAGTGTTGCAGGTCAGCTGCTTGGATTTTCAGTCTTCAGAGAAATGGAAGGCTGGTTTAATTTGATCCAATAGTATCAGTATTCCCATTGGTGTCAACAGGAGCTGTAGAAAGGGGCAGCTATGGACAGTGGATATTTCTGTACTCCAAAGCATTATTCTTAAACAGCTGGTCCAAGAAACCATGCAGATTCCTAACTGGACATACAGTGTCCTGTCCTGAGCCCTCTCGGGTAGTGTAATGCCCCTATCTCATTTCCTTTCGCTCCTGACACTATCATTAAGTATTTGGGATGGAATTTCTTTTGCCATCCGCTGTGCCACCTTCTCCTGCTGAGCTGATTACTTTAGTTCTTGTGATGGAGAGGAATAAACCCTCTTAAGGTGTAATTCATCTACTCAAACATAGATTAGGATTCATCTACAAAATGTTCCTGTGCACAGGGCCAATTCCAGTGACTATACGATGTCTGCTTTGGCTGTATCAGGAGCACAGGGTGCTTGCCCAGACACTGAGAGCTCATCAGATGAATCTTACCACCTCCAACAGAGTGATATAAGGTGGTGCAATGGTTTGTCTCCTGCCAGGTACTAAAGTAGTGGAGGTGAGGGAGTGGTACAAAAACCGAGAAGACATGTTGGATATGAGAGAAGTGAATAAACAAACACAGCTGACCACAGAGTACTTCAGCCCAGGACACCTCCTCGGTCTTAAAGGTATTCCAGCTCATCTGGGCAGCCACTGCAGCTGATGGGACTTCATGTGAATCCCTTCTAATAGTGCAAAAGCCCAAAGTTTGGGAGGCAGCAAACTTGTGGGGTGAATCGCCTAGATAAATAATACCGTCTCCAGTGGAGAGTAGAGAACTGGGTTGTTGGCTTCCAGTCCTGGACAGTGCTGCCCCCCAGCATAACAGAAGAAAAATACATACCTATCACATATATAGGGTGATATAATTTACTTCTACCAGTAGAGGTGATAGAAGTAGAAACTTTCTCCTTGGGATTATGTTTGGTCTCTCAGTACTGCGCAGCTCAGGGAGAGAAAGTCCTGCATCAGATCTGTTGCTAAAGCAGCATTTTGCCCAAAGAGGCTGTGCCCATTCCTGGTTTGGAAAGAGTAGGGTCCAGGCTCCGCTCACTACTGCCTTACTGTGTAAGGAAGGCAGTGACTCTGCAAAGCTGTCCTGCCGTCCTTATGCCATGGCATATTGGCATACAGCAGTGAGGAGATAACATTCCCTTCTTACACCCCTATGTGCATTTGATTTATTGGCTGCTGAAGAAAACAAGACTTCCTCTGGACACACTTGTGTTCACTGTATTATGGTTGCTAACTCTGAAACCGTATGCAATCTCTCTTATGTCCTTAGCTCACACCTATACGTCGCTGGAACCAGAGACTGAACATACAATGGAGTTTTACAATGAGGCGCGAGTTGACGGCCTCCAGAAACGTGTTGAAAATTCTAACGAGATTACAGAGTACTTCGTGGGGCGGGATGACTTCCTGCACATCCGGCACATGGAGTTTGGCAAAAGAGGAAAGAAAATACACTTGGCTGGCACCAGAACTGACATTAACTCCCGGCCTATAGTGGTATGGCCAAGGCAGGAACAGAAAAATATCTTTCACTGTGATATTTACACTAAGCAAAACATACTGCCTAGGGCTTTAGGTTCATTTTCATGGGCACAGCCAAGGCAAAACTCCAGATGAGACATGGAAGCCTTGTTCAGCTGCTGTGTCTCACAGTTGCTTGCCTGACAGAGAGCTACAATGTGACCAGCTGTCACGAACTGCATTGAGCAGCTAGAATGAAACTAAGAAACTAAGACTTGGAAAATGTGTGTCGGAGGAAAGAAAAAAAGCTTGACTGATTTTGGAATGCAATCTTCACAAGACTCAAAACGAGTCAAATGATTTCATGTTCTGACCCCAAACTAATAACATTTTATGTTCCTGAAGAAGTATCACATTACTCTGATTTGTTACAAGCAGGTTATCTACCTCTTCCTCTAGTCAGGTCTGATTTGGAGAACAGAAGAGGGAGGAAATCCGACATCTGGCAGTATGGCTCAGACACGTCACCTGGCAAGACAGAGCCATACAGTGGCCTGCCTTTGGACCAGCACCCAACATGCTCCTTTTTCCTTCCCTATGTTGGGGAATGTGGGAAACTTTTTTGTGCTCCAAAATACCTTGCTTCCTGCAGTTCCCTCAGGCAGGGGTGCATCCCAACCTAACTTTGAGCTTGGAGAGCATACTCAGCTGCACAAGTAGGAGACTTCTGTATTGCTTTAAGCAGCTTTGTGGTTTTTTTCTCAGGCACAGGAAAGAACAGTAGGACCATGGGCCAAGAGATGCCATCGTAGTCCAGACATAAAAGCCCAATTTTTACCTTGGGTTTTTACCCAACTCTGCAAATCTTGCCAGTTTTCTGTGTTGTCTAACCTGCTTCCATCTCTTTCTTTTCACTCTTCCTTAGCAAATCAAGGAGTGTTTCCACAGAAACCTAGAAAAGCCTGCTGATGAAGATGTAGCAGAACGTATCTTTCTGATCACAGAGGAGATGATCCATCTGACATATCACCTCAAGGATAAATACATTACTGCCTCAAAGAAGAATTTCTTCAAAGCAGCAGAGAGGGATAGGAAAGGAAGTGAAATCATTATGACGCCAGAAATGTGCATCACATACCAGGTATGGAGAAAAACTACTCATATCTTGAAGTTTTTCTAGATCACAAGACACAAAGGGGAAGGTGAAATGTCAGTGGAAGAACTCCAAGCATGACATATTCCATGCTACCCCTCTGCTCCATCTGCACACCTCCCTCACAGACAGCCTCCAGGCTGACAACACGAATGCCCTGGAGATGCACTACCATGCTGGAAGGGACTGGGCACGCAGGACATAGTGTAGCATGAAAGGCTTGCTCTAGCCATGCCTGAGGTCATCTTCCCAGACTTGGTCATCAGGCAGTGTAGACACAGCCACTGGGATCTTACGAGATGCTGGTTCAGCAACTGTTGGGCTCAGTCCTGCGGATTCATGGCAGGGAAGCTGAAATTTCTTCCTCTGCCATTCTCTCTTGAAGGAGAGACTATAGCAGAGAAGCAGACATCCTGGGTTCAAGCTCCAATTCTGCCATGGACTTCTTGGGTCACATCATTGCTTAAATCTCCCAGAGTTTACCCTGCAGATGCAGAGCAAGATGCTGAGGCTTAATGCATTGCCAATAGATAGATAGCCTTAAATAAAAGATATTCCAAAAAAAAGTGGAGTGTTGTCATTAAGCCAAATTCTCTCATTCGGGGGGGTGGTGGTGGTGTCACTCCACTAACATCATTGATGTGAGTCTGTAACCAGGGACAGAAGTCTGCCAGTAAATTCTGCAGTGATGCTGCACAATTACACTTAGAAAAATCAGACATTGCAAATACAGGATTTTTTTTAATGTTATGCACATTTTTTTTAAAGTTTCTATTTCCCATTGGGGAGAATACACAGAATGCAATTTCTGGAGTGCCATCCTTTCATCTCTAACCCTGCAAAACCCATTCCAACCAAATAACAGCAGCATCAGCAAAGTGCAAGATGTGCCATCTGGCTCACATTACTGATGGATTCAAAATTGAAATGAGGTCTAATAAACTGGTGACCATGGGTTAGATGTTTCAATGGTGGAAATCAGTGTAACTATATTGACTGAAGCAGAACTGTGCCAATTTCTGTCAGCAGAGTACCTCGTCCCATGCACCCAGAGAGCACTACTGTCTTTCACTAGCTTATCTGCTTGCAGGTGGGGTCCTCGGAGAAAGACAAGAAGCTGCTCCATCTGTACAAATTGTTGCAGGAGCTAACAGAGGAAGAGAAGCAGCTGAAGCAACAAGTCCGGCAATCTGAAGCTGAGGTAACAGGGAGGTGTCCACACTGTTGTCAAAGTTGGTCAGGCATGGAAATGGTTTCAGCTGACTGGTTGCCAAAGCATCCTCAGCATAAACTGTGATAAAAATAAAACTCTGGTGTCACAAAGCTGGTCTCCATGCTGAATTATCAAGCTTGCAACCCAATCATTGTTCAGTAAAGATGTAGCTTTAATATATTTATGGAGAGTCACACACTTTCCAGCGCCTGCTTTTACTCTTCATTCTCTGGGAGGAAGACAGTTTCAGAAAGCAAATGACAGCATATGAGTTGGGACATCTAGAAACATATCTGCCTTTTGCCTGGGAATGAGACCAAAAAGAAAGGATATTGTATGTAATGTTGTATCTAGTTGCTAGGCATTTCCAGGAAGTCCTATCCAAAATATTGAAGTGACTTTTTGTGGGAGCAACTGTAAAGAAATACTTCGTAAAATACATTGCTTGTAGTGCTAATCACACTGTCACTGGTGTAACAAATCCATGTTCTTAGAAGTCTTTGTAATTACTTCATGATAAACACAACCATTCTAGCAGAGGCAAAGCTATTGGATTTTTTTTAAATGTTTTTGTCAGAAAGAGGAATGCCTGAAGGAGCTGGAGAGGGAACGCTCAACTATATTAGCACAGAATACTAGGAATAATTAAGAACAAGACTGCAAAAGTCCATTTTTTATTTAAAGACATTTGAGGCTAGTTCACTGTGACCTCATGAACTACCTTGCCAAGTTTCTCAGTCTTGATGTATTAACAGACAAAATATTCAGACTGTTTGTGCTGTATATCCTGTTAAGACAAAGAAATAAACCAAAGCTATCAGTGCAATTTCAAAAGTAGTGGCAAGACTCTGACTCCAGATGAGCTTTCTTAACAGATGATATCAATAATTGTGTTCAAGAATTTCATACAGAGCAGCAATCTAAAAATAAGACCACTATCGGCTTCATCTATCAGCAGGATATGAACATATTTGTATAGATCTTCTATATTTAACCTTATGCTACAGTTCTTGTATGCAGCATCTGCTCTGTTCGCAGGTCAAGCATGTGAAAGTACTGTCATTTTGTGGGAAAGCTGAGGGGTTTTTCTTCTGATTTTTTGGAAGGTGTTAAATATTTTGAAGATCTGTGAGAAGGAAGAAACCGCTGTTAAATTGTCAGTTTCAATTTATGATACAGAGAGGAATGAAAAGAGAAAACAACAGTATGAAGCCACGGTAGGTAGACTTCACTAATCCCAGTATTTATTACATGTACACAAAGAAATCCAGAGTAAGCTTTTTCTCTCTGAGGAATTATCTCTGAAGAGCTTTTAGTAGCATTAAAATATACTGGGCCAAATCCCTAGCAGGTGTAAGTCAGCACAGCTTCAATTGACTTCCCATGAAAATATAATGTTATCATGCTATGACCTTCTGACTTTCTGGAAAACCTCACATCACCGAGAAAGATTTTCATTTTATTTTGTTTAGTTAATAAAGAAAATAATTAACAAGGATTAGTTGATAATAGGTATTATGGGAGGAGTATGATAATGGATTCCAAGCTGCGTCTTTCTAGCCAGGGCTGATTTTGTTAGGCAAATATGCACTTCTTTGTGTGATATGCATCAGTTGTTTTCTTAGTTTTCATTATTACTTGCAAAGCCAATTTTGTTCCAGGATCTCTGTTAAGGAATTAATACCTTATGAATGTTCTGGACAAATACAAAAAGGTTCAAGAATAGTTACTTGCAATTTTTCAAGACCTCCAAGGTGCTTTTTGTGAATGGTTTTTAGGCTGAGCTTTCCTGAATAGAGAGGTTATAAAAGGTGATATTAGGTTTTACATGCCAAACTAACGGCGTGAAACATAAGCAGGGGCAAAGATGCAAGAAACAGCTATTTGCCAGCCTACAAGCTGCTATCACTCAAAATAGCCTGTCCTAATCTCTTTCTGTCCAAATAAAAATGCATTTTCTAGAGCCCTTCTTGCACCTCAGTGGGTAACACGTTTTGTGTAAGAGATGTCTCTACAATCAAGGAAATTAGGAGAAATGTTAAAAAGGACGATAGAAAATAAACTACAGAAGAAAAACTGCATTGGGAAAGGGTTGGTGTGCAAAGCTAATGCATAGCAGTAGTTTTGAACAAACTATAGGGAAAAAAAAAACCCACATTATTTCCTCCCTGGGGGGAGAGGAGGTTTGGCCTTTGCTTTTATTTTGCCTTATCACAGGGTGTTTGAGGAAACAGGTAAATGGGACCATGGCTCTTTCTGTCCTTTCCCCTCCAGAAGAACACAATGGAGGATGAGCTCCTGGGACAAGAGGAACAGGATCTGGATTACCTGGCACCTTTTCTCATTCAAATTGGCCACAGAGAGAAAATGACCAAGAGGCAGGCCCTGCGAGTCAGAGATGACTGCCTGACTGATTTTAAGCATCGTCTCATTAATAAAGCTAACATCATCCAAGCTCGCTTTGAAAAGGTATTCCCTGCCTTGCTCCAGGATGTGTTGTTACTGGAGTCTCTTCTGTACTGGCAGGAGGGTAACACACATCTCATTGTGACAGCAGGCAAGAAACAAACCTCCTTTGATTACTTTAAGAGAGCCATAAACATGCCTGTACATATATATTTTTTTACTGTGAGCACGTGAGATCAAAGAACAAAATAGCTCCAGGGTGAAATTTAGTCCCCATCTCAATCAGAGCTGATTTGGTTCTCCAGTGCTTCTTGACTCTAGTGAGGCAACGCATTCAGGTTTTACTGCCTCTCGCTGTTCCACATGTTTTGATTCCCCTTGTTTTCTTGTTCTGTGAGATCTCATCTCAAACTTATTGCCTCCCATGAAAATAAACCAGCTCTGATTTGTGGTTTCCTTCTTCTCAGCTCCCTGAACTTTGAGCTGCACTTTTGTGCGCTTTTGCTCCTTGCTCTCTTCTCCTTTACTCTGACTTCTGGTTGCTTGCTCCCCCAACAGGCGGTGGAAGAGCTGCAGAAGAAGGACCAGTGGTTTCAGGAAAACCAGAATCGGCTCAGCGCAGAGGAGGAGGAGGACTTCCTCGCCCGTTACTCTGAAACCACATTCCATATCCACATTCTAGCGCTGAGGCTCAACAGGTATTGGGAATGACTGCTTGAGTACAGTGCCCAGGGGATGTCTACCGGTCAGCCCCCCAGGAACTCAGCACTGAAGCTATTCTGTAAAATATTCTACTTGATGTCCCGCTGCAGTTTTCCTCTGATATCCCCCTTCTTGTTCTAGAGAAAAGCAGATGGCACCACAGAAATACCTTGCTCTTGAAGAGAAGCTGCGCAAGGATCCTCGCCTAGCTGAGCACCTCGGTCATGCCTGATTGCTTTATTCCTTCACACCAGACGCTGGAAATTAGTGCTGAAGCCTGTTAGAAGCAGCCTGAGAAAAGCGTGGAAAGGTTTTCCTACTTGCCTGCAGTAAATCTTTCATTATCATCAGATTAATGGAGATTTTAATGAACTTGTAGCATTCCACTGTCTTTTTCTTTTCCCTCTTTTGTTTTAAGGCCCATCTATAATTACATCAATTGTCTTCTCATGCAATTCCATCATGTTTGAGACTGAAGTCTGAATGAGACCTTAGCTTTAAGGTCTGCTTCAGAAGTTGCTACAAATTATGCATGCTGTATTGCAGGGCTTTTCTTCCACAAACCTGCTCCTGAGCTGCTGACATCAGGAGCAGGATTATGTGGGAATACCGGTTCTTTTCCAACATAATAGTATTTTAACAAATTTATAATTTGGTTTTATAAGTAGCACAAGCAAAGATTTTGAACTTGTGGGTTCACAACAAATATAAAAATTCTTTTACCTCATTTAAAGCTATGTATTAACTACAAAACACAGCAAAGACTAAGACTCAAATTTACAAACTTTGGATTTTAACATCTTTATTTTTCCTCTTTGAATGTCTCCACTCACCATTCACGAATATTGGCAGACAGGGTAAAAGTCAAGAGAAATCCATAAAGCATTCCAAATCCAAGAAATTTTAGGTAATCAAGTATTTTGGTTAATAATCTTTCCCTGAGATCCACAAATGGAAGTCAGTATGTGTGTGCCATGTATTGGTATTTATGTAAGTCCCTGAACCTGCTAGGAAACAATTTCTGTCATCACCTATAGTATATTAGGCACCATGGACACCTGTGGTGGTTCTACCTACAGTTCCCAACAGCTACAGTCTTCAAGGAACCACCTCCAAAGATCACCTTCAATGAAGACTATACTGATTACAGCTGGGGGAAGGCAGAAACTTATTTTGCTGTGATACAGCAGAATAAGGGACATTACACCTGAAATACAGCATGAACCAGAGCAGATTAAATTTCTTATTTTATGGTAGCTGTCCATTTTAAGTGGAATAGATACACTAAAGGGCTTTTACAGAGAAACACCCCCCTCCTGACTGCCTATTTTATTGCAACAGAGTCATCTTCTCTTGCTTTGTTTCTGTTACATTTAAAGAGGTGAACACAATGTTAAAACCAAAAGCCACCATTAGGTCATTATGCCTAATCTGAATATCCTAGGTCATTAAAGTATACCAAATTACCCTTATAGAGAGCCCATTAATTTAGGTATTGCTTGAAGGATGCACTCCATTTTAGGCTCAGAAATGGAGAGCAGAGAATTCAGCATCTCCTGTGGGAGACAGTTGCGGCGTATGACACCCACCACAGTGAATCCCCTGGTCTGCCTGGGCCTCCCAGCTCCCCATTTTGGAGCTCTGAGATGTTTCATGACAATACATTGTGTTCCAAGCCCTTCAACAACAGCAGCAGCCCATTTCACACCAACATACTGTTTCTGACAGCTCTGCCTCCCTCTGTCAATGATTGGCTAACTTGGCGACCTAGCACAGATAGAAACAGGCCGGGAAAGGAGAGAGCTCGGATCAGCTCACTTTTTGAGAGAGAGTTATTCCAATAAGAACAAGCTACTGAAAAGGAACACCAGGAATTTCAGGAACTAGCCAAAACAATTTCCAAATCACAAGGACCATGAACTGCTGAAGGACTGAGGGACCTCAGGGAACTGGGGAGAAAGGAAACCCCAAGATCTCCAAACAGAAAGAAAGAAAAAAGGGAGCAAGCAAGCCTGTGGTTATGAACTCATCAGTGTTAGTTCAATACCAGAAAAGACACCAGAACAAATTAATTTAAAAATCCTTTTACAGGCACTAGGGACATAGCAGCTGCCAAAAAAATCAGCTAATACATCTTATCAAGGACTAGCATCAAAAGAATTTTATTTCCTCTTTTGATGGAGTAATTGGCTTCAGAGATAGGGAGGAAAGAGTAGAAGAGCTGTGACTCCACCTCAGCCAGGCTGTGAGAGCACCCAGGAAGGCTCCGCCAGGAGGAAAAACGACGCGAGGCCCCGGCAGGCCTGACTCGCCAGCGCAGCAAGAGTAAGAGGAGCTGGTACCAGCGTTGCCAGGCAAAAAGACACAGAAAGGGGGAACCCCGGGAGCCCCGCTCCGGCCAGGGCTGTGCTTGTGACACCCGGCGAGGGGAATCGTCTCCCGGAGATACACCGGCCCAGTCCAGGGCACAACCGCCTCGGCCGCCGGCGGGCCCCGAGGTAGAAGGCCGGGGAAGGACCTCTCGGCCACCCCCACGGAAGCTCCAGGCTAAGCGCCGCCGTCAGCCTCCCCGCCGGCCGAGAAGCAGCGGTCCACGGCCCCGCTCCCCGACACCGCCCCTCAGGGCGGCCCAGCTCCGCCCCGCCGCCCCGCAAAATGGTGGCCCCGCAGCTCCAGCGCGCCGCCCTCCTTATTGGCCGTGCTTGGAAGGCTACACCAAGAAGCTGCGTTGCAAATGGCCGGTCGCTCTGCGGTCGCTATGGCAACCGCTCCTCCCTCAGCTCCTATTGGCCGAGCGGCCTGCGGAAACCGGGCGGCGCGGCAGGGCTCAGCGACGCCGGGGATTGGCCGGGGGGGTGGCGGCCCTGATTGGCGGCGGCCGGGCGGAGGCGGGGCGGGGCCCAGGTTTGTTGTGAGGGTCCGGTTGTCAGGTGGCGGTGGCGGCGCCGCCGGGGGGGGTGGGGGGCCGAGGAGCCGGTGCCGCTGCCGGTAGAGCCGGGGCGGCCAGGGCAGCCCCGCCGCCAGCCAACGTTCAAAGCGTCCCCCCCGGCAGCTCTGGGCGCCGCCCACAGCTCCTCATCGTCCGGTGAGGCTGCGGCGGCCCGGTGAGGCCGCGGCGAGCCCGAGGAGCGCTTCCTGCCCGCCCCCCCGGCACCGCTCGCGGGGCTCCCCGCTGGCCCGTCGCTGCCGTGATGGTCGTCAGCGGTGAGGCCTCACCCCGCGCTGCTGCCGGCTGGGCCGGGCCGGGTCGGGCTGGGCGGCAGGCTGGGCCCCCGCCCCCTGCCCGCCGTCTCGGCGCGGCCTTCCCACTCCCCGGCCCAGCGTGGCGGGGGTGGGGGCGTCGCCGTAACTCCGGCCGGTGTTTTTTTGCCTGCAGGGCGGTACCGCGGGTGAGGAGTAGGTCCCGGGGAAGCCCGGGTGATGGCCCGGCGCCGGTAGGACGCGCCGGCGGAGCGGCGGCCCAGGCAGGGCCGGTGCGGCGGAGCCTCGCTGGAAGAAGGCGCTTCTGGACTGCCCCTGGGAGAGGCGCCGAGCTGAGATATGGCCGGGGCCGTCACCACTAAGACGGCGTGGAAGCTGCGTGAGTGTCGCCAGGCTGCCCTCCCGAGGGAGGGCAGAGGAGTTTCCCCAGCTCGAAGGGATTGGAAGAGACGGTTTGCGATAGGACCAGCTAATCCCTGCCTTGGGTGTGGGTGCCCCGGCCCTCTTTCCAGGTTGCTGACTGGAATTTTTAATGCCTAGAAATCCTTTTTGAAAGCATAGCTGCGTAGTGGAATGGTGTAGGGCAGGGCCTTGCCATTGTTATTTTCAAAGGGTCACGGCCTGAATTTTTTTCTGATTAGTTGCTGTAACGCTATACTAAATTTCTAGCTAGCCCCACGTGACTCTCATGTAGTACAAGAACAACCAAGGGAGTGATGGAGACCACTTTCAGAGCCCAGGCTGCAGTGGGGAGTTCCCTCGGTGTCAGATTAGCCTGTTTGGGGTTGCCCTTCGTTGCTGCTCACTTGTTACAGAAGGTGCACTGAGCTCTTTGCTGCAGGAGGGATGAGGGCATCTTGGCAGGGCCTGTATGTCTCATTCTCTTGAAATTGCTTTGCAAGAGACAGTAAGAATCTGTTGCTTTTACATCCATTATTTTTCCTCAGAAGGATCAGTAAACAGTTGCTGACTATTTCTAGCTGCTTCGCTGGTCACTGATGAGTAGTTTCATAGGGGCTGTTAAGGAATGCTTAGAAGCAATGGGAAGTGATAGTTGTTCAGAAGTGTGAGCTTTAGACCAGTGACTCGAGGTCTAGAAATTGGCTAGCAGAAATACAGCATCCTTGACTGGTATCACATTAAGGGAGGTGAGATAATTGACTTAGAAATTTCTTATCTTTTGAGGAGAAAGCGAGTTTGCTATGTTATCTTCCCATCCCTGAAACTCCAGTTACAGGAAAAGCTGGAAGTCTCCATTCTCTTTAAGTGAGCAGAAGTTCTTGATCTTCATTTTTGCTAGGCTCTGCCCCATCTTAGCATCCTCTTTAGAGCAAGAAGCATTCTGAGTGTTAGAAATGTTTTGGCGATGCTAATTAGGAGCTTAGTATTACTGAGCTGGTGAGTGATATCTGGTGATGAATACTACATAAAAAAAAATTGTGGGTTTAAGGAAACTGGCACTTCACCAAGGGAGAGGGTGATTGCTATCTGGCCAAGGCTGGCATCAGGTTATAACCTGGCTTTTCGGAACAGAGGGTTGAATGCTTCAGCAATGACTTTTAAACTTACAATATATTATTAAGAACGAAATCAAGAGGAGGGAAAAAGTGGAGCTGCTGACGTGCTCATTTCAGCAGCAATGCTCAGCATCTATCCTTTCAATTTTAACTAGTGATTTGGTCTATTAATACTAATTGTACTGTTTGTTACCTTCAAGTCTGTGTATACATACGTACTTTACTTTAGCATTGTCATATGGAAGATTGGTCTTTCAACACAATACAAGCATATTTTCAGATTTGCCCTTCTCATGTAATTTACGGTCCAGTTACTTTTGTAATTTGAAAGGTGTTTCTCCAGCTAAAGTGAAAGTTGCGCAGTTCTGCTTTCAAAAAAGCACTCTGAGAGCTTGAGATCAAAGTACCTGTAATTATTATTGCAGCCATCTAATATCCTTTTGGATTAGTGTTGTGTGTAAAGTAATCAAATTGCTTCTCCCACCAAAACAATCCGAATGAAAGCTGAATTGATTGCTACCTAGCCTTTTTACAAACAAGTTTCATAACTATTAGGCATGCAAATCCCGTGAACTTTCAAAGAGGAGAACTGTAAGAGGAAGAAATTGGTAAATACATCTGCCAAAAATTTGAGTGGATTTAAAAATCCACTGTGAAAATTAGGTGTCTAAGCAAAGATGCTCGTTTGGCTTTTCTTTTGCCCCAAACTTGTTTCTTTATGATGATGCTTCCTTGGAGTTCTGTCATTGCGAAGCCTTCTCAGCATCAGATCTTCCCCTCAGCCTCCAGTTTTTTAACAGTTTTTTAGTATCAATCACATTTGTTCTTTTGTGCACTTTTGGATATACAGTCATCCATCCTTTGTCACGGTTTCACACTTTGCATTGCTAAGTTTCACATGTGTCACATAGTGGGGACATAGCAAAACCTCTGCCAAACCTCAGAGAAGGGAGCTCCACCTATCCCCGCTGCTGAGTCTGACTTTTTTTCTGTGTAAGGTAACAAACTGTACTGCTGCTAATCTGCCAGTGCCAGTTCCTCTCAGGTTGGACAGTCTGCTGCTGCTTTTTAGAACAGGATTACAGAGCCTTTTGCTAGATGACTCTGGCTGCTGCATATTATTGCAGCTTCTCAGACAGCTTGGCTTACTGAGACCCACCTGGGTACAGAAGGTAAAGCAGCTTCTGTGAGCAGGTTGCCACAGTTGAGCAAATCTTTAAAAGCTACCGAGCTGCTGCTAGTGATAGAATATGCTTTTTGTAAGCCACATGAGCACTGGAGTTGTGAAGCTTGGTCAGCAAATGTCTTAAGTACAGCAGGCAGAACCAAGAAGGACTGTTTCAAGCAAGATAATAGTGTGACTTCTTATCTGAACTGTTGGCTGCTGCAGCTTGTCCAGTGGAAACTCGAAAGTTTTTCTGGAGGAAGAATATTGTTTTAGTCCTTTGGGAGGGATGGCATGGAAAATTGTTATACTAGTCTGTAATAACTGTTTGCTTTGTTTTCCGCAGAAGAGATCACGGCTCACAGCAGCAATGTATCATCACTAGTCCTGGGGAAAAGTTCAGGCCGGCTGCTGGCAACTGGAGGAGATGACTGTCGGGTCAACATATGGTCAGTTAACAAGCCTAACTGCATCATGGTAAGAAGAGGCCTGTTTTCAACTTTTGGGGGATGGGAATATTAATTCTGAGATATGGAGGGTAGGGAATGAGGGGAATGATTGTTGAGTTGTAGCCTGTGGGACTTGTGAAAAGAGTTTACCGACACAAAGCTGGGTGACTGGATTCTAGCTAAAGATAGGGACAGAATTTGGTAACTGGTGAGACCACTGCTCCAGAGAGAATCTGGGATGGATGGCTGCTTCAGCTGGGCCAGTGCTTGCTCAGATAATGAATATTGTGCCTTCCGTTACTAGGCTACAGATAATTAAATGCAGAGTTTTGTATGAGATTAGCTAGTTTTGTAGTGCAAGCTACAGGGGCCAGTTTTATACCCTCGAGTTTGCCCTCATAGCAGGAAACATCCCCAGCAGGATGCGTTTCCACCTGCCCCACAGTCACTAACTGTCAGCACAAAGTTTGTCAGAGTAGTTTGCTAACTTGCCTGTAGGCTGGGGAAGAGTAATGCTGGGTGCAGCATGTTAGAAAGAGTAGGTTTACGTCAGTATGATTGCTAAAGCGCACTGTAAATATATTCAACAGATGTCTGTCCCACTTTTGCTTTGAGTGGGTGTTGTGGAAAACAGTCTTTAGCAAGTGTCCCTTGTCACTTGTTTAATTAACAGCACAATAATGTGTTGTGGAAGGCATTTCTCTAGCCAGTGTGAACCTTGTGAGGAAGAAATTGGAAAGTAGGGTCAAAAAGGCTAAAAGGAGAATGTCTGCTTTATTTTTCTATTAATTTACTGAGATCAAGTATAAAGAGGTTGAAATGGGTGCAAAAGGAGTTACTCACCTTTGGCAGTGCTGTGCTTCTTGCATGGCATAGATAAGCTATGTCTTTCCAGTCCCTTGGTGGTGGCATGACAGTAGTTTGAAACCAGAGTATTGCTTTCCACAAGAAGAAGGTTGAAGGACTAAATATCTCTGTAGCTTTTACGTGGGAGCAGAGAGCTGTAGCTCTCCTGCACTTCCTGGGAACCACAGATGTTAGAAGCTGGTGTTTCTGAGGGGCAGGGACTGACTGGAGCTGCTGAGGACTTGTGCCATTCTTGTACATCAAAAGAATCTTGATTTTGGGGGTTGTGCTGTGTATTTTGTCCTCTGAAATTCTTCTTTAGCGTTTATATTGTTAGGATTCCAAAAGTTTACGTGTTGGGGAAGAGGGAGAAGAGGAGCTTCTCAAGAAGCATTGTGACTTGGTTCAAGTTTGAGCTGTTTCTCACTAAGCAGTGACAGTTGCAGCTGTAGAGTATGTAGAGGATTTCAGTTGCATGTGAAATCCTAAGAAAGCTCTATCAGAACAGACAGCTTTCAAGTGGCATTCCCAGCCTCTGTACATATGTGGGAGGCACAGAGCTAGTTTAGCTACTTAAAAAGACCTGTTTGAGGATGGAGTAAAGCATAGACTATTGCTTAATCGGCAAGCAAAAAGTCTGCAATGGTGGTATGGGTTTTCTAGAGCTGGTTTTAAATATTCTTATGTTTTAATTAAATACTGGCCTTTTCAAAATAGTTACATAATTTGTAAGCTTTTAGGTGCTCAAGGATGAAAGGAACTGCATATCTGTGAATTACTACTTTATGCCTCAAGTTAATATTTCAGTAATAGCACCACGTTATCACTGTGACACCCATTGCTGGCAGCAACATATGGCTTCTTGTTTATGTGAAGGTTTCGAAGTAGCCTTGCTTTTGCTCTTGCTTTGATTTTGTAACCGGTTCGTGACACTTACGTGACCCATTTAGAGCAAACACAGTGCCATTGTGCTTGCACAGCATAATTTTTATAATGTAAGCATGTGTCAACCTTGTCTGGGCATCCACACCTAATGTTTAAATACCCATGTCTCTGTTGATGCATCCTTTAAAAATTAGTCAGCGTGCTCCAGAAAGTGGGATAACGTGGAAGATAGGTGCACGGTGCTATATGCAGTGATGGTCTTTAGGGTGCTCTACCATACTGGTAGATGATGAGGAAAAAGGATCAGTGGCACAACCGGGTGGCCCCAACTCATGGCTAAATACTTAGTTGTGAATCAAGTATGAACAATGCCACTGTGGACGGGGCTGTGTCAGTAGCTGCTGATTGTGACTCGTGGTTTTCTTTGCAGAGCTTGACAGGCCATACAACGCCCATTGAGAGCCTACAGATCAATACGAATGAGGAACTCATTGTTGCAGGGTCCCAGTCAGGGTCCATTCGAGTTTGGGACCTGGAAGCTGCCAAAAGTATGTTTCCATGAGTTTTCACTTCTGTTAATGTACACTTTTTGGAGTATCCTTATGCTTAATACCTATACTGACCCAGAAGGTTCCCAACTTAAGAAGGAACAGGAGCCTGGCATTGCTTTCATCTTAATTTCCATCCCTCTTAGAGGGCTTTTATGCACTTCCTACTGAGACTGTAGAGCTGTGTATGCATGCTTGAGCAGAAATTTGTACAGGTATTGTGGAGACTGATTTGAGGAACTAGTTTCTAGGTTTTGACCCAAGCATGTTGCAATCTATATTCAAGATCAGGTTCCATGCATGTTTAGATTAACTAGATATGTAGCATTTGTATTCAGAGTCTCAGCTTAAAATTGTCAACCTTAAAAAAAGGATCTAGAATCAGATTGGAAGTTTTAAGTATATATTAGGTTCTGCACAAGTCCAGGAATCCCCCGCTTGCTGACCTCTTGTTCTCGTTCTTGGGTTCTAACTTTTCTTTTTTTCCTCAAGTGATTTTTCTCCTCTTCTGCTCTTGCATGGCCATATAAATAAAGACGTAATTTTTAATAAATCGTAAAAGCTATGAACTCATCGAGCTCTGATCCTTTAAAGGCCAACTGTTGAGTCATGCTTTATTTATTGCACTTGTCTCAAATCCTAGAACAAGTTTGCAAAGGTATCATGAATCATTTGAGGTATGAATCATGAATCATTCCAGCAGGAATACCATAAAATGACTGAATATTTCTTATAGTTGCTACCTATAGAAAGGTTCATAGAAAGAATGTGTAATGCAAATAGACTTGCACTGTCTGAGCTAAGAAAGCAAACAGCAGGTGGCATAAATAATAAAAAGCACTTTTGTCATTCAGACAGTTAGAATCAGTTCAGTTATAAAATAGTTTGGCTCTACCAGTGGAGTGTAACTGATCTGAAATGGAATTTATTAGGAGACCTATGTGAGCCAGTGTCTATGCAAATGACCACTTCAGGTCTGGCACAAGAGCCAGTTTCTGCCAGGGGAATCATCAGACTGTTCCAGATGACAGATGATGGAGAGAGGTTCCCCTTGTTATTATCTGAGCAATTATTCTTCCTCGAAGTTGAGTTCTGCATTCGTCTCTGCTTTCAGTGATACGGTGTACCAGTTCCACTGGTCCTTTCTGGTTTCCAGAATTACAGGGGATGTTACTTGCTTGATGACTTGCTGAAACACTGTGATCATTTCTTTGTCTCATGCTTCCTAAGTGTCCTTTCCTGGTCTTTGGGATGCCTCTTGCCAGGGGCAATTGAAGGAGTCCAGGGCAAATATTGGAACCTAAGAGGCAGAAGTCAGGCTTGTGCCTGGATGGGGGTGCAGAGTCCCGGGGAAGGGTCTGTCTAACAGCTGCAAGGTGAACGATGCAGGCGATCAAATGTCCCTTTCACTTCCTGGCTAAAACTGGCTGCCCTTCACCCCCACCCCCCACTTTTCGTCTCTTTGTAACAAGTAGAAAGATAAACTGCCTGACAGCTGCCTCAAGGTGTGGCTTTTTAGTTTTATTTTCAGAATGGAGACCTTTGGAGTTTTATTCATAGTTTCCATACCTAAGGACAGGACTTCCATTAAGATCATTGAACATGGGCCCTCTATTGCTGTTTCTTTGCATTGCAAGGGTAAAGTCAGAACCATTTCCATAAAATAATGTGTACAGGTGAATAACCAATATGTAGCATGTCTAATGTACGTTGTATTACCATGTACTTAATGGTGAGGATAGTATGGCTAAACTTCTGCATGGTGTCTGGGGGAAATGAACTACTAAATATTTGCTCCCTATTCATTCTTCCTGCTCTGCGGCTCCTTTTCCCAGTTCTTCGTACCTTACTCGGTCACAAAGCGAATATCTGCAGCCTTGATTTCCATCCTTTTGGAAGCTTTGTGGCATCTGGCTCTTTGGACACAAACATTAAGGTAAAACCCAGCTTCTCCTAGAGCTTGCCCTCTTTACTTGCAGTATCTTTGTTTTGAAGAGTGCCAGAACATGTTTTGTGCCAAGCTGTTGGTAGATGCTGTACATCATCATTTCCATGTGTGTGGGCAGGTGTATTTGTGAGTGCTTGTGAAACTTGTGCATGTGGTAGCTCATGAGTGTGATTCCTCTCTTGTGGGATGTGGCTCCGAGGAAGGTGCCAGCTGAGACCTGGTGTCAGCAAGTACAGATGTCCTGATTGCTGTGGATTGCATCTGCTTCATCAGACTGGTATTTGACTGTAGGAACTGAGGTTCTGTAGTAAGAAATACCTTACAGAAGTGATTCTCACTTGTGGAATTAGGTTAGGAAATACCCCTGAAGCAAACAGGGGTTCAACAGCCCCTTCAGTGTTTTCATTCTGCAGTGTCTATCTGCTTGGTGACAGGGAGAGCTCTTGTTCTGACGGGACTCTTGGGCTCCCCACATACTGCTCTAAGCATATCTTTTGTTTGCTTTTCTTCCTTGTAGCTCTGGGATGTAAGAAGAAAAGGCTGTGTCTTCAGGTACAAGGTAAAATGCTTCATTAGTTTTCAGGTGAAGACGGGAGAAAGATTTCTGTTGAGAACTTGTGAGCAAACCTTGAAGTGATTATGTACAATTAACTTCCTAGTTCTCCAGTATGAAAATAAGATCTGCACAATTTGTGAAGTGGCCTGGCAAACCTCTGCAGGCTTCTGTGAACTGTATGGGAATATTAAATGGATATCATAGGAGTTCATGTACTGTAGTCTGGTTGGCTTCAGTGGGGGATGGAGAGCATCCATGAGTGTTTCTTTATACTGTGACTGATATTACCATGCAAGTCCCCAGTGCAATAAGATGGTTCTATTCCTAGGGCCTTTTTCTACCCAAAGAACTTGCTGTATATTAATTTCATTTAGAAACCAACTAATGGCATAGCACTTCTATGTGATCACCTGTAAATCCATGTAATTTAAATTTGATTCTTATTAATTAAACCAGATCTGTATTTACGTACTAAACTGATGCCAGAAGTGTCTAGATAAGAGATTACATGCATTTAGTGTGGATGGGTGTAGCTCTTGAGTGTGTTTACTGTTCTGTGAGCTGTGGACTCTGTGAAACAGTTACTTGATTTTATTTTATTATATTTTATAGGATTGAAAGACAAAAGCCAGAATTCCCTCTAAAGGAAGGAAGAAAAAAAAAAAAAGAGAGAAAATACTATTTGTTTTTCTCATTTCAGGGTCACACAGAAGCAGTTCGATGTCTCCGCTTTAGTCCTGATGGGAAATGGTTAGCCTCTGCTGCTGATGATCACACTGTAAAGGTAATTTATTGTGACACTCTCCTTATGTGCTCGTGGCACATAGGAATGCTGGGATCGTCTTTTTCCCAGGCATTAACAGCACTTCTTCATAAACACCTTTAGTTCATTAGGCAGCTGCCTGAGCCCTGTGGCTTTGCAGGGACCAGTTTGTTTATAAGGATCATGTCCAGTGGCCCACAACATCCAGAAAAGAGCTTCATGTGTTGAAATGCGCTTATCCAACAGACATGTTGGTGCTATGCACATGAAAGCTCAAGTTTTGATGGTGGTAGAGCTGTGATACCTGAACATTGGCCTCGGTAGTCTCAGTAAATGTTACAGAATGAGTTGTCCACAGCATGTTGCTTCACCATACCAGTTGCTGGTTCTGCTCAGTTAATTCACTAGGAGTGTGTTGTTATGCACATTGCACATGATTATCAGTCTGAAAATTGCTGTCAGGACTGAGCAGAGCAAAGAAGGAATTCAGGAAAGTATTGACTGAAGCAGTGACTTCAGTTGTTACAGATGTGGTATGGAGGAATGTGGGCAAAGGACTGATTTTTGTTTTCAGCTTCACATGAAATAAACTGATCAGTCATTTCACTCTGGATTTTTCAGTGGAGACTAGAGCACAGGAAGAATGAATTGCTAAGGGATTCAGAGCTTTTGGATTTTTGTTTGTTTGCTTTTAAGATATAATCTGTTGGGACAGGTGGAACTGCTGTATTTTATCCTAGTCTCTAAATATAAACCAGAAACTTATAGGGGACAAATTAAATGGAAAATTTAAAAGAGAAAGCAAAAAAAAGAAGACAAAAAAAAATGCAGCCTTAAATGACTGGGATGGTACTCCTTCCCTAATCATCGCTTTCTTTGACAAACTTGAGTCTGTTCTTGGAGGCGGAGAAGCGTTAGAATGTTGCCAGTACAAGGAAATCTGAAGTGTATTGGAATTCTCTAACACTAAATCTTTTCAAGAGTCTCTGTTCTTCTTCCAGCTGTGGGATCTGGCTGCTGGGAAGATAATGTTTGAGTTTACAGGACATACTGGCCCAGTAAACGTTGTTGAATTCCATCCCAATGAATACCTTTTGGCTTCTGGCAGCTCTGACAGGTACATAAGGGGAGGGAGAAAGAAGGGAATTGTACATGCCGGTTCTCTTTCCCGATGCCCTTCCTTTTAGGAACGTGGAAAATAGGAATGTTGCACAACTCAAACCTCCCATTGCCTGACATCTAGCCAGCAGATGTGATGTGCAGAACATGGAGATCTTGCCTTCTCATCCAAAATTGATGGCACCTTCTACCACACTAGAAAACAATGCGATAGCCTCAAGCATCTAACTGATATCCTATCTGAACTGCAAGCAGTCCTGCTCAGCTAGCGGGGTGTCCTCTTAGCTCTGGGTCAGCTCTAAAAACCTATCTGTATCTAGAGCCTCTAAGCATCTGTGGCTGGATTCACAGATCTTAGCTAGACTAGCCTTCTATGTAGGTTCATAATAGGTGCACAACAGCAAAAGTCATTCCAGCTATTACCTTATTACTTCAATACTGGATCCTACAGCAGATTTCTAGAGGGATGAGTGACGATTCTTGTTCTGTTGTGTGTACAGGACTGTTCGGTTCTGGGACTTGGAGAAGTTTCAAGTTGTGAGCTGTATTGAAGAGGAGGCTACTCCTGTCAGGTATTTTAAATGCTTACTGCAGTGTACTAGGCAGAGACTAAAGTGGGGGTGAAGGGAGGATTTCCTGAAAGAGACTTTACTGGGGAGACGTTTCGGCTGCTGGAGATGTTGCACAAGCCCACCAGGTTGCACAGGTGTTCAGTGAAGTCAGGGATATACAGCCCTGGGGTCCTTGTGGGACTGAGCAAGGTTGGGAAGCTGTGCCTAATTCTCAACCTGCCTTCCTCCCAGATGTGTGCTCTTCAACCCAGATGGCTGCTGCTTGTATAGTGGCTTCCAGGATTCGCTGCGTGTGTACGGCTGGGAGCCTGAGCGCTGTTTTGATGTGGTCTTGGTGAACTGGGGAAAAGTAGCTGACTTATCTATCTGCAACAACCAGCTGGTAAGCCACTGCTGCTGAGGAGTGGGGGAGGCAGCTGTGAAACATGAGATAAAATCCTCCTGCCTCCTTGCAGGCCTTTTTGACCTTTAAGCTTATGTCTGACTATAAGTGGCCAGGGCTTGCGATGCTCCCGGTACTTAAACAGAGCTTGTGTGCTTTTGCTTTCAGCAGCCTCCTGCTCCACTTTGTCTCTCTTCGGCTTCTGGAGGAAAGAACTGGGGCTTGGTTTGACCAGTATTTAGAAACTATGCTTGGCAAAAGTTTTATTGTGGCCTTTCATAAAACCTTGGGATCTTCAAATTAAAAAAGCTAAAGCACTGAACTGAGAGATTCTCAAGAACTCAGGGTCACTCCATCGTGCCTGTTCTCAAAAAGGCTGGTGTGCATCCTGCTCCCTGGGGAATTACCTTGATCTTTTGCCTCTGCAGATAGGAGTTTCCTTTGCGCAAAGCACAGTAGCTTCCTTCGTTGTGGATCTCAGCAGAGTCACAAAGTCGGGTTCCGTTCCTCATGGGCTGATCAGGGACGATGAGCCTCTTGTGCCACCTACCCCCACAGGGTCCTCCCTTCGCCGCATCTATGACAGGCCCTCAACTAGCTGCAGCAAACCACAAAGGTAAGGGAATCTGCTGGCTTGTTGAATTTCAAGATTTTAAGGAAATGTACAAGGAGATGAGTGCTCTTGCTCTCTCTGACAGAGTCCATATGACTTGTCCTTGACAGCATCTCTTTTTCCACAGCAGAGTGAAGCATAACTCAGAGAGCGAGAGGCGCAGTCCCAGCAGTGAAGATGACCGGGATGAGAAGGAATCAAAGGCTGAGATCCAGAACCCGGAGGATTACAAAGAGATCTTCCAGCCCAAGAATGCTATCTGTCAGTACCAGGGTTTATTGTGCTTTTGAGTGTTGTTTGGATTAGAGCTGTAGGCGCTAAACTGGTTCAGCAGAGGTAAGCTTTGGCTTACTATAATAGAGGCTTCACCTGTGACTGGGAGAATTTAGAAAACTTTTATTTAATATTCCATGCTTGGACTCTGAACCACAGATCATGTTGGTGAACTGCTGGAAGGTGGCACCTTTACTAGGGTACAGTGATGTCTGGTCAAAGCCTGGCTCAGAATCCAGAGCTCCACTCTAAGCATGCTGCCTTCCTGTCCTGATTATAAAGGACTACTGTGTTATGGGATCTTCATTAACTTAGAATTTTGATACATATAAAATTAGCAGCCTCCATTAAAGAAGGAAAGGCAAAATGTTTTTTAAAGCAGAGATTGTTGTTGTTTAGAAGGCATAATGCAATGCCTGTATTTCATTTTTATGTAAATGAGAAAAATGAGATACTCTTCCTAAGGAATTAATGGTCATTATTTTGATTTACTTACATAAATCAATTTAGCAGGAGGTGAATTTTTTTCTAATATAATTCGTTGTGACAGTGCCTTTTCTTGTGCTTCACACCTCTATGGCAGCAATGAACTACACGGGTCAGTTTTGTCCCTCCCATCCATGAAGGCTGAAAGCCTTTGGCTAAACTCAACAATAGCATCAAGGTCTGAAGGAGATAACTCTGCTTGCCATATCACTGATTGTCCTAATCTGTGGAGTTGTTGGAGATCTCCCAGCTCCAAGGTTGACCTATCACTAATCTGTAACCTTGAATGCTCCTTTGTTTATTTTTTTTCTCTCTTTCTGTAGGTCGAACTCCTCCTCGAAATGAGCCCTTTCCAGCCCCTCCTGAGGATGGTGAGTATGAAAATGATCCCTTGGTGGGAATGGGGTTAATGGCCTTCAAAAGAGGGAGAGCTGCATGTCTGCAGAAAAGACTACTTGTCTAGCTATACAGAACCTTTGCTCAGAACCTTCCCTTGAAAGGAATAATCAGTTTTTGTGTTCCCACTTCTTTCCATCTTGGTAGAGCCCGTAACTGCAAAGGAAGCATTGAAATCCAGCCAAGCTGTAGATGTCCAGACCCCGTTGCCAAAGCAAGAACTTGTATGTACTGTATGACCTGTTAATAGCTGTTCATGCTCCCACTGTGAAAGATATGTGAGTGCCGGAGACATTACGATTTCTAATGAAGCTGATTGCTTTACTGAAGAGCAGTAAAAGTGCAGCTTCAGTCTTTGTCCTGCCATGTGTCTTGCCTGAGCAGTAGAATTGAAGGCCAAGCCTCCAACAGGCGATGGCTCTATTGCTTTTGTTCACTTCTTGCACTTGCAGTGGTGTTTCTCCTTGGATCTCAAAATTAGGGCACTCTGAAGAGAATCAAGTGCCAGATTTCTGCAAGTGCTTGAACTGAGGCTATTGTGTAGCCAAAATCACAACCAGCTGATGGGCCAGGATACATTATACTGGCTTCTTCAGAATTCTCTCTTCACCTTCAGGCTGGCCACGGGCCCATTGCCCTAATTTTAGATGCCGATAATGACAGCACTTGGCAGTTCTGTTGGGGCATCTCCATGTTCTTTGCAAACCTTAATTGCATGTTGGCGTGTACCTGAGAGATACTTCATTGCCTCTTAAACCATGCTAGCAAATTGGAGACTGCTTCTGCATTAGGACCCTACTGTGAGAAGAAAGCGGGTCAGGAAAAAAGGACATCAGGCTAGGGCCAGATTGTTGCTGCTAGAGCTTTTATCCCAATTTCTCCTGCAGCCTGATCCGGTTCAGAGGCCACCTATTGCCTCCTCAACTCCTTTGACAAGAACAGAGCCGTCGGTGATTCCTGCAGCCAGGAATGAGCCCATTGGCTTGAAGGCCTCTGACTTTCTACCAGTAAGTGTCTCCGGACAAAAGTTTCCAGCCACTGTCTTTGTTGGGTGGCATCAGAAGGGGGATTCTCTGAGGTGCAGAAGACTGTCAGAGGTGGTTTCTGCAACCTGCAGTCCTCAGTACTGAATGAGAACATGTTACCTCCTACTCTCCCTCTGCTCACTTGGTGCTTCCCATCTGCTTTGACTGTGGAATTAGCACCTGGACCCAGCCCCCATTGCAGATGACAGCAGGCTGATGTGAATACAGCAGCGTTGATCCATGCTCACGAAGAATGTATTATCAAAGCAGAGAGCAAGGGATGAGACAAAGACACTGAACAATTCCACATGCTAGACAGCGATTCATTTGGAAAATTGGTGTTTGCCATTACACATACATAATTATTTCAAGAGTCTTTCCCTGTTGCGTCTTGGAGGCCTCTTAGCCTCGCTCAGGAGGGTATTCCTTGTCTGTCCCAAAAAGGGAGAAGGACCAGAGCATCCTCATGATCCCAAACTCTAAATGTGAGCAGAGGAAGAGAGATTCCAGCATGGTGTGGGTGGGAATCAAATTGAGACTCTAATAAATTGTGCAAGATTTATGCTTTGTAATAAAATTTGTTGATTTCAGATGAACATTTCATGTAAAAAAACCCAGGTTTGCATGAAAACATTTCTTCATCAAAACATACTGGTTTTGAAAGCTTACTTTTAATTCACTTTTTTCAATTTTGAGATTTTTTTCCGAAGCTTCAAACATGTTTGTGATTGACACAGTAGAAGAAGCAAAAGGGAAGTAGGTGAAATTGGAACAAATTGAATGCTTCCATTTCAAAATGTTTCTAAAACAATCTGCAAGGAAGTGAGTGTTTCCTGTCCCTCTGTACACCAAAATTAGCTCTCACCTAGGCCAGAGAAAGCTCCTACCCTTCTGTGCCATCCTGCTCTGTTACTGCTCCTCCATTGGTGTCTGTACTTTCAGGCTGTGAAAAACCAAAGCCAGACTGAGCTCGTGGACGAGGAAGCCATGTCCCAGATAAGGAAAGGCCACGAAACCATGTGTGTGGTACTCACTAGCCGCCACAAGAATCTGGATACTGTGCGGGCTGCATGGAGCACCGGTGACATCAAGGCAAGGATGTGGAGATACCTAAGGCTCATGAGGGGAGCAACTGAACAGCTCTTCTGGCTTGTCTGGGGCTGATTCTGCCTCTTACACAAAATACAGGGTCTCGCAGCTTTTGTCCCCAGGGGTGCACCACAGAGTGCTGCTATCGCTTGAATGGTCACAAAGAAACATGGAGAAAACTTTCTCATGCAAGAGTTACCTTTTCTTCCCTAGCCAACTCCACGTTTCCTCTACCTTGTTTTTGAAAAGTGGCACTTGGTATTAATTGCTTTAGTCTAGCCAGTTTGAGCTTTGCAATAGACTACTTCTTCCCCTTCTCTCTCAGAACTCTGTGGACTCTGCAGTGGCAATCAACGATCTGTCTGTTGTCGTGGACCTCTTGAATATTGTCAACCAAAAAGCGTGAGTCCTGGGTGGGGGCAGCCCCTGGGATACCTGAGAGCCGCCTGGCTGGGCATTGGGAGCGCTGTGTTCTACCTGCCTCGTGTCCAGTGGGCCATGGCAGCGTGAAATGCATGTCCTTGTAGTCAGATCTTCAAATCTGCAGTGCCAGTAACTGCTGGAGTTGTATGGGGCCTTTTCTGTAGGCAAATGATGTCTCACAAGGCAAATCAAAGTCTTGGGGTTTCATAAAGTGATTCTGCTGAGTCAATAAAATATGACAGAACCTGCCACTTTCTATCACAAGGGGGAGTCAGTGAACTCGCTCAGTAAACTTGAGTGCTGCTGCCTGGGCTTTTTTGCCAGAAAGCATGTGTTGACTCAGCCTTGTAAAGCCTCAGTCTCTGCTCTCAGAATGTGTCCTTTTCTTTTCAGGTCTCTCTGGAAGCTGGATTTGTGTACTATAGTCCTGCCGCAGATAGAGAAACTACTCCAAAGTAAATATGAAAGGTGAGGCCCCAAGAACATGGTGTGCTTGGGGGACAGGAGAGCTCCACTGGGTATTTTGTGGCTGAAAGTTAGTTCTGAAAAATCACAGCAGATACAGTATAATGCTGATACGATGCCTGGAAAAGAGCAATGGAGTTGCCAAGCGTGTGTGGGAAAAGATATGGAAAGTATGCATGGGCAAGAAGAGCAGGGTATTGAGATTTGGCGTAGGTGTGTTGGACTGAAGGCAGCTCTGTCAGCCAGAAGGGGTCAAATCAATGTAGAACAAATGGGCTCTGCGGACTGATGGGAATGAAACTGTTGACTTGGGACAAGGAGAATGAAGTCCTGCAACAGCCATGGGGTCACTTGGAAGATTGCTTTGAACCTCATCGTTAGGTGGCAAAAAAAATGCAGCCTCTCTCTTAAGATGGAGTTTCTGCCCTTCCTTCCTACTGGAAGAGAGGCTCCTGCCGAGTCCCCTCAGCAAGACATCTCTGCTCTTGAGCAGAAATGTCCCCCTTAGCAGGGTATATACCAGGACCTTTCAAATGGGCACACTTTGTCAGTCTTGACTTGAACCAAGACCATGTTGGTACTTGGCTGTTGCTCTCCTTATCACATTACAGGTGGTCGAAGGGGGGGTCATTTGAGTAGATTATCCCCAGTGACTGGTTGTGAGTGAGGGCTTTGTGCTGGGAGGAAAGGAATGAAATTCAAGTGGGACCTGGTTCTGTTTGTCTTTCAGTTATGTGCAGACTGGTTGCACCTCCCTGAAACTCATTCTCCAGAGATTCCTGCCACTGATCACAGACATCCTTGCTGCACCACCTTCTGTTGGAGTGGACATCACCAGAGAGGAAAGGTGAGGCACTTACCTCCACTTGCTCCCTTTTTGAATCAGCCTTTCTCTTGCATGAGCTTTGTTCCTCGCCATTGAGGCTTTGGTACTAGACTGGGCTTGCCTTCCCTTTTGTCTGCAAATGCCAAACCCTCCTGCTCTGAGAAAAAGTCCAAGGACTGCTTTTCCTTCTGTCACTGTGACTCAATAGTCATACCTAAACAAAGTTTGAGTATGTCAGGAGTAAAACCACCCTGTGGCTACACCCTCTACCTCACAAGACACTTGAGTTGTCAGCTGGGCCCTGGATTTCCAGTTCATTCACAGGATATCTCTGCTCTGAGAATTGGCCCTCCAAAAACCAGCACCTCCTTTCTCCCTGGACTTTACTGCCAAAGGGGAAAAGAGGAGTGAAAGAGCCCTTATGTGGATGCTGTTCTCCTGTGTCATCAGGACGTTGGCTGAATAGGTGGTGTTTCTGCTGAGCCATGCTCACATTTCAGCCCCTTCCAGGCCATTTGCGGGGCTTGTGTTTTCTCTCCTGCTTGAGTTGCATCTTTGGCCCTACAGGAACAAACAGATCTCTTAAGCAGCTGAGGATTCATGCTGTGTCTACTGTCCATTTTTTGCAGGCTCCATAAGTGCAAGCTGTGCTACAAGCAGCTGAAAAACATCAGCAACATCGTCAAGAACAAGTCTGGGCTCAGTGGCCGCCATGGTAGTGCCTTTCGGGAACTGCATCTCCTCATGGCTGTCCTGGAGTGACAGCTGCCACCTCCTCATGTGCAAACACAGGTGGCCAAGCTCCTCTGTGCTGTTTAATCCATCTGGCTGGATTTCACTTCTCTCCATGTGTCCATCTTCCCCCCCACAGCACAGTAGGGAAGTGGAATCTCGCTGGCTGGTTGCCTGCCCAGCCCCAGTGCCTTATGGGCTGGATGGAGGACCTGAGTGGAGAGATGCCTGTGCTGCGTGAGAGGACCTGGCTGGTGGAGGGCCCCGCAAAGCCCCTGTAGTGAAACGGCTTCATTTCAGCTCTTCATCTCAGCATCAAGCTTTCAGCTGCTCTGTCTCTGTGTGCTGGCCTCTCCCTGATGGGAGGGCTCCGAACCTGCTGTCACCCCTCCTTCACCTGTGTGTGCTGTTGGTTCTTGTCGCGTGGCTCTGTGGGCTGGGGCCGGCTGGCCCCGCTCTTTCTGTGCAGCATTCTGAGGACTGTGGTGTCCACCCCACAAAAATCCTGCAGAAGGGACTTCAACTGCCATGTGGGACCAGCCCCTTTGGCGTGCTTCATCAAACGTGAGCCAGGACACTGTGCCACCGTGCCTGGTGTAATCTCAAGGACCTGTATCGAGAGGAGGCTATCTCTTGGCTTCTGAAAAATCCCTGCTGGCACCCTGGGCCACAGAAGATTAATGTCTTCAGACTTGCTGGGAACTGAGGTCTGCCTGGATCTGTTAAAATATGTGACTTGTTGTATGCGTTTGCCTTTTGGGGTAAGGATGTGGGAGGGTGGAGGAACAGAGGGACGTGGATGTCTTTCTACATCACTGGACCACTCTTAGAGGGTTGTAGTTCCCCCCCAATAAATGTTTGTCAGAACCTTTCTGTCCCTCTTTCTTCTTTCCTGTGGGGAAAGATGTTCATGTTGGTGCTTCGCCTGCTCCTCCCAGCCTGTCTCCCATTTTACACACTGGAGTCTGTTCTCTGGGAAACTGTAACTTATAATGAATTTTATTAAATGATTTATAACTTTTTTTAAAAAGTTGTGTTAAATGCCTGAATCTCTTCAAGTACTGTTCACCTTGGCACAGCTCCTGGCTGGGAGCGTCCAGGGAAAGCAGGGCTCTGTTCCCTGCATGGCCTATGGGGAAGCCGGCTGTTCTCACCCTTCCTGCTGGGAGGCTGCTGTGACTAAGTGGATGTGGTGAGCAAGTTGGAGAGACAGCACTAGCCAGGTGGCTTGCTGAAACCCTGGGGGAGGTTTCATTCTGCTGCGTAGTTCCCAGCCCAAAGAGCGATGTCATAGTTTGTGGCTTGTCCTTTCCCTGGCCCGATGCAGTTCTCTCTTCCCCACCTGATCTCTAGCAGGTCTCCACGTAGTGGCACACAGGTGTGCAGTGCTTTTTCTGTGTGGTTTTCTGTGAACTCTTGAGCTAGGGGCTGGTGTTTGGAGATGTAGGAGACTTTCATGTGGGGCCAGCAGGAAAGCTAAAGCTATCTTGCTGATACTTCATCCAAACACAGTCAAGTTTTAGGAACAAAGGGGAGCACCCTGCTCTGATCTATGGCTCTGGAGGAGGTGGCTCTGATGGTGGCTCACGCAAAAAGAGGCCCTGGCAATGTGCCATCGCAGAACAGCGTGACCAGGGCTGAAGATGCTGCCTGCTTTGAGCACCAGGGAACTCATGGTGTGTCCTGCCTGCACTGCAGCCACTTGCTGCCTCGCGCAGGGGCTCTCTGGAGATAATCCCATGCCTGGACCTGACCAAAGTGCAAAAGGGCTCTGCCAGCCTCCAGCCCTGAGCAGCCCACAGAGCTGGGAAAAGCATGAGATGGAGCAGCTCTGGGGCTTACTTATGGTTTAACAACTCTAATTAAGGGAGCCTGATAGCTGCTGTCGGGGGAGCTGCCCTGCCAGGCTGGCCCAGAGACAGCTGCAAGAGGAGGGATTTAAGGGGCTTTTCCAGCCGTGGGGGAGATGCTGTGCAAGTGGTGCGGGAGGGAGCCCCTGCCCTGACCCAGGCTCAAACCCACTGCAAAGAAATAACAGCAGTGCAGGGGGACTGGCTTTAACAGTTTATTTAAAATAAGTTTTGTTACAAAACGGGATTTTTTTTTAGTTATTAAAATACATAGAAACATCTAATCTTACAAAAGGCTAAATTTATTTTTCCCTTTTTTTTTTTCCCTCCAAACAGAATAAGCTGTGGAAGCATGAGAGGAGAGGGCTGCGGTGGGAAGGAGCCATCAGTGCATCCAGTCGTTATGTGCAGCAGGGGGAAGCGTACCCACGGCTGGGTGCTCAGAGGTGCAGGGGGTCATGCTGTCTTCTCTGACCCCCCTGCCAGCTGCTGTCCTGATACATAAGCCAACAGGCTTTGGGGCTCGAGGTTTGGGGTTTTTTTGTTTGTTTTCTACTTGTTTTCCAGTCCCAGACCATGTAAACAGGCTATAAATATTTCAAACACTTTCATCTCGACCACACTGTGATCTCTCTCGACAAGACAACTGGTAAATAACTTTACAGTAGCTTCATTTGAGACCGCTAAATCCACCTTGGTGCTGTGTAACACAGGCAGCCCTGCAACCGTGTGGGGCCTTGACAGCACCGGCAGCTTGGCTCATGCGTGGCACTGGGGCACCTTCATGCAACAACAGGGCTTGAGAAACCTACGGGGAAAGGAGCTGCTGGGATTTTTTCTGGCTTAAAATGGAGGAAGCACTGCTTCAAAAGACATCGGGCAGCTGCCTGGACGCAGTCTTGTGGGGAGCTGCGGCCAGGCTAGTCCTGTGGGGGTAGCAGAGACGTGTCTGGGGGCTTGCCTGGCTCCGAGCCCCGCCTCCAGCCAGATACCAAAGCCAGATACAAAGCTGGAGAGATGGGGGGAGCACCCAGCAGCTCCCTGCTCTGGCTAAAAACATCCATCCAGCAAAAATAAAAAGTCACAGAGCTGAGCATCGGAGGGGGCAGATCCTTGCCCAGCACCGCTGTCCCCCACCCTGGGATGGGGGTCCAGCTGCTTGGGAGACCCTGGCCTCATGCTGCTCATGGTGAGAGAAGCTGTGACCCTCTGGTCACGGGTCCTGGTGGGTGAGGGAATGGCACTGAAGCCTTTGTGTCTTCCAGCAGCCGGCTCTCCGTAGCACCATGACGGGTAGGGTCCTGCAGCAGGTTTGGTGCCAGGGCTGGCACTCATCACACGGGGACTGGCTTCAGCTTCCCTGGGGGGGAGACACATGGGTCACACAGGGCAGGGGGCATAGCCACCACTGCCCCAGCCCCATCTATTGGCATTTCAGCAAGTGCTGCATTGGGTTGGCACTGCAAGCATCCCCATGAGCATCCCCGTGAGCAGCACAGCCCGGCACCCCTGCCCGGGAAGCAGGGCCAAAGCAGAGCCCTCCACCGGCTCCCGGCCGCAGGCACTCACCTGGCAGCCATGGCTGCCCCTAATTCAGGCTGAAATTGAAAGGGAGAGAGGTTCAGCCCCGGGGCACTGCCACTGCCCTGCAGCATCGCTCCCCCCCCCCGCCCCGCGCACCCTGAGCCGCAGGCAGCAGCTTTGCACCAGGGTGCTCTTGGGGAAGTGCTAACAAGGCTCCTGATGGCTAATTAGCCGTTTGTTAATGAGCTGATTACAAATGAGCTAACTTCCCCCCACAAAATTTGCTTGCCAGTGTCTGGCTGGGATGAGGCTGGTGGCGGAAGCCTCCTCTGCCAGAGAGACCCTGGCTGGGCACCCGGGGTGCAGAGCAGGGCTGCAGTGCCCCACCACCCACCTGAGGTCTGGAGTTTCCTGCGGATGGAGGCGGCACGGCTGGAGAGCTGCCCCGAGCTGGGGCCCCGGCCGAAGGGTGCTGCGGTCCCCGGCGAGTCACCCTGGGGGGAGATGGGGCACAGCCCCAGGGTCAGCCCACGCCAGTTCTCAGAGGGAAGGGATGGAGACGGGCTCCTGGGCAGATTGTGCCTGCCTGGGTAGCAGTGTCCAAATGTGCTCTGGGGATACCATGGGGCTGCTGCAAAACAGGGCTTGGAAGAGCCAAGGTGTCAGCATCGGCTGGATGCCACTGCTTGGGGACAGCCTGGTCCCACTGGTTGATGCTCCCCAATGAAGGCAGCTCCAGGGGGACACCCAACAGCAAACAGCCCTGGGGACCATGCGTGGGGGCAAAACAGGGGGACCCCCTGGGGTGAGGGGGAAGAGGAAGGGCACCGGTGGCCCCTCGGTTACCTCCAACTGCTCCTGGCTGGGCCAGGAGGCCAGCTCAGCCTTGCGGGAGACGGGACCCAGCTCCACGGAGCGAACCCTCTCAGCAAACTTCAGGGAGCACAGTGTCTCGCTGGTGTTTTTCTCGGCGGGGGAGACCTGCGGTCAGGCAGGAGCAGAATGTCACCCTGCCAGCTGCCTGCACACCCCCAGGGCTCCCTGCCCCGGCAAACATGCCAGTGCCAGGCCACCAAGATGCTATTATTAACCCGCTGTTCCCAGGATAGCTCCATCCATCTGCGCCCAGGCCAGTGTCTGAGCCAGCCGGATCCCCTGTCGCCAACCACTCCAGCACAAGGGACAGCCGGGAAAAGCTGCAGCAGGTGGCAGGGGCTTGGGCACCCCTGAAGGGGCTTGGTGTGGGTGCAGGCAGCCAGGGGGACAGGTCACGGATGGAGCAGCTGCCAGAGCACAAAAGTCCTCCCAGCATGAGAGGGGACAGGGAGATGCCAACATGCAAGGAAACTGTGCCCATAGGGACAATATCCATGTGTAAGTAGGGAGGGCAGGATCATGGACCTCCAAGTTCATCCCCCATCCCTTGTCCTCATCTGGGGCGCAGAGATGGGGGCACAGCTACCCTGGCACCGTGGCTGGAGACTGGAGGATGTCCCCATGTGCAAGCCCAGCCCCCTGGTCCCATCCTCCAGCATCCCTCCTGCCTGCCCCAGCACCAGGGTGAACAGGGACCAAACCCATCCCAAAAACTGCACCAACTGGCTGTGGAGATGCCAACAGGTGCCAAATGCCCAGCCCCTACCTGCACCATCATGAGTGTCTTGCTGTCGCCGCTAAGCGAGTCCTGCAGCAGGTAGGTCAGCTTGGAGTTGCGGAAGGGCACGTGGCCCTGCCGGGAGCGCAGGGCATAAATGACGTCGCCCAGTGCCGAGAGGGACTTGTTGATGTGCTGTGCCTCGCGGAGCCGGCTGCCTTCTGCACCCGACCGCCCGACCCGCTCCGATCCCGCCAGGTCCACCAGGTTCAGCTTCCCTGGGGACACACAGCCAAGCCCCCCACAGCTGGCATCAGTGCCCGGCCCTGCGCACCCTGGGGATGCCATTGCCCAGATGCCCTGGTGAGGGGCTTGCCACATGGCACCCACCTGTGGTGCGGAGCCCTGTGCTGCGGTCAAGTCCACGGACAGTGATGATGAGGAGGGCATGGGAACGGGAGCTGTGCTCATTCAGGTTGGTGCACTCTGTTGCCCGGTTGACATGGCCAAACTCGAAGACCTGGGGGAGCCCGGGGAGGTGGAGGGTGAGGCCAGCATGCCCCAAACCCACCACAACCCCCACCGTGATCCAGGAACCCCTGGGGACGTAACCCAAGTGACAGCCCCCAACAAGGTGCCTGGTTCATTGGGGTGATGATAGCTGTCAGGTCTCAGCCTGGGTGATGCACTGAAGGCAGAGGGTGACAGGCAGGGCACTGCGGTGACAGCCGACATCCTGCTAATCCCCCGAGAGCTGCCTGGGCCCCACGCTTTTATTTTTAACCCCCTGCGGCTCACCCCATGGGACAGTGACTGTCACATCACACCCGGGGACCTATTTTGGTCTCTGTCACTCCCTGGTGCTTCAGAAATACTCCTGAATGCGGGGATCATGCACCAGAGACACCCCCCCCCCCCAGTTCATCGCACCCCTGATGCCATCCTCCTTCTCCCACCACCCCCCCATCTCCCTGCACCTTGTTGATGTCCTCCACGCTCTGCACCCTGAACTCGGTCAGCCCAGGCACGTAGAGCTGCCCGCTGCCGTCGGGGCACAGCTTGATCTCCAGCTTCTCCTGTGGCTCCTTCCCCAGCAAGTCCCTGGGCAAAGGGGTACCTGTCACCATCCCCGCCCCAGGGCGGGGGGACGATGGGTGCCAGCTCCCCTCCAGGACAGCATCCCTGCCACGGCTCAGGGCTGCATGCCAAGGCTGCCAGAACAGCCCTCTCCTCCCCGGGGATGCTGCACATCCTATGTATAGACCTCAGCTCTCCGGCTCCTGCCGGGTTCCTGTGTACCTGCTCTCACCCAACCTGGACTACACTCCCATCCCTGCTCTTTAATGCCATTCCTGGTCCCCATTATCCACACTGATGCACTCCCCGACTCCTCCCGATCCCTCCCTGTGGCTGGGCGGCGGGGGGAGGGGGGAGGAATATTTCTCATGCTCCCAGCTCCCACTTAGTAATTTCTAAATATAACGTCCAGGGAGGCAGGGGCAGGGAGGAGAGGAGGATGCCCTGGCGGCTGCATCAGGGCTAGGGGAGCGGGGGTGATGGCAGGGCTGGGAGCCTGTATAAGTAACAGAGCTCGAGGTAGAGTGCTTTGAAAGGATGGCATGCACCAAAAAAAAATTTACAAATAAATCCTTGCATGGCCAAATCCAGTGCCCAAGGCCCGGGGAACAAGCTGCGCAGCCAAAGCAGGGCTGGTGGGACAAGGAGGAGAGCAGTGTGGGGTGATGCCCACGGATGCCGGCTCCCCAGCAGCTCTGCTCACCCCACCAGAAAGCTTTTCCCCCCTCCCCATACCTGAGTGCCTCGTTGTAAATCTCGGCAGCGCTGACACTGATGGTGTAGTCCCAGTCAGCCTCCTTGCTCCGCACCTCGGAGAAGAGGAGTTGCAGGGCCCGCTGGTTGATCCCCGGGTTTGCTGCCGTTCCCTGATGGATTGGGGTGAGAAATGGGGGTGGGGGGAAAACACTCTCTTGCATTTTATTCTGCATTCTTTTCTGAGTGGGAGCAAAGCCCAGGGGGGTGTTGTGGAGGGCTGCACAACCCCTTGGCAGCAGCAGTGACCATCACTGGTGCACCCTGGGTCCAAGCTGGCCACCAGCCTGGTTTAGGGAGGGTGCTGAGACTGGGCATCACGGGATGGGAAGCCGAGGAAGAAGAGGGAAGCAAAGCCAGGCAAATTCACCTCCATCGTGTAGGTTTTTCCTGCCCCCGTCTGCCCATAGGCAAAGATGCAGACGTTGTAGCCGTCAATGCAGGAGGTGACCAGGGCTTGAACCTCCTGAAACACCTGGGGGGGACCAAACAGCATCAGGAGAAGGTGGCTGTGTCCCCCACCTCACACCAGCAGCGTTTCCATCCCCATGGGACAGCAGCACCCACCTCCTCCTGGGAAGCCTGTGGGGGGAAGACCTTATCCAGCTCAAAGGACACCTGCTTCCCCTTGTGCAGGAGGTGCAGGACGGCGTCATCATCAGCATCAAAGGTCACTGCATTGGCTGCCTCCAGGCCCTCACCGTCCTCCTTCGTAATGGGGCGGACTCGCCCGAAAACACGAATGTTTCCTTGGTGGGGGGATGCAGAGATAGTGTCAGCCTCAGCACATTCCGCTGCCACCCCCAGTCACCGTCAAACATGAGGTGGGCTGAACACTGTACCCCGCTGCTGACCGAAGCATCCCATCGCCAACCCAAGCATCTTATGGGGATGCAGAGCACCCAAGCCATGGTGCTGGGGTGGAGCAAGGTGATGCTCCCCTGTCCATCCTACCCACCCCGCCCCCCCCAGGGACATACTCTCCCATGATGGGACCTGCCACCCCCCTGCACACCTTTCAGCCGCACCAGCTCATTGTGACACTTCTTGCGGAGCTGCAGCTCCCGCCGGTACTTGCGCAGCAGCTCCCGGTTGGTGCTGTGCACATCCTCGATGGCCTGGCCGATCTGGGAGGGATGGAGAGCAGCAGCTCAGCGACACCCCCAGCATCCCCACTCTGCATGGGGAAGAGCCATGGTGGTGGTCCCGGGGGGGCTCACCTCGGCCCTGGCGCTCCGCAGGGTCTCCTGGAGGAGCAGGGGGAAGTCGCGGACCTGACGCTTCAGGCTGTTGTAGTCGTGGGTGAGGGTGCGCAGTGCTGGCTGCAGCGTCAGCAGGTTGGTCCGGACGCCTGCAGGCACAAGGCAGGGTGAGAGGCAGGTGGCACAACCCCCCCCCCAACACCAGCCGGGCAACCCTGCAAGCCCCCTGCCCCCTCCTCACCTGCCAGGTTTTCGTGCACCGCCTTCATCTCCATTTGGGCGCGGGAAAATGCCTCTTCAATGGCACGGTTCTTCTCCTCCTCCATGGCCTGCATCTCCTCCAGCATCTGCCCATGGGCTCGCTCCAGCTCGGCCTCGTACATCATGATCTGGGAAAGGAGCAGGGGGGGTAACGCTGAGCCGGTGACCACCTGCTGCTGCACCGCATCACCTGGTGAGCATCATCCAGGCAGGAACCGCGGTGGAGCCAGGTGGGGTGATTTCTGGTTTACACCCATTGCGCTCAGACCTGAGCTCGGAGCTGAGCCGCTGTCTTTTGGGAGCTCTGCAGCTGCTGCTCCATCTCCTTCAGCACCTGCCTCTGCATCCCCACTTGCTCCTGCAGGTACTGGTTTCGGGACTGGCTCTCGCACAGGGCTTGCTTCGCCTTGGCTGACTCCACCTCCACTGTCTTGATGATGTACTGGGGGGAAAAGCACCTAGAGATGGGGTGTACTGGAGAAGCAGACCTGGGGGGCCTGGGATGGAGCCAGCATTGGCCCAGGGGTCTAATTTACAAAATCATGGTGCTTGCTGATGTGCTCAGGGCAGAGGGATGGGTGGCACCTGCAGGGCACCCGCTGGGCACCACTAGGCACCCAGCCCAGCTTCCCTTGTCTGGCCAGGAGACAGGGAGAGCCCCGTGGTGCTCACCTTTATCTGCTGGGGCTGGGACTTCAGGCTGGCGATGGTCTCCTGGCTGTCCCGCAGCCGCCGGCTGAGCCGCTCCTCCTCCTCGGCTCTCTCGGCCAGGGAGTCCTTGAGCCGCAGCTCCACCTCGGCCAAGCGGTTTGTCTTCTGCTGCACCTCCAGGTCTAGCTCTGCCAGCTTGGCCCGCGTCTCCTCTGCTTCCCGCTGCAGCTGGGACAGCCGCTCCTGCAGCCTGGCATTCTCCTGGCCCCAAAACAGCACAGCTGATGCTGTGTCACCCATGGGTGCCCGTCACCCTGCTGCCACCGACAACAACTCACCTGGAGGTGGGCACAGTCCTGGCACGGTGCCTGCTGCTGCCGCCGCAGCTCCCGCAGCTCCCCCTCGCATGCCTTCATCTCCTGCCGCAAGCGCTCGTTCTCGGCCACCAGTAGGTCCCGGTGCTTCTCCGCATCTGTGCCGCCCTGCCGACAGGAGGGGACAGAAGCCTGACACACCCTAGGGAGCCCCAGCCTGCCGCCCCCAGGGGAGACCCTGCCTGCCGCTCAGTGGAGTCCCCAGCCTGTTATGTCAGGGACCCCCAGCCCGCTGCACCCCAGGGAACCCCCAGTCTGCTGCTCCCAGGGGAGCTCCAGTCCCCAGAGGGGCTTTTGCTTCCCCCCACAGGGCGACGGTGCTGGGGAGCCTTTGCCTGCTGCACCCTGGGGCCACTGATCATGACATTGCGTTGGACAGAAAATCCCACAAACTTTCGCCCCCTCAATGTCTCTCCCTCAGCTCACAGGGTCCAAACTGCAGCCCTGGGGAGGTTTTAATCCTTCTATGCACTTCCCACGTTCCCCCTTCCTCCTCAGGGACCCACAGCTCTGGCGTTCCTCGGGACAAGGGTGGCTCAGCCCAACCCCGGTGGCAGCTCACCAGCTCTGAGCGCAGCCGGCCGATCTCCTGCGCCTGCTCCAGGAGCTTCGTCTTCAGAGTTTCAACCTGTCGACACAGGCAAGGTTAACCAGGAGGCATCTCGGCAGCTTTTGGAGGAGACCCCGTGGTGCCACCCCAGCCACCGACGTCCAGTCTGGCTCGCACCTTCATTATGCCTTAATTTTCTACCTTGCTCTGAGCGCCTGATTCACCTGAGCTGATTAAAATAAGCATTAATGAAAGGCCTGCTTCGACCTTGTTCGACCATGGGTATAATTTGTCCATGTTGAGCATTAGCAGAAACCATTATTAAAAAAAAAAATAGCATCATCTTTGGAGAAGGAAAACAACAAACCTATTCACAATTGTGTTTAAAGAGCCAGAAGTGCCTCATTCTGCCCTTGCAACACAGCTTCACTTTGCCTTCTTTATTTTTCTTTCTAGGAAAGTTATCTTGGGAGAAAGAGAGAGCAGGAGCTCTTTGAGAAGTCCATGTGTCCGAGTTTGATGGGAGGATGCTCCCCAGCCACCCCTGTCTGGGCATCTGCCCATCTCATGGGGACCAGGCTGCCCTCCTTCTGAACCAGGCAGATTTCAGAAATCCTTGATTTTTTTGGGCAGGGACCATCAGTTCCCATCTCTCCTTTCCTCCACACTGCAGGAACCAGAGAGGCTCCCAAAAAAATATGTCTGTATTTATTCAAGTTAACATTGGCAACACCAGTTGCATTTTTATGGGGGTTGCCTGCCTGCTCTGTGCCTTGTTGCCATGCCCAAAACCTGATGGCTGCTGGGCAAGCATCACTGTCTTCCCAAAACTTACCCCGGAGAGAGCCGGACCTGGCTGTGCACTTCACCACTGTCCCCCAGATCCCAGCCCAGCTCCTAGTTTCCCCACGCTGGGAAGCCATCGCACTGCCAAACCCCTTGCTTAGACGCGGCAGGCTATTGCCCCATCTCAAAACCCAGCTTTTTCTAAGCAACCAGGCCTCTGTGGACCATAATTTAGGAACTGCTGATTAATAACAAATGCAGATGTGCTGACATGGTGCTGTAATTAATTACAGTAAGTTATTAAGCCGCGCCCTTGCAGAGATGGCAGCGCAGCGGGCAGCGCCTCCTGTGCAGCCCTGCACGCTCGGCAGGGCACGGCCGGGGATTCTGCCAGCGAGCTCCATGCACTTACAGCCACAAACTGGGGAAGGCGGCTGCTCCCTGCCTGAGTCGGGAACCCCCCTCCCTCCGCAGTGGGGCTCCTCCACTCCAGATGGGAGGCTGAGTGTGCGCCAAGTGTGCACCGAGTGCACCAGCCTCATGCTTGAGTGGGAAAATCCCATTTCCATATGCAGTAAGGTAGATTATTAAGAGATGTTTTAAAGTATTTTTAAAAGAGGGGAGGGACCAAGAAGACAGAGTCACAGGTTGTTACAGGGAAGTCGCCACCCCGGCCGGCCAACGCACACACCAGAGCATGCTCATCGCTCCCTGTGCCAACAGCACCCGGAGATGCCGATACACCTCCATCCCCTACCTGCTCAGGCATCTCTGGCTGCATCCTGCTCTCTGGAGGTGATAGGGACTCCTTGGCAGCTGGATCCGGCTTGAGCCGTGGCCCAGCCATCCCCAAGCTTTGGAAGTTTGGGTCAGCACTTCACCCTGGCCGGTGCTGGCTGCGCTTGCTGCCAAACTGGCCAGCACAGGACTGGATCCTGCCAGCGCTCACGCTTGTGTCATGCAGAGTATGCCAACCAAATGCAGGACAATTACCTCCGCCTTTTTGACACCAGTGGAACAAGCAGAACCTGACTGTAACAGCTTCCACAACAGCCACATGCAAATCCCTTTACGAGCAGCTGGAATTTCAGTCTCCCTGGGACGACCCTGGTCCTCACACTGAGGATGTGGCTGCACCAGCACAGATGGTTTTTGAGGGGGTCCTGGTCACAGCGGCCAAAACACTCTCCCCTTCGGCAGACAACTCTGTGCCTTCACGTTCACTTTCCACCTCCTGACTCTCAAAAGTCACTAAAATTAATCTGCTGGGTCAGTCTAACAAGCTTATCCTGTGGCAGCATTCCTGTGCTGGGAGGATGGACGATTGCTGCAGGGCTCTGACCTGATGCTCAAAGCCCTCCTGGCTACGTCACGTCCAAGGAGCCGCGCACCCTTGCCAGTGTTATCGCGGTGTCACTGTAACATCAGTCGGGGGGGCTGCAAACGTCCCGAGGGAGGTGCAGCCAAAGCTGGTGAGATGGCCACAGTGCTCAGCAGCACTCAGCTCCCACATCATCCCTACACACCCGAGTGGAGAAGATGCTCCATGATCAAGGTCCTATGCTCCTTCCAAGCATGTCCCTCACTAACTGCAAGCCATGGCGCTCCAGCCAAGCCACAGCCTGAAGCTGGAGATCCCAACGGACCCCCTCATGTCCCCTGTCCCCACCATACCTGGCTTTGCAGCTGGAGAGAGCAGGAGAGTTCATCGCTCTCCCGGGCAGCGAGCTTCTCCTGCAGCCCCAGTAGCTCCTCCTGCAGCTGCAGCTTCTCCTCCTGCAGATGCGCCATGGAGGCCATCACCTTCTGGATCACTGGGAAGGGCCGGGCTGCTGGCAGGCTGGCACGTTTCCCACTGCAAAGCCTCCCCCCTGCAGTGGGAGCAAAGATGAAGGCAGTCAGGATCTAGCCACCTCGCTGGGGAACGGGATGCCAGCTATGGGAAGAATCCCCAGGGGCTGCAGTGAAGATGGGATGGCAGTAAGTGGGACTTGCAGAAGTCCTACGGAGAGCAGTGACAAGCCGGGAGGTGCATCCCAAGCATCACGGTGCTTCCTCGGCCGGCCAGGCTAATGGTGGGGTTCTGGCCAGGTGAGCCCCTGGCAGGGGGTGGGAGCTGAAAGGATCTGCCGATGCCAGCAGAGCATCCCAGGCCATAACACTGAGTGCCTGCCCACGCCACCGCGCCGTGACCCAGCCCCATCACAGGCTGAGATGCTGCAGCCTCACTCAGATAACAACCGCCTTCACCATGGCGCTCTGATTCATCCCGGTATCCTTTTTTCTGAATGAGTAGGTGCCGGTGGAAAACCAGTATGTGATCATGTTATTAAAGACTGCATCATTACACACAAATATAATGGAAGCCAAATTAAAATTATATGGGTACCCTGAATGGGCCATATTGCCTAATCCTTGCGCGTATGGCTTTCTAACCTTCCTAGTATTATTTTAAACATCGTTTTCTGTGTGTTAACAGAGCCAGCGGTGCTGACAGAAGCCAATCTGGCCATACATCAGAGCCTACCAAATGAATCCCTAACTGACTTGGTAGTTCCCAAGAAGAAATGAGCTGGCCTGACTCATTCCCAATGTGGGGATGAGGCACAGCGGCGGGCGAACCAGTGTCCAGGATCCTGGCTGCCCAGCGCCCTTCCCTGCCTGCTGTGGATTTTGTCTGCTGCCACCAGAAACCTGAGGTTTTAAAGGCATGAGGTGATGCTGGGAATTGCTTCGCTGCCTCTGGGCAGATGCTGCCTGCTTTATGGGAAATGTCCTGAATACAAGAAGCAAGCCTTTTTTTGTCTGTGGATCAGACTTTCTACCTTTAAAAGGAGTTAAAAAGCCAGCAGAGTGGGCAAAAAAAATGAAATGCTAGAACCAAACAATGGCTCTGCTGTCAACTGTGTGCCAAGGGACTTATCTGGCAATGTCTGCAGAAGTGGTCACCGGATTTTGTCTTCCTGCCTTGGCTGGATACCCTGAAACAGGGCCAATGGGCGCTGGCTTTTCTTTCTTTCCATCCTGAAAGCTCAGCCCAGCTCAGGCAGGGGACTGTGATGTTCCCTTTAAACCCAACACACACAAAACCCACCCCAAAACTCCTGAAGTTAACAGGAACACCAGCTCTTGCCCCCTGGGGAGCGTGCAGGGATAAGACAAGATTACAGGAGGCACCAGGGCTCCTGCGGAAACACCGCGTGTCTGCATACATCATCGACGCTAATCCTGGGCTGGGACCAAAGGCAGAGCTAGGTTCAAAGCCACGACAGCCAGCTGCAAGTCAAACTGCTGGGCAGGGGTGATCCCACACGGATAACGCGCTCCTTCTTGCTCCAACACCTTCTTCCTGCAAGAGCATCCTTGGGAGAGGAGATGCCGGCTGGACCTGTGTTACATCTGCCACCGGGCAGACGCACTGGTGGCGACGTGGGGTCTGAGCATGGCAGGCATGGCGTGCTGACCCTCCTGTTTTCCAAAATGCTTTGAAATCCATTTGGAAAGGCAGCCATTTCCATGGCTCTGCCCTGTTGCCATTGCCATGCGGACTCCTTTCCTCCTGCTTCCCTGCCCCTTTGCATCACCCAGCTGGGGACCATGCCAGGAGCAGCTCCCGGAATGCACCCCGACAAGCCCAGACAATTTAGTCCTGACAGAGAAAGAGGGGAAACCACAGGGATTCACGTGCCCCAGAACAGCCATAGGCACTGCAAGCATTTCCAGAAATGTTACATTTTCCTTAGGAGAGAGGAAAGAGTGGTGGGTTTGCTGGTGCTCACCTGCTCTGTTCACCCGGTTAAATAATTCATTGGTCACCTGGCGTCACATGACAGCTGGCTGGTGTTTGATCTCTACCGAGACCTGATCCCCCACAGCGAGCGCAGTCACATGTCTATGTGCACCCCAAAAGAGGAGAGGTCCTCCCAGTACCCACCAGCAGGTACCGGGCGCTCATCCCATCGCATCCCTCCTCCTGAGTGCCTGCCGCTACATTCCTGTTTCCCCCTTACCTGCTTTCTCCAGGTTCATGGTGGAGGCTGCCTGCACCGGCGTGACAGCTGCTGCCTCACGGGGGGATGCCGGTGGCTCCTCCGTGGCCAGTGTCAGGGTGCGGTGCCAGCTCTCCTCCTGCTGCTCGCCCGCTGTCTCCTGTAGGGCCTGCGTCCACAAGAAGAAACAGGACGGAGAACTGAGATGCAGCAACTGTGCACATCGTGGTGGACAAGGTGCCAGCAGCCAGCATTTCACCAGGCCGGCCAGGAGGAGCAAGCAGGGAGGAGGTTGCAGAGGACAGGACAGCGGGACCTGGGGAAACCCTCCGTCTGAGAGATTTTGGTGTTGGGAAGCTGCCATGATGAATTTATCGTGTTGCTTTTAGTTCTCCCCATAAACAACTCCGTCCCTTAGCTTGGTCATGCAGTTATACTGAATATTACCTATTTTTCGCTTCATGGTCTTAAAAAAAAAGACCCTGGCTTTCAGGCAGGGTTGAATGTGAAGATGCTCACTGGTGAGCCATGGCTCAGGTAATGCCATGCCCCATGGGATGGAACACAGCTCTGAAAATAACAGAGAAGAAATCTGGAAGGAGGGAAAGGAATATAGAGAAGGTGCTAAATGTCTGTATCTATCGTATCTATCACTGGCTTGCAGGGAAAAAAAAAATCTGTTTTTTTTATCACCATTTAAAAAAGCACTACGGCATGGATGCTTTTGGAAAGCTGAGCTGCTGATTGGCCAAGCTCGCAGAATCGCTCCCTGCCACACTCAAAAATGCCTTTTCTTATTTATATCTTATCTCAGAGCCCATGGCATCGCCCCACAGGCCAGCAATGCCGGGGAAACCCATCTCACCCCAGAAGAGGGGTGAATATTCAGTACATGCCAAATATTTCTGAAAGTAATTTGGAAGGAGGCAGCGGCAGCATCTTCCAGGAGAAGCTGTGTGTCTGCAGTGCCTCTACATTTGAGACTCTGGGAGGGTTTTGCTGGAGGGAATTCATCAAGGCTAGTGTGAGATAAGAAGGTGTTTTCCTTCTTTTCAAAGAAGGGGAATTTAAATGATTTGCCTGAAGCCTAGAATGAACTGGTGGCAGCAACACCAGTACATGGTATCCTGACACTGTCCCCGGCCACGGTAGCCACCTTCTCCTCCTGCTCCCGCTGGCAAACACCAACTCACAGCACTGCATTTTCTTATCACCCTTCTGCCCTGAGCTCTCCTGCCTACATGACCCAGAAGTCACCCAGAAAATGTTATTCCAGGCTGTTCCCTGGCATTTTTTGATGCCTTCTGACTTTCTGGAGATGCTCTTCCCTTCCCACCCAGGCAGCAGCTCTGCTCAAGGCACGTGGCACCAGGGTCGAGGAGAAAACCTGCTGCAGTGATGGGGGGGGACCAGCCAGCTCCCACCCAGGGACAGCCCAGCAGGGTGCAGGGCATCCTTCCCACCACCCCAAAAACACCCTCCCCACCTGAACCATGACCGCCAGTTCAGCGTGCTCACCTGGAGAGTCAGGCAGAGCCCGTGGGGGGCTGCAGCGTCCGGCCAGCTCACGCTGAGGATTTTATGGTGAATGAGTGCAGGCAGCAGAGGAATCTGGGGGGAAGCACCCGCTCCACTCCTGGTGACGAGCGTGTCCTGCCCACGGCCTGAGATGGAGTGAAAAGCATCACTGGATCAACCTGAGAGCCCGGGGTGGACACAGCCTTTGGCCTCACTCAGCAAACCCACCTCCTCCTCCTCACTGCTACTACCACACTGGAGCAGCAGAGATGGTGCATGAGTTTTATTAAAAATGTTAATTATATTAATTAGAAAAATTAGCCCTTCAGGGGGTGGAGACTGGTTGCCAACAACTGGTAATGAGAATTCAGGGTATAGCATCTGTCTGTCCTCTGCAGGACCAGATCCGTCCCCCCACTGGGGACATCCTACCCCTGCCCCTCACCAAGCCGCTCTGCTTCCCGTGATGTTATCTCGGAAAAGCTGCCAAAGCCGGCTTGCATCACCGAAACCAGACAGACAGACCCTGCCAGAGTCACCTCCCTCCACTGCCCCCAAATATTTCCTTTATTTGTCATGCAGCCAAACCCGAAAGCAGACAGAGCAGCAGTTCCCTGCCCTTCTGAGCCACACAGAGGGAAAACAGCATCTCAAGGAGCTTTTTCCCATGGCTGTGTCCTGCTCTGCAATGGGAAAAGCAGCTGGCGAGGGCTACGTCCCAACAGGACCTGCTTGGGGACCTTGTGCTCCCTTCCCATCCGCCTGCCACAAGCGCTGCCACCACCATGGGCAGCCAAATGGCTTCTCTGGCAGGCAGGAAAAAAAATCAACAACCCACACATAAAACCCCACTAATGCAGTTTTTTCCTTAAAATCATCTGGACGTGCTTGGGCCAGAGACAGAAGCAGCATCTGGAGGGAGATGTGCCCTGACGAAGTCGGTCCATAGCTCTGGACTTCTTCCCAGCCTGTAATTAGCCATAACATTTCGCGCGTGACGTGAAAATCAAGCGTTTCCAAAACACTGGCAAATGCCCGGGTAAAAGGTGATGAGTTCCACATGGGCAGTGGCAGCCGCCGGGCAGAGGAAGCACTGAAAAACCCCGTTTTCAGAGGCTTTGATGCCGACCAGTGTTCAGCTGGGCTGCCCCAAATGCCAGGGAAGAAGCAGTGCCTGGATAAGCAGATGCCAGCACATAGGGATGGCAAACATTGAAGCCAACAGCTAAAAAAGCCCAAATGGGGGGGTTCAGCCTCCCCCTTTGACAAAACCCATCCGGCACTGCTGGTGAGGGAGGCGGGAAGGACTGTTTCCTGACAAGCAGCTGCAGGTTGGGGCAAGCAGCTGCCTGCCCGCCTGCAAAACAGCTCAGCTGCTGCGGAGAAAAGCCCTTGACTAAACTCACCTACGGGGTCTGTGCACCGGGGAGAGATAAGCAGCCCTTCCAAGGAGCTGATGCCGGGGAGAAGCAAGGACCCCGCGTCTTCCCTGCCATGCTTATCACTCCGTTTTCTTACTACATGTTGAATTTTAACCTTTCTCCCTAAGCTTCCCGCTAGGAAGGGCCAGGAGGGAGATGGAGGCAGCCGTCTCTGCTCACCCCGCCGGCTGCCTACCACTTCGCACACACTTCCAAGTCTCTGTTTCTCAAATCCTGAGATTCATCCGGAAAGAAATGTGAAAAATGCAGGCTGGCCTGTTCCCGGCCTCTCCTTCCCCAAGCATGAGCAAGGGCGTGAGCGTGGCAGGCTGAGCCCCAATGGAAAAGGACGCACGACCGCGCTGTACTCACCGTCTGGGGCAAGGTCCTTCGTCTTCCAGGCGGCTCTTGTGGAAGGCACAGATCCTAGATCCCAGGTTTTGTGGGATGTGATCATGGCACGGCGGTCCCGAGCACAGTGACACCTCTGCAGATAAGCGCAAGGAAAGACACCTCAGCCCGCCTCGGTTTCCAGCTGTGAAAGCCCAGGGGACCGGGCTGGAGCAAACCACGATGGCAATACTGTCCCCAACTCCCGAATCCCGCGGAAAGTTGCATCAATCCCGATTTCACTCCCGGGGCCGGGGCGCCGAAAGCCCCGGGGTTCCCTCCGTGCTCCCGGCGGATGTGACATAAACCGTGTCTGTAATTAATTTACTCATTGCTGAAGCCTTTCCAGGCTCCTCCTAACCGTGAGTTGGGGGTTATTAACTCAAGGACCGCGGGCAGCCCAGGGCAGCCCCGTCCCCGGGCCAGGCGGCCGCCTGCCCGCAGCCGGGACCGGGGGTGCCTCGGCGGGGGAAGGGGTCGCGGAGCCCTGGCTGCCGCCCCGCCCGCCGCGGGGGTTCCTTGTTCTCCCAACCGGCGGCCGCGGTGGCGCTGGCGGCCCCGAGGAGGGTGGTCCCGGTCCCGGTTCCATGTCCCGGTCCCGGCGCGCAGGAGCCGCAGCCCCGCCCCGCCCCGCGCGCCCCCCCCCCCCCCCGATGCCGGTGCCGGTCCCGGTGCGCAGAGGCCCGGCAACGCCCCACCCCGCCCCGCGCCCCGCCGGTCCCGTGTGCCGGTGCCGATCCCGATCCCGGTGCCGGTTCCGGCGGCAGCGCCGCCCGCTGCACGCTAACGGGGATCCGTGCTCTCGCCGCCGCCCCGGGTGCTCCGTGCCGGGCGCCCCCAGCCCCCTCAGACAAAGGGAGCCCCGGTCCGCTCCGGTCCGGTCCAGCCGGGCTCGCCCCCGCCCCCCGGCGGTGCCGGTGCCGCCCCCGCGGGGCCACTCACCGGGCGCAGAGCGGCGGCAGCGGCGGGGCAACCGGCGCCAACCCCGTCCCCGCCTTCCCGGGCACTTCGGTAACGGAAACGCCGAGCTCCGCCCCGCTCTCGTTGCCATGGAAACCCTCGGAACCCCCGACGGGCGGCAGAGGCGGGGCTCCCCTCCTCCCGCACCGGGTGGCGGCGGCCCCGGCGGGCGCCGGGCTCCGGGCGTCCCGGCTGCACCCCCAGCCCCTCTTGCCGGAGCCCTGGGGAGCTCAGGGGAGCCCCGGTGTCCCCCCGACCCTTCCCAGGGCGTCCCGGTCCGCCCGTGCTCCCCTGACCCCGCCTTGTCGGAGCCCTGGGGGGCTCCCGCTGTGTCCCTGGCACCCCTGCTGTGTCCCTGGACCTTCCCACCCCCATCCCAGTGCTCTTCGGGGAGCCCTGGTGTACCCCCATCCTCCCCCTGCACCCCATCCCGGCATAGCTCATTGGGGTGCTCCTGCTCTCCTCCTCCAGCACCAAACCTCGGCACGGCTGTGGCACTCTTCTCTGCGGGACGATGGGGACAGAGCCACCAGCACCACCAAGAAGGTCACTGTGGTGCTGGTGACCCACATGCCAAGGACCAGAGGTGACAAACTGTGCCCCCACCCTCCACCACATCCCCACTGCTCCCAAATGCCAGTGCATCTGCTGGCACCGATGCCGACCGGCACCCCAGGCTCACAGGGACCCAGGGACCCAGATTTCACCAGGAAAACAACTTGTTTTTAACCCGCGGGCATGAAGAAAACAGTACAACATGCCTCGAGACCTCTCCAAAGGCCCTGATGTCAGAAAGGCAATAAGAAGTTCTGCTTTAAATACAATTTATACGCATTTTTAGGGTGTGATTTGTATCTACCTGTCTGTATTGCACATACAGTCATTATGTTAATGGCTGGTTTGGGTGACACAAGTTACTCATGACTTGTTCATGGTAATTAACTGGCAGTACCGGATATTTCCCACATCAAAACTTAACTCGGCATCCATGGCAGCGGCGGTGGGTGCCCCGTGCTGATGGCTCACATCCGCACACCTGACGTCAGGCTGACCCGTGGGGCGCATGGGTCCTGCACAGGTTCAGGGATGCAGGGGTGGCTGTGCTTTGGGAGATGCAGGCTTGGTGGCAGCCCTGCGGGGCTGGGAAGGAGAAGGCTCTGTCCGCCAGCGGGGTGTGCTCCCCTCGGGTCAGGGGTCCTCCACCTCCCACCCGGCCACGCTCAGTCACAGCCTTTCGCTCACTCCTGGCTGGGTTTGGAGCAGGATTTAGCCTTGTTCTTTCACCCCAGCATTTCCCTCTTGGGCATCCTCAGAGACCCCCTCAGGACATGCCACCCCATCCCCTGCCACCAGCCAGCCCCATGGATGGGGGGTGATGGGGAGTCACTGGGAGGGGGGACAAGCTGCTCCAGCCACTCACCCCAGGGAAACGGGGCTGAGAAGGGTCACCTCCATGTCCCCATGCCATCCACCTGTGGCACAGCACCTTGTCCCTGAGAAGCAAATGCCATCCTGGCCCAGCAGCTCCCTCCACCTCTGTGCTGCGGCTGCTTCCCCGCTGCAGCCAGTGCAGCAGAAAAAAAACCAGCAAAAACCTCCCAGGCTCTGCAAAGCAGTGCCTCCCCTTCGCTTCAGCTGAGGTTTATTGGCATTCCCAGCGCAGAACCCTTGGCGTGGATGGATATGTGTGTGTGTGTGCCTATACACACACACACATATATACGTACATATATGTACCCATAGAGGCCCTAAGGAGTTGTGCTGATTTACATAAATAACCTATTATCTGTGCAGCTCCTTTGGCTAGTTTGGTAATAATATTGACACGCATAAAGTTGCTTTCTACTTTCCAATAGCAACTGTAATGCTGTATCATCACTGACTTCATTTACGAGCTGTAAGGGTAAAATAAATGTTTATGTAAATGACTTTAACTGGTAAGTAATTTCCTGGCTTTTGAATGCTTCAGGTTTTTAATGGTGTTGCAATTATGCAATGCACATAAGTTGTATCAATCACATCAAATAAATCTAAATTAATCAGGCATATGTGTGAATTCCCCAGTTTAGAAAAATAACTTAATGAATAAGCATAGAGCAAAATTTGAGATGTGGAAGGGGTTTTGTGCCAGCAGCCATATTCAAATAGTTACCTGTGAGCATTAAAAAACCCACCCCTCCGAGCTGTGAGGCTGATTTTCATCAAGGATGGGTGGCTTTCCGGCAACCCCAGGAACAGGATCCCCAGGGATCCAGAAGTGGGGTTATTTAGGGTTGGATGCACGCTCATGGCCAGATCCCCTTGACTGCAATGCTATTTAGCTCAAGGGAGCGCTGTAAATCCCAGGGGATGCCCACTTGCCGCTGGATGGGCTGGGGGGCTGCAGGTAGCGGGGCAGCATGGGAGCCCATGCAGGCAGGAGGTACCCTGCTTGTAGCCCCCTCTCTGCAGGGATTCACCTACGCTGGCTGGGATAATCTCAGCCTGGTCCCCCAGCAATGCTCCAGTCCTCCTTTTCTTGGATGTCACATCTCCGTGACCTGAGCAAGCACTGGCTGACGACATCACTGAAGGTATTTTTAGAAACGCTGCTTTGCAGCAGGCAGAGAAAAGGCAGGAACCGGCAGGGCTCGACGCCAGTGGCACCCTCCTGTGAGCACCCAGCAGGTAGTGGGAAGGCTCGATATATCGATGACCGTCAACGCTAAAACACAGCTGCCCTGCCTGGACGGCCCTGGTGGCACCGGCCTGCCATGGGGCATGCTGCCGGGGGATGGTGACCCCAGCGCGGGTTTAGCTCTTTGCTTTTAGTCCAGCCTTTTCCATAGCTGAAAAGCATCGCTGTTGTGACACTGTTAAGTCAGGCAGGTTAATTAGCCTTTTACTTGGGTGAAGGGAAGCTCCAGCAATCGAAACACATCACTGAGCGGGGTCTTTTGCATTAGGTATTTGTTCTGCCCCAAGCAAATATTTAACCTACGTCTGTGAGACGGCTAAAAAATCCCCCAAATCCCAGCAAAAATTTAATTCCCCCTCCCCTCCCTTCAAGCAACCTGATAACCTGGTCCAGGAATGCAGGCAGGAACATACCTGAAACCTCTTGTATATTGGGATGCTCACTGTAGCAAATTCCTACCACAAGCACCAGATGTCATGAGAACGTGTCCTTAGAGCACAATTAATTATAACCCAGCTCATTATTCTAATTTTGCTCCTCCTTGAGGAGGTGAGGGGATTTCTCGGCATTGCTGAGGCACAGTTTGCCAACGCGACATGAAACACTTACCAAAGCAGGAACGCACCCCCTGCATTCCTACATTGCTGTTTCGTGCAAAGATAGGAGTTTTAATTAAGTCTTAGCATGCTCCTGGGAAATTTAATACTCATTTTAAAGTTCATCAACTGAATTAATTCAACCCGGAGGCTCCGATCTTTGAGATAGGGTTGTGTTGAGCTGTGTGGAGAGCAGGCACTGGGGAGGGGTGCTGCAAGGATCGCTGCCTAAATCTGACATGTTGGGATGCTGTCGGCCTCAGCAGAAGCTTCGGATGGTAGCGGGGGGCTCTGCAGCTGCTCAGCTCAGCCCCCCTGGCCAAACCTGGTTAGGCCAGGTTTAGGCTGCCAGGATGGTAGGGAGCAGCCCAGGGCAGCACGGAGCCAGTCCAGAGCCGAAGAGCTGGCCAGTTCGGCTGGGAGCTGCTGCACGCCACAGCTCGGCTCTGCTGGTGTCCCCCCGTGCAAATCTCCTTTATATCAAGCAAATAACAAAAGCAACATCTTTTTCAACCTGCTGTATTCAGCCAGAGAAAAACTCTATGCTGCATGCAGTCAGGGGAGTGCAGTGAAAGATGTAGCAGCCATCAGATCTTCCACCCCTCCAAATTTCCTACCTTGGACTGCATTGCAGAGCCATCTAACCAAAACCTCAGCCTCTGTGTCTCCCTTTTACCTACCTTTTCTCTTTGTCATATTTTTCAGCTGGCTTCAGGTACAACTGGGGTTTGGCTTTAATGCTTGTGCCTCCCCTAAGCAAAGTACCACCAGGCTCATCCTGTGCCACGCCGGCTGCTGGGGAGCTGTGAGCTACTCTGCAGGAAGACCACAGCTCACCTGCTAAGTCATTAATGTTTCATGGCATTAACCAATACTGGCTCCTGCGTATAAAGCACTTCTTAGAAACAAGGCTAAGAATAAGCACTAGGTGTTCTGGCCGAGGCTAAAGCTGCCTCATTGGCTGGGGGATGCCCATGCTGGTTTGAGCAGACCCAGTAAGGGGGCAGCTTGATACCAAGTAAATTCCATCTGGGACATTTTATCCAGCAAATAAAAATTAAGGCTGTACTGGAAAAGTCACTGCATCCCAAGCAGGAGTTTCTGGAGCTCCTGGTCTGGCAGGAGCCCACTGGCAGTCCCCTGGCCAGTGCTTACAGGGCATCCTTGGGACCCTCCGCTCGCGATCTTGGGTGCTTTCTGCAATTCTTATTAAATAAAAAAAAATGTATGAAGATAGAAGCTGCAGGTGGGCAACTGGGATTTTTTCAGAGTTTTGCTATTTCTGCCACTCATTTTCTCCTTGAAGCCAAGCCCCCATGGTGCCACTGAGCCCCTTACCCTGGCTGGGTAACACCAGCAACAGGGTGTGCAAAGACAGAGTTAGGCTTTCCTCTGCACGGACAAAAGTGATGAGAGCCATCTCCTTTAAAACATACATTCAGTTCTCTGCAAAACCATTTCTTTTTAGTGCCCTCCAAAGTGCGCTTGACTTTGGAGAAGAAATTAAGCAAAAGCAGTAATTCTGAATAATTTAGGGAATAGAGTTTTGGGGCTGATGTAAGTGGCCGTGCCATGCCAGGGGGGCTGGAGGAATGCAGGGCTCACTAAAAATATCCAGGTAGTTTAGGTATGGGCACAGGTAAATCAGTAAGAGCCTCTACAGGGAAGAGGGAAATACCCCTGTGGTCATAAAGTAAATGCACCCACGTAAAGCAAAATATTGTGACAGCAGGCAATCCACGAGATGGGCTCAGCTGCATCCTGACTGCAACTGGAAAGCTGCACCCGACACAGAGATGAATGTGCAAACGAGGTGGGATTTTCTCCGATGGAATTAAATAGCCTTCCTGCTAGCCAGCTTTGACTGCTCGATATCAAGCTGTCTGCAAAATCCCACTGTGAGTCCACTCCAGCATGGGTACAGCCACACTGGTCCACCAGGTCCTCGGCGCACTCTGTGTCACCTACAGATTTTAATATGCCCTAGGGATGGTCAGTGGGCACGGTCCAGCCACTCCACTTGTCCCACCATGTCTCCGTCCTGGCATGTGTGGGATGCTGTACCACCACTGCTCTGCAGCTTTGACACCAGAAGTCCTCTAGCAGGACGGAAACATTATCCTCCCATGCATTATTGACACTTGTTATATATAATGGATGTCCCTATGTTTGCACCAGCAACACAGCTCGGAGCCCTGCAGCAGCAGTCCCTGTGCCAGCTCCTGGGTGGGCATCAGCAGAGTCCCTTGGCCACAGCCCAGGGACATGCCAGCTCAGCCATGCCGAGGTGTCCATTTGCATCCAAGCCCCCCTGTTTCCCTGACGCTGTGGGGATGGGGATGCTCCCACTGCCTCCATGCACTGCCAGGCGACATATTCCCTGCTGTCATCTTCCCTGAGCCAGAGCATGCCAGCCTGCCCTGTACTATCACAGCTTCCCACTTAACAAGGAAAAAGGCTGGAGTCATTCAAGTTTAACCTACTGAAATGTATTTTGTGGTGATTTAATTATTGTGGACCCTACTGGGACCATATTCTCATATTTTTCTTCTAAGGTATAATTGAGAGGGTGAAGAAAACTGTGCTCAATTAATAGGAAGAGTCACCAAAGAGATCCATGAATCCACCTGCCAAAATTTTACAGGGAAAACTATTTTTTTCCTCTTAAAACTTAACACACAAATAGATGCACAACTACCACAGAAACTCATCCTGTTTCAAAACAAAAGCAAAATTTCTGTTCCCATGTTGGTGCTTCAAAGATAATGATTCTGTCGCAGCAGACTACAGAACTGAAAACTGCAAATAAAGTGCCAGGATCTGTCCTCAAAGCAGGTTTTACACCCAATGAGAGTCTTTTGCTTCTTGGCTGAGCCAGTGGAAGCTGGGGAGACAATCAAAGGAAACAGTAAATTCCAGCCTTCTGCTAAGGTTTAGAGAAAACAGAGCATGGTGCTGTGCAAGGCTATTTTAGAAAAGAAAACTTTTATGTCTACGCCCAATGAATATTAAACAGCCACATGCTTCGGCTCTGCCGCCTGCACCCAGTGCTGTGTGAGCAGATTTAATTTGTCTTTATGAAGAAGAGCAGACCCACATCCTTATTTTTATGCATATGCCTTAGAGACGAGAGGGATGTGAAGGGTGAACCTGAGTCCACTCCACCAGCATATCCCTTGAGCAATCACTCACAACTGGAAAAACAAGGAGACATTAAGGAAAATCTGGCAGCACAGGCAGGAGTAGCAGGCAGCAGGGTTTATGCAGACTGACATGGAAAAACTGCCAGCTTGCTGCTTTTTTCATGCAAACCTTCCTGGGCTTTCAGGTCTATTTGGGGATCCTAGGGAGGTGTTGGATGAAAAAATAAGGATGAGATGGAGAAAGAAATGGTACACGAGGTGGGATGGAGGCATGGCTGGGGCGCTCAGCATCCCAGGCGAGGTGGGACTGGGGCTCTCACGTTTCTATTCCGCTGTCTTCATCTTCAGCCCACCAGGCAAAAAGTGCTGCTTCATTAACCCCTTGGGGAACAGCAGCAGAAGAAATACAGAGCCTGTGTGCAAACATCTGGGCATGTTTCATGAAAATAACTCCAATCCAGAGGCATTTTTCTGGTTTTTGTCCCCAGCCTTTGCTTTTGACGCAGACTCTGCCCTGCTTGCCCCCCAGCCCCACCCCACTGCTCTCACCTGCAGGTCCATCCAGGCCAACCCTGGTCCTGGGCACAATTTTCTGAAGCATCCTCCTCCACGGGTCAGTCTCCACACAGTGCCCATGGGTTGGCAGAAATACCCACTGAGGCTGCAGTGCTTGCCCTCCTTGCCACAGGCAGGGATGCTCTCTGCAGCCTGCATCCCACTCCTCTTGCTGCTCCCCTTGCTCCAGCCCTGCACCGACAGTCCTGCCAGTGCACACAGTGCGTGCATGACTCCACACAGCCCGGGAAGGGGTGCCAAGCTCCAGATATGCCCGTGTGGATCCCCACCGGAAGCCTCCTTGGGACCTTGGGAGCCAGCCAGGCTGGTGCAGCTGTACTGGCGTGGCCAATGCTGGCAGCAGCTCTCTGGGGTGAGATGCTTCACCGTGCTTTTCCACACATAGTGCCACGTGGCTGGCACTGAAAAATTGTTGCCTTTTCGTCAGGGGCTTTGTCAACTCCTTCCCAATCTCAGGCGTCCCTGGGTGAAGCCCCCCGACAAATCTCTTCTTCCCTTGTTAAGGACCAGTGCTCTGCTCTCTGCCAGCCTCCCCAGTGAGCGAAGGCAGAGGATGGTTTCCCACACCCAGCATCACCTTTGCCACCAAATTTCTCAGCCTGTGCAAACCTCTGGCAGCTCTGCCCCATCCGTGACCGGAGACGGAGAAAGCAACATCCCCTCCACTCCCATCTGCCACTGCATTAAGGAAATGAGAGCCGATTAAAGTCTGTCCCCTCCTGAGCACCATTGGTCCTGGGCAAATTGCTGACACAACCCATTTAGTAGCATTGGCAGACAGGTGGACTTTCCTCCCTCTTCAGACATCCAGATTTAGATGGGTTTGAGGTCGCTTGGATCTGCTGCTCTGAGCATTGGCTATAGTCAAAAGAAGCAGTTTAATTGCACGGAATGATTGTGTTAATTGGATTTTTTTTTCCCATCATCTGTTATAAGGTTGGCTCAGGCAGTGCCTTTCCTTGCAGACCTGATCCTCCACCTCACACTGTGTGAGGATGCCAGGATGGGATGGGAAGGAGCTCAGAGGAAAGTGCTCCTGTGTGCCCACACCACCCCATCAACCCACATCGGCCAGAAGGCCCCCGTAGTGCCAAAAACTCTCCTGTTTCTTGAGGCAGACAAGCTGGAAAGCCCCATTTCCCTCCCATTAACCTCCACCTGCAAGCACTTTCTAGAAGGCAGCCAAGAACAGTAAAACTGGGGAGATTTGCAAAATAAACAGCGATCAAATGCAAAGACCTCTGTTCCCGCTCCAGAGGGCGTCTGCCAAGACACACAGATCATATCAGGCTAATTTACAAAAGGAAAACCGCCCTAATTAGTGTTCAGGAAAGCACTTTAATGAGAAGCACATTAGTGTAAAAAGCGAGAGCGCCAAGAGGTCAAGTCGTTCCTAAATGCCAGAAAAACAGGAAACGGGGCAGAGCCGATCTCTGCCCGTCCAGGCTGCAGCACCATTTTCTCACTTTTTTAATAATATTTCAGGTTATTAGTGAGGAATTGATAAAACAGAGCCTAATGCCCAGTGACAGGGCAGAGACACTGTACTTAAGCTCTGAGTATCATAATGCCAGATGTGGCCATCCTGGGGAGGGTTAGGCAGCCCTCACAGATTTCTCCTCTCCTTTTTGGGGCATAGCGTAGGTTTTATGACTGGAGTTTCCCCTTGCGAAGGGAAGACCAGAAGCCCTGTCAATGTTACGAGTCCCGTCTTGCTGGTGGCTGTGACAGCGGCTAGTAACCATGGCAGCAGAGAGATTTTCACGTGATATTGGTATTTCTGCAGCACAAAAGAGCCTCTTATCTAAAATGAGTAACTAGTCTGGCTGGTCTTCATTCCTCCAGTTATTGCTAAGACAGAGTGGCACAGCACAGCCCACATGATGCTCACCCTGGGGCAAATTTAGACCATCCATGGGGAGACCCACAGGCTGGGACATATGGGAGGTTTCAGAATGCAAAAGGATGCTCACACGGGTGCTGCCTGGAGACAGACCCAGCCCACCACTTCTGAACACTTAAATCTGGAAAGGCGGCAGTGGCCATCCCAGTGAGCTCAAGCTTGCAAAGTGAGCATTTGCAAAAGGTGTGAAGCACATTGGGCCATGCCGTCCCCTAGATGTCACAGCCCAGAGCTGGGGGGGATGTCCCACAGCTGCCACGTAGTATCCCCACATCCTGATTTATATCTCACTTCTCCAGTTGTTTACATTTCCCCCCAAATTCCTTCCAATTTATCCAAGAAAACAGTTTTTAGACTTCAACTGTTTGACTTCCAGCTCTTCTCATGTATCAAGTGACTTCTAAAAGCAGAAAAAAAAATGCATGAAATAACATACGTATCTAGGCTTTATTTCTTCAGATGACTCAAACCCAACTCGCTGGATATTGCTCAGATCTCCCTAAGACATTCACCCTAGGGCATGAACCAAAGTTGGAAAGTTTCATCCCGAAATAAGAATGGGTAAATGAGGAAAGAATGAGAAAAGGAAAAAATGTCATCCAGCCCGAGCTAAGCCTAAGCTGTGGTTAATACACACTGGCGTGGGTACCTGTCGGCTTGTGTACCTCTGTGTGACCCCTTCCCAAATGGTGGTCTGGCTTTTTTTTCAGGGTGTTAACTCCAGTGGGACCATTACTGCACTTAAAATGTTCTGTGTGCTCAGGGCAGAGAAAACCAGACTCGTATTAGCTCCATTTTAGAGGAAGGTAAAAGGGATTCAGGGGGATTTAATTGCAACTATGACTCAAAGCAGATCTACACAACAGAAAAAATATATATAGGCAGAAAAAGTGGTTTACAGACTGTTCCCAGAATTAGGAGCATGTCCTGCTGGTTAAGGTCTCCAGGTTTCAAGGTTAAAGTGCTTAATTTCATTTCATTTCAAGCTTTCTAATTTTACACCATTTAACTGGGCTTTCCATTTATCCTGCAATTTCTTTCTAGACCCGAGTCTAATCCCCAAACCTGCTTATTTGTTTTTACTTTCATTATAACCTTATCAGTGATTAACCTGCAATTGCAGTTAATCTTTTTAAAAGATTGCTTCAACTATAAATACAGAGAAGCTACCTACCCTGTTTCTATCCAGAGGAAAACAACTTCCTCCACAGTCAGATGTCTATGGTGGGTTATATTATTCCTTTTGTAAGTTGATTTTTTTCTCTAATTTCATACAGAACATTAAATCCATATCACTTTTCTGAAAAACATAACAACACAGGCCACAAGGAATATGAATACCCCTCCAGTATAAAAAGTATATATATTTAAAAGTATCTCTCTATATATAAAAGTATGTATATATATTAAAACAGTATATATAAAGCTTCCAGTAGAGATGCTACTTGTGATAGTGAGGCAAAACCTAACACATTCATACGGATCCAACAACAGCAAACTCTGCTTCTTCCCTCAGTAGTTACCTATTCCACTTATTTCACTCAAAAGCAGCAACAGCTAAAATATTGTTGCAAGAAAACCTGGTTTCTATGGCTATGAACATCTGATAAATCTGTTTATCAGAAATACAAGTCAGGAGGAAGACTCCAATGCAGAATTTCTAGGGTGCTGGACCGGCAATAAGCAACTGCCCGGCAAGATCCCCCAAATACTGCATTAATATTATTAGAGGACCTCATATTGGATCAATCCAACACTTAAGGACATCAAAGCGGAATGAGCAAAAGCTAATAAATGCAGTAAAGGTACATGGAGCATTTCCAAATCCATCAGGAACATTACAAGGGCAGTGGAAGGAACAGATCTGTGATAAGTGTACGCTGCAAGATATTTAATAGGAATCAATGTGAAGGGAGCCCATTGCAAATACAGCAAAACTGGTAAATGAATGGAATTACAAAATTCAGCAGAAAGCCAATTTATGGCAACCCCCGAAACAGGAGGCACTAAACGAGCTGCTCACCTCCTTAGCCTGCCTGTCATTTCTAAATAGTCCTGCATAGCAAATAGATCTGAGCTCAACTCTCCAACCCAGTCTGTAAGCCCAACCCTACCTTGACCTTAATTATTACCTGGAGAATAATCTCTCTAAAGAACTAAAGCCGTAAACAGATCGTAGAGGAGGGTAACTTAAAATCTCCCTGTGGTTCCAGAATTACCAGTTATGTAGCCACCACCATCTAACGCCGCATGTTGAAAACTAAGATCTTCACGCAAGTATTTGCCATTTAAGAAAGCTTTTTTCCTTCCTTCTGGTGATTAAAAAATATTACAATTCTACTAGTAGTAGACTAGTAGTATTACGTGAGCTCTGAGCCTCTAAAAAATTTATTGGAAAATCTGTGAACCTCATGTGGGGACTTTCATGGCTCTGTTGGTACATCAGTGAGCAAAAAGATGGAAAACAACTGGAATTTTGAAATAAATCCACAGCAAATGAACGGTAATCTACGTGGTGTTTATTGTAGATATAGTGAATTATGAAAGCCATTACAGCCCACTATTTATTTAAATTTTTTTTTCTAAACCTTATCAAATCATAGCAGCAAAGCAGAACCCCAGTTTGACTTTTGCATGTTTCCTGGTTTGATTACATACATATTTGTATAGTGAAAAAAATACTTTGCACTCCCCACCAAAACCTTCTACCCAGCAGGAAACCACTTGCAAATGACTGAGGATGAGAAATATTTAGGAAGGTTTGGGTGAGTCCAGGTTTTCCCCTCCAATGTTAAGGGCAGTGGTGGCTTCAGACCCTCCTGTGATATATTGGAGCTTATTAAACTTGGTTAAAAGAGAGCAAGCCATCATTAATGAACACTAACATATATTCTGGCTTTTTCCACCACAGAAACCCATCTATTTTGCAAGAGAGGGAAAAAATGCAACAAAATAAGAAGACCCCATAGGAGGTGAAGATAAGCCCCAGGCTGCTGATGGGAAGAGGGATCACCCACGTACAGGGGTGACGCTGGTGCTGACACCCTTCACGAACAGCCCGTCCATCTCATGGCCAGACCTGCAAAATCTGCAGCACTGCTCACAGTATTTGCTGAACACCTGAAAAGTCCCTCGACTGTGGCTCCAGGGCTGCTCCCTATGGCAAAACCTGCCCCAGCTTTTCCTCCAGAGGATGGAAACCAGCTCCTCTCGATGGAGCCAGTGGTGCCATGTAGACCTGGCTAGCTGAAGCCTTGGGGAGGGTCTGCATTGTCTCATCTGGAACCATCTTGCCCAGTGCTTCTCACCACCTCTCAGCTCACCAGCAGCTTGCTCTGGTTGGTGCTGGGTTTGAGGAAGACAAGGAACTGGTGGTGCTAGAGAAAGATCGGACACCTTGAGCCACCAGCTGGGTGTGCTGGCTGCTGACCAGGCATTTGCTTTCCCATCCAGCACCTGGTCCCAGCACAGGTGGGAGAGCACCTTCACAAGCACCCTGTTGCAGCAATGAGCAAGACCAGAGTGACTTCTGCATGGGAAAAGTGACCGACAGGGGCTGGAAATTGGCTGCTGGAAATGTAGCAGGTCACTGAGGTCCAGCAATGAGGGCAGGGGACCACCTGTATGCTCGTGCACACTTGTTTGCATGCTATGGGCTCTGGCCTGACTCTGAAACACTGTCTGGGAGAGGAGAGCACTTACTGCACTTCTCTTTCCCATCCCAGCTGGAAACCAACATGGCTTTTCCCTTCCTGCACTTGGTTTATCCCTCTGGCAGCAGCAGGTTGGTGCACCCATGGAAACCCAGGGCTGGAAGGGATCTCCAGGAACATCTCATGCAGGATTGTGCTTCTCCATCCCTGAAAGATGCTCATCAAATCTCTCCGTAACAGCCACCAGCGATGGAGAACCCTCCACCTCCCTGGCGTGGACAGCTGGCAGGAACTCCTCTTCTCAGCAGCAAACCCAAGGTGGTCTTGGCACCATGCAGGGACCCTCAAGCATTGTTCAGTCTATGCACAGCAGGATGGACCTCAGCCTTGTTGTGACAGTGTGATTCGGTCTGTGCTCGGCTTGTGAGCATAGTCCACATCCTTTTTGAATGAATCACTCTTCAGCTGCTGCTGACAACCTTGAGCCCAACAGAGAAACCTTGTTGTTTTTTTTCCCTGGTTGTTTCTGGCCAAGCAGTGACTCAGCTGTCAGAGGTGAATAACTCTTCACGCTTTGTCTGAACAGTCATTAACCATCCAGAGCCATAAAAAGCAATTTCTTCAGGGCTTCCTCTCTGTAAGGCTGGATTTCGAAGCAAGATAGCTGGCCTGAGATTTAGTGAGAGTATTCATAAAGATGCTCAATAAAAATAGATCTCCAGAGCACAGAAACCTTGTATGGTTCTGGGTCATATGGCAGAGGGTTTTATCAACAGTGAGTGAAGGTTTAGGCAGAAAAGCAAAGCAGATCCTACTCGCAACACTTAGTGAAGCCTACAGCCACTGCGTGAAAATTGTTAATGACAAAAAGCTTCTGCCCCAGGTGTTCGCCTGACTCCTACTCCTGCCCCAGGACCTACTTGTTTTTCATTTCTTTTCTTCTTCTTCTTTCTCTGAAATCTCAGCAGCAAGGATTTCTTCATCTTCTTGTGCCGTAGAAATCACACGAATGGTGACTAAACTATCAGAAGATTTTGAGAATATTTCTTCTCCCAGATGGGTGTGTGCTCTGGGGGAGGTGATAGGTGATCTCTGGTGCACTGGCGATTTTGGTGGGATTGGACTGAAGCTGGAACCCTGAGATCCAAAAAAAAAAAAAAAAGGCAAAATCAACCTTAGCAGACACTTGTTCACTACCCCTAACCACGGTGTCTGTGCTGTGCAAAGCCAGGTAGGCATTTTGCAGAGTTTCACTGAACCAGACCTCATCATTGGGATATCAGCTTGCTGCCAAAGATGACCCCTGTCAGAACGGCAGCTGGATTATATCCTGCACATCTTGAGAGAAGTGCATAGAGACAAATGCAATGCTCACACATCCTGCACTAGCTCTTGTTTTGCTCCTCAAGCATCTGGAGAGGTTGATCTTGGCAAAAGCTTGGCAGAAGTGTTATTTGTGAGGGAGCAGCCCTGGATTGCCCAGTCCTAAAGCCTCCTTTAGATAGGAGCCTCAGAAACCTCACCTATGGACATGCCATGGAAAGGGATGTCCTTCTAATGGGGTCCTGCTAACCCCTTTAGCAGGGTTAGCTCCTAATATGTGCACCCTCTGACAACAGGTCTTGTTGCCACTACCGTACAGAGCACGTGGTGCCACGGCTCACTGTTGCCTTTAACTGGTTATTAGTTAGTGTTAAGCACCGCATGGTGTGAAGCCTTGTCGTGCTTTTGTGAAGGACTGCAGAAACGCAGTTATGCTCAGCATCTCCCTGGGTATTTACCCAGCCTCAAGGCCACTGCGCGCTCCCTATCAGCTGCTCTTTCACCTCCCTTTACATGTTCAGATGTGATAGTTTGCATAACTCCATGGTGGGAAGAGTAACAACAAGGTCTGCATGGAGATACAACCTTTTTTTTACAAGTTCAGCAGAGACACTTGGAAGGGGAAAAAAAAAAGAAGAAGAGCAGGGCCATTTTCTTTTACAGTTGCTCGTGACAAAAAGGCAAGGGTGATTTCAGTGCAGCTCATGCAGAGCTGGCAGGATGGTGTGCCTGCTGCCTGGGGCCTCGGCCCCAACCACACCGTGAAAGCTTTGCAAATATTGATTGGCCTGTGGATGCTGGATGCCAGCATCACCCTCCGTCCTGCCAGCACATGGATTAATTACGAGGGCCCTGTCTCTGTGGCACGGAAGAGATGTTCATCTGTGGCTATAGCCCAGCTAGAAACTAGACTCAGGCTTAGCATAGCTGGGCAAAAAGTCAATGTATTTCCCTTTTGTGTTGCAAAACAAACCCTGTGGCACAATGACATTCTCCGAAGGCCATGTGTAAGATGCTGGACCACCTCTTCCCAATTGCCTGGCCTATGCCAGACCCCAATGACCTGAGCTCCCTCCTTTAAGGCACCTTAATGACAGTCTCTGGAGCTGGTCGGGGAGAGCAGTGACTTTGCATCTAAGGAAGCAAAGCCAAATTGACATCATCCCCATGCTGACCTGCGTCACCTGCATTGCCTTCAGCTCCTTCAGCCTCCACCGGAGCTGCACCAGTGGCCCTTTGCCCCCCATCCTCCCCGCGGCAGCCAGGGCAGCCTGGAAGAACTTCGGGGTCTCAGCTTTTGGGGGGATGATGAGCGAGTCTCCAGGTGCTCCCTTCTCATCTTTGGGTTTATTGGTTTTTTTCAGCATTTTCCTACAGCAAGAAAAAGGAGAGATGATTTCAGTCTGGGGATATGTAATATTAGCTGGATTTTATAATGCAGAAAAAGCAGACTTTAAAAGGGCAGGTATTTTTTATGCCTGAGGAAGGACAGAATAACAAATCTAAGTAATGCTAAAAACTAAAGTGAATATTTTAACAAATTTTTAAACGAATGCACTTTGGCCATGTTCGTTCCCGAGTTGCACCCACTTTTAGCGGGTGAAGCTTTGCAGCAGGGCTGGGCTGGTTCTGGGCATCTCCAGCCTCCCCAGCCCGGCAGCGGGGGACGGGTGCCCTCTGCCGAAGCGCGGCAGCCCCAGCCCAGATCTCCTCCGGCGACCTGTGCCTAACGCCCACTGCCTGCAGCGGGGTTTTTTCCAGTGCTTCACACAGAGAGGAATCTCCCCTGCGATGCTGAAACCCTTACTCTGCTTTTTTTAGTACCCCACAGGCTAGAAAGCAGCAGCCCGACACGCACTTGGCCTTTTTACGCAGCAGCTTCTGAGACTCTGGATAATGCACCAAAATCTCATTCAGGTCCTTCTTATCCAAAATGAAGAGGTTAGCGAAGCCGTGAGCTATGACGTTTGCTGTTCGGCGATTTCCCCCTCCTGCCGCCAGCAAGCTGAGAGAGACACGGCGAGACGTAAACACTGTTATTAATGGGCTTGGCACAACATTTGTAATTTAAAATCTCCCTTCTCCCATGGTGTGCCCCCATCTCTCTCTTTCAGAAGTCTCAGAGTTTAATTTTCACCCCCGATGAAATTTTCCAAGCCCAGTTTTTAAAGAATGCTGGGAAACGTTGGCATGGAGCGCTATATAAAAAATGATTTGCCTGTTTGACGGTTTAAACATTGCATTTTACATCACTCTAGTGTCTGCTGGGCTATAGGGAGGCAAACTCTGTCACTGTGTTACAAATTAGTACAGGACTTTACATACCCATGAAATGGGCAGATTAATGGCTGGGAGGCTGTTTTAGTTAAACATCTCTTCTTATTCATTTTCCCGTCCCTCCATATACCTCTGCTTACTGTCACTAGCTCCCCAGGCAGAAAACAGCATGATGACAAAAATAGTGGAAAAGCTCCAAGAAAAAAGCAGTAATTTGCGTAGCAGACACTGCTCAATGTTCATGGCTCTCAATCACAAAGATTAATGAGGGTGTTGCTGATCTCCCCACCTCCCACCCTCCTTGTCCAGAGCCTGCAAGCTGTATTTCCCCAGCTCCCTGGCAATGCTTCACTCACCTTATTTCTCCAAACACGGATCCGGCTTTCAGAGTCACCAGCACGGTTTTGCCATCGGGTCCCCCCAGCACCTGCACCTGTCCTGCCTGAATAATGTACATTTCGCGGCCGATTTCTCCCTGCAATGAAGATGGGTGCTGTGTGGGGTGCCCAGAAACAGGGAGACCTTATGGATGCCCTAACCTGCATCTTGCTAAAAACCCCCACGACCATACTGCTCTCTCCAAGCTCTCAAATCGCTTTGTCCTCATGGTGCTCACTCCAGAGCATCCTCATCTAGGCATCCCAAAGTCTCCTCCAGCTTGGCAGGCTCTTTCCATCTCTCCTGCTGTTCATGGCTGCAGCAGAAGAGGTCAGTCTTTGCACAAGACCAGCTGCAACCGAGGAGGTTTTTGCTCTGAATTCCCTCCCTGTGAAGCAGGGATGCCACGGTGCCACGGTGATGGGTCAGGCCTGGATTTGCCCACTCTGCATTGCTCCTAGTGCCCTGCACAGCCCGGTCATGACAGCAGGGATGGGAAGGCACCTGAGCATCTCATTACCTTCTTACAAACGTAGTCATTAGGCAGGTAGACCACCGATCTGAGCCGCTTCAGCATGTCAAAGATCATCTGCCTGTCACAGCCCTGAGCCAAAGGAGAGCCAACAGCACCATTAGTCTGTGCTGGCATGCTAGACTCCACCGGCCAGGACCTGTGCTGCAGAGGGTACCTGGAAAAGGGCCACTTTGCTCACGATGTTGTAGTTCACATCAATGGCGATGTCCAGCCTCATCTTGTCTGGCAGCTGCACCAACAGCTCTGACTCATCTGTGAGACAAAGCAGAAAACTTGCTGTTCCCAGCACTTGATCTGAGAGTGTGTCCTTGGCCTGGCAGTGGGAAAACAGCCTGTGTTCTGGTGGCAGAGGGCAGGAACCAGCTTGCCCAGAAGGGTCTCCTCCAGCCTCTGCCTACCCAGCAACCTGCACGTCTAAAGCCAATGGGTGATGGAGAGCCACCCTTTGCGTTATCTCAGAGACAGACCCGTAAGCCCAAGACAGCGTCTTTCTTGACCAGGAGAGTGGGCGCAGAGGTCCTGCCTGATTATTTACTGGTAGGGTGAGCTTGTGGGTTTGCTGTTGGACACAGTCTGGCCAGTGATTGCCAGTCACTGCCCTCTCCCCAGGGACCAGCGGGTGGGATGCTGGACTCAGTGTGCTGTGAGTGATGCTGGGTCACCAAGGTGCTGCGACCCCAGTGGCAGCCTATACCCTCTATCAGTGGCCAAACAAGCCCGTATAGCAAAGAGTAAAATAAGCCACTCCCCACCCCAAAACTGTAGTGTTGTTTGACAGTAATGTTTCAGCTCTGCAAAGCAACTGCAGTAAAACACATGAGGTGCAAGTGTTGACCCTCAGAGCGGTTGGATCTCACCTAGCATGCCTTGTGAATGCCACGTGTACTCGTACCACGTTTTCACCCGGTTCTGAACAGTTTTTGGGATTTTGTAGAAGTTCATGTATTTAATGGTACTGTCCATGCAGCTCCGATAGTAAGTTTGCCCTGCAGTAGCGGCGCCAACCACATCTCTCATCTGAATGGGAGGAAGGGGTGAAAGAGATGTTTTAATTGCTGTTGCTTATCCATCATGCAGGTTAAGCAGTCTAGAGCATGTATGCTGAGTCCTAACAGCATCTGCCAAATCCTTTTTGTCTTCCACCAATGCAGAGCAGGTCCTTGCATGGGGAAAACAAACCTAGAGATACGAACCTGTGGACCAACCCCACCAAAACCTTCCCCGCCTGAGGCTGGGAACCCCTTGTGACTCCCACTCACCTGCCCTATCATGACAGAGAAAGCAAAGACACCCGTGAAGTAGTTCAGCAGCTGAAAGACAATCTCAAATAGGGTCTTGGGGTCTGGCAGGCCTCCGATGGTGATGAGGGTTTTGACTGCCCAGTAGTAGCAGCGGATGTAGCTGGGAAGAAAAGAGGAGGCAGCTTTGAAAGCGTTTCTGATGTGAAGGCCTGTTTCACTGCCCAGTACCAAGCTCACATCCTCTGCCCATGGCGAGGCAGAGCCTGCTGAGAGTAATTACAGGTGATGAAGGGAAAATTAAGGGGCTGCAGACTCCCCACCACACCTGCAGGTGCTTCTGGAGATGCTACAGGAGCAGAGGGATGTAGGGACCCTCCAGAAACCTCTGTGTGGGATGCTCAGCTGCTCTGGCTACTCCCATTTTCTGCTTATTTCAGCCCCGCTACTATAAACCAGCAACGTATTTTCAGCAACATTTACACTTTTAGAAATAGTCAAGGGGAAAAAAGTGTTTGTGAGCAAATTGTTGGCATGGGACTCAGGTGATGTCAAGTGAATTCTTGATTCACTGCTCTTGGGCACTCCCTCGGATGTTATAGTTACACCTAGGGATAGATACAGGTATGTATATCACACAAAATAACTATACAGCGGCAACATTAACATGGGAATCTGAGTGCTCAAAGGGAAGAGAACACCCACACTAAGGCTGCCTGGGTGACAGTCACCCACTATACCCACACCTCATGGTAAGTCTTTAATGCCCTTGCCCATGCCTTTTTTCAGGAAACTCTCATTTACTGCATGGTCCTAAATTAGTTGTGTTACCCAGTATTTCATTTTTCCCACATTGTACGGCTTGCAGGTGTGGGCATTTGCTACGAGCATTCAAGCTTGCAAGCTGAGCGATCTCCCTGTGACATCCATCACCAACAGTGCAATGAACATTTAACACGTGTATCTTGGAAATGCCACAGCAAGGGGACAGGGTGGCCACTGTCCCTGTGAATGAGGGTGCTGGGCTGGTCCAAGGAGCCCGACTAATGGCACCTAGGACCCAATTTCACGGGGTGTGCGATGCTGCATCGAGCCCTTAGGTTCAAAGCGCAGCCCCCATCTCCAAGCACAGCTTCAAGCCTCCATCCCGACCTGGCAGCAGGTCAACGCAAACAGAAACAGGGCTCACACCACCATCCTGCTCAGCCAGGGAGTGTTTCCTTGTTTCCCAGCACGAGGCTCCCAGTTTTTCAGCCTCTTTGTCCTGCTGTTGCCTTCTATCTCAGCCCAGCTGCAGCCTCCTTGTCTTGCAGCACTGTATATTACTGCACATCCCATCCTTCCTGTCCCCGTCATTCTCCCTGGCTCTGCATCTTCTCCTGGCACCCCAAACCCTTTGCTTCACGGGCTTTTATGAACCCAGCTACATCCTAATACCTTCCTTCTTGCTTCAGCTGATCGCAGCAAGCTGCGCTACATGAGGACCCAGGCCCTGGCTTGTACCTGTTTCCTTCTCCATCATAGACCCAGGTGGTAGAGCCCAGTCCTTCGTAGGCTGATGCCCAGTAATAGAGGCAGGAGTTCACATGCAAGCTGTACAGTAAATAGGCAGTGGTCCGAATCACTCTGCAAAAAAAAAGGAGAGAGCAGGAGGGGAGATGATATCGTGTCTGCTGGGAGAAACACGTCAGATCCCCCCTGGCATCACAAGGAGCTTCAAAGTGATGAGCCGAGTGCTGACCATGCAGGTCCTGCCAATGCAGGAACCACAGAGCACCCAAACGTGTGTCCTTGCTGCTCCCTCCCCCAGCCCTAGAGCTCCAGAAGTGCCAGAAAAAGCAGCTTATCCGCTGGTGGCTCCTCTTCACCACCAGCACCCCTGTCCCCGCTGAGTTAGGGAGAGGTGATCCTAGCCACGTAGGCTCCAGGACCCCCACATCCCACCTGCATCAGCCCACGCCCATGTCAGCCAGTCCAGGGACAGTGGGAAAATAAATCAGAAACCCAGAATGGGTGCACACCGAAGTGAACCTTCCTCCCCAGTAGCAAACAGCAACTCTGTGCTCTCTCCCTCCCTCCCTTCCCCTCACCTGTAGATGTATGCCTTGCTCAGGATAGCCTCCAGGCGGTTGTTGAACTCGAAGAAGGCCATGTACTGAGAGGAGAAGGAAAACAGCATGCTCCAGCTTCCCGCAGCCCCCACTGGGAGAGTTACATCCCCATAAACCCCCACTCCCCCTCCTTTTCTCTCCTGCAGCTCCTCTGCAGCATGAACTGCCATGGACAGGTTTGGCTCCATCTGTAAGTGCCTTTCTATTCAAATGTGAGCGTGTTTTAGGATGGAAATGAAGTGTTTGAACAACAGCCCCGCAAAGCCTTCAGGACGAGGCTTCCCATCCATTTTACAATCCTCTTGTCATCATTGATGAGTCTAGTGAGCCATAGCTTACTCCAACCAGCGTGGAACTCCTTCACATCCACTGCAACTGGTGTTCTGCCTGATTTTGTAAGCTCTAACTCACCTTCAGACAGCGAGGAAAACGCAGGAGTGGGTTGACACCGACTTTGAAGTAGAAGAGATCCAGGGGCAGGAGGCACACCACATCCATCTGAAATCCGCACAAAGAGAAAAACCTCTGTGTGGACCTGCAGGTGTGGTGGGATGAAGCTGCAAGCCATGGTTCAGATTAAAGATTCAGATTAATAAATAAAATTACGTCAAACCTTAAAGCGTTGTGATCGCAGGTAGTTCTCTTTCATGGCCTTTTTATTGGTCTGGTTGGGAATAGGAGGGAGAGAGAGAAGAAGATTGATCATTGCTTACAGAAAGGAAAGTCATGGCCAACACAATCATGCCTGGCTTTCTTCTTCTGCACCACAACAGGGAAGATGCTCCTTTGGTGCCCGGGAAGGGGAGCACAGCAAAAGGTGCAGAAGAAGACCTGGCCATATGCCATCTTCCCATCCTATCTTGGGACATTTTGTGCTTGTTTTGCATCCCAGAGAAAGTACATCACAGTGCCAGCACCACAAAAATCAGAGTTTACAGGAGAAACCTCCCTGTCTGAGCATTTGCATGGGCAATGGGAAGGCTGTACCTGCAAGGTTTTATTTTTCACAGCTTATTTAATTGGATATGGAAATGAAATCAAGGGCTTTCACTTATCTCAGGCACATGATCTATGCATTCAGATTGCAGTCACTTTTGTCATATCACTAATGCATTCTGCCTAGCTGTGCTCTTGAAAATCAAACCCAGAATTTATTATACCATCTGCTCATGGTTAGCAGCATATGGCTGTGCTGGGGCCGGTCAGTGTGCACCTCACCACAGTGCTGGCAGGACCACCCTGTGGAGTAACACCCTCTGACCATCCCTACCCAGGAACAGGGCTGCCATGGACCACACACTTTCTAGATATTGACTTTAGGGGAAAAGTATGTATGTTTGGGAGACAAAAAAGCTGCCAGCTTATCCACTACATAGCAGGAGAGATGCTTGCAGTCCTCCAAGAGTGGACAGAGCCCTGATGGCCTCAGCCATGGTGGAAGAGCTTGGAGAGCTTGATTCAGAGATCAGTGACCAGCACCATCCATGCCACTTGTGGTGATGAGGATGGGAGGTCCCCGCAGCCGGTCCCCATCAGTGGGATGCAGCATGCTGCCACTCACTATTATGTCTCCCCCCTGGACGAACTGCAGCCGGGTCTGAAAGACGAGGATGTCCAGCAGATAGATGAGGTCACAGAGGTAATCCACGAGCAGCCAGAAGTGGATGTTTGCTGGCGTCTGGTAGGGGAAAGCCCAGCGAACAGGGATAAACCAGCAGTTCCAGTTCCAGGCCATGACAACGAAGAACAGCCACAGCACGTACATCAGGTCTGCACACAGGGAACCGCACCACAATTAGCCAGGCACACGTCCCTTGTCCATGTGAATCTGCTACGCAAAGTAGTTTTCATCCCCTGCCCTGCCCTGAGTAAAAGGAGGAAACCTGCAGGAGGTCTGTTATCAACAGCATTTAATTGCAAGTGAGCTGGGCTCTAGATGCAAAGTGAATACCACCAGTTGCAGAGCACATCATTGCTTTTTATCAGAAAGCCTCTTCTAACTTTGCTGGTTATACTAGGTTTGCTTTTGCTTTGCTCCCACAATACCAATTTTCCTTGCTTTTCTTTTTTCCCCTTGAGTCTGTGCTGAGCCAATGGCTGGCTGCCCAAGCCTGGGGGCTTCAAAATGGCTGTGAAATAGCAAAGACTAAGGAAGGAGCTGGGTTCCTGTGGGGTGTCCACCAGACAGTGGATTTTTCTTTTGTGATTTTTATTTTTACTTGGGGTGTTCACATCACAGGGACAGCGTTTGCCCACTAAAAAGCCTGAAAAGCAGAAGGTGGCTGCCCCTTCCCTGCCTGGTCATGCTCCTGACACCCACATCTATCTGGAAGTATTTAGGAAAGCCTGTGCCTTTCAGGGGAATTTAAAACTGGGGTTTTTTTAGTAGACAAGTGTAAGCTAAATTCCTCCTTCCTCACTTGTCCTCCCTTCTCTACAAGGTCTCATCTTTTACACCTGCTCCCCTCCTTACCCCCTCTCCCCCTGCCCCACCAGCTTGCCCCCAGCCCAGGCATGTGGCCATGCTCCATCACTCACTGGTAAGCGGGTCGATGCTGCTGGGGAACCGGTAGTTTTTCAGGCCGTCCAGCCAGGGCCGGTACTTGAATGTGCAGCACAGCATTTCGCAGTAGTGCTCGTCCTCCGCCAGCTTGTCCCCCTCCAGCTCCCCTCCTGGGGGAGGCACCGGTGCTGCCGCAGGTGCCAGCTTGGCAGGGGCTGGGAGAGGCCACACAGTTATTTTAAAGGGCAGAAAATTGTTTTACAGCAGTTTGTTTTAAGGTCTTTAAATTGTTAATAAAGCAGCTGTCTCCCTGAAAACACAGCGTGTGTGGGGACCCATCAGTTAAATGCTCCCAGCCCCACTTGAACTCACATGCCAGAGGGCTCTCGTCGTCCGAGGTGACATCAGGGTCGGTTAATTTCTCCTTTACCTTCTCGGTCCTCTCTTTGAAGAGCTTCACCAGCTCCTGGAGCCGGTTGTTGATGATGGTGCTGCTCAGGCTCGTGGCTGAACTGATGCGCTTGGGCAGACTGCAAGGAGACCATCAGCCATTTCATGCAGGTAGGAAAGCCCAAGGGCACGTTCATGACCCATTTTTTAAACCTACAGGATCCCGAATTAGGATTTACCCATATTTATTTGGCTATTGTGTAAAAAGAAGAACACCAGTTAAGGTGGTTTCAGTAAAATACCATCAAGCAGCACCAGCCTGAGCCTCGTCCTTGCCCTGGAGTGTGAGGTGCCCTCAGAGGGACTTGGGAAGCACCAAGATCTAAGGCTGGATTGCATGTGCTTGGGAGAAGAAGATTTTGGAAGAACTATGGGGTGAAAATGTGCGCCAAGCCCCTACATTTATAAACTATATCGTATCTTCTCAGCCTCTCTATTAAAACTAGGTTGGATTCAGACCAGGATGCTTTACCTAGCATTACTGAGAAACATCACTACGAGGGAGGACAAAAACAAGCTCATTTGCTGTAGCTCCAAGCTGGTTCATTGTGATAACTGACACAATGATTTCTGCCCAGGAAGAAGGCAAAATCCTTCACCATGTGGAGGTGAAGACCCTCCCCAAGACTTTGCTTCCCAGGGAGGGCAGCTCCCTCTAAGGCTGTCCCCCAGGGCTGCAGGGAAGCCAGGACCTGGGGTGTGTGATGCACAGCTTGTGCTCGCTTCCTGCATGGAAGAAAAAGGTTATTTCTCCACAATCAGTAAAAACAAGGTGTCCCCACAGTGCTATAGTGTATGTAGATCAAAGGTGCATCTTCTCTGTGGATAAACCTAGTCTTGAGGTGAATAGTTCTACACAGATACAGGAAAAACAAGAGAGCAGTTTCTGCTCCAGGGAGCATTGTGATCTTTTTTTTTGGAGAGGGGGTGCATTACTTGTTACACAGTGCTAGACCTGCTGCAGGCATGGCTCCCTCTCCCTTTGGTATCCCAGCATTTCTAGGATCTTTGCTATTTCCATCCAAGGCCCAGGATCTGAATCCCTGGGAGCTTGGCTGAGCCGGAGCCCCTTCATCCTACCACACACCTTTCCCTCTGCTCTTCGTCCCAGTCCAGCAGCGCTTGGGTGGGGGACTGGCTCACTGGTCCCTCATCCAGACCATCCACTGGGACCAGCAGCTTCCTCCTGCAGATACAAACACAGCGACCGAGGCTCAGCTTGTCCCCCCGTTCTCAGCCAGCTCTTCTCCCTCCTCCTCCCAGGTTGCATCTGTTTCCACTTCCCCTTCTCCTACGAGGGTCAGTTTTCCCCTAATTTTTCATGTTGCCTGAAATCAATGGGAGCAAACCACCCTGCTCCTTTGCTGCTAAAGCCCTGTTCCTTCCTGGACACCACCGAGCCCAAGGCTGCATGGGCATGCAGCCACCTGGCCCATTTTGCAACCCATTTTGGGCACCTGGCAAGATGCATGGAGGGAGGGCACCACTACGTACTCGTCCCCAGTGCCACACCGTCATGCCACTGCACTTCGAGAGGCAGGAAAGGAAAACGCAATACCGGTAAGGTGGAGCAAGAAAGTGACATCTGGAAAAAAGGGAGGGTACTGAGGACACCGCCTGGGTCTGAGCTGGCTCTGTAGCACCTTAAACCTCTGAGACAAAGAGTGAATTGCAGAGCAGGGGTACATAACATGGACCCTCTAATGGCTGCTGACACCTGCAAAGCCAAGTGCAATGTGCAACAGCCGAGAATGGCTCCAGGCTCAAGAGGAGCACCTACAAACGCTGTCCTGGTGATGCTGAGCCAGTAGCAGCTGATGTCTTCCTAGAAGATGTGTTCTAACACAGCTGGTGACTCCCTTTGGCACAGATGGGTTCTGGGACAACTTCCTTACACGGGGCCAAACAACGTGGCAGAAAGAGAGATGAATATGAAGATGACAATCACTGCAAAAATCTGGTTTGCAAACCTTCAGTCCAGTCCAGAGTTTTAACTACAACAAAGAAATTGTCTTCTGCCACCACAGCTGTTACTCTAAATTAACCAGGATTTCACCAACCCTAGTGCAAAATGGCTCAGTGCCACATGTGGAGCAGGCGGCAGCAGGATGCTGAGGAAGGTCATCCTGCCATCGCAAGTCTCCTGAAGAAAGCCAAATGTGATGAACCCACCCACCTCCAGCCTCGCTGGCTGTCAGGTGTGCCCTGTTGGGAAGGGGAGCAGATGAACAAGACCAATGAAACTTTCATTCCCCAAGTGTGCAGCGCAGGGGCAGAGGAAAACCACCAACTCCCACTGTGAAAGTACCCTCAGATGTGGATGAAGAGGTTCCCAAAACCACACCAGTTTGGAGAAATAGTCCTGCCAAAGTCTGTGATGTTGTTAGGACAACATCCATCTCCTCTCACCGGTCTCCAGTTCCCCTTCCCCTGCCTCTTCCCCCTCGGGGCACCGTGCTGCCCCATTGCCCCTACTCATCCATGAGCAAGCCCAAGATGCCTACCTGGACAGCTGAATGGCCTCTTGCTCTGTAAGGGGGACCCTGCAGAGAGGGTATCGCTGTCCCTGCTCTTTGTCTATGGTATGGCTCCCCATGGGCCACGGAGGGCATGTGGTCACCCTCTGAGTACATGCAAAGCTTTATGTGTCAGCATCCATCTGGGAAAAAATGCCCCTTTTTGTTTCAGATTAATGGATGCCCTCAGAAAGATGTAAAAGGAGATAAATGTCCCCAGGAAGGCTGTAAATCCACAGGCACAGGAAACATCCCTTGGTACTCTGCGGTGCCTGTAGTTCACCTGCATTCCCAGCAGACATGGATGAGAGAAGGAGCAGGAGCTACCCAAAAGCAACACAAACTTTAGTGGATTTTGGAAACTGGTGGGTGAAGGGCTCAGAGGGAACCTAGGACATTACATTAAGTCCCATGGAGAAGCTCAGGTATGTGCAACTCTAAGTCCAAAACCCTGCCAGGTCTAGAAGTTTCTCAGTCATCTGTAGGAAAAAAGGGAACCTGTGTGATAATTCCCCAGGAAAATGTTCAGTTTTTTGATACAGTTCAGCTGCAGGGGCTCTGAGCAACCTGATCTAGTTGTAGGTGTCCCTGCCAATTGCAGGGGGGATAGACTAGATGGCCTTTAAAGGTCCCTTCCATCCCAAAGCATTCTATGATTCTATGTTTTTTGTGAAAGGACCTCCAGGCCACTGGTCTGAATGGCACTAAAAGCCAGATTTTTTTCCACTGATTCATGAAGACTTCAAACTGTATCTCCTACAATATGAAGTGACCCAAGAGACGCATAGCTAGTGAACAGGAGGAGTGCATGTAGATCAAGTAAAAGCTAAAGGTGAAAGATTAAATAGGTAATTAAATAATTAAATTAACAATAAGTTAATAGTAAATAAATTGAGAAGTGGAAACACGTAGGACAGGTACAAAGAGCTCACAAACCCTCTTGCACAAATGCAGGAAGCCAAGTATGGAAGAATTTGAGTACAAGCAATAAAAACGTAAATTGCCACCTCACAAGACCAGGTAGAGAGTGCAATTACCTAAATAAAGCTATAAGGCTGGCAGCTGCTGCCTGGGCTTGGTCGTTGGTGTGGACCATGGGTCACTGCTCTGATGCTGCCCAGAAGCGAAGCCTCCAGCTATGCTCAGGTAGCTCTGCGTCACCGGCCACCACGCAACCATGCACTGAACAGCCAGCCTAGATGGAAGGCCCTGCTGCAGCCTAAACATTGTTCCATTTTCAATGCCTTTGGAAAGCTGCAGCCATAACCACTGGGCTGTCCTGCACCTGCCTGGAGCAATGCAGGATGCACAATGTCTCTCATAGGGGCCCTGCCCATATGGCATTGTCTGGTGTATCCTGGTATTTATCATCTGCAAGAGCCTGTTTCCAGGCACCAGTTAGACAATGGTGTAGCTCGTTTGTGGTGAGTCTTTTGTGACTCTGTCTAAACAAAGTTAACCCTAAACCTTCACAGCCCCACGTGGGAAAAAAACTCAAGACTGTGGCCAATAGAAGTGACTTAGGATAAAAGGATGATTGCTCAATGCAGCGTTGAAGTCCTCTTCCTCTGATTCAGAATGATGAAGTTTTATTTCTTTATGTAGCGAAATAGGAGTTGCTTGTTTTTAAAAAACTCAGGCTCTACCAAGGGACCTCCAGTGCTGTCTTGAGAGACACTACCTGGAGACATGGCAAAAAGGTTCATATGCTCATACGTGTAACTGCAAATATACAACCTGCTTTAAGAAATTGGTAGAAAATATCATGAGAAAACTGAGGTGCTCCAAAAAGTAGCTTTACTGGGGAACCATAGGATCACAGAATGGTTTGGGTTGGAAGAGATCTTTGAAGAACATTTAGTCCAACCCCCCTGCCTTGGGCAGGGACATTTCACACTACATCAGGTTGCTCAAAGCCCTGTCCAACCTGATCTTGAACACTTCCAATGATGGGGCATCCACAACTTCTCTGGGCAACCTGTTCCAGTGCCTCACCACCCTCATCATGAAATATTTCTTCCTTATGTCCAATCTAAACCTACCCTTCTTCCATTTTAAAACTGTGTCCCCTTGTCCTGTCACTACATGCCCTGGTAAAAAGTCTTTCTCTGTCTTTCTTATAAGTCCCCCCTTACATGTTTAAAGGCCACAATAAGGTCTTATTAAAAGACTTGTCAAAAAATGATGGTGGGGACAGAATTGTACATAGATAAGTGGATCTAAATAAACAAAGGTTGTGCCTTTGGATTGCTGGATCCTGGGCTCCAAAGATGCCCAAGATGTGCTGGGATGAATGACATGGGTGTTAATCTGAATTGTTGTCCTTTTTCTACATCGGTTAAAGGCATAAGAAAAAGCCCAGCACCTTGACCCTGATTCAAAGATGGATGAACATCTGCAGCAAAGTCACAAATCCCAGGGAGAGGGGGGTTACACAGTTTCATCTGCTGTGCAAGGAGAGAAGGACAAAGCTAAACTTCAAATGCTCTCATGATGGGAAATAATCTCAAGGAATAAGGTTAGGAGCATTTTTGGGAAGTATCATCTGTTTTACAAGAACAGAGACAGCTCGAATCAGGTGCCCAAGCAGAGGCCTTTTGGGGGACCTCCCAGGACAAACCGCAGATGTTGCTAGATAGGGAGTTGCAAAAAAGCCTCCACACCCTGCTGGGGAGAGCCAGGACGGGCGCACTGCACCAGGCATGGAGCACTGCAAGAGCTGCTGTGCCTGCTGATGGGACTGGAAAACATGGATTCTGTCTTAGCAAAAACGCAAGAAAATTGTTGGGTTTTATGATGAAGGACCGTTATCCAGCACACAGACTCCCCATGCTCTGAATTTGGGAGCACAGACATGTGGGACAACAGACAAATGGGATCTGACTACGGCCTGGGAATTGAGCCCATCTCCAGAAGGACACACAGACAGGGCTGCCCCCAGCCCCCAAAACTTTAAATAAAATTTAACCATTTAATTAAAAAATGCAAATGAGAAGCAAGGCTTTTGCCATCTCTCCTGCCTTGCACGGGGTGACACCCGCCACACACACATCATCCCAGCTCACTGTCCAAACCTCCCAGAAACAGGTTGCTCCATATGGCTGAATAAATTTTCCTGTACTGGCACTGTTGGGAGGTGAGACCTCTGGGATCCAGGGACTGTGCTTGGGAAGGGACATACCTGGGGGATGCCAGTGCCATGCCGGGCACCGCCAGCATTTTGGGAGCACCGGCGGTGGGCACTGGTAAGTGGGTACCGTCATTCTCCAGAGGATCGCCTCCGCTGTCCACATCCTTGATGTCCACGGTTGGGTAATTGCCTGGCTCACAGAGAAGGACAATAATTGCAGGTGAGAGGGGTGCAGGGTCCAGCCTGTAGCCAGGATGCATTCCCAAGTCCCGTTGCCTCTGTGGAGCTGCCCCCAAACCCTGCAGCGTACTGGAAAGACCCTCCTTTTCCCTCCATCCCCTTCTTGCCTGGCACTTCTTTCTCCTAACAGTTTGGAGCATTTCTTTCTCTTTTTTGCCCAATTTTTAACACTATAAGAACCTGCTTCCCTTCTGCTTTTCCCAGCTTGCAGTGATTGCAACTACTCTGTGCAAGTGCTGGGTTCCCATGGTTCGGAAAATGATGGCGACGAGGATGGCTGATGGCTGCAGGTATTATGCAGGAACCCAGGATTTCCAGCTGCAAACCTGCCTCCCAGGGTCTAGAAAATCTCCTGGGTCTTCTGAACATAAAGATATGGATCATCCAAATTACACGAGCGTTTGCTTTTCATGCAGAATAAGGCACTATTTAAATAAGCACTTATGGCCTCTCTCCTTTGCAGAGGTAATAACTGCTTCCTGCCATAAGCAAGGTTAGAAGCAGGAAGGCTGGATGTTTAGAGTGGATAAAGAGAGATGCCAATGGCCGAAGGGAGAAATGACGCTGGGGGTTATTTTGGCTAGACCCTGCAGCCGGCTGGGCTGTGAAGTGTCATCCCTTTTCTTAGCTATATAACAAAATGCAATGAGTTCCTGCAGGATTTCTTCTAAGGGGAGGTTTCACATATTTGAAAGACCCCGTGCATCCCCTCCTGTCCCACACTGATGCGGGACCAGTAGATCAGAGCATGGCTCGATCAAATCACAGAGCAAAGGCCTGTTTGGGTTGCAAAGTTAAAATCCCATTGTGTGTAAGGAAAAGCAGCAGAATTTGGTTTGCTGGTTAAAAACAAAGCAAAGCAAAGCTACAGAAACATAATTTGTACTTCTGGATTAAAAGGCAGAAAATTGTGACCAGCAAACCTCTGTCTTACTGTCCTCTTATTATGAGTCGGTTGCACAAATGCTAAGGAGAAAACTGCATGTGCAGTGGCTATTTAACCCTCTGCCTGCAGGTCCTTCAGGAGAGTTTTTGGCCAAGCAGGTCAAAACAATCTTTTACAGATCTTTTACAGATATTTGCAAACTCTCTCTAGGGGTTAGCTAGAAAGACACATAGTGATGAGGCAGAAGAAGAAAAACCATGAATTTTGTTCTCCAGCCTCTGTGCTGCAACATGAACCGTGCTTTTATTTATTTTTTCCCAAAAAAGCAACAAAAAGCAACTACTCCAGGAATAACCCCTTGCCCCCCGCCTCAAGCTATGCAAGTCCATCGTCAAAGCCAACATCTCTAATACCTAGGGGGGATTGCTCCTCATTGCAAAAACTGGGGTTGACAACTCCAGCCTTTGGCTTGCTGGCGACAAGGACAGGGATGCAGGAGGCAGCGGTGGCTCGGTAGCTGGGGACATTGGGGAGCTGCTCTAGCGTGCCACAGCCAGGAGGGGAGGTGTCTCTGCCATCGAGCAGCTTGTCATGCACCAGCCAATCTAGCTCGACGTCTCGGGCACGCTCGGACATGCTGCTAGGCGCCTAGGTGCTTCAAGCAGAGGACAAGGCATCTGCAGCTGCAATAAAACACAGAGTGGTTTGAGATGGGATGGTTATGTCAGTGCAGAGGAATGCAGGGCTCCTGGGGTTTTTGTTGCTGCGCACCGTTCATGGATGTCAGTAGCACAGGACAGCAGTGGTGAGCATCCTACCATGTGTTTTTCTAGCATCGCTGCAAGATCAGGGTGGTCTGCAAGGGTTGCATGAGCGGAGAAAACTCCAGCCTGTACCAGGGCTCAGGTCAAGCCACCCCTTGTGCAACTCCCCGACATCGGTGGAGTTATGCCAGGACCTGCCTGTGCTCACTCAGGCTGTGATGGGAGCTCACCACCTAAGTTTCATTACCAACCTGTTACCTCCTAAAAGGCTATATTAAAATGCACTTTATGCCACTGGTTATTTCCCAAATTGAGCAAAGTGGCATCCTTTTTATCCCCCCCTACATTCTCCAGCTGAAGAAGAAACTCCTATTTCACATCAGAGATTGTTTAATCAACAAGACTAAGCACTGCATAAGCACCAGCCTTTCAGAGCTGGCTCCAGCTAATGACAATATTGCCATTGCACTGTGCCCATGGGATGCTTTAAGCTAGAGAAAAGCCCCAACTGCCTACACAGGTCCACGCTGCAGAAAACTCAGCTGCCCGCTCCCAGACAGTGAGCAGCAGGGAGGGAAAAGCTGCATTTTGCCCCCACTGGGCCTCGCATTGCCTGCTTCAGTTCATCCTAATCCGACATTACGCTGCTATGTATTATACCTTCGGCATCGGTTTCAGCAGCTTCAGCTGTCTCCTCTTCCACCTTCAAAATGAAAAAAGCCATTTTAAGGAGAAAAAGACCTGCTCTGTCAGTAAAAGAGCAGACTTTGCAGCTTGATTGGGTGCCTCATATCCCCTGACAAATCGCCAGCCTCTTGCCTTGTTGTTCAGTGCCAACATTTTAGAGTGAAAGCAGCCCCACCTTGGTGCACAGCTACTGCTGCTGTCTCAGGTTCAGAGATGGGGACATCTCAGTAGGAAACATTTCCAGTGCTCATACCGGTGCCTGCTCCTCGCCAGGGCTCTGCGTCCCCCTGGACAAGCTCTGGGCCCCCAGCATGCGCTGAGCAGCAAGAGCTCATTGCAGACCTGAGCCCAAGCAAGGAGCGATGCCGTACCTGTACAAAAGCACCTTCGAGATCACTTATCTCAGCTTCTTCCAGCTGCTCAAACCTGAGGGCCTCCTCTGCAAAGTAGACTTCATCCACACCCTCGTCAGTGGTGAGACAAGGCGACCGGAGCAGGGGTCTGGATGGTACAGATCAAGCAGAGACAAGTGTCCAAGCTCGCTTTTGCCCTTTCTGAGGTTGGGCACATTGCAGATGGGAGGCATCACATCAACAGAAGGGCATCAGGTCAACAGGGGTGACGCATGGCTCTCCCAGTTTCAGGGAACGCTGCTTCAGCTGCGCTGCAAGCCCCATTTGCAGGTGAACAATACCACAGAAATCTTAGTTTAAGACAGTAGCAGTAAAAAAAAAAATGCTGCTTAGGTTAGAAGGGACTTGGAAAAAATACTACGTGGGAAGCCAGGTGAGAGGTGCATAAATAATGCACGGTATTGCATATGCATAAGCAAAAATTGCATATGCAGCAAGATACAGGCAGTATGTTTCTCCTGCTGTGCATAATGATTTCTCATATAATTAAAATTTTCCAAATAAAAAGCTAATTTCCAGGCAGGGCTGCCCCGCAAGCACCATCCGAATCCCACGTTTGCCTCTTCAAGACACCACCAGTACACATAATTCTCATTTTCCTCCAGCAGCAAGCACAGTCCTCAGCTCCACCATTCTGACAAAGGGGGCTCACAACATCGATTTTATTGGTTTAATATAACTTTACAACTGAAAAAAACTGCCTCATCATGTTGTTCTGTGCACCTATCTCCCGATTTGCTCTTTCCTAGCAAGAGATGCAAAGCGGGGATTGGGGATAATGAAACATTTTAAGACAGCTAAATGCATGAAAATTGAAAAACCGTCTTTCTGCATCCTTGGCAGGTCCTAAGGCAGAAAGTGTATGTAAACAAGCAGTGGCTGCTTTTTCTCTTTTATCTCCATGTCTTGAAAAACTGTTATTTTCCAAGGTCTTTTAAAAATTATTTTTAATAATTCCCCCCCCCATTTTTTTCTTAATTAGACTCCCTTCAAATGCAATTGCAAGTCTTTTCACCCTAATCTAGAAAACCTGCCAGTGTCTCTCTTTTCCCATAAACAGATAAACACATTGAAGGATGGAGCAGCATCTCATTCACCCAACAACTGAAACTCAAGTTTCTATAGTAGAGCTCCAGGAACAGATTTTGATAAAATAAAAATATCTGGGTTTAACACTGAATAATCATGCGTTTTCAGCTTCTTGCTGAAAATCTAGCTACTTCAGAGGAATTAACAGAGAATAATATTTGTAGCACTACGTAGTAAATCCCTAAATGTTTATCTTGCATTAAATCAGAGCAAACCACTAAACTAAGCAGAAAGATTTTTCTAAATACCATCTAGACCAAAGTCATCACCTACAACAGCTGACAACAACTCAGCTATTTTCCACAACAGGAAAAAAGGTAAAATTGTACCTACTTGTATTAAGTAGCATTTGCAGGTACAACACATAATCCTGTCTTTAAATTCAGCTCTGTAATACTCATAATAATCCCGAGTGCCCTGAATTAATGCATATGGTTTTAAATAACATGGTCCCTCTCCAGGAGCTGGGTTCTCCCAGCTCCCGAAGAAGGCAGAAGCTGGGGCTCCTGCTCAGCCGAGCCACTGGACCCCGCGGGAGGGGATGGCCAGGGACTGTGGTTGCTATGGGCGGCTGCAATGGAGATGGAGCCCGTGTCACCAGGAGACACTCGCCTGTCACCAAGTGCCGCGTCAGCAGCGAGCCCTGGGGTGAGCCAGTTTGTGAAAGCATCCCTCCCGAACGCATCCCTCCTGAATGCACCCTGGCCACCCGCCAGGCTGGGGAGCTCCGCTCTGCCAAGAGGAGCTCACTGTCCACGGGTGTTTCAGCCTTCTCTGTCTTGTGAATGCAGCTGAAACAACAACTGCGTTCATGCTCGTTTCCAACAAAGCCATAAAGGCAATGGGAGCCACTCACCCTGCACTCTCCTCCACCTCTTCCTTCTTTTCCTCCTCCTCTTCCTCTTCCTCTTCCTCCTCCTCCTCGGCAGTGCTCAGGGAGCACAACCGCAGCCTGAGAAGGAGAAACTCATTAGGTGAAATTCAAAAAGTATGTCTGAACCTCACAAGAGGAGCACTGCTAGTCTCCATGCCCCCTTTGGCCAGAGATGCTCTCCCTCCATCCCCCAGCCAACATCCTGGGGGGGGCACACTCAGGCACACCAAGCATATGCTCTTTCACAGCCCATTAGTGTCTGCCGCCCCGAGGGGGTGGGAGGAAGAACGGGAGAAAGTTTGGGAATGCAAAACCAGAGTCCTAGAGCCTTCAAATTGCTCTTGCGGCAGGGGGAGAGGACGTGCTTAGGGGTCTCTTGTTGCCAAAACCTCCCGGTTAATGAAATCCACCCTCCAGGACAGGATGGGCTTGCTGCCCACAGCTTCTCAGGCTCGCATACTAAGGGGAAAAAATCTGAAAAATATTTTTATAACATGTCCAGTGTTTTCTGGCTGAGCAGAGGGGAGCTCTGCTGAGCGAATGTGGCTCTGGACATCACTTGTGCTTAGTGCAGTCGAGCATTGCCCATGTTGGAGGTGGGGACCACAGCACTTGCCCTCCCCTGCACATGTGCTAGGAGCATTTTGGGGGGCTCCCAAACTCTTTGGGAGTGTGCATGGACACCTCTCATCCCCTTGCTGTAACACAGCCTGCCCCTGGCTCTGAATGCATTGCCCAGCCCTTGGGAGGACCTCAGCAGGGGTTTCTTTCGGAAGTAGGATGAATTATATAGAGAAGACTACCATTTCCAAATGTCATGACAGTTAGATATGCAATTGATAGGAATGAGGTCCAAACCCTCTTGCCTTAGGGCCAAAATCTACTTACGGGAAGCCTAAGCAGAGCATCCTTCAGCTGTCCTCTGCAGGGCAACGTGAAGTATTGCATTCATCGCTCTGCCACTGCCTGCCCAACCTGAATCTCAACACCAGAAGAAAAGGCTGTTTGCCCAAACGCCTTTTGGGTCATTCTGGTGCCCCCCTCTTTGGAAACCTCGGCTGCCCACTGCCAGCTCCGCCACCAGCGCTGGCAAGGATGGATGCCCAGGGACATCCTCATGTCCTCCCATGGCCACCACGCTGGTGGCCGGAGAGCACAAAGAGCTGCCCATCAACAGCACCTCCCTTCTCCTACCTGTTTTCTTCTTCCTGAGGTTCCTCCTGTATGGGTGGAAGGGGATGAGCATCTGCCACCAGCTCAGCCTCGTGACCCCAGGCCATCATCTTGCACGTGGCTTCATTAATCCAGTCATCATCAATCTCTTCCAGGATGAGGCTGGTCTCCTTGGGTTCCCCAGGGAGAATATGAACTGAAATGGGAATGGGCAAAGGGAGGGGATGAAGTAAGAATAGCACATTTTCAAGAGACCAGGGGTAGGGCCAGGGCAGATCCCATGTTTTAGCTGCAGGGTACAACAGCTGCTTGATGCAGAGGTGCTGCTGCATGCCAGGACTGACGCATGTCTCAGCCTGCACAGACCTGTGCAGCCCCAGTCCCCTCAAGCTGTGCCGGATGCATGCCTTGGGCACTTTTGCTGGAAGGGAGAAGAAAATTCACTATCGGAGCCAAAAAGTCCTATGAAAACTATAACCTTTTGCATACAGATGCCTGTTGGCTTCCCTACATGCGTAGCAACCTCCACCAGCAGATGATTCGGCCCGTCTCCAGGCCACATTTTGGCTCTCCTTGCAAACAGAAGCAGCTGCAGGAAGAGCCCAAAGCCTTTCCCTTTGTGAACCCCAAGCAAAACACTGTGCTAGCACAGCCTGAGGGCCCTGGTTTTGCAGAGCAAGACTCAACCCAGAGCCCACATTGGAATGCTCCGAGCCCTGTGCCACATCTGCTCCAAATGCTCCCCTGGGCACGACGTAGGAAACATCCTGCATGCTCTGTCAGTTCCCACCATCGCTGGGGGAAAACCTATGGTGGGTTACCGGAGAGGTTGTTGGATCAGCTGCAAAGAGCACGGGTTTGATCCACAACCAAACCCCTCCATGTCCCAGGGGTACCCATCCTACCGTGTGAGGCACACACCAGAGAAACAGCAGGAGGAAGCACATCTGCACACTGTAAAACCAGTTTATTTTGAGGTCTGACTGACAACAAAACTTACATGTCCGCAGCAAAGCTAATAGGAAATGTGCAAATTCAACTACAGAAAGGCAGGAAACCCACCCATGCTCGTCTCTGTGCCGTATTTACCCACCCCACAGTGCCCACACTGCCTTTAGCCCATTCCGTCTAGATCTCCATTAATTAAAATGTGGGAGAGCAACCAGGGAGACAGCTTTTAAAACACACCACAACTTTTGGACACATTATATGAGAACAGGGCAAATACTAAAATTGGAGCCTGGTACCAGCGGGGTTCATTGTAAACACAGGGGATGGGGCTGAGGGTGATTGCTTGGCTCATGACTCATCATTATGGCTGCCTAGATTGTCCTAAAGAGATGCAGTGAGACGGTGGCCTTTCAATATATCAAGGGAGCTTATATGAAAGATGGAGAAAGACTTTTTATCAAGGCCTGTAGTTACAGGACAAGGGCCAATGGTTTTAAACTGAAAGAGGGTAGATTTAGATTGGACATAAGGAAGAAATGTTGTATGATAAGAGTGGTGGGACACTGAACAGGTTGCCCAGAGAAGTTGTGAATGCCCCATCTTTGGAAGTGTTCAAGGTCAGGTTGAACGAGGCTCTGAGCAACCTGGTCTAGTGGAAGGTGTCCTTGCTCATGGCAGGGGGGTTGGACTGGATCATCTGCAAAGGTCCTTCCCAATCCAAACCATTCTGCAACTCTAAGGTCTGTACTAAAAACCTGGCATGTAGGGGCTTTCACCCCATCCAGCCCAGTGTGCCTGCATTGGCTACGCCTGCCCACACACGTCTGGGCTGGAGACAGCCCCTGAGATCCCTTCCTGCCAGGACACTCCTGCTGCCGTGGCTAGTGCTGCATGCAAAGAGCTGTGAGCTTCGGGAGGGAGCAGCTGTAGTTGGGGGTAAGGAGAGTTTGGGATAAGTTCTCCTATAAGGAGAGCTTGGGCAAAGGCTTTTAACCATTAACTCCTACCTATTCACCTACAGATTAACCTGACCCATCTGCATTTGCAGCTGCAAACCAGAGCCCTTTCCATTTGCTGGGAGAAAACACTCAGTTAATGGAAGAAAAGCAATAAGAAGCTGACGAGAGCTTAAAGAGCTTTATAACATTACACCTCAGAGGCAGAAGTCGACTAAAAGAAGCCTGTAGGCTTCAGCTGGAGGTCTCAGGGGTGAATATTCAGATGCTAAGGGGGGTTTGAGAGGGCCAGGAGTGCTGGAAGGCTGCAGCAAGAGGCTTTCTTCCTCCAAGGTGTCCTGAGTGATGCTTTTCTACCCTCCTATAAATGATAGCTCCCGTCTCATCAACATCATCCTGCAAAACCAATAGCTCCAGTTCCCGGAGCCAAAAGGGAGCTGGGATGGGACAGCCCTGGGACCAGGGACATGCAGCCAGCATCCCTGCGCCAGCCTTGGGTCCCCGCCACCCAGGCTGGGAAGGAGCTAGAGACCATTTGCAGATTCCCCTTTGCTTTTCCTCCCCAGCTGTGCTTTCTCCTCATGTTGGTCTCATTTGGTTGTGGGAAGGGCTGGCTGACCACAGTCTTCGTTTTCCATTTGTTTCAGAGGCGCTAAGCCCCTTTGCCCCCTGAAACAAAAGGAGAAGGAAAACATTAATGAGCATGCTGGCAGTTTGGTGCTGTGGCGGATCTCTTGCTTGACCCAATTGCTCCCTTTGTCGGGCAGATTAAGTGACCTTGAAATGCCTCAAGGCACCAAAGTGAGCTGTAACGCAAGCCAGCTACACACAAAGGGTGCAACTGCCCTGCACACGCAGCAGCATCCCACTGGCTTTGCCTCTTTCCAAGGTCCATGGCAGCACTCAGGTCTCCAGTTTCTACAAACACACAAAGAAATGCCTTCCCACAGGATTTGCCGCTCTGAGATCCCACCAAGTGGCTGCTGACTTGGCAGGAGCAGCCTCCCAGCATGTCCCTGGAGGGATGCACAATCTCCGCATGCTGCGGCGGGTCCCCGCTCCCATCTGTGGCTCCCACGACCCAACCAACCACTCCTTCCTGGGGCAGCACTTGCACGGGGCTGTGTGACATCTCCCCTGCCCGGTCCATCTCTGGAGGCAGCCATGGCTCCAGGCTGGGCTCCCCATTTTGCTCAGCATCCCGCAACACGGCTGGCAGGGGGAGCCAATCCCGTCTGCCCACAGCGATGGCACTTGTTCCCCTCCAGGGGCAGGCAAGCAGTGGTGTGAACCCTGCAATGTTTTCCTACAACCATGCACTCACATCTAACACACACACATCTAACAATCCCAGGATTTTGTTTTCCTGAGGTACCTCCCTAGACAGCTCAAATGAGGCCTGGCAAACACCCTCCAGCTCAGCAGCAAACATGCCAAAGAGGGTGGTGAATGGGGCAGGTTTGAATTCCCTTGTAATACTTTGATTAAATCCCACCAGCTTGGCAAACATCCTCTGGCACAGCTCAAGGACAGATCTTGATATCAGCACTAACCTCAAAACCTGGGACCCGAGGATGTGGGATGCTGCACTCGGAGACTCCCACAGCCTGAGTTTTACCAAGCCTGCACCACAACTCCAGATCTGCTCCCACTTCTCAAGCAGCAACAGCTTCTCATGGCTTCCTTGGGGGATTTCAGGGGCTCCTGAGCTGGCAGCCATGGCAGACCAGGGGATAAAAGCCACCAGCAGCCCCTTTTCCTGATAACCTTTCTGACCTTGGCAAGCTAACTGGCATGGTGAGATGGAGCAACCACTTACTTTCTTCCACAGGACTTGAGGTTGCTGCGGCCACTCCCTGCCAGGAGGAAAAGGGAAACATGAGACGTTGCCCATTTTCAGTAAACCTAAATTTTTACCCTAAATGCCCCATTTTCAGTAAATGTGGTCCTTTTACCCTAAATACCCGCTGTGATTTCTTGGGGCATGTTGGCTGGCTTGCCCATGGGCACAAGCATCCCCACGCACAATGGCAAAAGGCAGGAGCACATCAGTGAGCTCACCTGGGTGCAAGGGAAGGAAAGGAGAATGTGTAAAGCTGCTGCTGCTGCTGCTACTGCTTCTCCTTAGAGCTGGACCGCACCTGGGTGAGATGCCAATGCCTGGACACCACCCAGTGCCACACAGAAAGGCAAGGAAACGGTAGAGAAAGCACATGCTATGGGCTCTCTTGCTGCTTAGAAGCCAAATCCTGGTTTTCATCAGCTAAGCAGGTTGTGGGGATTTGTTTTCTTGAAGGAGCTGAGTGACAGCCCAAACCACAGCAAGTCCCGGCACTGATCTGGTGGCATCTGCATGGCAGAGTACGCCCTCCCCGCCAAGGACATGGCATTCACGTGCCGTTTGCCTATCCAACAGACAGCATACCTGTGTGTCCTGCTTCTCCCTGGTCACTGGCTGTGGCATCACCTTCTCCAGCCCCTGGACGAACCAGGCAAACATCCTGGTGACAAGAAACCACTGTTAGACCCAACTGCCAGAGCCTTTGCTCCCACAGCAGTCATCCCTCTGGCCACGGTACCCATGCAGAAGTTGCCACTGTGGTTACCTGCTGCCGCTGTCCCCAGCCAGGGATTGAGGGATGAGGGTGGTCACCGACTCCGGCTGCCCCTCGGCTGCTGCCGGCTCCACTGCTCCCGGGATGCTCTGGGCAGCTGAAACGCTGCTTTTTGACTTTGCCTGGGTTTTAGTCCCTTTCGTGCCTGCTCAGGTTTATCAAGAAGGAGAAGGGGGACAGGCAACGCAGCAGTCACCTTACAGATTGTTGGGGAAGGGGAGCAAGCAAGGAAGGGTCACCTCCCACAGAGGGACAGGTTTGGGGGACCTCCTTCGCAGCTTCTCCCCCAGGGACCCAGCCTGGGATGAGGACACAGGTGGTTTGAGGACAGACATGTTGTAGGGGTAGTACCGGGCCCTGGTGTGCCCACCCCTTTTGGCACAGTCAGTACCCCCGGTCATGGGGATGGAGGGCAGCCCCAGCGCTGGTGCCTGCCTGCACCCGAGTTCTCAAAGGCAGAGTGTCCCCTCTGAAAGGGCTACCCAGGGAAGGGGGATCGCTCACCTCCTACCATGGCTTCGCACTTCTGCTCCTTTGGCTCCAGCTGCAGAGGGACAGATGGACGTGGCCGCACTGTCTGTGGCCCCACATCACCCTGGGTGGGCACATCCCCCCACCCCAAGGGAACTCACACGCACAGCCCCACACACCCACCACTGCAGTTTTGGCCCCATGTCATTGACAAGGACCATTAAACCCAGACCCTGGTGGTGCTGGCACCACTGGGTCCTGAATGGAGGGTCCCCCCAATGTGCAGCCAGGTCAGGGAGCACTGGGACAGCACCCTGAGGTCTCTCTTTTGCTCTGCTGAATTCCCCTGGGGTTTTCCTCCCCAAGGTCCCAGCTGGGGTGTGTGGGACTATGAGGATGGGGTGCCTGCTCTGCTGTCACCTCTGCCCAGCAGCCCCCCCGTCTCCCCCAGCTGGGTAGTGCTCACCTCCGGCTTTTTCAGTGTCTCCGGCTGCGGCACCATTCTCTTGAAGCCCTGCACCAGCCAGCTGAGCACCTGTGCTCCTGCCCTGCGGGGAGAGTGTGCCACAGTTGGGTTGCTCATCCTGTGCCCCTCCTGCCCTCCCACATCCTCCCGCCAGCCTCCCCAGGGACCCACCACTCCATGCTGGTATCTGAGCCGGCCTCAGGCTCGCAGCCATCCAGCTCGTCCTCCTCCGGATCGAAGGGGGTTATCTCTGCAAGGAGAGCAGTGCCGTGGGGATGGAGGAGAGCTGGGACCTGCACTGCTGGGGGCTCCTGGTCGCCCCATCACCCAGCTCAAAGGGACAATAGTGCCAGCATCACCGCCTGGGGAGGTGGGATGTGGGATGCAGGAGCCCCAGAAAGGCCCCCCGGGATGCAGTAAGCTGAGGGCTCCCAGCTCTCCTTACCCAGAGCATCATCTTCCTCGTCCCTGAGGATCTGGACCTCTGTCTGAAAAGCCAAACAGACTGTCACCTGCCCAGCAGCCAGGGTGGGGCTCATCCTGCCGGGTGGGGACAGAAACCTGCCCTTTCCCCAGGGATGGATGAAGGCAGAAGCCCATGCAGGGTAGGGCTAGTGCTCCCAGTTAGCATTGGGAGAGTGATAGGAAGGGAAAAAAAGAAGAAAAGGTAAAAAGAGCTAGAAGCCCAAGTATGCCAGACCATTGCCCAGATCTGTCACCTACCTGATCAGGAACATCAATGCTTGTCTCGAAGCTCTTCCCAAGTGCCTGCAGCGTCCCCGGGGCCAGGACCGGCTGTGGAATCACCTTCTCCAGTCCCTGGGAGAGCCAGGAGAGCACACTGCTCCCCACGCTGCCAGGGAAGGGGATGAGTCAGGCTGGAACCCCCCATCCCAGTAATCCAGCCCCTGACCAAAAGCAAAAACCCAAGCAAACCATGTTGCACACTGGAAGGTGTAAGAGCAATACCTCTCAAACACAGAGCCTGGGTCCTTGGGGACTGCAAATCCCACTTTCTTTTCCATTTCTTCAATGGCAGCAGGAAAAAAAAAAAAGCTCCCATCACCACTCCACCAGCCCACCGTGTGCCAGGCAGGAGCGGTACCAGCCGGTAAAGAAATGCTGATCCGCTGCCTGAGCCGGTGCATCTCCCCACCATGGGGGCTTACCCTCGGCACGTGTGTGGTCAGCAGCATCCCCAGAGCCACCAGCCTTTCCCGTTGGTGCCTTCAGGATAAACAGCAGAAGGTGTCAGAGTGTGAGGTGCAGGAGACACTGTTGCCCACTCAAAGGTGGCTGCAGGGCAGGGTGGTGGCCCCAGGGACTCCCCATCCTTCCTGCTGCCTCCCAGAAGCTCGGAGGGGGGATGCATCCTGGCCTCCATCCCTCCTGGAGATGCTGTGGAGCATCCTTGGGTGCCGCAGTGCTGGGGCTGGCCGCAGAGGCACCGAGCATCTCTCCACCATGCTCACAGGGTCCCTGCTGCCTCCCAGACTGGCTCTCCACTCACCTTAGCCAGCTCCGGGTCCCGCAATGGAGCCGGGGGGGGTCTCCTCTGTCAGATGGAGCACTGGGGGCTGGGGAACCACCTGCTCGATCCAGCCCAGCATCCTGCTGCCTGCAGGTAGTGAGGAGGGGTCTCCAGCTGGTGAGAGGCCAGCAGCAGTGGTGCACGTTCCCCGGGGAATACTGGGTGCACCAGCTGTTCACGCTATCCTCAGGGCAGCCCAAAAAGCTCCTTGGTGTCCTTCCGCTTCCAGGTCCTGCTTGGGAAACGCGGCACTGCAACATAGCCAGACCAAACCCAGCTCAAACCCTGGCCCCTCACCATTATCAGGAGCAAACTACTACGCCCTCTATTTTAAGCTCGCAGGCTCAGTTAAACTTAATGTTCCTAAATGTAACCGCTCATTTAGGGTTTTTTTGCACTACCCTTCACAGGTAGGGTTGCACAAGGAGAAGCACTTGTGAAGCCATAGCAGACAGATCACAGAAACTATGATGCTCTGCTCAGAGTCCTCTACTCTCCCCCTCATTTTTCATTTGACGGATGAACAAACAACAGTAATTTGAGCAGAATTTGTTTATGGGCAAGTTCACAGCCCAACACATGTATCAACTTGTTCTGCCCCTAGGAAACAACTCTGCTTCATCACCTTTCAGCCACGGCCCCAGGGCCATGGTGGCTGCTGGGGCAGGCACCTGCCTGGGGCCCTGGAGAGGGCAGCAAAGGCAGCCAGCACTGACTTGCTGCAGCTGCCAAGATGTTGATGGGTTAGGTAAAAACAAGATGTTGCAGAGCAGGGATTCAGCTGTTCAAAATCTGTTTGCTTGGTCGTTTTGGGTCCCCGCATCCCTTCTCAGTGCAACTCCGGGGTGGGATGCAGCACCAGTGAGCCGAGTGATGCTGCACATTCCCATGCTTGGGTACGGGACAAGGGCTGTGGGCTCTCGCCCAGCTCAAACTGGTTATGTCTTCTGCTGCTGCCCCTCCAAAGAGCCCTGCTCTGCCCAAAAGGCACCTCCAAAGACACTCTGCTCCATGAGGGGCTCAGGAGCATCTTGGGTGGCCCCCATGCTGCTGCTCGCAGGAGATGCCTGTGAAGGGCAAGAGAAAGCAGATCCCTAAGCTCCATCTAGCCCAGCCAGGAACCTGCATGGGAGTTTTGATCCCAGGTTAACACATGGCCCCAGTCCCATATACACAGCAGGTCATAGGCTGGAAGATGCTCAGCACCGGGCTCTTTGCATTAATCCCTCACTCAGCTTTCGGGCATGCAGAATGCCTTAAAATCCCTCAAGATGGTTCATCAGGGGCTGTCCAAAGCCTGGCATCTTAAATCTTAATGAGCCGAGGTTCCCGGGTGAGGTGACGTGCATCCTCAGCTCTTTGCTTGCCCCCACCTTGTGCAAGCCTGGGAGCCAGGTTTGGATGCGGCCGAAGCATTTGCCCCACGTGGCACCTGCAGCCTCTGGTACACAACAGGCAGGCTCAGCTCTCCCAGAGACCCCCATGTACCCAAAGCAGGACAGAGTGGTTGTAAAACACCTCCCAGGAGGCCTGATGACCAGAAACCAATTAAGAAATTGCCTTTTACCTCCCACTGGGTATAAGGGATTAAGGAGCTGTGAATGCCCCAGGAACAGCAAGGAAAACCCGGAAGTGCCGTGCAGCACAGCAACATTTCCACCCATGCTTCAGGACCTTCACAGGTCCCAAAGAAGCCCAGGGCCAACGTACACCGCTGAGCCCAAACAAGCCCAGAGAAAGCCCCCCGGGGCTGGAGCGAGCCCCCAGCGACAGCTGAGGTCTCCTCCCTCAACATAAGCTTGCACAGCTGTAAAAGCCTGGAGCTTAAGCCTGTCCTTGCCCTGGGAAGGAAAGTGGAGGACTGGGGCCATTCCTCCGGCACATCTGAATGAGAAAGGGGCAGAAACATTTGTGGGTCCCTAAAAAACTAGTTGCTGGAAGAAATAGGAATAAGCAGATGGGATTTGCCTGCAATGGCACCAAAGAGCATGCAGCCATGTGCAATCCCCCCGCGTTTCAGGCACCAGTTGGTGCCACCACCCGTCGTGCCAGTTCTGTGGGGCTTGCACCAGTGGGCAAAGGGCCCCAGTCTCCAGGAGCAAGAAGCAGGGAGCAGACCTGACATCTCCATTCAGAGCAGGGACCATGGCGGCCTTTCTCTCCCCTCCAGCATCATATCACACCCCTCCACATTACCCAGTTCCTTTGCCCTTGCAGCATCACTCCCCATGGACCTGCACCCCCCCCCACGACTCATCCTCCAGCTCTGTTTCGGAGCACCAAACCCCCCTGCAATGTGTGGAGGTGGCCCCACAGAAATCCCAGCCCCGTCCCTCACCTCCATTGCTGCCACTTACCCCCACACGCTCACCGCTGCCTCCCCAGGAAGCCACCCCTGGGATGCACGGACTCACTTGGCCACAGCAGCTTGCCACTGACCCCCCAAACCCACCTCAATCCGCTCAGGGCTCTGCAAGGATTAGCTCAGCACTGCCTGCAAATGGGATTATCGGCACCCAGCTGTTCTGAACGCGCCAGCTCCCAGCAGCCAGCCTCGTTTTGGTGTGGGATAGTGCAAAGAAAACCCAAAAATCAAGCAGGTTTGAGCATCCTCAAAATCCCTGGAGCCACCAAAGCTACCCCAGGCACTCACTGGCCAAGTGTGAGCCCGGCAGTGCTGAGGGGAATGCTGTCATCTTGCCCAGGCGCAGGTGGGCACAGGGATGTGCAGATGAGCAGCAGTGGGGCTGCTGAAACCCCATGGGGTGATGCAAGGGTGATGTGCCCGAGGGTGATGTGCCCGAGGATGCTCCACCTGCGGCTCTGCTGCGACCCCAAAGGATCTGGGGCAGGAGGCAGCAAATCTGTGCCAGGCTGAGCTAAGCCTCCCCTTGCTGAGCCTGCCAATTGTTGCTTGATCCGTTTACCTCCAGCCCTGCGTGACTGCCAGCCTTTCCCATCGCCCCTAATCTCTGTTGCGGTCACACCCTGGAATCCTGGTACCAGCATGGCTTTGCTGCTTGATGTCCAGCCCCAGCTTCTGTCTTTGGCCAGAGCTCCCCAGAACAGCACTGGAGCCCCCTGGCTTGATTCCTCCTTCCCTGGCCCCGTGGGTGTCCCCAGCTTGGTAAGCCATGGGTACCCACTCAGCACCTCTGCAGTTTTGGTTCACAGCTAGGGAAACTGAGGCACAGAGCAGCGGTCTCCCAAATCGTACCTCGTTCCCCATGTGCCAGGCCCGGGGAAGCATGCCGAAAGGCATCCCTGTATTTCTGAGTGAATGGTATATTCACGCTGAAGCGGCGTGATGACTGCTTACAGCTCAGCATGGGCCACTGATTTTAATGGCAGAAACATGAATCAAAGGTGCTTGCTGCGCTCTCCCAGGCCTCGCAGCTACCAAAGCCATTATCCAGACTCAGCTCTCCTCACTTTGCTCCCCATGACTCCGGGCAGCAGAGCTGTCCCTGCCCCAGCAGGAACTGGCAGCAAACCCTCCACAGTGGCCAGGAGAGGAGCTTAGGGGTCCCATCCCAGGCCAGGCAACCCTCATCATCCTGTTTTCCCCTTCCTTGGGATGGGCTCACAGCCCCATCTCACAGCTGGCACAGCATCTGCTCGCAAACCTCCAGCCCCCGCAACGCAATGGGATCAGGGCTGCCCCTGTGCGTCCCTTTGCCTCCCCAGCCGCTCACACTACCTCCAGCCCTGGCACGTCCCCTGGCTGGTGGTGCCAAGGGGCAAGCAAGGCAAGCTGCGACCCCGAACACACCAAAGCCTTGTGAGCCTGTGCCATCATCACATGGGGCGGATGGGCCACCGCCGCTCCTCCCCTGTCCCAGCCTGCACTGCAGGATGAGCCCAGAGGTGGCCACCACTGGGATGTTGCCTCCATCACCAGGCTGCAGGAGCCGGGGATTGCCGAGTACCAGGGCCAGAGATGCTCCAGGACCCAAAAAAAAAAAAAAAAATATCTCAGTTTAATCTGTCAGCAACTTCAGCTGTCCTGAATGCACACCTCCACGCAGTAGGCAAACCCTCTGCTCCCTGCTGCAGGATGGATGCTGACCCCTGCGCCAGGGCTGGAGGTGGCAGGGGAGCCTCGGCTCTGAAAGCAGGGCACGGGAGCTGCTGCATAAAGCCTTGAAAACCCTGGATCACCAGGAAAAAACACCCCTGCAAAGGGAGCAAGCTGTGGTGGGCCCAACAGCAAGATCCTGGGGCGCAGCAGTGGCTCCTGGACAGGCACAGCATTAAATTGACTTGTTGGCCCCGCAGCAGGATCAGCAGTGGAAGCAGCACAGGCCCTGAATCCTGCACCCGTCCGGGCACAGCCTGGCCCAGGTCCCACCTGAGAAGACGGCGCTGCCTGAAAGAGCAAAGCGACGCACAGACAGTTTCAGGTGGACTTTTGCAGGCTCGGGCTTGTGAAATCCTGCAGCAGGGGGTTCAAAAAAAGCAGCATCTGCTGATGGGTAAAGCTGCATTTCCTCCAAGGACTCTCTGGAGACACTTCCTCTTTGAGCCAGACCTGTCTACAAAGGTCTTCGACTTATTTCTGCAAGTGAATGCCCAGGAGGAACCCCAGGGAGGAAGGGGAAGGTTCTGTTCCTCCCCTGGGTGATGCTGCCAGCACTCCTGGCATTTTTGCTGGAGAACTACTTTCCATCCACTTCTGCTGTTCTTTCATTTGCATCCCTAGCTTTTATGTTCATGGGGTAAGGCAGGAGGGATCAGCAATGATACCTGCATGGAAAACAGCTGCCAAGTAGGTAAGGTCTTCTGGAAAAGCAACCAGACCTTAAAGGGCTCCTAATAAGGTGCTGAGAGGATGCTGCTCCCACCAACCAGTCCTGGTCCTCCCCCAGCCAGGGCCTGGGGCTCCGGTGTGTGCAAAAATTACGCAGCTTTGCTGTGATTTAGGGAAATCAAAGATGAGAAAGTAAAAGCTCATGTGAAGCACTGGTGTGCTGATGCAGTTTGCTTGCCTGCCCTGAGGATACGGAGTTATTTCCTCAAACCGCAAAGTTCAAACACGGGCACAGCTATCAGCTGCAGTTTAACTTTTCATCTTCCCTTGGAAATCATCCAGCCAGGAATAAGAAATCAGGGCAGCTATGAAAGGTATTGCCCTTCTGCCACCGGGCACGATTCTGCTCTGTGGCACTAACGCTCTACTGGGGCTCAGCACAGCTGCCATGGAGGGACCGGTGACCTGGTATCAGCGTCAGCAAAGGGGTCCTGCCCCTTCCCAGAAATGTGGACATCCCTCCTCCTCCTCCCAAGCACCTCTCTGCTGTAATTTAAGGAGCTCTGAATGGAGCAGCTAGCCGAGAAGGGATGCTGAGATGTCTCCTATCTGTGGCATCCTGGGCAAGTGCTGTCCCCACTCTTGCCTCGGTTTCCTATCCCATCCCCTTCCCAAACCTTCAGCCAGAAGCATTTTCTCAGTGGTCTGCAGACAAACACACATCTCACCTGGCCTGGGTGTGGGATGGAGCAAGTCAGGTCATCTGCAGGTAATGGGCTCCTCTGTTGCTATCACAGGATGGGGGGTATGGAAAAAAAAACCTCTGGGAAAGCTGAAACAGTCATGTGTGGGGCTGGGGTCCTTGGAGCATGACATGCATCAGTTTCTGCCTCCTAAACAGTTGCTCCTTTCTGGCAGGCAGAGAATCCTGCTTGCTTCTGCCCTGAAGCCCCAGCAGCAAGCTGTGCTCCGGGGAGGGAGCAGTCCACCTCTAGCAAGGGGCAAAACCACATTGCAGACTCTGCCTGCTTTTGCTTTTGGCCCCTGGGAGCCTGCCTGTACCCTGCATCTCGACTTATGGTTACCAGGTGGATGAACCATAATTTCTCCATCAAAAAAGTTCAGGGGAAAGAAAGAAAACATGAAAAAAAAAAAAATCAAGTGGAGCCAGACAGAGCACAAAGACAGACAGGGGAGGCGGTGCCCAGCAGATGGCCTCTGCTCCAGAAATTTTACACATCCACAGGAAGGTATAAATAACTATAAATTTATTAGTAAAGCAAAACCATTTGACACTCACACAGAAGAGCGGGGTGTGTTAATACAATATATATACACACATACATGGAATATCATCTTAGAAACACATGGAGAGCAGTGTTAAAGGCACTGCAAGCCACACAAACCTCATCATCCTTGGCTGCAACTTCCCACGGCCCTGGGAACTCTGCCAGAGGCACGAGCGCAGGTTAGGAGGAGCCCGAGAACCTCACTGGCCATGAAACCCCTCAGATCCACGGCTCGGAGGCATTCGGAGACAAGTCCATGGTCCAGCTCCCACCTACAGTCCTGGTCTCGCCGCTGAGCACCCCAGGCACGCTGCGAGAGCAGCATCTCCACGTCCAGAAAGCAGCAGAGGCAGCTGCCAGGAGATGCTGCAGAGGGAGCCTGGCAGCTGGGGAGAAGCCAGGCTCACCAGGGCCCAGGGGAAAGCCGCTGTCCCCAAACCTTGCCGGCCTGCCATTATTGCATCTCAGCATTACGCCTGCATGTGCAGGAACCTTCCCACACATGAACTCACCACGCAACAGAGGAAGAGTCAAACTCTGAAGAACAAGGGGTTTTTGCTTATTATTAACAGCCAGGCTCTGGCTGCAGCCTGGACTTGATTGTAAATACCCAAGGGAAGAGTAGAAAGCGTTTTCCTCCCTTCTAACAGTGCAAGGTCAGGCTTGAACACCCAGAGATGGTCCCAAACCACTGTCAGAGGATGCTTTCCCCCTCGCCCCCCACTCCAATGCATGGGCCCCAAGACCAGAGCATGCCTGTCTTCCCACCCAGATCGCAGGGATGGCATCTGTTCCCCAGAGAGCTGGCAGGGCCGCCTGGGCATACCCGCAATCCCAGGGGTGTCCATGCCACAGCTAACTCAGCTCAGCCACCTGCCTGATGCACACAGCTGCTCTGCAGGCATTGCCAGGGGAACCGAGTGGTCAAGCCCCACCCCAGAGCCATGACTTCTCCCCAGGAACGTCTGACAGCCCTTCACTGACTTAACCCCCAGCCTTGGAGATGTGGCAAAGGGACCCACCATGGAAAAGGCCACTCTCACCCCAGCGCCCATTTCCTACAGCTCTGCTCTGGCTCCTGTTCCTGGCTCGGACTCGCTCGCCAGAGCCAGCTGTACCATGGACATGACCCAGCTGAGCCAAGCTGCCAGGCCATAGGCATCACCCATGCCCAGCGAGATGGACGACCTCACAGGGGAAGGACCAGAAGCACCCACGGGATTCCAGCAAGATTCAGGTCCCAAACATCTGACCTCATCATCAGTGTTTTGGTATCACCTGGATCCAGCCTAGGAGAGGAATTTGGGGTGGGGGGGTGGGGGGCAGGAGGAGAGGGGGAAGAGACTTCACAATCAAAATGGAAAAAGGGATGAAAACCAAACCACTGCTTACAAATAAAGAATTGAACAAAGGGCAAAGAAGCCTAGAAGGTCTTATAAAAGTATAAGCAAAATAGCTGTGGAGGGGGAAGACCGAAAAAAGCCCAGGTGACAGACTACCTTCTTCCTGGACCCAGGTAGCCAGAAGAACAGCAGTCCTAGAGAGCAGGATTTATCTCCCAGACAACATTCATGATGCCTTTGGCCAGCCTAACCCTCCCCGCCGCCTCCCCAGTGGCATCCCATGCTCAGGCTGCCTGCTGAAGAGAACAACTCTTTGGGAGGGACCGTCCCCTACTCCAGCCCTACAGAGCATCCTCAGGCGGTCTGGCAACCAGGTCTTGAAGACACGTGCAAGCACTTGTCACGAGGCTGACACAACACCAGCTCCAGCATGGCGACCCTCCTGGGTGCTGTGGGGCAATGAGTGATGCAAGAGGCCAAGCAGAGGCAGCATGAAGAAGCCTGAAAGTCTCTTGAAATAAATGTCAGAAGTGAAGTGCAACACAGGTACAGAGTAGAAACATGTTTTACTCCCAAGAGGCTTTGGCCGCAACTGCTCTTTGGTTTGAAAAGGAAACACCAGCAGTTAGCAGAGAGCCCTTCGCGGTGTGATGCCCAGGGGACATCAGCCCCCCATGCCAGCCCCTGCCTCCCCACCCAGCACCGCGCTCCTGATGCTCACATGCCTCCTGCTATTTCCATCACCTCTCACCTCACGGTACAAAACATGACCCAAAGGCACAGCAATGGAGATTGACCTGCTCCCCCCACCTGCCTGTATGCAACACAGCTGCTTTCAACTAGACAATCTCCCTATGAAAATATACCCGAGGCTCTCGGTAGCTGCTCAGCCGCCTGCTCCACACAGGTCCTCCACCCACCAGCATCGAGGTCTGGCAACAGAAACCACTGCGGGCTTCTACTGGATTTGGGCTGTTGCAGGGCAGCAAACAAGATGAAGAGCCCAAGTCACCATGGGCCCATGGACGGTCCTACTTAATGATGCTCTAATGCCACACCAAGATGTTTTCGAACCTGGAGGCACCTACTCACAGGCACAGGCTGACGACCCGGACCTGAACTTGTCCCCACCGAGCTCCCCACAGCGTCCCCTCTCCCCCAGGCACAGGCCCCTAAGTGCACAGCCCTGATGATGTTCTCTCTGCCCAGGGCGCTGCTTGGCTGTTTCCATGTCCTAAATGGAGCCGGAGCTCCTCGCTGGGACACCAAAGGCCTTCCCAACTGCTCAGCACGAGGAAACGCTCCCCAGCAGTCCCTCTGGCCAGCTGGTACCAAGGGGACAGGATCTGGCACTGCTATGGCCAGCACGTGGTGCGAAGCTGTGTCCGGGGCCCACCGCAATCCTCCTCTGCCCCAAGCACCCAAGGCTGTCCAGCCACCCAGGCCCCTGGGGAGGGAAGAGAGCAGGGCACAGCCATTCCGGGGCCACACTAATAGTTCTCCAAACCCTTCCTCTAGCCAGCAGCTGTCCGCAGAGGCTCCAGCAGCTTCCATTTCACACCCTCCTCTTACTAAAGATGAGCCTCTCTGCAAGCTCCCAGCTCTGGCTACTGATCCTGGCTGCCAGTACTGTGCTCAAGCAGTCAGGGCGACCACTGAACCCCCGGCTCTGTGGGACCTGAGGCAGCTGCGCTGGGCTGCTTCGGGCAAGAGCAGAGCTAACCACAGCCTAAGGCAGGAGCAGAGTGAGGGTTCAGGTGGGTGCTGCGCTCCCTGGCTGGCCCCGGTCCCATGCCTGCAGCCTCCATCACCACCAAGCCCTTCTGTAAAGACAGGATTAGCCTTCCTTGGTTTTACTCCTCATTTTTACTCCTACAGTAAAGCATACACTGAACTTACTACATATTGAACAGCAAAAAACAGCTACCTAGAACCAAAGAGCTCTTTAAAAATCCAAGTTATCACATCTCTTTTTTTTTTTTAAAGATCCAGTATGACATCAAGTTAAACTATACAGTATTTTTTAATGAATATTAACAAACTGCTTTAAAAAAAAGGCAAAAAGAAAAAAAAAGGAAAAAGAAACAGAAAACTCAGTAGGAAGTTTTACATCTCTGAGGCAGCATGAAGTAAGATAACCATCAGTCCCTCTTCCTTGGGCAGCAGAGAGCAAGGTCTGCTTTAACCTCCTTAAAGCTGTGCATGAAGAAGACTCAGCCCCAGGGTCAAACCTGTCACTGAACTGTCCCAGCCCTCGAAAATGCACCCCATTCCCCCTCACTGTGCTGGAAATGGAAATGAAAGCCTTTCTCCACCTTTCAGATGAGCATTCCCTACCAGCAAAGCAGGCACAGCCCAACTCTCTGCAAGGTTAATCTGTCTCTACTTGCCATAGACAGGGTTTATTAAACTCGTCCTAATCACCTGTGCAGCACATGGGCAACTTACTGGCTGCTGTTCCCTAATTATAGTTCATCACAATGCTCCTACCTCATACGAGGGCCAGCCAAGATCACAGAAGAGCTGAGGCTGGCAGGGACCTCTGGAGATCATCTAATCCAACCCCCTGCTCGAGCAGGGTCAGCTACAGCAGGTTGTCCAGGACCGCGTCCAGTCAGGGCTTGAGTATCTCCACAGATGGATATTTAACATCTTAATATCTCCAAAGACAAGAGAGGGAAAGGCTGGTGGGCAACCTAATAAGCACACCTTCAACCTCCAAGGCATCTAACTGGCATGTAACGGGTCTCTCAGTCATGAGAAGCCAGCAAAATCCTGCAGAGGAAAACACCTGAGGCTGCATCAACCTTGCTACGGGAAATTTATTTTTAAGTGAAGTTTACAAGAACTGTGCAAAACCTGAAAAATAAAGAAGAGGTAAAGAAAGAGTAAAGGGGTAAAACAGGACTCCTGCAAGAGTAGAAAAAATATACTCCTCCTTTACCCACTACTAACCTTCCCCTCCCTGTGGAGCTGAGCCTGCAGGCCAGGAAGGATTCTCCTGGCTTGCTCTGGTTCCCCCCAGCAAATCAGACACCAAGCCCTTGGCACATGGTGGGGGTTATCGTCGGTGATGGTAACGTCTCCAAAGTTATAGGTTATTAATAGTGTTCTCCTCACCCTTTAGTGTTCGAACTGCTAGGATGGCCCTTTGCCTGACCCCCTGGAGGTACCCCTGGCCCAAGTGGTGCAAAGAGGGAAGGGGCCTGTGGGCTGGAGGTAAGTCTCGGCAGGAGAGCTAGGTCCTTCAGGAAGCGGCTCTTAAATGCCAGGCTCTTGGCTAGGAGTAGGGCACAGAGGCTCTCCTTGCCATGCTCTCTGGTAGCGGCACAGCGCTTGCTACTCTTCCCCATGCTGCTGGCAGGGACAGGGGGTGGGCAGGCTCGCTCAGAACCCTTGCAGAGTGTGACAGCCAGCGACTGCAAAAGCAGCAATGCCAAAGTGCTTTTTGGAGCTGTGCAGCCCCATGGCTTTTCCCTTTCTATGCTCTAGAAAGAGGGAGAGCAGGGGAGGTTGGGGCAGTCAATCAATGCTAACGATCTGAAATGGTCCTCTCAACTGAGCTTGGACCAAGAAAGTTGGGCGATCCCAGCAGTGGAAACCTGCTACTTCCTCACCGAGCAGCATACCCCAAGAGAAGAGAAGGCTGGCTCTGCCTTGCTGCTGAGCACTCTCCAGGAAGAGAGTTATGCAGCCCTCCCCACCAACCCTGCCAGGCAGGGCAGGGGAAAGAGGCTGCATGCGAAGGGCTGGCGCCCACAGCGAGCAGCTGAGCTCCCAGCATTGGAACTGCAGGTACAGCATGAGCAACAGTCCAGAGGATGCCAGGCAACTACAGGCATCATTTCCTCTCCCCACCTCCCTCCTTTCCTCTCCATCCCTTTGAGCTTTTCACATCGTCCGTCGCCTCAACAACAGAGGACAGAGGAAAGTTTACCTGCCTGCCCACCATACCTCCCCTTTCCCCCAAACTCCCTGCAGGCCATCTACAACTGAGGAGAGGGAAGGGGAGGCCGAGGCTCAGGAGCGTCACGTGCAAGCTGAAAGCCGCCGAGGGGCAGGGGGCTCACGGCAAGCAGGCAGCCACCTGGTAGGCACCCTCGGCCGTGTGCTGGACGCTGTGCTCCTGCAGCAGGCCCAAGTCCAGGAACCGCTCCCCGCACCACATGCACTTGTACTGCTGCTCCCGGGCGTGCACGCTGTGGTGCTTGTTGAGGTGCTCGCGCTGCTTGAAGGCCTTCTCACAGGAAGGGCACTTGTAGGGCTTCTCACCCGTGTGCACACGCCGGTGGCGCTGCAGGTCCGAGGCGTACTTGAACCGCTTTTCACAGTCGGGGCACTTGAGGGGCTTCTCGCGGGCCGGGTCGCAGCGGTGCTGCACGAACTCAGAGGAGGAGAAGAAACGTCTCTCACAGAGCGTGCATTTGAGCGGCTTCTCGGCGCAATGGGCCAGCTGGTGCTTCTGCAGAGCTGAGGCCCGCTTGTAGGACTTGTTGCACACCGCGCACTTGAAGGGCCGCTCTGCGTTCTGCACGCACTTGTGTCGCAGCAGCTCTGAGGACTGGTTGAAGCCTTTCTGGCACACGTTGCACTTGAAGAGGTTTTCTATGCCATGCACGTGCTGGTGGTACACCAAGTGCGAGGGCTGCACGAAGCCCTTCTCGCACAAGTTGCACTTGAAGGGCTCCTCGGCCTTGTGTGTGCGGCGATGGCGCATGAGCGCGTACTGCTGCTTGAAGCTCATCTGGCAGAGGTCACACTTGAAGGGCCGCTCCTCGCTGTGCGTGCGCTCATGCTGCCGCAGGTCTGAGGGGCGCTTGAAGGCCTTCTGGCACTCGCTGCAGCGGAAGGGCCGTTCCCCACTGGGCGTGCAGGGGTGCTGCAGCAGCTCCGATGACTCCTTGAAGTGCAGCTCGCAGACGTTGCACTTGAAGAGGTGCTCCCCTGAGTGCGCATACATGTGGCGCACCAGGTGGGAGCGGTGCTTGAAGGTCTTCTCACACACCGTGCACTTGTAGGGCCGCTCTGAGCTGTGCGTCCGTTTGTGGTGCACCAGGTGGGATGACTGGCTGAAGCTCTTGTCGCATAGTGTGCACTTGTACGGCTTCTCACCCGTGTGGATGCGCTCGTGCCGGGACAGCTCCGAGAGGTGCTTGAAGGTTTTCTGACAGATGGAGCAGCTGTAGGGCTTTTCCAAGGGGTCGAGAGGTTGCGAATGCTCTGCCTCGGGAGGCTTGTAGGTCTTCTCACAGATAGAGCACTTCATGGCGTTGCCGTTGTGAACGTTGTGGTGCTGCGCCAGCGAGGTCAGGAGGGAGAAGCCCATCTTGCAGACGCCGCACACAAAGGGCTTCTGCTCCACCTGGATGCACTGGTGTTCGAGGAGGTCGGTGGCCTGGTGGAAGATCTTCAGGCACTGGGTACACTGGAAAGAGCGGTCATGGCCTGGCAAGCACTGGTGCTCATGGGGGTTGGAGAGGTGAGCGAGGTCATGGCCACACACGCCGCATTTGTGGGATGGCTCTCCAGCCTGGATGGGGGTGTGCTGGTGGTGCTGCAGACCAGGGTCCGGCTGGAGCAGGATGCCGTAGACAGCACAGCCCAAGGGGTTGTCAGCAGTGCTGGGTGGGATGGAGTGCTCTGGGAGGGCGGCTGCCCCAGCGTGGTGCTGCTGTGGTGGCGGCGGCTGCTGTGGTTGCTGCTGTTGCTGCTGCCAGCTTTCTGACATGCTTGGGAAAAAAAAACGGGATTTTAGCAGTGACAGCTTCAGCTTCTTGGTTGAAAGGGTTCAAGTAAAAACAAAAATCAAAAGTATCCAAGATCCTGATTCCCCGTAGTTGATCCCCTGAAGTCGAGGACAGAAAATCCAGCCCACAGTCAGGATCTTGGGAGACAAAGAGGTGACTGAGACTCCACAGCCTCCTCCTTAGTCAGCACAAGTTCTTTGTGGACTGGTTTGATTTGCCTTTTTCTTTTTTGGACAAAAGAACAGGAGGCAGAAGCAAGTGCCTTGAAGACAAGAGGAGGCCCTTCTCCGTGCTGGCTGTGATGTGCTCACATTTGGGAAGGGTGAGGGAGGCAGCCCAGGGAGCAGCTCTCTCTGCAAGGAAGACAACAACTCATGTCAGGTCTTGGAAGAAAGACAGGCAACTCTCTAGTCAACCTCCCCCCATGGCTCACTTTGAAAACTCTCCTGTGTCCCTGCAAAGCTACCAGGAAGCCAGTGCGCGGGAGCTAACGAGAACCGGAGCCCCGCTTGCTGCTGTGCGAAGGCCCCAGGACAAGGCGTGCTCAGCCTGGAAAGGGTCGGGCTCTGCCCAGGCACAGCCAGGCGCACGTTTGAGCAGCGTGCTCTCACAAGAGGCTGCACAACTGCCCAGGTCCCAGTCAGCTCAGCCGTTACCCCATACGCTGTCAGTCGCTGGATCTCCCAGCCCCACTGGGGGCACTGACTGAGAACATCGGTCTCTCTGCATGGGCTGAGGTACGCCAAATATTGTGCAATCAAGAATCTACTGGGTTAGATTTTACAGATATCACGGCAGATCCCAACCTGATCCCACCCCAGCTGAAACACCCCTGTGAAGCAGTTCTGCTCCTTCTGCAGCTTGGGTATCGGGCACATTACCCACGGGATGTATGTAAGAGCCTTCCCCCTCTCCAGGCAGCACTTATAGACTAGGAAAAGCCAGAGTGCTCAGGGGGAGGTTTGCCCTCAACATTATCCTATCTGCAGACAAAACACAGAACGCACAGGTATCGTGTGCAGCACTCTCTGTGAAGATAAAAGAAGCGTTAAAGCAATGGCTCAGCTGAACCTCCTACCAAACCACAGAATAAAGTACACTGGAGCCAAACAACCTACACCAGATGTGCTGCCTGGCCTTACTACAGAGCATCACAGGGGTTTTGCTCACTGAAAAGTTCCAGTCTTTCTAGAGATGTCCAGTAAATCCTGATATCAACTCAGAGAAGAGTAAAACCCACCAGTGAGCAGCAGACAGCAGCAGTGAGTGCCAACACACCTCAAGAGAGAGGAAGGGTCCAGGCCCTGGCGAGAAGCAGCAGCTAGCGCTCCTGGGCCATGAGTCCCTAACCCTGCAAGAGCACACCCGTTTCTGCGTTAAACCGCCTGCCCTCACCAGAGTAAGTAAAACCTCAGTCTTCCAGGAAGGTGTTTGCTGTATTTAAAACTAAGCGATAAGGAGCATCAGAGAAACCCACTTTCCAGTGTCCCCACCTCCCCCAGTGCTCAGCTGAGACCGGATTGTGCCCCACAGCTTGGGCAGCACGGGACCACACTTCTGCCTATGGGGACACTGCATGTCTGCCAACAGAATTTTGAGCCGCAAAATGCCCAAAGGTGCCATTGCAGCCCTGCCAGTACGCAGGATCTCCTTTCTCCTAGGTAGCTCACCTTGACTGCCGACACGAAGGGAGGGCTCACAGTTATGATACCTAGCACCCAAGCTCGACGGGATATGAAACTTCAGCACAGCCCAGCTGCCACCTTCCCCCACAGGTAATGTTAACCGTGGCAGGAGCAACCCAACGCTGACGGCATCCCAGACCATTCAGCCTAATGGGGAGGTGAAGCTTTGGCGTCCCCCCAGCAGGGAAGAATAAGAAATACCAACCTTGGCTTACCAAGGGCTCTGCACGGGTACCCAAGTCTGCGCCAGCTCCGAGCCTAACTCATCCCTCCGTGGGAGGTGGGAAGCGACAACCATTTAAGGAGAGAAGACAGGAAAGTAGAGGTACTTTCAAACTGGAGAAGCGGCCCACGGCATGGCCCGCTCCGGCATGGTCCGGTCCGACTCTCGCCTCCCCCCGGCTCCCCGCTGTCCGGGCCTCCCACCGCCGGGCCGAGGCCGCCTCAGGGAGAGGCGCGGCGGGGCCGCGGGACGCGGGGGCGGCCGGGGAGCTCGGAGGCCAGCCGCCGCCGCCGCAGCCCGCGGCGAGGCCCGTCCCGCCGTTCGCCTCTCCCCATGGGACGGCTCCTCCGGCCCCGCCGGCCTGCGGACAAACGCGGTGACGGCGCCCCGAGGCCTTCACCGCCGCTGCCGCGCCGGGAGGCCCCGCGGTGGGGTGGGGGGATCCCTGCCCGGCCGGGGCCGCCCCCGCCCCGGCGAGGCCCACACAAAGGGCGGCGGCGGCCGCGGCCGGGCCCCTCACCTGCGGTGGGAGGCCCCTGTCAGCCCGCTCGCCGCCGGCGGGACCGCGGCCTGCGCGCTCCGCCCGAGCCCCGCACTGGCGTAGCGGCGGGAGCCGGGAGGAAGGGAAGGGAAGGAAGGGAAGGGGACGCCGTTGCCAGCGGCGGGCGGGCAGGCGGCGGTCGCGGGGTGCGGGAGGGAGCGGAGCGGAGCGGGCCGGGCCGGCCGCGGCGGAGGAGGCGGGGCGGGGCGGGCCGCGGCGGCTGCCCCCTGCCGGGCCGCGCCGACAACAGCGCCCCCGCCGCCGACACCGGCAGCGCCGCGGGGGCCGGGCCGGCCATGAGGGCCGCGCTGGTGGGGTACAGCAGCTCGGAGGAGGAGGAGGAGGAGCAGGAAGGGGGGCGCCGGGGCGGCGGCGCGCAGGGGCCCCCCCCGGGCCAGGTGGGTGCGGCGGGGGGCGGCGGGACGGGCCCTTGGCGCGGGGTGGGGGGACGGCGGGAGCGAGCGGGGCCGAGTAAGAATGCGCGGCCTTCCTCCTCCTCCTCCCCGGTCCCTGCAGCGCCGGCCGCCCCCGCCTGCCCGTCCCCGCCGGCCTGCCAGGCGATCCGGAGCCGGAGGAGGCCGTTAGCGACGACAGCTCCCGGCACGGCGGCCGCGTCCGCGGCTTTCCCCACGAGCGGGGCAACTGGGCCACCCACGTCTACCTGCCCTGTAGGTAACGGCGGCTCGGGATGGGACCGGGAGGGGAGGGCGGGACGGAGCCCAGCCGGGTGAGGCCCGACGAGCCCCCGGGGTCGGCCGGTGCACGGTGGGGATGGGAGCCCCGGGGGACTTGCCTGTCCCCGGTGGGGATCCGCGGCCGGTGGGACCCGGCTCTGACGGCACTGCCCCGCAGACAGAGTCCAGGAGGAATTCCTGGAGCTGCTGGAGCTCCTGGTCTCCCACGCTCGCACCTACGTCTCCTCGCTGGCTGCCATGGAGGAGTTCCACCTCAGCCTCTCACAGTGTGTGGTGCTGCGCTACCACTGGATAGATCCCTTCGTCCGCTCCCTCAAGGAGCGCCTGGCCTCCTTCGACAGGTAGGGACAACGGCACTCCTCACACCCTTCACGCTTCCTCAGGGTCTGTGTTTCACCAGCACCCGCACCCTAAGTCATCTCTGGGAGCTGGTGCTGCACCAGTAAAGCCCTGGGGAGTTTTCCTCTCTGCCTCGGGATCCGGCACAGACAAGTCAGGTCTTGGCTTTCAAGGATGAGGCCAGAGCTGTGCCATCCTGTAACCCACAGATGGTTTCATCGCTTACATCTGGCTCAGATGCCTGCTGAGCATCAGCTGCTTCAGGGCTTCTGTCGCTGGCCGGGCTTCAGAGAGCTGGAAACTGGGGGGGAATGGATTAATTTGAGTCCGGAAAGGTTCTGGTTGTACCAATTTGGTCCAGTTGCAGCATGCATTTGCCTTTATCTTTCCACAGCTCAGTAGAAATCCTGTCTCCTCCCCATCTTATTTCTTTTCTTTTTTTTTCCCACTAGCTAAAATTGGATCTTTCTTATTTCAGGTTCTTCTGTGTGGCTGACCAAGTGAAGGTTTACACCAACCAGAACAAAACCAGGTGAGCGAGCAGCAGGGCAGCCTGCCTGCCTGCCTGGGAGAAGGCTGGGCAGGGTGCTGGGTGGATGGGAAGTGTCACCCACGCTGTGCTGGTGACGGGGCTGAGCCGTGTGATGAGGCAGTATGTGATCACCTTGTCTCCAGAGGTTTCACACCTTTCCCCGCTACTTTCACAAATTTTTAGCTTCAGCGCTGATTCTTTGCAAGCCGTTGGTCTTGTTAGTGATGGGTGAACCTCAGGCTGCAGGATTTCAGTCTTCTGAAGAGAAGAGATCTGTTCATAACATGACCTGAGGCAGGCCTTTCTGCTGGGGTTAGATTCGTGCTACGGTTTCACAGCAGCTAAAGGAGGCAGCCGCGTTCGCTGCCATCTCCCATCTGGTTTGTTCTGTGGTTTCGTGAACCCTTGCACCAGCGTGAGCAGCCTGGGGTGAGCAGAGCCAGGGGCCACCTCTTTTGGCAGCAGTGCTGGTCGTGAAATTGTAGTGCAGGTTTTCCAAGAGCTGGGGAGAAATAGCTTAGACGGTGCTAATTCTCCTGGGTGTCAGCTCGGAAGCCTGATTCCAACTGAATGCAATTAAGAAGTTTAAATGTCAAAACAAAGGTGATTAAAATTGTGAAAAGTTGCTGAATCTAGCAGGAATGGCAGCCCACAATAGTCATGGGTGGGACGAAGTGAATTCTGGGTGAGACTTAGTCTTCCCCTCCCCTCCTGGAGTCTAGAAAGTGTCATCCAGATAGTCCTTGAGGAGGTACCTCTTTGTCATGTCTCTCCAGCTTGGTACTTCCTGTTCCCCGCTTCCTCTCCCACTGTAAAACCCCTACGGCAACTTCCACTTCTTGAATGCAGCTCCTGCACGGCACGGCACTCTGCTGACATACCCATCGAGTGCATCCTTTGCCTGGAAAACGAGTTTTCATGTCCCAAAAGGTGCTGAGTTAATCATAAATCTATGTGCTATATCATCCGGTCCTTCTTCTCCCTGCTACCATGTCTTCATTTCTGTTTTTCTTCAGAATATGGTCCGCGTCCTTGAATGCTTAAACCTGGCATTCCTCAAATTATCTTTTGTTAGGGGGTAGGGAATTTGCCTGGTAGGAATGCAGGGCTAAGTATACGTATGCTCTGCTTTCTGCAGCATGAAAGGGTGCTTACTGTCTCTCCTTGTCTTTCTTTAGGACCTTTATTGGCTTGGAGGTCTCTGCTGGGCATTTCCAGCTGCTGGAGCTGGTCTCCGAGGTAGACAGAGTTCTGGAGGAATTTGACCTTCCCACGTTCTACAAGGTGAGGGTTCTCCCACTTACTTCCCTGCCGGTCCAGAGATACCGGCCGGTTCCTTGCGAGAGATCCATGAAGTGTTCACCCTAAATAAACAGGAGTGGGGAGGTTAGACTCTGAAATGGTCTCCTCTGGGCTGGTCAGTGATGCTCATACTTAACACCCTGAACACGATCTTGCTGAGAATGGGATTAGCGCAAGTCTATGACTTCTGTATCACATCCTGTTGTCATGGTTTAACCTGGCAGGCAGCTAAACACCACTCAGCTGTTCACTGACTGCCCCCCCGCCACAGTGGGATTGGGGAGAGAATCAGGAAGAAAAAAAGGTAAGATTCATGGGTTGAAATAAAGACAGTTTAATAGGACAGAAAAGGAAGGGAAAATAATAATAGCAATGACGATAAAAGAATATACAAAATAAGTGATGCATGATGCAATTGCTTACCATCTGCCAAATGATGCCCAGCCAGTTCCTGAGCAGCGGCCCCCCAGCCAGCTTTCCCCTAGTTTATATACTGAGCATGACATCATATGGTATGGAATATCCCTTTGGCCAGTTTAGGTCAGCTGTCCTGGCTGTGCCCCCTCACAGTTTCTTGTGCACCTCCAGCCTTTTCAGTCAGTAGAACATGAGATGCTGAAAAGTCCTTGACTAGTGTAAGCACTACTTAGCAACAACTAAAACATCAGTGTGTTATCAACATTATTCTCATACTAAATCCAAAACACGGCGCTATACCAGCTACTAGGAAGAAAATTAACTCTATCCCAGCTGAAACCAGGACACTTGTGCAGTAGACTAAGGAGGTTAACTATCTGGTGGCTTCTTGAGAATCAGCTTTCTGGGGCGAAGGACCAGACCATACATCGTGGTTGCTGCCCCGCTGTGTGTGGAAGTGGGGTTGTCCTAGGATAGAATGGGCTTAGAGTGAGCACTGTGGGACTAAGGGCGATGCTTGTGCCTCTTCCTTGGGCAGTTTCCTGGGGCATCGGTCCAGCCTCTTTGCTTGGTACTAGTTTTGGGGACAGGTTTTGGATTTTGAAGGGCCATACCCTGATTTCTCTGTCTCCAGAGCTGAGCAGGGAGCTCTTGTGGGTTATTCAGAAGTGACCCACCTACCTGCCCCAGGACTGTCTGTGAGAGGTTCTCTATGCACTTGGAAAAGCTTCTGCAGAGTTGACCACAGGGAGGCTGGGAACCAGGCAGTGTCCAAACCAGGCACTGGTGTCCAAAAAGGCTGGGGTGGGGAGCCTTGGACTCATCTCACCTCCAGCACTGTCCATATCAGCTTTGAACTGTTGAGCTGGCAGAGGGAGCTCCCAGCTTTGGGATTCTCCTACCTCTGCGATCCCAGACAGGGCAGCATCACACCAGATCTCCCACTGTGGCTCTGTGCATTGAGCAAAGCCTCCTTTAACCCTCACAATCTGATCCCTGTTTTGTCTTCAGGACCCGTTGTTCCATATCAGCTTGGCCTGGTGCGTTGGGGACCTGTCTGGCAGGCTGGAAGGGCAGTGTCTGCGGGAGCTCCAGGTGCGTCCCCAAGCAGTGTGGAGAGCAGGGGAAGAGCAGAGCTGGTGTCCAGCCAGCTGGTGTCCTGCCGAGGGTGGAGAGTGGGAAATTCTCTTCACTGAGCAAGACAAACTTTACTGGGTTGAAAGAAGAGAAGCTTTTGGTGGGAGCATGAATTAAATCACCCTCCAGAGGGAAGTCAGAGGCTTCCAGCCACAAATGGCCTTGTCTCTGACTTGGTTTGGAGAGGAAGCTGCTGACTCCTTCCTCTGTCAGATCCACCCTCCTGGTACTGACTCCTGCATCTGTTTTCCAGGACATCGTGGATGGGTTTGAGGACTCGGCACTCCTGCTGCGTATCCAATGGGAGCAAATCCACTGCAAGTCAGGGAACAAGTACTTCTCCTTCCCCTTGAGGTAGGGGCCGGTGGGGCTGTGCATTTCAGAGCCTCGAAGACCCTGATGTTCAACCAAGGACTGTTCTCCAGTGCAGCTCTGAGTGATGTGGGCTGTCACACACCTCCCATGCTCTTCTTGCCTTCTCAGCATCTCTGGGGTGTTTGTGGCCTCAAGTTGGGCTACTTCTGAGTCTGAGTTGCTGGCTGACGAAATGTTTGTTTGTAGCAGATTTCGTCCTCACCACTGTATGTGCTGCAGTCAGCACTGGCAGTTCCAGCCATCCCACGGTTGCTGATTTTGCTGATTTTTTAAAAAAAGAAAAAAAAATCTCTATAAAAGCCATAGATGCCTTATGGGAAGGAGGAAGAAAGTAGCGTGGGAAGCTGTTGCTAAAGGGAGAGTGTCTCGCATGGTTGGAAATAGCATTGCCTGATTGTTGGGAGGCTCCGAGCATGCTTTGAGTAGCAAGAAGCAAGGACATGGAGCTGGACTGTCTCACCAGAGCATCTCCCTACTGTGAGCCAGCTCAGACAAGTTCCTGGGTCATGTTCTGTGTCCCTCTCACACTGCTGCTGCCTCTATAGAGAAACTTCAGTATCTGATCCTTTTGCCCAACAGCAAAAGATGAAATCTGGAGGGGAGAAGTTGGAAATCCCTCGTGTTTCAGTGCTCGAGGCTGGGTCTAAAAGAAGAACTTTGGTTTAAGATTGTGCGTGCCATAAGCCCAGGACTTTCTTGGTGTGCTGCTTCTCCTGAGAAGCTTGCTGCCGTGTGTGGGTGAGCCCAAGAGAGGGCAGTGTGAGCTTTTGCCTGAGCTGGAAGGGCAATGCCCGCGGGTGAGTCAAGGGGTGGCAGGGGTGGCAGCTCCTGCCCAGGCTCCATGCTTTGTCCCCGTGGGAACAGCACCCCTGGTGCCATGATGGACGGTGGGCTGGACTTCGTCCCTTGGGAGAAACTCCTTTTTAATCCTTTTGTTCCTGAGGGGAGGTGGGCTGCAGTCTCTCAAGTATTCGGAGCAGGATACCGATGTGCTGCCCTGAATCTTTCATTCCACGTCTGTCTGATGAAAGACTCTGGGACTTCTGAGCAGTAAAAATCTGTCTCCTCATGTCATAAAATTCTTCCGTGGTATATTTCAGCTGTTCCATTCCAGACATGCCTAGCTCCTGCAGACTTCAGATGAGGCGATGCCTGCAAGCGCTTCTGTGAGCTTGGTGCTTGTGCTGCCCATCCTTGCACACGAGAGCGCCTGGGGCCTTCGTGGCTGTGGGAGCATCTCGGCACAGGTCGCGATGTCTGCCAACACCCGTGCGATAGCTGGTTTTCAAAATCCTTAACAAAATTCTATTAAGTCTGTAGCCAGTTACTTTCTGGGATGGGGATCTGTGTAATAAGGCATGTGATTACACCCCGAGTTTTCTTTTGGGCAAGGGAAAACAAAGATAGATACACTTAGCCCCTGGGGACTTCCAGTGAAACTGGTTCCGGCACGACCAGCTTCTCCGTGGTCCGAGTCCAGCAGTGCCGGGTTAATGCTCAACCAGTGGCCCCACTCCCCCGCAGCGGGGCCTGGCTTGGCACGTCGCCCCGTTTTGTAACTGCGGCAGGTGTCAGGGTCCCCGCTCCCGGCTTCAGGGACGGGGCAAGGAGCCGGCCTCGGCAGCAGGGCCACGGGGACAAAGTCCGGGGCCGGGGGGGCGGCCGCGGGCGGGGACGGGGCCGGGCCGGGCCGGGCCGGGCCGGGCCTGGCCGCCGGTGGGTGCCGGCTGCGGCCTCGGCTGCGCACGCCCGCGCGGGCAGGTGTCGGGGGGCGGTGCGTGTGTGCGCGTGTCCTCCCCTCCCCCGCCGCAGCAGCTCCGCCCCCTCGCCGCAGCCCCGCCCCTTCCCCGCGGCCCCGCCCCGCCCGCACCCTGCCGAGCCGCGCCGGTGCTGCCGCGCCCGCGTCCCGCCGCCCTGCTGCTCCCGGCGGGCAGGGCAGGGGAGCCGAGCCGAGCCGCGCTGCGCCGCCCGCCCGCCCGTCCGCCCATGTGCCGTTTGCCGCCGGCCTGATCCCGCACACAAAGGCGGGTCGGGAGGCGACGGGCCGCGCCTGGCAGCGCCGCCCATGCACCGTGCGCAGCCCCCCGCGGCCGCCCGGCCCCGGGCCATGAGGGCGGCGTAGCTCCGACACCGCCGCGCTCGGCCCGGCCCGGCCCGGCGCGGCCCGGGGGCAGCCGCGAACCGGTGGCGACGGCGGCGGCGCGGCCCGGTATGGCAGGAGGTGGCGGCGCCCCCTGCCGGGCGGGTGGGGCGCCGCGGGCGGGCGGGCGCCCCCCACCGTTCCTGGTGCTGCTGGTGCTGCTGGCGGCGGCGGCGGGCGAGGAGATCAACGCGGAGGTGAGCGGGAACGGCTGGGGGGGCCCCCTGCCTGCACCTGCGGCCGCCGGCGCTGCCTGCCCCGGCGGCCCGGAGCAGGCAGCGCCGGAGGCCGCAGGTGCAGGCGGGGGGGGGGGGCGGGTCGCCCCCGGGGGCGGAGGGCAGCAGCCGGCGGGGGAGAGGAAGCGCTTTGTGCCCACGCGAGGCCGCGGCGGGGGAGGGGGTGAAAGGGCCTTTGATAAAGTCTCTGCTCCGCCAGCCTGCCTTGGGGGGGGGAAATGGTAAAAAAAATGAATAAAAGATTAAAAAAATTTTCAAAATTAAAACATTTAACCGTTTTTTTAAAAATTGGGAAGTGAAAAAAATTGGAAAGTGAAAAAATTAAAAGGAATTTAGAAAAAAGAAAAAAGTTCTAAAAATTAAAAGAAAAATTAGAAAATGAAAGTTAAAAGGAAAAATCCAAAATTTTAAAAATAAAAATTAAAAGAAAAAATAAAATACGAAAATTAAAAGTAACAATTTTTTTTTTTAAAGTAATTAAAAAAGACGGGAAGGTGGAGGCTGGTGCAGGAAGGAAGAGACTCGGCGCGCCCCAGCACCCCCTCCTGCCTGCTGCCCTTCTGCGGGCCGGCAGCTGCCCGGGGGCCACTCGCCCCTGTTCCCTGCCCCAGGGGCTGCCGGCCCCACAGGACAGAAGCCCCTTTGTGGGTGGAGGGCGGGGGGGGCGGCAGGGGGCTGGCCTGGTGTCTGTCTGCAGCTCCCGGGGGACAGTGGGGAGATGGGCAGCCCGCCGGCAGGCTGGCCCCCTGCCTTCTCCCCGGGATCAGGGTGGCAGCCCCCTGGGATCGGAGGAACCCCCCACAGACATTTGGTGGGGCAGGGCTGCGGCTCTGTTCCCTGCCTCCCAAACACTGCTTGCGTGCTCCAGCTTGCCTGTGCTGCCTGCCCTGCCTGCCCGGGTGTGGCATTTGCCCCTGGCAGCTGGCGCAGACACCCCATGAGGGGGGATAGGGCTGGGGTGGCAGCGGGTGGTGGGCTGGATCGTGCCCTGCTGGAGTCTTGAGGAGCTCCAGGTCCCCCCGTCGGGCTGTTCCCCTCCCACAGCCTCATGCTCGGCTCTCCCCGGCGCAGGCATGGCTGCGGCTCTATGGCTACCTGCCACAGCCCAGCCGGCAGATGTCCACCATGCGCTCAGCTCAGACCTTCTCCTCGGCCCTCGCCGAGATGCAGAAGTTTTACGGCATCACTGTCACCGGCGTCCTGGATGAGGAGACCAAGGCGTGAGTTTCTCCATGTCCTCTTGCTGTAGCAGAAGGCAGCTTCACTCCCTGGCTCCTTGGCTTTGCCGGCCAGCCCCGGAGCTCTGCCTGCACCTGGAAATGTGGGTGCTCTCTCCCATGGGAGCTGCATCTCCCCTTTTGGGGGCTGCATCCCTGCAGCCAGGACACCTCCCTCGCTGTCCATGGCTGCTGTAACCCCTCAGGGACCTTGGCCGTGGTGGGCTGAGCCCTGGCTCGATGCCCTCCTGGCAGGTGGATGAAACGTCCCCGCTGTGGGGTCCCAGACCAATTTGGGGTGCGGACGAAGTCGAACATGCGGCGGAAGCGGTACGCGCTGACGGGGCGGCGCTGGAGCCAGAGCCATCTCACCTTCAGGTACCCAACATCTCCAGGGCTTCCCACCCTCCAGCCCATGGAGAGCCACGGACCCCCTCAGGGAGCGAGTGCTGTCCCGGGCCATCCCCAGTGAGCTCTGTACCCCCAGCATCCAAAACTACACGGAGAAGCTGGGTCGGTACCACTCGTATGAGGCTGTCCGTCGAGCTTTCCGGGTGTGGGAGCAAGCCACGCCACTGGTTTTCCGGGAGGTACCCTACGAGGACATCTGGCAGAAGCGAAAGAAGGAGGCTGACATCATGGTGCTCTTCGCCTCTGGCTTCCATGGAGACAGCTCTCCCTTTGACGGTGTTGGGGGCTTTTTGGCTCACGCGTATTTTCCCGGTCCTGGCATGGGGGGGGGACACGCATTTTGACTCGGATGAGCCCTGGACGCTGGAGAACACGGATGTGTCTGGTGAGTTGAGGGCCAAGGAGGTGGTGAAGGCAACCAGAGGAGCCTGGTAGGCCCCTGGGTTTGAGGGCAGAGGGATGTGCTGGTGTGGGCAGGAGTGGCAGGGAGAGTGGCTCCACCGTGGGTGATGCAGGCAGCTCCCACTGGAGCACCCTCATTGCAGGGTGTTGGGGCCAAGGACCCACCCCATGCGTCATGTCCTCCACCCCGTCTTGCTGATGGTGCCTTTCCCTTCAGGGAACAACCTTTTTTTAGTGGCCGTGCATGAGCTGGGGCACTCACTGGGCTTGGAGCACTCCAGCAACCCCAGCGCTATCATGGCCCCCTTCTACCAGTGGATGGACACGGAGAACTTCCAGCTGCCCGAGGATGACCTCAAGGGCATCCAGCAGCTGTACGGTGAGGAGATGGGTGGAGGATCAGCCCAGAGGTGGGATGCTGGGCACGTGTGTGGGGAAACTGAGGCATGGGTGCTGCTGGTCTGTATCACCCCATCCCTTCTCTCACCTCCCTGATCCAGGTACCGTGGATGGGCATCCTCAGCCCACCAAGCCTTTGCCCACCGTGACACCCCGGAGACCTGGCAGGCCAGACCAGAGACCCCCTAAACTGCCTCCCCCGGGGAAACCGGAGCGACCCCCGAAACCTGGCAGCCCAGACCGACCTGACCAGTATGGCCCCGACATCTGTGATGGAAACTTTGACACGGTGGCGGTGCTGCGTGGAGAGATGTTTGTGTTCAAGGTACCTGCCGGGACCTCCTCCTGCCCCTTCCCTGGGGATGTGGTCGGTCCCTGGGTGGGAGGATCCCCCGGCAAGATGCCTGGCACTGGGACTGTGTCCCCTCATCCTCTGCCAACACCCCGTTTCCCACCAGGGCCGGTGGTTCTGGAGGGTCCGGCACAACCGGGTGCTGGACAACTACCCCATGCCCATTGGGCACTTTTGGCGGGGCCTCCCCGGGGACATCGATGCCGCCTACGAGAGGCATGATGGGAGGTTCGTCTTCTTTAAAGGTGAGCAGGGAAGCTGGGTGGGAGGGCCAAGGTGCAGGGGGGACTCCAGTGCCCCTCCAAGCTGCTGAGAGCTGGTTGGCTTCATCCCATCCTGATCCACCTCCCCAGCCGGAGTTGCTCCCTGATCCCAAAGGGATGGGGTGGCCGCAGGCATCATACCCGCATCCCTGTCCACATGTGCATCTGCTGCAGCAGCTGGGTATTGCCGCCTCACCCCCCTTCTCCGTCTCCTCCCCCTCCAGGTGACCGGTACTGGCTCTTCCGAGAAGCCAACCTGGAGCCTGGGTACCCACAGCCCCTGGTCACCTATGGGCAGGGCATCCCCTACGACAGCATTGACACGGCTGTCTGGTGGGAACCCACAGGGCACACCTTTTTCTTCCGTGGGGACAGGTGAGTAGCTCTGGGGTCCTCCTCCCTGCTCCACTGCCTCCTGGCCCCTGGCAGGGGTGGGTATGATGGGCAGCGGAGACCCCTTGTGCTCCTCACCTGCTCACCACCTCCTTCCCCCAGATACTGGCGCTTTAATGAAGACAGCCGCTCGGTGGACCCCGGGTACCCGAAACCCATCTCCGTCTGGGTGGGCATCCCTCCCTCACCAAAGGGTGCCTTCCTCAGCCCAGATGCCTGTAAGTAGAGGATGAGAACAAGGCTGGGCAGTGCGGGGGGACCAGAGGGGATGGGGTCACCCCACTGGTTGCCTGGCCGTGTGGGATGGAGGCCAGGAGGGTGCCCAGGAGTTAGTGGTGAAGCCCTTTCTGAAGGGTTTCACTGGTCCCTGCTGTCCTGGGTATCTGCAGGGGTGCCCAGGTTGTGGGATGCCCTGTGCCTGCCTACTTACCCCTTGCCTCCATCTTCACCCCCTGCAGCCTCCACCTACTTCTACAGAGGCACAAAGTACTGGAAATTTGACAACGAGCGGCTCAAGACCGAGCCAGGTTATCCCAAATCTATCTTACGGGACTTCATGGGCTGTCACACAGAGCTGGTCCCAGACCCCCATCCCCGCTGGCCTGATGGGGACCGACCCCCCTTCAACCCCGAGGGGGATGGGCGGGCTGAAGGCGAGGACAAAGAAGAGGAGGAGGAGGAAGAGGAGGAAGACGAGGATGATTATGGCAAGGGTGGCCGCCAGCCGGGCGGGGACGTGGACGTGGTGGTGCAGATTGATGAGTACACACGCACCATGAGCGTTGTCATGGTGCTGGTGCTGCTGGTGCTGCTGCTCTGCATCCTCGGCCTCATCTACGTCATCGTCCAGATGCAGAGGAAGGGTGCGCCCAGAATGCTCTTGTACTGCAAGCGCTCCTTGCAGGAGTGGGTCTGACCCTGGCTCCCTCCCCAAACTGCCCCTACCACCATGGTGCTAATGATGGACCTGACCTCCTCCTCCCCTTGCCCCTCCTTATGGCCTTGGCCCCTCTTGCCCCATTATTGCTTGATGGCTCCAACCTCAAAAAAGGGGGGATGCCCACCCCTCCCAGCCCATCCAGAGCAGCCGGGCTGGGTCACAGGGGCTGGAGGGCATCCAGGTCCTGCCTCCTGCCCGGCACCTGGCCCCATCCCAGCTGTGACTGTCAGGTTGCCACCCATCATGTTGCACCCGCCTCTGCCAAGGGGGCCCAGCAGGGTCCCTTCCTCCTGCGTGAACCCGCTGATCTGTACCTGTGCTGCATGGGGTGGTGAGCGGGCTGGGGGCTGCTCACAAGTGCTATGAGCTGGCAGGTCTCAGCTGCCAGCACCTGCAATGGCAGGGAGATGCAAGAAGGGAGGGCCGAGCTCGTGGCCGTGTTTCCTGTTGAACTGTGGGGATACAGGGATGTGGTGCCTAAAGATAGCGTGAGGGGGGAGACGCCACCTTTCCAACCTCCCCGTGGGCTCAGCTTAGCCCGGACCCTGCCGCTGCAATGGGGTGCAGCCCTGGGGTCACGCAGTCCTGTGGGCAGGGCAGCGGGCACAGCCGTCTTGTATGTGTATTAAATGGGTCCGGTGCATGGAGAGCCGTGGTGTCGTCCTTTATGCTGCGGGATGGGGGCAGGAGCCACGTGGGCTGCCCAGGCTGCAAGGTTTGGCAGATTTTGTGGTAGCGGGGACTCGCCTAAGGGCTACCAATTGGGGGGGGGGGGTGTGGGGTGTGTTTGTCAGCAAAAGCAGCCCCCCCCCCACTCCGGCAGTGGACAGAGCTGCCTTTCACCAGCTCCCACAGCAGTGGCAATGGCCTTGCCGGGAACACAGCGGGCCTTGTTCTCCCCCGGCCAGCACTGTGCTCCAGCCCCAGGGTGGCCACCTCCCTTCCTGGGGCAGGGGCCCGTGGCTGCAGCAGCCAGTGGATGGTGTATGGTCCCTCATGGAGTCAGTTTACCAGGTGCTTTGGCTCCCTGTCCCTGTGTGGCCCCAGTGTGTTTCCTTGGGGGAAGGAGGCGGCCGTATCCTGTCTCACTGCTGCTGTCTCGGCAGAGGAAAGCAGGAGTCGTCATGACTGCTGCAGACATCAGGGAAATAATCGTGGGAGTGGGAAAGATTAGACCTGGGGGGGGTGTGTGTGTGTGTGTAGAAAATTGGCTTTATCCAGGGAAAAATGTTGATCAGCCTTTAACGGGAAGGAAAATCAAACCACAGCAGGCAGCATGCAGCGGTGGTGGTGATAGTGGCTTTTCTGCCTTTGCTGGTGATGCTCACCAGGGTGGCAAGGCGGTGTTGAGTTTGCTCTGGAGCCACAGGTGCAGCCTGGGCAGCCTTGCGGCAGGTGGCAGAGGCCTGGCACAGTTCATACACTGGTGGGGAGGCAGGCCGTGCTGGGTGGGGGATTGCATGGGTCTGACCCATCCCTGTGGGACTGACCCTATGGAGTTGGGGGGTAGGGGCTCTCTCTATGGGACTGGACTCACGGGACCAGCACCTGGACAGCACCTGGGCCTTCCCTTCTTTCCCCACAGGGCTGGTGGCTCTGACACACAGCTTGGTGCGGGGAGCATGAGCCCACCCCGACCTGCTCCCCACTCCCTGGGGCTCCAGCTGCCCCTCTGCCCCCATCCCCACCCTGCCATCCCCCTTTACATGTGGGGATGAAGCCTTTGTGCCCTGCCCCCATCCTTCCCCCTGCCCAGGATCCAGAGCTGCTGGCTCAGCGCCCAAGCCTCTGCTGCAGCCACTTCCTGGCACTAAATTACCCTGAGCTGTCCCACCATTCGTCTGCCACTAATTACTTTAAAAGGGAAGGACCCATGCTGGCTCTCACCCCGCTTTCCCGGGACTGCCAGTGCTGGGGGCGGGAGGGACCCCATGGCCTGGGCCACCCATCCCCTGCCCTGGCCTCCATCCCTGCCTACACTGGGCAGTGATTCCCAGCCATTAGCTGATTCCCTGGGAAACACACTTGGCTCAGACTCAGCACATCACTGCAGCCGAGTGAGAAGCCAAAATCGGGGACAGAAGAACCCTGAAGAGGCGGGGGGGGGAGGGGGGAGAAAAACACCAACAACCTCTCCAAGTGGCTCCAGGCTGTTGTATTCCATCGGCCAGGCTGTGCTGGGTCACATTCCTTGTCTTTTAACTCCTTTCAATTCAGTTTTGACCATTTCACCCAGATTAGTGCTTGCACAGTTCTGCTGGACCAGGAGCCCTGACACAGGGCAGCCCAGCACTCCAGCCTGCCCTGAACCGGGGCCAAACTGGCACTGGGAGCTACCAAAAGGCACGAGCCTTGCCAAAAGGCAAGGCAGGAGGAAAGCGTGGCTGGGATTTGCCGCTCTCCGCCCCCACAAAGGCGGCTCCAGAGGCAGGCGCAGATGCATTTCCCACGGTAGATGCATTTCCCACACTAGATGCACTTCCCATGGTAGATGCATTTCCGACAACAGATTTATTTCCCACAGCAGCTGTGTTTCCCCTCTCTCCCAGGGGTGCTGAGGGCTTGGCGGGATGCAGGGGTGGGGACCCTGAAGCCTGGTACCTGGAGAGATGCCGGGCTCACAGGGAAAGCCAGCTGAGCCAGCCAAGGATGCCCAGGGCCAGGTGCTTACGGCAGGGTGGGACAATTCCCCAGGGGAAATTAGCAGTGCTGGGAGTAGAGGCCCAGGCTGCCCGGGTTTGGCGAGCTGGGACATCACTTCCCACCCCCTCCCACTTTTCCCCGGATGCTGCAGTGGAACCGGTGCCAGGAGCCCAGGGCCATCTGGAAACGCTCATGGACAGCAGCGCAGGACCCTACCAGAGACAAAGCCCAGCATTTCGGCAGGGCCTGGGCTCTTCGCCAGAGGCTCCCACTCTGCCCTGCATGCCCACAGTGGGGTCGGCTCACCTCCGGCCACCCACAGATGCAAGATCCTGGGGAGGGCAGGGCTGCACCTGCTGCAAGGGACAGGGCTTTCGGTAGCACAAGTCCCGCTCACCCTCGCCCTGCCAGGCATCAGGCAGCCCTGCCAGGATCCACCCCCAGCAGGCAGTGCCCAGCTTCCCAAAAATAGGCTGGAGAAGCCTGACCTGGAAAAGACCCCGGGAGCTCAGTGTCCTCCAGGCCCTGCCGTGCCAGGGCAGTGCTGGCCACTGTGGGATGGGGCTCCACATGCTGCTGGAATGTGGGTGACAAGGGCTGGCACGGGCTTTCCCTGCCCGCTTGGCACCATCAGAGGAGAAACCGCGCTTCATCCTGCCTCCTCCTCTTCCTCTGCAAGCCAGGGCATGATCCCCTGTGCACCACTGAAGAGAGGACCTGGAAAGCAGAGAGGAAGCCAGGCTCGGCGCAGAGGAAGAACTGGGGCCGGGATACACTGAGCAGCAACTGGCCAGCTTCAAGGCCAGAGGAAACAATGCTGGGGGCCGAGGGAAGAGCTGCGGGGCCCTGGGAGGGGTTGAACCTGCTGCGGGTGCATGCTGCAAGCAGGACTGAGGCTTCGGGTGCTGCCTGGGCAGGGGTCAGTGCCAGCACAGCCCTGCTGTGGGTGGGATGCACCCACTGGCTGCATTGAGCTTGGCACATGTGTGCACTGCTCATGCCCGTCACCTCCCCCCACACCCACCCCTCAGCCACCAGCCTCACTCCCTGTGGTGCTCGACCCTTCGTCTCATGAGGAGGAAAGTCATTTCTGGGGCCGCAGGGGCAACACATGAGGTGACGATGGAGCAGACCGTCTGCAGGTCTGCTTCAGCACAACTTAGCATCCATCATCTTCTCACCTCTAGCAGCTCTGAGGCTTTCCCCATCACATCCCAGGGTAGCTCTCAGGGCACACAGCCACTCCCTCATCCTTGCTTGGGTGGTCCCATTTTGCAGCTTGACGGGAGAGGCTCTCACCCCTCCCGCAGGCACCAGCCGGTCAGGAAGATCAACTCTCCCTGCGTGCAGAAGTGGCCAAAGTCCCCAGTACGGTCACTCATATTTCCTGGGCAGTGGCCAATGACAAAACTCAAAATAAATATTTCCCTTGCCTCCAGCACTGCCTGCCCTATGCTAGACAGCAGCTGCAGAGGATTAGCATCGCCCTGGAGGTGTAATCCATCTACAAAGACGACAGCATTTGGCCCAAGACATCCAGGGAGATGCAGAACAGGAGGCAGAGAGGGCAAGGAGCAGAGTTTGGCACAGATTCTTTTTGATTCTTGCATATCACCTCATGATCAGAGCTCTGTGCTTTGTGTCAGGATCCACTTAATAGGAAAGAGACAAAGGGGAAGGGGAAGGCCACAGGTTGGGACAGAAGCCCGTACCAGTGTCCTGCCACTCCGCTGGGCCAGACTCTCACCCAAACTGCTTCTACCCCAGCAGCAGAGCAAACGGACAGAAAGCTTTCCAGGAAAACCCCATCGTCTGCTTCCCCTGCTAGCTGCTGCCACCTGCCCAGGCAGAGCCACCGGAGCCAAGGGAAGTCCCAGCCTTGGCTTGCACCACATGGTGACGGCCAGCTGCTCCAGCTCGGTCCGACCGTGTCTGCTCCCTGGCCCAGCCCAGGGAGGGTCGCTCTCCCATCCCTTGCTCCGAGGTGCTGCAGCCCATGCACTCGCTGTCTTTCAGCGGCCAAGATTTCAAAGGGAAGCTTTGCCTTTGATGTCAAAAGCAGGCTCCCATCACTTAGGTCCCGATCAAAGTGCCCAAGTGCAGGACCTTGCCCCAGCCAATGGAAGAGGAAAGTGAAAAGCCGGCAGAGGCAAGGAAAACTCATCGTCGGGCAGGCCCCGCTCCACCCCAGGTTGAATCTGGAGCTCTCTGCAAAGAAAGATTCCTTTCTCTCCCACTAGATGTGAACTGCAATAAGGACTTAAGCAGGAAGGAAGGAGCAGGCCACCCACAGAAAGGTGAACAAGGAGTATTTAAGACCTTTTCTCTGCAGGCCGCCTGCACTGAACCAGGACTCCCCCTCTGCTCACCCCTCACACCAAGCTGGAGCTGCCCTGGAAGCACGCAGGTGGTAGCTGTCCTTGGGGCAGATTCCCATCTCTGCACCCACATCCTTCCTGCCTTCCTCCACTCTTTCCAGGTAGGAGGCATTGTGTCCCAGCCAGGTCAAGAGCCATAACCAATGCAATAAGAAGCCAGGCACTTCATCGCAGGAGTTTTGCTGGTGCACATTTACTCTAGGAAACGACTGCTGACAGGATGCCTGTGACATTTTGGCCTATCCGCCAGCAGCATCTTCCTCTCCCGCAGGGAAAGCATCCAAACTTCACTCACCTTCAGTGAAATGGTTAAAGTTTTGATGGGAGAGGGGGATTAGAAGAGGAAGATTTTTGAAGAACGCTGCATAAATCCCCCACCGTCTGGCCCTAAAGGAAAGAGCCAGTATCTGATGATGCTCCACTTTGTGCAGCATGTAAACAGGAAGATTCAGTATTTTGTTTCATATTAAAAAATACACAGCGGGTCCACACAGATATAAGGGTTTGTGGCTGGGAGTTTATTTCAACAAATCCACTGGCACAGCTCCTAGAGGTCAGGCAGGAATTGGCAGCAAGGCCCATCTAATCTCTCCGCAGAGGCAGCCGGCTCAGGGCCCCAGGGAGCCCAGCCCCTTAACGCATTAAGGTCACTCACTCAGAGCAAATCCGACTCCTCGAGGACAAGGAGCAACTCCAGCATGGGCCCCAGCATGGCAGGGAAAGGCAGCAGCAGCTCCTGGTGAGTGCTTGGCCACCAACAACTGCCAAAAACACATACTCATGAGCAAGGGCTTGTGGGAAAGGATGCACACTTTACCCTGCCGGGGTCTGATGGATCCCCTCAGCAGCTCCCCCAGCCCTGGCACGCTTTGCAAACGTGGCAGGAAAGCTTCACCATGGACTTCATTAAGGCTGATCCTTGGCACACGATACAGTGCAATTCCACTTAACAAATCTCAAGTCCAGCCAAGCCTTGACAGATGTCAAAGCAAGATGGACAGTGCCTTCCTATGTGGGCTTCCTTGGCTTGGCTCCTTAGAGCTACCAAGCTATGCAGCTGCTATAAAAATTGGAAAAGTCTTCTCCAGAAAGCCTTCTGCAAGTGCACTCCAGCACCACGTGGCAGCATGGGGTCAGCACCTCCAGTTCAAAGCCCACTAACTTTTAAGGTGCAAATAAAGGAGCTGCATTATAGGTGTCCCAAGAGCTGGCTAGAGGTAGTGTGGTTCATAGAGAGGAGCTGCTGACCACGAGGGTACACAGACAAGCCAAACCTTTAGACCAGGTGGAGGGTCAGTGGTCAGGATTAAACTCAGAATCTGGGGCATATGTCCCCCAACAGGCTCTCCTCCTCCTGGGAGAGACCAGCTTTGTTCTACGGGACAATAATGAAAGTGAAGTCTTCCCAATTCACTGCACAGCCCAACACCAGGGAAGGATCAGTACCTGCCTTAGGTACCTTCCCACCAGAGTAGCTGCAGGGGGGAGGAAAGGCATCAGCTACTCCCAGACTGTCACTGGTGGAGGTCTGTGGCTTCCCCTTTGCAAGCAAGGCAACAAAGGCAGATTGGTTTAAGGCAGGGAAGGGCAGCTTCAGCACAGGAAAAGACTTCCACTCCTGTTATGCTGCTTTGCTAAACCTCCCCTTTGATCCCTGGGGAAAGGGACAATTTGGCAGCTGGACAGCTATTGTGTGCCTCTTGCTATAAGTAGCTGCTAAAGGCTTGGTTGAGAGCTGGAGCGAGTTGTTTAGCAAACAGAGCTGTGCCCTAACAGGCAGGTAAGACCAATTTGTCACTGCTGGGAAAACAGCTTCAAGTAAGAAGGGAATGAAAAACCCATTTCCATGTACTAAAAGCGAACAGCATGAGTTTTTGTCATAGGTGGAGTACCACAAACCTCATGGATTGGAGACAGATCCCGTCTCCTCTATGGAAACCTTACTATTTTTCCTCTCTCCAGATTGCTGTTATTCACATCTGTGCTATCCCTTAAACAGCGAGGCTGCCAATCAAAGTCAAATTCAGAGGCAATTTCTAACATCTGGGTTCCTAAAGAAATTCTTCGGCACTTTCTGAAGCACTAATGTGCAAGTTAAAGGATCCATCAAAGGAGGAAGAGGCCAGAAGCAGACTTACAGAGTCAAATGTTTAATAACTTTCCAGGAGAGTATTACATCCATATTTAGAGCATATATAAAATAAGAGATGGAAAACAAGGAAAGAAAAAATAAAATTGGTATCTTCAAGAGGGCACACTTAACCCCGTAATTCCTGCTGAATCCCCTCTTCAGAGGCACAGTGGCCGCTTTGAGCAACGCCTCTGTGCAACACAAGATCAGGTACCAGGCCACTTGCAGTGTTTAGGCTCAGCACTTTAGGAACAGCTAGGAAAACTCTGATTCTGTACAACTCGCACGCCAACAACATAGTCCCAGACCTGTTACATGGTTAATTGTGTCCTGTCCAGAAGAGGGATACCAGATGAATCAAAGTTACCCTAGGCAAGGTGAGCTGATCTAAAACTTGGTCTCAGCAAGGCCTTCTCTTCCACCTGTTTTTGTTTTCCTACTGACCCCAAACATTTCTCATGTCTCTTCCCAACGTGGTGTTATTGCTGGACAGAGCAGGGAGAAGAAAGGAGACACTTATTAGACTTGGCAGCACCAAGACAACTGTAAACTGTACTGGGAGGGCTCCAAGCATTTCCCAGACACCCCCGGGAGGGTGCTACAGCCCAGAAGGCAGTGACACGTTCCCCAGAGGTGTTACTTACACTGCCTTCTACCTCCCACTAAGATCAGCACCCAACATCCCCCCTCAGCTCCTTGAAATTTTGCCCAGGAATCTTCTCTGCTAAAAGAAGCATCTGCACTGGAACAGGCTGGCCCTGGCAAAGAAGGCACTTCCTCACAAGCCTCAAGACCGCTGCCAATATGCCAGGGACTCCGCTCCCATCACCATCAGAGCAGAGCTTGGCATCTCCTCCTGCTGGGCAGCCACAACCTTGCTTATCCCCTTCCCACCTCACAGCACCACCATCTGCACTGGGACAGGGAAGAGATCAGAGGGGAGTAAACTTGGGCTAGAGGGACACAAACAGCATCTTTCCTGGAACACAAGTGTGGAGCTGCAGCTAGCTCTGAAGAGCAAAGCCACTGTGCTGAGTCATGGGTGAAAGCTCCAGAGAGATGCCAGGAGGCTGTCACCCTGCCCAGAGTCCTTCAACATGAACAGGAAGGATATGGGGAGCAGCTGCACAGCTCACCCTGCTCCTAGATGAGAATGACAACTTCCACACTGAGTGGCTTTCCTGCCAAAACACAAGGCACCCCCGACAGATTGCTCACCCTGGCAACAGTGAGGGTGCTCCCTGGCTGATGGCCAAAGCTGGTAAGAGCTCTGCTGCTAGAAGAAACTCTGGATTGTGAAGGCAGCAGGAGGAGGAAGAAGAACACTAGCCTGGCCCAGCTGCTGCTCCCACCCTCCTTGCCCATGGCTACCTCACCTTGGCCTTGTTCTGGACAGGCAGATATAGCTTGAACTCAGCTGGGAGCTCATCCTCTGAGTAGAGCCGGTCAGAGAAGTACACCCGTCGGATGCGACAGTTGGCGTGGATCTGAGAGTCAAAACAAAGAGTCAGTCCACTTTCCATATGCTCTTTCCACATCCAGCTTCACTGTCTTGCAGCTGCCTGGATTCCTTGGCTCAGCAGCTGGAGAAGAGACCTCACTGCCTCTCTCTCAATCTGACAGGGCATCAGAGAAGAAATGTTGGCCCATGCCCTCTGCTTTGCATTAGATGCTCTCTCCAGTGATGCAAGCTGGCTCAGGAGATTTGGCCAAGCTCTGGCATCTCTGCAAATTGAGATCTGCCTTAGTTGCTTAGAGGGTTCTTTGCTGTGAACCCACCTCTGCTTCTCCACTGGTATCAGCATTTGCCAGAACACTCTCAGCCTCAGCTTGGTGCATTTTTAACATTCCCTCTTCAGGGCCCCCCTGAGGTCAGGAATGAGACTGTCCAGCCTGTGCTGCCTCCAGCATCAGCTGGCAGTGAAGGAGTCACTCCAGTCCCCATCATGGGTATGTGAGAAGGCAGACATTTCCCAGTTGACTGCCTGCTCATCTCAGGGCAACCCCACAAGGAACTGCAGCACTCCCATCATACTAAGGAACAGGCATGCTCCGCACACAGGCATTCCTCAAAATAACGCATGGCCCTGGACACAGCAAACATGAATCCCTAGCACATGGAACAAGTTTCACATCCTCAGCAGGAACAAATGCCGCATCAGCTCTGGTCCAAGGGGCTCGGTGAAGGCAGGGTCACTTCACCAACACTAGGAAACAAGCTTGACCAGGGATATGGATGGACCATAACACCCTGGGTCTTCACCAGCCAGGCTCCCACTTGGCCAGTCACTGTCTGGCATATCTGTTCAGTAAGGCAGCACACAGCTAATTCCCAGCAGACCTCCACCCAGCAGGATACGTGGCATGCTGCAGGGAACTTTAGGTGGACTGCAACTCTTACCCTAACCGACAGCCAGCAAGAGAAACAAGATGGAAATGAGCTCCTTCATCCCAGTCTAGTCCAGCAAAGTGAGACAGCATCAAGACCTCTGCTGCCTCAGTCGGGCCTTTGCTCCCCTCCTGCAGTGCTCTGCAAAGAGCAGGACTGGGAAAGGGACCAGTTGGGGCTAAACATGGATTCCCAATCTACAGCAAAGCTGTCCCAGACAGCAGAAAGACTACCGACCATTGGTTTCTGTGGGCAGGCCATGCCTGCTTCTCACCTGAACTCTCAGGGTCTCGATGTAATTTGTCCCATAAGCCCGGCGTGTGAAGTCTGACAGGTTGAACTGGATTTGGTTCCAGCCGTCGTCCAGCCGCATGGGCATGGTGCAGATGAAGGGCTTCACTCGAGTTGTGCTCTGGTAGTTACTCGCCCGGAAACGCCGGCGTACGTTCTTATCATCCAGCACCTGAGACAAGGAAGGCAGGCTGCTGACTCAGGCATCAGGGGCCCCCACCTCCCTGAGACAGCAGCTGTTCTAGACTCAGGCTTTACCCGTCTCTGAGAGAGGGCTCTCCTACTCCCACTCCTCAATTTCACAGCAGAAGTATTTTTAACAGAGGGAACAGACTCATTTTCAGGAATAGCAACGATGTGCTTGTGAGCTGGCTGATGCCTCCACAGCAGAAGACCTGACACATCACATGGCCAAGAAAGCAAAACTGTTTTGGGGACCACATGCTGCCTGGGAGAAGTTCCAAAATCAGACTGCAGGCTCCTTGGCACCTTCCTCACTGGTCCCTGGAGGGGCCTCCCCACTGCATGCTCCTCACCTGCACTTCAAAAGTGAAGTATTTCTTCAGGTTCTTGATGATCATCACTAGGAAAGGTAGTTTGATGCCCAGGGTCTTCTTTGGGTCAGCAGGGCATGTGATGTACGTGGTACTGAGAGGGACAGAAAAATGCTTTAGGATCTCAAACGGCACTAAGCACACAGCCTGAGTCCCAAGTCTCTCCCTTGACCTAACACAGTCTTGGAGGTCAGGCAGAAAAAGATAGCTGTGATCGTAAGATCTCAGCAACAACCAGGCCTTCCTGCAAGAGGAGGGAGACTTTCAGAGGTAGCTGCAGGGAGAACAAGAAAAAGTGCCCAAAGAATGCATTTCATATCCCACCTTTCTCACCCAGGGCATGAAACACCCTCCTGGACAGCTTCACCTCCCCAGTTTCAAGGCCATGTCAGTGCTGTTTCTTAACACAACCTCCTCCTACCCTTGACTGAACAGGTAGAGCCCTACAGAGCACAGCAGAGGCCCTGTGTCCTCTATATGGCTGGGAAAACAGAGGTTTTGAGCCCTAGAAGTACACTCACGCCTGGCAAGTTCTGTATCAACACATCTTGGGAGGAAGAGAAGCATTGGCTCAGCCTGTCTGCAGGAGAGGAGTCTCCACTGCCCTTATAAGGAGCGCTCTGCTCTGAATCACCCCTGGAGAAGCCTTGGAGGCTCTGAACCCGCTCATGGAGCTGGTGTCTCTCTCCCTGGTCAATGGAGACAAGGCTGCTAAGTGAAGCACCATAAGCAATTCCCCTCATAAATCTCCCTTTGATCTTCCTGCTGTCAGGAAAGCAGCTGTCATGTGGGGAGAGTAGCAGAGCAGGCCTAAGACAATAAAAGGCAGTGCTGCTTTCTCAGTAACTGGCAACACTGACTGGGGACCAGGTATCAAATACAGCTTTTTTCCCCCCCAAGTGATGGAAAAATAATGGGACTTTATTTTTATTTTTTATCCCTTAGCCCCACTGAGGATGACAGAGAGCTCTACAACCATGCCCAGGGAAAAGCACAGTACAGTGCCACACAGGGGTATCAGTGATCTGACCCCAGATCATATTCTTCAATTTATTGACAAAGAGATTGCCGTAGAGTCTGAAGGAGATGTCTGCTGGGCACCGACATCTGCTGGGCACCGACATCTTTCACTCTGCTCCAGGGCCAAGCCCCCAGGGCACGCTAGGGGAGAAGAAGATGCCTTCTCCTACCTGACGTTAGTTCCTTCAATCTCCAGCACCAGCGACTGAATGTCATTGTCAGTGATTCGCTTGATGTGGCCATTGCGCACCTGGAAGAAAAGTGGGGCAGACAGCACAGACGTTACTTGAGAGGGAAACAAGAGGCACCCACAGGCCCACTGAGAGGGGGAAAAAGATCCCAGGAGGACCCATCTGCTTTCACTTGGCTCCTGTTGTCCTGGACATGACTGTTTCCAAGGCTTTGATCACGCCCCAGAATGCCAGGACTCCAAGCAAGAGTTTATCTCTCAGCATGCTGCATGGACACCGAGTGCAAGACTTCTATCTATCAAAATACTACAGTGAACACAAGTGACTCAAGCCTCATGTTAGAGGCCCAAATAAACAAACACAAAAGTGTCAGAGCAAGACCAAACTGTAGTTGGATAAGGGGTAAAAACAAGTACAAGCAACACAGGGGCAAGCAAAGGGAGACACCAGCCAGCCACCAGTCACCAACAGGTCTTAGTCTCTACTGCTGGGCATGGCTGACTGCCTCTGTGGAAGAGCAGGACCAGATGACAGCTTGGTTAAAATTCTTCATAATTGCAGCGCACGCAAGCACAGAGTCATTGTCTGCTCTGATGAGGGGCACAGGGATTTGGCTACTTGGATGCAGCCAGCTCCCCACAAAGCTCAGGGAGGCCGGGGCTGGAACGAGGAGCCAACACAAATTCATTTTTCTCCACAAGCAACATGGCTGAATCCCAAGGTCTGAGGATTTATTTTTTTAATGAAGCAGCTCACTTCCCAAGAAATTCATCTCCATTTAAAAGGCACTTTTGCTAATTAAGCCCTCTCCTCTTCCCCAATGCTAGATCAGTGAATTGCAATGCTCCTTCCAGCTCCATGAATTAAATTCTTTAGCACCTATCACTGCTGCTAATATATAGGATACATTAAGCTTCTAATGGGATGGTTCCAGTCATGAGCTGCAAAATGCATTTACAGGTTTAGCAATTCATCTTTCAAGTTCATTTCTTCAGAGGGACCTACCTGGGTGATGTTGCATACATCTGCTGGAAGAAAGAGAGAAGCCCTGTGAGCAGCCCATCCCCCGGCCTGTCTCTGCACCAAGCAGTTTCAAGAAACCTCAGCCTGGATCACCCAGCTGCTGCTGATAAGCGTGAGAGTATAGCTTGCCCTGCCAGGCTGCTCTTAACTCTGCTTCAAGCCCGCACAGATACTTCCAGAAAACATTAAGCTCAGGGGGAGGATCCTTACAGGATAACTGTATCTCTCCTTTGCATCAAATGCAACTCCTGTGGATTTATAGGTCTGTTCAGGAGAAACCAACTGCACGAGGTCTGGATGAGTTGCCAAAAAAAAACCCACCAGCCCAGCAGAAGCCCCATGTGCCTCTGTATTTGAAGCAGCAATTGGCATAGAGAAAATTAAATCCTGGAAGCCACAGGGATACAGCATGTGAACTTAACACCAGGAAATAACCCTGCCTAAGCAGGTGATAATAGTGCACAACAAAGCCTGCCTCCGTACCATGTAAGACAGCTTTCACCAAGGGTAGCTTATGGCTCCACAGAGGGGAGAAGGTTCAGGTTAGGGCTTCTCTGGACAGGACAGTAACAGAGAAAACAGCTAAGCATGCTTTAAACTAATTAGTCAGCAGTGTTTCTATCTGCAACCAGGTCCCCTTCCTTAGCCTGTGAAGGCCTTCCTTCCCCAGATTACAGAGACAATGAAAAGCAACTCCTCTTCCTTAGCATGGCCAGAAACAGGACGAAAGACAGCAGAAAAGAGAGGAGATAAGTACAAAACAGGGCCAGACTGTCGCAGAGCCCTTCCTTCTAGTCCTACCTAGCTCAGTATAAGTTTTTGTGAGCTGCACTACTGCCCAGGTTGTGCAGGCAGCCTTCTGCACAAAAGCCAGCCTGTCTCCATATGCCTGTAGCCAGTGCTGGCAGGACAGACACACAGATATTTGGAGCATGACATCCAGCACTGGCTGGGTGAGAAGTCCAAGCAGCCTCGCCGTTTTGGTAAGATAAGGCTGAACGGCATCAGAAGTGCTCACCAGCGATAGGGGCTCAAAGCGCTGCCCTCCAGGACTCAGTTGTGCCAAATGCCCCAGCTCGGTCCCTCAGCTCACTCCAGAGCCCAGGTCCCTGCCAGAGGCTGAGCTCGCATCCTGCCTGCCTCAAGGGACCACCTCCCTGATGGAGGACACGTTTTGGTCACAGCCAGAGAAGCACTTCTCTTCCCCCACCAGCTCTGGGAGGCTGGCTCCATCAGGCACAGCCAACAGCCCTGTGCGGCGCAGGGCAGGAGCGACGGTCCTGCGGTGCTTGCAGTGGCTACTCAGCAAGAGCTCCCAGCCTTCAGGGGCTTTCCTCTACCTCACAGAAACTCAGAAAGACAAGATTTCAGAAAATTTTAGAACTCTAAACAAAATGCTCCACGTTTCTACTTGGCCAATATTTTCCAGCCATCTTAAGCCTAAGAAGGTGGATTTTTGAAGCTGGAAAAAAGGGTAATAGCCCTCCTAAAAAATAAAAGTTCTTCAAATGCCTAATATCCTCTGAATCAGGATAAATGGGAAGTTACCTGCTGTCTAAAGAAAGCTTTTTTCACAAATGCAAACCTCAAATCTCACAGAGCTTGTAGGGAGCAGCAGCTTCACCAACAGTTGTGTCTGAACATATTATTTCTCGATGCTACTGTTGCTGCTAGCAACACTAATCAAACGTAACAAAGACCAGAGGAAAAGCAGCAAGGAGCAATCCTCCACAGGCCCAGCCACCCACTGCTGGCAGACGGGACTCCATGGTCCGAGGCCGACCTCTGGAGGCTCATTCCCGCATTGTTGCCGGCCGCCCTGTCGTTAGGCGATGGGCTTGTGCCAGCAACAGGAAGCTGAAACACAGCCAGCACCATTGCCCAGACCACCGTAGGCATGGGTACGCCCTCGCCTCGGGACAGGCCAGCAATTCTCAAAGCCAGTGGTGGGTCCAGAACAGGCACAAGGCCCTTGTGCCACCTCCCTCCCCCAGGAGGGGAGAGGGGACAAAACAAGAGGTAAAAAGCAGGAGCTACCTGGCTCTGCTGTAGTGCCTGGTACACACAGGTTTGGGGAGGAGGAGTGAGCAGCACGAACTGCTGTATTCAAGATGCAGAGATCTGGGGCAACCCAGACAAGGATGCTGTGCAAGAGACGCAAAGGAGGTTCCCCAGACTAACAAGTCAGAGAAGGGCTACAAGAGAGGACCCCACCACAGTGTTCACAGGGATTTGCTCCTGGCCACGTTCATCAGGAAAACTATTATCTGCATCGTGGTGACAGAGCACATATTTGACATTCAGACAGGTATTGAACGCTAGCTGACCTCGCATCCTCCCAACAGCATTTGAAATTGCTAATAATATTCTGCGCTGACACGCCAGCAGAAGGAATATGGAGAAATTAGCAAGAGGATCAATAGGTTTGACAAGTTTCATTGAACCATTCCCATTTGCTCTGCAGAAAAGCGTCAGTGAGTCCCCTGGAGACTGGGCAGCGTGTCTCCATGTGTGAGCAGGGGGACCATGGTGGCAGAACGCTGCAGGAATAAACAGAGGACCCTGAACAACAAAGTGCTGGAAGGCAAACAGAAAACACTTTGCAAACAGGTCTCCAAACCAGGCACATGCAGTGCTGAAAGGCAGGAGAAGAGAGCACAGGCCAGCACTTACCAGCTCTCTGCAGACAAGGCTGAAGGAGGAACCTCTGCCTGCAAGGATGGTAGGACAGTCACTGCACTCTTCCCAAGGCCTGGACACTTCAGTCCTGCCAGAGTCCCCTGGGACAGTATGCTGGTGGCCAGGACAGATTGGGCTTGGCAGGGTTTGCTGCCAAGGCCTGCCCAGAGCTTTCCCACAGCCCCTGAGGGAGAAGGGAGAGAAGGGAAGGACTGTATCCTACTACTTAGGGGGAGGTTACAAATGCTCACAAGGAAAGGCTTCCAGTGCCCCATTTCTACACCTATATCAAATGAAGAAGCCTCTACTTCACACTGTCTCCATCAGCACAAGCAGTGCACATCCTACTAGGGCTGAACAAGAAATGGTTTTCCCTATGTCACAAAAGCTTGAGATTCCCTAAGATCTAAAAAAATCACCATCTGCTGGTACTTTTTGCAAAGATAAGAGAGTCCACATTAGGACAACGAATCCAGTAATCAGGGCATTCACCTAGGACATGGGAGAACATTAAATCCCTTGTTTCCAGTTCTCACCAAAACTGCAGGTGCATTTCATGCACCCCTGAAAAGAGCAGCGGTCACTTATTGCAAAGTTTTGGTTGCTTTCCCCTCCTTCCAGAAACCCCAACCCTAACCCTCTCCTGTGGCAATGCCAGAGCTGGAACATTCCTGGGATGTCTGGGTTTGGACAAATCAGTATTTTCCAATAAATAAATAAATAAACCCACTGGAAAAATCCCTCACTGTTTCTGGACATTTACTCACTTCTTGAACGTGCTGCCCAAGCCAGACACCAGCCTGTCCCTCTGCTGCAGGCCTAGCAGGTTCTTACATCAAGCCAGAGAGGCTTCATCAGCAATTTAGCACCCAGCTCCCTGCTTGCAGCAGACCATCAGCACCCAAACCATCAGTGGCACTTCCCCATGCTGTAAGTTCATGCAGTCTTCACACTGCCCAACACACCACACAGCAGCATGAGCAGGATTTTCTGAAGCGGCTGAACAGGGGAGATGACACCCACATGCGCTGGAGTAAAGACCTGAGGGACTCCTCTTTCTCAGCTCCAAGGCAGCGAGATGCCCCAAGTGCTGCCCTTTACCTCCTGCTGCTGCGAACACACCAAGGTGCCGAAGCTATTACAAGCCCACCACCCCAACTCCTTTTAAATGGAAAAGCGAGGTGAAAGAGTGAGCCACGCTGATATCCACAGGCAAAGAAGTCAGAAAACCCACTCTGGTTTCACACCACACCTTTGTGAGCAGGACAATCCTCACAACAAGCTCACTCAAGCTGGCTGTGGTTCCTCAGGACAGACAGACCTCTGAGCGAGGAAGAGCACCTGCACACAGCCCTGCTGCTCAGAAGGATGCAGGACTGCTGCCACTGGGCAGTGCCAGGGGAGCCCAGCCACATGCAAGCCCTACAGCAGGTGATGAAAACCGCCTGCACATCCAGCTGCTGTTCTCGGGAACGGCAGTGCTAATTTTTCATCAGTCTTTTCTGGCCAATCCAGCAACTATTGCACCCAAATGGACTGCTGCTTACGTCCACCCTGCAAGCAGAGCTCCTGCTGGCCACCCCACAAGCTGCACAATCGCAATGGTATCACCCTGCACAGGACAATTCACATTGGACCTTAGGAGGTCTCCAGTCCAACCTCCACCTCCAAGCAGGATCAGCCCAGATTGCTCATGGTTTTATCCAGTCTGGAGGCATGCTACGTCCCTTTGTCTAAGAGTCTTTAACATGTCCTGTGCTCACATCACCCAAATAGGCTGCCGATAGTTTTTTTAAAATCATGAATATTTGTGCAAAAGCCCTAACGCAGGCACATGCACACAGCCAGGCTATGTGAGGCAACCCAGTTCTTCGCAGATCTGCATGGATACCCCACTGATGGGAAACGGGATGGGTCTGTGCTTCCTGTCCCCCATCCCACAACTTGTAAATGCTCACGCGAGCCCACTGAGGTCAAACAATACTGCTGTCTGCTGAACTGCCTTGAAGGCTTTCATTCCTGCTGAAACCACAAGAAATTCAGATTAGTTTCAAGCACAAGTAACTGAATACATGTCGTAACCTCAGAGAGGGGAGCCTGCTCTCAGAGTGTACAACAAGCATTTTGCAGAATCACTTTGAGGTAGCAACGCAACTATGCGTGGTTTATGAAGGGGAGGAAGCAGCACGTCTCAACACCTCCAAACTTCCTGATAAGGCTTCCTGATGCAAGACACCCAGGAGAAGGCTGGGGACCCTCAACAGAACCACTCTAGAAACAGACAGGAAGAAAAAACAAACAGATGAAACATTCATGACTTCTTGTACACCCTAAAAACCGCCACACAGTCTGCCTTTAAATACCTTTAGCAAGCTTGTTTAAAAAATGGGTCACATACAAGAGAAGACCCCCATCTCAGTTACATCCAGCTACTGTGGGGAAGCAGCCATACATGGTGAAGGGTGGTTTTGTTTTCTGCTGCCTATTTCCAGCGTTTGACAATTTTTGCAGCCTCTTGCAGTGCTGCATCTCCTGGTGCCGGGCTGGCCCGCTCCCCTGGTGCAGCTCTGCTGCTCAGCAAAGGCAGAAAAGAAGATACTTTTATAATAACACATTCCTCTCCAAAAAAAAAACCACCCGGAGGGTCCCGGTAACCTGGCACGGGCGGCTCAGGCACCGGCGGCCTGACGAGAGGGGTGCCCGGGCCCCACCGGCTGCTTCCCGGTGGGCCGCGGCCCCTCGTCTCGCCACGCCGGGACGGCGGCGGCCCCGCGCAGCCCCGGGAGGCTGAGACCAGCGGCGCGCTGCGCCCCCGGCCGCGCTGCTCCCGCGGCTCCGCCGGCGCCACCTCACCTTCTTGTCCCAGATCTGGAGCGGCTTGCTGCCGATGCTGTACAGCACCGAGAGGAACCCGCTCTGGAACGTGTTCTTGAACATGCCGGGGCCGCGCCGGGCGGGGCCGGGCGCCGCTCTCCCGCCGCCGGGGCCTCCGCTCTGCGCAAGGACACGGAGGAGTCCGCGAATCCCTCCGCGCTGCTGCCCCGCGCTTCCGGGTCGCGGCGCCGCCGTCACCAGGGAACTACTTTCCGCGCCTCCCGGCTGCCGTCGGATCTACTTCCGGCCGCCGCCGAGGGACGGGGTGTTGTGGGAGCGCGCTGCCATGGCAACGGGGCGGGGCGGGGCCGGGTCGGAGGGCGAAGGCAGGGCCCTCCCCCACCGACAGCGGCGCCGCCCCGCGGGCCCGCAGCGGCTGCCGGGCCCTGTGCCGGGCCAGCGGCGTTGCGAGGCGGCGGGCACGGCCCTGCCCCGGGCTGGGGCGCACCCCCTTGCTCGCCCGCCCCGGCTCTGCCTCCCGGACCCGGCGTCGGTGCTGGTTGCCAAGGCGCCGGCCGCAGGCGCTGGGCTGTGGGGTTTCCCGCCCGCCGGTGGGCCTGGTGCCCGGGAGGGGACCCCTGTCAGGCTGGCCTCTGTCAGGCTGCTCTCCCGGCTCAGGAGGGCACAGGCAGGGTGTGGGGCAGGTGGGTCTGGTGTGGCTGCAGTGCTGGACACTGACCCGAATAGACCCTGGCCAGCAGGGAAACCTTGGCGCAGTGAAACCCCGGCCAGGGCCCTGTGTTCTGCTCCCGAGTGCCGGGGATCCCGTCTGCCCCAGAGGTCTCACTGGGCAGGAGCCGCACCAGCACCGACTCCATCCCCTTTCCTGATTCACTCAACAAAGTGCGTTACTGAAGCCAAGACCGTTCAAGGCCACACACCCATGACCAGTCCACTGTAGCTGATGAAATGACTGGTACTACATCCACTGAACACTTCAGACTTATGTGGGTACTTTTTTAGCACATCCCAATTCTTCCCCTGTGATTCACAACCATCAGACAAAAGGCAATGCTTTCATTTTCTATTTCTGACGATGCACTTTGCTTGTGGAGTGTTTCTCAGTTTGGGCTCTGCTGTTTTCTCCTAGCGGCCTCCATTTCTCTCTGTGCTGGTTTTACAAGACTGGAGTGTCCAGATGGTGTTTACTCCGCTTTGCTGCTTCCTTTAGCCCCAGTCTTGCTCCCAAGTTCCCAAGCTTCGCTTGCCCCAGCAGGTGACATCCATCCATCCATCCCAGTCCCAGTGCTGCTCAGAGCAGCCTGTATGCATCAGCAGGTACACACGCCTGTTGGAAATCCTGCGTGATTACTAATGCCAGCAGCTCCATCAAAACATGAGCAATAAATGCTCACAGCTTAGCCCTGTGTCTGTGGACCTGCATTTTTGGGTAGCACTACCTCAAAGTGTGAGTACCGGAAAGCAGCTCCTGTCGCTCCCAAGCTGTTTCCTGACTTGGGTCTTCCAAGACATGGCCAGGCCTTTTCCTGTACCTCTGTGGCCAAGGGAAAGGCAAACACCTTTGATAGGAGTGGAAAGGAAGGAAGTTTTGGTCACACAATGGCAGTGGGGACATCCCACCCTCTGCCAAGCCATTCTCCATCCCTCTGATACTACCTGGACTGGAGCTGGCTGCAGCCATGTGCTCAGAGTGCTGTTTCTGCCACGCGTCGATGCAGCACAAACAGGGATGCACTAGTGCCAGAGGTTGCTGCCTCATTAGCTCAGAAACTGCTGGGACATCTGCAAATCTGTGCCTTCCAGAGGAGCCCCCCTGCACATTAGCCCGGGCAGGAGGTTGTTCCAGTCCTGCGTCATGCTTGCTGTCATGGTGGCATTTCCTCAGACAGCATTTCAGGCCAGAACAACTCCAACTCCATGTGGAAATGGGCCAGATTCTGCACTCACTGACACCAGAGATGCCTGTCATGAGGTAGACTACAAGGAGGAAAGGGCAGGAAAGCTCTCAAACACAGGAGCACTGTCCGTGCAATACCTCCAGCTTCTACTTGATGCTCTAAGCCATGCAGGGATGCCAACACTGTGTGAGGGTCTCCTCCCAGGGCAGAGGGGCAGCAGCTCCAGCTGCCTGGCTTGTTTGAGCAGGAAGGTGCTGACCTGTGCCCACGTGGAGATCTGGATTTTTGGATTAATGGCAAGAGGCATCTTTGCCCTCCTGGAGAAGCACCATCCCCCGGGCCCAGGAATGCCATATAACCACCAAGGGACTGCAGTGCGCACTGCTGGGAGGTGGGCAGACACTGCCTGGGGTCAGAGAGGGCTGCGTCAGATCCAGTAGTGTGCACATAGAGTGCAAGCATGAATGTATTTATTTGCTCAAGCAAATAAAGGTGCCCGAGGGGTGAAACTCTGGAAAAAAACTTTTCCAAAGGCAAGAACCAAAGCAGCTTCCCATGGGTGTGAGAAAGGGATGATGTGATGTGACTGCACACAGTATCCCTCCCTCCCTGCCCTCCACCAGCTGCCACTGCTCAAGCCAAAATGGTGCCTCTGCCCTTTGCTGATACCGGTCGGTAAAACCCTCTGCAATCAGGATTACAAAACTCCTTGCACACAAGCACACAGGCAGGCAGAGCCCTGTCCCTGCTGCATCTCTGCCTGGCTGCCAAGGGACCATTTATTTGTGCAGGAAATCTCCGTGGCACAGGGACACGAGCCAAACGCAGTTCATCTTCAGAAGCAGCCCTTACATGAGCACAAGCAAGAAGCGGCAGAGTACACTGTACAACCCTAATTTTTCATGCTGTTTCCTTACTACTTTTAAATTGTTATTGCTTTCAGCTCTGGCCTAGCCTCCAGTAGAAAGCTTTATCTGTTGGACTATGTTCATCTTCGTGCTCTGAGATAACTGTGCCAGCAACAACCCTTGTCTCTTACTGCAAAGAAATGCTTTCTTTTTCTTTTCCCAAGCTGGAATAAGATGCAGTACCTTGACGATATAAGGCGGGGGGGGGGGGGGGCTGATGTACAGCTTTACTGGTGGGAAAATGCTTTTGAGTATAGACAGGGCCTTGCACAGCTTAACAGGAACAGCTTGGGCTAGAAATTACATTTTAAAACTGGAATATATTACATTTCTTCCTGCTGTAATAACATCCGTAGCATCTATTTTCAATGTACAGACACTAAACAGCATAATAATTACCATCCTGCATCAGCTTTGTGGTCCTGCAGTTTAACTCCAGGACCCTGTGTAGCTCTTGTTGCTAACTAATGCCCCATCCAAATCCCGCTGACAACCGCAATGTCTTCTGCTAGTTGTGCTTGTCTCTCCCTTGAGCTACAAATGCTCCAACTGTCCCAAATGCGCAGTCCCTCACAGCAGCTGGGTTAGCAGCACTTTCTCCTTTGTTTATAATTCCTTGCACAAACAAGTGGAGCACACAAAAAGCAAGGCATTATTTAGAAATGATCAGCTACATTTAGTCAGTGGCTTAGAGTACACTTTATATGGCACGATTAAATAACTTGTTCCCTTAGTCAGATGGTAAGAGACAACTGGGACAAATATTCAGCTGCCATTCCTGAACAGCCTGCTCATTTACACGCTCTCCACTTACCATTTTAATGTCATGTTTTGCTGCAAGTGATGTACATGGAAATATGTTGTGGTTTCAAATTGTCCCTATTTCTCAATGAATTTTAACGAAAAATAATACCCGTTGCCTCTCCTCCTTCCCCAGGCATGCGTGGGCTAAAGGAGAGGGCAGAAACAGAGAAGCCTAATGAGGCATTAACACGTATTAATAGTCGAGGCTGGCATATAGAAAGAGGCTTCTGGGAGATGTATTTCAGTGAGACACACACACTGACGTTATACACCTGGAAGATTGCTAGGAAGATGTCAACATGTTACATCACCCCTGTTCCCAGTTCCCAGGGTGCAGAGGAATTGGATTTTGGGGAGCAGATGGAGGAAAAGGCTCATCCTAAGAGAATAATCTGGTCCAAGAAGTGAGAAGAGGTTGCCTGCTCCAGAAATAACTGTTCACTAAAGCATTTCCTGCCCTTCAGAGTTCCCAGCAATCTGATGCCTTCAGGGGAATGAGATCTTCAGGAAGCTCCTGAAACATTGCTCCTCTGAAGTTTCACATTGCTGGGTGCAGTTACTAGAGCAAAACGTAGCAGCTCTCTCCAGTATCACCAAGTCTGTGCTTGCCTTGGAGCACACAGTCCGGGTTCATGGCCTGGGAAATCCTAACCTGGACCATTGCCCTCTCGGTTTTACCCATTGCTGGAGAGCAGATGCCTAGGGCTGGCTGCATGGCCCAGTGGGCCAGCTGAAAGGACAGTGCTTGGACCAGTAAAACCAGAACTGGATTCAGCCAGTATGTTTGTGAGCCAAAAGCTTTCACTGCATGGCAAAAATGAGAATAAAGCAATGACTTCTGCAAGGAGTGTGAGATCCTGGGATTTGTCCAGATGACTTCAGCCATCTCTCCGAGCCTGGATTTTCCTACGCGAGCAGGACTGGATGAAGGGCAGCTGTAATGAGGAAACGAAAAAGGGAATTGGGCACGATATCCATAGCCATCACATGCAAGGGGAGGCAAGGTGCAAAAGTGGCTTTGGGTGCTGAGGAAACCTGGACGAAGGCTTTGGACCTCATCCTGGCTGAACTCCAAGCAGTGCAGGAGGAGGAGGAAGCTGGGCTGCTGCTGAGCAAGGGATCAGAAGAGAATGGGGGAGTGTAAACATCAGTGGCTACAGAAGGAGACAGTGCCAGCGTGCACTGGAGCTCTTTGGCAGAGAAAGTGAAGGGAGCAGGACACGCTGCCTTGATGGGACCACCATGCAACGGATGTCATGGTGGAGCAAGGGGCGAGAATGAACAAAACTGTTCTGACTCTTGACAAACTGAAGACAAAAAATGGGCAGGCAAAGAAGAGTTTATTTCTGACAAGCAACAGTTAAAAAAAAAAAGAGTCATTGAAGGCATCCTTTAGAGACAAGCTGTTGATTTGGAGAGGACCTGGGCTGTAGCAGGCAGCAGGTGGGAATGGGGGGCATGCCCCAACAGTGTCGGGAGGGGGATGAATGAAGTAGAAACAGCACTTGGATGTGCCACCATGCTGCAGGGACCTCAGTTCAGCATATGCTCACAGGGCTGCTTCTGCCTAGCACATGTGGACCTCAGGTGGACTCTGCCATGGGCTCTTCCCTGCAGGGACAGGCTCTCACCACTGGCTAAATCTACACCAGCCAAAAAAGAAGCTTGCTGACTTTCAGCGCCAGAGATCAGCACAGTCCTGGATACAACAGGGCTATCATTACACCATGCTTTGGCAACGGACCAAGCCCCCTGCCTTACAGCACCAAAAGCCTGAACTTACTGATGTACATGTCCACATCTGGCCCACATCAGCACATCTCCAGGTGTGATGCACAAGGATGGTGTTGGCAAATTTCCACCTGTACCATTCACAGGCTTTGTGCGAGGACTCACTCCTGCATTTCCACTTCGGCCACTGCACAGGGCTGGGTGAGAGTAGCACTGTGTGGTTCTGTGCTGGCAGAAGCCCATGGCTCACCTTACTCGAGCTCACCTCCCTGGGACAGGGAGGTCTATCTTTCAACAACAGGTCTAGCTTTCCCAGTCAAGAGCCTTGTCTCAGAGGTACCCTTAGCCTGGGCAGCTTCAGTATAGGGGAAAACTGTGTAGGGAAAAAACACATGGGCAGTGAAGGAATGGGACAACAGAAGAGAAATGACTGTGTACAGTCGTACAGAGTCCAGCTGGAGGTTTTTAGACCAGAGTTTCAAATTAACATCTAAGACCAGAGCACAGCTTGGACAACCACCAGTATTGCAGCCAGGATCTCCCAAGAGTTGCTGGTGAAAAACCACATCTGTAGGGGAACTCCTGTGATGCAGAGGCCCACAGGCAGGAGCTCCAAGCTCAGGGCTTTGCAGTGATGGTGCTGGGGAGGAGAGTCTCAGCTCAAGTAAGAGGAAGAGATGGGAGTTCCTGGGGTACAGAGACAGAGCCATGCCTAAGCCCCACAGGCTGGGAAAAGCAGGTACCTGCATTAACACCTAGGCCACCACCCAGGCAGGCACCTTCAGAAGAATGTGGGGGCCTAAGGAGGGACACCCCCAAAGGTGGCAAGTGGCTCCTTTGCCTCTACCTGTGGTAATTTTGTACAACCAGTTCTTCCTCCTCTCCTTGCCCAGCCTGTCCTAGCAGGGCACAGGGAACAGCTCATGCTGCCAGCATCTTTCAGTGTGGCCGGTCCTGCCCCACAGCTCCCTCCCCACTGAATACTCCTCGTATGCTTCTTTTAAAACTTTTATTTAACAATATAGAATTCTTTTAATTATAATATAGGACTGTCCATCATGATACTACATCCCCTGCCACCCCTGTGCCCTGGCAGAGACAGGCGCAAGCTGGCTAACTGTGGTTCGTCAGAGGTTGGGAGGGAAACAGCCAGAACAGAGGAAGGAACAACTAACCAACAACTGCTTTGCACACCCTTCACATTTCCACGCTTTCTGGGTCAGGAAGAGCTCAACAAGGAACCAAAGGCAGAAGAACCTTTAACACTCAGAGGGAAGGGCTGTGGTCATAAAGAGGCGAGTGCTGTCCAGCCAGGCATGCTGCCCTGCTCTCAGCCCTGCCCGCGCTGCGCAGTCTGCCCGCCGTCACTCTACACGCGCCGATAAGATGTTTGATTTGGTTCTCATTCTGCTTATGGAAAATTGGGAGCAACAGCATCGGACCTGGGGAGAGACAGGAGGAGGGAAGTGAGCGTCACGGGGCACTGCCAGCTCGACACAAAGCTCCTCTGGCCCCAGGTGACAAGGAGATGGCTGGGCACACTGCCCCGCATCCTGCCACTCCACCCCCAGCCAGGCCCGGCCACACTCTCCATGCCCCTCTGGATGTAGGGACAGCAGGGGATCCTCAGCCTGCTTTAGAAGGGGTGGCAGGGTGAGAGGGGAAGGCAGGGCCAAGCAGCGCAAGGGAGGGATGCAGTCCAGCAAAGCAACACTTTCATGGGCAGCCGGATGCAAGTTTGGACTTTTTTCTCCCCAACCTCCTGTGTTAAGTCCCCCTCCACTGCCTAAAACATCTCCTCTAGTCTCACTAAAGGCTTCTGTCACGCTACAGCACACTTGCAACAGGCACGGAGAAGCTGGGGAAGTTGCTTACCATGTCCCTCAATGGCTGCTGTGGTTCTGGTTTTGAGCCTTTCCTCTTATAAGGCACTCAGGCAAACCTGCACTCTACCTCTGCTAGAAAGCTGGGGCCGGGACAGCTGAAAGGCCAGGACGTGCACCAGGACTCTCCCAAATTTCTCCAGGAGAAAGCATATGAAGATGCATGTTCCCCAGCCTCCTTCCTTCCTAAGGACAAGACACTGTCTTCTTCAGCTCCTGGCTGTCCCTACGGGCAGGATGATGCTTTGCTAAGGTCCAGAGGAGAGCAGGGTTTCCTGCTCTGAGTGCTGGAAGGGCCAATGGGCACAGAGAGGAATTGGCCTGAGGTGCAGCCAAGCATCCACACCACCCTGGGATCAGGAGACTCCACATCCTCCTCCCTCCCAGGCTACGCTTGCTCAGCTGCCGTGTTTCCCTCTGGGATGAATGTGTCACAGCTCATCCTACCCTAGAGCTGGGGTAGGGATGTGGGGAGATATGGGGCAGGTTGTTCCAGTCTCTCTGGTTACCGCAACCAGGGAAAGCTATTTACCCATTTCACTCACTGGGAAGAATGTCTCTTCCTCTGCTTGAGGGCACCAGGAAAGAATTTCTGACTCAGGTTTACAGAACTGATACTTCCCGAAGCACCACCTTGAAACTCCACCATCAGGTTTGGACACTGTCAAGCACTCGTATACAACGATCAATATTTTTCAGCTATCGAAATTCCCACACTGAACCCATTCTTCTCCCCCACACCTCTTCTGCCTTGGCTCTCTGAGAGTTGGGAGTGCCAACACACAAGAGCTGGAAAACAGGCAAGTTTCCCCCATAGCAACTTGGACAGGCCATGAGAATCATCCACTCCTGCCTCTTCTCAATGGAGCAATTCACATGTTTAAAATCAGTTCAGAAATTGATGTTAAAACCCCAAACCAACCCTGCTGGCATTAGTACAGCTTAAGAGTGCAAGAGGCTCCCATGCCTCTCAGGACAGGCAGCCTGTGGGTCAGGCAGATGGAAGGACAGAGGGCTGGAAACATTTGCCAAAGCCTTCAGCAGCATCTGCAGGAGAGTTAATGTTAGCAAGGGCCCTGTGGCATGTCAGCAACATCGTCACAGACGGCTCCTCAGCCCGGACATTGGTAACAGCTCGTGCACCAGTCGCATCCCACGGTAGGAGGAAAGAAGAGCTACTCCCTGCTCAGCACATCCTTAGAAAAAGCCATCCACCCAGGCTGAGGAGACAAGCATGGGTGTAGACATGTGGAGAACACCCAACTTCCAGCCATGTGTCAGTGACTTCTTGTCTGACCAGCCATGTAACAGACAGACTGAGACTGCTACCTTGGGCACTGGCTGTTTGAGTCCAATGTACCACAACAGCCGACGCCCATGCTGTACCCAAAACCTTGCACCTCCTCTGCAGCCCCGTGAAAGTGGAGACAAATAGGCCGCAGTGAAACCCTCAGAGCTGACAGCATGAAGAACTGCAAACAAAGACTAAGAGATCCCAGAATACTCAGACAAGAGGGGCTGGAAGAACCAACCTGACCTCCTTGAGCAGGCAATGCCTTCAACTCTCACTCTTTCTGGCTATCCCATAGATTTGAGACGGCAGACATTCAGATGTATAGATATTTATTGGTTTCAGTGAATTATACAAATGGATTGACCTGCTATCGATGCCAATAGAACTTTATTGGAATATGGAATGTAAACAGATGTTTCAAATAGAAACATTGCAACCTTATAAAAAATTAACTATTTCAACAATGCCGCAGAAGGAAATTCTGTGTTTAGGTGCTGGTGGGAAAACACTATCTCCAGCTTCTAGGTTTGAATGTCACCAGAACCACTTGATGAAGTTACACACAGAACAAGTAGAGGAGGCAACTGTGAATTGTGGGGCTATAAAGCCATCGAGGGATCTGATGAAAGAACCCACAAGATGAACCCCCCACCCCCCGCAACAGGATCAGCACCTCAGAATTCAACAAATGGCTGACTTTGCTAAAACACTACATGGGATCCCAAGTCTTGGATCAGTAGCTGCACAGCCCCATTCCTGACAGACCACACCACTGTTTGCTGATCCTTCTTCCTCCCTGTGCTCTCCTCCCTGGCCTCCTCTCCACTCCTCCATCCTGTGTGCTGGATTGAACTGTTCCAGAGCTGTGCTCTGGCACAAGTCTGCGTCTGGCACGAATTCTCATGGGAGCCACGTCATGAGGTACGTGGTTGCACACCTATCACAAGAAGTCTTGCAACACTGACTTTCCTGAGCTTGGTGGGAAAGTCTGGATCGTCCCTCCCCCCTCCTGCCACAAGAGCAGCCCTCACATTCACAAGTTTCCAAAGCAGGTCTATTGAGTTTCTTCTCAGAGCGAGCCTTTGTCAAACACACCTGGAGGGGGGATCTCACCTCTCCCCAGCAACTTGGATCAGTGCCTTCATTTTAATGCTCCAAACCAATCCTGAGATGCTGCTGGGTTTGTGGGCTGTTTTTTGTTGAACCTCCCCCCTCCCCCCAACCACACCGGCATTCACAATTGAAACGGGAATTCAAGGGCCAAATTCAAGCCCAGAGTGAGCAGTAGGACTTGGACCTCAAAACAGAGTTGCACCTGCTGACCCCCAGCCTGAATTTGGTTCATCCAGAGTCTACAAGTCAGAAAGGCATGTTTAGAAAGAGGCATGCTAAGGGCTGATGGTGGAACGACCAACTTATCCCCACCACACTGATGGGGAAGGCTGGATTGAGAAGGAAGAGAAGGATCCATAGAGATGTGAACCAGAATCAGTTGTGTTGAGCCCTGGGGATATCACTACATGTTTAGCTCTTGCAAGACCATTTGCCCAGGGCTTTGGTACCACAGGGTTAGAGTTACATTAACCACAACCACCAGAGAGGAACTGAGGTTTATGACCCCCCCCAAGGTTAGATTTCTGCTGAGTATAAAGGGGAGGGGAAGGAGGGGGGGGGTCCTTGGTTCTTTTCCCTTCACTGTGTGACCGAAGGTTTTACTTTTATTTGTAAACATCTTGAATTACCCGTCGTTTTCCAGTCTTCATCGCGCTGTTGTCAAGCCACTGGAGAGCACAGCATTTTCTGAGCTGGGCTGGGACTGCTCCTTCACCACTGGATCTGCAGGAGACACAGACCAGGCAGGAAGGGGAAACAGCATTTAATAAAGCGGAAGCTCCACCCTGGCAAACCCTTCCAGAGAAACTGCCCTCAAAACCCACACAGCTGCTAAGGCTTTTGCAGAGAGGGTAGTCAAAATTTGCTTCCACAACCGAAGACCCCTCTCCCTCCCAGCTGGCCCCAGCTTCTCCACAGACTCACAGAAATAGGGGTGCTCCATCGCCTCCTTGGCGGTCAGCCTCTGTTGATGGTCATATCGCAGGAGCTTGTCCAGGAGGTCTAGGACTTCAGGACTGACCAGGTGTCTGTTCTCACTGTGGATGAAGTTCTCCCAGCGCTTCCGGGAATGCCTGCAAAGGGACCAACTGTCACTACCGAGTTCTGACCAGCACAGCAGTACCCAGAGGTCCCGGGGGAATCACCTGCCACTGTCCACTTCTGAGAAGAGATGGCTGTGACGGACACTGCCTACAGCTCTTCCTTGCACAAGCTACTGCTCAGCAAGCACTTGCCGAAGCAGGGGGAACTCTCTTCTTTAGGTACACAATTGTGTGGATGTCCTATGCCTGGGAAAGGCACAATATTGCACATTCCCTTCTGTCTACAGGGACTAGACAACAGCATGCAGCAGGCAGGGTGACACCCTTGGGACCAGAAGTGCTCTGGCTTGCCAGCCAGCTTCAGAGAAGCTGTCCTCGCTATCCCATCCACGTCTCATCCTTTTCAGATATCTCAACTGGGAGATTTTGAGCCCTTCATCCCACACTCAACTCCAGTGTCTACATCTCCACTTCCAAGATGTCAACGAGCAGGAGAAGGAAGAAACAAGGGATGGCTCGTGGATCATGGGAGAGGCAAAAGGAAAGAGCCTGCATTTCAGTGACCTCCTGAGCTGACACAGGAGCCAGATGGGAGGCCTGCAAGCAGCATTGTGACCCAGAAGATCAAAGCAGACCTTTGCTGAAGAGTCCTTCAAGGGGATGGACATTAATTTATCTTCCTCTCTGTGTTACAAGGAAAAAAGGCTGCATTTCACTTCTCCACTTACTGGCCCAGGATATCATTGAAGTGCGGGTCCAGTTCTATGTGGTACTTCTTGAGATACCCATACAGCTCATCTGTGCCCAGGACCTTTGCGATGCGAACCAGCTGGAACAAAAGGCATGTTGAGAGAGAGCAGAAGGGCAGGCCACCACTCTTTCGCAGAGGCAGAGCTGCCCAAATCTAAGAGCTCTCCTTCTGGAAACATCCCAAATGGAAGGAATATCTCCCTTGAAACTTGTTTTTGCAACACGTGCAGAAAACAAGTCTCCTATGCAAGGCAGTGAAGCATAATCCTAGATGGCTTAAGATAGCAACATCCTGCCAGCCTGGTGATCTGATCCCTAGAACCTCCCCACTATACACACAGAGATGAGGCAGTGACAAACATCTCATGAAATAAGTCAGGTAGTGAAGTCTTTACTTGGTCATAATTATCCTGGCCATGGAAGAAGGGCTCCTTTCGGAAGATCATGCTTGCCAGCATACAGCCTAAACTCCACATGTCTAAGCTGTAGTCATACATCTGAAGGGAAAAAGGAGAAGCTGTCAGAAAAGGCATGCTCACCACGGCCCGGTTCCCCAACCACACAGGCAACCTCAGGCTTTTCACTTCACAGCCAGCCTCTTTCCAACCCAGGCAACGCCCTGGCAGGCAAAACCAGACAACCCAAAGGTGGCTAAAGTGCAACCACAAGTGGTATCACTGGCTAGCAAGAAGGAGGCAGACTCTTACTTGGTAGTCCACAAGGAGCTCCGGTCCTTTGAAGTACCTAGAGGCCACACGGACATTGTATTCCTGAGCTGGATGGTAGAATTCGGCCAGACCCCAGTCTATGAGCCGCAGCTGAACATGCGATAAAAGAGACACAGAGTAAGGAGCCTCAGTGTAAGCAGGTTAGGTGAAACCATGTTGGCCAAACCTCTCAATCCTATGATGCAAGTGTGGAGCCCGGGATGCAGGGAGGCACTCTGAGGACAGGAGATGCTCTCAGCAGTACTCTGGTCAGGCTCTTCCTTTCCCCCTATCATGAGCTGGTGGGGCAAAGCCCAGCTTAGAGAGCTCCTCTGCCTCCTGAGTCCAAGCACACTGTTACTGCTGGGCAACTGGCTCCTTACCAGCATCACCAGCCACAGTGGACAGGTTGTTGCATACTAGGGAACAGGCAAAAGCCAGCTGTTTTATCCTGCTGTTTAGAGGGGCTGGACTGAAGGCAGTGTTGATTTAACTGGGGACTGAGAGTAGGAAAAGAGGTAGGAGGGAAGCCAACCACATCCTGCAAGGCAGACCATGTCCTCTGCAGCCACAGGAACAGATGACCTGCCATGTTACTGAAGGACAGCGGGTCTAGTAAGAGATTTCCCCCTCCTTATACACCTTGCCTTGTCTGTACAGCCACCACTGATTGACAGGGAGGGACTTGTGGACCAGCAATTAATTCGCTGCTGCAAATCCCAGGTCCCTGGGGAGACAGGTACACACAGCATCCAATGAGGTACATGCACCATGACAGGGTGGGGAAGCTCCCTGTGCTGCCCGTTTCCACGGTAGTGAGCTGGGTAAAAACTTTTCCTGTGATCTAACTAGCACACCCCAGAAGTGAGGAAGCCACTGCAGGACAAGCAGGCTGTACTACAGGAGGAGCTTGTGTTCCCTAGGTAAAAATATCCACCTGTATTTCAGACAAGGCCACCCTTCTTCTGCCCAGGGCCTCTGCACCCTACTGCCACACCTCCTCAGGTGGAGATTAATGGCCCAGACCTGCTCCTCTCAGCAAAGAAACCCAGTGTGGTGGCTGGGAGTAAGAGCAACCTCCAAGCTATGGACTCCCACTGCGGTGCTCCCCAGTGGGACTTTGGCCATCTCCTGACGCAGGCACAAGTGCAGGGGAGCTGGTAAAGAAAGGTTAAAGGGGTAAGTACAGCTGCCCAGGCTATGCGTACAGGGGCAGAAGAGTTTCACGTTTCCCTGGAAAAATGCTGCTTGTAAGCCCTGGTGCCAAAGTACCTTTTTCTGTTGATGGTCTATCATGACGTTGTGGGGTTTGACGTCCCTGTGCATGATCCCCATGCTGTGACAGTAATCCAGGGCCTGGTAGACACATGCACATACATTAGACATGTCTGTAACCACAGGCACAGCATTAACAATATAACAGACAGTTCTCAGCCAGGAGCAAGAGTGCCCTGTCTGCAAGGAAGTGCTGCAACCCTGGCACCAGAAACTGGCATTTTCAGCTCTTATGCTGCACATGATGAAGTGATAAGCTGGCAACAAGACTGTATTGATCTCATGTCCTACCGCAGTCACAGGTTCTGGAACCGTGTTCCCTGCACAGTCTTTGAAGAACATGATGCAGAGAGGAATCCCACTTGGTGACAAGCCCAGTGCTCCAGCCTGCGTAGCCCTGTGCTTCCTAGGTCACGCTCTCTTCCCCAGAAGGGGATGATTCTTACATGCATACAGTTTTATGGCCTTCCAGTGCAGCTTTCCACCTGTGTCCCAAAACACACTTAAGCTAGAAAGTCACCTCTGCCCTGCTCATTTAAGCCAAACCTGCACTTACAAAAGGCAGGTGTTAGCACACAAGGGAGGGCAATGCTGCTTGAAGCTTGAAGGCAGGAGTACATGTAAGCTCTCCAGCTCCGTGAGCTTGCACCACTCACTGCCGTTCCCCCCCATAGCTGTTCCCTTGAGCAAGGGGGTGAGAATGTTGTTTTCTCATTTCCAAGGGGAAGGGAGATCCATCCATCAACATCTATCAGATGCTCTGAGATCTCCAGCAGCACAGAAGGAGGGTACAGCCTGCAGTCATTCAATATCCAAGACATCAGTGCCAGGGAAGTAACACTGTCCTTGGGCCCCTGCCACAGTGGGAAGCATAGGAGGCAACAGCTTCCATTACAGCAAGGCCTCAGGGAATATCCCCGCAATGACATGTGGCCTTGCAACCAACAGGAGTCACAGCAAATGGTGGTCCTGGGATCTCCAGTACAAGAGATCTATAACAGGTTGGACAAACTGCTTCCAGGGATGAAGCTGTTCTAGTGTCTTGCTTGTCCCAAGGCTGGATCATCTAAACCTCATCACCCCTTCCACCCTAATCCTGGGCTGCCTCAGGCTCCCTCCAACCTTCAGTAGGAAGGTCTTTCCCTTGCAGACTGGTGCAGCAAGCTTGGGGGTGCAGAGAAGAAAGCCTCCCTCAAGCTCACTAGATCTATTTCAGGAAGTCTCCTGCAGTCACCAAGTCCTGGAGCTCAAAAGGCTTTCCCTAGCCTGTCCCACTCATTTCCAGAGGCAGGGGACCTGCAAAGTGCCAGCTCAGAAGTCCCAAGGCCCTGCCAGGACCTGACACAGCCAAGCTGCTGCTCAAGCAGGTCAGCACAGAACAGCCCTGGGATCAGCCGAAACCCCGTAAGCTCTCCCTAATGCCCTGCTGCCTCCCATGTCCTGCACCAGAGACCTCAGAGAGGCAGTGCAGCAGATCTCACAGATCTGCCATATGGCTCCGTTTCCATGGGGAGGTGCAAGCTAGGCTAGTTAAGAGGAGGTATTTAGGGCACTCCTCACCCTCCATCAGAGGGGCAGGGAAAGCTTTGGCTGGGAGGTCTCAAAGGAAAATACCAGTGTTATATCAACATGTAACAGCCAGCATAACCAGAAGCTTCATTCCCCAAGACCACATCCATGGGGTTCTCTGACCACAGGGCACCGAGCTGGCCAGCTCTTGAAGTGTCCTAGATCCCCACCAGAGACAGAGGGGTCTAAGACCAAGTGGGCAGAAGTCACCTTCTGGGGCTGCATTTGAATAATGCAGCTGAAGAAAGCCTGGAGCTGGCAATCCCTCTCTTCTGCTCTCCCCAGCGTGCTAAAGAGTGCCCAGTTCCCCAGCCCTGCAAATGCCTCTTGGTGCTTGTACTGGGTCTGGCTGGGAAGGAGTTGATTTTCCTCATAGAAGCCCAACGGTGCTAGAGACACAGGGAGACCAAGCACAGCCCCACCTGGACACTAACAGTCACAAATGCTTCACGGGGAAAGAAGAGACCCCAGAGAATCAGAGACTCTTTAGAGATGACCAAAGGTCCCCAGTTTGGCTGTAATACCTCACAGCAACAAGCCACGTTACTAGATCTCTTCCCAAACCTTCCCAGGTTATGAGACATGGATTCTGCATTGAACATGAGAGAAGTAGCTGCTTAGTAGCACTGCCCCGTGAGCCCCGCTACTGCCTCTCTCATTCTTGGTCTCCCAATCCAGACTGCCATATGCAATACCACTCACCTTTAGCAGCTCATACATATAAAACCGAATATCAAAGTCTGTCAGGATCTGGTACAGTTGCTGAAACAGATTTGGGGAGGGAGGGGGGAAAAGAAAAAAAAAAAAAAAAAAGAGAAAAAAATAAATACTCCAGATTTGGATTAGTTTCTTTTCCTGCACCCCACCTGCCTCCAATCACTGGCCCCATTCCAGATCCCCTGTAAATGCTGTCATTCCCGAGGGCTGTCTTGGTCTCAGACCTGCCAGGGATACATGCTAGGAAATCCAGAAAGGACACAAGTGCTCCTGTGAAATGCTACTGGGATCATTCAGACCTGTTACGACTTCTTTCCAGCAGGAGACAGGCAGGCTGTCTGTCCAAGGAGAAGACAGCAAGCCCTTCAGAGCATGCTGGAGTTGGCACAGATGATCTTGACTCTCTGTTCACATGCAAAGTCATCACGGTGACTTGACAACATGGATAACAGCATTCAGAGCAGGCAGGCTGGGAACACATGGGCAAGGCTTCCAAGTGCTCAAGGTGGGGCAGGGAGAGGGAAACATTAACCTAAAGGAGCATGGGGTGGGGAAGCACAAAGGATAGAGACAGCCTCAGAGCCACGGAGGCTCCCCTCTATCGCAGGACGAAGGCTAATGCAACTCAACAGCACAGAAATGCTTGTGGGGCTGAAGAGAGCACAGCTCGGAGTCTCAGGGAAGTGCTTGTTGCCAGCACACATTTGCCACGCTCCTCTCCTCCGTGTCCTTCTGTGGCTACTCATGCAGAAGTGACAAAGATCCAGGGTGCACTTTTACCTGCACTGTGCCACCAGCACCGACACAACTAGCCCCAAATTTGCCTTCTGCTCTATATCTGTCATTGGCAGTGGTGCCAGCCCAACCCGCTGGGCTGTGCTCTCGTCCAGGGAAAGCAAGGCGAGATGCCAGGGCAGGGCAAGGAAGGACATTCACAGAGCAGCAGTACGACCAGACCCCTCTGCCCTTTCTAACGAACAAGGATCATCTCACAGCTCAGTCAAATCACCGATTGCAGCAGCACTGGAGCCGGCTGCCCATCACGGGCACCACTTGGCAGCTTCAGGAAAAATCCCAGAGCGAGGGATTGAAATTCATGTTCCAAGAAAGCAGCTCTGGCCCCAGATCCCCTCCAGGCCCATGCTGATCTCGGGATCCTTAGGATCCTGCCTTACTTAAGGCCAGCTCCAAACAGCCCCACCACCCCCAGTACTGCTCTGGGAAATCATTTGACAACATACAAATGTCACTTGCACACACAGAGCTTTAACAGCCTCCAGGACACAAGCTGCATTGTATTCTCATGAGCTGGGATGATCCTAACACTTCAGAGCAACCCACTGAGGCAGACAAGTGAGCAGGGAGCAAAAAAAGACATAGCCACAAGCTATAGCAGGGATAGATTTCCTGACTCGGTTGTGCGTGGCTCTGATGCATGACCCAGGGCCAGCAGAGGACAGCTGAGCCCTTCCAGGAGTTTGTTTAAATGGCTTGCTTAGGTAACAAACACTGCGGGGGGACAGAGATGCTTAAAACATGTCCTTCTGGGAATCACCACCCTGTTCAACTTCGCCTGGCAACATCAATGCACCTGGGGAAGGAGGACGGCAGGAGGCAGTGGCAGAACAAGGCTAGTCCCCATTTTCCCCATTCCCTGTCTCCTCTGTCTCTCATTGCCTGTAAGCAGGGAAGGGACGGAAGGGAAGTCACTGATGCCTTTCTTCTCAGGCCACGATGCTGTTGTTTCTCTGACTCATAGCCTTCAGCAGAGGCAGCCGTTAGGCAACCAGCTTTCAACAGACTTCCCTAGAAGAGCTGCCTGTGAAAGCCATCACCTCTGACCCTCTCGCCATGCCAAGGCCAACAGTATGGCTAGCAGCGTGCAGGCTCCACTTGCTGCGGGGAACAGTCCCTGCAGGAGCGTGCTCAGTCCCACTGCAGGCAGCCAGTGAACGCAGAAGGCTTTGAAGGATAGAGCCAAGGTTTCCACTGCAAGTGGGTCCTGCACAGCAGCTGCCCCAAGAAGGCTTTGACAGTGGGCTCCAAATCCCCTTTGCCCAGCCTAGCAGGCGATAGCAGACACCTCCTTTGCAGACTTGCCCCATGCTCTGCTCTTACAGCTGGCTCTTCAAAGTAAAACTTTCAGAAACATCATTGTGGGTATCACTCAAACCCAGCTCAAACATCTGCTCAGCTAGTTGCCAGCACTCAGGATCACACAAGGCCTTGGAGACCTGGGCTGGTCTCCTTTCTCCATACAGAGCACAAAGAAAGGCCAAACTCTCCAGCTTTCAGTGATATTTTGGCACACACCATGTAACCAATCGTAAACTAATCCTGTTAGTGCCCGAGGAGGCACAGACACGCTTCCCCTCTCCACAGGGCTGACAGGAGTTAAATGCTTATTCTTCTCCCTTGAGTGAGCAACACAGCTGGCTATGTGCAGGAAGCAGCATCTGCAAAGGAACAGGGTGGCTGCGAGGAGTTGTTGGAGGAGAGAGACGCTGCTTTGGGATGCAGGGCAGGCAGCAGCAAAAGAAAAGGAAACAGCTCCCACAGCATCCCGGCTTCAGCAGCCACACAAGGGAGGAGAATCTTTCATACTTCTGCATCGCCTATGCAGGGCAACAACTATTTTTTAAACTAACCTTGGATGTACAAGCATAAAACACAAGGATACACTTCCCTCACAGCAACTGGGCCTCAAAATTCACCAAGACGCATGCAAAGTGGAAGATTTGACTCAAAAGCCCTCTGTCCCCAAAACTCCAACAAGCTGAATATCCTGAAGCAACCTTTCATCACTCAGCTTTCTTGCCAATCTCTTCTTCTTCATCTGCAAACCTGCTAGTGTGTTTTAAGAAAGAAATAGCAAACCCAACCCAGCACTGCTCCTGGAAACCTGGCTCTGCTTCCTTCTTTCCCGAGGGATTTGCCTCTTTGGGGCAATGAAAGGCACAGTACCAGGTACACTCACAGACTACACAAAATATGTGACAGCTGACAGTGGCTGAAGGGCAGGCGTCTCATTTCTAGTTTGAAACCGATTAGCAAAAGACATTTAATTTCACTGACAGTTACTCAACTGAATGCATGGCTCTGCAGTGCAGCTATCATTTAAGGCAGATGACTGTGGGTAGCTTGAGTGCTCACAGATGACAAGTAATACAGCAGGTCTGAAGAGAAACTCTAGCCCCGTACACAAGCTGCCATCCTCACACAGCAAAATACGCATTTAGTCTAGTTTCAACTCATCATCCCTGCGAGTAGAGAGCCATCACTTTCAGAAGGGACCCAGACGGGTAGTTTAAGAAAATGTGATCAGCTCTAGGGAGGTATCACCGAAGTCTCCTGTTCATACCATCATTTCAAAATAGCCAAACTGTGTGGAATACAAGCTTGCACTTCTGGTCCAGAATCGTCCAGAGCCGTGGCTTAGGCCCCACAGAACTGCAGCTTCTGCCCGTGCACAGAGAGCTGAGGAAACCCAGCAGCCATTTTCATGTGTGCACAGACATGAATTGTGTCCTGACATTTGAATGGGCAAAGAGGTGAAAGTATTAACATTAAGCAAAAAATAATAATGTTGAAGGAAAGAAACTGCCAGAAAGGAGACAACTGAGGAGACATCCAAGCTTGTGAGCAACTATTGCCAACAGGACAGAGCAAAATGCAATCCTGTAAAGTGGTCAGCAACCACTTGCTGTACACAAGCTGCCCTGGGAACACCTCACCCTAAGGGAACACCCTAAAGGCGATTTGCCAGCGAGATACATGGTACTCATCAGTAATGCTGAATCCAGAAGTCAATGCAGAGATGGGCAGAACAGCAGCAGCCACCTCAAAACAAAGAGAAGAGGTCCCTGTCACCAGGATTAGCTCATGTGGCACTTAACTCCAGCAGAATTTGGCTGCTTGGGGACATCAGGACTGTGGAGGAGAGGGGACAATGACTGGGTGCTCTGCAGCTGCTTCATAGATAGAGGTATAGGGCAAGCCAAGACCTCCACACAAGTGGTCTCATCTACTCTGTGCACTTTCTGCTTGGCAAGGGCACTTCAGAGCAAGGGAAAAGACAGCTTGGGAGCCTCTGTATAGAAGAAGATATCCACAGGTACCTGTGAGTAGCAGCAGCTCTGTAATCTGCCAGTTAGCTGCGGCACCAAGAACCTACCCAAATAGGCAGCAGAGCTTGAGGGAGTGTAGCTTGAATAACCCACATGCCCATATGTAGCTAGTGAAATTCAGGTTACAAATAAGCTCTGAACACGAACAGCCATACTGCATGCCCTGAGGGACACACTTGCATTCCCAAGACAAGTCATTCCTGCCTTGTACCAGTCAGCATCAAAAGCATCAATACTTTCTGTCTTGGACTTGTACAGCTGTGAATCTGGACTTCCTCAAGGAGCCAAGCTTTCTCCTAGGAGCCTAGAAATGATCTGCTGCAAACTCATATAGGTGTTTCTAATGCAACAGCCAGAGCTGAGCACTGTTACTTGTGCTGTGGCCAGACCAATGTCACCTTACTGGCTGCAACAGTGCCTGTGACGGCTCTCAGCATGGCTGGGATAGCTGACCTACCATGTACTCCAAGCCCTGCGCTTTTCAGTTAAGATTCCCTATTGGCCACCAGCCTCAAGTTACTACTTAATGCTCCACTTTGTGAGCATATTTCAGTTACTGGGTGATATCTTTGATAATTTTTTCCTCTAAGGGCACGACAGAGTGGTGTAATCACATTTTGTCTAGGACACACAAAGTGATCCTCAGCAAGGATCCTCAGCAGTGATCCTCACTGCCCTAGCAACCTATTTTATCTCAAGCCATATATTAAAAGGAAAAATTAAAAAAAAAAAAAAAAGGAAAAGATCTCTAAATAGAAAGTTAAAAACTTCCAGGGTCAGCCTTATGAAGAGTCCCTAGGTCACCAGAAGCACAGGGGCACGTTCCCAACACATATGTGGCACTGGAACAGCCCAGCTGATGTCAATGAAGCCCAGAAAAACCAAGCCTGCTTTAATTAGCCCTGAAAGGTCACCACATAGCACTCCTCTCATGGCTGTTTACTTGATGGAGGCAACACTCATCTCTCTGCCCAGAGCTGTCAGGGCAGATGCTGCTGCAAGTTACTATTATTCTAGCCTCTGCAGTAAGTCTCTACATGAGATTAAATAGCACTAAGACTACCACCGCCAGCATGGTTGCTGGCTATGCACAGCGTCCCACCCAGCAGGATTCAGCTTGCCAGACCAACCCCAAAGGGACAGAAACAACACATGCTGCCTCACAGCGTGCAGGGCTGCAGGCGAGACAGTCCATGGGCCAGCTGACAAGCTGCCTCCTTTTGCCCAGCACCAACCCAGGGTCCTTCTCTGGGTGTTCCATGTATCTGCTGAAGCTGCATCCTACAAGGTGCGTACCTACATAATGCTCCGGCACAGACAGGAAGAAAAAAGCACTGTCCCATAACATGGAACAAAAGAGATCTCTGAACGGTGCAGGAGGGGATGACTGCTGGCTTTCTAATGGCAACTGCTCAACTAAGTCTCCACCACTGACTTAATGACTTAGGGTAAAGATTCGCATGGGGGAAGCAAAGATGCCATTAAAATAGGTGTGGTTGCTTATTATATATTCCTTTTGTGTATCAGCTTGCTGCTGCCAGCCAGAAGCATTTCAGTAGCACAGGCAGTCATAGCTGCACTCAGACAGAAGGACCCCTGTTTCGGGAAGGAGTAATACCACTTGGAGCTACCCAGAAATCAGAAGAGCCAGAGAATACATGGCAGCCTCGGGCAAGCAGAAAAGCTCTTAAGATGTACTCAAGACTGCTCAGCCCCCCACTACCAGGCCCACTGGCAGCGGGAGACGTGCTCTCCAGCCTCTGCCATGCCACAGTCCCCAGGTCTGAAGGATTCCAGCACAAATCATCGTCACCTGCTCCTTTAACTGCACTGCTGTAAATAGAGCATCACAGCATAGGGATTAACTTGGGCTGAATATATAGCACAGCAGTAATTACTAAATTGAGAGGGGAGTAAGAATATCTAACCTGTTGAACTTACTCCTCAAAGTTGTCAGGAGATTCAGCACACAAAGTTTTTATTCCTTCTCATCTAGAGCCTATTTACAGGTTTCTGATTTATATGGGGAAAGGAAGGTAAAGCTGACGTAGGTGAAAACTCCAAACTTCCCCCATAGTTCTTGGGGAGTATCTGACATCCCAAGATCACAGCACTCTTAACAGAAACGGGAAGCCTCCCCCCTCCACACTCAGGCAGACTCACCTTAAAATCTGTGTTATTGATGTACTCAAACACCAGAGCAGGGGTCTTTGACTGCAAGAGAGAGAGAGTCATGGTTTAAAACACCCCCCTGGCCTTTCTTTGTTCCAAGAGACCTGAGAAAGCTTATGCTTCCTGCTCAACTCTCACTGCGGAGAGTGGGTGGGAGCAGGACAGTGAGAGAAACGCAGCCTTGCTCCCGCAGCAGGCAGAGGCAAGCTCCGCTTATACCCCACGCAGCAAGCACCAACATGGCATTTTGGCCAGTGCTGCTCCTCCCCATGCCATGGAGCAGAGACAGCACTGGGCAAGGCAAAAGGTATCACCAGGGACTAAGGCCTCACATCCCATCGCAGGAGAAAGGTCAGCCAGGACTGCCAATGCTACAGCAGGGTCATTTCCTCTCCATGGCTGCCAGCAGGCTGGGAGTCACAGACCTCAGGCAGCTGCTAGTCAGAGAAAACTTCCTGGGAATGGGCTAATTGTGGTAATGCAGACAAAGGATATGACCTCTGGTCACTGGGCAGGACAGCAACCAGAAGGATGAAAAGTGCTTAATATCCAGTTGCCCTGGCAGATATATTCCAGATGCCAGACAGAAGCTGGAAGGCTACAGGCTCTGCTTTCTTACAGAAAATTTGCAGGGCTACAAAGCTTCTCCCCCATCAGCCATGGGAAACTCACAGAAGACACAGAAGCGATGTAAAAGAGTCTGGGGAACATGGAGAGGAACATGAGCTCATCGAAACCAACCCACCTCAGGAGACCGTAATGAGCCGGACACTGCTTGCCCCTGGCTGGCATGAAAGCACAGGCAGCACCTAACCCAAGCTGAGAGCAGAAGTCATGCGGCAGTGCCTGCCCCATGCCTGCAGCTGGTGGGGAGGCAAGCCCACCACACACACCGCGACACAGAGGCACCTACCACCGGATCCTTGACAGTGTCAATCAGATTAATGATGTTGGTGCCACCACGTAGATTCTCCAGAATCTTAACCTCGCGTTTTATCTTCTTTTTCTTCACTGGCTTAAATAGACAAAAGAAATTAGAAGTGAGAGTCCTTTCAGAAATTAACAGATTTCTGCCACCAGTTTTGACTGGATCACATCACCTCCTCTCCTCTCTCTGCTCCCACCCTCACAAGGGAACATTTTTAGCTTCAAAGAGGAGACAGACACCTTGCATGAACTAGGATTTCCCCTCTCACCAGTGAAAGCTTTCCACTCATCAGGGGAAAATCAAACCACTCCAGACAAACATAATTATGACTCCAGTAACTGTGGTTAAAAGCACCTTGAACCGCTATATGGAAATCTCAGCACACTCATTCTATATTATGCATTTAGCGCCACAGGACAAGCATGGCAGACCTCAGATCTCAGCTTTTTTTTTTTTACCAGCACAAAACAGTTTTTTACTCCTTAATCGCAACCCATTTCCCAATGAATACTTTAATTCAATGAAACGATGGCCTGAGAGTCTCCAACACCAAGATTTCTAGTAAGCTCAGACACTGCTACGCCTAACTATGTGCACGTGTCTCACAACCACCCCAAGAGCATAGACCCAACTGCACGGCATGCCATCGCATCCATATACCATGATTATTTTTAAAGCCTACAGGCATTTTAAACAGTTTTTCACTCCTCAAATCTGTGCAGTCCCAGGAACTCTCTTTGCAAAGTAAGCTTCTCTCTGGACATCACCCTGCAGAGAGTGACAAAGAACAGCTGCTCCCAAGGCAGGGGCTTGGAGGTTGGGTTAGCTTTTACACTCTGCTGATCCAGCGGTTCACTTCAATGCAAATGAACATTGTTTCTGTAGCTCATCCACTCCCAGGACAACTCTAGCTCTGTGCCTGCTTGAAAGGAAAGGCAGCTTAGAGCAGCTAAGAGGTGAGACTTTTTTAATGAGCCTTTGCTAGTGACCAGTGTGGGCATCAGCGGTTGCGAATCACTGAGTATAGTAGTCCTTCACTGAAAAGCTGGAACGTCCCCTCCTGTACCACCGGTACCACTGCAGAGAGATGCAGAGACATCTTGCAGGGACTTGTAAAGCCCCTGCCCTATCTGTGAGGTTTGCTGATGGAAACACTCCTCTCCAGACAATTAGCTTTCTAAAACATTCACCATCCAGCACAGTCTCTGGTGTGTGAGGAGGGGAGTAACAGGAAATGGCAAAGAGGTACAAGGCACCTTGCCAAAGTGACACATGTTATCAGATGTCTATATGAAGGACAAGGAGCCACAAGAGCTCAAGAGCTCAACAGCTCGTGCTTGCTGCCTTGCCTCTGCGCAGCTTCCCACTTCGATGATGGCTGCAGACTGCCGATGGGGCAACTCACATTCCCATTACAGGCGCATCCAAGGCAATCCCTGGTTTCAGACCCCTCACAGGAATGTACGAGCAGACAGGAGAAGGAACAGAAGCTTTTTATATAGTGGGAAAATATGGTGTTTATATAAGTGATAAAATATGCTGTCTTTCTATTCTAGGCTCTTCAGGTGGCTGAAACCTTCAGATTCAAATCCTGCCCTTCTCCTCTTCCAAGTTAAAAGGCAGGAGCTAGACTTTCAAGCCAAAAGATGAGAATCTCAGCCCGAAGCAAAGTGCCAAAAATAACACCGATGCCGGCACAGGGAACGTCAGCACCTCATAAAACCACTGTGGAAAATGGCAGCAAGGCCACCGCAGCTGTCAGCCAGAGCTGGAACGACACGGGACAGGGTTCACCGGGGAGGGGCAACGAACAGCCCCGGGGCAGTACCCAGACACGGCTAGAGCTGGTGGGAGATCAGACAGACAGGGAGAAGCAGCCAGAGCAGGGTGACCAGCAGAAGTGAGGGCTACATTTCTGAACCTGAGAGGAAGATGCTTCATTAGGGACTAATTTCATTTATGTCAGCATGGGGACAGACACGATCCTTGCCTCGCCCACATGCACTGATATTACCAGAAGGCCACGCTGGAATTAGAGGATGTAATTCAGTTACTCTGCTCATCCAGCGAGGCAGATGCACACACAAGCTGTTTTCCAAGGAACTTGAAAGAGGGAGCTGAGCCACTGCTGTCCTGAAGGTGCTCGCTGAATGGCCTGCCTACTGACAAACATGCATCACAGCCTCTCTGCTGCGACACGTGCACCTGATTGGGAGCTGAAACAGTGCCTGAACACAGCCAAGAGGACCCAAAGCCCACTTTGAAATACCTTTTCCTTTGTACTGTAGTTATTTCAAGGGCCTTTTGCATCAGCTAGGTAGGGAAGGATATCCCTCTGAGATTTCCATTTCTCCTTCCATAGCAACCACCACTCCCACTGGGGCAGAAGATGTTGTCTTCCAGTCACTTCCATGTTTCTACCTTTTTCAGGATGGGAAAATGATGCCATGAGTGATCTCCACCAGAAATCTACCCCTACCCACAACACACTTATTAAAAGACATGAACAGACAGAATCAGAGACTTTTGGAAAAAAGAAGAGAAGAAAGTTGGTCTTTTTTTAATGAAATGCCTGCAGATAATCGCCAACAGCAGCATCTCTGACATCACCGAGGGAGGACACTCCTGCAAACACTGTCTCAGCAAGAGGGAGAATTAAAAGCCGCTCGCTGTGTGCACGTTTTCCTGCTAAGCTGCAGTAGCACAGAGCTCAGGCCAGGCTGTCCGCACATGGCTACACTACCTCCACGTTGGCTGCGAGCTGGGGCAAGGGCCCCACAATCCTCCAGGGCAGGGTGGGGGTACGGGAAGCCCTGCTTATTGCAGGGTCGTAAACAGTGCATTGTCAGAGTGCTCTCCCTGCCTGCAGCCAGTGGTCAGGACAGGGTTTTCCACCACTAGGTAAATAGGGATGAGGCAGGGAGAAATGCCACGGGCTGAAGTTATGTCATCTTAGAAGAAAAGCTATTGCCTGGAAGTTTCCTCAGAGAGCAATGCAGGGGAATGGAGAATTTCCCCATTTCAGATTTGCAGGAGAAAACAATGGCAACCGCTAGCCTCCACCCCACCCTGCACAGCTTTCACCTTACCAGACTACCCAGCCACACGTCACCTCCTACCCACACGTTGTCCCACGCCACTGCTCTGGCCACAACTGCAAACACTGTCTACACCAAGTAGCACATCACCAGGGCTCAGTTTTTGCCCAATAACTGATTCCAAGCCCAGGCTCTTGCATCTGGCAAGTCAAACACCTTGATGCAAACCACTCCAGCACATGGCCAGTACTGCACTGGAGCTAACTGGTTGCAGCCACAGAAACTCTGCTAACTTCCCTCCTGTCCCCAGATCCCAGTACTGCTGAAACCACAGGCAATCAGCAGCATATCCTCCAAGCACCAGGATTAAGTCTGGGTTGCTACAACTGTCTCTCAGAGTCACCCGATCTGTCTCTCCAAGGATGTTGACTCCAAACACACATGGATTAAATGTGAACTAACTGCAGCTATTATGGCCTCCAACCATCTGCCTCTCCCAGCAGGGACAGCTTCTAAAAAACACCAGGCCTTGCAGACAGAGTATTTTAACAGTATTCCTTTTAGGACTCTTTTATTAAACCAGGCTATGAACAGTGGCATTTTGGGTTGTGTTTCCCACACGTCCCAGTCTCCCTGCCCTGGGAGCAGTATTTCCAGCAGAGGAACGGAGCAGGCACCTAGACAAAATTAACTGCTCCCGAGTTTGATCCGGCTGTGTTTGCAAGGCAACGTTTTATACAGGTGCAGACTCCAACTCCATCTGTTCCCATGGCAGAGGCATTTCAAAGCTTTCCTCCGTGCTGGGATTCTCCAGTGACCAGTACGAGTCAAACTTTCACTGCTGCCTTTCCCTCCAAGACAGGCTCCGACAGAGCCCCTCTGCTCTATGCAAACACCTATTTCCATGAAATCTGTAAAAACTTGACAGTTTGGAGACTTCCGTCGCATTTGGTTGAAATTGGCCAACCAATGAAAAAACTACTGGGGGGGGGAGGAGGGAGAGAAAGGCTGACAGACAGCAGGATTGCATAAGGCTTGTTTCCATAGGAAACCAGGCTAAAAGACATGTCTCAGTTTAACCACGTCTACACTGGGAGGGGTTTAATTACTTCAACTGCAGAAGTACCCTTAGAACAACATGACTGTCTAGCACAAGCCAGTTTTCCAGTTTCCCAGGAAATTGCTTCCTTCCTCAGGCAACCTGGAAGTGAGCTGGCTGTAGACGGTGGAGACAAAATGAGCAGCTCACGGCTTTCCACTACACTGAGCACCCAGAGCAGAGGGACAAGGTGACCTCCCGCCACAGGAGGATGGTCTCTGCTGGACCCGGCAGCTCTCACTCGACTGTCCCCAGCCAGCCACCCTTTGCTGCAGGTTTCCCACCCTACCAGCCAAAAGGATCCCATGAGGGTGCTTCAATCCACTTGAAAGTCAGGCAGAAAAGGCAGTGACAGTGGCCAGCGCTATCCTAACCGTCGTTGCCCAAAGATCGGGAAGCATCATGCGATGCCATCCCTCTGCAGAGGTGAGAAATGGCATGGGATAAGTAGTTGCTTTGCAGTCAGGTAGATGCAGAAGAAAACACCTCTCTGTGACCGAGAGATCAGATCCTGGGTCATTTTCCATGAGATCATGTAAACTTGTAAGCAGGGAAGTAGTCCAGCTGCAGCAAACACCAGCTGGGAGAATTAACATTGTTTGCTAAAATAAACCTTTAAATACAAGGCTGCAACCATCACTTCCTGCCTTGAACGAATAAATGGCTGCCTGGTTAATCATCTTTTTTTGCTTGGTTTCTAAAGCAAAGGGAGTACACTCTTCTGTCAGATGCTTCACTTCCAGCCTTCCCCAACAACATGGGGACCCATAGCTTGAATTCAAGCAAAGAGAGAAAATAAATTTGTTATCCAAAGTTCTCTGTGCATTTCCACATTGAGAAAGAAAAGTAGTGACCAGGAAGGCATGTGAAATAAAAGTTAAATCCAAAGCATAAAAATAATTCTACATTAGCCAAAAGCAGGCAGCGCACACACGCTGCCAGCTGAGGAGCACACGTGCTGCTCTGAAGGAGTCACAGAAGGTGCTGGGTTTTGCCCAGCAGGTGATCTGAAAAAGAACGGGTTAGCGCAGCAGAGGAGAAGGTTTAGCAGTCAAAAGATACAAATCTGTGAGAAACTAAAGTCATTTATTCCACCACCCCGTAGAGAAAAAGATCTATTCTTTGCTCACCAAACCTGAATAGCCTGGAAACACCACGATGCTTCCAGTGAACGAGCAGGGAAATCTCAACACACAATGTCCAGGACCAGCAAAAGGCTTGAGCAGCATCCTTATGACAGGCTTTAAACATTTAAACGCTGGCACTAGAAACTCATTCGTCTCTAGCAAGTATTATCGAAAGGATCACAATAATCGGCCTATAAAGCCTGTTGTCAATTGCTCAATAGGAAGATTGGCTTCAGAGCAGCAGTGCTTATTTTGCCAGACATCAGCTGGGAAACCAAATAATTGTCTTCCAAAGAGCTACAAAATCAAGGAGCCCACTTGTGTTAATATTCCGTCGGTTGTTTGCATCTTACAACTTCCATTATGGGAATTCAAATTTTCCTGAGCTGCTCTTGAATTTTAGAAAAGAGGGGAAAAAACCCTACCCTGAAACTACTAAAGCACTTTTGTTTTTTTATTTGAGGTCGGTAGAACATACCAGCACGTGTTTTGAGGACAGTGCCATTCTTTCCTTCAGAATGCCTTTCCTCCCCCATAGTGCATCCCGAAACAGCCCTTCTGGGGCTTCAGAACTGCCCACAATGCATCAAGACTTCTGCAGTCAACTAAAAGGAGACACACAAGGACCAAGCCCCAATCCCCACCACCACCATTACAAGGGATGAGAATCATTCATTCAGGCTCTGCCCTAGGCCACTGCAAACAGACACAGTGCCATAACTCACCCTCCACCTCCCAGGAGCCACAGCTTCACAGCTCACCAGTTCCTTGGTGCTAGAACACCACCACGAGAGTTATCAGCTGCATCTCCAGGCCTCTGCGAGACACCTGGTACCATCTCAGTTGGTCTCAGCTCCAAACAAGGCTGGACTCCAGCAGCCAACTGTGCCAAGCTCAGTGTGGGCAACGGGTGTTTAAAAGAGAAGAACTGTGTACCCGGCTCTCTTGCAAAAGGGCTCATTTCAAGACTGCCAGAGGAGGAAGTGGGCCAGGGAGAGCTGATTCAGTGCATGCAAGCACAGGAGGAGCAAGAGACACAGACAACTACCAGGAGCAGGCATTGAACGGCTTTGGCAGAAGGTCACTGATGCAGTCAAAAGCTCCAGCCTGAGGGGCCAACATCACTCAATCATATTTCCCTGTGCAATCCCTTCTGCACACCAGCACGGGAGTCATTTCAGCCCCCATCTAGAACATGCTGATGTATGTGGGCTCTAAAGCTTTTAGAGACAGAAGAAAATTTACCAGAGCCACAGGGCTACCTCCCCCAAATGGTTCTCTAGCTACTAGAGCGATAATTTGAGTTCAACACTGGAAGCACCTTGCAGCAGTGCCTGGTATGAGCAGCAGCTCAGGAGGGTTCACACAGCCCAAAAGGGGGAACAGGGGAAAACCAAAGCCAAACAAACAAGAATACACTTGTGAAACCACGTACATGGTTGAAAGTTCCAGTTCATGGACTCAGCAGAGAGGGACAAAAGCCACCAAAGGAGAAAGGGGCTATTTCATCACTGCTGCAGAACGTCCATTTCACTGGTCCCTCTCCTTGTAACTGTATTCTTCCCCTAACCTCCGCCTGTGTGTTCTGCCTATGCAGATAGTAACCATACAAGGAGACAAAAGAGTCTCTTTATGTGATGGGTTTAATGCTTTGCAGGCAAGTAGAGTGTACATAGACACACAGATGCATCAGGAAAGCAGGAGGACTCCTGCACAGAGCTGACAATATGGATGCTGTAATCTCCGTATTGAGTGGACACTCAGATGGCAGTAATCAGTACAAGAGAACAGGCTGTGAAGGATGCTGTGGTACATCTGAAGCTCACCAACCGCCATAACTGTAGGTAACTTTAACAGCAGCATTCTTGCCACAAAGAATCACCCACGGAAGTTACAAGCAATGCGGAAATTTTATCTTTGGCTTTTAGAGTGGCAACTTGCAATGCTGTTCACATCCCTCGGGAACACCGTTACCCCAGAACGGAGGATTTACTTTTAAGGCACACGAGGAGACTGGCAGACACTTTGAAGCTGCATTAGCAGAAAGGTAAAATGAGAAGTTCATCAAAGAGACAGCACAAAGGTTGCAGACTGACTCCAGCAGTCCACCAAAAATTTAAATCTATGTGGTTAGATATGAAAGAGCAGAGCTGTGCTTTAGATACCTGCATTGGATGTAGACGATACATGACTCACTGGAAACAAAGATGTCTTAAACTTCTTTTGTACATGCCAAGGAATGTCAGACCTCATCCTGGGAGTCAAACCTTAGCATCAAATTTAAGCAAGACACAAAAGCACGTACAAGACATGTTCACACATTCCCTCTTCCTGGCTTGGCCCTCCCCTAAGCATGCAGGAAGCATGCCCACAGCTGTACTGAGGCCAGCCAGATCAAAAAGCCCACAAGAGCCTCCTATACCAGCTAAGGACTGCAGAAGCACAGCTGCTGGCTAACTCCATGCCCTACTACCTGTGAGCGGCAGGAAGGTCAGCAGAGTGCAGAGTCCTCCACTACCTCCCAAGATGACTTCAGGCCCACAGCTTTTTTTGCTGAACCTTTGCTCCCTGAACAGGTTGAAAAGGTGGGGAGTTGCCCTCTGCCTCGCTTCTCAAGATAAAAGCTTTTGGAGGATGCTTGGCAGGGGGTGTCTGAGTAGCAAACCAGGGCTCCTGCCTCGCTGCTTTGCACACACTGTCCTACACGGCACATCCTGATGTCTTGCTGCAGTGGAGTGAGAAGCAATCTGCTTGCTTCATTTGCCTTTTTTTAAAAGAGCCGCACAATTTTCCTGGAAAAAGTGACATTAAGAGCATCATATTTGCAAAGCAAGACACTTGACCCAGGAAATGGTAATGTTACAGTCATCTGCATGATCTTAATGCTGCTCCTTTGCTGACACGTGTTATGACCACAACTAGTGGCATGAGCACATCACATTTTCCTGCAGGATTATGCCTGGTCCTGCATTTGGGGTAGCAGAACAGAAAGGCAATGCTCGGTACTGCCCAGGGAAATGGGGCATCTTGCTTTATGTGAGCCCAAAAGGCCTGGTATCACAGTGCCCGGTATCACAGTGCCCCAATCAGAGCCATTAGCTCCCTGGGCTTGTCCAATGCTAAAATCTTCATAGGGCACTTAAACAAACAAGGCAAGTGGCTGCCAGAAGAGGAAGAGCAGTTATCTCGTTCATGCAGCACTAGACTAGGACCTATGCTCTAGTGTGAGCTTTGTTGAGGCTAAGGGACTTGCCCAAAGTCACACAGGAAATCTCTGTGGCTCAGTTCTGCATCACAGAACGGGTGATAAAATTTCCTGACCTCTCTGGAGGAGGGTACAAGACGTTCAGGTAGCACAACACCAAAGAAAGGGAGAAAAAAAGGCAGAGGAAGTACTTGCTACATGCTAACTTGAGCTCAGTAAGGATAAGGTGCTTCAAAGAGCAAGGCTGGGAAGAGACACCAGTCACCTCCCATGAGGCACAGATATTAAAACAGTGACTCTTGCTAAAAACCACTCTAACATGTAACATAAACTGTCCTCTCAAAAAACCTTAAAGAGAAAGGAGCAACTGTGCTAAACAACTGCATCCATCACCCGGCAACAGTCTTCCCCTTTGTCCCACCCCTACAGCCACACAGAAACCTGAAGACTTTTGGTTGCATTTCCCACCTCACAGGATCCAGCCTGAATTAGGAGGAACAGAGAGACCCAGACTCTTTGCTAAGGCTCCACCGTAGATACATGTAATTACATTTGCAATTAAGTTTGCATCTAGTTACAGGAAACCAGAGGCACTTTCCACAGATCAGAGTGATGTTATTGCACAGGTTTTCATAATGTACACAACACGGTGCTCTGAAACTCACTTTTCACTGACCCACTTTCCACTGAGAAGAAAGTTCATCTTTATTTATCTGAACTTTCTGCTTTTCCTTGCTCACTCGCAGGAATGCCGTCTGCATGTTAATGCAAGTGAGGGGAGCCAGGGGAACTGGTGGCAACACCATCCGCTTCAAATCTGGGACAATCCAGTCCCTTGCTCGCAGGGCATTAAGGCAACACATTCAGGCCCCAAGGAGAAGGAGCACCCAGCCGCCCTCAGATGACTCCTGCCAGCTGACTCACAGTCCAATGCTGACAGACTCCCTAGACATGACAGAGTTTGGCTGCCACAGGGAGAGGAGCATTGCTCCAGGGGAGGCTCTTTAGGCTGGGAAGAGGCAAGGATGGAAGATTCCTGATGACTTTTCCCTCCAGTCTCTTCTCAGCCTCATGGTGCCTTTCTATGTGGGACAAGACCTAGGGTCTCAACAAACCACAGCAGTCCTGAAGAGATCATCAGGGGCTCCAGAGCAGCATGCGGAAGTGCAGTTTCCCCAGCCTGGCCACAAGCCATCTTGCCATAAAACTCAGCTCTGCACTGGCTACCTTTGACTACTCCCCCTGCCCCTACTTAAAAAAAAAAACAAAACCCAAACCCACATAAAGCATCCAAACAAGGGGGAGGCCCAAAGAGCATACCAGAGGAACTCAGCTCAGCGAAGGCACGTGAGCCTCACCACTGTGCCCTGATGTCATGTTCAGCCACAGGGCTCTCCCAAACGGCTCACCTGGCCACCACCTTGACCACAGCCGAAGCAGGGGTGTGCGTACCTCCTCCCAGAGGCAGATGGGAGATCACACCTTCCCTAGGAGCAGTGGCCAGACAAACTGTGACAAGTTCTCTGGGAAGCCAAAGAAGATCCCAAGGAAGCAGGCACAGTGAGCGAGTGGGGATATCAGCAAAGACAAAACGAGACAGCTAGCCACACTATCAGAGTGGATCTAGCAATTGCCTTAAGGCTACAGCCCTGCAGAGAGATGAGTGTCCTAGGTAGCTGCTAGTCTTAGCGGTTGCAAGGGCAGATTAAGCTCAGATCCCCCTGCGTGCTGTGGACCAGCATGTGCCCAAATTCTTCTAACACCTATGGTCAGACACCAGCTCCCATGTGCTCTCAGGGAAGAAGTGACAAGTGTTGCTGGTCCAACAAGTGACAGCCACAAGTGTCAGCCAAGCCAAAACCAAAAGCACCTCAACTCTTACCTTTCATTTCTGTTTTTTTAACACCCCTGTCTACCCTCAGATCACCAACACAGACTGCTGCTACGACAGTTACCACAGCTCGCTGTGAGCATGCTGCTTCAGTGCCAAACGTGGTAAGGCATGCCCTGCAGCAGCTAACCCATGCATTCAGCCATCCCAAACTACAACCTGCTACTGCTGCACAAAGGTCCCCAAGGCCTGACCCCACTAGGGCCAACACACCAGAATACAGGTCACCAATGTTGCCAAACTTCAGATGGCCTCTTTCAGTCTCCTCAAGTTTGCATGGTGTTTTTGGCCTGCCTGTGGTGAAGTTCTTTTCCATGTAAGATCCGCTAAAGGACTGAATATAAAATTTTGCCTGCTTTTTTTTACTGCTGAGCATCCCACAGCCTGGCTCTGAAAAGGCCATGTGCCAGCTGTCTAGAGGTTAACAGAAGGGTTCTCCCCCCCAGGCTTCGCATTCCTGTTGACATGGCAGTCCCTGGGCTGTTTTAGACAGGCATTGCCAGATACAATTCACCAAACGCAGGCAGCACATGCAATGCTGTTCAAATGTCAGCACTCACAGCTCTCCTCCTCCAGAGAAGCTCTCAGCCCAGAGCTATGCTGGACAGGAGACATCAAAACATCGCTACAGCATGGGGAACACCAAATCCATTTCCAAGCCCATCATCCCAATGTGCTTAATGAGAAAACAAGAGTTTTGGGGTGAAGGAGGAGACCCAACAGTCCTTTGGCCCTGCCAACCCAGCTCCTCTCCCCCTTGCTTCCAGCCACCACAAGCCCCTACAGCATCAACGGGACACTCACCTTGAGGATCTTCACAACGACCCTCTCGTTGTTGGTGATGTTGATGGCCTCAAAGACCTCGCTGTACTTCCCTCGCCCGAGCTTGCGAACCAGCTGGTAGTCGTCCTGATTGCTGCGGGCAGCAAGAAGAGAGAAGAGGAGGGGGGAGGAGACGATCACTGACAGGGCAGCAGGCCGGGGGAGGGGGAGGCCCTCTCCCAGCCCCCCCCTCAGCCGCCCGCAGCCCCCTGGGGACACCCCAAAACGGGGCGGGGGGGAGCAGGGAACCCTCCCCGTGGGCTGGAGCCCGCAGGAGGGTGCGGGGCCGCCGGCGGCCCGGGGAAGGGGGGGAGGTCCCCGCGGGGCGCTTTACCCCCAGCTCGGGACGTGCGCCTCGTAGTCCCAGTACTCGCGGCTCCTCAGGCTGTTCACCTCGGCGTACACCCGCGCCCGGCTGCCGGCGGCCGGGCCGGGCATGGCGGCACCGGGCGGCGGCTGCAGGAGGAGGAGGAGGGCGCGGGGCCGCCGCGGGAGGCCGGCGAGGCGGGGCGCGGCGCGCAGGAGGGCGGCGGCGGGCGGCGGCAGGGCCAGGCCGGAGCGGGGCCGGAGCTGGGCGGGGCGGGGCCGGCCCAGGGACGGCGGGCGCGGGGCCCGCGCGGAGCGTGCCGAGGCCCGGGCCCGGTGCCGGCGGCGGCGGCTGCAGCCTGGGCCGGCCCCGAGCGCCGCGCAGCCAACCCGGAAAAGGCGCCGCCGCCGCCGCGAGAGGCGCCCGCCTGTCGCCCCCCAGCCGCACGCCGCGCAGCGCACCCCAGCGGCGCGGAGGTCCGTCCCCTCGGCGCCCGCTCGCCGCGCGGCTGCCGTCACGCCTCGTCACCCCTCGTCACGCCTGGTCACGCCCCCCCTCTCCACCACTGCAACCGTCACTCACCTGTCAGGCCCCGCCACCCCTCCTCAGCTCGCCTCGTGTCACCCACCACCGCCCCGTCACTCAAACCCTCTCCATCCCCTGTCACCCACCCAACCTCCTCCTGTCCCCATCGCGGCTTTGTCACACCCTTATCACACTCCTGTCACACCCTGACACCCTCGTCGCCCCCTCACACCCTATTGCAGACTCTGTCACCCCACCTCAGTCCTGTCACACCCCTGGTCAGTCCCCTGTGACACCATCGCCCCCATCATTGCCTGCCACAGCCTCTGTCACCCCCACAGTGGGACCTGGGATGGAGGAAAGGCTCCATGTTCCTCTGGAGGGACTCCACAGAACCACAGGCTGGTTAAGGTGAGGCACCTCCAGAGGTCACCTGGTCCAGCCTCTCTGCTCCAGCAGGACCACCCAGAGCCAGTTGCCCAGGACCGTGTCCAGACAGCTTCTGAATACCTCCAAGGATGGAGATGCCACAGCCTTCCTGGGCAACCTGTGCCAGTGCTTGGTCACCCTCACAGTGAAAAAGTGTCTCCTGGTGTTCAGAGGGAACCTCCTAGGTTTCAGTTTGTGCCCATTACCTCTGCATCACTGGGCACCACTGAGAAGAGCCTGTCTCCCTCTTCTTTGCACCCTCCCTCCAGTCCCTCATTCATCTTCATGTCCCTTTGCTGGGCTCTCCCCAGTATGTCCCTGTCTTTCTTGTACTGAGGAGCCCAGCACTGGACACAGCACCCCAGGGGTGGCCCCACCATTGCTGAGCAGAGGGGAAGCAGCCCCTCCCTCCACCTCCTGGCAATATTTTGCCTAACGCAGCCCAGGTCTGTATTTTTTTTTTGTTTTTTTTTTTTTTTTTTTTTTATTTATCTTCTTTGTGGCTTATGTTCAGCTTGGTGTCCATTAAGACCCTCAGGTCCTTTTCAGCCAAGCTGCTTCCCAGCTGGGTGGCCCCCAGTGTAAATTGGTGCCTGGGGTTGTTCCTCCCCAGGGGTGGGATTTTGCACGTCTCCTTGCTCAGGAGAACTTCAGGAGGTGCCTGCCAGCCCATTTCTCCAGCCTGTTCAGATCCCTCTGGATAGCAGTGCAACCCTCTGGAGTATCTGCCACTCCTCCCAGTTTGGTGTCATCTGCAAACCTGCTGTGGGTGCGCCCTGCCCCATCATCATGATCATTAATGAAGATGATTGCATTGGCAGTGCTTTACCTAATGCAGAGCCCAGGAGACCATTCACCTTCTTTGTAGCAGGGACACGTTGCTGGCTCATGTTCAGCTTGGTGTCCACCAGGGCACACAGGTCCTTTCCAGAAAAACTCCTTCCCAACAGGACTGGACCCAGTATTGACCCTTGGGGCACACTGCTAGTGATTGGCCTCCAACTAGACTTCGTGCCACTAATTACCACCCTCTGGGCCAGTTTTCAACCCACCTCATGCTCTCACCTCCTGGTGCCTGGTGAGTCCCAGGGGAGCTGCCAGCTCCAGCCCTTCCCCAAGCCCACGCCAGTCGGGTGCAGCCGGGTCTCAGCACCAGCCACCAGCCCAAGAGGTGACGAGCAGAGCTTGGGACATGGGTTGCTTGGTCTTACTCTGGCGCTGCTCCTGGCTGGCCACCAAACATCAGCTTAGGCTTGGCTGGAAATTAGACTTGGCTCCAGGCTTCATGCTGGCTGCCGAGGAGTCTTTCCAGCCATCAGGTCACAGGGCCACCACTGTCCTTCCTTTCTGTAGGCATGCGCTTTCAAGTCAAAACCTTGGAGCCTTCAAACTGTGTGCAGATTTTGCACTTCTTGGTATTGCTATTAATGGGAAAAGCAACACCTGGTAAACAGAGGAGCTAAGCCTTAGGCTGCTGTTCCTGATGGAAGTACATAGAGAGACAATTTCCTTTTCCTTTGAATGCTAAGAAAGGAAAAGGGCCCACAGGGTCCTCAATTCACAGGGCTAAAGCTGATGTGAGTGATGGGCTTTGAGGCTTTGAGGAAACCTAAGGAAAGTATCCTTGGAAAGATAAGCACGTGGAGTCAACTGTGTACTGCAAAACCCAGTGGGCTTTCCAGGTGCCTGAGACTGAATGCTGAGATAACCCAGTAAGACTTTATCATTTTATACTTTGGGTCCTGACTGAATGCAGTCCAGGCAAGACTTTCACAAGATCTTTGGAAAACAAGGAGGATGTGTTCAAAATGCTCGCTCTGCCAGGGTACTCAGCACTGGACAGAAAAGGCAAGCTCAACAGCCACTCCTGCTAAACCTGTCTTAGCAAAGCAAGAGGAAAATCAGCTGTCCTTGGGGAAGTCTGCCACGTCCAGAGTCCAGTTGACTGGCCTCTTCCTACCACGACTTCAGAGCGAAGATGAACATCCTCTCCTAGGACCTGGAGGAGATGCAGAAATGCATAAGCAAAGCAGTCAGCCCCTGCATAAATTAGAATTTATGACAGCATATGCAAAGGCATTGAGTCATGGGTTTAAAGTGGCGCTGTGATACTGGCATATGTGTATGGCTTTTTTGCAGACCAAGATGGCTAGATCTGCACCACTACACAGCTGACACATACATCTCTCCCAGTAAATTCTGCATGGGACCAGGGTAAAATCCTGCATTAAAAGGGAGATTTGCATCCCACAGGGTGCTGCTATTTGGGCATAGGCATTCAAATGTCGTGTTGGATAGAATTTTTCTGAACGATCATTTTCCTGGTGGAGTACGCTAGGTTGTCAGCAGTTTCATCACTGGTGACATCTTCCTTGGTGCTTTCCAGTGGGACGCAGGCAGGCTACTGAACTGGCTTGCCAGGCTGATTTCTGGCAGGAAAGCCAGCCCATGTGCTGCCAGCTCCTCCAGCTGACACCTTGGCTGCCCAGCTGCGGGAACCGGGGCTGCCTGCTGGTTTCTGATGCTGCCCAGCGCTTCCCACAGCAAAAAGCTCTGTTTGCAGTTATGGGGAAGTTTGCCAAGCTTTACCTACTTTGTCTGAAATGCTAGTGAGTTATTTTTATTATTATTACTACTATTTTCAAATCTGGTTAGAAAGATCCAGCTGTTTCCCAGAGCAAAGTCAGAGAAAATATGTTTTCAGCCATTAAAAACACCTGGAGATCTTGTCCTGAAGGTACTTCAGAGCTCTGGAGCCTGGTGTTTGTCGAGGGACAAATCTTCTGGCAGAGATGTGCTGAGTCTCCTGCTGACCTCTGAAAAGCTTTGTGCAGCTGGACAGAGCTATAAACTTCTAAAAATCTGCACCCCAACTTTCTGCAGCTGCAAAGCCTGCAGCACAACATTGCTGGACCCTCCAGAGATGCCATCCCTGCCTACCATCCCGTCATGGCTCCCCTGGGTCACTCAGCTGCCTCTCCCCATCCTACCAAACGATGAAATACTGGCTGTCTCAGGCTGGAGCATTACAAAGCATGGGCCAGTGCAGAGACCAACAGTCTGGTGTTATAATTATCTCCGTGGTCTTAATCAGCCAGCTCACACAAGCACTGTTTTTAACACAGGTTTTCATTCATGACCCCATGTTAAGCTTTTTCGTGGGATCCCTGTCCCACCCTGCATGCAAAGAGGTCCTCCAGGATGTGTCACATACATGCTGTCCCCTCCTCCTCATCTCAAATCACTTGATTTCTGACATCAAGCTCTGTATGTGATGAAGATCCTGCAATGAGGGGTGTTCATCCCTGCACCTGATGAGGCTGGGAAGTGTGGTTCCTCCCATGGATCTGATGCAGTTATGACTCAAGATGCGTTTTGAAGATGAGTTTTGACATGTTTTGGCCAGAAATAGGACCAGCATTGCCAGGGCATTGATTTTTCTCCCATTTATATAAATAGGTTGACTTGCATCCCTCATCCCAGAAAAACCGTGGAAATGCATCACCGGCCACATCATCAACTTTCAGGGGAGAGACGCACATTTAAACAGACCTGCCACCTGCTGCCGTTGGTCCTGAGCATCCGGCACAGGGAATTCAGAGCATATCACTGTTGCCATGGTTTAGATCCAGCAACAGGGACACTTAGAAACGATGCTCCACACCCTCACAAATCTCTCTCCTAAAATTAGGCATGCCTCTGGGGGGCAGCTGCCTTCAGGACTGGTGCTACTGTTCCCCCCGGTTTTACAGCCAGACCATGATAAAGCAGAGTCTTTAAGAGGAAGATTGCAGTGTCACAGGCAGAGAAACCCTCACCATGGTGCAGGTGCACCCCAAATGTGAGCTGGGGGCCAGTGTTTGCTTGCACCCCTCCAGAGGCTTTGCGGCCCAGCTGAGGGGCCGGATCCTGTCTGGCATGTCTGGAAAGGAGGAGCCAGGAGGCAGCACCTAACCAGGAACTTCTGGGAGTGGGCACTGCAGGAGCGGGAGTGATATGCACTGCCCCCCGGGGTGGCTGCCCCTTCAGCATTGCACCCCCCTGCGTTGCTCTGGCCAACCCCGCTGCGTTTGCACTGCAGAAGTCTCACTGAGGGCTCAGGGACCCCCCAGAGCTGCAGCCCTTCAGGCAGGGGCCAGCTGTGTCATGGGGGTCTGTCTCCCCCCATGCCCTGCCAGCAGCACCTTCCCCTGCTCCGGAGGCCTGCGGGACCCCCCGGGACTCCTGCGTGGGTGGGGAAGCAGGGCCTGAGCTGCATGTGTGTGTGCACGTGTGTGACCTTGTGTCAGTGTGCGTGCGTGCAAGTACGCCCAGGTGTGTGTGCATGTGCACATGAGATCCTGTGTGTGCCTGTACGTGTGTGTCCCTGTGTCCCTGTGCCTCTGTCTCTCCATGCTCCCCGTCCCTGTGTCCCCGTGTGCCCACATGTCCCATGCCCCCTGTCGCCGTGTCCCCCCATTTCCCCAGTCCCCCCATGTCCTGTGTCCTATGTCCCTGTGCCCACGTCCTCCCATGCCCCCTGCCCCTGTGTGTTCCCATATCCTCTGTCCCATGTCCCTTGCCCGCCCGTGTCCCATGTCTCCCCCATGTCCACCCGTGTCCCCATGCCCCCTGTCCCTGTACCCGTGTCCCCTATGCCCCCTGCCCCCGTGTCCCCCTGTGTCCCATGTGTCCCTATGTCCCGTGTCCCATGTCCCCCTGAGCCCGTGTCCCCCCATGTCCCATGCCTCCTGTCCCATGTCTGCCCGTGTCCCCCCATGTCCCATGCCTCCTGTCCCATGTCTGCCCGTGTCCCCGTGTCGCCCCTGTATCCCGTGCCCCCATCCCCGTGTACCCCCCGTGTGTCCCTGTGTTCCCATGTCCCCCCACGTCCCGTGTCCTCCGTGTCCCGTCTCCCCCCCGTCCCCCCGTGCCACCGCCCCCTGCCACCGCCCACCGCCCCGCCGGCAGCGCGCACCGCCCCCGCCGTTGCCAGGGGACGCCATGGCGGAGCGGGGCCTGGCGGCGCTGCCGCTGCCGCAGCTCCGGGCGCAGCTGCGGGAGGCGCGGTACCGGCGGCCGGCGGGGAGGGGGGTCCTCGGGCTGCGGGGTCCTGCTGGGGGCTGCAGGGGCCGGGGCGGGCCTGGGGGCGCCGCTGGGCCTTTACCCCCGGCAGGGCCGGGCAGGGTGGGTGGGCAGGGCCGGGCAGGGTGCCCCCGGCCACCCCCGCGCTGGGCACCATCCCCAGAGGCCCCGGTGGCCCGGCTGGCCGCGGGTGCCGCCTCACCGTGGTCGGGGTCTGGAGGCAGGCTGCCCGCTCTGCCGCCCCAGGCGCCTGGGAGGACCCGGTGCCTCAGGCCCTGCCGGCTGCTTCGGGTCTGGGAAGGAGCGGGTCTGGCCGAGCCCCTGTGTCCTGGCCGGGTGACCTCAGGCCCTCCCGCCCCTTTCGGGTAGGCCCCTGTGCCCTGTGGTCACCTGTTTTGGCTCAGCTGCTCCCCGGTGCGGTGCTCAGCTCGGCCGAGGACTCAGCCTGACCCCCTCCTCCTTGCAGCCGCGCCAACGCCCTGCTCCGAACTGAGGTGGAAATGTTTGAGAAATGGTACTGTAGGATGGAGCCGTGCAGCCTGTCACTCCGGCTGCTGTCCGAGACGCACGATGCCCCACCGGAGCTGATGCAGGTACTGCTCTGGAGCCAGGGCAGTGGCTGCGTGCCTGCAGGTTTTTGGGTCTGGCTGCTGCCTTACGGCACAGAGCCATGACCCTTCCTCCCCCTGCAGCCCCTCTGACCTCTCAGCACTCATCTGACAGGAGGCCAGCAGGCAAGCTCCCCAGTTTGAAATGAGATGAAGAAAGTCTCCCCCAACAGCCCTCTGCACTTGGGCTTCACAGTGATGAGCCCTTAACCTAGACACCTGCTTGCAAAAAGGCGCTGCTGGTCTTGTAGGTGTAAGAGTTCGGGCTGCCTTGTCATTCCTGCACTCAGTGTAAAGGCCAGGCTGCCTTCTCATTTCTCCTCCTCCAGCTGATGCTGTCTCTTCCCTGCGTGACAGCACTATGTCCTCCTGAACAGCAAGTGCCAGGGAGATCTGGAATGAGGTAACCCCCATGCAGGATAATCTGAAGTAGTAGTTAAACAAATAGGGAGGCTGGTGCCAAGAAAGCAGGAGACTTGCCCAAGGCCGTGGCAGGTCTGTGATGGGTCGCTCTGCTCCTCTCCTTCCTCCTGGGGAAGTTCACGTGGGCTTAGACCGGTGTGCATCCACGCTCAGGTATCTCTGCTGAGTGCGTGTTGCTCTCTTCTTGCTGGAGCCATGAACAGGCCTTTGGAGCAGATTTTTACCTCCTGGCCTGAACGTCGCCTTTTCACCAGAGACAGAGTGAAGAGCAGCTCTAGACCCTTTGTGGTGGAGCTCCTTTCAGCCAGCGTCCTGCACTGGGTTTTAGCACCTGCCTGAATCCAAAGTAGCCACTTTCTGGTTAGTCCCAGACTGAGCTCTAGAAACTTTGCCTTTGGCCAGGTGGGCACTTGCCCTCTGCAAAGCAGTGCCTGCCTCGCTGTGTCCCCACAGCACTGGGAATTGCTCCTGAGTGGTGTCAGTTCTTCCAATAGCATGCTTTGGCCTGCCCGTGCTGCAGTAAGCTCAGCTCCTCTGGGTGTCTGACCCAGGCAGTGGTAGGAGACCCCATCTATCCTATGCAACAATTAGCATCTTCACTACGAAGAGGTGTTTTACCTACCCACATGAAGCGGTCACATTGGCTTTAACCTCTAGCCCTGGATTTGTCTGTTGAATTGAACTGAAAGTGCTTGCGTAAGAGGGTTTTGTGGGTGGATGAGAGGACAGATGGGGTCAGCCTAGGTGTGGCCCTGAGTTACCTCTGGTCTGGAGAGGCCTCCTTGTCCTTGCTGTAAGCTGAAATCCTGCTAACATGACCGTTGAGATTATTTTCTTTTTGAATACAGGAAAATGCAGCAACAGTTGGCCAGTGCTGGCTTTCTAATGGCATCTGCATTGTTCCTTGGTTGTTGCAGACACGTGGCAGGTACAAATCCAAGTTGCATGGTGCGACAGACTATTTTGTAAGCCTGACAGTGGAGCAGAAATGTGAGCTGGCTGAGCGGGAGCTGACTGAGATGAAGGATGAGATTCAGAGGATGAATAAGGACTCAGAGCAGACCTTGCAGAACTTCGAGGTATGGCTCTCCAGGACCCCTACGATCACCCAGGTGTCAAACAGTATTGTTACTTTTCACACCTCTTTGAATGTGCCAGCCCTCAGGCGGTGAGACGGACTTGCTTGGTAAGGGCTGTTCATAGCAGAGCATTGCTGTGAGTGGTCCTGAGTTGAGAGTGGGAGCCAGAACTGTCCTCTCACCTCACCCCTTTCTTGAAGGCAAGTACACCAACAGAGATCAGAGGTGCCCATTCTCTAAAGACGGATCTTATTATGGCAGGAACTAATAATAATACAGGCGAAGGGAAGATTTTTAGGTAGAGGAGCTCAAATCTGCTGTGCGAGATGAAGAAGTCAATGCTCGAAAGAAAAACCTCCTTTTTGTCAGTTTCTTGAAGGTGTGCCCTTTGTGCCAGACTTATTTTTCATTCCAGCAGCTCCCAGAAGCTTCCTGATTTGGCTAAACTCCATGCAGTCCTCTCCGGGGTCTGCCTTTCCACTGTCTCTGGGATTTCTTCAGAGCATGCTCCAAGTGTCCAAGACTGTGTTCCTGCTGCAGGCTCCTTGTGGCCGTATGACCATCTCTGCCTGCCCTGTGCTGGCTGCCAAGATCTCCTAGCCAAGATGCTCAGGAGCTTTTGGGGAAGGAGGGAACTCTGCATTCGGTTCAGACCACTGATGCTGCCTGCAGTGGCCAGGAGAGGTGAGGCAGGCAGCCTGTTCCTCTCGTGTGGCCACAAGGCATATGCAGTAAACAAAGGGTGGTAATTTTTTGTCTTGTGTTGGCTTAGTCAGACTGGCAATGTCTGTAGGCCAGGATGGAGTGACAGATGTTGAAGCTCAGGCATGTGAGATTTTTTTTTTCTTGTTTGTTTTGAGTCAGTGACTGTGTGAGCCTGTGCCATGTGCCCCGAGCTGCACAGGGTGAAACTCAGTGCTCCCACAGGAGAAATGCTAGTAATGCCAGCAGAGAGCATGCCTGGTCCTTTCAGGTGTTCTCTGTTCCCAAAGCTGTTTGAATAAGGGAAGTTAGCACCTCTTGACTGTTATGCGACTTTATTTCTATAGGCAGTCATAGAAGAAGCAGATGTTTGGTGGACTGATGTTAAGAAAGCCATCAGTGACTTTGAGAAAGACATCATCAGCACCATCTCCAGCAAGAAAGGGAGTATCGTAGCTTCTGAGAAGCTGCTGAGATACATGGAGGAGAAGAACCGCCAGAGGGTCAGTGCATCATAGCAAATTTTGAGGCTAGTCTGTCATCTGACAATTATGTTGGTTAGGGAAAATCCTAGTTCCCATACTCCTGTGTGGCTTACATCATGTTTTCAGACTGTCTTAGCAAGTCTCTTTGGACAGCCCTTGTCACACTTGTCAGTTGGTGACTAGCCCAGGTGCTCATCAGGCTGCTGAGCTGCAGCACAGCTGTGACCACAGATGATGCAGGGCCCTTAGTGGAGCCTGGGAAAGTGCACGGCCATGCCCCCACATTTGGGGCAGGGTGATACTGAGCAGCATTCCTTGCTGGGCTTCTTTCTAAGCCAGCGGTGAAGGCTGCAGTGTGGATGAGGTGAACGGGAACCGCACCATAAAGAGTGGGGTCTGGGTGCTCTTTCTCCTCCCAGGCTCTGCTGTTCCACTATAATCTGCTGTCTTTCTTTAGGATCTGCTGAGAGAGAAGTTGCGCTTAAAAAATTATTTGCTCAAGTGTTACAAGAAGAAGCTGCAGCAGCAGCTCAGGCAGGTGCGTGCGGCAGTTGAGGAAAAGCAGGAACTAGATGGCCCCTTGAAGAATGAAAGGAGTACAGCCCAGTGCAGACGCAGGGCCTGCTCTGTGTAGAGATGCGTGGCCCTCCTCCTCCTCCCCTTCGTCCTTTGCTCCTGGCCTTGCTACCTTTGTCAAAGGGCATTGTTGTCTGCCCAGGTTCAGACCTGGCACATGTCTGTGTGAATGGGATGAGACCAGCAGTCTCACAGAGTGGAAGCTGGCCGATCTCTTTGTGCCCTGGAAAATATGTACAGTGGATCAGAGCAGTTCCCTGGGGACTGGCTGCTGCTGGTGTGGCAGGAGCCTCGCCAGAGGGGACCTGTCTGCACTGCTTGGACCCCCTAAGCTAGGACAGAGAGCACAGGCTCAGTGGCACGCCATGTCTCGCATTTCTCCCTGAGCCCCAGGTTTGCAGCCAGGCTGAAGACCCTGTTCTTTAGGTCTGCTTTCCCCACAGAGCAAAGTTCTCTTACTTGGGATGCAGCTTTGGTCAGCAACCTACAGCTCTGCTTCCTTGGGGTTTGCAGAAGGAGCAGATGGGAGAGACACTCCGTGAGGTCCATTTGCAGCAGCTGCAGGTTAGAAATGCCCAGTACCAGGAGAAGATTGATGAGAAGAATGAGGAGCTGCTGCAGCTAAAACTGACGTCAGGGAAGACTGTCCAAGTCCTCAACTTCTATAGAGTGAGTGAACCTCCCGGCACCTCCGTTTTGGCTTTCTTCTGTTTCTGAGGGTCACACACGAGCTCATGCATCCTTCCCTTTCTCAGTCAGAGGATACCAAATACCTCTCTGCCTTCCCACTGAGTTCTTAGCAGTTGGGTTGGGAGGTTTGCCCAACACACCAAGAGCAGTGATGCCCTCATTCATGTTTGGCTGCAGCCTGATGATGGAGCCTGATGCTGCTTTGCAGCATGGTTATTTTACACTCCAGGAGAAAATTCCAGTAGGAAAGAGCTTTGGTGCTGACTTACACAGGAAAATACATTTTTTACATAATCTGTGACATTAGAAAAGATGTCATGAGCTGCAGCAGCTGTCACTCTGAGTCTCTGCTCTTATCAGTGAAAAGTACTTCTCAGCTGGGTGTATTTGCTTCTCTCCAATCAGTCATTCTGTCTGGGTCAGTCCTAAACCCTGGCTGCTGTGCCGTGGGCTGTGCTACAGTGTGACACAGAGGACATAAAGAAGCGATAGCTGCGTGACCAGGGCATGATGCTGTCTTCTGCAGGGGACAAGCGGTGCCGCAGAGCTCCCTTGGGACCAGAGCTCCCGCACTGCCAGCTGAGACCAAGCTGGAGGAGTGGAGGGGTGGCTTTGCAGGTGGCTGGGAGCTGCCACTGCACCTGCTGATGCTGTCCTGCTCTCATGTTCCAGAGGAAGCTGCAGGATGCCATGGAAACGTTCACATCACTGATGAAAGACATCTCCCAGAGGAAGGAGCTGCTGGAGAAAATTGAAAAGGAAGCTGCTCTGGTGGAGGAGGTAAGAGCGATTTGGGAGGCCCTGAGACTTCACTTGGGAGGACTCTTTTGAGGTACTTTTTGTGGTATGTTGGGATACCGATGCCCATTCAAGGCCCAGCAATGAGCTGGATACCTGTCTGCTTTTCTGGGTCTGAGCAAGACCTGGGGCTCCTGCTGGTGCCAGTGAGCATGGGCAGGTTTGCAGAACAGGCCATGTTGTGGATTTTGGCCCTGGCTCCACAGGGACCTGCCACTGGCTTCTTGAAATTCTGTTTCCTTGAACTTTTCATCAGTAGTGTCCTCCCCAGGGAGAAGTGGCACTGCTGTCATATCAGTCTGGGGTATGTCCCCCACCACTGGCAGGGACACCACAGCTTTGGGAAGCAGGTTCAAAGGGCTCCCTAGCAGTGCTGCCTGGCAGGGATGGAGGCACTGGTGGATGCATCCCACTGCTCCCCTGCAGTGCTGGGGGTTTAATTTATCCTGCCTGCCTGCTTCTGTGGAGGACTGGCCACCAGCTGGCAGAGGGACATTTCTCTGGGATCTCCGTGCCCTTTGTCCCTGTTCCTCCGGCAGCAACGAGCTGAAGCTGAGAGTGTGAACCAGCAGCTGCAGAAGCAGCTCTCAGACTATGGTGTCCCCCCTGTGCTGAGTTACGTGCGAAAGAAGATGGCCGTTACTGACCTCGAAAACAGCCTCAAGGCTTGGGAGAGGAAGGTGGCAGTTGCTGAGGTGAGCGAGACTGGGCTGGGTGTGCAGGAGCCTGGATGTGTGGCAGCTGGGTGCTGCATCCTGGTGGAGCCGCATCTGTGCCTGTCCACCTGCAGCCACTCCGGGGACTGGAGTGCTCACTCCTGACCTGCCAGGAAGCCGTGTGAGAATTCTCGTGCAGCGGTTTCACCGGTGCCTGGCAGAGCCGGAGGCTCTTCCTGTTTACAGAGCAGCGATCGCTCCCTACCTCGAGGACGAAGGCTGAATTTTAATGACTGAGCTCAGAGGGGAAGCCAAGTCAAGGACACAGCTTGTCATTTGACAGGAAGCACCATTGGGCTGTTGCTATACTGAAACCTGTCGTGTGTGTAAGGAGAAGGGGATGTATGGCAGCCCAACACATTTCTGGCTCTGCATATGTAACCTGCACCGGCCTTTTCCAGTGCCCTTGATGGCTCCCCAGAGTTCGTAGCCCTCTTTGATGATCTCAAACATTTCTTACTCACTTGTATCTTGACTCTTCCCTGATAAGGAAAGGCTAACCAAGATCCAAACATGAGTTCATGGCAAAGTTGCAGGAATATCCTTGACTCTCCTCCTGCCCAAACTCCTGCAGCCTGGGAGGAGATGGAGAGATAACACAGAGGAGCATAGTCAAAGCCTGGAGGTAGCAGGACATGTTTGTATCCCTGCCCCATGCAGGATGTCTGTGGGCACAGCAGTGTGGGGAGAGAAGTGGCTAGGTTGGATGGGACAGATAGTGCGGTCCTGTACCTTGACACCCTGCTTGCCCTTGAGCGGAGATAGGCTTATCTGTGGCTGGGATGGGGAAGGCTCTGAACTTGTGCCTGTCCAGCACTTATCCCCCCAGCACCCCAGTCTGCCATGGACAGGGCTTACGTGGGCCAACCTTTCTCAGAGGTCAGAACTGTGTGGATTTGGGCTTGACCCATCAGCGCCAGTGCTGTGAGTTCAGAAACAGGGGTCTGGCTGTGGCTATCCCAGAGCTGGTGGGCAGCCTGCCTGCAGGCCCGTCTTTGTGCAAGCAGATTCCTTCTCACCCAGCTGCTGCCCTTGACCAGGAGACCCACGCTCGGCTTGCATGTTGTCTATGCAGCAGTGCCCAGAGTCCTGCCAGCCTCTGGGAGGTGGAGAGCAGCGAGGGCTCAAGGGGCTAAAGAAAGAACCTCTAGTTGTCCCTAGGATAAGATTGAGGCTATAAACCTGTTTTCCTTGCCAGCCCCTCTGTGGCAGGGCATGTCCACACCTGCTGCCATGCAAGGGGCTGTAGGTTTCTATACAGTGCTGTTGTGTGGGGTCTCTAGGCTTCCTGTGGCATTCAGGGGAGAAACCAAAGCTGGTGTAGACCCGCAGGAGCTCTCCTCAGCATGCCACAGTGAGCACCAATCTCAGGTGGCAACAGTGGGGGATGAAGGGCAAAGCAATACAGCAGTTCAGGCCAGGCTAGATTCCAGCCTTGCAGCTTTCTCCACAACATATCACTGCTGTCTGAACATATGAAGGCCTTCTCCTTTCTCCTCTTGCAGATGTCCTTGCAAAGCTACCACAGAGCATGGAACCAGGTCAGGATGTCTGGTAACCAGCACTAGGCTTGTCTGATGCCGCAAGGTGGGCAGTGGAAGCTGCAGAAGGAGCCAACCCTTTGGGGAAGTTTGCTGTCAAGTGGGTAAATGTAGCACCCTGCAAGTTGCAGTGAGGGGAAACCACTTCTGCATGAAATGATAAAGAAACCCATAGCTCTGTTGTGAGGCCATCTCTTTGGTCTGTCCCAGCATGTGCTGGCTTCCACCAGGCTCTGCTGCGTGGCCCCTCTGCAGGCCCTGCTAGGTCAGCCCGCTCGGCTCTGGTTGCTCCCCTCTCCCTCCACCACCACAAGCAGTTATTCTCTGGTGATCAAATCTGACATGTTCACAGGAACTGTCCTTTCTCTCTGGGCAAGCCCTGGTGATCACTTAATGCAGGAGGAATCAGAGGGGATTTCCTGAGAGATGTAGGAGTTCAACATCTCCAAGCATGCACCAACAATAGAAGAGAGCTGAGCAGTGTGTGCATATAGGGCAAATCATTTCAACATGGCATCCATGAAGCAAGCAGGCTTTCTGATCGCAAAAGGATACTTCATTTACCTAAAGAAACAAAACAGCAAGAAAGGAGCAGCTACCCCTTTCTCAAGCACCTGGGGCAAGTATAAGTGTCCCTTGGAGACAGGAAACTATTTCCCACTGCAGGAGTTATAAATCATCTCAGATGAGTTCAGGTCTGTCTTTCCCTTCTTGGAGTTGAAACCAACTTCCTGAAATATCCTCACTGCTGGTCTGGAAGCCTCTTCCCAGTCTTTGGGTGGAGCCTGCAGATCAGCTTGCACCCCGACTAGCGTGGGGAATGTGGGAGGTCCTGTCCTCAGTGGTGGCCAAGATCCAGTTGCTGTAGGAGGACACTGGGGTGTACAGGAACAGTCCGTAGCATCTCATGCCACCCTCACTGAGAATGCCTGTCAGGACCCATTTCTCAGTCCCTCTAATCTGGCACATTGACGGGGTTGCTGGCATCATCGTTTTGAGAGACAAAAAAGGCAGGGTTGTGTCTCAGCAGTATCTTTCCTGCCATTGCTCTCGGTGGCTGTGGACTTCACCGGGGTGAGAGGGGAGCAGATCACAGCAGTTCGGTCCTTTATCATCACTGGCAGCAGCAAAGCACCACTGATTCAGGGGGCTGGCTGCCTTTGGGCTGACGATGTCCCTGTGTGCCCCAGGTGAAGTGACCAGCATCGCTCCCTGTGGCTGCCCATGCCCCCATCAACCCCCCCACGCCCGATCCTTTGGTACGTACCACAAGGAACCCCTCTCGGATTTGCCTCCTGAGCATCTTTGACTCTGGCCACGTCAAAGGCCCTTGGAGGCCCCAGCAGCAGGAGAGGTCCAGGGACCAGGAGCAGCGCCTGCAGGCCTGCGGGGAGACACTCACCCCGCAGCTCATGCAGAGGTGGGTATCACACGTTTAGACAAGTCTCCCACGCCTGCTATTTGCAAGCTGCGCAGAAGGGATCTTTTCCTGTAAGGACTGAGCAGGAGAAGCCCAAGTGTTTTGGCTGCTCTCCCAGCCAGGAGTTGGAGACGAGTAGAATGGGGAGGAGGTGGTTTGGCTAAATGTCTGCCTGGTCTGGGTTGGCACTCTGTGTCCCTTACCAAACAGCCTGCCACTTTGTCAGTGTCCCTGTGGCTGCAGCATGCGGTTGCAGCGATCCTTTTCATCAGGCAGGGATCCATGTCCACCACAGAGAGCACCCTCAGGAAGTTGCTGCAGCACCTTCCCCTGCCTGGCCGAGGGACCACCGTGAGCCTGTGGCTCTGGGCAGCCCTTGGCCTCCAAAAAACAGGGATGGGTGACCAGTGGGTGCTTCTTCCTTCCAGGACAAGCCCCGTTCCCCTTCCTCCCATTGGGGCTGTTGGCAGGAGGGAGTGGGAAGGCAAGTCTCTGCCCTGCTGGAGGGAGCTCTTTGCTGCAGGAGGCAGGAGTTACCTGCGGTGGGATGGATCCAGTCCGAGACCCAGCAGTTCATGAGGTCCGAGGCAGAGAGGCTCCTGTGGGGGAAGCAGATGGGCTGAATGACGCTGCTGAACTCCAGTGGGGCAGCTGTCCTGAGCAGAGCAACGTTGTTGTAGAGTGTCACCTCATCAAAGTCCTCGTGGGGGTGACAGAGCTGATCGAATACTGGGGCTGGTCCTCCCATCGCCTCTTCATGGTGCTCAGCCCAACCAAGGCCAGCACCTGCTGCCTGCGGGGGTGAACGGAGGGGACCGGGTGCAAGGAAACGCCTGGGGCAAACTCTGCCTGCCCCCGCTCTGATTGAAGGATGCTCGCCCAGCTGCTGGGCAGCAACGAGACCCTCCTGAGCACTGGGAGGTGGTGTTATTCCCTGCTGATTCCCAAGCCTTGCCCGTGGTGACACAGGGCCCCTTGCAGGGCACAGACCTGCTCCGCAGGCTGGATATGATGGTGAGGATCCAGTGCTCGTTCAGGGTGGAGCCGAAGGCCAGGAGGTTGCGCTGCGTGTCCTGCAGCACCACCCCCCATGGGAACTGGTCTGTGGCTGCAAACTCCTGCACTGATCTCCAGGGAGATGGGCTGGCCTGGATCCTGCAGGCTGCAGGGAAAAGGGGCATGTCGCTGGGTGTGCCTGGGCCTATGCTCTCCTGCTGCCCTCCTCTTCCCTCTGATGCCCCCTTGCCCCTTGCTGTGGCTGTCCCGAGCTTTGACCTCGCCTAGGACTGATGCCAGCACCACCCAGGCTCACTCACCCATGGGGCTGAGCCGGTGGCATGCCACTGTCAGATCATGCCTCCTCTCTCACCTGACGCTGGGGTGGCACAGCAGCATGAGGCTTCGCACTGCCCCAGCCGGGCAAAGGGCTGGGGCTGGGGAGCCAGTTTCCCCCTTCTCTGCCCACCTGTGGGGGGAGGGGGAGATGGCGTGCTGGCCAGGAGGGGCTTGGTGTGGGAGACGGCCCGGAGGGGCTCGGTGTGCCTGTGCTGAGCGTGCTGGGCCGGTTCCTCACCCTGGTATGTGGGCGCTGCATGTCCCGAGCACCATGGCAGTGGGCAGGGACACAGGGAGACCCAATGGGCCCATTCCCAGCACCCTGGCTCCCACTCCCTCTCCACGGGCCTCATCCTGCTGCACTCTGCCTGCTCCATCATGCCCCTGCCGATAGCCCGCCGGCCCCATGCTGCCCCCACTGCTTGGCACCCCGATGCTGCCGCAGTGCTCAGGCATCAGAATGCGGGCACAAGCTGCTCTGTGAGCTCACCGTTGCTGCGGCAGCTTGCAGGACCCTGCTGGCATTCGTGCACGGTGGAGGGGGCTGTCGGAGCGTCTTGCAGCCCATCTGCCTGCACAGTAAGGATCTCTGAGGCACAGCTCCTCCTGCCCTGGGCGCTGCTGGTTTCTGCCTGGGACAGCCTGTCCTGCCCAGGAGCTTCCTTTCTGCACGCCCACTGGGGTCTTTGCCCACCCTGGTCCCACTTGCAGGCAGAAGCAAGGGCAGCAGGAGGAGCTCTGGTGCTGCTTAAGGGGATTTATAAAAAAATGAAGGACCCCAAAGTTCGTGGAGGTGGCGGTTAGGGAACCTGGAGGGTAGCAGGAGCTTTTACAGGGGCACCACCAGGCTACAGCTGCCTGCAGCTGGGCTTTCCCATGGGGAGGTCCTGGTGGAGACAAGAAGTCCCTTCCAGCTCATGAAAGGCCGAGTGTGCCTTTGGAGAAGGTAGACAGAGAAGGTACAATAGTATGAAGGATGTGAAAACTACTTCTTTCCATCAAGGATGAGAAGATTGTTGAGAAAGAGAAATTACAGCACCCTTTGTATGCACTAATTAATAGCCACAGGTGAAGGGAGCTGGTGAGAGGCAGAAAGCACAGGCACTGGGGCTCCTGGAGGGCTGACGCACTCCCAGCAGGTTACCCCTAGCTCACTCTTCTCCCTGGCGAGGCGTGCGGTGGCTGCGGATGCATACACCCAGACCAGCCCCTTGGGTGCCCTCTGCAATACTGGGGATAAAGACAGCCGAGGGGAAGGGAAACGGTGCTGGTAGAAGGCTGGAAGGAAATCCAGGTTTGAGCACTTGTTTAAACGTGCATACAGACTAGGGCAGCATCAGCTGAGCTGATTTCTTCCCAGCATCTGAATACACATTTATTATATGCAGAATTAGCAAGGGCAAGGTCCATGCCATGGCTTGTTTAGGACAGGGGCATTCCAGGGAAACCTTGGATGTTTTTTTCATGTTGTGTTCTTCTCCCTAGCTATAGCCAATCCTGCATGTAGGAAATTCAGTACTCTGTGTTCTTGCAATAACTGTGAGTGCTTATCTGTCCCACTGAGAAGGGTCTTTCGTTTGTATTATCCCTGGCTCTTGTGATGTTGTGTTTGAAATGCCGTGGGAATCAGCTGCGAGGCAGCTGATGATCCCAAGGCCCATTTGTAGTTGTAGTTTGTGCCAAAAGGGGCCACTTAACCCTGCAAGAGGCAGGAAAACATCTCTGAGAGGTGGGTTTCACCCTGTCCTCCCCATAGGGGTGCCACTCCAAGGCTGATCCCGATCACCAGCAGGGCTGTTCCAATGTGATACCGGTGTCACCACAACCAGAATGTTTCCAAAGGTGATGCTGGCAGCTGACAGTGACACTGCTTGAGCCGGAGGTGCCTGGCACCTGATTCACTGTGAGCACGACTTGACTGTTTTCATGTTATCTGGATCCACAGGGGTCAAAGCCAACCTGCATGAGACCAGGTGCTGTTGGAACCATGACCATGTCCTTGACCCATGGGGCTGTGGGTTGGCCAGCTTGGTGACACCGGTCCCTTCCCACTTTGCAGGTCTCAGAGGAGGTCAGCACTGCCAAAGAAGCATGACCCCTATGGCAGCTCTCATGGGCAGCGCGGGACCCTCCTTGAGGCCAGCCCAAGCCTCTTCCTTTGCCCAAAGGACCAGCTGCCTCCTTGCCACTGCTGCTGAGAGATGGGCACCTCTTGTGAGGAAATTCAGCCTCCTAGCAGTCTGGCTGCAACCTCCGAACTAATGAGTTTTAAGCCCCGTGGTTAACGAAGCCAGCCTGACTCTGCACAGAGACAAAGCCCAAAGCCTGCCTCCAGCTCTGCCCACAGCAAGCTGAACACGGCGCTTCTGTGAGCTTGCACAAAGCCTCCCTTGTGCAGGAGGGGATCCAGCCAAACAAGTGATCTCCTTGGCTCTGTGTCTCCCAGTGCTCTATCATTTATATTATTTGCTGGATTGTTCCCAATACCAAGGAAAATTTAACAAGTAAAAGCATCTCATAAAAATCTATTGACCACAGTAAAATACCAACCCAGCCAAACCAGTCTGTACAGCATGACCTTCGCAGCCTTTGAGACACATTCATTCAGTTTACCACCTAGAAAAACAAACGCTATGTGGTACTTACCGCCAGTGCGAAGGCTTTGATTAAAGCTTGTGTTACTGAAGCACAGTGAGATGTTTGAGAGCCAAGTGCTGCTTCCTTCCCCAAGCCTGGTTCCCTGTTGTGCAACGACATGTCTCTTAAGTCATCTTCTTAGCATTTTGTGTGCTTCTCCTTTTCTGTTTCCAGATCACACTGCTCCCCTTGCTGCTGGCCTTAGCACTAAGGTCCTGACTCCTGGTGACGGCCCTTCTGGCTGGGTGCCCAGCAGGAACGATGCACCTTGTTTTTGCTGAGGAACTCTGTGAGAAAACAACTTTTGGCCACTGGTGCCTTCAGGTCTTACAGGATTACTCACAGATGATTCAAATCTTGCCTTGGAGACAAATCTTCAAGTCAAAGGGTCAAAGGCAAGATTTGTCTTCAAGGCAAGATTTTAACCACCTGTGAGTAATCCTGTAAGACTTCCCGTATTGCGATGGATAGTTTTGGTTCTGTGCTGGAGACAGCAGCTGCAATGGAGGCTCCCATGGCAAAGGCATGCATGGCCTGGATGGGTCAGGTACCAGCACACATGGCAGAATGAGACCACCAGCATGTTCCTCTTGGTTGAATTCATTTCAGCAGATAGTGAGCACACATAAGCAAATGCATCTACCAGTCAGAGACAGTGGTGTTTGCCATCCTCAGAGAAGGTGGCCTGGGACTGTGTGGCCAGTAATGAATGACTCCAGGCAAGCAGAGCTATCGCACAGGAGATCTGCTGCACAGCTTACTTAGCCAGCTCCATGGCTTGAATACATCTCTGGATGGGAAGCTTGCTTTTTGATCAAAGCACATATGGAGACTGTTGAGGGTGTTGCCTGCAGCAGCTGTGGCAGGGCACTGTTCCCTGGCGTGACCCACAGTGCTGCGGTGCATGGGCTGTAGCAGCTCTGTGGAGCCATTTGGCCAGGAGTTTGCATGGAGCAGCCTGGTGATGGAGAGGGCACCAAGTGACCCAAGAGACATCTTGTGAATTGACCTTTTGAAGGATACTGGAATCAGTGGACCCTTAAAATCCCTTCCAGTCCTGTCCCACATGAAATCCGTCCCTCCCAATAAGAACAGAGACAGCAAGTAAAAAGAGAGGGAAGGTATTAAGAAAGCCCAGGCAGAAGAGGAAGTGTCTGAGGCCTTTGTTCAACGTTATAACAATGGTGCAAAGAGCTGATCCAGGATAAACCCACCTTGCTGGCTCAGAATTGCTTATACATATCAGCGGGGTAATGTTCCACTGGGAGGCTTTACGCCACCCTTCAGCCACTTACACGTGAGAAGTGACCAAGACACAGATCCTTGCAGCTCTCACAACTCTGCTCGACTCCCTCACTATGGACAGACACCAACCTGCAATTCTTTATTTTTCTCTCTGTAGCCAGATGGGAGTTTTACAGCCTTGGTAGATTCTTCCATACTAAGGATAAGGGTACTTCAAACCTGGGATTGCATTGCCAGCTATGTTTTGTGTAGAAAGGAAGGCAGAAAGTAGAGGGCAACTAGGTTCTGGGCAGGTGAGAGAACAGTGTCCAAGCTGAGTCCTTCTAGCAGTGGATGATCCTGGAAGTACAGAGCAGGGCCCAGGACCAGGCTGATGCCACACAAGCATGTTACTGTAGCAGCCATCAAAAAGCCATTTCCACAGGCGGAACAGTGGGATCTGTCAGGAAAAGCAAACAGCAGTTACTAGCATAAGTCTGGTCAGTTGGTAATACCATTCTCTGAGAGATGTGCATGCCCTTAACTGGAGGACAGATCCATACTGAATTAGCTTTTCTATTATAAGGATGGTGACTCAATTTATTTCTAAAGGGTGCCCTTGCCAAAGGGCATAATAAAACAGTTAAAAACCCAATTAATGCTAAAACCTTACCAGACTAGCACAGAAAGGAGAAAGAAAGGGTCTTTCCCTTCCCACAGACCCAAGAGCTGCCAAATTTACAGGCATCATGGGAATGGAAAGAGTTTGAAATTATTTTTAAAGACTGGAATAGATTAGATGGGAAGGAGTACATATGGCCACAGGTTTTGCATTCAGAAATCATCGCTGTTTGACAGGAAACTGAGGAAATCTGCCCCCAGACAATGCTCAAAAGCTTTCAAATTAGTGGCAGGCTCATTGCGGATCAGGTGACCTAGTCCACCCTGTAGAGAACCGCTAGTGCAAAACAACCTCAAACAGCCTTGCTGCTAAAACCACAATGCAGAGTGACGGTTGCTAGGACCCAGGACCGGACAGTACCTGGAGTGAGGGTGAGGAAGGGAGGCCTGTGGAGACAGGACCCTCGGCTCCATCCCCACGGTCTCTGAAGCCTCTTATTCCCCACAACAGGTACTGCCTGGGGGAGGGTCCTGGTATCACTCCTCTTGGTTTGACTGGTCACCCCTCTTAATTCAACAGGTATCTCTGCCACTCCTGGAACTGGGACAAGAGAAGGTTCCAGAAGTCCAGAGACTGAAATCTATAAATAGGGACTCTTGCTCTTTCTCAGGGGCTTTCTCCACCGAGTACCCCCGTTCACAGGTCCAACGCTGGATCCAGGACTGGTGATTCTCCTCCTCTTCCCTCTTTCTCTCTCTCCCTCTCTCCCTTTCACTTCTCCTAAGATTATTAAGTTGTTTAAGTTGTTAAATTATAGTTAAGTACTGCATGGCCTACCTCAATTTTCCATAAAGCTGCATAGCTTAGCTGCATAGCTGGAGTAGATATAATCATGAGAGGGCTGGTGGGTATCGAATATTTGTACTCAATATTTGTTTCTACAGAGGCTTTCTATTAAAGCTGGTGTTTGTGTACGGACCTTGAGTGTCGGCTCACCTTAATCCACACCGAGAGGGCCACTTTCCATTATTTACCAGCAGTCCTGGTCAACCGAGGAGGTCCCAGCTGTCTGGAAGTTAGCTAATGTGACACCCATCTACAAGAAGGGTCGCAAGGAGGATCCGGGGAACTACAGGCCTGTCAGCCTGACCTCGGTGGCGGGGAAGGTCATGGAGCAGATCATCTTGAGTGCCATTACACGGCACATGCGGGACAACCAGGGGATCAGGCCCAGCCAGCATAGGTTCATGAAGGGAAGATCCTGCTTGACCAACCTGGTCTCCTTCTATGACAAGGTGACCCACTTAGTGGATGAGGGGAAGGCTGTGGATGTTGTCTACCTGGACTTTAGTAAGGCCTTTGACACTGTCTCCCACAGCATCCTCCTGGAGAAACTGACTGCTCACAGCTTGGATAAGTGCACTCTCCTCTGGGTAAAAAACTGGCTAAATGGCCGAGCCCAGAGAGTGGTGGTGAATGGAGTCAAATCCAGTTGGCAACTGGTCATGAGTGGTGTTCCCCAGGGCTCAGTATTGGGGATGGTCCTGTTTAATATCTTTATTGATGATCTGGATGAGAGGATCGAGTGCACCCTCAGTAAATTTGCAGATGACACCAAACTGGGTGGGAGTGTTGATCTGCTGGAGGGTAGGAAGGCTCTACAGAGGGATCTGGACAGGCTGGATCGATGGGCCGAGGCCAATTGTATGAGATTCAACAAGGCTCAGTGTCAGGTCCTGCACTTGGGTCACAACAACCCCATGCAATGCTACAGGCTTGGGGAGGAGTGGCTGCAAAGCTGCATGGCAGAAAAGGACCTGTGGGTGTTGGTCGACAGCCGGCTGAACATGAGCCAGCAGTGTGCTCAGGTGGCCAAGAGGGCCAATAGCATCCTGGCTTGTATCAGGAATAGTATGGCCAGTAGGACTAGGGAAGTGATCGTCCCCTTGTACTCTGCACTGGTGAGGCCGCACCTCGAATACTGTGTTCAGTTTTGGGCCCCTCACTACAAGAAGGACACTGAGGTGCTGGAGCGCATCCAGAGAAGGGCAACGAAGCTGGTGAAGGGTCTAGAGCACAAGTCTTATGAGGAGAGGCTGAGGGAGCTGGGGTTGTTTAATTTGGAGAAGAGAAGGCTGAGGGGAGACCTTATCGCTCTCTACAACTACCTGAAAGGAGGCTGTAGTGAGGTGGGGGTTGGTCTCGTCTCCCGAGTAACAAGTGAAATAGGAACAATACTTCTCCGAGTAACAAGAGGAAATGGCCTCAAGTTGCGCCAGGGAAGATTTAGATATTAGGAAAAATTTCTTCACGGAGTGGTTAGGCATTGGAACAGACTGCCCAGGGAAGTGGTACAATCACAGCCCCTGGAAGTATTCAAAAAAAGTGTGGATGTGGTACTTAGGGACGTGGTTTAGAGGTGGACCAGGCATTTAGGTTAACAGGTTGGACTCGATGATCTCAGAGGTCCTTTCCAACCTTAACGATTCTATGATTCTACGATTCTATGATTTGCGAATCCTAGTCACCGCCCCCATCCCCCAGGTGGGATGTGACACACCCTCACCAGGCTGGTTACAAAACCCTTCTGGCTCTGGTCTCACTTGCTGAGACTGGAAGTTCAGGTATAAATGGCTCAAAGATCTGATTTATGTTTTCTCACCTCTCTGGTGGATCTAGATGTTAGGCAAAGCCTCCAAAGAATGAGGAGGTGCCCTCCTGATGGACTTATAAACAGGGATGCTGGATGCTTGGCTGGTTTTTGTGACAGCAATGAAGCGTGCTCTTCGCGACACAGCAGGAATTACACTGCCATGGAGCACTCCATCCTGAAACTGATCCTTGACAGTCTTGCCTGTTTTATTCATGTCAGAAAATCAAAATCGACAATTTTAGCTACCAGCCTAAAACTACAATCTTTGTGCTTTAATTGTTAAATATCATTAAAATAACAGTAGCAAGAGCTCTGTGATCAGTGCCCTGATAGATTTATGTTTGCTGGCAGATAACTCATTTTAATGTCAATCTTCTCATACTTGGGATAGCATAGCAGTAAACATCCCAAACCAGAACATCTTCAGTGAGATGGCAATTAAATACTGGAAAAGACAAGATCAAGAGTCTGACATGCACTGTCCTCTGTGATCATGTCTTGTATTGGCTCTGTACAATAGCAGGTGAGGCATAGTTGAGTGAGCATGAAGGACCCAATCCTAGTGGGACTTCATTGACAGACTTTCTTCATATTGGAGTGAGACTTAAGTTAAAAGGAATTCAAAAGGGGAAAGAAAGCCTTGAGATTCACAGTTTCTGCCAGGCCACCAGTCTATGGCACCATTCCCAGCAAGCGGAGAAAAACTGAGCTGGCCAGCCAGGACGTCTGTCCCAAGTATGATTTTTCCAGCTTTGTCCATCTGGTTTTCTAATGGTCCCATCACTTTGGTCTAAACAGCAAGGATCAGGAGTATACAAAGAGAAGTCTACTTAACACTCCAGTCCCTGCCTTGGATTGGGGCACCACTGGCTTCCCAGGGCTTCCCCAGAACAAAGCAATGTTCTTGGTTTAAGTGATCGTGTAATCTGTGCTACAAATTCTTCTGTCCTAGGAGGAGATGCCATGCAGACTGATGGCTCTTCCAGTTTCTGCCTTCATCCCTGCCTACATCCAGCTATCCTGCCTCATCAATGTGAGGATATGAGAACTCCCTAAATTTTCTTGTGTGACATATCTCTAATCCCTGTGGGAACTGGGCTGTTCTACCACCTGCAAAGCTGCAGAATGCCCAAAGACATGAATGACTGATAGAGCATCCAATGACCAATTTAATGGTTTGCATTGCAGAACAGGGTCATACTTAATGGCCTGTGACAGAAAGCTGGCCAGGGCCATGATGAAATGCACAGACACTTTTACGAACAACTCTGCCTGTTGGGTACCGGATCCTTTGCAGTGGGAGGCAGAGTCTGGCACAGCCTATTCACATTTGCTGAACTGCTGCAGTGCCACTGTCCTCCAGACATATACTTACCTTTTAACTGACCCCATGCTGTTTCCCAGCCACTGTTTCCTAGGTCCTGGGAAACTAAAAATTTTCTTCAAAGGTCAGCTAAAGGTCTCTTCTCTAACCATTGACATTTCTAGCTTGATCCAAATCTTACTTTGAACCCAAGCTAGCAGATCATCAGCATGGGTGCAAGGTCAAGAACTGCAAGCACTCAAGCTACTAACGCAGTGGGGACCTGGCCACTGAGCACTGCTAATACAAGCATGTTGCTGGAGTGCTAATCTAATCAGTTCGTGAAGCTCGAGTGTTATTTTGCAATGTGACTCCTCTCACTAGAACTCACATCAGTATTTAAAACCATTTGCTAGCTAACTCACAATCCCAAACCTTATTCCTTTGGTCTAGATGCCAGTCTCAGCACATGGCACCCAGCTTACGTTGCGACCTGTAGGCAACTAGAGCAAATCTCGAAATCTTAGCTGCTTCACATAAAGCTATAAGTTTATGTGAACAGCTATGACCAAGACTGCTGCTACTGTGACCTACCTTGCAGAAACATGCCAAGAGAAGGAACACAGCCAGTCGGGTCTGCTACTTGTCATAACCATGACATGGTAAGGGCTTGTAGACGTGTCTGTTTACAGAGCACAGAAAAACGAGAAGCAGCTTGATAAATTGTTCCCGGTGCACTGCTAGTCATTAACATCAGGATTAATCACATTGAGCAAGATAATGCGGTTTACATCAATCAGCTCACCAAAGCCGAAGGAGTTGCTCCAAATGCACACACAAATGAGTGAGGGGAGCATCTTGCACAACAGCTTAGGTGACTCGTGGAAACATGGTTCATTTCTAAGACCTTGGCATTGAGTGATGGAACTAGGGAGGAGGCTGCTCTGAACTTCTGCCTGAAATGAAGTCTAAACCTTCACACACTGCCCAGACCTGTATGCTTTGATACAGGATCTGTTATAACCCCTCCTTTGCATCTTTTACTCTGCAGACATCAGAAATCTATTAATACAGGAGGAAGAGAACTTAAAAAATGGACTTCTTAAGTTAGGCTCTCTGTCCATACTGAGGGCACTGAAAACAAGCAACTTGCTTCTGGTTTTCATGAGTGCTGAGTACTTACTGGATGCCATGAAAATATCTGAGGCCATTTATTTGGCTTCCAATGTATTGGCCTCAGGAGCCTGACTTTATGAACTACTTTTTTAAGCTCAGCAAAAGTCCTTATCACCAAGAGTTTGACACAAGGGTCCTCCACAAAATGCTTGTGACTTTGTAGGGGGTGAGTCGTCGTCAGAGTATCACAGATACTGCCAGTCCTGACCTCTTCACTTAAAAGGTTCAGTATTTACACTGCTGCCTTTTCAACACTGCTCAAGCAGTAAAATGGCAGCAATCCTGACTTGTGTACCCACTCGCCAGCTGTCACTGGGTTACAGGTGACCATGTCTCTCTCCTGGAGGCTTTTGGGCTAAAACATGTGATCATTCTTTACCTTTCTGAATCTGCATGTGATGATGAACAGCCTCCCAGAGGCACTGATGGAAAGAAACATATTCTGGCTATTTATAGATGTAAATAAGATCCAGTTTCCAGCTGAAATATTAAGCAGTGGTTTGGAATCTGCCTGCTTCCTAGACAGCTCCTGGAGATGCTCACAGCCTGGGTGTCCTGGACCTTCCTGAGATTTTGGGAAGGAGCAGAGCTGGTGATGTAAGATGTATTCCCCGATGAGGAATACTAACTCCTCCCCTCAGTTTCCAGCAGTGAGACTCCCCTCTTCGATCCCCCCTTAGAGAAGGGCCAAGATTTAGATTACTGGGGCTACAGTGCTATTTCTGAAGAGCTTGTTCCCAGCAGTACAAACCACTTGCTTACAGAAACTTTGATGCTTTTAAATTAACAAAGTTATTTCATTTCTGTCAGCACCCTGCTCTTCCTTTGAGACTATGCTAAAATGTAAAGCTTGCTCATTAATTACTTCAAATGTCAAGGTTTAATTACAATGCCTCGAAGTTAAATTTCAAGCCAGCCAAACTTTCAGAGCCATACAGAAGACAGACAGATATACCCATAGCAAGTTAATCCTTCAAAAAAGATGATGATGATGATTAATGTTACTGATTTCCCAGCAGCAGTATTTAATCTCTCAAACACAGAGCATGTTAACTGGAGTGTGCAGAAGCCAGCATCATACCTGCCTAGCCATCTGTGGGCTGGGGTATTCCACCTGGACCACAACTGCAAGAGTGAGTCTGCATTCCTGCAAGAAGAGGAGGAGTAAAACCAGGCTTCATTACATAGCTCCAGAGAAAACACGCACCCATCCTACTGGATGGACATCCTTCCTCATGGGTGAGGTAAAGGTGCACTAAAAATCAAATTGCATGTGGGCTGGTTATCACAGCACAGCTGAAAATCTTCCCGTAAGCATGCTGGATTCCCGGCCAGCCTTGAAGCCAGAAATGAAGGCAATACTTGCTGTTTGTTGTGAACCATGCCAATTTGAATGTCAGTGTTCCTATAGCAGTATCCCGTATTTTTTCAGATTTAGAGTTTAGAGACCATGACCTCAAACACAAGATAACAGCTACAGTGTTGATGTGGTAAATCACCTAACTTAAAGCTGATAAATAATTTTTGGCCCTTGTCAGCCACGAAGATGTATCAGGCTTAGTTATGAAAGCGTTACTGAAGTCCCGGGTACCAAGAGAAAGCCCCTAAAAACTGGCAGCTTTAGATTTCAGCAAAATCAGGTGCTGGAAAGTGTTATGGAGATTAGCTCCTAGCTGTAGGTATTTCCCAGGACAAAAGGAAATGCCTCTCTGCAGCCTCTGCACCTGGCTGGTGGCACACCTGACCTGTGACGCACATTGTGCCTTTGCTGCAGAGCACAATATCGGGCTGAAGGTTTCAGAGCCTGTAATTTAAATGGCACCAGTCCTGGTTTCCCTTGCTGTGGCAGTCTGAGAGAACTGGAATGGTTGGTCAGTCAAGGTGACAAATGTCTGCTAGATGAGAGTACCAGCACATGTTGCCTTGTCATTGACTCTGCCAGAATATAAAAGTTTCATCTTCCTGACAATGCTTTCAGCTGTGAAAGAAGATAAGGCATCCAAACAAAGCACCTCCTGATTATACTCTGGGGACTGTAATCTTGCAGTTCTATTAGATGCTGTGTCTGTATCAGAAACTTACATTTAATTTATACTGTCTTAATAATTAACAGTCAGGATTTAGAAGATCATGGAATGTTTTCATCTTGCAATATTTACTGGCTTTCTTAAAGCCTCACCTCTGGAGCCATGTTTCAGTAGGGGGAAAAAAAAATAGTACTTTTTGAAAACTTTTAAAAATTGTTAAGAATTAGACATCAGAAGAATATTATTAAAAAAAAAATTATGACCTGCTGAAAAAAAATCTATGACTTCTAAGCCAGCTTCATGACTTTCAGGGCCCAATTAATTATTTTCTAAAATATATTGTTGTCAAAGCTGTAATTTAGCTCATAAAAATATTTGTTGTTTTAGGGATAATAACACATCCTGGGGTTAATGGATTCTGTAACCTCCTATATTTCGGTTGTTTTTAAAAATCAGTCATTGGCAGCCAGCTGGAGAGCGCTTTATTAGTGAACATCCCCGGAGAGCAGACACTCTAACACTTGATATCTTTTTGGCTTAGAGGATATGGCAAGGACACAAAGCTCCTCACTGCACGTTGGAAAATGAGAGAACAATGACACAGCCTAAAACGTGCTGTGCAGCATCCCACTGACCAGTGCTGCCTTGGCACAGGGTTTCCTGTCCTGTGTCTGCCCCTTACCACTGCCACCACAATCAGGGAGCCGGGCAGGTCTGACCTGCTGCATGTGTAACTGATTTTTATTTTTCATACTATATCAACATTAACTATTAGCAAGTTCGAATGCATTTTACAATTTTTTAACTATGTTTGAAAGCAAAAAGGGCTGTATTCTTGACTAATGTGACACTACTTGAGAGTTCAAAATCAACTTTATTAACATCACGTCTTTCTTACATAAATATCCATATATATATCTTTCTCATATCAAACCCCATTCCTTTAATGCATTGCAGATCCTGTTTCCATTTTAGGTCAATACATGTTCCTGTTCTCTGTGGAAACCCACATTATAACTTCTGTGCCATCAACATTTAACTTTTTAATATATTTTTTTCCAATAGAATCATTAGTGATATATATGGTAAATATGTACCTAAAGAATGTTTAAATACATAATATATGTCTATGCATATATGTGCAAATAGTATTAACATATATTAATGGCTTTTTACTGGCTAAAGTATAAAAGTATAATGAATTCAGCTACCCCTAAAGAAGACACAACCATTCATTTGAAAATTAAATAAACATTCAAAAATCAAACAGACAATAAGGGTAACCAAAATGATTTTTTGAGAAAGTGTTGTCTCACCTTTTTTTTAAAAAAAAACTTTCTATCAATCAGAATTGTTTTTCTATCAATCAGAAGTGTGTTTTTCCCAATGTGAAGTAGAGCAGGCTTCTGAATGATTTCAGGTCTAGTCAAGGAATCAATAATTGGACATACACTCATTTTTGTTTAGCTGCTGACTCCTTGTCATCTGTTAGTGATACCAAGATGTCTAGCTTTTCTTAGCCAATTGCACTGGAAAAGAAGCTCATGTTATAGAAAATCCAGCAAAGGCTACATATGTAAACTTCATTTAGAGTCTTCTGGTACCTTTTTTCACAGATCCATCTCCTTGTATGGGGATGCTAATGGAAACAAGAAACAGAGGCTAAAATAGTATTAGGTGAAGGATTACACTCAGCTAAAACAGGTAAGGATTTGGTATTTTTGGATCTTGTCCATACCTCACGTGCATAAATCAAGTGTCTGTTTTGGAAGAAACAGTAGGGAAAGCAAAGTTAATGCTTACTCCTAATGTGAACGATGTATATTGTGCAACGTGCGCTTGGAGCCCAGAAAGCCAACTGTATCCTGGGCTGCATCAAAAGAAGCATGGCCAGCAGGGCAAGGGAGGTGATTCTCCCCCTCTACTCTGCTCTCGTGAGACCCCACCTGGAGTACTGTGTCCAGCTCTGGGGTCCCCAACATAAGGACATGGACTAGTTGGAGCGAGTCCAGAGGAGGGCTATGAAGATGATCAGTGGGCTGGAGCACCTCTCCATTGAGGACAGGCTGAGAGAGTTGGGGTTTAAAAGAAAGCTGGAGATGGACTTTTTACAAGGACACATAGTGCTTTAAACTGAAAGAGGGCAGATTTATATTAGATATAAGGAAGAAATTCTTCACTATGAGGGTGGTGAGGCACTGGAACAGGTTGCCCTGAGAAGTTGTGGATACCCCATCCCTGGAAGTGTTCAAGGCCAGGTTGGATGGGGCTTCGAGCAACCTGGTCTAGTGGAAGATGTCTCTGCCCATGGCAGGGGGGTTGGAACCAGATGATCTTTAAGGTCCCTTCCAACCCAAACCAGTCTATGATTCTATGATTCTATATTAGCTGAAGTCATTTATACTACATTTATGTATGAAGTCATTGTCACCCTGTCAGTAATGATTACTGTCTTCTCCACAACAATGTAAATGGCAATACTAAATGTGAGATACACAAGGTGTATGACTTTGTTTTCTGAAAGCCTTATCTTGCTTTTGCTGAACATGTATTACCCACCAAACCTGACTTGTTAAATTCTAAGACAGCACTCAGTCATGCTAGAGATCTGTCAAATTGGACCTGTACCAGCTAATCAGTGTTCTTGTTTGAAAACTTATTTACAGTTCTTAACAAACCTAAACCACATCACCTAGCAGTCTTATTCCAAACGAAGCAGCAGCACACTCTTTTTGCAAGAGGTGAAAGACACCTTACCACCAGTCTGGGTAAAATTGCCAGTCTCCAAATCACAGCAATTCTGCAAGGCAATTGAGGCAGGAGTGAAAGTACCAATAAAAAAAAAGTCAGATGAAATGATTTGCCACTTATAGGAGAAACAGGCAATAAAAATAATCTTTCCCTCTTGGTTCAGTTCCACTCCTTCAGCACAATTTGAATATAATCTAATATAAACGTGCCCATTCCAGAGCAACCGTTCTTGTAGAGAGATTTACCTCAGCTTGATTTAAAATATCCATTTGCAGACCAAGCACCACGAGAAGCTTTTAAATATGACATTAATATAAAAGATGACAAATAAAAATGGTTCGGATATAAATAAGTTCACAGACCAATAGAGGGCAAGGTACTAAGACTAAATCACAAAGCTATATGGGTGTGTAATGAGACAATTTTGGAATTGAGAGCATGAGAAACAAAGAGCCCTTCAGGGAACAAGGTTAACTAAGATAGCTTTGCTCTCTGCTCATGTTCCTCAGCCCCTTTCTCCAGGCATGAATGAGGGGTGATGCTCTGTGGTGATGGCAAATGTGTGTGCAATTTGTTATTTTAAGTAGAAAAGCCGTCATTAAGTGAACTGGAAACGGCAAATACATCTACCCAGGACCTCTGGTACAAAAATGCTAGTACATTAAACACAGCATTACCTTCAGTGAGCATTATCAACCTGAACCTTGCCTGCATACAAAAGTTGTAACACTTTAATTATCATGAAATATGTCAATATTACTCTGCTAGCATGAACATTGTTATACAAGACTAAAGATACTACTTGTATACCAGTATTGGTGATACAAGCAGGGGAATATAAGAAATAGTATAAAACCCATTTTTAAAATGATTTCAAAGGAAAAGCAAATGGAGGTATCAGGCCTTTGGACTTTAAACTCAGGCTTCCAGGGAATTCACAGTCATTCCCCTGACACATCTCTGGACTGGACAGGAATTGCCTGGGTGATTCTTTGAATCTTCTTTTGAGAGACTGCCCATGCCCAGATAATGATCTGAGCTCAGATAATGATCTGAGCATGTACACAAGCCACCTTCTGTCTGGGAATCATGCAGCCATGTAAGTGTGGCAATGAATCATGGAATAATTTGGAGGTCCCTGGGCTCGGCGTCCTACCCAAAGCAGGGCAAACTTTGAAGTTAGAGCCAGTCTGAGCCAAGAGGTGACATTAGCTTGAGCTCAGTGCTGTGTAATGCAGGACTAACCGGAACTGGTACGTGTCTGGCAGGCTTTGAGCATGGTTGGGGCAGGCACGTACGTCATTGTCTGCACCTCACTGTGTTGATATGCCCGCTATCTCCTAAGAATGCAGTGAAGGGTTTTGCAATTTTCTGCTCCTAGGCTAAACAGGGAAAGATCTTGGCATTGGCAAAAAAAAAAAAAAAAAAGGCAGAGGGATTTCTAGGGTGCTTTTAACACAAGGCCCATGTTCTAAGGCACAAGAGACTAATGCCATGACAAACTACCAATTTGGAAGGTCTAACAGCCATCGTTAGATCCTGTGATATCCTGGCACAAACAAAAAAAGTGAAAAACAGGTTAAACTCTGTGAAAGTGCAAGAAAGCAAACAAGGAGAGATACTGAAAACTTGCCATGATTAAAAGAGTGATAAACACCACCTAGTTTTGCAGCAGAAACATGGGAGCAGGAAAATCCTTCAGACAAGGGGAAAATGCCAATAAAATCAAACTGCAACACTGGGAAGGGCTGGGCAGGGTCCTCTGCTGCATGTCTCAGGCACAGTAAAGAAAGAAACCGAGATCGAGCTAAGGAAAAAGCTAGGTAAATTGCAGACAGAAAATACCTGCCAGACCCTCACTGTAAGACTAATAGTTCAAGAAAGCAACAAATGGTAAAAGCTGCTCCTCACAGCCCTCAGAAAAGAGAGCATTAGATATCTTTCCTATCAAAATCATCTCTGAAGCACGTTGAAGCATTGTGTTGGGAGAAGGAAAATAACTAAACACACCAGGGTGCATGTCAAGATGCACTTTGCACTGTTAAAGTAAACATGCACTTGGGTGGATGCTGTAAGAGAAACACCAATGTCAAACAAGGTCCTCTCACTGCTTTTGCCTGACATCATGATTGACTATGCCCTCAGAAAACCCGTCGATAGATACAGCAGCCAGCAGCACCTGGCTCAACTTTCATACAATGAAAGGTCTGGATTTTGTTGGCCTTATGAATCACTATACATGCACAGCTTGAAAGGCAGGCAGCAGCAAAGGAAATCAGATGAAACCTAGCTGTGAAAACATATGTATAATGAGAATCTCAGCTCCTTTGAATCCCATCTGCGCATTAGAGCACACAAACGCAAATCAATTCTCATGTCTTGACAGTGGTGTACAAGGCAGTGGGGTAAAAACATACAAGCCAATGGTGGCAGCTGCTTCCCCAAGATTAACAAGACTTGTTCACTGAAGATCTACAGCACTGCAAGGCAAACAGCAAACCTTCAGTGCCAGTTATTTCTATCTTCACACCTGGGTAAAAGCTGGAAATACGTTAAGAGTCAGGACAAACGTGTAAGGGCTCTATCCAGACCACCTATAAATTAGTCCTCCCAGTGACTACTCTTTCACATTGTGATGGGGATAGCAGGTGATGGAGGCTTATCCAGGGAAGTTGCCACATAAGAAGTTAGTGTCTGGCAGCCCCACAGAGCATGGGGTCTGAATACCATCCTGTATGCCTTACAAAGCTAGGCCCTGAGCAGAATCCTAGCTATTAACACTCAGAAATATCATGGAATTTAACAATCATCAGAAGGATGTGCAAAGAGCACTGTGCAACAAGCAGAGATGGCAGAGCTATGCTCATTCCCTATACACGTTGGATAGAATGGAAAAGGTTCAGATCCAGAATAGAGCAATAAATTAATCACAAGAGATAAATCCCACTAACGTCAATATGAATGTTGCAGCCCGTTAATTTCAGCAGGAAGTTCAGAGATTAAATTGGTTGTTGAGTCTGGGCCCAAGTCCACTTAAAATAATACAAATGACTGGGAGGGCAATCAACTGCCATAAAGGTCACTAGGGCTTAGAGGTGCAGCAGCAGCAGATCCCTTGCTCCTCCTGAGCAGCAGCTTTGTTCATAAATTACCGTGTAACGGTTGCAGACCCACAGAGAATGGTGCCAGCAGCTGGGGAACTGCTGAGAGGCTTTGCATGGGGAAAATGACATGACAAGTCGGTAGACTAACAACAAAAGAAGAAAATAGCATACACAGTTCCCTCAGGGATGGGATGGTTCTTCCTGCACAAGTGTTGGAGAAGGGACATGGCTGCTAAACAGTGCTGGAATTTTCTCTCCAGCTCTAAGAAATGCTGTTTCTTCTTCTCAGCCCAGACTCTATGTGTTCCTCTCTTCCTAGTTGTGTCACCACAAGTCACTGCATGAAGCTGGCTGTGAATGTAGGGCATGTGATCCATCCAGTACAGCCTACTACTGCCCAGCTTACACAGGGCAGTTTAAAGTCTCATTCCTTAGGATCACCACGATGCATACAATACTGCTGTATCAGATATCACATTTTGATCCCCAAACCACCAGAGTTACACTTCCAGGAGACAACAGCCCAAAAATAAGCCAGAGAAGAGCTGGAAATTAAATACCCTCCAGCTAGGGAATTAAGTTATTTAAGATTTTAAGAAATACTGCAAAATATTCTTCTCCAAAAAAGCCTTTCTAGTGCAAAGTACTGATATTTCTTCAAGCCCTTTTTAAATAAAAAAAACCCCTGCTGTCAAAACTTATCAAACAGCCTACCCAAGATTCTCACAAGAGACACTAAGCAGAGACTCCAGGAAATCCACTGGTTTTGATATTGGTATTTTGTATGAAGGCATTTCAGTAATATTACCATGAAGGGCAATGAATGGTATTTGACAGTACTTAGAAGGCAACAAAACTAACATGCTTGCATTCCCTGACCTCCTTTGTTTTATGTTGCAAGGTTAACTCTGTAACAAACATACATCAGACTAGCTGTTCAACAAAAAGCATGTAGATTGACCTTACTTCTAATTTCAGGATGTTCTCTGTAAGTAAGGCAAACTCTGTTTCCTGCAGAAATAATAAATAAAACAGACTAGAACATTACCTCTAGCAATGATATGAAGTAGAATATACTTAAAGAAAATAAACTGGAATTATTTGCTTACATTTATAAGCTTCACTGATTCATGTATATTTGGTAAAATCCACTGAAAGAAAAAATAGAGAGCAATTAAGGTACACACAGTTTTGATTGGAAGGCCCTGTAAAGTGACTCATTATTTTGTGTCTGCTATGATGAGAAAACACAGTTGCAGCCTCTGCCGCCTCTGAGCCCATACAGACTGATGAGATGCTGGCACTGGCAAACAGCCAGCAGATAACTCATGGCTGGCTCTTTCCCTTAGCACCAGGGATGGCAGTAAAGCCTTCACCACTGAAACCCCCTTGTGCAAGCGCGACAGGCCAATGGCAGCAGGACAAAGTCCTCCAGCCTTCTCTACCCATGACAGAAAGGCACAAAAAAGTTCTGTTGGATGTATTAACAGAGAAGAGCATCCACAGCACATCCACTTGTGTGAAAAAGGCTGCCAGCTGAGGTGAACAGCTTGCAGGGATAGCTATTTTAAGTGCTTTATTACAGCGAGGGCTTTATGAGAATTATATCACACTTATACTGGCATGAAAAATACACTTTATGCTCCCAAAAATCTTTGAACAAATATTCCTTTACTATTCTCAGCTGCCCATACTGCTGGCAGAAAGGGTTCTGGAGAAATTCTGCAGGGGATCCTGGACAAGTCAGGTGACAGCTGCTGGGAGACTGCCACAGGAAGCACAAGAAATAATTATTTTTATTAATGCAGCTACAAAGCTTTTCTTCTGCATATCCCAAAGTACCTTAAAAAGTTACAGCCTTTCACAGAGAAAACTTAGACCCAGAGGTCATCTAGCAGGCCATAAAATGAGACAGGCAGCAACCCTGATCCCAGTGTCTTCCCTTTTCTTTCTTTACACTGAGTAGGCACTGGAATCGTCATCTGTGGGGTAGCTGCCGTGTTTAAGGAGATGAGGATAAGTACAGACATGATAAAGTGAGCCATTTCTGTGGTACATAAGCATTAAGGTAGTTGCAGAGGTGGTTAGGAGAATAAAGTGGTGCTGCAGGTCAGCCCTAACTTTCCTATAATGTTAGATGGTAAGAACTGCATCCCAGAAGTCCTTGTTATATGTGACAACTGAATCCCTGGGTTTTAACATTAAACAAAAAACCAATACCTGTTGAAACAGCACCAGCATGAGATGAAAGAGAAATATCTGCAAAGAAAACAAGAAGAGAATTCAAAGCCCTTCACTGATTCCCCCACACTAAAGTCACCATGTCCTGAGGCACCACTCCATATCTCCACCTATTTTGTTTAGATACCACAACCACCACAGTGTCTTCAAGTGTAATTAACTGACACTGAAATTGCTTATGCTGCAGCCATCCTGTGAAGGTCTTGGAGGCTAGCACACATCCCAGCACATTACTCACTCTAGCACAAGATGTCAACATCTTAATGTAAGGACTCTTCTTACTGTCAGTGTTTCAGAGCATTCACCATGCACATTGCCTGCACTGACAACGGACCACACTCGGCCTTGCCTGGCTGGGCCAATGGATCTGTGATGAGCTGCTAGACTAGGGGGCTTAATTTGGTCTGGATCGTTGGCAGAAGGTGAAAGAGTCCCACACACTTCACATCACCTTGAAGGATTGCCAGATCCTTCAAGAGCCCCTTTAAAGCTTAATCCATGATGATCAAATAGTAACTTCCATTCAAGAATCCTAAAAAAGGGGACAAGGATTAGAAAGGACAGTGTGAAATCCCCATGATTAGCAAAATACCACTGTGTGATGTCTGAAATTTTCATTATTTCACAGGTGTCCTGGTTTCAGCTAGGGTAGAGTTAATTTTCTTCCTAATAGCTGGTATAGTGCTGTGTTTTGGATTTAGTATGAGAATAATGTTGATAACACACTGATGTTTTAATTGTTGCTAAGTAGTGCTTACACTAGTCAAGGACTTTTTAGCTTCCCATGCTCTGCCTGGTGCACAAGAAGCTGGGAGGGGGTACAGCCAGGACAGCCAACCCAGACTGGCCAAAGGGCTATTCCATACCGTATGGCATCATGCTCAGTATATAAACTGGGGGGCGCTGGCTGGGGAGCAGTGATCACTGCTCAGGGATGTGCTGGGCATTGGTCAGTGGGTGGTGAGCAATTGTATAGTGTAGCACTTGCTTTGTATGTTATTATTGTATTATTATTATTACTACTATTCTATTTTATTTTACTTCAATTAATAAACTGTTCTTATCTCAACCCACGAGTTTTCTCACTTTTACCCTTCCAAATCTCTCCCCCATCCCACAGGGGCAGGGGAGTGAGTGAGTGTGGTGCTTAGTTGCTAGCTGGGGTTAAACCATGACAACAGCGTAATTGCATCACCATTGGACTTAGACACAAGGAAAGCAACCACAGACAGCTCTGGTGATTGCTGCATTTTTAGCAGAGTGCATACACAATCTGTAGGACATTTGTTTACTCCTCCAGGGCCCTGCAGAGTTAAGAAAATAGTTTTGTAATATCAGAAATAGCTTCCTGTTTTTTGTCAAACATCAGGAGAAATATGCCTGTGTGATAAGGCAATGTTTGACACACAATTGTAATGTCAGCATCCAAGGGAGCAATGTCAACCTTGGTATGAATCTCATGGCTCAATACAAGAAGTGTTACTGTGGGAGAATGGCTAAGTGAGAAGGGACATGATCTTTTCAATGTGAGCAATCCTGCTTTTAGTGTATCAAGAAGCACAGAGGATACTATAAACTGACCTTGAACAGCAAAGGACTACTTGGCAAACAACAACTAAGTCCGGAATGTGCTAACGAACCTCTTTGCGTGAACAGCAACCCTGTACCAATCATATAACTGTCTTAAGCGCGTGAACACATGTAATGAACCAATCATACAGATATTGCTACCGCGTGCTCTGCTGATTGTCTATATAAACCTGGTAATTGTCTGAAATAAAGGAGAACGATCATACTCGCATCGAGGTTGCATCGTTACTCCGGGTCTGTCTCTCCCACTCCGACATCTGGTAGCAGAGGATGGTTTCTTCGCCTGCGATTTCCGAGACTGCGGTGAGCAGCAGAGGAGGGTAACGTCGCTCGCGATCTCCGAGACTGCGGTGAGCAGCAGAGGAGGGTGACATCACTCTCGTTCTCCGTGACTGCGGTAAGCAGCTAGAGGAGGGGAGTGGGAAGTTTCGGCTGAGAGAAGCGCTGCTTGGGTCAAGAAGGCAGAGTAGACGCCGGTGTGAGGTCGCTCCTCACCTCTCAGATACAGGCGCTGCTCGGGTCAAGAGGGCAGAGCAGACGCTGGTGTTAGGCGCTGCTTGGGTCAAGAGGGCAGAGCAGACGCTGGTGTTAGGCGCAGTAATGGAAACAGAAGCTGCGGCCACACTGCTAGCTGGAATACTCTCTAAGAGAGGGATAGAAGAACCAGCGAAGCAATTGTGTAAATTAATTACACTTGGACAGCGTTGGGGTCATTTTACTGACACTCATCTGTTATTTTCCGTATCGGAATGGCGGGACTTTGGAGGGATAATGTGCCATAAAACAATTGAGGGAGATGAAAAAGATGAAAAGGAAATAAAGGCGGTTCGTATACTTTGGAACACCGTGTTAAAGACTTTAAAAGCGATGAAAGCAGAAAGAGAAGTGGCATGCGCTGCTGCTCAAATGCTGGGTCCAGGAAAAGCTATTGATAAACCCCAAAGTAAACCAGGACCTATCGCGCGCTTCTTCGGACTGCCTGCCGTAAGAAGAATGTCTGGGACTATTTGTAAAAACGTAAGTGAACTGTGGGAAAAGGAAAGTCTTAATTCACCGGGTGAAATAAAAGGTGTGCTGCCGACCCCGGTGCAAACACCCGAAAAAGCGGAAGTTTCTCTTAGCAGAGCCGGAATAAGATCTGAGGCAAAGGCAGAAGTGTCTCCACCGGAAACTCCAAAAGGGGCGGGAGCAACGTCAGTTGCTGACCTCATTGACTTAGGCGGAGCGCCCTGCCGACCTTCCCCTGTAACGGGAAGAAGGGAGGCGCCGTCAGCACCCTCAGCGCCTTCATCTCCGCTGTACCCACCGCTGCCTTCCTCTGGGGAATCATCGGGGAGTGCAACTTCCAAGAAAGAACTGCAGCAACCCCCAGATGTTACTACAGAGGTGTTACAAACGGTTCTAAAACGACTTGAGAAATTGGAAACACAAACAGCTATGAAGGAAAAAAGTGTGCCTCCATGTTTAATGAAACCATCAGCACATCCTAGAATCACGCGCTGGAGTGGTATTATTAGGGATGCGATTTTAGAAGGACAATGGAAACCCGTTGAGGAAAGAAAAAAAAAGAAAAAAAAAAAAAGGAAAAAAAAAAGAAAAAAAAAGAAAAAGGAAAAAAAAGAAAAAAGAAGGAAAAAAAAAAAAAGAACGGGGAGTCCTGCAACATTGGCATTCCCAGTCATACAAGAGAACAATCAAGGAAAATGGGAACCTCACAATTGGAAAATTTTCATCATGGTCTTTCCGCCGAATTTTGCAATTACCAATCTCCTTAATCATATGTAACGGGAAAGACTCACCATATGCAGTCATCTGTCAGTGGCAAAACAAGAAAGGGGAGTCTACCTCTCCTCTCTCATTGGATGCCACTGCCAAATCCACTGTCAAGAACAAAAGTCCAGAAGATATGTTTAATGTACTAGAATGGGTGTTTTTAAGCGTGCAGCCAAAAACGAGTATTCAAACGCGAACTGAGGCAATAGGAGAATTAATACGTAAAGGAAGGTCGCGAATTATAGAAATCAGTGGTCAGGAGCCAGAGAATATCAGTATACCTGTTAACGCCATAGATATAGAATGGTGGCTCCGTAATGCTGTTGCCATACAGAACGCCTTATTAGGCTATAATGGCAGAATACACTCGCAGCAGCCTCAAGGAAAATTATGGCAAGTATTAAAACGGAATCAATGGATAGAAAAATCCAAAGTAAGTGAAAAACCATTACCAGATGGGGTAACCATCTATACTGATGCAGGCAAGCGCCTACGGCGCGCAGCTTGCGTCTGGAAAGAAGGTGATCAATGGAAACAACACATTATAGAGGGACAACCTCAAGATTCCCTTCAAACTTTAGAATTAACTGCAGTAGTTTGGGCTTTGACTAATTGGCTAAACACTCCTTTAAATGTAGTAACAGATTCAATGTATGTGCCTGGAATAATGCCACGGTTAGAGGATGCCTTACTAAGGGAAACGACCAACCCTAGATTAGGAAGTCTATTTATCAAGTTACGATCCGTATTAAGTCAACGAACAGCAACCTGTTGTATTATCCATATTCACAGTCATCAGTTAGATCTTGGACTTGGCCATGGTAATCAACTAGCTGATAGCCTAGTTAGTCCTGCATGCCATGCGCCTCCTATGGATAAATTTCAACAGGCCAGACAAAGTCACGAAAATTTTCACCAAAATGCAAAAGGTTTAAAAAGGCAATTTAATTTAACAGAAAATGAAGCCCGAAGCATTATTCAGGCCTGCCCAAAATGCGGAAATCACGGGCCAGGTATAGGAGTAGGAGTAAATCCAAAAGGACTAAAAGCATTAGAATTATGGCAAATGGATATTACCCATGTTCCGGAATTTGGTAGGTTGAAGTATGTACATGTAACAATTGACACCTTTTCGAAAATGATATGGGCAACTGCGTTGCCTGGAGAAAAGGCACATCATGTATGTAAACATTTGCTTGCTTGCTTCGCTGTATTAGGCGTACCAGAGCGCATTAAGACTGATAATGGTCCTGCCTATGTTAGTCAAAAGGTGAGAGCATTCTTATCGCGATGGGCGGTCTGATGTGATTTAGGGGGTAGCTAGAAGAACAGTTATAAAATAAGGGGGGCTCTGGGATAATTTCTTTACAGACAACTCGGCCTTGGGAGAACAGATGCACGGAACCAGGAAGATAGGAAGAAACAGAAGAATGGCAACAATAGTCTTGAAGGACAACATCTATGTGATCCTAGGACTGAGTTTGCGCAGAAGCAAAGGTCAATCAGCGAACACAGTGAGGAAGACTACGAGCCTTCATCTGAAGACCCCCAAAGACCACCACAAGAGATGACTGCGCATGCGAATCAGATATTTACATATGTTAATAAGTTCCTGGAAATCTCATGTTTATGCATAGCAATTCTTGGAAATCCTATGAATATGCATGATTGTATAGTATATATTCTCTAAAAGTTCAGTAATTCGTTGGAGCACTTATGGTGGAGAATCCCCAGTGCTGCCCAGCACTGCAATAAAGAATACCTGCTTAATAGTAACTTCGTTGCTATTGAGTTTCATTTCAGGGACTCTCTGAGTACTCCGTTTCTCCCTTGGGGAGATTCGGACTGTGAGGAGAAGCATCCGTGGATTTTTTGTATCAGTTTTGGCACCCCAGATGGGACCCTCTCTGTTCGGCTGCAGGACCCGTTGAGAACAGGACTCCCTAGGGTACCCCCGGAAAATTTCCGGAGGGACTCCTTGCCTCAATCGGATCACTGCGGGAGCAGACAAGGACCATCTTCGGAAAAAGGTATTCTTTCTCAGGAATGTGGTTAGGACTTGTCCCGGTTATATTTAACGGTCGAGGATATATATGTGTTTCCACAGATCATGGTCCAGTGTGGGTGCCGAGAAAGAGCGTAAAGCCTGTTTTAGCTCATCATGACTCACCCCATGAGCAAAATGGTCAAGCTCCTGATTCTAGAGATGCTATTCCCAATGGTAATGACTCTCCACAAGATTGAGCCCAGAGAAAACATGTGGGTTACATGGGCAAACAAGACAGGACAACAAGCTTTTGTCTATCGCTTGCTTCTGCGACAGAGCCTTTTCGAACATGTTTAATAGGGATACCTGGCTTCAACGTAGGGGAATTTCATAGCTTTGCCACGCAAAATTGTAGTTTGTCTATTTCTGTTAGTAATTTTAGTGCCACGCTTATTAATAGCCTGAATGTTACCTGATAAGTTTGCTTACCGAAGGAATTCGAATTTTAATCACTCTTTCTATTTTAGGATTATGTTTTTGTGTAGCATTTAGCTGTGTTAAACGAGCTTTGTTAAAAGTGGTAAACCACGCCTGGATTGCTCAAAAACAAGAAGGGGTAATTGTGGGAGAATGGCTAAGTGAGAAGGGACATGATCTTTTCAGTGTGAGCAATCCTGCTTTTAGTGTATCAAGAAGCACAGAGGATACTATAAACTGACCTTGAACAGCAAAGGACTACTTGGCAAACAACAACTAAGTCCGGAATGTGCTAACGAACCTCTTTGCGTGAACAGCAACCCTGTACCAATCATATAACTGTCTTAAGCGCGTGAACACATGTAATGAACCAATCATACAGATATTGCTACCGCGTGCTCTGCTGATTGTCTATATAAACCTGGTAATTGTCTGAAATAAAGGAGAACGATCATACTCGCATCGAGGTTACATCGTTACTCCGGGTCCGTCTCTCCAACTCCAACATGTTAGTATCCAAGGAGAGTCTCAGAAGTTGACAGGTTTAAGTGCAGTGTCATTTTCTTACCACTTCCAGGAGCCACTTAATGATATAGCCATGTCTGCAGTGTGAATTTCTTGGGAAATCCAGGTGGTAGCAAAGTGTGGGGGCTAGCAGAAAGTAGTACAAGTCTGGGAGGAAAGAAGGGAAATACCACATCATTTTCTTGTGTAAAGTCTAGTGAAAAAACAATCTGCTCTAACATTCAGACCCCAGCTTGTTCTGTGGAGTTCTGGGAGCTGTATCAGTGCATAGCTTGTCATGGTTTCACTAGCCATAGCTGGGAAATAGATGGGAGTCACCGTGTTGTTGAAACCCGTGTAGATATACCAATCTTAAGCAGAGCCTTGGGCTTTATGAAGACTGTTCCCAGCCCATGGGGCATGTACGTCCTCTTGTAACTGCACAGAACCATGACCAGCACATCACTGAATCCCTACCATAAGTTAACCTCATGTAAAAAGAAGAACAGGCAGGGACTTCAAGCTTCCCTTCAGAACTAATAATGTGGTAGTAAACAGAATGAGATGCAGATGATGCCAAGTGCAGGACTGCAACACTGATGGGGTGACACTGAATGATATGGATAGAGAAAATAGTATCTACACTGTATTGACATAGGGTGATGCTGGCTTGTTGAAGTCAGTGAGAATGTTCTTGATATTAAAGGGTGGGGCAATGAAGAATTTGTTCTCTATTTTTGCATATCCTAGGTGCCCATGCACTCATCAAATTTATAACCTTGATCTAAGGACAAAGCTCAAAGAGCCTCATAAGCCCAAATTGCACTGCATGGCAGATAAAATTCACTGCATTTATAAATTGGACTGCCTGACTGCTGCCGTGTCACGTTTAATACAAAATGTTTTGCAATGTGTAAGGGTATAGCACCCCAAAGTCTCATGCTAAAAAGCTGATATGGTGCTTGTTCAGTGGAATTTAGCAGACACAGAGCTCAACTCTCATAAGTGAGAGGGGAACTAGGAACCCATCAAGAGAGCTTCTAAGGCAAACACGTCCTCTTAGCAGGGTCTTATCTCTGCACCAGTAGATCAAAGAGCACTCTTGCACAGCTGCACAGTGTGCAGGCACTACTACTAGTCTGCAACAAAACAGACTGGCTTGCTTGTTGACTTGCAGGACTGTGAGACGTGCATCACACATGAAACTCATGATTAAGAGTTTGGGGATTTTTAATAAATGGATATCTAATTTTAGACTATCGTTTAGGAACCTAAATTAATATCCTGACTTTCAGAACACAAGAAGCTCCACAACACCCAAGGAGTCCAAGTGAAGGGATTTTTCAAAGATACAAATTAATTTTATCAGCCACCAAAGAGGGATGATACAAAAACGTGTTTGAAAATGTTTCCAGGAACTTCATGTGTCCTGGAATACTCACTAGCCACCAACACTTGTGATTTTATAAAAATGCTTTCCATTTGAAAATTTTTTTCTATGCCTCCATTGCCTAATGAAAGACACACACACACAAAAGACCAGACAGGAGGAAACAGCGGTACCTGAAGTGCTATTACATATAAAATTTATATTACATATAAAACATCAAGCTTGAAGATGGCAGTCTCAGGTCAATTCTAAAAACAAGTAATTTCCAACAAAGGTTTGATTTTGAAGGAATAATGTCACATCTAAAAGATTATGAAAGCAATAGTTGTTCCTTTGGCGGAAGCAGAAACTACCCACTTGCTAGCCTATCTCAGCAACTTACCTAGCATTTGTTATAAAAATCCTGCTCTGCTGACAGAGAAGAGGTAACTGCTGTAAAAAGAGAAATAGTTAGTTACTTCTTACTTTCAGGTTCACTGGGCATGTGAACTGCTCTGACTGTCCTCTTTCATTCTTCCTGCAGCGATGTCTGGAATGTTCTGCTGCGAACAAAAAGCATAAAAGGGATCATAGGGATCAGGTGAATCCGAGGCCACAAATGACATTATGTAACCAGGAATGGCTGATACTGCACCAGTCAACTTCTCATGAAGTCAAGGTGATGGTATCAGCATGAATGTTTTATACCCTTCTGCCTTTGCTTTGATCCTTGGGCAGTCTCCAGCAAACTGGACCAGGGATCTCTTCCCTCTCTATTCTGGGATTCAATGGGCCCTTCCACCACCCCAGACTCTGAGCACCCAGAGCCTCTAACTGGTGTACCTTCTTAACTCACCTGGGAATTAGGACAACGCTGCTGTCCCCTTCTTACAAATGGGGCACAGAGGAACAGCCAGACTACTGCACAAATTCTTAATTGTGTTTAATTGTGTTTTGGCATTTGACTATGAGCTCCCCCTCAGCATCACTTCCTCTTCTCTCTAAGGTTTCAGCTGTGAGTTAGGCACTTAGGTACCTCTTTGGTTTCTGGCATAAATGACTTCTTCAGTGCCACACACAGACAACATGGGAAGCCTGGATCTGACACTGTCATTCTTGGGCTAATTTAAAAGGAGATCCTGTCATGAAAAATTTCTCCTTTGAGATTATGTGCCTCACAAAATACTAGTAGTATAACCAGAAAGCAGGATTTTCTTGTAAGATCGTGTACTACATTAAAAAAGATTCCTATGTTCTAAGAAGAGGAGAGGGGTTAAAACGCAGAATAAATAAGACTTTGACTAAAAAGAAGCATGCAGTGTGATATTCAAAAAAAGCTCAGCATCAGCTTAACACTCGTTTCAAATTTGTCAAAGGCAGAGCGGAACTGAAATAATTTTAGCCATTACTCCCCATTAAGGCTATGCCTTCACAGCAAAAAAGGCATGTTTTTACACTGAATTAGTTATCCAGCTTGAATCAGGCACATTGTTCATACACTTTGCTCAGTCTTTACTTATATGATCCCATGTCTGTCTTCTGTGGAGCCTCTGCTTCACTCAGTCCACAAGGCAGAGATGCAGAAGAACTTACTCTGACTCACCAGATCGGATGAGCCCTATTAGTTCCAAGTCAAGAGCACAGAATGAATCAAAGTGCCTTTTTCAAGCAGAAGAGTTCTGCCAGAAAGAACATCAGGAACAAACAATGCTCAGGAGAAAAATTGGACCTGAAGACTGAGCAGGAATATTATTAAGTTAATAAGAAAAGCAGAGAGGTTTGGGGGAGAGAGGGGAAGGAATTTATGCATTAACTTGCCCCATCATTGTGGGTTTTGTCCATTTGTAGGCACTTGGACCACGGTGCTCCTCAATTGTAAAACCGCCCTTTGATGCACTGACTCAGGGTCTGGCCCTGCATAGCAATTTATACTTTGAAATGTACAAGTTAATTAATCCTTCCAGTCTTGGTGAGGCAAGAGATGTCTACATGGCCCAAAGGCTCTCTCTACCAATAGGGAAACTGAAAAAGAGTGAACTGACTTTCTCTGAGTCACAAACTACATCCTTGGCAGAACTGGGAGGGGTTCGGAAAACTGTAGGGTGCAGAAATCCCAGTTCTGAGCTCAGCCCACGCATAAACAGATCATACTTGTTAATGTCTGCTGCCAGTCACACTGACAGAAGGGTTCTGGGATCTGCTGACTTTGTGTCCTGGCAGTTCCTCTGATAGACCTGGCGGTCCCCACCCTATGCCATCGATTCACCCGGTAGTAGGAGAACAGTTTCAGGGTAATGATGAGATACACAAACAAGGTCAGCAGCCCTCCAACTAAGAGAAAGGAGATTAAAAAAATTAAAGTGAAGCAGGAGCTAACATGCCAAGTTACCGTAGCTTCTCAAGTGCAGACAGTGCAAGAAACTCCTCTATGTTTGCTAATCAGATAGCGGATATCTTTGTTTACACAGCCTACCAGATGCATCCAAAATAGACATCTACAAATTATTCTCTTGTCTAAAATGAGATGCAATGCTACTCAGCTGCGCAGGTATAATTTTATTTTATACATACTTGGAACTAAACTCAGCTCAGTTGCCTGTCAACATAGATACAGTGTCTGCCATGAAGGGTCCTCCTAGAACTGAAAGGATGGGAGCATTCAGCCTCATCCCAGTCTGAATTCATTCAGCAGTGAGATACAGGGACCTTAATGAGAAACACACTCTGCATTGGAAAGGACAACTGGGACATGTTGTCAGCTAGGACATCAGTAACACCACCAAAAAGCAATCATTTGGCAACATGTCAGCCCATAGGTGCCAGAAGAGCTATCATCTGCCACTGTATTTAGAATAGGAAGTAACTGTGGTAGGGTTTGTTTGTATTTTTTTAATAGCAGTCAGTATAGATAGCTAAAATCATAGAACACAGCAGAGGAAAAACCCTCACTCTAATACCTTTCTCTCTTCCCAGATATCACTGTACAATTTAGATGGTGACATTAAATCTTTGCTTGCACACAGCAAACCCTACACAACAGCCCATATAAAAACAGGGACACTCTGAGAAAGTGACTTCATTCACTATCATTATTCCACTTGACTGAATGTCAGCCATGTGCCTGTTGATCTCATCCCTCTATTGGGTGGGCACACTTACACACAAAGAAACTGCAATAAGTTCTTAGTCTATTCTTAAGTAGCCCACCCTAGACACAGAAACACAGAGGGCATTAATAGCACAGATGATAGGAGAAAGGATCCCATTTGCTGCCAATTTCTGAAGTTTCAAGTGATTTATGAGTTGTTTCAGCAGATGGAGCCATTGCCATATACACCATGAATTGCCAACTAGGCCAATTCAGTGTGTTCAAAGGAAAAAAAAGCTTCTGCCTGCTATGAGGATATTTTCAAAAGAATCCTTGGCTGTATTCAGGCAAATGTGTGTCATCCAGGCAACTACATGCTCTTTTACCAAATGGATTGCCCTGCCCTGAATCTCCTAGGACTGATTTTTAGATCTATAGGATCATTAGTATCACAACCTAAGCTTATGGTTTTAACATGCATTTGAAAGCTGGCAGGTCCCCAAATCACGCCCACTCAGTAATTCTGGTACATAAAGACCAGCCTTTGTCATGATAATCAGCCAGTTCCCCTTACTGGTGCCAAAATCCATTTTTTTAAAGGTCAGATGTCACTACCATGGAAATGGCATATAGCTGCAATTGCTGAATTGTTATGTTGCAGGATACCCCTGGCTGATGGAGTGAGGCTTTCAGAATATTTGAACACACACATATTGAGGAAAGTAATACAAATAAGAATACAACAGTTCAAGTTTCCAGAAATACATTCATTTATGACTCTTTAAAGGTTCTAGGAAGATAACTGTGATCACAAATTTAGGCATAAACCAGCGAGCAATTCATGGTATAATTAGAATTTGAGATAAATGGATTAATAATCTCCTGCCCAAGCATCTAATTACAAAGAAGAAACTGAATTTATCAAAGGCTTCTGTTGACATTATACATTACTGAAGGGGAATCAGGATTTAATATCTCCTTGGTATGCAAACGCATTACCATTTTCCCTGATGGAGGCTACACACACGTATAAGGGGCAGCGATTATTACACTTAATACAGAAAGACAGAATGCCTTCAAGAATTGACCCCTTATGCTTTGCATGCTGCATAAGACCCGATCATAAGCTACACAGAGTTACTTAGCAAGTCTGCCCCACATACTGTTAAACGCTTTGTAATTTTGAGTGTTAAAAGATAGTACAGCAGCTCTTCTACAGTGACAATCACATCAGTTCTGGGACATGTTGCCATTGTACTGCTGGGCTGATGGTAAATCAGGGTAACACTTCTAGCCCAAAACAAATCTCTCACCTGGAGCTATGGCTTTCACTCTACAGACCATCACAGCAGGGAATGCTACAGTGAAAGCAAGTTAAGAAGCTGCAACAACAAGCCTATGCTTTCAGCACCAGGAACCTACGAAGGACACGAATGGTATGTTATTACATTATCCATGGACAGCTTGGCCTTGTGAATAACATGCCATAAATCAAGGGGAATTTGGTGAAATTGAGAGCTCACAGAAGGGCTGGACAGAGACCAAAGTCAGCCATGCAAGGAATTTCTGCCATGCATTTCCACTAAAGGCTGGAGGTCTAGCTTCTAAGATATCATTCAGTCCCAGGCTCCAAATCAAAGCCTTCTCATTGCACTAACCCCTATGGTAGTTTTGGATTGAAACAGCTATTGAAATTAAGTCCCCAAAACCCTTCTCATTGGGAAACAAATCTAAATCTAGACCATAATCTTCAAATGAATGTATGAAGCTGATCTACCTCACTGCCTTGCTAATGTTCTTTACAAATATATGATGTCTTAAAGGCATTTCATTTCCCTCAGTGTATATGTGGCAAGGAGTTGGATTAAAATAATGGATTCTGCTAGAAATACCCATCATTATACAGAGCAAGCACAATTAATAAGGAATCAGTTCACCCACCTTTTTAAATACCTTTCTATAAAAACTGCAGGAAGCGCAAGCAAAAGAGGAGCTGAAAAGAAAGAAATAATAAAACATCAAGAAATAACTGTATTATAGACTGCTGTGAAGACACCATTGGTATGTATGCTCAGAGGCTGGGCTAGGCTGAACTTGCTGGCAGCAACAGCAAACTAAAACTTCTTTGGGGATCATAAATCAGGCTGCTGCAAGTCGAGAGTTGCATTTATGGAGCTGAAGCTGCTGAGTCCATGGGCTCAGAAGAGCCTAGAACTGACACAGTGAAATGATGAGACTGCAAATAAGGCAAAGCATATTCATGGCCAGCTGCTAAGCCATCCTCCTGGGGAGGTCAGACCTCTCTCATAAGGAACCTTCTGTGGATGAGGTAGCTTGCATTGGCATCAGATGAAAAAGCTAGGCAGAGAATCTACATGAATCTACAGTTTTAAATTGATCCTGTGATGTTGTCTGTGTAGTCCAGGAGTGGCTCTTCAAACCTTTTTGCATCAGCCTGCTGAATTAGGGAAGGGAATCAATAGCATCTCTCTGACATCTCAGGAGGCTGGGCTTCCATGAGACATTAACTCTGAAACCTAAATGCTAATTTAAATTCAATGTTTTTAAGAGTGTCATTCCTAATCAGCTTTGCAGAAATAGCTAACTGTTCTGGTGTGGACAGTCAGAGTGAACTGTGATGATGCCATTACTTCCTCAACTAATTATTTGGAAGGAAACTGAATGCAAGAGAAAATTTAAAAGTAGAGGAACATTCTGCAATAAAAACATAACCTCATGCAGGGAAACAAGATGAGCAATGTTTATTAGGAAGAGGAGCTAAGTGTCTTATTTTCTGGTGCTTGTGATGGGCTGACCTCAGCCAGAAGCAAAACACCTACACAGCCTCTCACTTACTCCCCTCTCCTGCAGGATGAGGAGAAAATAGAAGGAAGGTGAAAAGACTCATGGATCAAGTTTAATAGGGAAAGCAAAAGCAAAAAGAGGACTTCATTCACTACTTCCCATCGGCAGGCAGATGTCCAGTCACTGCCTGGGAAGGAGGGTCTCAGCACACGTAACCATTGCTTGAGAAGACAAACGTCATGACATGAATGTACCCCCCTCCACCTCCTTTCCCTGAGCTTTTATTAGGGAGCACAGTATCATATGGTATGCAATATCCCTTTGGTCGGCTCTTCCGGCTCTCCCATCCCCATCTCTTGCCCACGCCCAGCCTACTCACTGGAGGAGGGAGCAGAAAAAGCCTTGCCACTGTGCAAGCACTATTCAGCAATAGCCAAAACACTGGTGCATTATCAACGCTGTTTTAGCCACCAATGCAAAGCAGAGCACCATACAGGCTGCTATGAAGAAAGCTAACTCCATCCCAGCCAAACACAGTACCATGCTCTGTAATAAAGTTATTCCTAATGTTTAAAGCCAAATTAGGCTTGAATGCAAAAGATGTTATAAAAAATCTGCTGCAATTTTAAGCAATTGCATTAGACCTTTATCTTCAAGGTTTGACTCACGCATTTCACATCATTAACATTTCAGATATGCTAACCATCTCTCTGTGTTTCCGCCCTTTGTGGCAAAGGGGCAACAAACTGCTGTGTGCACCAAGAGGTTCCCAGGTGCATCCCAGTTCACCAGCCATTCTGACATTGGCTGGAACTGTCTCTGCTGAGACACACCAGCAGGTCTCACCTGGTTGAGATTTGCATCTCCTTCACTTGGTTCTGTTTGGAACAAAATTTTCTACCATGTAAACAAAGCTCATCCGTACAGGAAACCAATAAGCCATAGCTACAGAACTGTGAAGTCCCTCTCTGGTACTTCATGTCCCATTGATAATTACCTCCTAACAGAGTCAGGCATCTAAGAACTGTTGCAGAGCTGAGCCTTGGTCTGTGGAATGAGCTCGTTAGGAACCACAAACCCCATCATGTTTCATCTGAAGTAAAAACGACTATTGTCCAGTCTGTCATCTCTACTAGAAAGCCATTCAAGTGTGGGCATTTAGAAATGAAGCAGAGAAACAACTCTGTACTGCATACAAGTCTCTGAAAGGACATAAGGGAAAGGCTAAAATGTATAGAACACATTACTTAATGCACCCAGAGGCTCCAGGATGGAGACCGTTAGTCAAAAGAGAAGAAAACCAAAGCATTTGCATTGAAACACCAATCAAAGAAGGTTTCAATGTCTTTAAGGACTGCTAATTGTAATATTGAAAGACACTATCAACAAAAAAAATCACCATTGGTGAATGGATATAATTGCACTTTCTGTAGTGGATTTACATCTATTTATGCCATGGAGATATTTGGCCCTGAAATTCTGTGAGAAGGAGATAGATTTTTGAACTCCATATTTTGCAAATAAAGTCTAAAACCATCACTCATCTCAATGAGATTACTCTGGGTTTGCCAAACCTTCCCCACTGAACGTGCTTTTCTGTTATTTTACTAGCTCTGCTTGTAAATACAAGATTATAAGAAAATGAGAAAATCAAAAGATAGGCAGTCTCTCCTAGAAGAGGTTAAAACCCTGCCAAAAATCCACATCTGGGTTTGCGTGATAAAGGTTGCCACTGAGTACAAGCCACAAAGTCCAGAGAAAATACATTTGCTTTTAAAATATCTCATGGGTTTTTGTCACTTTTGAATATAACATTCCTGGATATTTAGCTGATGACACTTGCACACTGCTGACTTACTGGCAATGAGATATATTGCTGGCCACTTGCAGGGGTGTTTAATGAAAACCAAGATAAACTTCATAGGATCAAAGAGTAGTCCATGCCTGAAAGAGAAAAGCTGTCAGATTTGAGTATACACTGTGACAGGATGTTCTCAGAACTACAGAGCCACTCAACTGTCAAACGATGCAAGCTGCCTGTCTTGTCTCTTCTTCGCATTCCCCCACACCGTGAATCACCGGACTTCTTCCAGATGGGATGTTCTTTCCCACTGGGGCATAGAATTTTTGGTGGCCTAATTCTGACTATAATTGTTACAGAAGTCACTTTTCAGCTCAGATAAGAATCCAAAGATCTGTTGAAGCCTTAGACTGCAAGCTGTGAACTTTCACCTAGATACGCTGACCATGTGCTGAACTCTTACTTAGCTACATGAAGGAAGGCCCTGAAACTGGTGCAAACCAGGAAGATAAGGTAGCTGAAACCATTGGCAGAAGCTGCAACTATTCAAGATAAGAAAAGGGATGTCCTGCCTGGAGACAGGGAAAGGATCCAATAAAGAACAAGAAGACGCTAGACCCAAATATTACTATTGCACTGAACCGCCACATGAGAGGAGGGGAGCTTAGACTGTAAGGGGATTTCTTTGTTTGGGGTCCCTCCCCGGAGGCATCCAGCTCGAGCTGCTCTTCACCGCTGTACCACTCAATAAATTCGCCTGGTGTACGTCATGTCGGAGACTCTGCTTCGGGGAAACCTAGGCTCGAGCGTAAGGGGAGAGAAAACACCCGTGGGTGAGTGTGTGTGTGAGCAAGGAGTTGAAAAGGGGCACTTGTCAGCTCAGTGGAGCTGCCCACTGTGAAGGGACTCCGGTCCTAGCAGTTCAAGGCTCAGGTGGTGTGTGTGCGACTCCCTGGATGGTGCGTGAATGCTTGGGCAGCTGCTGCTCCCTTAACAATCACATTATATTAGCCAAATTCTCAGTATGTGTTCAGCGTAAAGTGACATTTCTATAGCATTGTTTACATTGAAGGATGAAAAAAACCTCTTCACAAGCTACAAACAAGATTGTCTACTTTCTGACATGATGCAGTGTGCTCCAGCAAGGTGCTGTTAGATTTCACTTCCTGTATGTGATCAGAGAAGAAACAGTTTCGATCTTTTCCTACTCTAGCATGACTCAAAGAGGTGGGACAGCCTGACCAGATATCCACAGTCCAGAAATGAAAAGCAGCAGCGAAGAGGCAATCAGATTTAAGGTGTTCAGAGATTCTGCTGGCCAAAGACAGCAAGCCATGGGCCAAAACGAGCATTCACACTCTGACAAAGCAAAGGGAGATTCTAACAACCTTGGAATATCAGCATTCTGCTCATCTAATGCTGACGGATGAAGGGCTGGAATAATGCTGGTAACACTGAAACCATGGTTCAAATAGCACAGGCAGTTGAAAACATGAAATGCAGATGACTGCCATCCTCTCCAGCTAATGATCCTGGGTCACTGGTATAGACAACATGGCAGATAAAGAGGGCAGGGGGGAAAGCCAAATACAAGAAATCTGAATGAAGGCAGTGAAGAAATCAGTAGCATTCATGTTTTGGTAACTTACTGATTACATGTGAGTAAGTTGATAGGAACCTACTCTCCCTGCAATTCAGAATTCAAGCTCTTATTCTAGATCTTGAGAAATAAGTAATGTTGCCCTTTTTTTCAGTAACTCACTCACTTAATAAAACTCTCCAGAGTAACATGCGTAAGAGGGAGAACCTAGAATGAAGAAAAAGATTATCAGGATACAAAGAGAAAAATATTAAAAATATCTGTAGTTAGATATTACAATTGTTTATTTGAGTCTGAAAGACAAAGAAAAATCTTATCTTTTCTTTTCTTTATGGGGTAAAATTTGCAAATTTTAGCTTGCTTTTACTGGAAATGTCCTGGATAGCTCACAAAAAAAGCCCAGTATCATTTAGAAAGTAAAGCTCATATAGCACACCACCCCCATATCTTCCTTTCAAACAGGTCATCAGTTTCTAGTTTTTATGTAATTTCTTAAAAAAAAATGCTTTCTTCTGTGCACAAAGATTGATTCATTAGATGTTTTTTGTCTCTGGGCATTGAGCAGCCTTTTGCTGAATGGAGTTGGAGTGCATGCAACTTAATTGGAAGAGCACAATTTCCAACATTTCCCTAGTATATTTACTGCAAATGGTAAGACATAAGAAAAAGGAAATTGCTAATGTTTAATGTTTTATACTGTGGAAAGGATTCATTGTTTTGCTCAGCAGCTTGAGCACTTTACAGGTAGGAAAGGGTCTCCCTCTCAAGAATGAACACAGTACTTCATGTGAGTGGATGTGAATGAAATAAAAGTGTGTGAGTTTTCTACTCACATCATCACAGTCACCCTGAGACACCAAGTTTGAGAAATCTCACCCCTTTTGAATTTACTGCAGATATACAATTCTGCACAGTAATCAGCAATTTCCTTAATTTCTTGCTGACAGCAGTTATCACAATTACCATTTTCCCACACTTCTAAACAAAAACAATAGTAAATTGCAATCTACGGAACTCCAAATGCAAGAAACACCAACAATTTTGGCAGTATTCCCATCTAAATCATAAAAAGTTTTAGCAACATGGTATCACTCCTTAAAACAAGAAACCATCAAATGCCTGCTGCTGATTTAACTATGACTTTCCACTTACCAGCAAAACTACACAACAGTTAAAAATGCCTTGGAAATTGCTGAATCCACTCCTCAATAATAACAGATTCACACAGTGAATGACAGCTGGGAAAAAAATATTGAGGAGTCCTAGACATGCTTCCATTTTCTCCTTGTTTGTCAAAAATGATGTTTGCTATACCAGCTATAGCATCTTGTTTATCTTCACTTCAATACTCCTTTTTAGTAGGTGCTTAAAAGATTTTGAAATTCATTGTACAAGTTGGCCAGAGTCCCTGCTGACATCGCTGCCTTCTGGCTAAGAGAACCTTGGCTAGAAGCTGGAAGCCAGAAGACTCTTCCCATAGGACACTTGGTTACCCTAAATCCCTTCACTTCTTCTATGGCTGTTCTCCTATCTGCAAAATGTGACACAATCCTCTGCCCTTCCTCCACGTGGAAAGGAATGATACTTTGAGATGTAAATACAAATATGGTGGATCGTTAATACTGTTGCTAACTCTCTCACAGTTGCAGATAAACTGAACAGGAAAGTCATTATCTCCTTGGTTTAACTACTGACTTGTGCTGCTACCCCTTTTCCCTCAAAAACTAAAGTTGTACTGGACTGCAGAATCGGTCTCTTGGAGAGCAGTATTTATTCATATGACATAGCACTTAACTCCCTTACGATAATCCTACTGAAGCCAATTGGTTTACTTGAGTTACATGCCTGTATTTGCACAACAAAGGGGTTGCAAAAGCTTGTATCAAAGATACAGTACGGCATTACTGACAAATAAGAACTCCCAGTGCCACAGGCAAGTTAACTGATTAGGAAATGCAAATTTGTTGAGTGAAAGTTCCAGGAAGGAAAGGAATGATCTAAGCAGCATCAGAAAGCCTGGGGATGTGGGTGAAGGATATGTGCTACAATGTGTTGCCTTCTATCAGCTGGACACCATGCAACAGAAAGCTCCACTCTCAGAAGTGTGCACACTACATGCCTGAGTTTTACTTGTGCACGCAGGATACTTCGGCCAGGATTAGACAGTGAAATTCTGGCTCCACTGAAGCCAGTTGTCTCATCTAGGGATCTTAAGACAGCTAAAAACCCTGCCATGTTTCTGATTACTTGATAACAAACACAAATAAGAAAAGCAAGTCATACTATAATCCTAGATGGTAATTGAGAAGGGGACAAAGGCTCACTATCAACCTTAGTTTGTGCTGTGGTTTAGTCCAATACGTAGAGACTGATGATTCCTCTCTCTCTTTGACCTTAAAAAGTAAGGTAAGGAGAGGTCACAGGGCGTGGTACTTCCTGCTCCCATCAACATCCTACAGCTTTTTCAGGATATGTTTTTTATGTTATTTAAATTTTTATACACATAATTATTGTAATGTTATTTAAATTATACACAATCAGCTGACTGTCATAACCTCACATACACACGCTGTCATGGCACATCTCAGCAACTGTGCAATACATATAGACATCAGCATGCTCTGATCAAATGAAAGTACCTAGAAGAAGCAGCTAACATAATTTTGCTTCCCTGAATCTATCGGAGATATTAAATGGGCTGAATTTTGTGGCATTCAAGATTTAAGAAGTACATAGATAGGATGTAACAGCTGTCCCTTGATTTCTAAGTTTTCATTTTCCCATACTTTGCAGTCCTCTCAATTACCTGGAAGTAATTTGAGTTTTACCCATCACAACTCAAACTTACTTCTGCAATATTTTCCTCTGTCATTACTTAGTTTTTGGCATATGCCTTCACCTCCTGCCTCTTTTGCACCACCACCGCCTTCCCTCAACATCTTTTTCCCTTTCTTCTTCTTACACACTTTTGCTCCTTTCTTTACTCTGGTTATTGAGGGATTCTGCTATTCTTTGTCTCTGTAAAGCTACAGGCTCTGATTCCCCTCTCAGACTACTTCTGCTAGCATAGCTCCATGTGACATAAATGGTTTTGACTTTCCACAAATGCAGGAGAATGAAGTCTCCAGTTTACAAATCCTCCAAGTACAAATAGGCTCAGTTATGACACAGGACATTCCTTTTCTTTCAGGAAGGTCTTTAAATCATATTTCTGAAAGTATAATATGGTTTAGGATGCTGGGCTCATTATGCATATTTTTATACTAAGATTCACATGCAAGTGTTCAAGAATAAGAAAGTGACTAGTAACTCTCTCAGGATGAGAAGGCAAACATACCACAAAAATGAGTGACATAATTTTGGCTGCCAAACCTATCATTCTTTAAAATTCTCACAAAAGAACAATTCTTCAACTGTTTTTACAGTGAGTGTAAACATCTTTCCCTTTGTATTTTTTCAACTTTATCCAGTACCTTAGGTTTTCTGTGCTTCTGTGCCTTATTTCAGTATCACATGCTACAGGCTGAGGCATCTTGGGACACAGGGTAACAGTGCTTTTCTTTCTTCTTTTTCCAGATGTCTTACTTCTGCACCCTAGAAAAAGAGCATATTCCATTTGCGTAGTTCTCTCTTCTTGCTCACAGTGCAAGCTTTCATATTTAGCATAGAGATTTGTTTCCTAAACCTGATTAAGCAGGGAATATTTTTACTAATCCAATTCAGCAAATTATAATTTTATCAGAACTGCCCTTTAGAAAGAGCTTTTGGAAATTGCTCTGTAACTCATTTGGAATATGTGCACAGATAGAAGGATTTATTTTCCAAACAGAAAGACTTCATCTCTCATTAAAAAACCACAAAAACAACACAGGACAATAGTTAACATTGCTAACTCTAGCATAATGTCTGTTTTCTGCACCATAGATAAAAATTCAGCATCTTACAAGAAATTACCTTTTACAATAAATCTCTTTTCAGGAGCATGCATTTGCCTTTCAGCTGTTGTCAGGATTTAACGTACCTGACTAATGGGAAAAGGGGACATTCTAAAATTGGCAGCGTGCGGGCGTCACATTTACAAATACACGTGCATACATTTCTTCTGCTTCTGGGTCTCTATTTCCAATACTTGTCTATTTCCGATACTTGTCTAACCAAGTTTTCACAAATCCAGCACACCACAGTTCACAAAAAGCTTGCCATTTCTTTGTTGACTGGATTTTTATAGCATATACTGCCATGGCACCTAAGGGATGTGTAAGTGATAGAAGTGCATCACCCTAAGGTCTCAGTCTCCTTTGCTGTGCTTTATTTTTCTTAGTACAAAATAAAATAGCACAAGGTTTAATAAACTGGTGCAAATTTGATTATTTTTGCATGGCTTTGACTTTGATCAAGATATTAAAGTACTAGCATGCTAATTAACGAAGACAAAACAATATCAAATCACAGTGGATCCATCTTGAGCAAACAGCAGCATGAAGAGAGCTGAGGTCATAAGAATTAAAAGATAATTGAAGAGGCATTGGCTTACGCCTTAGTCATGGACTGAAAATGTCATTAAACAAGTCATCAAACCCACTATAAAGAACTCTGTCATTATTTTTCAGGGACATTGTCAGGTCTCTGAGTTTCAACCCTGCTCAATTGTTTTTCTTCCTTAGCAGAACAAAGACTGAAATATTTTCTAGATTATTTAAATGTTATAGACCACTGTATATAGAAAGAGTAATGTTTTCAGCATATACAGCTTAGGGAATAGCAAGAAAACTTTAATGTGATGAAAAATGAACTAATTTTGAAAAAAACAGAACAATGAGCAAAAAAAACCAAAACCACAAGGTCAGGTTCTAATATGATGGAGGTAACCACTGTTTTTATGCTTATACAATCAATCCCAGAATTTAGCACATGGTATTTGATTCTGCCATCAAAATATGACTTCATTACTTATAGCACTAAAATAAATTACTTCGGGATGTAACCTTACTTTGACATCCATGGTATACATAGCTCATTAATACTGACTTCTGCCTACTCAGCACAGCCACATCCGTCAGTCTGATCTTGTGCTCTGCAAGATGACCCATGTCTTTAGTTGCCAAAAAGAAACATGGGGATAACTAACCACCCGAGCAGCATTCACTTGGCTTTTCTTACAGCTAACTGGTAGGTTCAGATGCATGTATTTAACTGCAGGGCAATCCCCCCCCGCCTGCCAGGACAGCTGTTTGGAGGGGCCAGACTTTGCAGCAAGCCAGCAGGTCATTACTGCTGCTCTGCCCGGAGGTCCTGCCGGAGGACAAGGACTTTGCCAGCCAGCAGCGCTGGCTGTGACCTGAGCACACTGCTGTCAGGGAGCAACCACCCAGGCTGCACTGCTGCAAATTCAGCCTGGTGCGTGTATTTAGATGAGATACGCCTTCGAGACACCTCTTCCGCAGAGGCCTGCCTGCAAGGCCGAGGCTGGCACGCTGTGGGGCTGGCGACTGCAAGGAACTGTGCAGGGCCCAGTCTGAAAGCAAGCCGGAGCCGCTGCTACAGCTGTTCCTTGCTATAAAGGCTGCTGGACAACCGCCGCCGTCGTGAACGGCGGCAGCGCCGGCATGGGCGGGACAAGGCTGCGCCAGGCCCGGGGCTCAGCAGCTCGCAGCTGATGCTGAGGCCTGGCCTCCCCTTGGCTCGGCAGCGCGCCTGCCCGGGTCCTGGGGCCGCCAGGCGACGGGACCAGCGCGGCCGCGGCGCTCCCGGGGATACCCCGGGCGCGGGGGGCACCCGCCGCGGTGCCGGTGCAGCGGCGAGGGAGAGCCCCGCCGCCAGGCGCCACCGCTAGGCCCCGGCGGCCTCCGGGCCGGCCCCTATCCCGTTCCGAGCACGGGGCGGGGCTGCGCCGGCGGCGGCGGGCCGTGCCACGGCGCATGCGCGGCGGCGCGCTGTCCCGCAGCGGCGGGAGGGGCTTGACTGCCTGCGCGGGAGCCGCCGCGGGAGCCCCGGGGCCGCTCCGGTGCGCGCTCGCCCGGCCATGTCCGAGGCGTACTTCCCTGTGGGCCCTGGGCTGGGCCTGGAGGAGAACTTCCTGTCGCTGGACGACATCCTGATGTCGCAGGAGAAGGTGCCGGGCCGCGCCGAGAGCACCCTGCCGCGTCTGGCCTTCGCGCTGGGCCAGGGCGCCGGCACTGGCGACTCGATCCCGGAGGTAAACCGGCGGCGGGGAGGGAAGAACTACAACTCCCAGCAGCCACCGCGCGGGGCGGGACGGGGCGAGCAGCTGGCGCGGGAGGCGCTGGGAGCTGTAGGCGGGCGCTGCCCTGGGCGGAGCGTGGCAGCGGCTGCGGCGGGCCCCGTGGCTCGCTGCCGCGCCGAGGGCCTGTTCTCCCGCGTCCCAGGCACCAGCGGCCCTCTGTTTTTGGGGCCACTGCAAGGAAATTTTAGCTTCTAGCTACTTTTTTAAAAGTTATTTTTACTTTTATTGTATGGGTTTTGCATGTTTTTTTTTTCCTGGTGTTTAATAATCTGCCAATTATTAGATTATACAACATCAATTTAAGAAAATCCACTTCCAGAGCCTTGCAGTAATAATTACTGCCTCTAAAGTGTGTCTGTTTTGTATAACAATTACAGTAGACTGTTCTGAAAACAATTGACTTTTTGTAATACTGGATCTTCATTAATAAAGTTCACTGCCTTTGGTGTTGCTTTACGTGTATTTTCATGGCGAGGACAACTTTTGGTTTTCCTCATTCGTGCAGGGATCAAAGCTGGAAATACCTCTGTGGCTTGCTAAAGGTCTACATGACAGCAAAAGACGAATCATTTCTGTGGAACTGCCAAAGATTTACAAGGAAGCGTGGAGGACAGTGTTCAGCGCTGATGCCAATGTAGTCGATCTACATAAAATGGGGCCATACTACTATGGATTTGGCTCCCAGCTCCTGAATTTTGACAACCCAGAGAATCCTGAGATAGCTCAGACTATCCTGCAGGCAAGTATCTGAACTATGTCTTGACATTTGGCTTTATGTTTTTCTGTCTTCCTCTTGTTGCCAGCTGCTCAGCAGTCTTCAGGAAAAATATCCTGTTTTAATCCAAATGACTTCTGGATTGAATATGGATTTTTTAGATCAAGCTGGAGGATGGCCCTTTTGGCAACTGCCCAGTCTAGTGGTGGAAGCCTAAAGTATGCGTCCAGGAGTGTAATTTTAGCTTGGAGTTTCCACACTGTAAATACGGTATTTCATAAAATCCTGTAAAACAGGACTAGAGGAGACATAAGGTTATTTAATCATGCCCGTGCTGCAAGGCAGAATTAATTCACCCTCTATTATTTCTATTTTTCTATGCTCTTTTTAAAGCTCTGTCATCATGAGACTTCACACTGCTCTGGGCAATCTGTTTCAGTGCTTCGCCATCCTAATCTTAGAAGATTTCCTCTAATGTCGGAACTAAAGCTCCTTCGCAGCCATACAAGCTCTGTTTGTCTCATACAAAGTAAACACTGAGGGCAGATTATTCTCTTCCTTCCTGCAGCAGTCCCAATTCATTTGGTATCTCTTTGTGGGTCATGCTTTCTAATCTCTGATTGTCCTTACTGTGCACTGCTGGTATCTTCCCAGTTGATCTGCATCCACTGTGGCATGCAGTGCCCTAACAGCATACAGTCTCCAGCTCAGGACTTGCGCTGATGAAAACAAAAAGATTACTTTGTCAGTTTTGTAGGCCATAATGCTCTTTGCTCATCGCGGTGCAGCATCTTGTTTTTCACGATAGAGTAACATTGATATGCGTTCGGTTTGCAGTCCACCGTAAGATGGTACAGATTCCATATACAGACAATCACTCCTCTTCATGCATTTGTATCGTTCCCTATTTATTCCTTACTGTAAAACCTTACATTAGTCCCAGCTGCATTACATCCTGTTGTTTTCACACCATCTTTCTAATTTGTCAGGATCATTATGAATTAAGAGTTCTGCTCCCCAACATGCTTGCAGCCATCCCTCCTCCGTCTCCTGCATGTTGTTTGCTAATTTAATAAGCATAACTTCTGTTCCTTCAGTAAGCTTACTAATTAATATATCAAACAATACTTGGTTCTAGATAGACCCTTGTTGAACTCCACGCAATATGTTCTTCCCTCCTGACAGGAGCTATGGATAATTGCCTTTACCGACCACCTACAGGCGGTTTAGCTAAATCTTTCAAGAATGCCCCATGACAGATACCTATCTGCTGCTTTTCCTCCCTTTGTAAGGCCTAGCATCCCGCCATAATAGGAAACCAGGCTCGTCTCAAAGTTTGTTCTTGGCAAGTCCATGTTGGCTGTTACTCATCTCTCTATTTTCTTCCAGAAGTTTATGTATAGTTTATTTGTTCCAGTATGTTTCCAGGAATTGATACTGATAGATTTAGAATTCCCTGGCTATTTCTTCCTCCCTCTCCATCTCCCCTTTCTCTTTTAAAAGATAAATAACATCTTTGCCGGTTTCCGGACTTCTGTGCTCCTTGAGCTTTTAAAGATAATGACTAACAGCTTTGAGATTTCTTCAGCCAGTTCTCTTAAGTAGTCTGGGATGATTGCTATTGGCTTTTATTCCTTTTTTTTTTTTTCCTCTATTCTTTAAATGAAGGCTGATGCAGAGAGGCTTTAAAGCACTGCTGCTTTCTTGGAGTTGTCCGCTGAAAGCTTGCTTTCTGTATTGAGGAGGTGACCACATCTTTCCTTCTCTTTTCTCTTTCTGCTAATGGACATCTTAGGAAAAAAGCCACATTAGCACACATCACTTGTTTGCAGAAAAATCAAAGCATGCAAGGAATGCTTTCTCTATTAAAAGCAAACAAGAAGGGAGTTGTGCTGACTTAAAATATAAACAAAACACAAAAAAAACCCCCTCTCCCAAATATCAGGAACTATAAATGTGAAGTATAGCTATTTGGTGACAAAGCCAAAATGAGAGTTATTAATTTATAATATATTTATTCTGTAAGTAAATCTTTAAATACTACAGTTCTGATGATTCTAAAAGCATCTTCTGAAATAACAAAGCACAGCTTTCGAAGAGTTTTGCCCCCCCTCCCTTTTTTTTATTCCCAAAAGCAAAGGTAAGGAGGGAAATAAAAATCCTTACATATGTCTTGTTGCTTAGCTTTTTAAAATGTTATTTATTAGCTGTAGATTTGGGGTTTTGACCTTTTTTGTAGTTAAGTGGTTTTTCAGCATACTGAATGCTTTACAGTGGCGGTTTGGCTTAACTTCCAGGCTGTTCACGAGTTGCAGCTTGTATGTTCGTACAGCAGATGCTGTGGCATGAGATTCATTCCACCTGCTCTAAAGCAATGATTGCTTGTGAAGTGAGATGGAATAGATGGTAATTGTGTTATACCCTGTCATTAGGAAGCAGCCAAAATCTAATTCCATGCTTGCTTCCCATCCAGGCACTTGTTCTCCCAGCTCAGGCAGGAAATGGTTTGTGTTTGTATCCAAGGTTAATAGGTGCTACACTGTTTGCAGACCCTTGACTAGTTGTGAACTAGAGCCTACACCTTTGGCTTTTCAGTCTTGAAAGCTCAGGTGTCTAGGATTTGAGCTGAAGAAGCCTCTGTGTTACCTGTCAGTAATTCTGCTTATCTTCTTTAGACATTTATTAGCCGTTTTCGTCGTATCATGGACTCCTCTCAGAATGCCTACAATGAAGACACATCAGCATTGGTGGCTCGCCTGGATGAATTGGAGCGAGCCTTATTTCAAGCTGGCCAGAAAGGGCTGAATGACTTCCAGTGCTGGGAAAAGGGACAGGCTTCTCAAATCACAGCTTCCAGTCTGGTCCAGAATTATGGGAAAAGAAAGTTCACAGATATGGATGGTTAAAAGTCTGAAGAACATGCAGCTACAATGGGGGACACCAAGAGGTTTATAGCCTGTCTGTCACAGAAGAGAAAGATGAATCAGCTTTAGGGAAGGACAGGCTCCCTATCCGTTAATGGGAATTCTTCTCTATAACATCTTCGGATTAGACTACTGCAAATTTTAAAGGCAGACAGCAAGGGTATAAAAAATAGATCGCATCACATCACTGGATAGCTTTACAACTTACTCATACCACTCCTGAGGATTTGCAGTTAAAGTGTTTGCTAGGTGGCTGAAAGGGTATGAGAGGATTTTCTAAAAGGGTAATTAGTATTTATTATTCTTTATCTTCCCAATTGATAGTTATAATACCAGATCTGTTTGGAAAAAAGTGTAATTCTTTGTATTTCATCTTGCCCTTCCCATTCTAACCTCCTGGGAACAGCTATTTCCAGGTTCCCTGTTCTTTGGAGAGTCCCAATGATGTGGAAAAAAATGTGGTACAAACTGCATTGAATTTTTCACATTTTTTTATACATGGAGGTGGAACAGGTACTCTTTGTGAGGCAGGAATGTTTTTCTTGCTGACTTGTACACAGTTAGTGCCCCGGAGAAAAATACCTCTTCTAACCCATGTAGCAAGCGAAGTGGCCGTGCAGGTCTCATGTGCTGCCTCATGCTCTCTCTTCCTTTTGGCCCTTGTAGGCTTGATGCTGCATGGGGTGGAGAATGCTCGTTTGATGCGAGTGGCTTTTGTAATGGATGCGTCTCTGTGATGGGTGTTAAGCTCCTCCACTTGTTTTACAGAGGAGGCAACAGAAGGCAACAAAGAGTTAGCCTGGACCGGATCAGAAGCAGCAACTTTAATGGAACCTGTTCCTCATTATCAATCTCTAAGCCACTTGTTTTCCCGTGAGAAATTCTTCTGATTACTAAATTTGGTTGGTAGAAGGGACAGAGCAAATGAACTGAGTTTCCTTCCTTCTGATCCATCTAAATGATCCTAGCAAAATGATCCTAGTAAACGTCATTCTTGCCAGGAGGAGTGATTGGAGTTGGAACTTGCTAAACAGCACAGTGGTTATCATCCTTTGTGGATGCCCTTAAACCTAGATTATCTGAAGTCCCATTGGATTGGAGACAGAAAACAGAGGGTTGTGTCTGTAGAACTTAGTTCCCACAGTCATCGGGATGGTCGTGCTTTGGAAGCAGGTATTAGACATCTTATGGGTGCTTCTAAGCATCTGTAGAAGGTGGACCTTGCAGAGTACCTAAGTGGAGGAGCCAGATTGTAATGATACTGACCGCTTCCTCTTCTGTGGGAATCACTGGGAGGTGACAGCAAGATCCAAATCTTGGAGGAGTTGTTACTGGACTTGCATCTGGATATTGGATAATTCAAACTGGAAACCTCAAGTACAAAGAGTGCGTGGCCATTCCTTGGCCAGAGGAGTGAAAGCTCTGCCTCTGGAGAGGGGATGGCGTGCTGGCTTCACAAGCACCTTGGCGTCTCCGCCTCAGCTGCACAGGGCCAGCTGTCCTGCCACAGGAGACTAATTAGAAACTGTGCCTGACAAAGTATTTCAAGTATGTGCAAGATCAAATGCTGCTGCACTTAATGACTTAATGGCAAGTAATAGCCTGTGCATTTTCATGAAACTTTTGTCTATTGTCTGTTTCTGGATTTTTATGTTGAATAAATATTTTGTAAGGGGATGCTCATAATGTAAAATGTCTGTTGTTAATTGCCCCACAGCAGAAAAATTAGTCATAGATCGGAAAGTGCAGGTCTCTACAAAACTGTGGCCGTGATAGATAATGCAGTTCTGCTTATATCATTCCCCTTCTCTTACAGGTAACGCGGTTGCGAGCTACATTTGTGCAGTCATGTGAGTGCAGAAGTAGTTCCTGTCTGACAGCTCATGTGGGTAATAGCTGTTTGCTCAAGTTGTGGGAGAGACACTGCCAACCAATCAATAAGCTATTGATTTTATAAATTGCATTTTTATGAAACAAGAGATGGATAGAGGTTACCTTGACTTTGTTGTAGAGTGGTGGGTAGTGGGTGGAAATTGGCTGTCTCTGTATTTGTACCCTGCTGCTCCAAGTGCTGTAGCATAGACTTCATGTAGCATGTCAAAGCTGTGTTCAGTGCTTCAGCTGCAAGGGAAGCAAGTTTAAGTCCATCCGTGATGAGAAGCATTTTTTAATCGGAAGGATTATTTTAATAAGATGGTGGCTTTGAGATCTAGTTGGTTTATAACCAAAATCACTAGTTCATCAATTTCTGGACTGGTTTTGGTGACTATCCAAACTCATTTTCCTACATTTGTAAGAACATTTTTCTTCTCTACTGCTGGGTGCAAAATCCAAGCAGATGGTTGCTCGTTTGCCAACATTTTGTGCAGCTACTTTCAGAGTGGGGAGCAAAAAAATCCCTGAAGTAGTCCTCAATGTAAGTAGGCTTTATGTAAGTAGGCAATGTCACTTTTAGTAACCCTGAGTGTTTAGGAATAAACACCAGTAAGACCCTTAAAAAATCTGATCCTGTAATTTTAAATTACAGTATTTGGTTACTAGATTTGATATTTTGTTGATTTTTTTTTCTTTTTTTTGTTTTTTCCTTGCTGGCTGGAATGCTTTTTTTCTGTCCAGAAATACAACAAAAGAGTGCTCTGTACTTTTTATGAACACAAACTGTCCTTTATGATTGCACAGCAGCAAGCTATAAGTTAGAGGAGTTTAAACTTGTGTATTTTCAGAATGGCACAATAAATCCTCATTACAGAACTGTACAAAAGAGGTCTGAAAAGGACTTTCAAGTGTCATTTCTCCATGTGTCCTTCAGCTTTTAAACTGGAGGACTACTGTTGTTTATGAGAAAGCAGTCCATAGACACATTTTACAATATTGCCATAATGGTTTTCATTGCAATCAAATAAAAAATAGGCAAAATTTGAGATGCTGATTAGTTATGCGTTCATGTAAGAATATTTGTTTGGGTTTTAATGGCATGTTTTTGAAAAGAGGTATGAGCTGACCTGGCCCAGTCCTTCCCCTAAAGTGGGGAGTTGGACTCGATGATCCTTACGGGTCCTTTCCAAGTTGAGATATTCTATGATTAGCCCCATCTAACCCATCTCAGGATGATGTTTGTCTAGCCAGGCTTTTAGAAGCCACCTCTGCAGGAGAACCCACAGCCTCCCTAGGTAGTCTGTTCCCATGCCTGGCTGCAGTGTATGATGAACAAAGTTGGAGCTGGGCATTCACTGACACAACAGAAGACGCAGTCAGTCGAGCTTCCCCACGGTGAATTCCTGTTGGAATGGTTAGTGAAATTGAAAAATTTTCCTCATCTTTACATTAACTTTCCATAAAACTCTCAGCTCCTCTTATCTCTTCTATGTATTTTTTTCACATAGGCGAGGCAGCGAAGGAGGGTTGACCCCCAGTTAAATACAAATAGCTGTGCAACCAGCACATAAACACTTTCTCACCTATCTAAATTACCCTTTCACAAAACGTTCATGTTTCTTCCTTGGTCTCCTTTGCCCTAAACAATGTCTTAGTTTGTCCTCTGGGTTTGATTTATTTTTTGGTCCGCAGAATGAAGCAGTTGATTGCTTCTGCCAGCCTGGAGGCAATAGATGGTGTCATTCAGACCAACAGCAACTAGGAGGAGCAGCAGCAAGAAATGTTTTGAGAACTGACATACTGCAACACTATATATTGTTTTTATGAGAGAAACAATGGCACCTAACTGAGTTAGGAGCACAAGCCCTTCTGATCTTGATCAGTGATTTTTCTACCCATTTTTTGGTGACCAGCTATTACAAGAGCTTCATCCAAAATTTTCATTGAACCAGTGGCTTAACAGAGATGTGACATAATCGGTAGAGGCACAGTGTGAATGCTTTCTTCACACAGATCTGCTTCTGTCCCCAGATCTGCTTTTTATAAAACACATTGTCTGGTAGCACAGCATATGGCTCAGGAGTTTGTGGTTTTATTTAAAAACCTAGCTATTCATCTAGCGCTGTGTCTGCCTGGCAGGACACAACTCAAAGCTGTTCCTTGCCTCAGTTTCCTTTTCGGACAAACAAAGGTAACACTCCCTTATTAAGAGTGTGTTTTGTCCTCTGGATTGTAGGCAGCATCTTTGTTAACAGCAAATATGCCAGCCAGATTTTCTCAGCTCTGCTGCATCTGCCAGAGCTTGGATGCTTACTTGATAAGTGCTTGTCAGAGCTAAAAGATTCCCCTTTTCAGAAATCACTCTGGTTTCCTTGATCAGTCCCATTAAACCCTTACTGCTAAGCTTCAAGACTACCACATATCTGATAACTTAATAAGATAAGTGCTTTTCCCACTTTCCGCCCTTCTCTCCTACCTGAACAGCCGCTTGGCCCTGCAGAGAGTGGCCAAGCGCGTCAGTTCTAAGCCCACATTTCTCCTCTGTTTTCCTGATCTTACCTGCTCAGAAGTGCTTTCGCTAGAGTTGATGGCAGCCTGAGCACTAAATGATGAGCAGCATTGTTGGCGGGACTTTGTGCAAAAACTGGTGGAAGGATAACAGATTGTGCTGGTTTCATCATGTCACACGAGTGAGTAATGGGGGAAGGCCATGCACACGTCCAGCTTAGTCTGATGGTTTTGTTTTGCAAGACTTGCTTTGGGAGCTGAACTCCAGTGAGTGTAATATGGTTTTCTGTGTTTTGTGCTGACAAGGCAACATGATTCAAGTCTGGGGCAGGCAGATGCTCCTTTTGAAAGAAGCTGTGCCAGTTTGGGCTTCCCTTGAAAGTGTCTCCTGGGTGAAGACCATCTGAGTACTTGCCTTGAGTTGTATCTTCTACCGCAGTGTTGCTGACTGAGGGCTGCTTCTTGCATCTAGGCCCAGGGGGCTTTTGGGTGTGGGAACAGCCTGATGGCTTTTGTTCTGAAACTAAACCTGACGTGGTGTCAGCAGGACCTTGAGGATGGTGTGAACCCATTAATGTCATGCGCACATTACTATGGAGAGGATGCCAACCTACTGTGGCTGGGCTGGAGCTGAACATACATGTTACTAGTGACTTTACGTAGTTTATTGTGTCCTCTGACCCTAAGGGCATGAATCAATCCGATCTCTTCAGCACTAAGATACTTCTGCAATGAATCAGGGTCAGTGAAGCTGCAAGCTTTCACGTTGCCCTGTCTGCTGAAACAATATTGTCATCTCAGACTATGTTAGATACACGGTTGGGTTGGAGCTTTATACCCTGCTGGTGTTATGCAGTTTTAGAGACATCGTCTTGCTCCTTTTCTGCCAGAGTCAGCAGTGACCTCTTTGCTGCTGGCTGAAGTGCACATGTTGGGTTTTCCCAGTAGTTCCTAGGGGAGTTTGAAAGGATGACCACGGGAAGACCGTGGCCTGGGAGGGCCTGTGCCTGCACTGCTTGTCAGCAGCCAGGAGAGGGGGCACTGAGCTTAAGACATTGTTTTTGTGCAGGTTCTACCGTAACTGCTTTAAGTTGTAGGTAGCAAGAACACTATTTGGTCTGTGAGATCAAACTAGGTGTCTAAATGACTTTCTGTTTTATCTGCCAGGCGAAAACACAAGTCAAGTGAGATTCAAAGCAGAGTTTAGGTTGCGCTAGATTTGAGCATACAAGAAGAGTGGATGTCATGGCTGGCAGAGGCAATGAAAATGAAGTATTGCTGATTGCTGCATAAGGAGTGAAGTAGTGAGAAAGCTGCCAAGAAAGAGCAGCAGAGGAGGAGATGGACAGACACTTGGCTGTGCCACTTCAGTCAATGTGAGATGTGCTGAGCACGCAGTGTGCTGGGTACTACCTGAGCAGGTGCAGGACTTGCCTTGTGCGGGAGCGGTCAGTGCCCCAAGGGGTCCTGTGGCAATGTGGTGGGCCGGGGAGGGGTGGGCTGCAGGAGTCAGCACCCTGGCTTCTGCTGCCTTCTCCTTCACAAAGTGCTACTTGCTTATTCCTCAGTTGGAAAGCCTGAGAAGTGGAGTTAGGATTGAGTGTGTGTGCATTTAAAGGCTGTGATTCACAGAGATCAGAAAGGGAAGAGACCAGCAGGTCGTCCGCATGTCTGTTCTCTTTCTCCCAGCCTGAGCCCAGTGCTCAATACCTACCATCCAGAAATTCAAAGCCCTTCTGCCAGGGACAATTTTGTCATCCTGTGGGCCGTGGCTGTGGGGGATGGAGCTGTGCTCTGCCTGTGGCTGTTCCCATTTCTACAATACGTCCTTATGAATTTGTTGGGACACTGAGAGACAGGGAGAAGAAGTAAAGTTGCATCTGCCCTCTTCTCCCCACCACTTGTTGGAGGGAGCTCTCTTAGCTGCCAAGGAGCAAGAAAAGCAGCCTTGGAGAAGTTGCCACCCACAGTAGCCATGGAAGCATCTGGCCATGGGAGCAGCGTGCCTGGGAAGGCAGCCAGCCACATGGAGTGAGGCAGGGGGTGGCAGCCACAGTGGTCCCTTTGGGTCTGCTTGGGCAGGAGACGAGAGGTGGGAAGAAATGATGGGAAGCAGAGCAGGCAGGGAGAGGGGGAGTATCCGGAGGCTCTCAGGAAGCAGGTCAGCATTCAGTGTGGTACTCCCTCATTTGAAGGGGTCCTGAAGTGCCTCCACTTACCATTGTAAACAGTGTAATGTCTCAGTAAATAAACTGCAGGACCACTTCCAGGCTGCACGTCATCACATGGTTTGTCTGAGACCAAAGAAGAGAGCTGGAGATGTGTGGGGAGGTAAAGGACAGGAGGAGGAGGCAGGAGCTGGAGAGGGACCTCAGGAGTGAAAAAGAACTCAGAGGGGGCTTGACACAAGGCTTGAAGACAAGAAGGAAGAGGAAGACAGTGAGCTTCCACCTCCCCCGGGCACTATTTCCATTGAGTATGCTCAATTGCTTCACAGAGGAAATAATTGCTCCTGGGAGCCTTTTCTTCCCTGGGCACTGAGGGCTGGCCAGGCTTTTCTGTGCAGGTGCCAAGCTTTCTGGGAGCCCAGCAGAGCCGAACCCATGCCGCTGCTCCTGGGGGGGCTGCGTGCAGGAGAGCAGAGACCAGACCACTTCTCGGCTGTTGTGGAAAATTACAAGGGGCGGCACAACCCCAAAAAGCCAAGGCATTTGTTCTGGTTTTCGAAACACTTCATTAATGTCATTGACAATAGCAGCAGGTTTGTGAGATAGCACGCTTCTATTTTTGAAGAGTTATTTCTCATGGCAGGCTGCCAAGCAGTGCCAGTGGCCTTAGTATCCTATCTGGATTGGCAGGACACACTGTGGTCTTTCGCCTTTCGTTAGCCTCTGTAAAGCTGTATAGCTGCAGCTCTTCGCAATGCTCTGCCACACCTTGGGGGAAATGTACCTTCTTCAGGTTTTCCAGCTAGCCCTGTGGCAAGGCAGAAATCCCTTGTGTTGTAGGACAGAAGCCACTTTTCCTCTAGGCGCTGGGTCACAGGCAAGGCACAGGCAGCACCCGGGCAGAGCAGGGTTTGGGGTGCAAGGAGTATGTAGGGACACAGATGAAGTTTGCAGAGCACCGTGTGTACCACCTTGGGGTGCTCTCTGGCTGTGCCTAGGTCTAGGTGCAGAGTTTCAGGCACAGCTTCTCAGGGGAACAGCACATCGTGCTGATGGAGCAGGTGAGGGATGTGGCTGCCTCGGTGCATGCTCCTCAGCAGGGCCGCAGCTGCAGCACTGCATCCTGCTGAGTCAGGATGTGGCATTGCTGGAGGAGTCACGGAGAAAGCAGCTGGCATTCCCTGGGGGAAGGTGAGGTTCCTCTGCTCATAAGCTCAGCCCCCTTGGAAACACAAACCATGGGGCCTGCTTCTCCCCAGCTCCACCTGGAAGGTGTAGGAGCACAGCAGCACCCCTGGACCAAACCCATTTCATACTGGTATTCTTTCCTGAGTGTGTCTTTAATCCCTGATGTTGTGATATCAGAGCTGTGGTTGAGTCATGGCACTCAAATGCATTGCGAGCTGCTTTTGCCTCTGTTTCAGGCTCAGGTTCTCATTGACAACTATGCATTAAAAGCATTTTACTTCCAATTAGCCTATGAAATGGAGGGGGGACCCCAAGGGTGAAGATTGCTTTAAAGCTTGGAAACCATCTTCTGTGTATGCTGGGATCCTGTAACATCAGAGAAAAATGGCTTCACCATAAGAAATCCCAGTTTGCCTACAGATGAGCTTGAGAAACTGCAACCCTAAAAACAGTCCCAGCCTTACCCCCCTCCAGATCTCTCTGTGCCTAGAAATCAGCAGTGGTAAGATGCCTCCTGATGGTCATAATGGTGCTGTTCCATCTCTGTTTTGATGTTGCAATACAAAAAATGTGGCAAAAAGCAAATGGAGGTTGCAAAAGCCCAACCTGCGCTCTCAGCTTGTGTGGCTTATAAGGCTGGGCCTATCTATAACTGTCCTGTTAGTACCTTGAGGGCTCTGTGTTCTCCCTAGGTAAAGCAGAACCACAAGGAGATTATAACAAACCCTCACAAACAGGTTTTTGCTACACATAAAAGGCAAATTTTTCCCTGACGTCAGACCAGGAAGCTACCAAATGCTTAGGATGCAGTGTGGCTTTTTTTCCTCAGGCGTTAGAGCAAAAGGGGAGTGAGGAGATGACCACATGACAACATAGTCCTGTAGCTGGGGGCCTTGACAGCGATGCACTTGGGAGGAAGCGGTAAAGTAGATACAGAAATCAAGGCACCATCAAAACAATCCTCAAATGTGCCTGTTTCTCTTGCTGTGGGACTGTCCTCTGCAGGGCAGGTGTATCTTGGCAGGCAGGCTCCCATCACAGCAATGATTTAAGATGAGTTTCTTGCCTTTGCCTCGCTTACAAATAGAAAATTTGCAGGTCGTTTAGGTGTTTAAAGGAAACGTGGGGGAGTGGGAGCTGATGGATCCTGCAGCCCCTTTCCTAAGTGTTTTCACGCCCGTGGGTGGCTGAACGGCCACTTTTACTGCTGGGGGGCAGCTCTGTGGCTGGGATCAGGGAGTGGAGGGCTTGTGGGCTTGGGGGGGGAGCCATGCACAGGCCCTGGTCATCATTAACAGAACAACTGTTGGAGTCACACCCTTTGCAAAGGCTTTCAGAGAAGAGTCCCCCCCTCACTTGGGCTAGTGGAGACCTGAGGAGCACTGGTGGAGTGGAGCAAGCTGAGTCAGGTGCATCCTGTGTTTTCCTAGGCAGGGCTGTACTCTGTTGTACTGCCCCTGTGAATCTGGGCTGGCTCCAGTGAAACCTGCAGGGTTACTCCAAGTTTGCACCAAATCAGCAGGGTTTATTGCAGTCGTGGTGGATTTACTAAGCCCTGCCTGGAGGCTGAGCTGTGATTTTTCCTTTCAGTTTGGGCTCTCGGGTGCACAAATGCAACTCTAGCTGCCCGGCTGTGAGTCTGTCCCATGCTGATGCAGGCAGAATGGGGTGAACAGATCATTGCCTCCCTGGATGGTGTGGCCATGCTGCTCCCCTGGTGAGCACTGCTCTGGATTTACACCAGCATCCTCCAAGTGAGGCCCTCCCTGTGCAGCCCTGGGCATGCAGTGGCATTTAACCTCTGAGAGTCTCTGCAAAGTGATTCCACCCTCACCCCCAGAGCCCCAGCTGAACAGGCTGTGCCCAGCACCCTGGGGCTTCAGCTGAGTCAGCAGGGCAGGATGGCACAGGGAAAGGAGGATCACTGCAAATCAGGCCTTGGAACAGCATCTGCTTGGTGGCAGAGACCGATTTAATCTCCTTAGCAATTGCCTCAATCGTGTAATTAGCAGGATGCTAATTAATTGAGAGGCACTCCACAACAGACATTGAGATCCCTCCCAGCTTTAAGTGGAACCTTTTTGGGCTTGGCAGTTGTAGCTGGCTGCTCTCCTAACGAGCGGGTCTGCCTTGGGGCTAAAGCCCTGCGTAGGGTGTCTCTGCACTGGTTACCCTGCGGCTGTCCATCCCTCTCTGCTGGCTCTGGCTGGGGCTGGGGTGTCCACACACCAGTGAGATGATGCCACATCTGCACGCTGCCAGGGAAGCACCCACATTGACCTCCTGGCTTTTGGCTGAGGGAGCCAGCAGACAGGGGTGGCTGCAACCCACCAGACCCCTCACCCTGCCTCTCCCCAGCCCCTCTGGCCTGGAGCTGGCCCCATTAAGCCCAGCATGTTAATTGGCTGCAACAGCTCATTTTGTTATCTTCCATTTGATGGGGTGCGTGTGACTGGATTCACAGCAAAGGTCGGTGCCAAGCTGGGCCAGAGCCCCTTGTTTGGTCCACCCCAGGATGTGGGATGGGGCTCCAGAAGCTCTGCCAGGACCAGCTGTAAAACAGCAGTACAGTCACACAGACAGCAGGAACAATGTCAAGGATGATTTTACCCCAGGGATGCGCAACGCCCTGCCGCAGGAGGATGTGGAGGCTGGAAGAGAAGTGGGTTTGAATGGGTATTTGGCACCCAAGAAAACCACACTTTCCAGGCCTGCTCAACACAAGGACTGGATTTAAAGTCCCCAAGCTGGGAGGATGCACAGGCCAGGACAGCACCCGGTATCCAGCCCTCCTCAAACCAGTTTGGTGACTTCACCTTAGTTTTGTCTTGTGCTTCTCCTATAAGGGACAGGACTAAAAAGGGAAGGAGAGGATGAGCAGGCAGGGAGGTGCGTGCTGCATGGCTGGCTTGGTGCTCCCACACATGCACCCCAGCAGAGCTCCTGGTGCCAGGTGGGGTCCAGGCTGCTCTTAATGGGAAGCTGCTGAAATTCTGCGCCTCCAGCTTGGACAGGCATGGTATGGGCTGGAGGGGCAGCAGGCTGTCGACCCGGAGTGGCTGGACCAGCAGGCAGGCAAGCTGGCTGGCAGTTGTGTGCAGGGCAAAGGAACATGTTGAACTCCCCACTGTTACCCAAGTGCCTGCACTTTCATCCTGGCTAAAAGCTGGGTGCCTTGAGAAAAGGACTCTAGAAATTTTGGCTCCTGCTTCCCATCATTGGTGGGTCAGAGTGTTGTCAAGTCTCCCCATCTCCAGACAGGCACGGGGAGTTTGGTGGGAGCTCTCCAGAGAGGAGCAGTTGCTGAGTGAAGGGGCAATGAGAGATCGTGAGGACACATTGGTGGGTTTTGGTTAAAAGCTCCAAAATCCTGGCTGAGGCACTCAGCCATACTGAATGTGCCTTTCCAAGGAGCTGGAGAGCTGAGAGAGGAAGATTTACAGTCCTCCAGCGAGCCATGAGCTGTGGGAGGGAGGACTGAAGACCTGCCTCTCTGGTGGAGAGTGTGTGATGGTGCCTTTGGCCAGCCCTCTGCTTCTCTCCCCAGCATCTGCCAGGTCCATGGCTCAAATGCAGCACAACAAGAGAGTTTATTAGTGAGAACCGGGATGAAATCGTTAGGATGATGGATCCCCCCAGAGCTAGAAGTATTGATCAGCTGCGGGCCAAGGAGAAGGTCAGGGGCAGAGCTGGTGGGGCACAGGAAAGTTGTGGAAAAGCACACAAGGGGAGCCGGGTATTTGGCTGCTACTGCGAAGGCTTCCAGGATGAGAAAGGAGGAAGGGCCGCAGTTCCTGCTTGGGCCCCTCCAGATGCCTTCTCCTGCCCAGGTGAGGACTGGCTGCGCTGGAGCCCTTCCTATGTGTGCTGCTTTTGCCCCGCTGCATCCCCCTCCTGACCCAGGCACCCCAGCAGGGAACTGATGCCTGGAAAACCCCAGATGTGTTCCCTGTGTTCCAGGTTCCTCTCTTTTCATGACTGTGACCCTAGGGAGCCCCCAGCCCTTGGGATAGAGCTGGCTGCACTCCTGCCAGCCTCCCCCACCCAAGCACAGGGAATGCACTCCCCAGCTGTTTTTGCCCAAGGCTTTGCTGTCCCTCCTGTGCAACAGCCCCTCCTTGGCTCTGCCACCCACCCAGGAGCCTGGGCCAAGGCCCTAGCCTGGCTCCATCTCGGATGTGCTGATGAGGTCCTGGGAGTTTGGGCAGTGCAAATGGAGCAGGCTTGGCTCACCTGGATCAGTCTCTGCCTGCACAAACAAAGGAGCGCCAAAGCTACCCAGAGCTGCTGCAGCCATCTGCGAGACTCCCTGAGAGCCCCCCCCACCAGGGACATCTGTATTGGGACAGGCTTAGGTTTGAGCTAGAGCAGCTTATTTTCATGGGCAGCCTGCTGACATGTCCACTGCAGGCGACGAGCATCTGCCAGTTTCCAGGGAGAGGTGGTGGGTGCCCATCCCACCAGGGCTCCCTGCGGTTTGAGCACAGAGGGGAGAACCCAGATCCAGCCTTGTGCCGGGATCAGCAGCATCTTGCTGTCTCAGCGGGAGGGTTTCTGGGCTCACCTGAGCTTGCTTCTTATCTTTCTGATGTTAGAAGCCAAATATAATCTGCTTTAAAAAATCTGCCCTGCCAGCCCCAGGGCCTCTGTGCCCCTGGGAAAGTGGTCTACATTTTGAGACCCAAGTGCCCTGAGCTGCTGGCATGTCCTGGTCTCACCATGAGGCGACCTTGGTATGTGCTCGTGAGGCTCCCTGGTACCTAGGCAGGAGTGGGACCCCCTCCCCACCTCCTGGCCGAGCTGCACACAACCAGCCAGCAGAGAGGCACAGCCCACACACGCCTGGCCCCTGCATCCCCAAACGCAGTTGGTGGTGATTGGGGAACTGTGGAAACTCTGAGAACAATTGGGTCTTCCCACTCCATCACCCTCGCCTTAAACCACTGCAGCAGCTTGCAGCCAGAGAAGCCAGCCCTCGGAAATGGCATTATCCTGCTCTCCAGGGGAAGGTAAGAGTGGGCAACTTTGCTCCATTGTGATGGGTGCTGCATAATTGAAAATTCTGATTAATGATGCCTTTGAGAATGTGCCAGTCTCTGGACTCTGAGGAGAGACCTTGGTGTCTCTGCTCTGTCTCACGCTTATCAACTTGCTAAACGCATCTGCACACATGCAGTCACTCTGAACAGCTTGGCTCTGCTCTGCTGACAGGTATTTATTTAAAGCCTGGCTTGGCTCTGAAAAGGGGCTGTCGCAGAAGCTGCACAGTGGGGCCAGGCACTGCTGCTGCCTGATCGTGCAGCTGGGAGGAGGCAGGGAGGAATGGAGGGGACTGCTCAAGAGGGATGGCCTATGGGCCCAAAGGCCTTGGCGGCCCAGCAAGTCACAGAGGGGCTGGAGGTGGGCTCTGCAGGTGAGGACCTGGGAAATAGCACCTCCAGAAGAGGTGTCTCCTGGTGGTGGGAGAACTCTTCATGTGCCAGGCCCATTCCTGCAGCTGTCTTGTCTGTCCTGGTGCCTCTCTATGTGTTTTGAGGCACCTCTTGTCCAAAGCAACATGTTTGCTAGTGCTGAGACATCTTGATGCCACATTAAGCATCCTTCATTTTGCACCTTTGCTTTGAGTGCCTTTCTCTGTTTGTCCATGGTGCAGCTCCGAGGGGTGTTGGGGTGGGGCTGGAGGTTGCACCCACTTTGGTGCCTGCAAAACCCAAGGGAGATAGGTGAACCCTTCTGTGTGTTCCACATACTTTGATCAAGGTTCTGGTGCTCCTGGAGGTGGTTTGAGACTTTGAGATGGAGACTCTTGGATGCTCAGCTCCTCCCTGGCCACAGTGGGCTCCCCAGAGCACAGAGCAGCAGAGAGATCCCCTCAGCATCCCTTCAGCCTCTTTGCCCCTCCTGGGACAAGCTGTTCCCAGGGCAGTCAAGGGGATGTTTGTATTCACACTTCCTGCCAGATGTGTCTGATCCCTTCTGCTCTGGAAAGCCATGTGCCGTCCCCTCTGAGGGGAGGCAGGAGCATGAGTGAATGCCGGCTCCCAAGAGACCCCTGCATCCTCTGTCCAGCTCTGGAGCAGTGACGGCAGGGGCTGGAGTGATGCCTGATTGCATTGGCCCTGCTGGGGTGGTGTGGGAGGAGGAGGGCCTGCCTTTCCACCTTGTGCTCACTTAGGAGTGGGGATATCTCCCTCTGGCTCTGCAGACCCACAAAGTGCAATGCCTAAGCTGAGATCAGAGTTGAGCAGCTTCATCACAAGGAGAAGGGAGTTCAAGGCAGCGTGGTGCCCCACGCACGCTGTGGGCATACTGAGCTCCAGGGCCAGATACCTCCCTCTGTAAATCAACTTCGCTCTGATGTGCTTGGCTGATCAACACAGCTGATGGACCCAGACCTTCAATTCCAGGCAGAGATGCCCACGCAGAGGCAGCTTTGGAAACAGCTGACAGCAAAGTCCCCAGGGCTGCCTTGTTCCTGGCCTGAGTGCAGCTGAGCTATGGGAATTTTTCTTGGCATATTGCTGGACTTTTTTTTCTGGCTTTTGGACAAAATCCTCCTGTTTCCCTGAGGCAGAGGGGCTGTGAGCGCAGGGAGGAGCAGCAGGGCTCAGAGGAGCAGCCGTCCCACAGAACTGGTGGGTGGCTCGAGCAGCAAAAGGGGGGAACTCGGGGTCTGAATGAACAGCGAAACTTGAACGGGGCCCAGCCCTATTAGAGGGACATAGAAGAACATCTCGTTAGGGCAGAGCCCGCAGCCAGGATGGAAAATTACTGGTAACCCCACGTTGCAAGGGCAGGAGGCAGCCAGGGGGCTGGCAGCTCGCCAGCCCCAGCACATGCTTTGTGGTGCAGCGGGGGAGCAGACAGGGCACAGTGCATCTGTGCCCTGTGCCAGGTCACAGGGGCAATGCTCCCCATCCCAGGCTCGCAGGCTGCGTTGCAGGGAGAGGATGTTGAGCTCCCTGCAGGACTGCATCTTCCAAGGCAACTTCAGCAAAATGTGTGGTGTTAGGCTGGAGAGCAGTGTAGCCGGCTCCTGCCTGTTGCTGCATGCAGCCCCAGCTGTGAGCTCATGCATGGGTAGTGGCACATCACAGCCTCCCCTTGTTCTGCATGAATCCTAGTGGTTCTGGCGGGCTGACCCATCCTGGGACCAATGTGGGGGCTCTGGGCAGGGTTTGAGGTGTCTCTTTTGAGGTGTCTGAGGTCCGATTGTCCTGCTGTCATTCTGGCCCTGATCATTTTAGAGCCAGCAAGCTGTGGGCCTTTCACTGCCCTGTGGATGCAAGGCTGGGGCAGATGGTGCCTGCCCTAGGGTGGGCAGGCAATGGGATGCAGGATAGGGCCCATCACCAACAGCTGGTGCTCCAGCACCACTGCCTTGAGCCCAAGGCAGCTTGGTAGCCCCCTTGCTATGGTCATGGCTCCACAGCATGCAGTCCCATGCCCGTGGAGCAACTCTGCCTGGCAGACACCTCTACCTCAGCACAAGCACATCCACATGGCCACTGAGATCATCCTCTCACTGCTTTGTGTACACTGCTGGTTTCTGAAAGATGAATCCTGGGCATTTTTGGAAATAGGCCATTGGGATATGTCTCACCAACCGCTAATTCTCCTTGTTTCTACCCCTTTTGAACAGCTTGACTGAAACAGCCCATCAAAAGTCCAAGGCTGAGCAAGGCAGGGCCAGCAGCCACATGCTCCAAACAATGTCTTTATTTAAGGGCAGCAATAAAAACATCACACTCATGCACAACCAAGGCTAAATTTAGCTTTGACATCACTGGACTGCATGTGCCTCGGGGTGATACCTAATCCCTGTGAAACCCTTTGATACAGGCACATCGACTGCGCCAATCCCCTGCTCAGCCAACACAGGCAGCCAGCACATCTGCCCCAGGCTGCTTCTCCTCCTGCCTCCAAATTAGCCCTGTGTGCGGCACAGGATTGCACCCTGGAGCTGTTGGCCATGCGTCAAACCCTGCCCTGCCTCGGAGCTTGGATTCAGACCTCTGCTTCCCTTGCTGGTCATCTCTACAGTTGCTCTCTGCCAGTGGCAGCTGTGTGCTCCATCCATCTCCAGCTGTCCTCCACTGGATGGGTCCTTGCGGCACCATCAGCACTGGGTGCCGCTGTGGGAAGAGTGGCTAAGGGGTGTGGAGGTACCTGCAGTGGGGTACCTGCAGCTTGCCTCTGCCAGTTCAAGATGGCACCATGGTCCTTGCAACAGCAGCTTTGGGGAGGAACAGGGCTGTGCTGGAGCATTTTTGTTAGAGTTTTATGGCCTTTACCCTCTTTTTCATGAAATCTCTCCATGTTTCTGTCAGAGACGGGGGAAATCATAGAAACATAGAATTGTTAAGGTTGGAAAGGACCTCTGAGATCATCGAGTCCAACCTGTTAACCTAAATGCCTGGTCCACCTCTAAACCATGTCCCTCAGCAGCATATCCACATTTTTTTAATACTTCCAGGGACTGCAATTGTACCACTTCCCTGAGCAGTCCGTTCCAATGCCTAACCACTCTCTCCGTGAAGAAGGTGAAATGAAAGGTCCCAGGGCCTCGTGTCCTGCCACCTCTCGTCTGCCAGCAGCGGCATCGCTGGGTTCACCAGTTCTGCCCCCTCTGCCTCTCCACTTGCAGGCATGACTGCTGAGGCAGCTCCAATGCTGGGGATCCTGGCTAGAAAGGTCAGCCCATTGCTCTCAAGCTGGTCTTGTTCAAGAGAGGTGACTCCTGGAGGGGAAAGGGGGCCCTCCTGGGAGCTGAGCTTTTGCTGGAGTTTTGCCCTGGAGCCCCAGCAGCATCCCCATCCACCTGCCCCGTGCTCTGCCACACCATGCTGAAAGTGGAGTTGCTGTAAGGCTGCCTGTGGATAAGGCTCGTGAGCCTGGCAGCGCCTGCCTGGGCCCAGCTGCTCCATGCCTCAGTTTCCCTACCTACAAATCTCACAAGAAGACCTCCAACATGGGGATACGTGAAACCTTCACATGGATGTTTCTGGCTTGCAGTGATGCTCAGTACAGGTAGACAGTATAAAACCCCATCCCCACTCCTGGGCTTCAGGGAGGGTCTGCAGCCTCTGTCACTACATGGGGTCAGCCAGGGCCTTGGACTGCAGGTCCCTGGCTGGCTGCTGCGCTCTGGCTCTGGAGTCGTGACTCAGAGCAGCTCCAGCCAGGGGACAAAAAGGAGCTGCCACTTTTGCATCAGTGATGACAGCCCCTCCCGTGCTCCTCGCACCGTTGCTGGCATTGGCAGTGCTGTGGAAAATTACTCCGCACTGCTGGTGGAGGAGTAAACCCGTGCACGGGGGAGGGTGGGGGCTGCAAAACGATGCCGGCTGCTGGGGTGTGTCCTTGGGAAACACACCAGACAGCCAGGGTGGATGGGTCCAGCTCCCAGCCAGGGGGCTTAATATAGCATCTCCTGCTGCCTGCTGCCTGGCTTAGCCCCCTCTGCTCACCATGGGGGAGAACAGAACCTGGCTGGGGATGAGGGGGTGAATGGCCCTGGGACGGCACACTCTGCTCCAGCGCGCTGGCCTGCAGTGGCAGGGCAGAGGCTTGGGTCTGGCAAATGGCACCGTGCTTCTGGCAGCCTTTCCTATGCCACTTGTGACCCTGCAGCACCCAACTTCTTCCTCCCCCTTCTGGCTCCTGTCCCACTGGGACGGATGCCCAGCACGCCATGGCACAGATGAGGTGGCTCCCAGGCTGCTCGGGCTTTGCAGGAGCCCATCCAGGAGTCCCTGTGCTGCTGGGAAGGCTGATGGCTGCCTGCCAGCAGAGGTGGGGAACCCCGCCCTGAGCGGCATGGGGGGACAGCTCACTGCATGGTGTATTTGGAGCTCAGTTTGTCCCCTCAGACCCACTTGCTTCGGTGGACCAAGGTTCAGGGTGTTGGCCTGATGGCTGGCTTGAGCCTGTGTCCCATCACCACCCAACTGCTCTGATATGTGTGGCAGCAAAAGGAAGGTGGGAATCTGGCCGCAGCCCCAGGAGACCATAGCAAAGCCCAGCTGGGAGAGACCAAGGAGTTCGTTTGTGGCAGCAGTTGGGGGATACCCCTCTCTGGGCAGGCACTGGGGAACATCCCCTGTGCTTGACATGTCCCCAACATGATCTCCCCTCTTTGGTGCAAGGGACGGGACATCCCTCAGACAGCTGCAGCCCAACTTCAACATCATCACTGACATCTCTAGGCAGAGGGCTCCTCGGGTCCTTGGGAAGCACTGGTGCTACAGCACTGATACCTGAGAAATGTGGATTGAGGCTCCTGGGTGTTCCCCTTTTCCGTTACAAAGCTCTTGAATGCTCCCATTACATAACAAGGGAGAGTCCTTGGGGATAATTAAGTTTTGGGCCCCTGAGCACTCCTGTCTAGACAGCTAGGCGACACAAGAACTGAGTCTGCGCAGAGGCAAAGGTCAGTCAGCGAACACGGTGAGGAAGACTATGAGCCTTCGTCTGAAGACCCCCAAAGACCACCTGAGGACCACCACAGAGGATGACTGCGCATGCGGATCGGACATTTACGTATGTTAATAAGTTCCAGGAAATCTCATGTTTATGTAGATGAATTCCCGGAAATCTTATGAATATGTATGTTTTCATGGTATATAGTTGCTGAAAGTCCGTCAAGCCTTCGGAGCACTTACGGTGGAACTATCCCCAGTGCTGCCCGGCGCCGCAATAAAGAATGCCTGCTTTCTAAAACTCCAAAATAAGTTTTAGGGAGTGAATTATTTTGCCGCTTTCCGGTAACAGATTTTGGCACCCCAGATGGGACACTGCTCTTGAACATCGACGGATCTGAGGGATCGAAGGACCTCCAGCCGGCACCGAGGGATTCTCGGGGAGACCCTCCGATCCCCGGACCGAAGAGTTCTGAGTAAGAACCATTAATTAAGGTAAAGGCATTCTTTCAGTATTTTTTTTTTTCCTTTTTTTTTCTGTCGCCTGCCCGTCAGTCGTGGCGAAAGCTGCGCGGGGTTGGGCTGGATCCCTGGGGCAAAGGGAAAGGACCCTTTGAGCTGTCGCGACTGTAATTAGGTGTCTTTGTGTGTTTGTTCCCCTAAGTCTTTGTAATGCTTTTGTATGTTTGTTGCGTAATTGTGTGTTGTTGTAGAAGCTTGGTTAAATGGTTTTGTGCCTTATTTTAGAATGAGAACTGGAACTTCTAAAGGGGAGACAATCTTGGGAAATGTTCTCTCGGGTGCATTTTATACAATTGGAAGCAAATAGCGGGACCCCCGGGAGGAGTCGCAAAGAAAGCTGATCTAATCAAATATTGTAATCAGTGGTGGCCATTGTATCAGCTGGAGGATGGAGAAAAGTGGCCAGTTAATGGAACATTGAATTATGATACTTTGCTGCAATTGATGATATTTTTAAGACGGGAAGGAAAATGGGATGAAGTATTGTATGCGGATATGTTTTTCACTTTACACTTGCACCCTGAATGGCAAAAGGAGTGCGGTATAAATTTGGGTCCCTCAGATCCTTTGGTGCTGGCATTGGAAAAAGATAGTAAGACCAATGGAAAAGGGAAAGGTTTGAAAAGACGTTGTTCTGCTTGTAGTATTGGACAGAGGTGTTTAAAATTAGTTCAGGATGAGCCAGAGGATGACTCAGAAATGTTGGTTGCTCCCGGTTTGAGGCAGAGATTGCAGAATGATAAACCTGAGCCCCTTGGAGCAGGCGACTCTCAGAACAGAAAGCCAGAAGTGGCTCCGGTATCTGGGAGAACTCGCGGTCGGTAGGGAGCAGTGTTGCAAGCTCCATTGAGACAGGCTGTTGGAAATGAAGGACCGGTGATTGTGAGGGTGCCGTTTTCAATTGCTGATTTAAATAATTGGAAGCAGGTGGCGGGCAATTATAGAGATAATGCTGATAAGGTGGCTAAAGCCTTTGATACAATGATCAGGACTACAGACCCTGATTGGAAGGATATTGATGCTATTATGTTGGTATTGTTTGACAGCACAGAAAGAGAAATCAATGTGCTTATTGTAGACAGGAGGGACACTGGAAACGAAACTGCCCTTCCCAACAGGGAATGGAAGGAACAGGTTCTGTTTTGAGAACAATAAATGCAGTTAATGATGAGGAATGAAGGGGACCGGAGGTATCTTCCCCAGCAGAACCTCTGGTTAAAATACAGCTGGGGGAAGATCAAACTGAAATAGAATTCCTGGTAGATACTGGAGCAGCTTATTCGGTTTTGAATGAAAAGGGTTTTGAATTTAGTAATTAGAGAATCAAAGTTGTTGGTGCGACTGGTAATGCTGAAAACTAGGCCATTCTTCAAGCCTTTAACAATTAAAAATTGGAAAACAATGGGTGACACATCAATTCCTGTATTTACCGGGGTCTCTGAAACCTTTACTAGGGCGAGATTTGTTAGAAAAATTGGAAGCAGAAATATGATTTAAAGATGGGGAAGTCGATGTGTTAATTCCTGAATCTAAACTTGTACAAGCGACTGTGTTCCTATTGCAGGAAGATAAAATTTTAGGAACCTGCATCCCAGCAGAAGTGGAAAATGCAGTGATATCCCTCGTATGGGCCGGAGAAGTCCCTGGTAAAGTTAAGAATGCTGAACCGGTAAAAATTGAACTCAAAGCAAGAGCAAAGCCGGTAAGGCAAAAACAATATCCTTTGAAACTAGAAGTTAGAATCGGGTTAAAGCCCATTATTGAGAAATTTATAAAATATGGTTTGCTGAGGGAATGTGAATCAGAATACAACACCCCCATCTTGCCAGTAAAAAGGCAGATAGGAAAAGTTATCGATTGGTCCAAGATTTAAGAGCTATTAACCAAATCACTCAGGATATTCATCCAGTAGTTGCAAACCCATACACTTTACTGACAGCAATAAATGAAAACCAAGAATGGTTCACAGTTATAGATTTGAAAGATGCCTTTTTCTGCATACCTCTCGAGCGAAAAAGTCAAAATATATTTGCCTTTGAGTGGGAAAACCCGGACTGGGAGCTATATTCAGACAGGAGCAGCTTTGTGAAAGAAGGGATCCAGATGTCGGGATATGCAGTGACCACAGTGGACACTGTTGTAGAAGCAGAAGCTCTCCAATCAAAAACATCAGCCCAGAAAGCGGAACTGATTGCACTAACCAGAGCTTTAGAATTAAGTGAAGGAAAGCGAGTGAATGTATGGACCGATTCCCAATATGCATTTGGAGTATTACACGCACATGGAGCGATTTGGAAAGAAAGGGGACTATTGTCATCTCAAGGGACCGGAATTAAACATGCGGAGCAGATTCTCAAGTTACTCGAAAGTGTACAGAAACCAAAAGAAGTGGCTGTTATGCACTGCAAAGCTCACCGAACTGGCTGCACCCCACAGAAAAGAGGCAATCGATTGGCTGATTTGACCGCTCGTAAGGCTGCAGAAAAGGGTAAAGGAATATTGGCAATAATACCTGAAAAGCAAATAGAATTAGGAGAATCTTCTAACTATGACAGTCAAGACAGAAACTTAGTTGAAACATCAGGAGCTAAGATACAGGAAAATGGATGGGCTGTTACTCCTGTGGGGCAGGTAATTCTAACCCCAATTTTGATGCATGAAATAGTAAAGAAAGAACATAATAGTGTTCATTGGGGAACCGAGAATTTACTAAGACATCTACAAAAGTCGGTGGTGAGTTGTAATATGGTAGAAATTATAAAGTCCGTAGTTAAAAGGTGTGAAACATGTCTTACAAATAATCCAAAGACACAGAATAAAATTCAATTTGGATCCACAAAAACAGGAAATACTCCAGGAGAGCACTGGCAGATAGATTTCACTGAACTGCCAAGAAAAGGAGGGTTCAGATACCTGTTAGTATTAGTAGATACCTTTACAGGATGGCCTGAAGCCTTCCCATGTCGTACCAACAAGGCCAGGGAAGTTGTCAAAATCTTACTTAAAGAAATAATACCACGATTTGGTGTTCCTTTAGGGATTTCCTCTGATAGGGGGCCACATTTTGTTGCAGACATTGTTCAACAAGTAAGTAGAGTATTACAAATAACATGGGAGCTGCATGCCCCTTATCGCCCACAATCTAGTGGACGGGTAGAGCGCATGAATCAGACCTTAAAACTGCAATTGAGTAAAATTTGCCAAGAAACTTCAATGGTTTGGATACAAGCACTTCCACTTGCTCTGTTGAGAATTAGAGTTCAGCCTAAGGGAAAACATCGGTTAAGCCCTTATGAGCTGATGTATGGGAGACCGTACCAAATTCCTAAATTACCAGAGGAATTAAACATCAGAGGTGAAACAGATTTACGAAAGTATCTAATATCCCTAGGGACAGTGATACAAGAAATGAAAAAGAATGTGATTGTAAACAAATCTCTGAATCTTGATTCCCCAGTACACCCATTCCAGCCCGGAGATTGGGTATACCTGAAGTCGTGGAATGGAGAACCCCTGCAAGAAAAGTGGAAAGGACCATTTCAGGTTTTACTGACAACATACACAGCCGTAAAACTAGATTTAAGAAAGGGCCCTGGATTCATTACTCAAGAATCAAAAAGGCTCCTAAACCATGGACTTCCGAGGAGACAGCTCCTCTCAAGCTCGTTTTCAAACGACAACTTTAGTTTCTGTGTTATTAATAAATTCAGAAGTGTTTGGGCAGAAACTAGGAAGTCCATGGCACGAGAATGTTCATGTACAATTAGTAGTGGAAGTAGCTTTGGCTATTAATGCAAGCAAATGTTGGATTTGTGCTAAATTCCCGAAGCATAGCATTCAGTCCGATGTAACACAAATTGGCCTACCAATTCCTTTGAGTACCACTTGGAATAAACTTTGCGACAGGTTCTTGTATGGTAGGGGTAGTATCCCCAGTTGGAAAAAGAAAGAGCAATGGATAATCTATTGATTACTCGGTCTACTACCTTTCACTCATTTGTGAGATGAATACAATACCTCTTTTGGGTTTGAAGATATTTGGAATACTCTCACTTCTTGGTTACCTGATTGGTTATGGTTGAAGAGACTATTTTTTTAATGATTTTTTTATTAATGTAGTTTGTATTCTTGCTTGCATAATGATACAGTGTTGTAACTGCTGTACAAGATATAATAAGTTTGTATAGTGAGGACTGTAGCATATAAGCTACAAGCCCTCAAAAAGAAAAGGAGGGATTGATACCTGAGAAATGTGGATTGAGGCTCCTGGGTGTTCCCCTTTTCCGTTACAAAGCTCTTGAATGCTCCCATTACATAACAAGGGAGAGTCCTTGGGGATAATTAAGTTTTGGGCCCCTGAGCACTCCTGTCTAGACAGCTAGGCGACACAAGAACTGAGTCTGCGCAGAGGCAAAGGTCAGTCAGCGAACACGGTGAGGAAGACTATGAGCCTTCGTCTGAAGACCCCCAAAGACCACCTGAGGACCACCACAGAGGATGACTGCGCATGCGGATCGGACATTTACGTATGTTAATAAGTTCCAGGAAATCTCATGTTTATGTAGATGAATTCCCGGAAATCTTATGAATATGTATGTTTTCATGGTATATAGTTGCTGAAAGTCCGTCAAGCCTTCGGAGCACTTACGGTGGAACTATCCCCAGTGCTGCCCGGCGCCGCAATAAAGAATGCCTGCTTTCTAAAACTCCAAAATAAGTTCTAGGGAGTGAATTATTTTGCCGCTTTCCGGTAACAGCACCACCTGGAAATGAGCATCAGAGGTGTGTGACTAAACACCGGGAGATGACACAAATCTGCAAGCGGCATCCCCAAGCCCCCAGCAAGGTCCTGGGGAGTCCCTATCTGGGACTGTGGCCTTCCTGATGCCATCTCTGGAGCCAGAACTCTGTTCAACTGGCTTAGTGTCGCATGGCTGAGCTAAAACCCCGGGAAAGCCACATGGAAAATGCCACGGTGACCTGCATTAAAAGCACAATGAAAAATAATGTGGAAAAATCCATGCTGTGAAATTCCCTTGCTTCCCTTTAATCACACAGTTCAGGGTGCGGATGCCTCCTTGTGCAGGCAATTTCTGAACCGCCCCATGGGGTGACACCCCAGTCCCTCCAGCTTAGAGCACAGAGAGCTTGTGCTCTTCCCAAGCCTAATTAATTGTGCAATTATTTCAGCCACGTGGCCCTGCTCCTTTTGCAAGGTAGCCATCTGAAAGCTGTTACTTGATAAAGTTGGACTTCATGGGGAGAAGATAAATCCCCAGTGTGAAAATCATTCATTCCCGTAGAAATCCCTGGCAATTGGGAGAGGAGGAGGTTTAAATTTGTACAATGGCAGGAAGATCTGAATCTGACCCTATCTCATCCCTGACCAGTTCAGAGGAAACCCCTTGACTGCTGGACCCGCAGAAGAGGGCGAAAGGCAGCCCTGAAGGAGGGGAAGGTCTGACCCCATTGAAGTGCTAGGCCGGCTCCTAGTTGAGGGATTAAAGGGTCCCTGTGCTCCCTTCGAGGTGAGAAGGTGAACACAGCCTGGATGCAGAGCTCTTGGTGACTCAGCAGGAGAGGCTGAAATCAGCTCAAAACTGGTTGCCATCCAAAAAGCCTGGGACAAGCTGTTAAAACAGATGTACCAGGGATAGAGATGAATGTCCGTATCAGCAGACATTCCTCCAGCCCCTCAGCAGGTGTTTGTAGAACGAGCTGCCTATGGCCGCTCTCTGGGCACCCCATGGCCCATCAGTGAAATGTGCCGTGAAGCACAGGGGTACGTTGGCCACCACAGCTGGCCGAGGGGCAATGAGGCTGAGGTCTGGAATGCCTAGTTCAACCCAGGTGCTGAAAGCAGCCTGTGGGCACCCGCTGCCATCCTGGGAATTTAGGGTTGCGGGCAAACTTGGATCTCTGGATGAGGGTGGTACTAACCAGATCCTGGTTCAGCCCCCTTGAGATGCCAGCACTACTGCCAAGGCCCATGGCTGGTGGTTACAGGGACTGCCAAGAAATCCCTTTCCAGGGCCAGCCTAGGTCTGCTGCCAGCTGGTCTGCAGGACCTCCAGGACAGAGGTTGTCTCCAAGATCCCAGCACCCAAATCCTGACCTTCTTGCAGCATCTTGCATGGACCCCTCTTGGCATAGGAGAACCTGAGCCTCACGCATCTTGCAAGAAACCTTGGCTTTCCTGCACTGACATGTAAATAGCACTGAAATGCAGGTTGAAGCAGCCTCAGGCCCTGACTCATGCACACCATCTTTGCAATGGAGATATGAAATGTTTTGCCTGGCCGTTCCTGGCAGAAATGCTCAGCAGGGAAGAGGAGCGAGTGATAGCCTGGAAACCACACCAGACCAGACCACAGGCCTGCCCCTGGGAAGCAGCCTAAGTCCTCCCAGGTGAGCATCGCTTGGGGCTGGGTTTGATGCAGAACCAAGTCCATAGAGGGGAGGTGATGGGGTCCTCAGCAGTTTCCCCACGGGGATGTTTTGGTAAGGGCCAGTTCTGGGTTTTGAATGGCATGTCCTGTGCAGTTGCCTCAGGCATCTTGGGGGTGGAGGCTGTTACATCCCTAACTGTGGAAAAAGGAATTAAAGTGACACTAAAGAAGTACAGAGGAAGGAACAGTGGCAGGACAGGCTTGCCCAGCTTGGAGGCAAGTGGGAATCAGCCCTTGCTCTAGGGGCAGGCTGGAGCCCCCTGTCCTCGCTGGACCAGCTTTCCTACTTCAGGACATAGCCTTGCTTCATACCCTGCCACCTTGGGAGCCCCTGGCTCCTTTAGAAACCTGGGCACCATTACAAGGGTGGTTGGCCAACCTCCACAGACTGGCTGCCCTGCAGAGCTGGTGGCCCCTGACAATTCAGGATCACAGCCAGCCCAGAGGGAGGCACCACCAGCATCCACGCCTCATGTAGAAGATGAGGGTCCTGCATCTTCCCCACGGTGGGACTGGCGCTCTCCAACTCCCCCCCCCTCCCCGGCAGCGTTCACAGCCCCTGGTTTTGCCTGACTCAAACAGCCACCGCACAACCTCCTGCTCTACCCCAAACAGCTGCCACCCTACACCCCCAGCATCAGTGTGGGGGGAGTCATGACCACCCCAGCCATGGCCTCCACTCCTGGGTGATCCTTCAGACACCATGGCTATCACCATCCTCACTCCCTGGCCCTGCTTTGGGGACCCTCATTGCACAGGTCCCCCTTATCCTGGGGCCACCTGGGCCCCTTGACCATGACCATCGTATGCTCAGGGGAACCTGCACCCCCACGCTCCAGAGGACCCCCAGGCCCCTTGTCATCCTTATTCTTGTTCCTGGATACTCCCAGGCCCTTTGGCCTTTTCATGGCCCCACTCCCCAGGACTCCCTAGACCCCTTGGCCTGGCTCTGTTCCAGGTATCCCTGTTGCACAGATCCCCTCTTGTCCTGGGATCCTCCCCGGGCACCTTGATCATCACCATCTCCTGCTCTCGGAGACCCCCAGACCCCCTGGGCATGGCCCCATACCTGGGGCTCCCCAAGGCTCCCACTGTCCCCTGCTCCTGGGACCCCAGGACCACAGGGACCCTCTGGACCCATTGGCCATCATGGTCCAGCTCTGGGACTTCCCTGGTTCCTTAGGGGGTGACGTGTGCCATCCCCCCGCAGCGCTCCATCTCCCGAGTAACCCCCCCCGGGAGCGCTCCGTCTCCCGTTTAATACCCTCCTCCCCCAGCCCCGGCCCGGGCCCATTGTCCGCCTGGCGCCCCCCGGCGCCGGCCCCGTTCCCGTTCCCGGCCCCGTCCCCTCCCCTCCGGCCCCGGCGAGGGGAGGAACCGGCCCGGCGGGGGCCGTGCCCAGCCTCGCCCCTGCGCCGCCCTGCGCGCCTCGCACCGGCACCGGCACCGGCTCCGCTCGCTTCCCGCGCCGGGGCCCGCCGCCGCCCCCTCCCTCCGCTCTGCCCCGCCCTCCGGCGGCGCCGGGACCCGCCGCCCCGGCATGAAGGTGCTGCGGCACAAGATCGAGCTGCTGACAGGTACGGCCCGGCCCGGCCGCCCCCGCTCCCGCCGCCCCGGGGGTGCTGGAGGGGGGAGCGAGGCTGGGAGGAGCCGGGCGCTGGGTGATGGGGTCGGGGGGGAAGAGCCTTCAGCCCCTGCTTAGGAGATGGGGCTGCCGCCCCACCCCCCCGCCCCGCCTGCTTCTTCTCCCTCAGGTATGGGCTGCTGGGGGGGAATGACGCTTTTTGGGGTACGGGAGGTGATGCCTGGGGAGGTGCCAAGGCTGCAGCGGGGGAAGCCTAGCCTGGTGGTGCTGGGGGGTGAAGGGGGGGACTGAGTCGGCAGCCTCCTGGCACGGGGGTCTGCCAAGCAGACATCTGGGGGGGGTGTGGGGCGTGCCTGTGGAACTTCTGGAGCATCCCTGCAGTGCCTGCTCCTCTGCCAGCCTCCAACGGGAGTCTCCACGCTGCCTGGTTGCCCCGAGGATGGGGCTGGGGAGGAGGTTGCTTTTAGCAACAGCCCCTGAAAGACAGCCTGCATCCCCACAGAGTCCCCCGCTGCCACTGCTGCCCCACAAGTCTGGGTTGCTTGGTCCCTGCATCGGGTGGCACCAGATCCCCTGGCCTGGTGGGTCTCACGCTGTGGCCTGCCCACTCCTGCACTCCCCAGTTGGACCACACCGTTAGGCTGGTTTGTGGGGGCTGCTGGGGTGCAGACCTGCGCCCCCCCATGGGGGCAGAGCAAGCTGTGGGTGTTTATCCTACACCAGTGGCGCGGGAGGTGGCCCAGGCTGTGTCACACTGGGGTTTTCCTCCACCCCATCGCGGCTCCTCAGTGGTCCTGCTCCGGGGGGCGATGCTGTGGGCACACTTCCGTGTCTTGGACTGGGCTGCAGATTCCCATCCTCCCTCTCCCTGCCTCGCTTGAGGTTGCCTTGGCTTCACCTCTTGGCAGCGCCAGGCCTCGCTCCTCCGGATTTGCCTCCCCATCTGTTGCGCACTGCTCAGTTAGCCTGGAGAATCCATGCTGACATCCCGTGGGTGCCACGTCCACGCCAGGGCAGGACACTGCTGGTCGGTGGGGAGACTCCTGTGAGGCTGGTGCATTGTCCAAGGGACCCTCTGCTTTCTGACCAGACATGCTGCCCAGTGTTAAACCCTTCCTACAGTCTTGTCATGATGATGATGATAATAGTGTGTTTCCTTGCCATGAGCTGGTTCTCCTTGAATAAGCCAACACTGGGCTGCAGATCCCTGGGGAAGGTAAGCCAATGTGGCTGTTTCCATCCCCATCGATATATGCAGTGCCAGGGCCACGGTGGGGCAGAGCACTAGTCCCAAACAGAGCACTAATATCGCACTGGGTTTGGGACTGATTTGGGATTAGGGAGGAGGCATGTCCCAGCTGTGCCCAGAAAATGGTGGCACCACACAGGAAAGCAGAGTGGGAGCAGAGATGGGTGTGCTTGGGGCAGCACCCTGGGGATGGGTGCTGTTGGGGAGCATTGGGGTGAACTGGAGGGAAAAGGGCTTGCTGCCAGCCACATTGTCCCAGCATGCAATGGGAGCCAAGTTGCTTTGGCTAGGAGATCCAGAGCCATGGCTTCCTCACCAGCCCTCCGCAGTGACGGTAGCCCAGCTGGGCTGGGTGACACTGCCCACAGCCCCACTGCTGCACTGGCAGGAGCAGGGACAAGGGTACCTGTGAGGTGACATGGGAAGCAGAGCACCCACAGGAAGCTGGCAGCATGGCTGTGATCCTGCTTGCAGGCAGTTGCACCCATGGGACTCCCTGATGTACTGATCCTTCCTCCATTCCCATGCTCAGCACCACTTTAGGTGACTGTCCATCCTGTGCTGAGGATGCTGGTTGGTGCAGGGCTCTGCCACGTCCCTCACGACCCAGCTTTCCCCCCACCACTTGAGCAAGGTCACAGGGTCTTTTCTTATTGCTTGGCCACCCTCCCTCCCGTATTAGCTGGAGGCTTTAATTAATAAAGGCATTCACCATATGCTAAGTGCTGTTCCCAGCCACCCTGCGGCTGTGGCCACATGGTGGGTTGGCGCGGTCAGCGTGGGATGCTCCTGCTCTCTTTCAGACCTGGCTACCGGTGAGGCTGATTTTCCTTCCATTTTTTAACCCTGTGATCGTGCCCCAGGGGATCGCAGGGTTGCTCAGTCAGTGGCTCTGCGTGCTGCATCATCTCAGCTGTGCTGGTGGGCTGCAGGTGAGGGCTGTCTGCTTGCACAAAGCCATTTCCCCAGCAGCAGCCCAGCTTGGAGCAGCACGCCCCGGATGTGTGCTTCTCTATGGGGCTGTTGGCACCTTTCCCCACTGGGGTTTTGCATGTCCCTGGGTGTGGCGGGACCCTCCATGCAGGGAGTGAGGTGGAGACCCCGGGCACTGGGACTCCCCGGGGGACTCCCGGGGGGCTTTGCAGTGGAGTTTCTCCCTCCAAACAGTTCTGGTTTGTTGGATGGCTCCCAAGGAGCAAAGCAAAGTGCGGTGCCTGCAGAAAGCAGCCAGGTGGCACAGCCTGCTTGATTTTTGAATGGAAAACCCGGTCAGATGAACAAAAGCCAGCTTTGGAGGGGAGTTTATAACTGTATTCCTGGTGGCCTTGCAATGCTCATGGCATTTCTTGGCCTTTCCACATTGCCAACCCGGGCTGACAGAGGTTTGAAGGTGGACAAAGCATGGAGCAGGCTTGGCCGAGGCTGTGGATGGAGCAGGGTCCGTGTCTGCTGCCGTGCTAGCGTGGCCCCATATCATTCCTGGTATCCCTGGGGAGATTGCAAAGGGTGGGTAGCCAGTGGAGGGGGTGTGGGACCAGTGCTGGCCTGTTTGGAGCAGCAACAACTCCTCTGAAGGCTTGGCCTTGGGGAGGGGGTGGAAACAGAGGCTGTGAAGGCAAACACCTGAGGTCCAAATCCTGCCTGAGCGCAGATAATCCCCTTGCACTGGGACCTGCCGGTTACCCAGCCCATCTATACACAGGGGAGCCTGGATTGTCCCCCGTGTCCCCCATGTCTGTCATGTTCCATGTGCAGCCAGCTGCTGGGAGCGCAGGCATCTCCTTGCTCCCCTCTGCTTTTGAAGTTTGGTTTGAGCCTGGGGGTGTTTTTGGAGATGCTGGCATTGAGGGAGGTCTGAAGTCCTGGTGCACTGGTCAGCAGCATCCAGTCTCACACCTCTGCTAAGTGGCGGCTCCATGGCGAAGTCTGTCCCTCAGCCGTGGGGCTGAGCTGCTGGCTGGCCAGCACCTGCTTCGCAGGCAAGGAGAAGAGTTTGGGAGTAAATGCTTCACATTTGGTTTTCTCCCATCATTGCAATACAAACTTCAGGCTGTCTCTCTGCTCCCCTGCTGCTCAGAGCATCCCTCTGTCTCCCAGCATGGCTGAGAAACATCACCCCTCATTCTGGGTGTGCAGGGAGATCTTCCTTTGTCCCACCCGTATCTGTCTGCAGCCTAAAACCAGCCAAAACATTGGATTTTCTCTCTCTGACAGATGCTGGAAGCTGGGGTGGGAATTGGGATGTTCTTGCCCTGGGTGGAGTACTTACAGGGTTGACCAGCATGGACAGACCAGGTGGTCTCCCAGTTTGCCTAAGACCATGCCCTGGAGACAGGGCTGTCCTTAACGGGGAGAACTGGACCTGGGTGGGAGCTGGGAGCTGAGCTCCTCCAGGCACTGCCTGCTCCATGCCTGCTTCCAGCGCCCAGTGGAGGGGCTTGCTGCAGCCCCCAGACAAGCTGAAGCACCAAATCCCCATGGTAGATGGGTGGAGTGAAGCTAATTTGGGTCCCGTTCCCATGGGCAGGGAGACCTGGGAGGTTCTGGGGGACTGGGGCAAAGGGCACTGAGGCAGGTCCCCATGGGAGCTGACATCTCCCTTGCCCTGGGCAGGGCTGTTGCTGCAGGAGATGACCATGGCGGGCCTGCATGAGCTGTGCTTCACTGAGGAGAAGCCGCTGCTGCGGGGCCAGGACGCCGAGCTGGTGAGTCTGATGACTGCAGTGGCTCCGGCTCCTGCACTTGGGGTGCCAGGACGCGGGTGCTTAAGTGGGAGCTTGTGGGCGGTATGCTGGTATTAGGTGCATGTGTGTGCACATGTGTGTTGGTATTCAGTGCATGAGTGTGTGCAGACATGCTGGTATTGGGTGCACGTGTGTGCAGATGTGTGGTATTCAGTGCATGTGTGTGTGCAGATGTGTGCTGGTATCGATGCACATGCATGGGTGAGCATGGGTTCTGGTTTGGTGTGATGTATGTGTGTGAAGATGTTGCACATACATGCTAATACACACTTTGTGTGCACATGTGTCCGGGTATTGTAGATGTGCATGTATGTGTGCACACGTGTGGGCATCATGTCCCCCTGCAGCCAGCACCGCCCCGGAGAGTGGGTGCTTGTGGTGTCAAGGGGCTTCATGAGCTGGGTGGGAGGAGGGCGGCACAGGAGTAAGGGGCAGCGGGGGGATGTCTCTGTCCCTAACGGCTCCTTCTCTCCCCAGGAGAACTCGGATGTCTTCCTCTCCGCTATGGACACGGACTGGAAGGTAGGACCAGCCACGGGGAGTGCCCCCCACGCCTGGTACAGCAGCCTGTGGCTGGGGAAGGCTGCAGGGTGCTGAGTAGGCCCAGGGGTGTTGCTGTCCCCCAGTTCCATGGGGACACAGTGCCTGGTCAGTGTCTGTGCATAGGGCTGCACATCCATTGTGGTCCCGTGCAGGAGGGGATGGGGGGGGTCGCTGCCAGGCATGCTCTGTGCTGGCGCTTGGATGTGGCTGGCAGGTACTTGGTGACTGGCTGGGGACAAAACCTCTTTAAAACAGGCAATTTCTTCTCAGGAGGGCCGAGCTGCTTTTCCAGCCTCTCTACCATTGCCATGGCAATGGTTTCCTAGGCGATGCCAGCACCCTGCTTACATAAGGATGTTTGAAAGCCTCTTTCTTTTTTGGAGGGCTGAGGCATTGCCCCCTCTACCACCCACCTCTCTCTGAGAGCAGGGCCCCTCCGCTCCCCTGGCTGGCATCTGCCCACCTTGTACCTCTGTTTTGCCTCTTCGGAGGAGCCTCATGACATGGCCTCGGGGCTCTCAGGGGCTCAGCTCGTGCCTGGCTCCTGTGTTGGTCTTCGTTGCTCTCACACCTCTGCCCAAGCTCATCCTGCACCAGGCTCCTTCTGCAGAGACCGGAATGCCGGTAGTTGGGGAGAGAGGGCAGTGGGGCTGCCAGACCCCAGCTCGCTGCCTATCTCTCTCCCAAGGCATCCCTCCTTCCAGGGGACACCAATGACCGACTTCAGGTTGTATGTTGCTGCTTTGCCAGCAGCTGGGACTGCCAGGAGGGTGGGCTCAGGTGGTGCTGGCTGAGCTCTGCCAGGTCTGGCACTGAAACAGCAGCACCTGCAAGGATAAAATAAATTTGGATTTCATTCATCCTGGGAGAGGGGCAGGGGAGCCCAGGTCCCCGTTTTGGCAAACCCAAAGCAGTGCTCAGGATTTTGGGGCTGGCCCGCTCAGTTTCCATCACCTGTGCTGGTGGCAGGGTGCAGCTGGGTGGGGAGCAAGGACTTTCATCAGGATGCTGGGTGGTGTATGCTGTGGTTCACAGCATAGGAGATTTCTGGTGGCCTTCTTGGAGGCCACAAAATTATTCAAAAATGGCAGTGGTGGAAAAGAAATGCTGCCCTTCCCAGCAGCTCCAAAGCTGGCAAGATGCTGGAGCCGGGAGCGGCAGGGTGTGCGGGTCTGGGCTGCTCCTTACTCTGCTTGCTCAGGGTCCTTGTTGACCACTGGAGGGGAAACCAAACTTCCTGGTGCCACCGAAGTGAGGGCGACGAGGGAGAGGGAGGCAAGGAGGGAGAGGGAAGTGGCAGTGCCGGGCTGCCTGGAGCTCCTGGTAGGGCCACGGGCACCAGTATGGCTCTTGCTCAGCTGTGCTGGGGCAGGGCTTCGTTGGGCATGCAGGGGGTGTTAAAGAGCAATGAGTCTCCCAGGACAATCTTTGCATGCCAGTATTTCAGGAATTGGCCCACAGGGATGCTGAACTGTGTCTCCCCAGTGGTGCCCAGGTAGAGTGAGTCCAGACGGCAAATGCCACAGTGATGTACCTGTATGCCCTTGGTACCTAAAAACCAGAACTGGACAAGGATCAAGGCGGCTTTTCCCAAGACAGCCAGGCCCTGTGCCCTCTTGGTTCCCCTCCAAGAGCCTCGAGGTGGGGATGGAATGAGCTTCCCAGGCTGTGCTGGGGCAACCCCCTCCTTTCCCCCACCCCAGCACTTTGCAAGTTGGTTCCCTGCAAAGGCTGGGGGCTGCCTGCCCTTCCTCGGTGAGATCTTACCCCATTTTCTAGGCTCAGCTCCTTGGGGTAATTCAGTTCAGCCCCCAGCTTATCTCTTCACTGTCCCTCTGCTCCTCCCCAGAGCCAGTCACTGCTCCCTTGCCGAAATGCTCTGGCCTGGCCAGGGCAGTGGAGGGGGGAGCATGGATTCCCCACTGCCTCCATCAGCTGAAGTAAAGCCCTTGGGGCTGCTGGCATAAGCCAAGGTGCAGGAGTGCAGGGGGCCATGTGCCTCTGCCCTGGCCCTGCTGGAGGTTTGGGCCATCTGCCAGGCAGATGGGCTAGTAGCCAGTGGGGTGGGCATACCATTTGATGCCATTCAAGCAGACTCAGCCCTCTCATCTCCCTGCTGCCCTTTTGCATTCATGCCTTACTTTGCCTCAGCTTTTCCACTCCTTCTCCATTTTGCCACCTTCTGTCTTTTTTCACCTTCTCATGCCCCTCTGCATCTCTTGCTTTTTCCTGGAGGCTGTGGCCACTCATGCACTTTGGTTCCACAGGCAGCAGGGCTGAGGAAAGCCAAAATGGCACCTGGACCTGTGAACAGCTTTGTACCTGTGCCAGGAACCACCAGGGAGCTGGGCTTTGTTAGCAGAGATGTATCTCTCCAGGCTTGGATCTGAGGTCCCTGCAGGACAAACCAGTGCAGAGGAAAGCCTCTCTGGTGGAGGCAAGGTGGATGCTGTCCCGCTGCCTGTCTGTCTGTCCTTCCTTTCTCCCACGTCCAGACCCCCTGGCTGCCCAGCTCTGACTTGTTTGCAGGACACTGCTTTCAGTGGCTCCCCACCAGCTCAGGGTGATCATTTGTCCAGGTCAGGGAAAGGGCTCTCCCCAGGGAAAAGTGGCTCAGCCCTGTTATTAGACATCAGAGACTCCACAGGAACAAGCATGCTGGGTGAAGCCAGGGACACAGGGCTTTGCCATGTGGGGAAGCCTGTGCATGTGCTAGAGATGGCAGCTGGATCCCCTCTGCCCATGGCTGCGGTGCATGCCAGGACATGGTGGAAGCAAGCCATGGTGAGCTGCCAGGGTGGGGATGATGCAGAGGTGATGGCAGGCTCCAGCGGGCATGGATGCTCCCTGTGGTGGGCAGTGAGGCCGAAGGGTCGCCGCTGGATGCTGCCCTAGTCCGGCACTGGCACGTGGCTCGCCAGCCCCTTTGGGCAGGTGCTGGAGGGACTGTGGGACTCATTCTCCATCCATGATTGCTCAGCTTCGTGCTGGAGTGGCACGGGTGCTGGTTGGGCTGAGCCAGGCAGCAGTGCTGGGCTGGGCAGGGGCAGGCAGGGTGCAGGGGGATGGCACCCAGAGCCTGCTGCAGGGTTTTGGGGATGTGGCGGCACGAGGCCGTCCATGGGTGCGAGTTGCAGGCTGATGGACTTGCCCTCTCACGAAGCCTTGTTGGAATCAGGGCAGAAACCATCTGCCTGCACGCATGTGCACACGGGAATACACACATGTGTGCATGTGCACACAGCAAGCGTTGGCCCAGGGACAGGATCCAACCCCTCGGCGCTGTTGGGTTGTCTTTCCTCCTGCCTTATTTACCTGCCACCAGCGACATCCAGGTTGGTGCTAAATCCTGCACATCCCCTGCGTGCCAGCATCCTGCAGCAGGCAGGATGACCGTGCTGCTGGGTAAGGTAACAGGTATTTGGGCAGTGTTCACGTGTGTACACACATGTGCCCCTCCATGCACAAGGTTCTTTGTGTGTGCACGTCATTGTGCATCCATGGGCATGAGTGATGGCCATGGCATACACGCTAAGCACACAGGAGAAGGATGCAGCAGGCGTGCTTCTTATATACATGTGACCATCCATATACATGCACAGGAACATGTACCAATGCAGACACACAGGGGCCAGCCCCGTGAGGGTATGTGCAAGCATTTTGTGGGGTACATGTGCTTCAGTGTGGGTCATTGTAACTATTTTTCCAAAGTTTGCATGCACAGACATGTGGGTGGACACGGTTTTGCCTGGCCTCTGTGTGTCTGTGTTGGTACGTGTTCCTGTGCATGTATGTGAATGGTCACATGCATATAAGGAGCATGCCTGCTGTGTCCCTCTCCTGTGTGCTTAGCATGTACCCATGTCCATTCATGGGTGTGGGCGTGCTTCCTGGTGCATGTGCATTGCTGCAGGGCCTTGGTCTGGGCGGCTGCAGGCTCGAGCACGATTCTGCGTTTTTGCGTGGGGCCAGAGCCACATGTATGTGCGTGATGGGTGCGGGTGAGCATTGCTGGGCTCTGTTGTGATGATGCTGTGTGTGTTGCAAGGGGTGTGAGTGCAACCGTGTCTAGGCATCCCTGCCTGTCTCAGTCTGCTGAAGGAGGGAAGATGGAGCGGGTACCGCACAGTGCCAGGCATTTTTTCTTCATAAACAAGAGTATTTGGGGCCAATTGGAGCATGAATAATTCCCGCGGCAGCCAATGGCTGAGTGTTGGCTCCATCGCAGTGCTCACCCGCAATGGAGGCCAAACCTGCCGGGGCTGCGCGTCGCGTCGCGTCGAGGGGGAAGGGAGAGGGAGGGCTTAACGCAGGGCTGGGGCTCTGCTATAAATCGAGGCGAGGGGCTGAGCCAGCACAGAGCTCTGCTTCGCCCCAGCCTTCTGCACCGCTGTGCCCCACGCCAGGACCCCGTGCTCGGCCCACCCTGCCCTTGCATCCTCGTCCGCCCGCTTCCTCACCATGCCTGAATGCTGGGATGGGGTAGGTACCACCGTTCCGGTGCTTGCTTCCCTCCCTTCCCAGGAAGTTTTGCCCCAGTACCTCTCTGCTCTCCCAGGCTGGACCTTTGCACCCAGCAGGGCTTGGCATGGGCCAGGCAGGCGTTGGTGCAGGGGGGACCTGCTGCTGGGGAGCCCTTCCTTCCCCCAGCCCCACTGCTGCATCCTTGACGTACCGCGGGTTTCAGGGACGCATTGTCCTTGAGCATGTCCTCCCTGAGCCCAGCGGAGATGCTGCGCCGAGGCCGAGGCTGAGTAAGCATGGCTGCAGACTGCGCTGGGGCTGACTGCTGATGGGGGGGGCACACTGTCCCTTTCCCACCTCCAGAGTTGCAGAGGGAGAGGGTCTCTTGCTGTTTTGAAGCAATCCCTCAGATGCTTTCCAGCCTCTGCTGTTACGGCAACACCCGATGGCAATGGGCTGGTGTGGAGAGGGGCGAGTGAGGTGGGAGCACTGCAGTGGCAAATGGGTAACCTGGACAGTGTTGGACTCTCTCGGGCACCTATGGGTGCTGCGACCCCCGCGTCCCTCCTCGCTGGGGCCATGGGTTGTCAGTGCCCCCCACTCCTCGCTGCCTGCATCTCCTGCATCCCTAGTCTGTCCCCCACAGCAAGCATCCCTGCAGCAAAGGGCAGAGCTGTGGTACCCAGCGATGCTGCAGAGGCTGCACCATGGCCAGGGATGTGACTGGCTTGGGGCGGGGGGGGGGGAGCAGTGCTGGGGAAGGAGCCACCACCTTGGGCATGTGATTTTGGGGTGGGATTGCAGGCTGAGCTGTTTGGGCTGTGATGGGGACCATAGACATGGGGATGGCAAGGAGGCAGCCGTGTGCCCAGCATCAGACCACATGGATGCCTCCTGCTCTGTGACCTTGGGCCAGGCCCTTCCTCTGCCTCAGTTTCCCCATTTGTTGTTGCGGGGGGATGTCCCTACTCATTGCCTGCTGCCTGATACAGCCCTGGGGAGTAGAGAGACAGCTGCAGATGAGGGCTGGGGTTGGGGTGCCCTTGGGGAGGCAAGCATTGTCTCCACAAAGCCCTTGAGCTGCCCTCGGGCATTGCATCCCCCTGGGGACAGCAGATCTCGGTAAGGGGAGGCACTGCAGTGAGGAGACCCTGTCGTCAGGCGGTTCCTCCTATCTGAGGCCCGTGTCCTTCAGAGTCCTTGGTGGCACGTAACCCATGGGAGAGTCCACATACCTGCTCCCCTCCTGCCAGCCCATCCATGGGGCTGCCAGTACCTGCAGTGAGGACCGCGCCGGTTGGGCACCCTGCCAGCATCCCCTGCCTGGCCCTGCTCAGCATGTGATGCTCCTGCACCTGCCAGACCCCAGCTTTGAGGTCACTGCCAGTGGGCTGGCTAGCAGGCATGGGCATCTGGAGGGGATCTCTGGTCCCTTGTCCCCAGGTGATGCCTTGGCCAGCACCTGGGCTCGCAGCCTCAGTTTCCCTTGCTGACTGGGGATGATGGCTGTGAAGGCGAGTCTGGAGCCCTCCCAGCTGGGGAAACTCAGGCACAGGGCAGTTCTGATCTCTGTTACGGGTCACAGCCATTTCAGACCAAGGGATTTTAAAGTTACTTTAGCTGTCATTTTGGGATCAGGCTGCAGCATTTCCCGGGCTGGTGTCCAGGGTCTGACCTCTGCCTGTTTGTCCCAGGCACAGTGAATCCAGGCCAACTGGGCCATGCTGTGATCCCCCACCCTGCTGCCAAAAATCCCTCAGTCTCAGGCCCTTGAAGATCTCCTGTCCCATCCTGTGGTCCACCTGTTCTGTCCCATGATCCTCCTCTCCCAAGCCCTCTTGGATCATTCCATCCCATCGGAAACCTCTATCCCTTGATCCCATCCTGTGATCCCATCCCATAATACACCTGTCCAATCCTAAATCCTATTATCCTATCCCAAGTCCTCCCTTCCCTTCCCTTCCCTTCCCTTCCCTTCCCTTCCCTTCCCTTCCCTTCCCTTCCCTTCCCTTCCCTTCCCTTCCCTTCCCTTCCCTTCCGAGTCAGTGGGGGCTGGGATTATTTGTATGTGATTTGTCCTGCCTTCTGCCACCAGATGCCCAGAGCTGGGGGTTTTCCCAGGATGGCTGCTTCTCTTTCCCTTGTGCTCCCATGGGACCCAGTTGCCTGGGGAAGCAGCAGTGAGGGGTGGGATGGTGGGGCAGGAGAGGATGTCTTGGGGCAGGCAGGCGTCACCCCATCTCTCCTCTTCCCCCAGGAACATGACATTGAGACTCCCTACGGGCTGCTGCACGTGGTCATCCGGGGTTCACCCAAGGGGAATCGCCCAGCCATCCTGACGTACCATGATGTGGGCCTCAACCGTGAGTGCTGGTCCCTGGGCCATGGGGCGCAGGGGCAGGTGGGAGCGAGCCTGGGGCTGCACAGGGTGCCAGGACATTGGTCAAAGCCCCTGGCTCAGCTCCTTTGCCTCCTCCCATGGAGGGTCCCCAGGCTGCATTGGGTCTCCCCAGGCATCTGAAAGCACCAGGAGGGTTTGGATGCTCAGCCAAACCCAAAGCCCGGGCGAGGCACAGCCAGGAGTGCTTGGCCACCCTGGTGCTGGCTGCCTGCCTGCCCACGCCAGGCAGGGATGGGACGTGGGGGATACTGGGTCAGTCCCTGCTGCCGCCGCTGGCCTATTGGTATTCAGAGCATGGACCTGGCTGGCGGCAGGGCATAGTGGGGGCTGAAGGAGATGGGGAATAGTGGGGAAGGAGGGACCCCAAGCTAGGGCTCTGGATGTGGGGATGCTGCTCTCTCTGTAAGCCTGCAGCCTTGCACCTGCACCCCAGACCCCTTCCCTGGGCTGTGCCCTCCCAGCTGAGCCGAGATGCCTGGTGCCCTGTGAGTGGGGAGAAGCATCTCCCCCTCCGCTGGCAGCTGAGGCTGTCACCGACATGCTGCGTGAGCTGCCTCACCATCACAGCAGCACTCTTGTCTCCAGGGATGCGTCATGTTGGTTGCAATGGACCTTACAACTTGCCTTGCCCCCACGTTTTGGGAGGGATGTCCCAGCACCGATGCCATGGGGCAGGACCCCTCCAAGCCCTGGTGATGGCTGTGTCCTGCTGCAACAGTGGTGGCCTGTCCACAGCAGCACTGGGGCTGTTTCTTTGACTCTTTCCAAGCAGGGAGATTTGCAGCTGTTTCTCAAATCCCATGTTTGCTTGAGCCCTTTCTGGGGATTTTGGATAGGGCCAATAATACCCCCGGTTGCTAATCCTGCTGCCTGCCAGGTGGTCCTGCAGCTCTGGGCTTTGCATCCCCTGGTCCCATCCCTCCAAGCAGACGAGGCTCACCCCAAACTTCTCATCCTCATGGTTGTGTCCGTCCATCCCCATGCCTCCCAACACCAGTAGGGATGCAGCCCTTGCTAACAGTGGCTGTGGTCTCTGCTGTAGGGATGAGGAGCCCGGAGGGAAGGGGATGGGAGGGCTTTGGTGGCATGTCACCTGCCAGTTAAAGGACAGTGGAAGGGCAGGTGACCTCTCTCCATGCTCCCCTGGCCCACCTGGCCCCTGTGCTGGGGCATTTAGTCTCTGATCCCTGCCTGCCCTTTTGACAGACAAGCTTTGCTTCAACACCTTCTTCAACTATGACGACATGCAGGAGATCACGAAGCATTTTGTGGTGTGCCATGTGGATGCGCCGGGCCAGCAGGCAGGAGCCTCGCAGTTCCCTCAGGGGTAGGTGCCAGCTTCGGGGACTCGCTATGCCTGCTGGGATGTCACCTCCTTGCCCGCTGGGTTGTCGCTGCCTGGGCAGTTGTGCCCTGCCTGCGGGTCTCTCCGAACCGTGACAAAGCCCATGGCAGCCGACTGGCCCAGGGTGGGCAATGGGGTGGTTTGTGGGTGTGTGGTGTTTCCTTGCCCACTTTGGGCAGCCCAGCTGTCCTGTCCCAGCCTTCCTGCTCTGCGCGGGTCCCATAACCGCCGTCCTGTGCCTCCCTGTGCCACAGGTACCAGTACCCATCCATGGACCAGCTGGCTGCCATGTTACCCAGCGTGGTGCAGCATTTCGGGTGAGTCAGCCTCTCCTCCACAGCTGCCGGCTGAGGGTGCTGGGCAGGGAGATGGGCAGGAGGCAAGGATTTGGGGCTGGAGGAGTTGTCCCTATAAGCTGGCACCCTGCATGTCTTCTTGTGTCCCATGCTGCGGGTGGAGGGGTGGCCCAGGGAACCCGTACTGGAGCCCACTGTTCCCCCATACGTACCTCTCCGCTTTCCAGGTTCAAGTACGTGATCGGAATCGGTGTTGGGGCAGGAGCCTACGTGCTGGCCAAGTTTGCGGTGAGCCTGGGGCTGGGATGGGCTGGCCCTGAGTTGCCTGTACCTGCTGTGAGCCTGGGGCATGGGGAAGAGCAGGAGATAACACCCCCGGGCAGGCTGTGCTGCTGCAAAGGCTCCTGGAGGGACAGTGGGAGCAGGACAGCAGTGCCATGGCCATGGTGGTCGGGCAGTCTTGCCACAGGTTTCCCATCGCTCCCAGGACAGGGCCATGTCAGCCCCATGCAATGCCTGTGCAGTGGGCCGTGATGCTGGTGGGGGGCTGCCCTGAGTGCATCTCCCTTTCCTGCTGAGCATCACCCCTCTTGCTCACTGCAGCTCATCTTCAGTGACCTGGTCGAAGGACTGGTTCTCATGAACATCGACCCCAATGGCAAAGGCTGGATTGACTGGGCAGCTGCCAAGGTGGGCAGGGCCCTGACCCCCCCGCCCCCAGCCCTGGTGGCTCCCTGGGGCAGGAGCCAGACACAGCAGCTCCGTAACTCCCTGTGCTCCCTCCACAGCTCTCTGGCCTCACCAGCACGCTGCCAGACACTGTCCTGTCCCACCTGTTCAGCCAGGTAAGGGCTGCGCATCCTGCCGGCCCCCTCCCACTGGCCCCCTACCCAGCATCCCAGCTGGGTCACCCAGGCTGTGCTCTGCCCTGCCTGCCTGGTGCTGCAGTGCCACTGGACCTGCCCCATGCCTGGGGATGGGGTTAGTGAAGCCCTGCCTGTATCCCTCCTGCCTGATCCAGGGCTTCGCCTTGAGTGTGTGATTCGTGCCCATGTCCTGCCTGGGAGTGCTGCCTGCAGCACCGCCGTGCCCAGCTGCATTGGCCAGCATCCTCCCCCTCTGCCCCACTGGCCGGCACGGCATGGGCAGGCCTGGGGGAGCAGGGTATCTCTGCGGCATCCAGCAGCACCTGCCCTGATCTCTGTCCCTTGCTGGCACAGGAAGAGCTGGTGAACAACACGGAGCTGGTGCAGAGTTACCGGCAGCAGATCGGCAGCGTGGTGAACCAGTTCAACCTCCAGCTCTTCCTCAACATGTACAACAGGTGAGCACTCTGGGTGGCCCTGCCAGTGGGCTGTCTCCCTGTCTGCACCAGGGCGAGGGCCTGCAGTGCTGGTGGGTGGCCCTGAGGGTCCCATGGGAACCTTGACCCCTGTTGGGTGCTGCCATCACCCTCCGGCACAGGCAGGCAGCGGTGCGAAGCTGGCCACCGGTGCTGGCTGGGGATGTGGGAGTGGTGGTACCTGTGCCAGAGCCTTGCCATGTCCCAGAGCCCATGGCCATGGGTGGTCATCCCCTGGTCTCCTCCTGCTCTGGGTGCTGGCACAGGCCTGGGGAAGGGGGCAGAGATGCTGTCCCATGCATGCAGGGGGTTGGGAGCTTTGCTACTCCGCTGGGTGCTGCATCCCACGGTGTGGGTTCCGCTTGGGTCATGGCAGAGATGGCCGTGGGGTCCTCCATCCACAGGGTGCCGGGACAGCAGGGCTGGGTGCTGCTTCCCAGAGCTGGTGGTGCCCCAGCTCTTGCGCTATGGCATTGGTGGCAGCACCTGCCCATGGGCTCACATTGGCCCTCTTTCTCCTCCATCAGCCGCAGAGACCTGGACATCAACCGGCCTGGGACTGTGCCCAACGCCAAGACACTGCGGTGAGAGTCACGCCGGCATGGCACGGGGTGTCCCAGGGTGGTGGAGTCCACCCAGGCCAAGCCCTGACTGTGCCCCTTCCTCCTGTCACTTCCAGCTGCCCCGTGATGCTGGTGGTCGGAGACAACGCGCCTGCTGAAGAAGGGGTGGTGAGTGATGGGATAATGCCTGCGGGGTGGAATGCAGATGGTGCTCACGCGTGGGCACGCTCATGTTCACTGCCTGTGTACAGGAGTGTGCTCATGTGCAAACCTACCTGCTAGTGTGGGCATGTGTGCATGTGCATCTGTGCCTGGTGGCCACACATGGAAAACCTCTTCTTCCTCATGTGCCCAGACATGCTTACAACATGCACACTCGTCATACTCCCTCCTTGACCTCATGCACCCAAACAGCTGCTAGCACATGTGTGTGCTTGCACATATCCACATGGCTGTCCACACTTGCACAATCAGCCACAGGAACTGTGCAGGTGGCCACATTTGTACATAATGTGTAATTGCATGCACACACACCCTCCTCCGGCACGTGTATGTCTATGCATATGCACGTGAGCACACTTGTGTGCTTGTACAAACGTGTGACACACTGGATGCCTCACGAGCCCCCCTCCCCTCCCTTTCCAGCCCCGACCCTTGCCCAGACACTGCCTGGCTGGAGGAAGGTCCCCCCTGTCCCATGGCAAGGGATGGTGGTTCTGCGGGCTCAGGGCTTGCCTAGCGCCCTGTCTCCACCTGGCTGGGGGGGGATGTGCCAGCTGGGGTGCCATGGGCCAGTGGTGGTACCTGTGGGCAACTTCTGCCAGGCGCAGGGCACCCCAGGGTGCTAATATCATCCCTCTTGCCTGCAGGTGGAGTGTAACTCGAAGCTGGATCCCACAAACACCACCTTCCTGAAGGTGGGTGGGTGGCAGGGTGCAACCGGGCAGTCCCTGCTGCCCATGAAGTGTCCCATAGCCCTCTGCTGCAGGGTTGCAGGCTGTCCCCATCTCCCCATTCCAGGTCCATCCTGGGCATGGGGCTGGGGGTGGGTGGGGAGAGCAGGGTGGCCCCAGCAGTGGCATCCTGCCACTGGGTACCAGGGGACAGGGTGGGTGGCAAAGGCACCCTCCCAAACTAAGCAGGACCTTCTCTCTGCAGATGGCTGACTCCGGTGGGCTGCCCCAGGTCACACAGGTGAGCCCTCACAATTTCCCCAGTTAACTGGGTATACTGGGCCCTGAGACATACACTGGTGCTGTCCCTGGCTAGCAGGGGATATGAGGTGGGCATACGAGTCTTGTGCAGAGGCTGCCAGAGGTAGCTCAGGGCTGAGCAGGGATCTCGGCCCTGGTGCTACCTCAACTCAGCCTGCTCTTTCCCCACAGCCCGGCAAGCTGACTGAAGCCTTCAAGTACTTCCTGCAAGGCATGGGCTACAGTGAGTGCCAGGGCTGGGCACGGGGCTGGTGTGTGCCTGCGTATGTGCCTGTGTGCGCGTGTGCTGACCCTGACGCAGGAGAGGAGCCTGGAATGCCCACGTGCCCATCCTGATGGAGAGCTGCACGTGTATCTGTGGTGTTGTATGTGCAGTGTACAAGATGTCTTTCTGTGCGTTTGTAGGGCCGTGGGGTGTACAGGCTCTGTGTGCACACAGACGTGTGTACAAGGGCTCTGTGTATACATATGTGTGTGGACAGGGTCTCTGTGCGTGCATGCACACTTATGTGTGTGTGGGCATGCACAAGCAGGGGCTGTGTGTGCACACAGACGTGCAGAGTCCATGTGCACAAGTCTGTGTGCGTATGTGTGTGTATAGGTCCATGAGCACATGTGTGTATGTGTGTGTGTGCAGGTCTGTGTGCATGCCTGTGTGTGCACACATGTGAAGGTCCATGTACATATGTGTGTGTTTTCAGGTTCATGTGCACATGCACGTGTGTTTGTGTGTGCGTAGGTCTGTGTGCACATGCGCAAGTCCGTGTGCATGCACACACGGGGCTGGGCGGGGGCTCCTGGCCCTGCAGAGCAGCCAGCACGGCTGATGCTCTCTCTCTGTCCTCCCTGCCCTTCTCCCGCTCCACCCCTGCCAGTCGCCCACCTGAAGGATCGGAGGCTGAGTGGAGGCACAGGTATCGCTCAGTGCTGCTCGGCCCATGCCCGCTGCTGCATGGTGCCCGCCTGGCCTGTGCACTCCAGCTGCTTGGTCACTTTTGGGAACAGCCTGGGTGCAGGGCTGGCCCTTCCCAGCCAGGTGCCCTCTGCCTCGCTCTGCTTTGCCTGAGATGGCAGCCTGAGCCCGGGCTGGGGTCTGAAAAATGGCATTCGGAGAAGTCCCGTCCCCCCCCCCATGCAGGCACAGTCTCGGCAGTGTGCCCACTGTGCCCTCTTCCAGCTGGGCAGGAGCTGTGCCCACTGGGCATCATGGCTGGAGGGGGGTGTCACCTTCCCTGCACACCCTGGGGAGCCAGGAGAGCTCCCATCCCTGCTTGCCCCTCCCCCAGAGCATGGCGGCCAGGGGCCCCCACTGCCTCATGCCCAGTGGTCACATGCCTGGGAGATGTGCCCAGTGTACAGTCTGCCCCAGGGGTGCCCTGTCCCTGCCCCACTGTCCCTTGCCAGCCTGGAGCTGCTCATGTCACAGCACCGCATGCTGCAAGCTTGTGCCCAGGGTCACTCGCACCGGGGAGCAGGACCGGTGGCTTTGCTTGTGTGAGGCAATATTGGCTCAGGTCCTGCTGGCTTTTGGAGGGAGCTGAGCACCCTGGCCATTTCTCTGTTCCCATGCAGTGCCATCTGCCAGCATGACCCGCCTGGCACGATCCCGCACAGCCTCCCTCACCAGCGCCAGCTCGGTGGATGGCACCCGCCCACGTGCCTGCACCCACTCGGAGAGCACTGAGGCCATGGGGCAGATCAACCACACCATGGAGGTATCGTGCTGAGGTCCGTGCCTGCCACTGACGTCTCCTCCAGAGCCATCTCCCATCCGTCAGCATCCTGCCAGCACCCACCTGCCCCATGGACATCTTTCACCAGGGCCCTTGCTCCTTCGGGGTCGATTTGTCTTCTTTGCTGTTGGCCTCATCCCATTGTCTGGTACTGGAGAAGGAGAGGGGCTTCACTTCACTGCCTCCCAGCTCTGGCTCCTGGCTTTGCCCAGCAGGCACACATGGTTCTGCATTGGTCCTCACCCTCCCTAGCATCAGCTTGGCCCTGGCTTGGGAGGGTGGGTGGCAGGGGGACGGGGCCAGGATGGGAGAGCAGGGGCAGGGTGGTGAGATGGGGACAGGATGGTGGGATGGGGCAGGACAGCAGGCTGTGGGCAGGACAGTAGGATGTGGAGAGGACACAGGAGGTAGGTTGGTCCCCCAAGGTCAACCAACAGCTCGCCAAGCCAGAAGGAAGACAGGGACGGGGAGCAGTGCCCACTGGGAGGTCACTGTGCCCCTCCTGGGGATGCAGCTCCCATTTCTCCCCACTGGCCCTCCCTGGGGAGAGCTAGCACGGGATCCCCCAGCACACCCAGGGCCTGCTGCCCTGGAGCTGGCTGAGCATTGTGAGAAATCGCACTCTGAACTGTCCCCTCGCCCTGGTCATGTACCCTGAGGGCTGCCCTGGGGCAGGGGGAGAGGGCTCAGCCCTGCTCCAGAAGCCATCGGGGCAGGAGGATGCCATGGGGGTCCCCCTGCCTCTGCCCACACCCTCGCCTATGGTGGTGCTTTCTTGGTCCCTTGTTGCAAGAAGGACAATCACCACCTCCTGCTAAAAACGCACTGGGGCTGAAGGAGGGGCAGTGTGCCCTGGCTTGCTCAGTCCCTGCCACACCGGCAGTTCCACTCCCAGCTCTTGGGTTGAGGCCGCCAGGGCTCAGAGGCCACTGGGTTTGGGGATGTCGCATGACAAATCCCCCCTCCAGTTTCACCACAGCCTGTGGGTGTCACCGCAGTGGAGCCATTAGCAATAAGATGAGACACTCCCCCCTGCAATGCTGGGGAGCCCTCAGCACCTTCTGCCCTGCAGGGTGCATCACCGCAAGGTGCTGGCAGTGTGGGGTGACCCATGGGACATGGGGAGCACCCCAGCATCTGGCTTTGCCCACAGGCTGGCTTTGCCCACAGAGCTGTCCAGACCCACCATGGCCCCCCAAATCCACACCCCCCCCAGCATCATGCCCGTGCACTGAGCAGGGCGTCTATCAAGGGCTTGGCTCCCCCCGAGCCGCGGGGCCCCATCCGGCCACCGGCTCCGGGTGGATCCAGCCTCTCACACTCGGCATGGAGACCTGCGTCATCGCGTAACCTCACTATTGGCCACCCAGACTCTGCTGCCATCCCTGGCCCAACCCACAGGCAGCAGAGCCCAGCTCCTCCTGCACCTGGGGTGAGGGAGCCCCTGGCTCTGGCAGTGGGTGCTCAGCTTGTTGTGGGTGGTCCGTGGCAGAGCCAAGCAGGGACCTGGAGGGGACCCACCAGGTGCCACCATCTGGGTGAGCAGAACCAGCCTGCTGGGAGCAGTCCCACCCAGCCCCCCAAAAGCACTCGCCCCCCCAGACCCTGTCCTCGCTCCCCAGCAAGGGGCACAGGGGTCCTGGGGCTCCCAGCGGATGTATGAGGGCTTTTGGCCCTGAGACCCGTGCCCTGCTGAGCCCCTCCCATATTGAATGGCCACCCCGAAACACCAGTGTCCCCATTTGTCCCCGACTTTGTTCTGCCTTGTGCTTCCTTCTCAGTGTGACTCTGAAAGCTACGTAGCCCCTTTTTACTGTAGATACCGCTGCAATCTCTCGTTTTCTCAGCGTGTCCTTCCAGATGATATATATAAAAATACCTATACGTAATATATATAAGGGTTTGTCTGGTCCCTGACCTTTTTGGGTTTATTCCCCCTTGCATTCTCGTCCAAACAGTGCCGTGTGGTTCCCCTGGAGGTGGTCTGGCTGTGCTTGCCTACAGTTCTTCACCTTGGTTTTGTTGGTCAGTTTGGTTTTCCCTGGTGGTTTGTTCTTTTGATTTTGTTGGTTTTCCTTTTTTCCCAGTCACAGTGGAATTTAACGCATTTTCCTGTCTGAGCGCAACCTGGTTTTGTCACGGCAGCATCAAGGCTGCAGCACTCACGAGATGGCAATATATAAACCGGATTTAACTAACCTGTTGCTGTAGAGAGGATTTACTGTGTTGGAAAAAAAAACCAAACTAATAAAGACCTTAAGAACCTGCTGTGCTCTTTTCAACATGCTGCAGGAAAATGGGTCTGAGCCCATCCTGGGCCTGCCTGCAGAGATCTGGCAGGCAGGGAGGACAAGGGCAACACCTTGCCTACCAACCCCAGCAGGCTGCACTGCTGGGAGAGGGGGACCGGGGTCCCCATGGAGGAGAGCCCAGGACCCCAGGGTGCACATGGAGGGGAGCCATTGGGTGCTTTGGCTTTGGGGCAACCATAGGTAGAGTGCCCCATACGTTGGGCGTGAATGGAGACTGGAAAGCTGCCAGTTGTGGCCCAACAAGGTTGGATCCAAGGGGTGCCCACTGGGGAAGGAAAGACCCATGGCTGCACAACTCTGGGGATGAGCAGGGTCCTCAGGAGATCCAGCCTCCCTGTCCTCTTCCAGGCCTGCAGGCTCCCTGTTTGTCTCCCCATCAAGGTCTGAATGTCCCAGGCCACAGCCCTTTCCAAGTGCATGAAGCCCTCCCTGGGAAGGATCCCCTCCCTGCATTCTAGCCCTTGTCCCTGCTCCAGTGTGTCAGTGTCTGCCTTGTACTGGGGCACTCCAGACTGGTCCCAGTCCCTGAAGAAGGTCCCAGAGCCAGGGCATGGAGGGAGAGTGACGGTGTAGTCCACATGCATGGTTGCCTGGGGTGGGTGGAGAAGAGCCTGGACACGTGGGGAGGGAATGCAAACCGCCAAGACTAACCTGAGATGTGGGCAGGCAGCCTGGGAGCCTTTCTTGGCTGGTTTGGCTGGAGAGGTCTGCTGGTCTGCCTGCCTTCGGTTCTTCCTCTGTCTTGCTCCACTTTGAGGCTTCTCTCTCGCTGGCCCTTCTCTCCTTCTGCTTTGGTTTTGGGGGCCTCCCTCCTGCCCCTTCTCTCTCTTTCCCTCTTTCAAGTGGTAGGCTCTCCATCCTCTGGTCTTGGGATCTTCTCTGGCAAGGACATCTGTTTGGGCCCTCTGTCTCTGCTGCCCCCTGCTGCCCCCCCCCGGCCTGGGTGAGCCTCATCTGGGTCGGGGGTGGGATGGGAATAGTTATGGTGGGGCTGGGATGGGGTGTCTCCTGCCTGGCTCTAGGACTGGAGACCATCGTTGTGGTGTCAGGGCAGCTGCAGCTGGGATAGCTGAGCTGCTGGGAGCAGAGCGGCCACGTGAGGACCCAAAGACCATAGAGGAGCAAGGACTTGCTGCTGCAGGATATGGGGAGGCCACAGCTGTGCTTCGGATGCTGGAGGGACAGTGAAGCCTCCCTTTGAGATGTGTGTGGGGGCTCTAGCTGGGGGTTAGGATGTTATTAATGAGAGTTTTGTGTTAATTAGCACCTTTACACTTAGATGCTGGCAGGATGGAGGGCTCTGAGGGTGCGTGGCAGAGGGGGTTGGATCCAGGGGAGATGCCCTGAGCCTCTTGCCACCCTCAGCAACAGTGCTGACACCTGAGCTGCTGGGTGCCATCCGGCCTGAGAAGGGAGGGGACTCAGGTGGAACAGGATGCATCCTCCCTCTTCTTCCTCCCCGTATGAAGCTGGGTGATCCCAGGGCAGGACTGTGGCATCCCCAAGGCTGAGGGAGGGGAACGCCTGCTGCATGGCCCTGGCTGGGACCAGGCTCTGTTCCCAGTCCCTCTGCCAAGACAGACTTCTCCTGACAACCCCCACCCATGGGTACATACATGACCATCAGCTGTGCTGGAAGGGTCCCCCTTTTCCCAGCTGTCCCAGGGACCCTGGTAATATCCATCTCCTTGCTTGACCATCAGCTCCCCAAGGACCTGGTCCTAGCTCCCACATGCTTGGGGATGGGGGGAGTCAGGGGCCCCCATGCCTTGCCATCAGTCCCAGCCAGCCCTGACCCCCCTGCTTTCCCTATCCCTCTCCTTGGGGAAGGGGAACATTGAATTTTCCCTTCCCTTGCTGCTCCTCCACCACGGGGCCACCCCACATTCCTACCCAGCTCCCATGTGGGTGCTCCAAGCTCAGAGCACCCCTATCCCCTGCTTTCCCCTGGCCCCCTGAGGGTCCTGTTCTCCTGGCACCACCTTGGTGCCCACCCATGTGGGCCCAGGTTGCCCCAGGCACCTGTTGCCTGCCTCCTCCTGCCCTCCTTGGCCTGCTGCTGGGGCAACCCTGTGGCTGGGCTTGCTGTGATGGGCACAGGGTCCAGCCATCAGCACAAGCAGCAGCTCTGCCAGGGACCCCAGAGACATGCTGTGGGGATTGCTGATGGAGGGTATGTCAACCACACAGGTTGTACCTCATCTTACATTCCCTTGGGATGGTGTCTTAACTGACTGCTCATGCTATATTTGAAATGTTCTGAATCATCTTTTTCAGGAACAAGTACAATGCAGAATATATAATCTATAGACACTTTCTCCATCATTTATTTATCAAGTGCTGGTTCTAGCAGGAGTTCTGCAAAGATACACACTTCCAAGGCAAGCGTTAATTGTTCCATCTCTTACCTGTTCCTTCATTCTCATTGCTCCTTGCAGACTCTCCCTTTTCTCCCATGAGCCCCCCAAGGCTGGGGGGACTGACTGCATGGGTGGCAGCTTTGCTGACCAGGAAGCTGGGGCTCTGGGACACAGGAGGCTGCATTGTCACAGGGACCTCCTGTTCTTTGCCGTTGGTGGGGGGGAGCACAGGTGACAAGCTGAGGCTTCCTGCAAGTGAAGGCAGCTGCAATGAGGGGGGAATGTTTATTTCAGCAGGGTTATCTGATTGAGGACTTCTAAACTGGGATGACAAGGAAGAAAGGGAAACAATAAGCAAACATGCTGGGACATAGATCTGATAAAACAAACATGAAGAGAGTGACAAAAAACAAACCCCGCCAGTCTCAGTAATTGATAGGCCAGTGTACTGATTTTGGCTGGGATAGAATTAATGAGGATGTATTGGATCCTGTGGAGCCTGAGCATGATGTAAATGCTATGGAATAAGGGATGGAGATTGTACTGGTTTTGGCTGGGATAGAGTTAGTTTTCTTCATAGTAGCTTATATGGGGCTATGTTTTGGATTTGTGCTGAAAACAGTGTTGATAACACAGGGATGTTTTAGTTACTGCTGAGCAGTGCTTACCCAGCGTCAAGGCCTTTTCTGCTTCTCACCCCACCCCACCAGCAAGTAGGCTGGGGGTGCACAAGAAGCTGGGAGGGGACACAACCAGGACAGCTGACCCCAACTGACCAGAGGGATATCCTATACCATATGACATCGTGCTCAGCAATAAAAGCTCTGGTGAAGGAGAAGGGGAGACGTTCAGAGTTACAGCATTTGTCTTCCCAAGTCACTGTTACGCATGATGGAGCCCTGCTTTCCTGGAGAGGGCTGAACATCTTCGTGCCAATGGGAAGTAGTCACTACATCAGGTTTCACTACATCAGGTTGCTCAAAGCCCTGTCCAACCTGACTTTGAACATTTCCAATGATGGGACATCCACAACTTCTCTGGGCAACCTGTTCTAGTGTCTCACCACCATCATAGTCTAAACCTATCTTCTTTCAGTTCAAAACCACCGCCCCTTGTCCTGTCACTGCAGGCCTTCGTAAATAGTCTTTCTCCATCTTTCTTATAAGCCCCCTTTATATATTGAAAGGTCCCAATAAGGTCTCCCCAGAGCCTTCTCTTCTCCAGGCTGAACAACCCCACCTCTCTCAGCCTGTCTCCATAGGAGAGGTGTTCCAGCCCTCTGACCATTTTCGTGGCCCTCCTCTGAAGTGCTCCAGGTGGGGTCTCACAAGAGCAGAGTAGAGGGGCAGAATCACCTCCCTTGGCCTGCTGGCCATGCTTCTTTTGATGCAGCCCAGGATAGGTTTGGCTTTCTGGGCTGCAAGCACACATTGCTGGCTCATGTCCAGTTTGTCAGCCACCAGTATCCCCAAGCCACTCTCTGCAGGGCTGCTCTGTGACCATTCATCCCCCTAGTCTGTATAGATACTGGGGATTGCCTCGACCCAGGTGCAGGACCTTGCACTTGGCCTTGTTGGACTTCATGAGGTTCACACGGGCCCACTCCTCCAGCCTGTCAAGGTCCCTCTGGATGGCATCCCTTCCCTCAGGTGAATCAACTGCACCACTCAGCTTGGTGTCATCTGCAAACTTGCTGAGGGTGCACTCCATCCCACTGCCTATGTCATTGATGAAGATATTAAACAGTATTGGTCCCTGTACAGACCCTTAAGGGACACTGGAACTCTTTGGACACAGCAAACCCATACCTCTCCAATTTAGAGATAAGAATGTTGTGGGGAACTGTATCAAAGGCCTTACAGAAGTTCAGGTAGATGACATCAGTAGCTCTTCCCTTCTCCACTGATGCAGTCATTCCACTGCAGAAGGCCACTAGATCAGTCAGGAACAATTTGCCCTTGGTGAAGCCATGTTGGCTGTCTCTAATCACCTCCCTGTCTTCCATATGTTTCAATATATCTTCCAGGAGGATCTGTTCCATGATCAAACCAGGCACAGGGGTGAGGCTGACTGGTTGGTAGTTCCCAGGGTCCTCCTTATCACCCTTTTTAAAAATGGGTGTGTGTCCAGTATGTAAGTGCTGTTGAAGGCAGCACCTTGTCTGTGGCTGTCTGTGTGACTGGCCATGGGAGTGCCCTGTGTGTGTGCCTATGTGTGTCTGGGATATGTGTGCAGCTTCATTACCGGTTGAGCCTGTAAACAGGGAAGTGGCAGCTGCACACCTCGGCCTGGGCAGGGAGCACAGGTCCTCAGGCACTGGTCTGGGCTCCAGCAGCCGGGCTGGAGAGGACCTGGGCTGGAGCGGCTGGAGGAGGTGGCTGCACTTCTTACATCACTTAACAATGTAGGCATGTTAGAGCACTGAAAAGCATAGAGATCTCTTTCTTTATAATTATCAACAGCATTTATGGGACTGTGTTAATAAAGCGTAAAGCTCTTTTGGTCAGCCCTGCAGTGGTCAGGCAGTTGGACTAGATGATCGGTTTAGGTCTCTTACAACTGAACTTTTGTATTCTAATTCATGCAGCCTTTTTCTCACTGCCAACAGCAGAAGACTCTCAGGGATGGCTCCCGTGACTGGAGTCTTGCAATGGAGGGACACAGGCTCTTCAGGAAGGACAGCAAGGGCAGACGAGGAGGGGGAGTTGCCCTTTATGTGAGAGAGCAGCTGGAGTGCGTGGAGCTCTGCCTGGGGATGGAAGAGGAGCCGACAGAGAGCTTATGGGTTAGGATTAGAGAGAGAACAGGCAAAGGTGACAGGTATAGTGGGTGTCTGCCAAAGGCGACCTGACCAGGAAGAACAAGTGGATCAGGCCTTCTACAGGCAGACTGGAGCAGCCTCATGTTTGCAGACCTTGGTCCTCATGGGGAACTTCAACCACCCTGATATCTGCTGAAGGGACAACACAGCTGGACATAAGCAATCCAGGAGGTTCCTGCAGTGCAGTGTTGATAAATTCCTCCTCCAAGTGACAGAGGAGCCAATGAGGAGAGGTGCTCTGCTAGACCTCATCCTCACCAACCAGAGGGGGCTCATTGGTGATGTGAAGATCAAAGGCAGCCTTGGCTGCAGCCACCATGAGATGGTGGAGCGCAGGAACCTGTGGTCAGAGAGGAGAATGAAAAGCAAGCTCAAAACCCTGGACTTCCGGAGAGCAGACTTTGGCCTCATGAAAGGTCTGCTTGGAAGAATCCTGGGGGATAAGGCCCTGGAGGGAAGGGGGGGCCCAAGAAAGCTGCTTCATATTCAAGGATCACATCCTCCAAGCTCAGGAGAGGTCCATCCTAACTAATAGGAAGTTAGGCAAAAATGCCAGGAGGCCTGCATGGATAAAGAAGGAGCTCCTGGCCAAACTCAAACACAAAAAGAAGCACAAGAGGGTGGAAGCAAGGACGGGTAACCTGGGAGAAATACAGACGCGTTGTCTGCGCATCTAGGGATGAAGTTAGGAGAGCTAAAGCCCAAATGGAACTGAATCTGGCCAGGGATGTCAAAGACAACAAGAAGGGCTTCTCTAAGTACATTGGTGACAAAAGGCAGACTAGGGAACATGTGGGCGCATTACATTCCCCTTGGCATCCACTGACTTGTCTCTCCCTTTCCTTCTAGGTTCTTGAGGGGTTTAGAATAATCTAAACAATAATCTAAACAATGTCCTCAAGATGTCTTCATCTGAAAGAGTCCTTAGGCTCCTCTCATGGTCAGAGTAAAGAAATGGGCCCCTCTGGATCCAGTTACCTCGTTCTGAAGTAGATGCCCAGAGCAGAGACTTCAAAGCTACAATTCACGCAGCCTTTTTCTCGCTGCCAACAGCAAGGAGACTCTTGGGTGACTTACTCAGATCTCTTTATTTTGATTTTCTGAAGCAAAGTGAAATGAATCCCACCCTGGGTGCCCGTTCCCTGCTCCGCCCCACGCACACTTCTGACCGCCCTGCTGTTTTTTTCCCCCTTCTAGTCAGTCTCTTCAACGCCAGCTTAAAAAGCCCTTCCATTTTCAAGAAGCTAGCTGGTTAATTTCTTCTGACATGTCACAAATATTCGGGAAGTCACTTATTTGAATGTATTGCAATAATTAATTTTGGTAGATACTGTGTAAGTCTAGTAAAATCTCCAAACACATACTTAATTTGTAGGCACCTCATTAAGGCACAGTTATCAAACAGCCAATGGTTCTTTCAGCAGTTCTCTCTAAAATTGACTTGCACCAATATGCAACTGCAGGAGATTTTCTGAAAGATATTGAGCTATTCTGCAGCAGTGCCTTGGAATACAAGCCCAAGGAAACATCCTGGAGGTGAGGATGTGTCTTTATTCTTCATTTAGAAAACTTCTGTAAATGTATAGATTGATAAATGCTGTCTGTGGACAGTAGACTTTGGATTAGATTGTTTTAAATATCCACAGAGAGCACATATGGTCAGATTGTAAATGCTGTAGCCTTAAACTACTTGGCCATGAAATTGTGATAGAAGTGTTAATCAATTACTAGTGCTTTTGCCCTTATAATTAGCTTTTATGTTATTATGCTAAAAATATTCACTCAGCTAACCTTTCAGAACCTACCTATGACAAGAGCAATGTTTTTTATGTGATCAGAATAACATATTTCATTGGCTGGTAGAAAATATGCAGTTCTGACTGTAAAATTTCAGATCATCTCATTAGACACCAAGTTTGTATTCTGAGAGGTAGTGCATACACCATAGTGACGGAAGAAATGGATGAGGATTTAAAGCAATTTTGTGAAGAAATTCAAGAACCTCCTACAAAAAGAGGCATGTGTTTTAATGCTAAGGATCTTAAGACTTGCTGCAGTATTTGTGACCAAAATGCCAGACAAACTTCTTTGGTATCTGTTCTTTGTCACAAGGCTGTAGCTCATCAAAGTACATCTTATTTCTCTGTGATGCCAAAGCAGAACTCTGTGGGTGCAAGAAAACAGATCAAGGGGTGACCTTTCCCATCTTCAGACACTTCTCCCAGTTGCCATGATCAATCAAATATTATCGAGAGTGGCCTCTCAACGACATCAGCCAGTTCCCTCAGAACTTGTGGGTACATCCCACCAGGGCCCATGGACTTATGTATGTCTAGTTGGCTTAAGTATTCCCTCATCTGATCCTTTTCCACCAAGGGTGCATCTTCCTAGCTCCAGACTCCCCCCGCAGTCTCTGGGACCTGGAATTCCTGAAGGCTGGTCTTGCTAATAAAGACTGAGGGAAAGAAGGCATTCAGTACCTCAGGTTTTTCCATGTCCTGGGTAACCAGCCCCACATCTCGTTGAGCAATGAGCCCACATTTTCCCTAGTCTGCCTTTTGTCTCCTATGTACTTATAGAAGCTCTTCTTGCTGTCTTTGACATCCCTGGCCACATTCAATTCCATTTGGGCTTTAGCTTGCCTAATTTCCACTTTCTTCTGTACAAGAATCCTGTGTGAACTTAACTTCATTGTGATCCATGTAAGAAAGACACATGTAAGACAGACAAAAAAGAGATGGAGGAGTCACACTCTATATTAAGGAAAACCTCGCATGTATCGAAGTCAACTACAGTGATTGTGAGTGCTCTATTGAATGCCTCTGGGTTAAAATCAGAGGGGTCGTCTCCAAGGAGGACCTTACAGTGGGCATCTTCTACCGACCCCCAAACCACGACGATAATACCAGTGAAGCAATATTTGGGACACTAAGGCAAGCTTCTGGTCAACAGAACCTGGTTCTCATGGGTGACTTCAACTACCCAGACATTTGCTGGAGGAACAATACAGCAGCTCGCATGTCATCCGTCGAGTTCCTGGAATGCATAGAGGACTGTTTCCTCTTACAAATGTTAGATTGCCAGGAATGCCAACCAGGAGTTTGGGATCCGGCTGAGCATGCTGAAGGTTAGCACCAAGACAAGGGTTCTAGATTTAGAAGAGCAAACTTCAGCTCGCTCAGAGCTCAGTTGGGAGGGGTTCCATGGGAAGCTTCCATGGAGGATAAAGGAGCCAGTGAGTGCTGGGAGTTCTTCAAGAATGCTCTTTTGGAAGCACAAAACCAGTTTATCCCCTACAAAAGAAAAGGAAGTAAGTGGAGCAAGAGGCCCCCTTGGCTCAACCACGAGCTCCTGGGTCTGCTTAAAACCAAAAGAGATGCATACCAGAGATGGAGAAGTGGAAGACTGTCCACTGAGAACTGCAAGGGCATTTCCAGAGTATGCAGAGATGCAGTTAGAAAGGCAAAAGCTCAACTTGAATTGGAACTGGCCAGAGATGTCAAAAATAACAAGAAAGGGTTCTTCCGGTATGTAAGTTGCAAGTGGAAACAGAAGGAAAACATAGGCCCACTGTTAAACAGTCGAGGAGAATCAGTCACCAACAATGCTGAAAAGGCAGAGGTTCTCAACACCTTCTTCACCTCTGTCTTTACCAACACTGTTGGATCCCAGGTGTTGGGAACAAAAATCCAGGAGGATCCAAACATAGACCCACCATCAGTGATGAAGGAGTTAGTATGTGAATTATTACAGGAGCTTGACTCCTATAAATCTATGGGCCCTGACGCCATCCACCCGAGGGTATCGAGAGAGCTGGCTGATGTCATTGCAGGGCCACTCTCTATAATCTTCGAGAAGTCGTGGAGATTGGGGGATGTCCCAGAGGACTGGAGGAAGGCAAATGTTACCCCTATCTACAAGAAGGGCTCAAGGGAGGATCCGGGTAATTATAGGCCTGTCAGTCTTACTTCAATTCCTGGGAAAGTCATGGAATGGATCCTCCTGGAGGCCATCACGAGTCAAATGAAGCACGTGATTGGGAAAAGCCAACACAGCTTCACAAAAGGCAGATCGTGCCTGACAAATCTGGTGGCCTTCTATGATAAAGTGACCTGCTCGGTTCACATGGGGCGAGCGGTCGACATTTTCTACTTGGACTTCTCCAAGGCCTTTGATATGGTTCTCCACGGCCTCCTCCTGGAGAAACTGATGCGTTATGGCCTGGACAAGTGGTCTGTGCAGTGGGTGAGGAATTGGCTGACGGGCCGCACCCAAAGGGTGGTGGTAAATGGTTCTTTTTCAAACTGGCAATCCGTCACAAGTGGGGTCCCCCAGGGATCAATATTGGGCCCAATGCTCTTCAATATCTTCATAAGTGATCTGGATAATGGGATCAAGTGTAGCCTGATGAAGGTCGCAGATGACACCAAACTGAGTGGGGAAGTAGACACTCTGGAAGGGAGAGCCACCCTGCAGGAAGATCTGGATAGGCTGGAAGAGTGGGCTAACAAGAACCTTACGAAGTTTAACAAAGACAGGTGTAAGGTCTTGCACCTGGGAAAACATAATCCAGGAGTGCAGCTCAGACTGGGATCCACCTGGCTAGAGAGCAGCTCTGTGGAAAGGGACCTGGCGGTCCTGGTGGACAGGAAGCTCAACATGAGCGAACAGTGTGCGCTGTGGCCAAGAAGGCCAATAGGATGCTGGGTTGCATCAAAAAGGGCATCACCAGCAGAGATAAAGAAGTCATTATCCCACTCTACTCGGCGCTTGTCAGGCCACACCTGGAATACTGTGTACAGTTCTGGTCCCCATTATACAAAAAAGATGTGGACAGGCTGGAGGGGGTCCAGAGAAGGGCCACCAAGATGATCAAGGGTCTGGGAAGCTTGCTGTATGAGGGTAGGCTGAGAGAGCTGGGTTTGTTCAGCCTTGAGAAAAGGAGGCTTAGAGGTGATCTCATCACCATGTACCAGTACGTAAAGGGGAGCTACAAAGAAGATGGAGACTCCCTTTTTACAAGGAGTCACATGGTGAGGACAAGCGGTAATGGGTACAAGTTACTCCCAGGGAGATTCCGATTGGACACGAGAGGTAAATTTTTCACAGTGAGAACAGTCAATCATTGGAATAATCTCCCCAGGGAACTGGTTGACTCCGCTATGCTGAACATGTTTAAGACTCCGCTGGACATGGTGCTGGGCCATCTCGTCTAGATTGTGCTAGAAAGGTTGGACCAGATGATCCTTGAGGTCCCTTCCAACCTGGTATTCTATGATTCTGTGATGATGATTCTATGATGTTTTCCCAGAACCTCTTCTTCCCCAATCCCTACTTCATCTCCGTCTTCTTCTGGAACTTTATTCTCTTTATCAAATTGAAAACTCCTCCTCCTCTTTGTTATACTACCTGAAGACCGTTTGTTCTTTCTGCATTTTCTTTTTGATACATCTACAAAGAAAGAACAGAAAAAGTAATCCAAACCATACCAAACCAGTTCTTCCTTCCAAGTCCAGCATCCTCATCTTTTCTTGACTCACAAGGGAAACAATCAAAGGAACTGAAGTACCATTGCCTGTCTCCCTACATAAGTCCAGAGAAAGGGTTGCAAGCTAATGGGGTCCATTTGCTATTAGATTTTTAAAAGCCAGCTATATAAATTCATTCACAAAACAACCACCTTCAAGAGTTCATGAGCAGAAAAATCTTACTTTAGATAGGAAGCTGTAGTGGGTTGGCCTTGGCTGGATGCCATGTGCCCACCCAGCTGCTCTATCATTCCCCATCCTCAACTGGACAGGGAAGAGAAAATACAACAAAAGGCTCGTGGGTCAAGATAAGGACAGGCGACATGGGAGGACTACAGAGATGCTGTTTGCCACTGTAGGGAGGAAATTCAAGTGGCCAAAGCTCAATTAGAGCTGAAGCTGACCAGTACTGTGAGGGACAATAAAAAGAGCTTTTTAAAATAAGTTAATAACAAAAGGCAGGCCAGAAATAACATTGGCGTATTACTTGATGAGCATGGTCATCTCACAAACAGGGACACAGACAAAGCAGAGATGTTTAATGCTTTCTTCGCCTCGGTCTTCAACACTGATGATGGGCTCTGGGACCCCCAGAGCCCTGATCTAGAGAACCATGACTGTGAGAATGACAAACTCCCAACCAACCCCGAACTTGTGTGGGATTTGCTGCTCCAGCTGGATCCCTGTAAGTCAATGGGGCCCAATGGGATTCATCTGAGGGTACTTAAAGAGCTGGCTGACGTCATAGCAAGACCTCTCCCAATGATTTTTCAATGCTCTTGGGAATCTGGAGAGGTCCTAGTTGACTGGAAGCTGGCAAACGTTGTCCCAGTCTTCAAGAAGGGCAACAGGGATGACCTTGGTAACTACAGGCCTGTGCCTGGCAGAATTATGGAGAAGATTATTCTGGGAGTTATTGAAAAACACCTGAAAGACAACACAGTCATTGGTCCCAGCCAGCATGGGTTCACGAGGGGAAAATCCTGCTTAACAAACTTAATTTCTTTCTATGACAGCGTTACCCACCTAGTTGACCAAGGGAAGCCGGTCGATGTAATCCTTTTGGACTTCAGTAAAGCTTTCGATACTGTCTCTCACAGTATCCTCCTGGACAAAATGTCCATCATACAGCGGGATAAACACATAATGCAATGGGTGAGCGACTGGCTGATGGGTTGGGCTCAAAGGGAGGTTGTAAATGGGGTTACATCGGGCTGGCGACCAGTCACTAGCGGGGTTCTGCAGGGATCGATCTTAGGGCCAGTGCTCTTTAATGTCTTCATAAATTACTTGGATGCAGGACTTGAAGGACTACTATCTAAGTTTGCTGATGACACAAAATTGGGACGAGCTGTTGACACTCTTGAGGGCAGAGAGGCCCTGCATAGAGATCTAGACAAACTAGAGAGCTGGGCAATCACCAACTGTAAGAAGTTTAAGAAGGGCAAGTGCTGGATTTTGCACCTGGGACATGGCAACCCTGGATGTACATACAGACTGGGGAACAAGAGGCTGGAGAGCAGCCCTGCGGAGAGGGATGTGGGGGTTCTGGTTGATGGCAAGTTGAACATGAGCCAATAGTGTGCCCTGGCAGCCAAGAGGGCCAGCCGTGTCCTGGGGTGCTGGTATTGCTAGCCGGTCGAGGGAGGTGATTGTCCTGCCCTACTCTGCACTGGTGCGGCCTCATCTTGAGTACTGTGTGCAGTTTTGGGCGCCACAGTATAAAAAGCATACAAAGCTACTAGACAGTGTCCAGAGGAGAGCCACAAAGATGGTGAAGGGTTTAGAGGGGAAGCCGTATGAGGAGCGGCTGAAGTCACTTGGTCTGTTCTGCCTGGAGAAGAGGAGACTGAGGGGAGACCTCATTGCAGTCTACAGCTTCCTCACAAGGGGAAGAGGAGGGGCAGGTGCTGATCTCTTCTCCCTGGCAACCAATGATAGAACCTGAGGGAATGGCAGGGAAATATGCCATGGGAGGTTTAGGTTGGATGTTAGGAAAAGGTTCTTCACCCAGAGGGTGGTGGAGCACTGGAACAGGCTCCCCAGGGAGGTAGTCACAGCGCCATGCCTGACAAGAAGTTTCAAGAAGCATTTGGACAATGCCCTCAGACACATGGTGTGAATTTTGGGGTTGTCCTATGCAGGGACAGGAGTTGGACTCAATGATCCTTGTGGGTCCCTTCCAACTCAGGACATTCTGTTTCTATGAATTTTACTTCAAAGAATAAACAGTCTCACACTCCACATACCTTTACACTTTCCCACTTAAAGGTAAAACCAGAAAGGACCACATCATCCTTTCTCCTTGCACAGCACTATTGCAAGTCTCTGTTAGGTTTCTAAAGAGGGCTGTGCTCTTTGGAGCAGAGAACTCAAGGCTTCTCTAATGGAGGCTTAGGGAGTTTTCGATGTAGTCTTCTTTCTCGCTGCCTTTGAATCCTCATAGTACATACCAAATACCTTAAGCATAGTATCTGTTAAGTCCCAGTCTGATTGTCAGGCTCGGGGAAGGTTCTTAATGATCCCAAGGGCGAAATTAAGACACAAACGAGGTCATATGCCACCAATCAGACGTTTTATTGGGTAAATATAAAAGAATAAAGTGATAGGAAAGGCAGGAAATATTAGGAGGAAATTAAGCAAGCATTCAGAGAGATAAGCAAAGGATAGTCACCACCATGGATCCAGCGGTGTCCCGTTGGTCCTCAGTCTTCAGTTTTTCGGTGGTGGATGGCCACACTCAGGCTTCCTTGTGCTGTCTTTTTATCCAGTGTTGGAGAGGGATTTTGCCCCCTTGGTTCGGCTTGGTTTCCCAGGGCGACATACCAGTTCGTGTCCTGTTTTTGGTGGTGCCTGATAAGCCAAAGAATGGCCTGCTGCTTCAGCAAGTTCGCACATTCCCTTGCAGGCTAGTGGTACCTGATAAGCCAAACAATGGCCTGTTGCTTCAGCAAGTTTGCACAAATTTCCTTGCAAGCTGGTGGCTGCCCTCGGGTCTTCCCAGACAAAAGAGTGGTCTGCTGTCTGTTCTTATCAGATAAACACACACAAGCAAGCTTTGAGACAATTGTTCTTAACACTTCAGTCTCTTACAGTATCTCAATAAAGATTGATATATTTGTGGTTATAACAGTCCAGGTAGTGTGATAAGGCACTTGGTTCCTAATGATGCATCCAAGATCTTTCCAATCACATTCTTCTGGAAGAGTGGCGGCAAGTCTATAATAATTTTCACTGTTTTCTGTTTAAGCGGTGAGAAGTATTCCTTCTCTTGCTTTGCTATGAAGGCTTTGTAGTTGTTGTATTTTTTCCGTCTCCCAAAGTAGGGTAGGGCGCTTCATTGCTCCCATTTGTGGGTAAGTCAATTCTCATTGTATAAGTTCTTTTTGATATTCAGGGGCCAGCACAAATGGAAAAATTGTCCTTCCGGTATAAGCTGTAAATAAGCTTCCTGCTTCTGTGTCTGATAGGTAACACGCTTATTTATCACTTGTGTTTGCATAATAGTCCCCTTTTCCCAATGCAGGGTAGCATTCCCCTCCCAACAAATCCATTGCCCAAATGCAAACCATTCTCTAGCATGTATTGTTTTGGTACAAGAAAGTTCTGGTGGTTGTAAGAACCACCCCTCCCACAAATTTCCTGTTCCTATCCAGATTCCTTCATCCTGATTCTGAGGATTTTTTCATTATGAATCATGATCCGTTTGGCATATAGATTTCCCATACCTCTCAGTGTATTACCGAATCCCATATGCATCCCCCCCAGTCCCAGTTGTAGAAGTTGCACATTTGTCCATGTCCCATTTCCCACCCCTTTACTCAAAATTGGCAAATCTACTTTGTACATCCTTCCCAGAAAGTAGTCCAAGTATCCCTAAAAGGTCATTGGGATTTTATGTCATATGGCAAGTTGTGGCCCTGTCTTCCTAGTGTCCACAGATGTTGAGTGATGTCTCGTATAATATGTGAAAAATGTTCGTTAAGGGCTAATTGTACTTGCATACATGCAGCATCACATATTATATTACCCAGGGTCCTACGGATACACTGCATGAAGTCTTTTCTACTTTAATTGATTCAGTTCCCAGAGTTGCCACCAACTTGTCCGTAGATTCCAATACTTGTCCAGAGGATAATCCTCCTTTTGTTAAGAGACCCAGTGCCACTTGGAGGCAATTTGCATGTGCAGATGCATCTGCTATTTTTTTCCACATTCCACACCCCAAAAGCTGTATTCCCAGCATCCCATAAAGAGCCAAAAAAAAATCCTCTTTTGTCCATTTAACCTCTTTGGTGTAATTCATTCCCTTTGCAGTAAATAATTCTGGCCATGTCCACCGTAGAGTGCTCTCAGCTACTCTAGTAGCCCTGGTACAAATATGTTAAGTTGACCAAATAAACTAAAATTCTGGTCTAAACTGGACAAAAAAGTCAATCATACTAGCTGAAAGGACCACGGGGACCTTTACTTCAGTTTTCCACAAGGGCAGGGCATCTCTGAATATAGGTCTCCTTTGATCACTGTTCATCTCAACTAGTAGCTACAACAAACAGTGATGTCCTGCTTTGAGCAAATTTTCATCCCAACATTTCCAAATAACAAATCTCTTTGTACCCCAGGTATAACTGTGGTCAGTCTCATTTGCATAGTATACATCCCACTCTTGTAAGTGCCCCACAGTTAAATCATCTAGGAGGTAACACCATCCTGGGATAGTGACAGCTGTATATCTTGCATGTAAATGCTCAGCTGATTTCAATATCTCACAAGTGTTATTAATGCCTACTCCAGAATGAAGGCTACCCTGGAATCAGTGAGACTGGAAACCCCCATTTATGGACTGAGTTATTATTCTTTCCCAATTATATAAAATTATGTGTTTGCCCTTTCAACCCCTAATTGAGTAATCAGTTTTTTCCCTTATATGAAGTTTCTTTGCACCAGTCCTGCAAGTCCCCACCCACAGCACGTACAGGTAGATAAGGTTCCTTTGATGGAGGTGTTTTTTTTGTGTTACAGGAGTTTTGGGTAGTTGTAGGGGTAGGGTTTAGGGTAGAGTGTGGGGTAGTTTCCAGGACCAGAAGTAGTGGTACACAATAGGGTCCAACTTCTCCCCACACACAATCTCAAAGAATAATTCCATACACCCTCCTGTGACTATTTAGACCATATGTCCCCCCTTGCCACCAAGAGATGTATTTACTTTTCCAAATAATCTATGTCTTTACTTTTTCAATGCTTACAATTGCTGATATGGTCAATGCCTTCACTTCACTGGGGCTGTTCTTAAATAATCCCTTGTAAGACCATGCTACTGATTCTGGCATTGGCGGTACAGCAGTTAGGATGACCTTACAGAGAAGACTAAACAAGCAGATCTGTTTAAACATATTGAGTTGATCTGATCCTGTAACAATATAAAAAAAATGTAAGTTTCTAATGCATTAGGTGTTATGATCAGCTTCGGGTCCAAGATATGGCTTAACCTGTGACATTAATGCCATCCACTGCCATCTAGCCTCTCTTCCACTCTCTTGGTGGTGCCTAGCCAGACAGACTCAGAGCAGACGTTTGAGCCACAGACTTTCAGCCATCAGGTAGGGTGAGATGTGCTGGGAAGGCAGCACTGGTACAGCATCTTCACCCCAGCTGGGAACCTTGCAGGCCTGTACTGGTCCTCACCTTCTATCCCTTCTTGTCTGTGTGGGAGTTTCCACACCTTGAAAATGTGAGGACCAAGACTCCTGGGCAGAGGATGGAGGCCCCCCATGATCTCTTTAAGGCACAGCCTTATGCCCCAACAGTATAAGAGCAGATTTTTAGAGGCTGTTAAAAATCCAATCCTCAACAAAGTAGCACATTCCCGCTGCCTCTCTAGAAAGAGAGGCTGAGGTTGTGAGCTCTTTAACGCTGCTGGCTCTGGGCACAAATTAACTCATGACATGCCTTTAAGAGGAGCCTCTTGGGTCTCCTCACTACCCAGCACCAGTGTGGGGAGCAGCAAGAGAGGAAAGGTTCCCATGCATCCTGCCTCCACCAGCACTGGCCATCGGCAAGGCGCTGAAGTAACACCAAATGCATGAGCACACTGCAAATCTCAGTTTCCACAACACCAGCTGCTGCTGAAAGCCAGAGCTGTAAAATCCCGTTACACATGTGAGAGTGCCTGCCTGCACTGCCTGCGCTGGGTGCCACCTGCTGGCAAACCCACCCACCACCCTGCTGACCTACATTTCCCAAGCTGGGGTGGAGGCTGGTGGCACCCAGGACAGATGACTTTGCCACCTAAGGCTGGCAGAGACACTTCTCTCAGGCCAAAACAGTCCAAAGTCACCTGTGGGGCTCTCGTAAAGTTTTGGGGGAAGGCTGAGCAAGAGCAGTAGCCCATTGGCATCCATTACGGCCTGTGCTTTCTATTTTCTTATATACTTATCCATCTGCTTCTACCAAGCCCAAGTAGAAGGTCTAGGCAGCTGTGAAGGGTCTCTGAGGATGAGGCAGGGCAGGGACCCATTGGGGACTTCAGTCTAAACTCAGCCCAAGCCAGACAACAGGACTGGAAGGCAGAAGGATGCCGGGACACTGGTACTTTGAGGTGCCTGCCTCACCTCTGTGCTTTATTTACTTCTCTCCAGCTTTAGAGTACTCAAGAACTTCTAAACATCCTTTATACTTTAGCTGATTTGAGAAGTTAGATGTTTTCTCCCCTGTGCATCCACCACTGCCTGCAATAGAAAGAGGCATCAGGAAAAGGCTAGTAGGAAGTTAGGGAGGTGCTATGCAGATGATTTAAGGTGACATCCCTGATGGCAGAGCTCAACATATGTGTTCCTGGTGTGGATACTCAGCAGTGCTGAGTTTAATCTGATATCACACAAAGGGTTCTCTGGGTAGCGGGCAATCAGAGGATATTAGAGTTACTACTTGTTAAGGGAGCAGCAACCACCTGAGCATTCACACACTATTCAGGGAATCACACACACACCACCCAAGACTTTAAGTGCTAGGATCAGAGTCCCTTCGCAGCAGGCAGCTTCGCTGAGCTGATGAGCGCCCCTTTTCAACTCCTTGCTTACACACACACTCACCTGCGGGTGTTTTCTCTCCCCTTAGGCTTGACCCTAGGTTTCCCTGAAGCAGAGTCTCCGACATGACGTACACCACGTGAATTTATTGAGTGGTACAGCGGTGAAGAGCAGGTCGAGTTGGGTGCCTCTGGGGAGGGACCCCGAACAAAGAAATCCCTTGGCAATTATACCCTTACGGTCTAAGTTCCCCTCCCCTCATGCGATGGTTTGGTCCAATAGTAATATTTGTGTCTGGCGTCTTCTTGTTCCTTATTGGATCCTTTCCCTGTCTCCAGGCAGGACATCCCTTTTCTTATCTTGAATAGTTGCAGCTTCTGCCAATGGTTTCGGCTACCTTATCTTCCTGGTTTGCACCGGTTTCAGGGTCTTCCTTCACGTAGCTAAGTAAGAGTTCAGCATACAGTCAGCTGAAATCTAGGTGAAAGTTTCACCATCTAGGTGAAAGTTCACAGCTTGCAGTCTAAGGCTTCAACAGATCTTTGGATTCTTATTTGAGCTAAGAAGTGACTTCTACAACATTACTGATCATATGGGAAGTGGTCTGGGAGAGACCAGGCACCATCCTTCGAGGGGAAGCTCTAACAACAGCCACAAAAATAACCCATTCCCACATGCCTGTTGCCAAGGCTTAGCATCCTTAGGTGTGAGAACCTGGGCACACAATAAACACATGGGCTTCTGCATCTGAAGCTGACTACAGGACTGCTCAGCAGAGGTATTTGTTGAATCTTCCTCACATGAAATCCTGAGCCATACTGTAAATTGCTCCCCTGTGCTTTTGGATTCAGAGGTGCAGAAGCTGCAGCTTTTTGTTCCATTTGCAAATGCTGTTGAGTCACTCAGATCCTAGGAGAAAGCCTCTCCTCTGCTTGGGGAAGGAAGAAATCAAGGAGTGAACAGTGACTTCTTCATCCCCCCGCCATCATCTAACTCCATGGAGGAATGGGAGGGTTTGGGTGTTTTAACTGTTTCCCTCTGCCCCCAACTCTTAAAGGAGCTCTGACTTCTTAAGATTTCAAGCACCCCAATGCTGCAGCACCTGGACCTCCCCCAGAGCAGCAGGCAGGAGTCAAGAGGAGCACTAACTGAGAACGCACTGCTCCCTCTTCTCCTCAAGTGCTCTTAAAGGCAGAAGCCATGAGCACATGGGTTTTTCTGGCAAGTCCTGCAGGAGTATATGTCCAGGAAAGAAGCCAAAAAACACCCAGGAGAAACCCAGAGCAGACTGGTACTCCTTTCAAACTCAAAGCCTCAGACAGCCCATGGTCTCAGAAGAGAATGGGAAGAAAATCTTCCTCACTGGGGATATTCTTCCTTTTTCTCTCTTCTTCCTTTTATTCCCCCTCCCTAGCCCACCAAAAGAACTTTTACTGCTATAGTTGATGCCTGCCATTAGCAACAGATCCTGAGAATGAATCTGTGTGCATGTTAGCCTGTCTCATCACCTTTTGTGCAACACTAGGCAAAGCAAATGCAAAGACACTGCAAGGAGCATGAAGCAGGAGGTGGAGTGGGACATCAGACAAGGAACAAACCAGTGAAAAATGAAATTTTTCAGTTAGGGGTAGCTGCTGATGTGATCTCTCTTTGACTAAAGGAGAAGTCACTTACCATAACACCAAACTCCTCACATGCTGCCAGATACATAGCCTGCATTTCTGTGAGCTTCACGTGTAGCTGTGGCAGCAGCTTGATCAAGTTCTACAAGAGAAGTGCACATATCAGTGGAACAGAGCTGGCTGGACCACCACCCAGCACACACCACCCAGGGAGAAGTCCAAGTGACACAGAGGTCAAATAGCTCCCTGACTACACGCCTCTCCCATACAAGAAAGGAAGGGCATGGAAACTTACTTAGTAGAGCTCTGAAGTACATGAGGTTACACATGGTCTCAAATTGCAATGCAGCAAAGTCAGGAAACAACTGCCTGCAAGAGCCTTTCTCCTACTCAGTGCACACACTCCTCTGCACCACACTATCACTCAGCACAGTGTCATCCAGCTCCAGCATTGCAGTTTTGATCTGTTCGCAAGGCATGCAGAGAGTGCCCAGGACAACAGCTGCCAGGACCCAGAGAGAAGCACAGGTCAATCTTTAGGAACAACGCCCTGCCGAGTGCCTGTGCCGGTTTTGGCTGGGATAGAGTTAATTTTCTTATAGTAGCTAGTATGGGGCTATGTTTTGGATTTGTGCTGAAAACAGTGTTGATAACAGGGATGTTTTAGTTATTGCTGAGCAGTGCTTACACAGCATCAAGGCCTTTTCTGCTTCTTACCCCACACCACCAGCAGGTAGGCTGGGGGTGCACAAGAAGCTGGGAGGGGACACAACCAGGACAGCTGACCCCAACTGACCAGAGGGATATTCCATACCATATGACATCATGCTCAGCATATAAAGCTGGGGGAAGAAGAAGGAAGGGGAGGACGTTCAGAGTTATGGCATTTTGTCTTCCCAAGTAACCGTTATGCATGATGGAGCCCTGCTTTCCTGGAGATGGCTGAACACCTGCCTGCCGATGGGAAGTAGTGAATGAATTCCTTGTTTAGCTTTGCTTGCACGCACGGCTTTTGCTTTACCTATTAAACTGTCTTTATCTCAACGCACGAGTTTCTCACTTTTACTCTTCCGATTCTCTCCCTCATCCCACCAGGGGGAGTGAGCGAGTGGCTATGTGGTGCTTAGTTGCTGGCTGGGGTTAAACCACGACACTGCCAGAGGAAAGCAGTTTCTGACTTGTCATACTCACATAGGATCTGTCCAAACTTAAAACTAAGCAGGTGCAGTTCCTTGCCTTTTTTCTTTGGAGGTTCTTTCTCTCCACCCTCCTGTTTTTTCTCTGATGTTAGTACAGGAAACCTGGGTAAGCTGTGAGTTGTTGAATGAGTATATCCCTTGGGTAACAGCACAGCTTTTCCCCATGCAATGGCTGAGCAGAACTGCCCTACTAATGAGTAACAAAGCTCTGTCTGCTCCACATAGCAAATGTCTTCACCAAGGGGTAAGGAGAGGTCAGAGTTCTGCTTTCCCTGGTGCTCCCACAGCTATGGACACAGTCTTGGCTCTCCCACAAAGAACAAAACAACTTTGCTAAAGACATCCATTGCCTAAAATTAAAGCAGAGGCTTCATGCCAAGGTGACAATATCCACCCATACATCAAAGCTCAGTGTGAGACACTGAATGATGCAGGTTTGTGAAATGGTGTTCCAGGAGACATGTGCGCCAGCTTGGTGCTGCAAGAAGGCTGCAAGATGCCCAATATCATCACAGTCCCTGGAGTTTCTTGCAGCTTGTTAATGACCCTCTCCTCTATGCTGCACCAGGCTCAGACTGTCACAGACATCCCCTTCTCTGGGCGCACGAACAGTCCCACCAACACTCCTTGAATGAGCCCTCCTGTGACTTGCATGTTGAAGAACACAGAAAGGGTTTGCACCCTGTCCTGCCACTGCAACACCTTCTGCCAGTTCCATACCACGAGAGGCATGACTGAGGCATCATCCTGCTCCTTGGATGCCTAAAAACTCACTGCTTCACTGGCTGCAAGTGACACCACGGGCTGAAATGAGCAGGCGGGTCTGCCTGTGTCCCAGGGTGACCATGAAAGCCAGGACACCCCTTCCTGCTGTTCCCTAATCCTGGGGAGGAGCAGCATGGAAACCCAACCCTGACCAGCTCTGCAGGGCGCTCACCCTTTCAAACCTTGGGGGAGGGGGCAGCAGGAACCTGTAGCACCCCCAACACTGTCTCCCACCCTGCTCACTGGTCCCCGAGGGAGCACCGTGCCCAGCAGCAAGGCTGGGGAGGACAAATGTCTCTCCCTTGGAGCTGACCCACAGCTGTACTGCTCCTAGATGCCTCTTCGTGCAGATGTGTGCTGACACCCTGGACTAGTGAGCAGACCACACTGACTTATGTTCATAGGTGAGGGCATGCACACAATCACAAGCAAAGGGTTTAAGAAAAAGATACTTATGCAACTTTCCCCAGAGCCCTGCAAATGGGCGGCTGCTGGAGAACAGACCATATAACTGAAAGATATGCAAGTCCATCTCTGAGCCTGCAGCTTCCTTATTTTGTTGGTTCTGTGAAGTTCACTGTTGGAGAAGCCTACCACAGTTGGGTTCACTGTCTTGCTGTGGCTCAGGACATGCCTGTCCACCCCTGGACACTCCACTGCACAACACAAGGGATGCAGTGAAGAATAAGATAAGAGCCATTACTACAGATAGAGACATTAACAATAACTACTCAAACATCACATGCTGGCAGCTCTCCTGGGGCTCTCTACACAGCTGGGAAAGGTGCCACTGCCAGGATCTATTGGTAACAAACCTGGGGCAACAACCCACCCCCAGCATGCACAGGGAGGAAGGAAAAAAGAGCTCAGTACCCTGAACTGAAAGTCCCACTCACCCAGGGAGCCTGTGCAAGAGCAGCTCTGCAGTGAAGCCTTTGCTGCATCCAGCTTCTGTACAGCTTGTGGGGATCTGCCCAGCCTCCTACAGTGAGGCAGGTAAAAAAGCCACAGTGCAGCTAAAGCACCCTTCGACAGCAGGGAAGGGAGGGCACTGCCTAGCCTTGGGGGGCTGGCAGGGGCAGATGGCAGGGAGGAGACATGACTCCAAGCAACAGTTCATCTGAAATGCCAGCTGTCTCTGCAGACCCCCCAATTTTGGCATCTCCCCATTGACAGCCCCCCCCCCCCCCCCCGCATACAGGTTGGGGCTTTCTGCATCCTTGGTAATTTCTCCTGTTCAGGGGTGAGGCTACTGATAATGTGACTGAGAGGCCATGTCCTTAAGGGCAGAGGCTCTGCTGGGTGGGAGAGGAGACTGGGGGTTTCTCCAGGGAAGGCATCTCCACTGCAGAGGATGGCAGGGAGGTGCCTGAATCCCCCCTCCCAGAGCATTTCTGGGAGCAGTTCCCTCTCCCTCCCTGCCCATGTCTCTGCTGCCTGGAGCTGCCCCTGACGGGAGCTGTTTCTCTGTCCCCCTGTGTCTCCTCCCTGTTAGTGCTCACAGACCCCATCCCACCCACTCAGACCCCTCCTGGCAGCTGGGCACTGCCCAGGGGCACCTCTGTGTGTGCAGGGCCTCAGGAGCAGCTCAGACAAGTCCTAACAAGAACTGGGGTGTCTGTGCCGTCTCCAGAATAGAGAAATAAATCTCCCACTGCCCACCCAGCCAACCAAGGGGAGAAAAATCAAGGCGCAGGCTCTTTCGCTTTCAGTTAAATGCTGCCTTGATGTCCTTCTTCAAAAGTCCCCTGGGAATGTCCTAGGGGTGATCTGGAGCTAGGAGCAGCCCTGACCCACACAGCACCCTCTTGACAGCAGGAGGACCCTGCCCTGCTGGGGGTCACTCTGTCACCCATAGCTTCTCCCAGCAGCGCCATGGGGGGCTCCCCAGGCAGGCTTAATGATGACCTTGGCAGGCGGCAGTCCCTGCCCTGGCACACTGCCCCCTGGGGTGCAGGGACCCTGCTCTGAAGGACAGCCCTGGGCACCCCTGGGTGCACACCTCACTTCACACCACTGCAGCTATCTCCAGGAGAAGGCAGCCATCGTGTCCTGTCCCTCTGAAGGTGCAGCAGGGAATCCCTGCTCTGGAATACCTCTACTTCCTCCTCTACACTAGGGAAACTGTGAGTGTCCTCCTGAAAGATCCAGTGCCCTCAGCCTTGCTGCACTTTGCAGAGGAGCTGCTTCTGGGCAGAGCTATCTCTCTGCAGTGCTGCCTACTTGCCCTGAGATCCTTCCATCCCAGGAGCCTGGCCCAGCTCAGAAGCACAGGTCCAGCCCAAGGCATTTTAATGGCCCCTCTGGTGGGTTTGGTGCTGAGTCAAAGAACCTCAAATACTGAGAGGAAGTTGAAGAAACCTCTCAAGAAGTCAAACTCTGATGCAAACTCCAAAGTTTCAGAGACCATTAATGGGTCCAACTGAAGGCCACTACTGACAAAGCCTCCCCAGGGGCTGGTTAGAGCAGAAAACTGGAGGCAGTGTAAAGGTGGCTCTGATGCTGAGTAAACCTGAATCATAGAATCATAGAATCACAGAACATCTTGAGTTGGAAGGGATCCATAAGGATCATCAAGTCCAACTCCCTGTGATACAAAAATCCATGGATGCTTCTCTTCACAGTCCGAATCTCCCCAAGGGAGAAACGGAGTATTCAGAGTCCCTGAAATGAAACTCAATAGCAATGAAATTACTATTAAACAGGTATTCTCCAGCAGCACTGGAGATTCTCCACCATAAGTGCTCCAACGAATTACTGAACTTTTAGAGAATATATACTATACAATCATACATATTCATAGGATTTCCGAGAATTGCTATGCATAAACATGAGATTTCCAGGAACTTATTAACATATGTAAATATCTGATTCGCATGCGCAGTCATCTCTCGTGGTGGTCTTTGGGGGTCTTCAGATGAAGGCTCATAGTCTTCCTCACTGTGTTCGCTGATTGACCTTTGCTTCTGCGCAAACTCAGTCCTAGGATCACATAGACGTTGTCCTTCAAGACTATTGTTGCCATTCTTCTGTTTCTTCCTATCTCCATGGTTCCGTGCATCTGTTCTCCCAAGGCCGAGTTGTCTGTAATGAAATTATCCCGGAGCCCCCCTTATCTTATAACTGTTCTTCTAGCTACTCCCTAAATCACATCAGACCGCCCTCAAGTCTAACAAGGTACTCACAACATCCTTAAATCACAACGGGGTGTCTTCTGATCTAATTGAGTGACTAAAGTATTTACAACATCTTTCTTGCTCTTGTGGTTTTTAACCCTTTCACCTGCTCCTTGCAGGACTACCTAAAACTAAACCATATCACTAAGAGCATCATCTAGATCCTCCCTGAACTCTGACAGGCTTGGTGCCATGACCACTTCCGTGGGGAGCCTGTTGCAGTGACTGACCACCCTCTCAGTGAAGAACCTTTTCCTAATGTCCAATCTGAACTTTCCCTGATGCAGCTTCATTCCATTTCCTTGTGTCTTACAGCTGGTTGCCAGAGAGAGGAGATCAGCACCTCCCCCTCTGCTGCCCCCCTTGAGGAAGGTGTAGACTGTGATGAGGTCACCCCTCAGCGATGACGTCACACCTCAGCCTTGTCTTCTCCAAGCTGAACAAGCCGAGTGACCTCAGCTGCTCCTTGTAAGTCTTGCCCTCGAGACCTTTCACCATCTTGGTTGCCCTCCTCTGGACACACTCTAATAGTTTGATGTCCTTCTTATATGAGGCACTCAAAAGTGCACACAGGATGTGTTACATTAAGCCAAAGGGCTGAGCCCTGACCCCCAGCCCCTGGGAGGGAAGATCCTGTCCCTCACATGTTGCTCAGGGCTCTTCCTGGGGCAGTGTCATGTGGGGATGTGCAATGCCAAGTGCAAGACTATGCTATGATAGCTCCCAGGCTCCTGGGTATGGACAAGGAGGCAATGAAGCCCTAGTGCCGTAAGGATAAGGTGTCATGGGCATCAGTGGCAGGGACAATAGCCAAAGAGACAAAGACCTTGGCTCTGTTGGGGACTTTCAGCCTTTCCACATCCCTCTGTCCTCGCCACCACAGGATATCCTATGGCACCTCTGCCTCTTTCCCTGCAGGCTGTAGACATCCACCTTGCTCTCATCTGAGCATTTTCCTTCCCTTACTGAGCTGTCCATGAAGGATAAAGGATATTCTTGGACAACCAAGATAACACCATCATCCTAGTCCCTCTAACACATCTTTGAAACCCTCCAAGCATCTGGCGTCATAGATAAGTAACTGTAGCAGGACCAGCTCCAGGGATGTCTGGATCAATAGTCAAGCAGTAAGACTGATGATGGATGATGACACTACAGAAATATAGTTGCTTTGCAAAGTTTTAATAATTGGTGGTGTGTGTGTTAACTAGTGATTAGTCAAATTGTGTTGTACCTGAATGCTTGAAGGGTATAAGAAGCATAAATATATATGTGTGTAAAACCACATTCGATGTGCCCCAATTTGGCTGGGATACCTCATGCTCATGAATGAATATTTACCTTTGTAATTCTATACTGTGTGTCCTAGCCACTCTTCAGTTGGCATGGGACAGTTGCGAATTTTTGTAATAGTTTGGTGACCCAGCTGGGACACAGCCAACTTGCCTGACCCACCACCCAGTCTCCGATGATCTGCACTGCCAACTTGTGGGTGAGTTCACTTTGAGATACTTGGCTACAGGGTAGTGAAGTGTGGATCTTGTTTGGTGGTAAGGAGGTGATTTTTGTAGTAATGGGAGGTCGACAAAGTATAGTGAAGAGGTCACTGGTAGATGAATTGTTGCAGCACTGGAAACCCATTGATGGGATGGCCAAGTCATCAAAAGCCCAAGCCCTGTGTCAGGAAATTCAGCCAGAAGTGAACGCCTTTGGTGACGTGTACCAAACATGGCCACAGCCTCGTTCTTTTGATAATATTAAGCTCAGCTATTTGTACTAGCAATTGGAGGATTGATTCCCAACACAAAAAAGGACTATTGGTATATCTGGGATAATTATTGGACTATTGGTATATCTAGGATAATGTCAGGTATCAAAGAACATTCTCCTCTCTGGAGCGGATAGTAAGTAAAGATCTGCAAACAAGTGGGAAAAATAAGAGCTCTTTACATTCCAGAATTTATAAATATCAAACAGGAGTGTCCTCTTCAGGTCAGAAATTGAGTAAAAATCTCCAGGTGAATAGGAGAATCAGGGATGTTCCCCATTCAGCTCCACCTGCCCATCCTACTGCTTTTTTTTTCTGCTTTTACGCTGGTTTCTGCTCCAACTATTGCTACTGCTTCTGGTTTGCCAGGACCTCTCCAACAAGAAATTGTATGGCTGGGACTAGAACCTGGCCAGCGGGAACAGTCTGTGTGCCATTTGCACCCACTGATTTGGTTTTGGGACAACAAGAACAGCCCAGACTGTGGGATGATCCCGAGAAAGTGATACAAACTATACACACGATCTTCTGCATTTATAACCCTATGTGGGCTGGTGTGCAGCAGCTATTTGAGCATCTTTACTCTGGATGAAAAAATTAAAATCTGTGAAACAATGGCAGATGGGCCATGGAAGCACAGGGCAGAACCCCATGACCAGCCAATGACCCAGGTCAGTCCCCCAAATTTACCAGCCACAAAGTGGTGGTAAGGAGGTGATTTTTGTAATAATGGGAGGTAGATTGTCGTGGTTTAACTCCAGCTAGCAACTAAGCACCACGCAGCTGCTCGCTCACTCCCCCACCGGTGGAATGGGGGAGAGGATCGGAAGGGTAAAAGGGAGAGAACTCGTGGGTTGAGATAAGAACAGTTTAATAATTGAAGTAAAATAAAATAGAACAGTTAAATAGGTAAAGCAAAAGCTGTGCACGCAAACAAAGCAAAACAAGGAATTAATTCGCTACTTCCCATGGGCAGGCAGGTGTTCAACCATCCCCAGGAAAGCAGGGCTCCATGACGCGTAACAGTTACTTGGGAAGACAAACGCCATTGCGCCGAATGTCCCCCCTCCTTCCTTCTTCTTCTTCCAGCTTATATACTGAGCATGACGTCATATGGTATGGAATAACTCTTTGGCCAGTCTGGGTCAGTGCCCCTGGCTGTGCCCCCTCCCAGCCCTCCTTGCACCTGGCAGAGCATGGGAAGCTGAAAAGTCCTTGACCAGTGTAAGCACTACTTGGTGACTGTTTAGCAATACTTAGCACTACTGAGCAAGAACCAAAACATACATTGTTCTCATCCTAAACCCAAAACACAGCCCCATACCAGCTACCAAGAAGAAAATTAACTCTATCCCAGCTGAAACCAGGACATGGACAAAGTATAGTGAAGAGGTCACTGGTAGACGAATTGTTGCGGCACTGGAAACCCATTGATGGGATGGCCAGGTCATCAAAAGCCCAAGCCCTGTGTCAGGAAATTCAGCCAGAAGTGAACGCGTATGCTGCAAAGACTGAGAGAGGATTGTTAGAATCATTAGAAAGACTGTTGGGCTAAGGTCTGAGGATGTCAGCAAGGAAATACTGAACACCCCTCTGAATATTATGCCTGATTGGTTAAATAAGTGAGCATGTTTGGAGAGGTTGACCCTGAGAAGGAGGAAAGTTGATCTTCTCTTCCTTTGTAGATCAATCAGCCCCAGATATTAAGAGATATTTTTCTAAACATGTGCCAGGATGGTTGGGCAAAGGATTAGATGAAACAGTCAGCATTGCTACCTTCATGTTTAATGGAAGAGATGAAAGACAACTGAAGCAAAAAAAAAAAAAAGAACAGGAACAGAAAGCTAGTCTATTGGTAGTGGCATTAAATAGCAATCCTAGACTGAGGGGACAGGGGCACAGAGGTTTTCAAGGTAAAGGCAGAGGAAGAAATTTTAGGAGCAGTGGTCCTCAAGGAAGAAGAGACTATTGTAATTTTTGTGGACAACATGGCCATTGGAAACAGGAGTGCCCAGTATGACAAAATGTCCTGGTTTCAGCTGGGATAGTGTTAATTTTCTTGCTAGTAGCTGGTATAGTGCTGTGTTTTGGATTTAGTATGAGAATAATGTTGATAACACACTGATGTTTTAGTTGTTGCTAAGTAGTGCTTACACTAGTCAAGGACTTTTCAGCTTCCCATGCTCTGCCAGGTGCACTAGAAGCTAGGAGGGAGCACAGCCAGGACAGCTGACCCAGACTGGCCAAAGGGCTATTTCATACCATATGATGTCATGCTCAGCATATAAACTGGGGGAGTTGGCTGGGGGGCAGCGATCGCTGCTCGGAGATGTTCGGAGTGATGGCGTTTGTCTTTCCAACTAACCGTTACACATGATGGAGCCCTGCTTTCCTCGAGATGGCTGAACATCTGCCTGCCGATGGGAAGTAGTGAATGAATTCCTTGCTTTGCTTTGCTTGTGTGCGCAGCTTTTGCTTTGCCTATTAAACTGTCTTTATCTCAACTCATGATTTTTTTCACTTTTACTCTGCTGATTCTCTCCCCCATCCCACCGGGGGAGAGTGAGTGAGTGGCTGTGTGGTGCTTAGTTGCTGGCTGGGGTTAAACCATGACACAAAACAAAACAAGCCTCCCCAAAAGACCTCTCCATCCTGTGGTCCAATCTTTCCCTGCTCTGTGCAACAGGGGCACCTAGATTTCACCCAGGACTGACAGTTAGCAGGGACCTATGGTGCAGTCACTACAGGAGCCTCTGAATATGAAATATTCTTCTTATGAGAATCTGCTCTTAAACCTTTTGATTGATGAACATAATTACTCCTGTCTAATAGATACTGGGGCAACATTTTCTCCCTTAAATCAGTATACCTATTCATCTGGACTCTCAATACCTTTTTGCATTTACCTGGGGAAAGATACAGCGGTCATGGACAAGGCTCCCTCAAGGCTTTTCAGGGTCCTCCATTATTTTTTCTAAAAAATTTAGTAAAAGATTTGCAGGAAGCTCTGTTTAAAAATTGATACATTTTGATACAATAAGTTGATGATTTATTGGTAGCCAAGGAATCTTATATAGCTGACACCCGTATTTACTGTTTGTCTTTGCTGAGAAGGCTTCTCCACATAAGTTACAATTTTTGTGAGAGAAGTATAAAATATCTGGGGTACATTCTTCAACAAGGGGAGTGTTGTTTATCTGAGGACCATATTAAAACCATTCAAAATCTTCCTCAACCAGTTACTTAAAACAAGTGTGAGCCTTTTCAGGACCTGCCACTGGATAGCTGCTTCTGGGGAAATGGCAAAACCACCAATACAGACGACTGCTCAAGATGCTGGAGAACCCATTCACTGGACAACAGAAAAGGTAAAGGCATTTGAGCTTTTGAAGAAAGCATTAACAACTGCACCTGCTCTGGGATTGCCAGACCAAGCTATTAACCTTGTTTGTACTTGAAGAATTTTAAACTATCCCAGCTAAAACCAGTCCAGTCTGATAGCTCAAGGATCGTTTGCTTGTGCCTCCAGGACAGCTGCTGCAGCACTCCCAGTTGAACAGAGTCAAAACGTGGTGTTTCGCTCCCCTCTAGTGGTACAAGTGCCACATGGAATTGAAATGCTGCTGTCACAGCACCCTTATCCATGCACTGTCACCATAGCAAATACATTGCTATGCGCCAATTCTCTTATCTGCGGAAAACGTAAGAGTTAAGTGATATAATACACTGAACCCTGCAACTCTAATCCCTCCACCTGGGGAAGAAACTCCACATCACAACTGTGTGGTAACAACCCGTGAAGCCAAAAAGACTCAAAAATATTAACAGATGTGCCATTTCCAGATCCCGATCTTGAACTATGTGTAGACAAGTCCTCATATTATCTGAACAGTAACTGGGTTACAGGTTATACAGTAACTGCTGAAAATAAAGTAGTGGAGGCTTCACCACTCAGTTCACAAGCAGCAGAATTGATTGCATTGTTGCCAATGGTCCAAAGAAAACACTGTAAATATTTATACTGATTCTTGGTATGCAGTTGGAGTGTGCCACGCCACTGGACAGTTACGGAAGCAGTGTGGGTTTATAACTTCTAGTGGGAGTAAGTACTGAACTGTTAAACACTCTACAATTGCCAAAGAAGCTAGCTGTATTCATCAGTCAGCTGATACTGGAGAAAGGGCAAAAGAAGAAATACGAAATGATCTAGTGGATGTTGCCAGTAAAGCCACAGCATGACAGCTGTACAAACCACCAGGCTTACAAGCAGTCCAACAGTCCAACCTGGTGTTGCCCACTCATGAAAAGATAGGTTTGACTGTTCCTGCTGAAGAAATTGACTCTTGGAAAAGGTATGAAGCAACTAAAGACTTCCAGGGAATATGGACATTAGGTGTAGAAAACCTTCCTATTTCACTGAAGCAATACCCGATTCCCATAGCAAAAAATGCATCACCATCCTGCACTACCCTAAACAGTGCTGAAGAATTGATTCGTGCCAGGAATTTATGTTGCAGCCAAATAGGTAACTGCGTCTTGCACACACTACCTTTAGCCTTAATGAATATTTAGCAAAATTGTCTCCCTATGAAATACTACTTGAAAGACTGATGTAACTCCCTGGAACTGATGTACCTGCCCATGTAAGTTCATTAGCAGGAAATGAAAATGTGACCCGGTATATTTTACAGGTTCAGAAATTATTAAAATATAGTCAGGTCTGGACAGAGCTAATACAACCAGTATGTCTAAAAGGGGCTCTGTACCCCTTGAATCTAGGGAGTTATGTTTGGGTAAAAGTACACAAAAGAAAGGATAACTTACCTTCTTAGTGGGAGGGACCATTTTGGGTATTGCTAACCTTTCTCAGCAGCAAAGGTGGAAGAAAAATCTAATTGGATCCATCACTCCCACCTGAAAGATGTGACCAGTCTAGAAGTGGAACCAGTAAACCCTTCTGCCACTGAGGGAACATCCACCACTGCAGAGACAAAATTACCCACAGCTGGGAACCTACAAAGAGCTAGTGGATTGGCTGTGAACGTGCTAATCTTGTGTAAAAATTCGACAACAGGAAAGTCGAAAATAATTTGTTACTTATGAATTGCACATGGACTGAACTATAGCCTTACTTAAAACTAGAGTGTAATCAAGAGGAAGTTGTCTTTGTTACAATATGCTGTTTGCTTTTTCTTACTAATAAGAGTTTAAAAAACCTTACACGAAACCTATTATCGTGAGACATCACATTTTAGATTTGTTCTGGGATGGAGTTTATTGAGCTCTGCAAACTCTGAAACAATGTGGATGTTCACAGGTAAATTAACTTGGTATTCTGTAGGAAGCCATAATCAAAGTAAAGATAATATTGTAAAATTTTGGTTTCCTATGGGATCCTGATTGCTCTGAGTCATCTAATCTGGGTTCAAGCCTTACTAGTTTACCTAAACACCCTGATCCAGCACATGCTAACCCTTTTACAGGAAATAGTTTACATGATTAAGATTTATTTGAAGATTATACTGCCCTATTGACACAACCAGCTGGGCAATATTGTATATGTGGAGAAATGGTGTTCACGTATTTACCCTCAGCCTCCAATGGGAAGTGTATTCTAGGTGCATTAATACCATCTGCACAGGTTAGAACCACTATCTCTTCTGCCTATGTAGCTCATAACTACTGATATATATATATATATATATGAGAAAAAGCATTACAACACTCTGATAGAGTGTGGCACTAAGTTCCACCTGCTTGTAAGAGCTTTTATTCCATGGTTAGGGGTTGTTGAACTACAAAGGGCAACTGCAAATGTGTCAACAGAATTAGAAAAAAGACATCAATGAAACAGCAGATAGTATTACAGTGCTACATGAAAAACATCAAATTATTATCATGAATGGTAATAGAGAATCAATTAGACTACCTATTAGCAGCACAGGACAAAGTATGTGCATTATTGAATAATACCTGCTGGTTTTATGTAAATCCAGACCAGAGAAATGAAAATGATATAAAGAAGGTAAAGACACATTTAAAAGTATTACATGAAGTAAGACAGGCATCTCCCCTGAATCTGTTAGGGTGGATAACCTCTTGGCTCCCAGACTATATGACAATAAAGTGAACTAAAAAGATTTTGGTTGTTGTATTTGCTGTCCTATTTTTCTTTGTAATTTTATATGTGTCTTTGCACTGTTGCATCACCTTATGCACTCAACTTAGTACTAAATAATGGGTAATATAATGTGACCCTGACAGTCAAAAGAAAAGGAGGGACTGTTAAGAAAATCCCCTTCCCTACCTATTATAACAATAAGTCTTTATCATATGAAAGTGTATTAACTTTCTTAATATGTATTAGTTCATATTATACACTATAATGTAAAGAGGTAGTGGAATTTTACTGGAGACTCAGGTATTCTTCATGCTTAAGTAAAACAAACTAAAGGACAGCCTGGCCCTGGAAAGGAGGACTTTGCTTCTGGGAGGCTTAGAGCTGTCCATGAAGGTTAAAGGATACTCCAGGTCACCATTACACATACAATTGCAGGTACAATCAAAGATACAGACAGAATTACACATACAATTACAGATACAAGACAAGCCACAGATGAGTACACATTCAATTACACCTATTGATACAGATACAGACACTGATCTCATTCCTGATAGGGGGACCATTATGGATAGAGGTGCCATTTCACGTACAGGTAGTGATGGACATACCATTGAAGATACTGGTAGTATCTGCATCTGCATTGGTATCTGCAATGGCATCAGCATCTTCAATGGCATTGTCATCTGTAATTGAATCTGAAATTGTACTTCCATCTGCCATGCCATCTGAAGCGGTATCCGCAATGCCATCTCCACTGGCATTGATGCTGGTATCTTCAAAGAATCATCAATGTCATCTGCAATGCCATCTGCATCTGCAATAGTGCCTGCAAAGGCATGGTCATCTGCATCTGCAATTGTGTCTGACATGGCATCTGCATCTCCCGAGGTGTCTGTAATGGCACTTGCATCTTCAATAACATCTCCATCAGCAATTGCATCTGAAATTGTATTTACATCTGCAATGGCATCTGCATTTGCAATGGTATCTGCATCTGCAACAGTGTCTGCATCTTCAAGAGCACTGGCAATGTTATCAGCAATGGTGTCTTCATCTGCAATGGTGTCTGCATTGGAGAATTGCAGATGACAGTACAGTTGCACACATAGCATTCCAGATGCAGATACCTTTGCAGATGGCGTTGCAGTTTCAAATACCATTGCAGGCACCATTTCAGCTGCACATACCACTGCTGATAACCCTGCAGATGCCATTAGCAAAGCAAATAACACTGCAAGTGCAGGTACCACCGCAGTTGAAGAAACCATTGCAGATGCAGACGCCATGGCAGAGATCGATAGCATGACACCTATCCGTGCAGATAACAATACCATTGCAGATGTCACTACCTCTACTATTACAGATCCTGATACCCATACAGAGACAGCGATACCTTTACAGTCACACTGCCATACCATGGCAGATACCTTTGCAGGTGTCACTGCAGTTACAGGCACCCTTGAAGATGCAGATGTCATTTCAGGTGCCTTTGCGGATGCAGATACTACTGCAGATGTAGATACCACTGCAGATGAAGACACCATTGCAGATACCACTTTACCCTCAAATACCGTTGCATGCAGCACTGCAGACAGGATTACCGATGCCATTTCAGGTGCAGACACCAGTGCAGATGCAGATACCATTACCGATGCAGACGCCGTGGCAGATAGCACTATAGATGCAGGGACCATGGCAGGTGCAGAGGATATTGCAGATGCTATTGCATTTCAAATACCTGCGCAGATACCATTGCAGATGTCACTCCAGGTGCAAATAGGATTGCAGAGAGCATTGCAGGTGAACATAAGATTGTAGACAGAGATGCCATTAGCGATGCAGATTCCATGGCAGATGCAGGTAGCATGCTGATGCAGACACCATTGCAGCAGGAGGTGTCATTGCAGAGGCTACTGATGATGCAGATAGCATTGCTGATGCCATAGCAGATGCAGATACCATTGCGGATGTAGATACCATCTCAGATACAGATACCATGGCAGATGGCATTGCATATTCAAATACCATTGCAAAAACAGTTGCATAGACCTTTTCAGATGCGCACACCATTCCTGGTAATGTTGCAGATGCAGACACCAAAGCCGATACCATTGCAGATGCAGATGCTATTGCAGATGCAGCTACCATTGTAGAAAGCACTGCAGAGACCACTGCTGATGCAAAGTCAGGTGCAGATACAATAGGAGATGCAGAGGCCACTGCAGACACTCATAGCTTTACAAATGCCATTACAGATGCAAACAACTGCAGCCGCAGATAGCATTGCAGATGCAGATGTCATTTCAGATGCCATTGCAGAGGCCATTGCAGATATCATTGACAATGCCTTTTCAGACACACATGCAGATACCAATACCATTAGAAAGATACTGATTCAATTGCAGCTACAATGGCAGATACAGACACAATACACCTTTGCAGATGGCATTGCAGATTGAAATACTATTGCAGGCACCATTTCACATGCACATAACCACTGCTGATAACCCCACACATGCCATTATCAAAGCAAATAACATTGCAGTTACAGGTACCACTGAAATTGAAGAAACCATTGCAGATAAAGAAATCCTTGCAGATGCAGAGGCCATTGCAGAGACTGATAGCATGACAAATAGCAGTGCAGATACCAACACCATTGCAGATGTCACTACCACTACTGTTGCAAATCCTGATACCAGTACAGAGATGGCAATACCATTACAGATAGTCACACCGGTACCCAGACCGTTAGTGGTACAGCTACCATTAGAGATATACTTGCTGATACTTTTTCAGGTAGAGAGAAAATTACTCATGAACATAGAGAAGCCAAATACACAGACACATACAGAAATCATTGCAAGTACATGTGCAGATACAGATACCATTACCTATACAGATAGTTACAGGTACAATTACAAATACAGAGAGAGAAACCATTAGAAGTACAGATACTGGTACCATCACAACTACAGGTACTGTTGTCCCAAAAAGCAGGGTTCTTTTACCCAGTGTGCAAAAAGCTGAATAACACATGGAGTCAAGATATTTGTTTATTTCATGTCTGTGCAGAGACGGGTACTAGGTGGTAACTCCACAAAGCTAGCACACCTTGGTTAACATAGAGTGACATTTTATACATTCTGAGTAGCTGTTATCAGTGTTTTTACAATTCCGCTTATTCATCCTTGCTTCTATAGGTTCTCACAAGCCTCATCTCCACTTAAAGGTACAGTGTGTTCTAAATTTACAGCGCATGCTCGGTGAGTAGGGGTATTTGCTTGGGCCAGGGGCTTTATTGCTGAATGTTTGGTTTTTACTATGTTAATTTGGATAGTTCACTCATGGTTCAAATGATTCAAGATACAATTGCAGATACAGGCAAAAAATATGCAAAATTGCAGGTACAAAGACAGATAAAAATATAATTAAACATACTAGTACAAAAATGCAATCACAGGCACCATTACATGTACCATGGCAGATACAATTACATGTACAGATTCAGTTTACATAGAAACATAGAATCATTAAAGTTGGAAAAGATGCTTAGGATCATCAAGTCCAACCATTAACCTAACACTACCAAGTCCACCACTAAACCATGTCCCTAAGCACCACAGCCACACATTTTTTAAATATCTCCAGGGCTGGAGACTGAATCACTTCCCTGGGCAGCCTGTTCCAATGACTGACTACCCTTTCAGTGAAGAAAATTTTCCTAATATCCAATCTAAACCTCCCCTGGCACAACTTGAGGATATTTCCTCTTGTCCTATCACTTGTTACTTGGCAGAAGAGACCAACCCCCACCTTGCTACAGCCTCCTTTCAGGTAGTTGTAGAGAGCGATAAGGTCTCCCCTGAGCCACCTGTTCGCCAGGCTAAACAACCCCAGCTCCCTCAGCCTCTCCTCATAAGACTTGTGCTCTAGACCCTTCACCAACCTCGTTGCCCTTCTCTGGACGCGCTCCAGCACCTCAGTGTCCTTCTTGTAGTGAGGGGCCCAAAACTGAACACAGTATTCGAGGTGCAGCCTCACCAGTGCAGAGTACAAGGGGACGATCAGTTCCCTGGTCCTGCTGGCCACACTAATTCTGATGCAAGCCAGGATGCTATTGGCCCTCTTGGCCACCTGGGCACACTGCTGGCTCATGTTCAGACGGCTGTCGACCAACACCCACAGGTCCTTTTCTGCTGGGCAGCTCTCCAGCCACTCTTCCCCAAGCCTGTAGCATTGCATGGGGTTGTCGTGACCCAAGTGCAGGACCCAGCACTGAGCCTTGTTGAACCTCATACAACTGGCCTCGGCCCATCGATCCAGCCTGTCCAGATCCCTCTATAGAGCCTTCCTACATTCAGGCAGATCAACACTCCCACCCAACTTGGTGTCATCTGCAAACTTACTGAGGGTGCACTTGATCCCCTTGTCCAGATCATCATTAAAGATATTGAACAGGACCGGCCCCAATATTGAGCCCTGGGGAACACCACTTGTGACTGGACGCCAACTGGATTTGACTCCCTTCACCACAACTCTTTGGGCTCGTCCATCTAGCCAATTTTTTACCCAGCAAAGAGTACACCCGTCCAAGCCATGAGCAGTCAGTTTCTCCAGGAGAATGCTGTGGGAGACAGTGTCAAAGGCCTTACTAAAGTCCAGGTAGACAACATCCACAGCCTTCCCCTCATCCACTAAGCGGGTCACCTTGTCATAGAAGGAGACCAGGTTAGTGAAGCAGGACCTCCCTTTCATAAACCCATGCTGACTGGGCCTGATCACCTGGTGGTCCTGTACATGCCATGTGATGGCACCCATCTGCTCCATAACCTTCCCCAGCACCAAGGTCAAACTGACAGTCCTGTAGTTCCCTGGATCCTCCTTCCAGCCCTTCTTGTTGAAGGGTGTCACATTTGCTAACCTCCAGTCAACTGGGACCTCCCCAGTTAGCCAGGACAGCTGATAAAACATGGAAAGTGGCTCGGTGAGTGCTTCCGCCAGCTACCTCAGTACCCTTGGGTGGATCCCATTTGGCCCCATAAAACTTGTGTATGTCTAAGTGGTGTAGCAGGTCACTAACCATTTCCCCTTCGGTTATGGGGGCTTCGTTCTGCTCGTCTCCGTCTTCCAGCTCAGCAGGCTGGGTACCCGCAAAACAACTGGTCTGACTATTAAAGACTGAGGCAAAGAAGGCATTAAGTACCTCATCCTTTTCCTCAGCCTTTGTCACTATGTTTCCCCCCACATCCAGCACGGGATGGAGATTCACTCCCACACCAAAGGCGCCAGCACCAAAAGCTCTTGCTGCTCTTCAAGGATCCAGGCAATCCCATTCACAGACCCACAAACGCTGGCGCTCTCTCTTTCTCAAGCCTCCCAAAGTTCAATAAAATCCCTATCCCTCCCAGCACTTTACAGCCGCAGCCAGGCTCAGCAATTGCGGACGTCCAGGGATAACTCCCACACCAAAGACGCCAGCACCAAAAGCTCTTGCTGTTCTTCAAGGATCCAGGCAATACCATTCACAGCCCCACAAACGCTGGCGCTCTCTCTTTCTCGAGACTCCCAAAGTTCAATAGTATCCCTCTCCCTGCCCAGCCCTTTACAGCCGCAGCCAGGCTCAGCAATTGCGAACATCCAGGGATAACTCCCACACCAAAGGTGCGAGCACCAAAAGCTCTTGCTGCTCTTCAAGGATCCAGGCAACCCCATTCACAGACCCACAAACGCTGGTGCTCTCTCTTTCTCAAGCCTCCCAAAGTTCAATATAATCCCTCTCCCTGCCCAGCCCTTTACAGCCACAGCCAGGCTCAGCAATTGCGAACATCCAGGGATACCTCCCACACCAAAGGCGCCAGCACCAAAAGCTCTTGCTGCTCTTCAAGGATCCAGGCAACACCATTCACAGCCCCACAAACGCTGGCGCTCTCTCTTTCTCCAGCCTCCCAAAGATCAATAAAATCCCTCTCCCTGCCCAGCCCTTTACAGCCACAGCCAGGCTCAGCAATTGTGAACATCCAGGGATAACTCCCACACCAAAGGCGCCAGCACCAAAAGCTCTTGCTGCTCTTCAAGGATCCAGGCAACACCATTCACAGCCCCACAAACGCTGGCGCTCTCTCTTTCTCAAGCCTCCCAACGATCAATACAATCCCTCTCCCTGCCCAGCCCTTTACAGCCGCAGCCAGGCTCAGCAATTGCGAACGTCCAGGCATAACTCCCACACCAAAGGCGCCAGCACCAAAAGCTCTTGCTGCTCTTCAAGGATCCAGGCAACACCATTCACAGCCCCACAAACGCTGGCGCTCTGTCTTTCTCAAGCCTCCCAAAGTTCAATTGTATCTCTCCCTGCCCAGCCCTTAACAACCGCAGCCAGACTCAGCAATTGCGAACGTCCAGCGATAACTCCCACACCAAAGGCGCCAGCACCAAAAGCTCTTGCTGCTCTTCAAGGATCCAGGCAACACCATTCACAGCCCCACAAACGCTGGCGCTCTCTCTTTCTCAAGCCTCCCAAAGTTCAATATAATCCCTCTCCCTGCCCAGCCCTTTACAGCCGCAGCCAGGCTCAGCAATTGCGAACGTCCAGGCATAACTCCCACACCAAAGGCGCCAGCACCAAAAGCTCTTGCTGCTCTTCAAGGATCCAGGCAACACCATTCACAGCCCCTCAAACGCCGGCGCTCTCTCTTTCTCAAGCCTCCCAAAGTTCAATACAATCTCTTTCCCTGCCCAGCCCTTTACAGCCGCAGCCAGGCTCAGCAATTGCGAACGTCCAGGGATAACTCCCACACCAAAGGCGCCAGCACCAAAAGCTCTTGCTGCTCTTCAAGGATCCAGGCAACACCATTCACAGCCCCACAAATGCTGGCGCTCTCTCTTTCTCAAGCCTCCCAAAGATCAATAGTATCCCTCTCCCTGCCCAGCGATTTACAGCCGCAGCCAGGCTCAGCAATTGCGGACATCCAGGGATACCTCCCACACCAAAGGCGCCAGCACCAAAAGATCTTGCTGCTCTTCAAGGATCCAGGCAACACCATTCACAGCCCCACAAACGCTGGCGCTCTCTCTTTCTCGAGCTTCACAAAGTTCAATATAATCCTTCTCCCTGCCCAGCCCTTTACAGCCGCAGCCAGGCTCAGCAATTGCGAACATCCAGGGATAACTCCCACACCAAAGGCGCCAGCACCAAAAGCTCTTGCTGCTCTTCAAGGATCCAGGCAACACCATTCACAGCCCCACAAACGCTGGCGCTCTCTCTTTCGGGAGTCTCCCAAAGTTCAATATAATCCCTCTCCCTGCCCAGCCCTTTACAGCCGCAGCCAGGCTCAGCAATTGCGAACGTCCAGGGATAACTCCCACACCAAAGGCGCCAGCACCAAAAGCTCTTGCTGCTCTTCAAGGATCCAGGCAACACCATTCACAGCCCCACAAACGCTGGCACTCTCTTTCTCAAGCCTCCCAAAGTTCAATACAATCTCTCTCCCTGCCCAGCCCTTTACAGCCGCAGCCAGGCTCAGCAATTGCGAACATCCAGGGATACCTCCCACACCAAAGGCGCCAGCACCAAAAGCTCTTGCTGCTCTTCAAGGATCCAGGCAACACCATTCACAGCCCCACAAACACTGGCGCTCTCTCTTTCTCAAGCCTCCCAAAGTTCAATACAGTCCCTCTCCCTGCCCAGCCCTTTACAGCCGCAGCCAGGCTCAGCAATTGCGAACATCCAGGGATACCTCCCACACCAAAGGCGCCAGCACCAAAAGCTCTTGCTGCTCTTCAAGGATCCAGGCAACACCATTCACAGCCCCACAAACACTGGCGCTCTCTCTTTCTCAAGCCTCCCAACGATCAATACAATCTCTCTCCCTGCCCAGCCCTTTACAGCCGCAGCCAGGCTCAGCAATTGTGAACATCCAGGCATAACTCCCACACCAAAGGCGCCAGCACCAAAAGCTCTTGCTGCTCTTCAAGGATCCAGGCAACACCATTCACAGCCCCAAAAATGCTGGCGCTCTCTCTTTCTCAAGCCTCCCAAAGTTCAATAGTATCCCTCTCCCTGCCCAGCCCTTTACAGCCGCAGCCAGGCTCAGCAATTGCGAACGTCCAGGCATAACTCCCACACCAAAGGCGCCAGCACCAAAAGCTCTTGCTGCTCTTCAAGGATCCAGGCAACACCATTCACAGCCCCACAAACGCTGGCGCTCTCTCTTTCTCGAGCTTCACAAAGTTCAATAAAATCCCTCTCCCTGCCCAGCCCTTTACAGCCGCAGCCAGGCTCAGCAATTGCGAACATCCAGGGATAACTCCCACACCAAAGGCGCCAGCACCAAAAGCTCTTGCTGCTCTTCAAGGATCCAGGCAACACCATTCACAGCCCCACAAACGCTGGCGCTCTCTCTTTCTCAAGCCTCCCAAAGTTCAATACAATCTCTCTCCCTGCCCAGCCCTTTACAGCCGCAGCCAGGCTCAGCAATTGTGAACATCCAGGCATAACTCCCACACCAAAGGCGCCAGCACCAAAAGCTCTTGCTGCTCTTCAAGGATCCAGGCAACACCATTCACAGCCCCACAAACGCTGGCAAACTCTTTTTCGGGAGACTCCCAAAGATCAATTCAAACCCTCTCCCTGCCCAGCCCTTTACAGCCGCAGCCAGGCTCAGCAATTGCGAACGTCCAGGGATAACTCCCACACCAAAGGCGCCAGCACCAAAAGCTCTTGCTGCTCTTCAAGGATCCAGGCAACACCATTCACAGCACCAAATATGCTGGCGCTCTCTCTTTCTCAAGCCTCCCAAAGTTCAATAGTATCCCTCTCCCTGCCCAGCCCTTTACAGCCGCAGCCAGGCTCAGCAATTGCGAACGTCCAGGGATAACTCCCACACCAAAGGCGCCAGCACCAAAAGCTCTTGCTGCTCTTCAAGGATCCAGGCAACACCATTCACAGCCCCACAAACGCTGGCGCTCTCTCTTTCTCAAGCCTCCCAAAGATCAATATAATCCTTCTCCCTGCCCAGCCCTTTACAGCCGCAGCCAGGCTCAGCAATTGCGAACATCCAGGGATACCTCCCACACCAAAGGCGCCAGCACCAAAAGCTCTTGCTGCTCTTCAAGGACCCAGGAAACACCATTCACAGCCCCACAAACGCTGGCGCTCTCTCTTTCTCAAGCCTCCCAAAGTTCAATAGTATCCCTCTCCCCAGCCCTTTACAGCCGCAGCCAGGCTCAGCAATTGCGAACTTCCAGGGATAACTCCCACACCAAAGGCGCCAGCACCAAAAGCTCTTGCTGCTCTTCAAGGATCCAGGCAACACCATTCACAGCCCCACAAACGCTGGCGCTCTCTCTTTCTCAAGCCTCCCAAAGATCAATATAATCCTTCTCCCTGCCCAGCCCTTTACAGCCGCAGCCAGGCTCAGCAATTGTGAACATCCAGGCATAACTCCCACACCAAAGGCGCCAGCACCAAAAGCTCTTGCTGCTCTTCAAGGATCCAGGCAACACCATTCACAGCCCCTCAAACGCTGGCGCTCTCTCTTTCTCAAGCCTCCCAAAGTTCAATACAATCCCTCTCCCTGCCCAGCCCTTTACAGCCGCAGCCAGGCTCAGCAATTGCGAACGTCCAGGGATAACTCCCACACCAAAGGCGCCAGCACCAAAAGCTCTTGCTGCTCTTCAAGGATCCAGGCAACACCATTCACAGCCCCACAAACGCTGGCGCTCTCTCTTTCTCAAGCCTCCCAAAGATCAATATAATCCTTCTCCCTGCCCAGCCCTTTACAGCCGCAGCCAGGCTCAGCAATTGTGAACATCCAGGGATAACTCCCACACCAAAGGCGCCAGCACCAAAAGCTCTTGCTGCTCTTCAAGGATCCAGGCAACACCATTCACAGCCCCACAAACGCTGGCGCTCTCTCTTTCGGGAGACTCCCAAAGATCAATAGTATCCCTCTCCCTGCCCAGCCCTTTACAGCCGCAGCCAGGCTCAGCAATTGCGAACATCCAGGGATAACTCCCACACCAAAGGCGCCAGCACCAAAAGCTCTTGCTGCTCTTCAAGGATCCAGGCAACACCATTCACAGCCCCACAAACGCTGGCAAACTCTTTTTCGGGAGACTCCCAAAGATCAATTCAAACCCTCTCCCTGCCCAGCCCTTTACAGCCGCAGCCAGGCTCAGCAATTGCGAACATCCAGGGATACCTCCCACACCAAAGGCGCCAGCACCAAAAGCTCTTGCTGCTCTTCAAGGATCCAGGCAACACCATTCACAGCCCCACAAACGCAGGCGCTCTCTCTTTCTCGAGCCTCCCAAAGATCAATAAATCCCTCTCCCTGCCCAGCCCTTTACAGCCGCAGCCAGGCTCAGCAATTGCGAACGTCCAGCGATAACTCCCACACCAAAGGCGCCAGCACCAAAAGCTCTTGCTGCTCTTCAAGGATCCAGGCAACACCATTCACAGCCCCACAAACGCTGGCGCTCTGTCTTTCTCAAGCCTCCCAAAGTTCAATATAATCCTTCTCCCTGCCCAGCCCTTTACAGCCGCAGCCAGGCTCAGCAATTGCGAACATCCAGGGATAACTCCCACACCAAAGGCGCCAGCACCAAAAGCTCTTGCTGCTCTTCAAGGATCCAGGCAACACCATTCACAGCCCCTCAAACGCTGGCGCTCTCTCTTTCTCAAGCCTCCCAAAGATCAATATAATCCCTCTCCCTGCCCAGCCCTTTACAGCCGCAGCCAGGCTCAGCAATTGCGAACATCCAGGGATAACTCCCACACCAAAGGCGCCAGCACCAAAAGCTCTTGCTGCTCTTCAAGGATCCAGGCAACACCATTCACAGCCCCACAAACGCTGGCGCTCTCTCTTTCTCGAGCCTCCCAAAGTTCAATACTATCCCTCTCCCTGCCCAGCCCTTTACAGCTGCAGCCAGGCTCAGCAATTGCGAACATCCAGGGATACCTCCCACACCAAAGGCGCCAGCACCAAAAGCTCTTGCTGCTCTTCAAGGATCCAGGCAACACCATTCACAGCCCCACAAACGCTGGCAAACTCTTTTTCGGGAGACTCAGAAAGATCAATTCAAACCCTCTCCCTGCCCAGCCCTTTACAGCCGCAGCCAGGCTCAGCAATTGCGGACATCCAGGGATACCTCCCACACCAAAGGCGCCAGCACCAAAAGCTCTTGCTGCTCTTCAAGGATCCAGGCAACACCATTCACAGCCCCACAAACGCTGGCACTCTCTTTCTCAAGCCTCCCAAAGATCAATAAAATCCCTCTCCCTGCCCAGCCCTTTACAGCCGCAGCCAGGCTCAGCAATTGCGAACGTCCAGGGATACCTCCCACACCAAAGGCGCCAGCACCAAAAGCTCTTGCTGCTCTTCAAGGATCCAGGCAACACCATTCACAGCCCCACAAACGCTGGCGCTCTCTCTTTCTCAAGCCTCCCAAAGTTCAATACAATCCCTCTCCCTGCCCAGCCCTTTACAGCCGCAGCCAGGCTCAGCAATTGCGAACATCCAGGCATAACTCCCACACCAAAGGCGCCAGCACCAAAAGCTCTTGCTGCTCTTCAAGGATCCAGGCAACACCATTCACAGCCCCACAAACGCTGGCGCTCTCTCTTTCTCAAGCCTCCCAAAGTTCAATACAATCCCTCTCCCTGCCCAGCCCTTTACAGCCGCAGCCAGGCTCAGCAATTGTGAACATCCAGGCATAACTCCCACACCAAAGGCGCCAGCACCAAAAGCTCTTGCTGCTCTTCAAGGATCCAGGCAACACCATTCACAGCCCCAAAAATGCTGGCGCTCTCTCTTTCGCGAGCTTCACAAAGTTCAATATAATCCCTCTCCCTGCCCAGCCCTTTACAGCCGCAGCCAGGCTCAGCAATTGTGAACATCCAGGGATACCTCCCACACCAAAGGCGCCAGCACCAAAAGCTCTTGCTGCTCTTCAAGGATCCAGGCAACACCATTCACAGCCCCACAAACGCTGGCGCTCTCTCTTTCTCAAGCCTCCCAAAGTTCAATAGTATCCCTCTCCCTGCCCAGCCCTTTACAGCCGCAGCCAGGCTCAGCAATTGTGAACATCCAGGGATAACTCCCACACCAAAGGCGCCAGCACCAAAAGCTCTTGCTGCTCTTCAAGGATCCAGGCAACACCATTCACAGCCCCAAAAATGCTGGCGCTCTCTCTTTCTCAAGCCTCCCAAAGATCAATATAATCCTTCTCCCTGCCCAGCCCTTTACAGCCGCAGCCAGGCTCAGCAATTGCGGACATCCAGGGATAACTCCCACACCAAAGGCGCCAGCACCAAAAGCTCTTGCTGCTCTTCAAGGATCCAGGCAACACCATTCACAGCCCCACAAACGCTGGCGCTCTCTCTTTCTCAAGCCTCCCAAAGTTCAATAGTATCCCTCTCCCTGCCCAGCCCTTTACAGCCGCAGCCAGGCTCAGCAATTGCGGACTTCCAGGGATACCTCCCACACCAAAGGCGCCAGCACCAAAAGCTCTTGCTGCTCTTCAAGGATCCAGGCAACACCATTCACAGCCCCACAAACGCTGGCGCTCTCTCTTTCTCAAGCCTCCCAAAGATCAATATAATCCTTCTCCCTGCCCAGCCCTTTACAGCCGCAGCCAGGCTCAGCAATTGTGAACATCCAGGCATAACTCCCACACCAAAGGCGCCAGCACCAAAAGCTCTTGCTGCTCTTCAAGGATCCAGGCAACACCATTCACAGCCCCACAAACGCTGGCGCTCTCTCTTTCTCAAGCCTCCCAAAGTTCAATACAATCTCTCTCCCTGCCCAGCCCTTTACAGCTGCAGCCAGGCTCAGCAATTGCGAACATCCAGGGATAACTCCCACACCAAAGGCGCCAGCACCAAAAGCTCTTGCTGCTCTTCAAGGATCCAGGCAACACCATTCACAGCCCCACAAACGCTGGCAAACTCTTTTTCGGGAGACTCCCAAAGATCAATTCAAACCCTCTCCCTGCCCAGCCCTTTACAGCCGCAGCCAGGCTCAGCAATTGTGAACATCCAGGGATAACTCCCACACCAAAGGCGCCAGCACCAAAAGCTCTTGCTGCTCTTCAAGGATCCAGGCAACACCATTCACAGCCCCACAAACGCTGGCGCTCTCTCTTTCTCAAGCCTCCCAAAGATCAATATAATCCTTCTCCCTGCCCAGCCCTTTACAGCCGCAGCCAGGCTCAGCAATTGCGAACGTCCAGGGATAACTCCCACACCAAAGGTGCCAGCACCAAAAGCTCTTGCTGCTTTTCAAGGATCCAGGCAACACCATTCACAGACCCTCAAACGCTGGCGCTCTCTCTTTCTCCAGCCTCCCAAAGATCAATATAATCCCTCTCCCTCCCAGCCCTTTACAGCCGCAGCCAGGCTCAGCAATTGCGAACATCCAGGGATAACTCCCACACCAAAGGCGCCAGCACCAAAAGCTCTTGCTGCTCTTCAAGGATCCAGGCAACACCATTCACAGCCCCACAAACGCTGACGCTCTCTCTTTCTCAAGCCTCCCAAAGATCAATATAATCCTTCTCCCTGCCCAGCCCTTTACAGCCGCAGCCAGGCTCAGCAATTGCGAACATCCAGGGATAACTCCCACACCAAAGGCGCCAGCACCAAAAGCTCTTGCTGCTCTTCAAGGATCCAGGCAACACCATTCACAGCCCCTCAAAGGCTGGCGCTCTCTCTTTCTCAGGCCTCCCAAAGTTCAATAAAATCCTTCTCCCTCCCAGCCCTTTACAGCCGCAGCCAGGCTCAGCAATTGTGAACATCCAGGCATAACTCCCACACCAAAGGCGCCAGCACCAAAAGCTCTTGCTGCTCTTCAAGGATCCAGGCAACACCATTCACAGCCCCACAAATGCTGGCGCTCTCTCTTTCTCAAGCCTCCCAAAGATCAATATAATCCTTCTCCCTGCCCAGCCCTTTACAGCCGCAGCCAGGCTCAGCAATTGCGAACGTCCAGGGATACCTCCCACACCAAAGGCGCCAGCACCAAAAGCTCTTGCTGCTCTTCAAGGATCCAGGCAACACCATTCACAGCCCCAAATATGCTGGCGCTCTCTCTTTCGGGAGCCTCCCAAAGTTCAATAGAATCCCTCTCCCTGCCCAGCCCTTTACAGCCGCAGCCAGGCTCAGCAATTGCGAACATCCAGGGATAACTCCCACACCAAAGGCGCCAGCACCAAAAGCTCTTGCTGCTCTTCAAGGATCCAGGCAACACCATTCACAGCCCCACAAACGCTGGCGCTCTCTCTTTCTCAAGCCTCCCAAAGTTCAATATAATCCTTCTCCCTCCCAGCCCTTTACAGCCGCAGCCAGGCTCAGCAATTGCGAACATCCAGGGATAACTCCCACACCAAAGGCGCCAGCACCAAAAGATCTTGCTGCTCTTCAAGGATCCAGGCAACACCATTCACAGCCCCACAAACGCTGGCGCTCTCTCTTTCTCAAGCCTCCCAAAGATCAATAGTATCCCTCTCCCTGCCCAGCCCTTTACAGCCGCAGCCAGGCTCAGCAATTGCGGACATCCAGGGATACCTCCCACACCAAAGGCGCCAGCACCAAAAGCTCTTGCTGCTCTTCAAGGATCCAGGCAACACCATTCATAACCCCGAAAATGCTGGCGCTCTGCCTTTCTCAAGCCTCCCAAAGATCAATACAAACCTTCTCCCTCCCAGCCCTTTACAGCCGCAGCCAGGCTCAGCAATTGCGGACGTCCAGGGATAACTCCCACACCAAAGGCGCCAGCACCAAAAGCTCTTGCTGCTCTTCAAGGATCCAGGCAACACCATTCACAGCCCCAAAAATGCTGGCGCTCTCTCTTTCTCAAGCCTCCCAAAGTTCAATACAATCCTTCTCCCTGCCCAGCCCTTTACAGCCGCAGCCAGGCTCAGCAATTGCGGACATCCAGGGATACCTCCCACACCAAAGGCGCCAGCACCAAAATCTCTTGCTGCTCTTCAAGGATCCAGGCAACACCATTCACAGCCCCACAAATGCTGGCAAACTCTTTTTCGGGAGACTCCCAAAGATCAATTCAAACCCTCTCCCTGCCCAGCCCTTTACAGCCGCAGCCAGGCTCAGCAATTGCGAACATCCAGGGATACCTCCCACACCAAAGGCGCCAGCACCAAAAGCTCTTGCTGCTCTTCAAGGATCCAGGCAACACCATTCACAGCCCCACAAACGCTGGCGCTCTCTCTTTCTCAAGCCTCCCAAAGATCAATAAAATCCCTCTCCCTCCCAGCCCTTTACAGCCGCAGCCAGGCTCAGCAATTGCGAACATCCAGGGATAACTCCCACACCAAAGGCGCCAGCACCAAAAGCTCTTGCTGCTCTTCAAGGATCCAGGCAACACCATTCACAGCCCCACAAACGCTGGCGCTCTCTCTTTCTCAAGCCTCCCAAAGTTCAATAAAATCCCTCTCCCTGCCCAGCCCTTTACAGCCGCAGCCAGGCTCAGCAATTGCGAACATCCAGGCATAACTCCCACACCAAAGGCGCCAGCACCAAAAGCTCTTGCTGCTCTTCAAGGATCCAGGCAACACCATTCACAGCCCCACAAACGCTGGCGCTCTCTCTTTCTCAAGCCTCCCAAAGTTCAATATAATCCTTCTCCCTCCCAGCCCTTTACAGCCGCAGCCAGGCTCAGCAATTGCGAACGTCCAGGCATAACTCCCACACCAAAGGCGCCAGCACCAAAAGCTCTTGCTGCTCTTCAAGGATCCAGGCAACACCATTCACAGCCCCACAAACGCTGGCGCTCTCTCTTTCTCAAGCCTCCCAAAGATCAATATAATCCCTCTCCCTCCCAGCCCTTTACAGCCGCAGCCAGGCTCAGCAATTGCGAACGTCCAGGGATAACTCCCACACCAAAGGCGCCAGCACCAAAAGCTCTTGCTGCTCTTCAAGGATCCAGGCAACACCATTCACAGCCCCAAATATGCTGGCAAACTCTTTTTCGGGAGACTCCCAAAGTTCAATTCAAACCCTCTCCCTGCCCAGCCCTTTACAGCCGCAGCCAGGCTCAGCAATTGTGAACATCCAGGCATAACTCCCACACCAAAGGCGCCAGCACCAAAAGCTCTTGCTGCTCTTCAAGGATCCAGGCAACACCATTCACAGCCCCACAAACACTGGCGCTCTCTCTTTCTCAAGCCTCCCAAAGTTCAATACAATCCTTCTCCCTGCCCAGCCCTTTACAGCCGCAGCCAGGCTCAGCAATTGCGAACATCCAGGGATAACTCCCACACCAAAGGCGCCAGCACCAAAAGCTCTTGCTGCTTTTCAAGGATCCAGGCAACACCATTCACAGCCCCTCAAACGCTGGCGCTCTCTCTTTCTCCAGCCTCCCAAAGATCAATATAATCCCTCTCCCTGCCCAGCCCTTTACAGCCGCAGCCAGGCTCAGCAATTGCGAACATCCAGGGATAACTCCCACACCAAAGGCGCCAGCACCAAAAGCTCTTGCTGCTCTTCAAGGATCCAGGCAACACCATTCACAGCCCCACAAACGCTGACGCTCTCTCTTTCTCAAGCCTCCCAAAGATCAATAAAATCCCTCTCCCTGCCCAGCCCTTTACAGCCGCAGCCAGGCTCAGCAATTGCGAACATCCAGGGATACCTCCCACACCAAAGGCGCCAGCACCAAAAGCTCTTGCTGCTCTTCAAGGATCCAGGCAACACCATTCACAGCCCCACAAAGGCTGGCGCTCTCTCTTTCTCAAGCCTCCCAAAGTTCAATATAATCCTTCTCCCTGCCCAGCCCTTTACAGCCGCAGCCAGGCTCAGCAATTGCGAACATCCAGGCATAACTCCCACACCAAAGGCGCCAGCACCAAAAGCTCTTGCTGCTCTTCAAGGATCCAGGCAACACCATTCACAGCCCCACAAATGCTGGCGCTCTCTCTTTCTCAAGCCTCCCAAAGTTCAATATAATCCTTCTCCCTGCCCAGCGCTTTACAGCCGCAGCCAGGCTCAGCAATTGTGAACGTCCAGGCATAACTCCCACACCAAAGGCAGCAGCACCAAAAGCTCTTGCTGCTCTTCAAGGATCCAGGCAACACCATTCACAGCCCCACAAATGCTGGCAAACTCTTTTTCGGGAGACTCCCAAAGATCAATTCAAACCCTCTCCCTGCCCAGCCCTTTACAGCCGCAGCCAGGCTCAGCAATTGCGAACATCCAGGCATAACTCCCACACCAAAGGCGCCAGCACCAAAAGCTCTTGCTGCTCTTCAAGGATCCAGGCAACACCATTCACAGCCCCACAAACGCTGGCGCTCTCTCTTTCTCAAGCCTCCCAAAGTTCAATATAATCCTTCTCCCTGCCCAGCCCTTTACAGCCGCAGCCAGGCTCAGCAATTGCGAACATCCAGGAATAACTCCCACACCAAAGGTGCCAGCACCAAAAGCTCTTGCTGCTCTTCAAGGATCCAGGCAACACCATTCACAGACCCTCAAACGCTGGCGCTCTCTCTTTCTCAAGCCTCCCAAAGATCAATATAATCCTTCTCCCTCCCAGCCCTTTACAGCCGCAGCCAGGCTCAGCAATTGCGAACATCCAGGGATAACTCCCACACCAAAGGCGCCAGCACCAAAAGCTCTTGCTGCTCTTCAAGGATCCAGGCAACACCATTCACAGCCCCACAAACGCTGGCGCTCTCTCTTTCGGGAGCCTCCCAAAGTTCAATATAATCCCTCTCCCTGCCCAGCCCTTTACAGCCGCAGCCAGGCTCAGCAATTGCGAACGTCCAGGGATAACTCCCACACCAAAGGCGCCAGCACCAAAAGCTCTTGCTGCTCTTCAAGGATCCAGGCAACACCATTCACAGCCCCACAAACGCTGGCGCTCTCTCTTTCTCAAGCCTCCCAAAGTTCAATATAATCCTTCTCCCTCCCAGCCCTTTACAGCCGCAGCCAGGCTCAGCAATTGCGAACATCCAGGCATAACTCCCACACCAAAGGCGCCAGCACCAAAAGCTCTTGCTGCTCTTCAAGGATCCAGGCAACACCATTCACAGCCCCACAAACGCTGGTGCTCTCTCTTTCTCAAGCCTCCCAAAGATCAATAAAATCCCTCTCCCTGCCCAGCCCTTTACAGCCGCAGCCAGGCTCAGCAATTGCGAACATCCAGGCATACCTCCCACACCAAAGGCGCCAGCACCAAAAGCTCTTGCTGCTCTTCAAGGATCCAGGCAACACCATTCACAGCCCCACAAACGCTGGCGCTCTCTCTTTCTCAAGCCTCCCAAAGATCAATATAATCCTTCTCCCTGCCCAGCCCTTTACAGCCGCAGCCAGGCTCAGCAATTGCGAACATCCAGGGATACCTCCCACACCAAAGGCGCCAGCACCAAAAGCTCTTGCTGCTCTTCAAGGATCCAGGCAACACCATTCACAGCCCCACAAACGCTGGCGCTCTCTCTTTCTCGAGCTTCACAAAGTTCAATATTATCCCTCTCCCTGCCCAGCCCTTTACAGCCGCAGCCAGGCTCAGCAATTGTGAACATCCAGGGATACCTCCCACACCAAAGGCGCCAGCACCAAAAGCTCTTGCTGCTCTTCAAGGATCCAGGCAACACCATTCACAGCCCCACAAACGCTGGCGCTCTCTCTTTCTCAAGCCTCCCAAAGTTCAATAGTATCCCTCTCCCTGCCCAGCCCTTTACAGCCGCAGCCAGGCTCAGCAATTGCGGACATCCAGGGATACCTCCCACACCAAAGGCGCCAGCACCAAAAGCTCTTGCTGCTCTTCAAGGATCCAGGCAACACCATTCACAGCCCCACAAATGCTGGCAAACTCTTTTTCGGGAGACTCCCAAAGTTCAATTCAAACCCTTTCCCTGCCCAGCCCTTTACAGCTGCAGCCAGGCTCAGCAATTGTGAACGTTCAGGGATACCTCCCACACCAAAGGCGCCAGCACCAAAAGATCTTGCTGCTCTTCAAGGATCCAAGCAACACCATTCACAGCCCCACAAACGCTGGCGCTCTCTCTTTCTCAAGCCTCCCAAAGATCAATAGTATCCCTCTCCCTGCCCAGCCCTTTACAGCCGCAGCCAGGCTCAGCAATTGCGAACGTCCAGGGATAACTCCCACACCAAAGGCGCCAGCACCAAAAGCTCTTGCTGCTCTTCAAGGATCCAGGCAACACCATTCACAGCCCCACAAACGCTGGCGCTCTCTCTTTCTCAAGCCTCCCAAAGTTCAATAAAATCCCTCTCCCTCCCAGCCCTTTACAGCCGCAGCCAGGCTCAGCAATTGTGAACATCCAGGCATAACTCCCACACCAAAGGCGCCAGCACCAAAAGCTCTTGCTGCTCTTCAAGGATCCAGGCAACACCATTCACAGCCCCACAAATGCTGGCGCTCTCTCTTTCTCAAGCCTCCCAAAGTTCAATATAATCCCTCTCCCTCCCAGCCCTTTACAGCCGCAGCCAGGCTCAGCAATTGCGAACATCCAGGGATACCTCCCACACCAAAGGCGCCAGCACCAAAAGCTCTTGCTGCTCTTCAAGGATCCAGGCAACACCATTCACAGCCCCACAAACGCTGGCGCTCTCTCTTTCTCAAGCCTCCCAAAGATCAATAAAATCCCTTTCCCTGCCCAGCCCTTTACAGCCGCAGCCAGGCTCAGCAATTGCGAACGTCCAGGCATAACTCCCACACCAAAGGCGCCAGCACCAAAAGCTCTTGCTGCTCTTCAAGGATCCAGGCAACACCATTCACAGCCCCTCAAACACTGGCCCTCTCTCTTTCTCAAGCCTCCCAAAGTTCAATACAATCTCTTTCCCTGCCCAGCCCTTTACAGCCGCAGCCAGGCTCAGCAATTGCGAACGTCCAGGGATAACTCCCACACCAAAGGCGCCAGCACCAAAAGCTCTTGCTGCTCTTCAAGGATCCAGGCAACACCATTCACAGCCCCACAAACGCTGGCGCTCTCTCTTTCTCAAGCCTCCCAAAGATCAATATAATCCTTCTCCCTCCCAGCCCTTTACAGCCGCAGCCAGGCTCAGCAATTGCGAACGTCCAGGGATAACTCCCACACCAAAGGCGCCAGCACCAAAAGCTCTTGCTGCTCTTCAAGGATCCAGGCAACACCATTCACAGCCCCACAAACGCTGGCGCTCTCTCTTTCTCAAGCCTCCCAAAGTTCAATAAAATCCCTCTCCCTGCCCAGCCCTTTACAGCCGCAGCCAGGCTCAGCAATTGTGAACATCCAGGCATAACTCCCACACCAAAGGCGCCAGCACCAAAAGCTCTTGCTGCTCTTCAAGGATCCAGGCAACACCATTCACAGCCCCTCAAACGCTGGTGCTCTCTCTTTCTCCAGCCTCCCAAAGATCAATACAACCATTCTCCCTCCCAGCCCTTTACAGCCGCAGCCAGGCTCAGCAATTGCGGACGTCCAGGGATACCTCCCACACCAAAGGCGCCAGCACCAAAAGCTCTTGCTGCTCTTCAAGGATCCAGGCAACACCATTCACAGCCCCACAAACGCTGGCGCTCTGTCTTTCTCAAGCCTCCCAAAGTTCAATAAAATCCCTCTCCCTGCCCAGCCCTTTACAGCCGCAGCCAGGCTCAGCAATTGTGAACATCCAGGCATAACTCCCACACCAAAGGCGCCAGCACCAAAAGCTCTTGCTGTTCTTCAAGGATCCAGGCAACACCATTCACAGCCCCACAAACGCTGGCGCTCTCTCTTTCTCAAGCCTCCCAAAGATCAATAGTATCCCTCTCCCTGCCCAGCCCTTTACAGCCGCAGCCAGGCTCAGCAATTGTGAACATCCAGGGATAACTCCCACACCAAAGGCGCCAGCACCAAAAGCTCTTGCTGCTCTTCAAGGATCCAGGCAACACCATTCACAGCCCCAAAAATGCTGGCAAACTCTTTTTCGGGAGACTCCCAAAGTTCAATAGAATCCCTCTCCCTGCCCAGCCCTTTACAGCCGCAGCCAGGCTCAGCAATTGCGAACGTCCAGGGATAACTCCCACACCAAAGGCGCCAGCACCAAAAGCTCTTGCTGCTCTTCAAGGATCCAGGCAACACCATTCACAGCCCCACAAACGCTGGCGCTCTCTCTTTCTCAAGCCTCCCAAAGATCAATATAATCCTTCTCCCTGCCCAGCCCTTTACAGCCGCAGCCAGGCTCAGCAATTGCGGACATCCAGGGATAACTCCCACACCAAAGGCGCCAGCACCAAAAGCTCTTGCTGCTCTTCAAGGATCCAGGCAACACCATTCACAGCCCCACAAACGCTGGTGCTCTCTCTTTCTCAAGCCTCCCAAAGATCAATAAAATCCCTCTCCCTGCCCAGCGCTTTACAGCCGCAGCCAGGCTCAGCAATTGTGAACATCCAGGCATAACTCCCACACCAAAGGCGCCAGCACCAAAAGCTCTTGCTGCTCTTCAAGGATCCAGGCAACACCATTCACAGCCCCACAAACGCTGGCGCTCTCTCTTTCTCAAGCCTCCCAAAGATCAATATAATCCCTCTCCCTCCCAGCGCTTTACAGCCGCAGCCAGGCTCAGCAATTGCGAACGTCCAGGGATAACTCCCACACCAAAGGCGCCAGCACCAAAAGCTCTTGCTGCTCTTCAAGGATCCAGGCAACACCATTCACAGCCCCACAAACGCTGGCGCTCTCTCTTTCTCGAGCTTCACAAAGTTCAATACAATCCCTCTCCCTGCCCAGCCCTTTACAGCCGCAGCCAGGCTCAGCAATTGCGAACATCCAGGCATAACTCCCACACCAAAGGCGCCAGCACCAAAAGCTCTTGCTGCTCTTCAAGGATCCAGGCAACACCATTCACAGCCCCACAAACGCTGGCGCTCTCTCTTTCTCGAGCCTCCAAAAGATCAATAAAATCCCTCTCCCTCCCAGCCCTTTACAGCCGCAGCCAGGCTCAGCAATTGTGAACATCCAGGCATAACTCCCACACCAAAGGCGCCAGCACCAAAAGCTCTTGCTGCTCTTCAAGGATCCAGGCAACACCATTCACAGCCCCACAAACGCTGGCGCTCTCTCTTTCTCGAGCTTCACAAAGTTCAATACAATCCCTCTCCCTCCCAGCCCTTTACAGCCGCAGCCAGGCTCAGCAATTGCGGACGTCCAGGCATAACTCCCACACCAAAGGCGCCAGCACCAAAAGCTCTTGCTGCTCTTCAAGGATCCAGGCAACACCATTCACAGCCCCACAAACGCTGGCAAACTCTTTTTCGGGAGACTCACAAAGATCAATTCAAACCCTCTCCCTGCCCAGCCCTTTACAGCCGCAGCCAGGCTCAGCAATTGCGAACGTCCAGGGATACCTCCCACACCAAAGGCGCCAGCACCAAAAGCTCTTGCTGCTCTTCAAGGATCCAGGCAACACCATTCACAGCCCCACAAACGCTGGTGCTCTCTCTTTCTCAAGCCTCCCAAAGTTCAATAAAATCCCCCTCCCTGCCCAGCCCTTTACAGCCGCAGCCAGGCTCAGCAATTGCGAACGTCCAGGGATACCTCCCACACCAAAGGCGCCAGCACCAAAAGCTCTTGCTGCTCTTCAAGGATCCAGGCAACACCATTCACAGCCCCACAAACGCTGGCGCTCTCTCTTTCTCAAGCTTCCCAAATGCCAACAAAATCCCTCTCCCTGCCCAGGCCTTTACAGCCGCAGCCAGGCTCAGCAATTGCGAACATCCAGGCATAACTCCCACACCAAAGGCGCCAGCACCAAAAGCTCTTGCTGCTCTTCAAGGATCCAGGCAACACCATTCACAGCCCCACAAACGCTGGCAAACTCTTTTTCGGGAGACTCCCAAAGATCAATAGTATCCCTCTCCCTGCCCAGCCCTTTACAGCCGCAGCCAGGCTCAGCAATTGCGAACGTCCAGGGATACCTCCCACACCAAAGGCGCCAGCACCAAAAGCTCTTGCTGCTCTTCAAGGATCCAGGCAACACCATTCACAGCCCCAAAAATGCTGGCGCTCTCTCTTTCTCAAGCCTCCCAAAGATCAATAGTATCCCTCTCCCTGCCCAGCCCTTTACAGCCGCAGCCAGGCTCAGCAATTGTGAACATCCAGGCATAACTCCCACACCAAAGGCGCCAGCACCAAAAGCTCTTGTTGCTCTTCAAGGATCCAGGCAACACCATTCACAGCCCCACAAACGCTGGCGCTCTGTCTTTCTCAAGCCTCCCAAAGTTCAATAAAATCCCTCTCCCTGCCCAGCCCTTTACAGCCGCAGCCAGGCTCAGCAATTGTGAACATCCAGGCATAACTCCCACACCAAAGGCGCCAGCACCAAAAGCTCTTGCTGCTCTTCAAGGATCCAGGCAACACCATTCACAGCCCCACAAACGCTGGCGCTCTCTCTTTCTCAAGCCTCCCAAAGATCAATACAATCCCTCTCCCTCCCAGCCCTTTACAGCCGCAGCCAGGCTCAGCAATTGCGGACGTCCAGGGATAACTCCCACACCAAAGGCGCCAGCACCAAAAGCTCTTGCTGCTCTTCAAGGATCCAGGCAACACCATTCACAGCCCCACAAATGCTGGCGCTCTCTCTTTCTCAAGCCTCCCAAAGTTCAATATAATCCCTCTCCCTGCCCAGCCCTTTACAGCCGCAGCCAGGCTCAGCAATTGTGAACATCCAGGGATACCTCCCACACCAAAGGCGCCAGCACCAAAAGCTCTTGCTGCTCTTCAAGGATCCAGGCAACACCATTCACAGCCCCACAACCGCTGGCGCTCTCTCTTTCTCAAGCCTCCCAAAGTTCAATACAATCCCTCTCCCTCCCAGCCCTTTACAGCCGCAGCCAGGCTCAGCAATTGCGAACGTCCAGGCATAACTCCCACACCAAAGGCGCCAGCACCAAAAGCTCTTGCTGCTCTTCAAGGATCCAGGCAACACCATTCACAGCCCCACAAACACTGGCGCTCTCTCTTTCTCAAGCCTCCCAAAGTTCAATACAATCCCTCTCCCTGCCCAGCCCTTTACAGCCGCAGCCAGGCTCAGCAATTGCGAACATCCAGGGATAACTCCCACACCAAAGGCGCCAGCACCAAAAGCTCTTGCTGCTCTTCAAGGATCCAGGCAACACCATTCACAGCCCCACAAACGCTGGCGCTCTCTCTTTCTCAAGCCTCCCAAAGATCAATAAAATCCCTCTCCCTGCCCAGCCCTTTACAGCCGCAGCCAGGCTCAGCAATTGCAAACATCCAGGCATAACTCCCACACCAAAGGCGCCAGCACCAAAAGCTCTTGCTGCTCTTCAAGGATCCAGGCAACACCATTCACAGCCCCACAAACGCTGGCGCTCTCTCTTTCTCAAGCCTCCCAAAGTTCAATATAATCCTTCTCCCTGCCCAGCCCTTTACAGCCGCAGCCAGGCTCAGCAATTGCGAACATCCAGGGATACCTCCCACACCAAAGGCGCCAGCACCAAAAGATCTTGCTGCTCTTCAAGGATCCAGGCAACACCATTCACAGCCCCCAAAATGCTGGCAAACTCTTTTTTGGGAGACTCCCAAAGATCAATAGTATCCCTCTCCATGCCCAGCGCTTTACAGCCGCAGCCAGGCTCAGCAATTGCGAACGTCCAGGCATAACTCCCACACCAAAGGCGCCAGCACCAAAAGCTCTTGCTGCTCTTCAAGGATCCAGGCAACACCATTCACAGCCCCACAAACGCTGGCAAACTCTTTTTCGGGAGACTCCCAAAGATCAATAGTATCCCTCTCCCTGCCCAGCCCTTTACAGCCGCAGCCAGGCTCAGCAATTGTGAACATCCAGGCATAACTCCCACACCAAAGGCGCCAGCACCAAAAGCTCTTGCTGCTCTTCAAGGATCCAGGCAACACCATTCACAGCCCCACAAACGCTGGCGCTCTCTCTTTCTCAAGCCTCCCAAAGATCAATATAATCCTTCTCCCTCCCAGCCCTTTACAGCCGCAGCCAGGCTCAGCAATTGCGGACATCCAGGGATACCTCCCACACCAAAGGCGCCAGCACCAAAAGCTCTTGCTGCTCTTCAAGGATCCAGGCAACACCATTCACAGCCCCACAAACGCTGGCGCTCTCTCTTTCTCGAGCTTCACAAAGTTCAATATAATCCTTCTCCCTGCCCAGCCCTTTACAGCCGCAGCCAGGCTCAGCAATTGTGAACATCCAGGCATAACTCCCACACCAAAGGCGCCAGCACCAAAAGATCTTGCTGCTCTTCAAGGATCCAGGCAACACCATTCACAGCCCCACAAACGCTGGCAAACTCTTTTTCGGGAGACTCCCAAAGATCAATAGTATCCCTCTCCCTGCCCAGCGCTTTACAGCCGCAGCCAGGCTCAGCAATTGCGAACGTCCAGGCATAACTCCCACACCAAAGGCGCCAGCACCAAAAGCTCTTGCTGCTCTTCAAGGATCCAGGCAACACCATTCACAGCCCCACAAACGCTGGCGCTCACTCTTTCTCAAGCCTCCCAAAGTTCAATTGTATCTCTCCCTGCCCAGCCCTTTACAGCCACAGCCAGGCTCAGCAATTGTGAACATCCAGGCATAACTCCCACACCAAAGGCGCCAGCACCAAAAGCTCTTGCTGCTCTTCAAGGATCCAGGCAACACCATTCACAGAACCACAAATGCTGGCAAACTCTTTTTCAGGAGACTCACAAAGATCAATTCAAACCCTCTCCCTGCCCAGCCCTTTACAGCCGCAGCCAGGCTCAGCAATTACGGACGTCCAGGCATAACTCCCACACCAAAGGCGCCAGCACCAAAAGCTCTTGCTGCTCTTCAAGGATCCAGGCAACACCATTCACAGCCCCACAAACGCTGGTGCTCTCTCTTTCTCAAGCCTCCCAAAGATCAATAAAATCCCTCTCCCTGCCCAGCCCTTTACAGCCGCAGCCAGGCTCAGCAATTGCGAACATCCAGGCATAACTCCCACACCAAAGGCGCCAGCACCAAAAGCTCTTGCTGCTCTTCAAGGATCCAGGCAACACCATTCACAGCCCCACAAACGCTGGCGCTCTCTCTTTCTCCAGCCTCCCAAAGATCAATATAATCCCTCTCCCTGCCCAGCCCTTTACAGCCGCAGCCAGGCTCAGCAATTGCGAACATCCAGGGATAACTCCCACACCAAAGGCGCCAGCACCAAAAGCTCTTGCTGCTCTTCATGGATCCAGGCAACACCATTCACAGCCCCACAAACGATGGCGCTCTCTCTTTCTCAAGCCTCCCAAAGTTCAATACAATCTCTCTCCCTGCCCAGCCCTTTACAGCCGCAGCCAGGCTCAGCAATTGCGGACATCCAGGGATAACTCCCACACCAAAGGCGCCAGCACCAAAAGCTCTTGCTGCTCTTCAAGGATCCAGGCAACACCATTCACAGCCCCACAAACGCTGGCAAACTCTTTTTCGGGAGACTCCCAAAGATCAATATAATCCCTCTCCCTGCCCAGCCCTTTACAGCCGCAGCCAGGCTCAGCAATTGCGAACATCCAGGGATACCTCCCACACCAAAGGCGCCAGCACCAAAAGCTCTTGCTGCTCTTCAAGGATCCAGGCAACACCATTCACAGCCCCACAAACACTGGCGCTCTCTCTTTCTCAAGCCTCCCAACGATCAATACAATCCCTCTCCCTGCCCAGCCCTTTACAGCCGCAGCCAGGCTCAGCAATTGCGGACATCCAGGGATACCTCCCACACCAAAGGCGCCAGCACCAAAAGCTCTTGCTGCTCTTCAAGGATCCAGGCAACACCATTCACAGCCCCACAAACGCTGGCGCTCTCTCTTTCTCAAGCCTCCCAAAGATCAATATAATCCCTCTCCCTCCCAGCCCTTTACAGCCGCAGCCAGGCTCAGCAATTGTGAACATCCAGGCATAACTCCCACACCAAAGGCGCCAGCACCAAAAGCTCTTGCTGCTCTTCAAGGATCCAGGCAACACCATTCACAGCCCCACAAACGCTGGCGCTCTCTCCTTCTCAAGCCTCCCAAAGATCAATATAATCCTTCTCCCTCCCAGCCCTTTACAGCCGCAGCCAGGCTCAGCAATTGTGAACATCCAGGGATAACTCCCACACCAAAGGCGCCAGCACCAAAAGATCTTGCTGCTCTTCAAGGATCCAGGCAACACCATTCACAGCCCCACAAACGCTGGCGCTCTCTCTTTCACGAGCTTCACAAAGTTCAATATAATCCTTCTCCCTGCCCAGCCCTTTACAGCCGCAGCCAGGCTCAGCAATTGCGAACGTCCAGGGATACCTCCCACACCAAAGGCGCCAGCAC